>CM037855.1:127832393-129177393 GCA_021234595.1 Delia radicum
AAGCATAGAAAAAGCTGGACAATCCAGCTCGTCTGGCAACCCTAACTATAACTGTTATTTGCGAGTACATATTTTGAAATTAATATAATAAAATGGCGGAATAAAACAGCCAATATTTCTTTTATATACAAAAAAAAAAAAAGAAAAATATGCAGATGAGATTTATATTTATAGAAGTTTTTATGGTGTTTGTATTTTTTTTTTTTTTCTATAACAACTCGTACTATGAATAACTTAAGGTTGCTCATTTTTTATCCATATTTATTGTTGCATTTCTGGCATGAATATTATTATAATCATAACTGTATGATTTCAAGGTTTTTATTTTCCATCTAATATTTCTAGTAAAGCTAAAAAAAAAAAAAAAAAACTATACGACGTACAATCACCCTGCTTGCTTACAGATTTCCAAAATCCAAAAAAGAGCAAATTATTAGTATGAGGGTTGTTTAGTTACTTTTTTTTAATGTTTTTGTTGTATGGGGTTACATTACACTACATTCCACGCACTTGTTAAAAATTAACCCCAACCCCACCATTACCTGCAACACGAGATTTGTATTTTATGCTCGTATTACAATGTTTGGAGAACTTATATAGGATTTTATAGAAAAATTGCTAATTGCAGTTGGAAACAAGGAAATGTTTAAAGCGCATAAGCAAAGAGAATAAGAGTAAATAATTTAAATAATAAGGGAGAAATTATATTAAAATAAATATAATGGAATTGTATAACATGTGAATTAGAAAGAAATTTGTGAAAGGAGGTGAACACATGTTTAAATAAATGATTTAGTACATGAAAGAAAAGCAAGAAAATTTATGAAGAAAGAATAAAATTTTAATAATTTTTTATTTATTTTTTAATTTTTATTTCTGTCAAGACTTTCCAGTAACATTTTTTTTTTTTTTTTTAAAGCAATATTCGATTTTTTAAATCTAGCTGAAAAATATAGATTTTTAGAAAAGGTTTTATTTATACACAATAATTATGCTTTTTTTAATTAATGTTAAACCAAAAATCATGTACATTTTTAGCTCAAATTGAAGCTCAATTGTTTAAAATTAAATCCACTTAATATTCTTTAGATTTAATGTATTTTCTGTTATTATTGATCCAAAGGAATTCAAAACGTAAGCTCTACATCACAAAAAAAAATGTTATCCACATTGTAGTAAGCCACTACGCTGAACTTTTAAAAACATAGCAACAAGACACATTTTTAATAAAATCCGGATATGTAATAGGGAACCGTATCTTAAATTAAGAGTGTAAAAAGGGTTAAGAGTTAAGACCAACTATGTTTTTTGTTTTCCCAACGTTTGAAAGTTGATTCCTACAAAACGTATAACAGTGGTGACACATTTAAGCAGTCAACTGTTACCTATTTTAATTACGTTTCAAGCCATCAAGTAAAGGGTCCGCCATCTAACGTTTTTTTTTTTTCAACTAGTGCTTATTTCGTGAATGGTAACACTTAGCTAATGTCTGATTTGACAGATAATTAGTTTTATCCTTCCGCTGAACGAATATGGTCCGTATGTTCGTTATCTTGTGAAAAAAGTGAAAGAAACTGGCATCCTCATCGATAAACCAAAGCGTGAAAAGCCAAAAATATTGCTGCTGTTGCAGAAAGTGTGCGTGAAGCGCCATCAACATCAATTCACCGTCGTTCTCAACAATTGAACATTTCGGAGACATCATTGAGACGAATTTTGCATAAAGACCTTGGTATGACGCCATACAAAGTCCAATTGGTTCAGGAGTTCAAAAAAAAAAGTTATTTGGCGGACCCTTTATTATATGTTTCGTTAGCTCAGTGTGTAAGCTGTCGACTGCCATCAAATTCTTTAAAAATCAATCCTTAAGCCACTTCATAACTTTTTTAAGCAACTTATTAATTGCCACCCATAGTTGTCTTTAAAAACACGTCCACCTTTAAAAGAAAATCGGGCAGGACATGTTCTGTTTTTCACTGTCGGGTGAAAGTGAAAATTTTATTAAATTTATTATCAACAAAATTTTATTCAATATTTTTGTGAATTGAGAATTGTGGTCATTTAACAGAAAAAAGTTAAAATCGAATTAAAAAACAAATTGCCATATACACTGGCAGCCATAAAAACCGCACCACTGAGAAATTTGTAGAAATTTCGATAAAATTTCAAAACACGTGGCACATTCTTTTTTTGTTATAATTGTTTTAATTTTATTTCAAGTTAAGTAACGGATTTAAGCATAGTCTGTCCGTTTTTATCGCGCCGCTTTGCTTATCAATGCTTTTCTTGTAAAAATTTTAAAAATGTCCATACAGTATAAGCAATTGACACGTGACAAAAAGGTCGAAATTTTTGCTTTATATGATATGGGAGTTCCTTATCGTCGTATAGCAGACAAAATGGGATGCTCACACTCAACTGTTGTAAGGCTCATGAAAAAAAAAATTAATGTGGACCCTTTGGCAAGGACGAAAGGATCAGGAAGGCCTCGGAAGACTAACGCCCGGACAGACGGCGTAATACGGAAAATAAGTATGAAGAATCGATTTAAAAGTGCAGTGGCAATAAGGACTGAGATGAAGAGGTATCACAATGTAGATTTGAGTGCCGAAACTTTGCGTAGAAGGCTTCGGGAGTGCGGGCTATATGGAAGACGACCTGCTAAAAAGCCCTTATTGACTAAGCGGATGAAGTCAAACCGCTTGGCTTGGGCTAAAAAATATCAAAACTGGACCCTCGATGACTGGAGAGAAGGGATATGGTCCGACGAGAGCAAATTCAATTTGCTATGCGCGGATAATCTGCCGTAAGTTCGTCGGTTAAATGGTGAAAGACACAAGGATAACTGTGTAGTGAAAACAGTGAAGTTTCCAGAAAGCCAGATGGTGTGGGGCTGTTTTTCCTATTTTATCCGGGGTCCCTTATTCCATATTCAAGGAACTGTAAACGCTGAAAAATATGGACAAATTATTAGGGACGAATTACTGCCAGCCATTGAGGAACATTTATCGTACAGTAATGAGTTTGTTTTCCAGGACGATTCTGCGCCATGCCATCGTGCCAAATTATTAAGTAATGGCTTTTTAGTGTTAATTAAGAACAAAAAGAATAAAAAAATTAAAAAAAAAATAATATTAATATTAATTTTTTTGCAGATTAAAAAAGTGTTGACTGATATCGGAATTCGCCAAATGGATTGGCCCGGAAACTCGCCCGATTTAAATACAATAGAGCACCTCTGGCACATTATGAAACGAAAAGTAGCCGATAATAAGAGAGTAAAAAATCGCTTGTTGCTGCTTTGGATAAAGTCTGGTACGAAGAAATTACCGATAATATCCTCCAAGTCCTTGTTGACTCAATGCCATCCAGAATAGAGGCTGTAATAAAGGCAAAAAAAGGAGCAACACGATACTGATATTTTTTTTTTAGTTCTAGTGTTAAGTCAGTATAACTGAAAAAAAAATCCTGAAAAACTTTGAATAACTTTAAGTTTTATTTAATATTTAGAAATATTCATAACAATGTGAATTTTTTTCAATAATTTTATTTTAAATAAAAACTAGTGAAACTTTCCTTAAATTTGGTACTTTTTTAATATTGTCCTTGGTTTGGTCTTAAAAATAATTAAAAATATATCCTTTTAACAAAAATCGATTTTAACTGATTTTATAAACAATATTCTACAAATTTCTCAGTGGTGCGGTTTTTATGACTGCCAGTGTACTTTGAAGACATTCGATTTGTCTAAGAGGCAAATTTTTCAATTATTTTCACAAGATACTTGATTTTTTTAGGTTTTGGTTTTTAAATTAAGGTTCGATTGTGTTTTTTTTTGTCGCGTAATACCTGCGGATTTAATAAAAACTGTTATCACTCTTATTTTTTTATTTTCATTTATAAAGGGTGTTTTTTATACAGGTATAGATCTTTAAGTTGATAACACTTTTTTAACTGGCGACCATTTTGTCAGTTGTCAAGTGATTTATGTTTAGTTTGGTTTGGCATTTCATCATGAATAGACTGAATTTATTTTGAAAATCATGGTCCAAATTTAATTTGAAAGTCATGGTTCTGTTCGAAATACGTATTGCGCACTACTTCCATTTTACGGTCAACATAATCATCCATCAGAGCAATTAATTCGATTAACTATGGAACGTTTTCGCATCACCTGCTGTAGAGCGTAGCGTAGAGGAAGACCAAAATCAATATATCCGTCCGTCAATTGTGACCGCTATAGAGTCATGACTACTGACTTTTTCGTTCATCAATTGAACAACCATGATGTGCAGGAGCTGTGGTTTCAACAAGACGGTCACACAGCTCGTGATTCAATTGATTTATTGAAGGAAACGCTTGGTAACCACATAGTTCCACGTTGCGGACCCTTGAATTGGAATTTCTGTGGGGATATGTGAAGTCGCTAGTCTACGCCGATAAGCCCGAAACGACTGACCAGGATAATATTCGCCGCGTTATTTCCAATATACGGCCACAAGTGTTGGAAAAGTCATCGAAAATTGGACCTCCAAATTAGACTACGTCCGAGCCAGTCGTGGCGGTCATATGCTAGAAGTCATATTTAAATTATACTCGTAATGCCAGAAGTTTATCTTTCGAATAAAATAAATTTTATGTCAATTTTAAATATTCATCTTTGTTTTATTCCGTTTCAAAGTTCTATACCTCTAAATTTTTTATTATTATATTTATATCAAATTATATTGTTTACTTTGTAAAATTTAGTAGAAATTTGTAACCGATTATGGCCTTTGGGCTAAGTTATTGAAATAAATAAATTAAATTCAAAAAAAAAAAAATCAAGTTTAAGAACCCATATTATTACTACGTTCCTGGCTAAAACTACAAAAAGTATCATATTAGCGAGTTAAGTCATATTCGACGAAACTTATTTTTTAAATTTCAAACTAGTTTTCAAAGGGGGAGACTTTCTCATTTTTGCCCCTCCTCCGGGGAAATTTGGAACCCACAAACCAAATTTCAAGTTCCTCTTTTAAATTGCTTGTCCAGGCCGTCAATGTTGAGACTCTCCCCGAAGGAATTACTAAAAATCCGGTCTATGTGTTCTCAGATCTGTTCTCTTGATGGCGAAGCCACATTCCAAATTTCAAGTACCTCGCTTTAGGCGTTTGGCCAGGCCGCCATGGGCGACTTTCACATTTTTGCCTTTAACCAGATGTCTACTCGTGATTTGGAACCCACAATACCAAATTTCAAGTACCTCACTTTAACGGTTTCTGGGAGGTAAAATTCAACAAAAAAAAAACTACAAATTACACATGCACTTAAAAATAAATCTTTGGTAGTTTAAATCCCGTTGAAAACTGTGCTTACCGTTTTTCTAGGCTTGCTCTTAGAAAAATTGATTATTTTGAATTTGAATACTATGGTTCCAAGGACATTAAAAACGCAATTTATTACATTTTTTACAATTTATTTCAATCGAGGTTGTTTTTTTGAAAAAAAAATATTAAAATCGGTTTAGCTGTTCAAAGGTTATTGTAGACGTGCAATGCAATAAAACGTAAAATTTTAAGGATATCCTTGGCTCCATAATTTTTTAGCTTAAATATAGTTTTTCAAGAGATAATCGAGAATTCCAATTAAATTCTGCTTGCCTTAATAAGGTTTACGCGCCGTTTGTCACGCTTGTTAGAAAAAATGAGTCTCCGATTTGAGCACAGTGTAATTAATAATTTTATGTTCTCAGAGTCTGATGTTTTCCTTTTAGAAAAATTCTGAGAATCTGCAAGAAATCTATAAGCAAAAGTCCTTGAAATCAAAGGATATGACAATCTGTTTGTTTTTTTTTCTAAATAAAAATCATAGTAAGCTTAGAGGTTTCTCTATGAAGAGTTTTTGCAATCAGGAAAATGTTACAAAAATGTTTTTAAATACATTTCAATTAAGAAACAACCTCAGAATTTAACTGTCGGTTAATAAAAACACCTAATATGTGTGAAGTTTTCTTTCATAAAAATGTAAGCACATTTATTAGAGAGATACTTCTATTGAAAACAGAAATTAGGATATACGAGGTTTTCTCTAAAAATATTTAAGGGATCTAGCCGTTCTTTAAATGGATAAATTTCTTTAGATTTTGTAACAAAATGTTTCCAGTGTCTTACATATTTTAAGATTTGTATATAAAATAGTCATCGAAATATCCGATAATAAAAAAATTATCAAAAACTAAAATTTATAAAAATAAACAACAATGCATATAAATTTTAAATTACACATGGATGCAATTACACTTAGACTACACAAGCAAGTCAAATTACACGCAATTTGTGTAATTAAACAAGAAGTGGCAACACTGCCAGGCCGACAAGGGAGAGATATTTCCCCTTGTTTTTCTATTTTTACCACGTTACCGGCCAGAAAATCCAAAACGTTTTATATCATTGATTAAGGTCATATTTCGAACGAACATATATTTAAAATTTCTCTTCTAATGGGGTTTGACAGGCCGCCAAGGAAAGGCTTTCCCCTTTTTACCCTTTCGCGCGGGAATTTCCAACAATCCCATCTACGCAGATGTCTTCTCGTGCGTGATCAGGAGCCCACATACCAATTTTGAATTTGCTCGCTTCAGTGGTTTGGCCAGGCCGCCAAGGGGAAGACTAATAATCTTTTTGCCCTCCCCGTAGGTATTAAAAAAACCCTCTGTATAGATGTATGTATAGATGTCTACTCTGTCTGTATAGATGTCTACTCCTAAATATTAACACTCATACCAAATTTCAAGTTCCTAGGTAATATTGTAGTATTCAAATTGATTCCGAAATTCATAAAATTTTGAAATGATACATTAAAATACTTTAATTATTTATGTATTTTTAATAAAATTGTTTTTCTTTGTTTGATTAATCAAATAATTATTGAAAATTAATCAATTGATCGTTCGACTAAAAATACACTATTTTAAATTGAAATTAAGCACTCCTTAATTGAAATTGAGAAATTCCAAATGAAATAGAGATTTTTTATTTAAATTGGGAAAAATTCAAATGGAATTGAGATTTTCTATTTTAAATTGAGAAACTGCCATATTTAATTGAAAATTTTTGTTTGTTAATTGAGAAAATTCTAAATTAAAACGAATTTTTGTATTTAAAATCTATAAAATTTCGAATTTAAATGAGATTTTGTTTTGGAAATTGTGAAAAATGCCATAAATGAAATTCAGATTTTCCAATTGATATTGAGAAAATTGCAACTGAAATTAATTAAGACTTTACATTTAAAACTGAGACTATGCATTTGAAATTGAGATTCGCCATTTGAAATTGGGAAATTCTGAAGGAAATTGAGATTTTCCATTTAAAACTGAGAAAATTCTAAATGAATTTTCTCGCAAAAAAAATAATAATTTCTCTTAAAAAAATGTTTTTCGCTGACTGCTTTCGGCGATATGAGCAAAAATAATTTAAAAGTTATCTCGAAAACTAATGCAAGTAAAACAAAAGTTTGTACCAAAAATCATTGCTCTTGCCAAGACATAACCATAATCCAAAAATAAACTTTTTTGTGCTTCTTTTTAAGAAGATATGGCAATTTTCGCTTTTTGCAAAATGCGAAATAGGGCGAAAAAGTATCTTAACTTCAATATTTTTTGTTCAAACTTTAGACTTTTGCTACTATTACTGATTGTCTTCTCTATACCAAATTTCAAAACGATCCGTCCATTACTTTATAAGTTAAGACAATGTCCTTTAGAGATATCCTGATAAAATCCTGTTCGTCCTTGAAGAAAAATAAGGACTGATTATTAAAGGTAATACTTCAATCTTACTTATACTTAATTTTCAGGAGTTTTAAATCAACATAAATAAGTGTTTTAGTTGTTGGAAATCTCAGTTAATTAAAAAATAATTATTTTTTGAATTTTTACAAAATTTGAACTTTAAAGCTTTCTCGCGTTTTAACAGTGCACTGAATACAAACAGTTTATTTGCAAAACTTTTAGCTAATTCACTTTTATATCGAACTATATCAATTTCTAAGTATAAAACACTCATTCGAAGCATTTGGGTTCAATTTTATAAACGATGACAAATGTCATCGTCAGGTTAATATTATATTTGAATTTTGAATTTTGGGAACTATGGTTAGATATCAAAAAGAATGTTTTGATATTACTAGTAAAATAATTTGTTCACATTCCTATATGGGATTTTCTGAATTTTATAAGGGAATGTTCCCAACTGTGGCCTGTTCCCTAGAGTGGACCCAGTGTTTCAGGACGGTAAGAATTTATTCGCAATTTTAATAAAACTAATTGATTCCATAAACAAATATAATAAATAAAACAAAAATGATAAAAACTATATTTTTATAATATTAACTAAAGTGAGCCTTTGATATATTTTCTTATTTCTTTTTATACTTTTTTAAATGGTTTACGCATCACTTTAACTGTTCTTGTCTATTTTGGACAAATTTTCTACATGATTCACAACAACACAAATATCGTTTGTTTACTGCAATTAATACTGCGCAGCTTTAAATTGAATAAACAAAATTCAAATAAATTTTAATTTAAATGTGAATTTTTGTCGATTATACTTAATTTTCTACCAATTTTATATGCTTTTAGAGAGTTTTTTAATTTAGGTTCACATGTTGCCAAATTTGGACCTTTTGAGTTGTTTTGAAAATTATTTTCAATTTATAACGAGCTTTCAACCTCCGTATATTTACAAAAATAAAGCAAATCAAACATATTAGCTAGGTTGATACTAGTATTTCGATCTGGCTAAAGATCTCATCAGAACCCGAAGTTTTAGAAAAGTTAGAGCCTCCATTATAGGCAGAACTTTAACAAAAAACCTATTAATAATCAATTTTGCTCCATTCTTGTCTTCTTAGTAATCAAGCACGTGGTTAGGTCTTTTCCTAACAAGCATCATGACGTTACTAAACTTTGAAGACCAAAAATGTTCTATTTATATAAAAAATTTTTAGTTTGTACTCTGACTCAAGTAATATTTTTTACAGTTATATTAGTTTTTTGTTTTTATACACATCGAGATTATTTTTATGTTATTTTCAATTTATAACGAGCTTTCAACCTCCGTATATTTACAAAAATAAAGCAAATCAAACATATTAGCTAGGTTGATACTAGTATTTCGATCTGGCTAAAGATCTCATCAGAACCCGAAGTTTTAGAAAAGTTAGAGCCTCCATTATAGGCAGAACTTTAACAAAAAACCTATTAATAATCAATTTTGCTCCATTCTTGTCTTCTTAGTAATCAAGCACGTGGTTAGGTCTTTTCCTAACAAGCATCATGACGTTACTAAACTTTGAAGACCAAAAATGTTCTATTTATATAAAAAATTTTTAGTTTGTACTCTGGCTCAAGTAATATTTTTTACAGTTATATTAGTTTTTTGTTTTTATACACATCGAGATTATTTTTATGTTATTTTCAATTTATAACGAGCTTTCAACCTCCGTATATTTACAAAAATAAAGCAAATCAAACATATTAGCTAGGTTGATACTAGTATTTCGATCTGGCTAAAGATCTCATCAGAACCCGAAGTTTTAGAAAAGTTAGAGCCTCCATTATAGGCAGAACTTTAACAAAAAACCTATTAATAATCAATTTTGCTCCATTCTTGTCTTCTTAGTAATCAAGCACGTGGTTAGGTCTTTTCCTAACAAGCATCATGACGTTACTAAACTTTGAAGACCAAAAATGTTCTATTTATATAAAAAATTTTTAGTTTGTACTCTGGCTCAAGTAATATTTTTTACAGTTATATTAGTTTTTTGTTTTTATACACATCGAGATTATTTTTATGTTATTTTCAATTTATAACGAGCTTTCAACCTCCGTATATTTACAAAAATAAAGCAAATCAAACATATTAGCTAGGTTGATACTAGTATTTCGATCTGGCTAAAGATCTCATCAGAACCCGAAGTTTTAGAAAAAATTGTTATATAAAATTTTTAAATTATTTGCCACAAGAAAATAATCTATAGCCAAAAAATCTGATATATTTGGATTTGGAATACTTCACTTATTTTTTTTTGTATAGCCCAAATACCAGGTGTAGGGCCAATTTATGATACATTCCCTTTTAAAATTTTCCCAATTTCAAAGGGAAAACCATAGTTATGAATGTAAAATTTGTATGGAAATATCTGTGGTTAAAGTTAAACTCAGGCTACTTTTCTGAAAACTTTCTCGCCGAATATATTAAATTTGAAGAATATTTCAGAAATAACTTGAAAAATAACCTTTTCCATAAAAAAAATTGCAATTGATTCAAATATATTCTTGGTTTTATTTCAATATTTTTTAATCCAGCGAGAAACTTCAATTTCTGACAGTCAAGTTTTTCCCATATTTCAAATAAAAATGTTTAATTCTTCATTATTTTTGTCATCAGAAACCCATCAAAAGTAGTTTTATTGCTAAAATAGAATTCAGGCATGATGGGACTCAAATTAGAGATGAGCGATCCAGTGATTTGTCAGTAACGTGATTTTCAAATTACAGCTCTTTTAAACAGCGACCGTGCTCACGGGTTTTCAATAAGTAAAAAATAAGCTATTTGAGAGAAGGCGGCGATTTTCTAACATATTAAACAACATTTGTGACCGGCAACGTAAACATGATAAAAAGACACATTTATATTTTGTGAGAGTGTGAAAACAAGTAAATTTTACAGAAAATATTATGTATTACTATACACAAGTACGGATGGTGCTAAAATATAAAAAGACCAACATTTAGAGTAACTGCTACTTGAAAAATTCAATGAAAATAGTTACCAGCGCATGCCACTGAAACTTGCAGCAAGTTGTGCAGTAGACACAAGGTTCTTAGTCGCTATCCGGTCGTTACCGACAAAGAAACCTTGTTGGATACCTATAAGGCAATTGGCCGGTCAGTGGAAAACCAACGCTGCCAAATATCAGTAACGGGCTGCCTTTAGATGACCTCGGAACACCATCTTCACGAGGAGTAGAAGATCCTTCCAGTGAAGGAACACTGTCAGATGCTGATAAAACAGTTCCTTCTGGGATGCCATCGGAGGGACATCCGAACCACCACCTAACGGAAATAGACCCCCCCCCCCCCCCCCACCAAAAGACATGTCAAGGAAATCCAGAGATATGATATGTAACAGATGGACCCGACCTAACACAGAGCAGCTCTGTACAACATTCACACGGTGAGCTCAACCTTAGGCCGTCCTCCACCTATCGCAGAAGAAGAGTCTGCCCAGGATCACAAGGATGGTGTTGGCACAATTAAGATGCGGATATTGTAGTCGTCTTAATTCCTATGGGTTAAGGCTTAACACTACAATACCCAATGTGTGCCCCACATGTGCAGAAAGTCCGCAGGACACACCCCAATTTGTGCACCGCATGTGTAGAAAATCCGCATGACAAACCCCACCGATGTCCCGCATGACACATCGACCCCTCTAAATACCACATCCTTGTGGACCCACCCTATTGAGTTAGCTCGCTACCTGAAGTTAGACCTAGAGGAGTCCCCATAACCAGAAGAAAACTAATATTCTATACATGTATAATTACAGGTACCGCTACTACAACAACAACCAGTGATTTTTCAATCACGGTGACTAAATCACCGGAATAAAAAACTGCTCATCACTAGCTAAAATTATCGATGTGCATTGACATTACCTGAATAACGAAAATAACGTTATCCACTACCTATGACAACGTTACCGATAACGAAATAAGTAGAATACCGTTAACGCTAAAAAAACCGTTGCGGAAATAACTGAAATATCGTTACCGAACTAAACGAAAATAGCGTTACCCTTATCAATACCCGCATCGAATACGTAACCATCCATGCTTTTCGATTTTTTTCCTAATTGAATAAAATTGGGGTTCCGTGAACAGTAGGAGTGACTCAGTGGGTCAGTGAAGCAAAAGTTGGTGGGAACCGCTGTCACAAAGGGTCAAAAATTTACTTAAATTGCTCTAATACTGTATTTCATTAAATTTTTTATAATTTCCTTTCATTTGACCACCAGTTGACACCAAAAATGTTACAAAATGTCTAGTTTCAAAAATTTACTAAAATGGCCCTTGTTCGGGCCACCTTTAATAGCTCTGAGAAAATTAAAGATTTTTGAAATCGTGAGGAAATTTTGATTTATTTTTATTCCAGAGGAGGTAATTTTTTTTTAAGTGTGAAAAGTGCACTTTCATTTGCCAAAATATGCAACAACAAATTGATGTCATTTTGTTCAAAATTTGAATATTCTGTTCAATATTTAGTTTATATCAGTTTATATCATGCATTGGCCTGAAATTCCTTACCCACACATTATCACATTGTAATAATTAAACAACCAAGAAAAAAAAACTTACCTTATGACTGGTTATACGTCCAAATGGTTCAAACATCTCACGCATATGTTGTTCCGAAAAATCTTCATTGAAGTTCTTAACATACAAATTTCTAAACTGTGTAGCCTTCTCCTGTTCCCGATCACGTCTTGGTATATACTTGACAACATGAACCTTCTGATTATTACACAACATGCCATTGACCTTTTCGATGGCCACACGTGCAGCATCCTCAGTATCGAAATGTACAAAGCCATAGCCACGTGAATTGCCATGTTCATCCTTCGCCACATTACAATTGAGAATATTGCCAAAAACGGAAAAAGTGTCATACATGGCCTTGTTGTCAATGGAGCGTTCCAGATTTTTAATATAGATCTTGCCACCGTCGGGAGAATTGGTACTCGAAGCACTACCCGAAGAAGTACTGCCAGCTGAAAGATGAGGAGAAATTGATGTAATATTACCACTACCCAGACCCATAGGAGCATGAGGCGTACGATTCAGATGACTGCCTGCCAAATGATGATTGTTATTTCCAGCTGCACCATGATGACCCGTATGAGCAGTTAGATGATGACCCAACGGTCCCGCACCGCCAGTATGGGCAGCAGCCGCATGATGTAGCTGAGCCTGTTGGCCAGCATGATGAGCGGCAGCCAGTGGATGACCTGCAGCAGCAGCTAAAGAGGCATGATGATTTAGTGCTGATTGTTGTTGATGATAATGATGGCTGGCAGCAGCCGGATTACCACGGAACGTCATTGAGTTGACAAACATTATTGGCAGATTACGGTTGTGTTGGTGGTGGTGTGTTGTATTTGATCGCGTTAATTTATTTATATTATGATTCGGATGAAGTTTATTAATATAAATTGAATTGCTATTTAATCCGAGAATTTTGAAGATTTTTTATTATTTTATATATGCATAAAGACAATATATGAAAATGTAATTTTTACTTTTTTGTGTTTCTTTTATCTGGTGAGTATGTAAAAAAATGAAAATCCACCTGTATTTAACGTTTGCTGCACTTTTCTGCGTTTTTCTTTTCTTTCAATACGTTTCCTGAAACAGGAACAAAAAACAGAGATGTTAAAGAATTATTTGATTTCGTTTTCTCTGTAAAATACGTACCCGCGAATAAGAAAGAAAAGAAATAAAAAACAATATTTTTGGAAGCAAAAAACAAAAAAATTTCTCTTAAATTTTTATAACTCTTTGCTTAACCTCTTTAGTTTTTTTTTTATCTTTTGGGTTACTTTTTTTTGCCTTTTTTCCAATTATCACACAAAATTGGCTTTCACTTTTTTTCTTCTCGATTTTTTCTTTTTTTGCAATGTAAAATTTCTTATTTTTAGGTTTTGTTTTTTAGTTATTGTTTTAATTTTATTATAAAACTATTATTTAACGACTGTATTACCGATTAATATAAAATATTAACTAATTTTTTGTTTTTTTTATAAATTTTTACACAAAATTAGAAGCGCAGCTGAAAAGTGCAGCAGACGAAAAATTCTTGCCTTTTTTGTTATCCTTTTTCTTCTTTAATTCGTTGTTCGCACAAAATGCTGCCATATTTATTACGCTACAAGAAAAATATGGCACTATCATTTAATTTATTTCAAACTGGCAGTGCTATGGGAATTCAATGTGGCGTTCATTGTGTCGTAATTTATGGCGTTTTCTTTTCTGGCAAAAAATGTAACATTTTGTTTGCCCTTTCTAAAAAATTGCACTTTTTGTGTTCTTTTCTAAAAAATTGACAGCACTTTAAAAAGGAATTACGTTCTTTTAAAAATATGTCGCCCTATTAACATGCAAAAATGTTGCCATTTTCACCCTTTATAAAATGATGGGGTGAAAATGTTGCACTATAAAACAGCTGATTTTATAGTTTTGTTTAAAAAAAAAAATATTTAAAGACGAAAATTAACAAATTTTGTTTTATAAATTATAATAATTTTAAAAAATATACATTTAAATTGCTAAAAATGGAAAAAGCTGCTGTAGTGATATGCGTAAACAATGTTGTTAGGGTACTAATGGATTCTTCCTCATCATCAGATGAAGAGGAAATGTGTGTTCTGCAGGAGCGAAATATTGTGCTTGCATCAATTCCTGAATCCATTTTAAATAAAAAAAATAATTAATTAAAAACAATTTGAATGCCAATTTGCAATTTGCCGCTTTTTTATTTTTCAACTTGTTTTCTTTTATACACAAATCAGCTGTTCTAAAGCAGGGCAGCATTTTTTGTATAAATTCATGTTTTATTGTGACTATGAATATGGCAACATATTAAGAGGGTTATGACAACATTATTTAAATGTCACTTATAAAAATGCAAAATTTTTTTGTCAGAAAAGAAAACGCCATTAGATTTCCATATACATCGCTGTTAAAAAAACTGTAAAGTGTTGAATCTGGGGATTTCGATAAACATTTTTAAACATTAGTTAAATTTTGGATTTTATTCGACCTTTTTTCTTAGAATGTTGGTTTTCCAAATAATCAAGCTCGAGGTCTTATTTGTTTTTAAAGTATTTGATTTATATAAAAATTCCTTAATCAAGTAAATATTTCGAATAGCTTCGCTAAACATCTTCTAGACGGATATTGAATGTTTTCACACAAAACACTAAAATAAACTTAAGCTGTCTTTGAAATTTTTATAAAATTACAATAAATGAATTAAATAAAATAAATAAAAATTATTTATTAAAAACATTTTAAAAAATAGTGTTATTCATTTCAAACTACAACTTTAATATTTTAAAATTGCTGATTTGGTTTTTTTGAAATATATTTGTTGTTGTACTTTTTTTAACGACTGATTTGGGTGTTACAATATATTAACTATGGGCGGGTTAGCGAATTGGTTTAGGATACATACGTATTTTAGGCTTTATCTCAACATTTTAGCTGCAAATTATATTTTTAGTGTAGTAAACTGTTAGAAAATGGAAAATTTTTCATCAGTGAATAAAAAGTTAAAAAACTTTTACAATTTTGTGATACGACGAGTTTTTTTATGAAAATTCACAAAATTTTAATTTGACACCCGTTTTACTTGCTACTTTGTTCATTATTTTTTTTCCTTGGTGGTTATCCTTTCCACTTTCCTTTGTATTGTGCTCCATATTGGTAACCGTTTGAGGAAACGTTGCATAAATTATTGAGTTTTAAATCTCATAAAGTCTAGATAATCGTAAGCAAATTGACAACACTCAACTTTAATTTTAAAACACCTCTGTTGCAGAGTAGCAAGTCGTGCTGGCCGGGCTGACGGCTAAGCGTCGCCGCCGGTTTTATTAGCGAGCTACAGTTGAATTACTTTTTCGATTTTCTATATAATTTTGAGTACTCAAAACAATTCGGTACGGTTTTTTAAATAGATTTGTTTTTTTTTTAGTTCCAATCCGAGTTTTCGGGATGTATGTACCTAATTAAACATTTAGCTATAAACATTTTTTAATTTCTTATTGATATAAAATTATTTAAGAAGGAGTTTATGAATATATTCATATATTTCCAATGTGTTGGTTTTTTATAATTAAATTTGTTTATAAATGATAAAATTCAAACTTTTAGATCATATTTTTAATTCAAATAAAATTATACAACCGTCGTGTTATTTGAAAAGTAAATTTTAATAAAATAATAAATAAAACTTACTAAATTAAGGGAGTATTTTTTCAGCCGTTTAAAACTCCGACGTAAAAATTTCATCTATAGCCGCTGCCGAAATTTTTTAATAGGCTTGCTTGTCTGCTCTGTTGTTTTAACACGATCAAGATATATTTATATAGGTAGTCTTAGTAGCTCATTGGTTTATTTTCCTCTTTCCTGGTTTTGACATTTCTTACATGGTTTTGACACTTTACTGTACTGTACTCAACAACAAAATGCCTGTTGTTTTTGTATTGTTTGTAGTTGTTTGTTGTAGTTGTTGTGCTAGTAAGACTACCTATATAAATATATCTTGAACACGATCAAAATATTTATTTTTTACAAAATAGTGAAGTTAATAAATTGTTTATTTTTTTTTGGCAATGCTGGAGGATTCTATTAACTCAAGCCCTTCTGATTCCAATAAATCCATACGCAAAGTACGGTGGTTAAGAAAAAACAAACGTAAAAAATTAGATGAGAGCGTGCAAAGTCATGATAATGAAAAGGAGTTTAAACCAAACAAAATCTTGTATGAATTCTATGAAAATTCGGATGAACAATCAGAGGACACAGATAATGATAACAAAAATAATACTTTTATAGTCCCGAAACCAACGGCAATAGTTAAAAATTACAAACCCTTTGAAATGGAGAAAAGTTTAGCAATGGCCGATCGTATATCAACATCTTATCAAGATAAACGAGATGCAAAGTCAGCGTTTCCTGAAACTCAAGGATTTTTGACTTGTCAGAATTTAGGCGGAAAAGATATCACAACTTTAAAGAACCGGGAATCATCTTTTATGATAACAGAATCAGAATTGATCAATTGTTGTCATCAGGCGGAAAAAGTGTTGGAGTCTTCTCAAAAGAAGAAAGAAGGATTGTATTTATATAATGAATTGGATTTGAACAATTCTATATTACAAAATTTATCACAATATTCTTTAAATAAAGAACCCACCTCACCGCATATTGAATTGGAATTGGTAAATTCTATTCTTCAAGATTTTTCCCAATCTCCTATAACCAAAGAGCAGTCTGTAACAAACACATCATGTCAATATACACCGGAATTCCGACTACGTATAAAACCTAAAAAAACCTACAGTCGTAAGTGTCTCAATCGAACACGAATAAATCTTAGTAAGCGCTTAGAATCAATAACCTCTGAAGAGGAAGATGGCAATAGCAACTGTTCCACACTTTCAATACAAGAAGATATTGCTCCTCTGGAAGGAGTATCTAATCCTACTGTATCTGTAACGAACACTTCGCAGAGATTATGTGATAATCTCATAAATTTAACTGCCTTTTTTACTCAAAATTCTCCAACAAACAACAATTCCTCAAATGATAATCCAGATAAAATGCCTCGAAATTCTTCCGTAACATTAAAAATGACCGCCAGTCAAGAGAGGTTATTACTGTCGTCTAATATACCCGATCTGTTACAAGATATTTTAACACTGCGTTCTAAAAGTCTTAAATTTCGAAGAAATTCATATGATTCCAATGATGATTTTTATGGATTTTCTAGTCCTAAAATGGAGAATAATAATAAAATTGATCTACTGTTGGGAAATAAAAATACTTTGGATGAAACTTTATTAGAAACACAAAATTTAAAACTACTAGAGGAACAGGATATGGAAATAAATCCAGAGGGTAAATATAAATTTAATAAATAAAAAACAAACAAAAAAATTTTTAGGTACCGATTTACATAAATTCTTATTAAACTTATAGTAAACTTGAGATTATTTGAATCTATGATTGAAATTCTGTTTGGATTATTAAAATTTTCAAGTTGTTTTATAGCATACTTTTACATAAAGTCCGAATTGTGGGTTACCTAGCTCATTTTGGTTTCTACCAGCAAAATACATCTTTCCCGATTCAACTGCCTAACTAAATAGTTGTTTTCGGGGGCCATATGTTAAGCTCACCAGTCTATTGCCCTCCCCACTAGTTCCTGAGTATTACCAAGATTATATTAAAGCCCATATCACAAAATATAATCCCGCCACTGAAACCTACTTTATTGTTTTCAAGAATTTTTCATAATATTGATTAAATGTTTCATAAACTCATGAAATCCTACATCAGATTGTTTTTCACAATTTGTTAAATAAGTTTTGGGACTTTAGCACATTTAATTACTATAAATGCAATTAATGTTTATCCCGATGAAAATAAATTTAAATAACAAATATGCAGGTGCCTGTGCAAATTTAAATGTAACTGACACTAATAGAAAACATATGATTTTCTATTGTTGATTTACTTGAATAAACGTCACTACATTGCTAGGTCTGTCAAAAAAACAGAGTAGTATTTGGAAGATGACAAAGCCAATTGTGACAATTTTTTGTTGTTGTTTTTGTTTTTTCTTTGATATTTTAAATTTTGAATCTCGCTCCTAGACGAGGACAAGAAATTCTCATTGAGTTTGTGATTTAACATAATTTGTTATGTTAAATCATCTCTAGAAATTCTAATAACAAAGTCCCCTGAAGATTTCCTTGGGCAGGAATGAAATCCTGATAGGGACACGCCTACATCAGATTGCTTTTCACAATTTGTTAAATAAGTTTTGGGACTTTAGCACATTTAATTACTTAAAAAAAAAAAAAAAAAAAAAAAAAAAAAAAAAAAAAAAAAAAAAAAAAAAAAAAAACATTTAAGTTTCGCTAGAATTCTGTAAATGAAATATTTTATATAAATAAAACATTTTTGGTCTTCAAAGTTTAATAACGTCATAATGCTTGTTAGGAAAAGACCCGAACCACGTGCTTGATTACTAAGAAGACAAGAATGGAGAAAAATTTATGATTAAACAAGTTTTCAATTTATTTTTTGATCAATGGTTATAATCTTTAACTACAAACTCATATGTATATTAGTTCTCATGTAGTGAGTAAACTAGTTCATATGAATGTTTGATGTTTGGCATGGGATTGTTACCGCTTTCAAAACGTGTTCTGATGATGGGAACCTAGAAAATTCCCGAAATAGATCTATCAACACATTCCTGAAAGGGTTAAATAATAAATTTGAAAACAAAAAACTCTATAGATTATTTGTTAGGACAATATCCTAATAAAGAAATATAGAGTATGGCCTCGAACTTGAATAATTTTCATTTTCATTGCACAATTAAAGGTCGAAAAAAACATAATTTTTATTTTTAATAAAAATTATAACAAACTTGTATTTTAGTATTTTACTATATTTTGTATGAGCATTTTATTTAAACTTTCGATTTTCATTAAATATTTTTTTCGAAATAGCAATAGGTTCAGAAATAATGTGGTGCGAACTTGAGCAAAATGCCAAAGCTTAACCCTTGGCAACCTGCATCTAAAGCTTCCGATTTTTAATTTATTTTTATTTAATTTCCATAGAAAAATAATGTTGTGTGATACCATATTTATAACTAATTTTGGCATGCTAAGCACTA
Source organism: Delia radicum (assembly GCA_021234595.1). Classification (NCBI taxonomy): domain Eukaryota; kingdom Metazoa; phylum Arthropoda; class Insecta; order Diptera; family Anthomyiidae; genus Delia; species Delia radicum. The sequence continues at coordinate 127,851,919 of CM037855.1, forward strand.
TTATTTTAAAAAATTTTAAATCGAACCAATCCAAAAATGGATTTTTCGACTATTTTAGAATTTTTGTAAAAAATAACTCCAACTTTCGATTTTTGTCAGATATAAGGCTGGTTATTGTACTACTAAACGCTTAGAGGGGAATAATATTTTATATTCACCTCAAACATTTTTTTCACAAGAATTTTTATTTTTTTTTCACCACTTTGTTTTCACATCCAAACAAGTTTTTTACCTCAAATTTTTTTTATATAATTTATAACTCATACAACAAAATCGGTAAAATCGAAATTAATGCTTTTACTTATTTTTAGTTTCCAACTGTGAAAGTGTTAAAAGGGATTTATATCATCAATTAGAAATAAATGGTACGTTTCCCTACTTCTCTTTTAATTTAATTTTTCGATAAACTTGTAATTTGTTTCTTCCTTTGCCTCTGTTTACAGAAAATATTAAAAAATTTACTGATTGGAATGAAGATGATTACCAAGATGTGTTTGCCTGTATTGACACTGACAAAATTTTGCAACAGCATAACATTTCTAAAAACCATCCAACATATCAAAAGTCAAAAAATCATGTAGAAGAAACAGCTTTAGAATTTGTTGTACCCACATCTCCAACAAAGATAGAAAATAATGCTAGACCTATAACACGTGATAGTGAAAAACAAGATCAAGCACCTTCTTTAAAGTTGATTGGCTTTAAAACTGCTTCCGCCAAGCCAATTAAAGTATCAAGAGATGCTCATATAATGGCATCAAAAATATTAAGTAAACTACCGGATATTCCAGTAAAATGTACGTCGAATAAATGTGATAATGTTTTCATGAATAAAGGTAAGCAAATATTTAAAATTTGGCCGAGGTATTGTGATTTTAGTTAAACTTGGTTTAGTTAAACCGATAATAAAGTTTGTCTGCCATTCCCAAGGTTACTAAAAGAAATTTGTTGGAACCAATTCATCTTGTTAAGAATTGTTGTCTTCATTATAATAAAATAAAATAACTCACAATTCATGAGCAGTATTTCATTTAAAAACTTCATTAATCTAAGTTTAAATATAATCTACATCCTAAAACTCGACCTTAGTGTTACAAAATATTCAATTAAGGCTTAAAACATTAGTGTTTCTGACAGCTGCTGTATGCTACTCTTAACAAAACTATTCAAACTTGTCATTAATTCAAATAAAAAATGTTTCTTATTTTTAGATTCTACTAATAACGATGAAAATATATTTGAAAAACCCGATGACGATGATGATGAATGGAATGATGATTGTGATTTCTTTAAAAATTTCCGAACACCAGTTGCAATAAATGAAAATTCATCCAGTAGTTTACAACACCATGAAGAAATAGTAAATAAAAAGTTTTCATATTCAAACGATTTCCCCAGTACCTCAAAAATAGCCATGGAGGCTAATATAGGTTTTCAGACTGCAGCTGGCAAATGTGTAGCTATATCAAAAAAAGCACAAGAATCTGTACAAAAACTACTAAAAGAATTCTCTACAGATCTTACAGCGAATTTTGATTGTGATGATTTAAGTGATATAAAAACTAAAATATATACAAAAACACATAATTTTCAAACTAACTCAAAACTGATAAAGGATAATAAATTAAAGTGCAATGAAGAAAAATGTGATAATGAAAATCTAGTCAAATGTTTAGAAAATTCTACAGACATTATAAAAAATGATGATGTAGAAATGTCTGAATTTAAAAAAAATTCTCAATCTAATAATTCAAATATAATATTGAATGATAATATAGAATTTAAAACTGATAATAAAAGAAATATCAATATTTCTTCAAAAGCCCAAAATAGTGTTGAAAACCTGTTAAATGACCTTAAAACAGATGCTAAACAGAGTTTTGAAAGTGATATAGCCAAAGTAAAACAAAACATATTCAAGAAAGATAAAAAAATTAATAGCGAACTTTCATTAGACATTAATGATCATAAATCCATGACATGTAGTAGAAATTCCAATGAAATATTAGTCAATAATATGGGGTTTCAAACAGCTAATGGTAAACAAGTTAAAATTTCAACAAAAGCTCAGGAAAGCGTAGAAAAGATTCTAAAAGAATTTAAAACAAATATTAACGACAATTTTGAAAATGATTTGCTGTTATTAAAACAACAATTAAACAAGAACAATAGCAATAAAAATCCAGAGACATTTCAAAGAATTTCTAATGAAAACAAGTGTACAGAACTTGAGCAACTTAAAACATCAAAATCTTTTACACTAACAAATAAAGACGAAGTAGAACAACATTTTAGTGAAAACAATGAAGATTTAGCTAATATAATATTAAGTGAATGGCCTTTAACTAATAGATTTAATAACTTAAATAACCAAAAAAATGAAGTAAAAGAAAGTTTAAAAACTTCGAGCAGAGAAGAAATTTTAAATTCCAAAAATAAAGAACAGCAATCTGCAGATGATTATCCCGCAAATATAAACAATGCAGATGCTTTAAAAATTTGTGATATGGAAATTTTTAAATCTGCAAATATGGGTTTTCAAACTGCTAAAGGCAATAAGGTAACAATTTCTGCGAAAGCTCAACTATCTGTTAATAAACTTTTAAAAGAATTTCGATCAGATTTAAATGAAAATAGTTATGAAAAAGATTTAATGCTTATGAAATCTAATATAGAACTAAAAAATAAGGAATTAAAAGAGGTTAACAAATATGATAAACGAAAATCTACACAAGAAGAACAAGAATGTGCTAATATAGTTTTAAGTGAATGGCCTTTAAGTCCAAACAAGAATTCACCACCCAAACAGTTAACGGCAAAAAGAAAATTATCAATAGATAATAGTGATATACCATCACCCATAGAAACGAGGTCTCCCCCTTCTAAGATAACTAAGGAATTATATAACACAAAAAGTTTATTTACAGGACGCAAAAAAGGATCACCTTTAAATACATCTCCGGTTAAGTCAATAATAGCACGAAAAAATTTATTATCTTTAACTAAACGACGTAAAAATAAAATAAATTTAGTGTCAATTTCAAATCTGAATGATTCTAGCAACCAACATGAAAAGAAAACACCAAAAGTTATTATAGAATTTAAAGCAACACCTATAAAATCGACCATATCCCTAAGAAATTCGAAACAAACACCGGCTACTCCAAATTTACAAGAGTTTTTTTCAAATGCCCCTCAAACTTCCACACCCAGGGTGGATAAGTTAACCAAGTCTCCTCAAACACCAATGGATATAGATTTTGAACCTATAAAATGGGATACCAACGATGATGCTACAGTTAATAAATCATCATCAAGCATTAATCAAACTACAAAACTTTCCGATAGCTCTTGCTCTAATATATCTTTTAATACTTCAAATCCTTCGGCCAAAGACCGTATAGCTCGTTTAAAAATGTATGGTAAAGCTCCGGCGGTATCTCCTATTCTAATAGATACCCATAATAATTGCCGACCTTCTGGTTTAAGACGTACTCGTAGCATGCTTAAGAAAAAAGACAACAATTAAAATTAAAAAAAAAAACAAATATAATTTTTCCTTTTTAGTAGTTTGTTAAAAAGAATAAGTTAATTCTTCTTTAACAATAGTTTTATTAGAGTAAGTATTAAATAAATTCATGTATGTATATATGTAAGTACATATGAAGAGTGGATGCGAATAAGGGTATACAGACCACATTTTGAGAATCGCGTTTTTTTTTTTTTACATAATAAAATTTAACTAGCACATTTACAAATATTTGGGTAAAAATTTTGCTATTTTCCTACATTATTTTATGAAAAATATTATTTATAGATCAATTTTCGTTAGTATTTCGTTTTTTCTAATACTTTTTTTAAAACTATATGCAATTAGAACTTTTTCTTTTTCGGCACAATTTTGAAAATATAATACTAAAACAAAGATTTTATTGAAGAAGTGCAGAGATAACTTCCTAAAGTTGTATTTTTGCTTTTTAAATTTGAAAAAATTCCTTTATTATAAGTGCTGTTTGTATTAAAAGAAGTAACATCCAAAATAAAAAAACTTTAAATAATACGGTCCATGTTTCGTGCAAATCTTATAATAAATACTGCAACATATCATAATTTATCCAATATGCTTTAAAACATATTGTTTTGGTCTGTGTACAAATTTCCTTTTTTCATTTTCAAGTCCAAATTTTTGCAACTTGTACTAGTTCATTCTCCTGTGCAAAAATTAGCATACTGATAGATTTATTCTACATCTATAGGTATGCTGAAAAACTATTAAAAATGATCAAGTCTTGACCATTTTCTACCATTTCTCGTCTACAGAACAGTTTGCTTTATTTTCTGTATACCCTTATCGCCACCACTCTTCATATATTTAAAATGCTTTAATTTAATTTTTTTTTAAGCGATACTTACGTATCATTTGTGTACACGTTATTCATTACTATTTGTTGTTTTGTTATTTGTTTCTACATGACTTATCTAGTGTAATTAACTTCATGTATTTATACTAACGATTGTTTTTAGTTCAGTCATATAGAAATTGTTTCCAATAACACACTGTTTGAGATAATACCGTTTATCAAAAAAAAAAAGTAAGCAATAAATTAAAATTTAAAAAATGAATTGAAATTTAAAAATTAATTAAAATTCTAGCAATGAGTTTCTTAATTTGATTTTTAAATTTATAATTGAAGACCTTATTGTAAAAACTCGATAAGCCACATTTACAATTTTCTAGTTTTCGCTGTTTTCTAGACATCGGTTGAATAGATTTTGAATGAAGCCTTGCTTAAACACTTGTTACACGTATATAGAGTATAAAAGTCCTGTAATAACCATATTTCCTAAATGTATTCCCTTTTTAAAAGGCGAAAACTAACCAAAAATTAAATGTGGCTTATCAAGTTTTTACAATAAGCCCTTCAATTATAAATATATAGTTTTTTAATTTAATACATCTCTTTAAAATCGCTTTAAACTAAATCGCTTAACGGTTCAATCTAAAATTAAAACTGCCCTCGTTTAATGGTAAATACTTTTAAACTAAATTACCAATTATTGTATAAGTTTATTTATAAAAAAAACAGTTTATTTATAATAAAATACCATATTTTATTTTTATATTTAACATTTATTAATGAATAAATAAAAACATTTTGATAAATTTTAAATTATTAGCGGTATTTATTCTTGGTAGTAAATAACCCTTATAGATCTAGTTAATGGTGTACGTTTGATAAATTTATCAGAATTTACCAGAACCAAACAACAAAATGTATTGCACTAAACTTTACCAAGCTGTAGCGAAATACAATATATAAGTATATAAAACTGTAGTAAACACGCGTAATAAATTGATCAGCAAAAAACAGCTGAAAAACGTACTGTCGTCAAAAAATTTATTTTGTGTTAACTATTGAAAAAATTTAAAAATTAATAAAAGTATTAATTTAAAACGAAAGCATTTTGCACTAAACAATTTGCGATTTTTTTTTACTGTAAATCTTGAATTTTTTTTTATATTAAAATAATTTTTGATACATATGTGGCGAACAACAAAAATCAGCTGATTTATAATTTTACCATACATTAAAAAAGGAAGACGCTCACGCTATGTTGTAAACAAATCGTAGGAAATATAACACCAAGAATGAAAACCGCTATTTTCAATTTATAACGAGCTTTCAACCTCCGTATATTTACAAAAATAAAGCAAATCAAACATATTAGCTAGGTTGATACTAGTATTTCGATCTGGCTAAAGATCTCATCAGAACCCGAAGTTTTAGAAAAGTTAGAGCCTCCATAATAGGCAGAACTTTAACAAAAAACTATTAATAATCAATTTTGCTCCATTCCTGTCTTCTTAGTAATCAAGCACGTGGTTAGGTCGTTTCCTAACAAGCATCATGACGTTACTAAACTTTGAAGACCAAAAATGTTCTATTTATATAAAAAATTTTTAGTTTGTACTCTGGCTCAAGTAATATTTTTTACAGTTATATTAGTTTTTTGTTTTTATACACATCGAGATTATTTTTATGTTATTTTCAATTTATAACGAGCTTTCAACCTCCGTATATTTACAAAAATAAAGCAAATCAAACATATTAGCTAGGTTGATACTAGTATTTCGATCTGGCTAAAGATCTCATCAGAACCCGAAGTTTTAGAAAAGTTAGAGCCTCCATAATAGGCAGAACTTTAACAAAAAACCTATTAATAATCAATTTTGCTCCATTCCTGTCTTCTTATTGTTTACCGCATTTATATAAAACCAAAAACATGTAGTCTTTAAAAACTACTATTAGTTACTTCTCAAATTATATACAAATTTTAAATCAAAACCTAAAAGTTTTTGGTTCTAGTATAATGCATGACATAACAAAACAAGGTAAATGCATTAGGGGGGAAACAGGGGTTTTTATTTGACTTTCTATGGTTTTTTGTTTACTTTTTGTATGAATTTTTGACATTATGTTTTTGAAAACGAGAGAACATTTTTCTAACAAGTCTACCAGGTATTGTTTTGCCATGGTATAAACCCTCAACTTTTATATCCCATTAGAAATTATATTATTCATGAACGATCATTTCATGTTCGTGTAGCTAAGTGTTGGAACCATTTACCCTTACCACTTAGATCTTTTGATCTATCTTTAAAAACATTCAAGTGTAAACTTGTAGAACATGCTTCTGTAAATGATATTTGATGTGCAAAAACTTTCAATAATTTCCAAAAATTTTCAAAAATTTTTAAAATTTTCAAAATTCTCTAAACTGCAATTCTTTTTGTCATGTGAGTTTATGCCATATTCTTTATTCTTTAATAATTCTTTTAAACTTTTTTCTTAAATTTTTGTAAGTTAAACTTGCTATATACAAACTATTTTATATTGTTAGAAAATAGGATATTTAAGGTTTTATAGTTTTAAGTGACATAATGAAGTTGATTGTTAATGTTGGTCTACCAACTATATATGGCCCGAAGGGCTCGGTTGGTTTTTTGAAATAAATCAAATTAAATGAATTTTTAGAAAATATAATATACATATCGCACATCCCACCTAAGACTGGCCAAAAAATGATTTTTTTTTTATCTTGGGTCTTCCGATTTCAATTAAATTTAACATTCAGAAACTCTATGGAGCTTCGTTTTTAGTTGTTATAATTTCGAAAAATCCACGGTCTTATGCTCGAATTAGTTTTTTTGATTAATGAGAAATGTGCAGAAAGTGTGTGCATTTTCTTTTCTTTAATACTCATCGGATCACCGCCATTTAAATTGCATTGCAATGGTACACTCCCCATCTTTTTTACTGCGGAATGAAATTTTTTTCATTTCATAAACAACAAAATCAATTTCATCATATTTATGAAATGTGTCACTATGTACTAGAAGGATATTTTGTATTACTAAGAATTTCATTGTTTTTGTGTAGAAAATAGTTCAGAGAGACCATGATATGGTCATTATAATTCTTGTTGTTTATGAAATGTTTCATAAATGTTGATGAAATTGTTACATTGGACGAAACTTGATGAAACTTATACCCGGTTTTCTCTGGGTGTGGGCGTTAAGGGAGAGACTTCCTCTTTTTGTACTCCGCGTAAAGATTTTCTAAGACCCAGTTTTAGTAGGCGCCTACAACAAATTAAAAGTTTCAATCTCCATCGGTTTTTCTGAGTGCTTAAGCTGGAGACTTCTTCTTTAAATCGAGTTCCTGTTCCAAATATTATGATAATTACTTCAGCGGCTTTGGCAGGCCGTCTATTGAGAGACTTTGCTTCTCAATACTTAAACAAAAACTAATTAATGAAATTTAAGATATCTAACCATCGCAGCAGGAATTTCCAAAAATCCTGTACACGCGGATGGAAGAACATGCTTATCCAATTTTAAGTACCTAACAAAACGTTTGAACAAAGCCGTTAAAGGTGACCTTTGTGCTCCCATTTTTATTACGTAGCTTGTAAAAATTTCAAAAGTACCTTAACAGTGATTTTAGACGCATTTCAAGGAACACATGTTTTAAAATTAAAACCTTTAGCAGTAGGATTTTAGTTAGCACCTCACGCGAGATTAGCGTTATAGCCTGGCCGTTAAGGTGGATACATTTTCCCCTTTTAACTCTTATATACATGTATATTCTTGATTAAGAATACACATGCCAAATTTAAAAATCCTAGCTTCAGCGGATTGCCCACGCCGCCAAGACTTTCCACCTTTTAACCCTTATTTTACAACGTTCCTGGACAAATTTTTAGTAACATATAAGTTAGTAAGGTCTTTCTCAAATGAATACATTTTCTAAATTTCAGCTTCAAAGTGGTTAGGGCAGGCCGCCAAGTGAGAGACTTTCCCCCTTTCTGTCCCTCCCCGTAGGATTTTCAAAAAAATTCCGTCTTATCGAATGGAACTACATGCGAAATTTATATAGATAGATAAATTGATTAATATTTTAATATTGTTTACTGAAATACTCTTTGTCCTTGAAAATATAATGCAATTTTGAAATTACATTTGTTTTTGTTTTTTGGAATAACAAGTGGTAATGTTGCAGTTCATAGAAAAACAACTGTAATTGCAGTTTAAAACATAAAAAACTGTTATGTAGTAACGGTAAAACTTTTTTTAAATTTAATTTTTAATCTTAACGGTTTTGTTAAGCAAACCTATCCGGTTTCCATTTTGCTTTCTTAAAATACAACACTGTTTTCTTATATTTCCATTTTTTTTGACATTAATTTTACTCTCATTTGTAAAGAGTAAAATCTCTACAAAAAATAAATTTCTACATATTTTTCATTAGTTTGTTATTGGATGTTGTTGTTGGACTATCGTTTGTCGTTTTGTATTTAACTAAAATTTAGTGCATTTTATTAGGTTCAGCAATCTTGAAATTGTAATTATTGCAACATTTTTATTGACACAATAATAATTAAATGTAATAACTAAATCATAACGGTTTAACGGGAAAAAAAAGTTGTAAACAAAATTTCCATCATTTGTAGTTTAAAAACTCCAATTGGAAAAACTCCAATTAAAAGTACAATTACTTTTATAACTACTATACAAAAGCAGAACAAACAACTAAATACGAGTGTATTTGGTATAAATCCATATAAGGTAAAAGGGGGGTGGAAGTTGTGCAAAAAAAAAGTAAATAAATAAATATAATAAATTATTAAATATAAATTTACTTTTTCATTGCATAATTATCTTTTCTGTATGTTAAGTATTTTTCTTGATTTTTTTTTAAATCTTCGTGTTGCATTTTTAATAACAGTAGTTTGGAATTTCATGTAATAATTTCTCAATATCAAATATTGAGCGTGTATGTAGTGGAAACAAAATAATAAAGAGCTTATGTACTTGTCCAGGTTTCAAAAGAATTAATTCTAAATAATAACAAAAATACACTTTTTTTTATATCCTCCACATACTGCGATGAGGGTATATACCTACCTATGAGTTTGTCATTCCGTTTGAAACGCATCGAAATATACAGTGGGGAGCACTTGTGAGTACATGTAAGTACTTTTTACACCTAAAGATTCGGGCCGAAAAATGTTTGACACTTGAACTAAATTATACTTTTCTAAAGGTAAAAGGTACGCTGAATCCAAATCTGGTCTTAGATTCACTCTCCGACATCAGGCGTTCGAGCTATATTAACAAGAAAAGTGTATTTTTTGATCAAAATGCTCCGATTTTTGACCTTCCTGGAAATACATTTTTCATAATACTTGTAACGTCACCTGAACAAACTACTCTTACCATTTTTTTTTTTTTTTCAGTTTTTAAATTGTTAAGATAACTTATTTCCTTACGACATTATTGTAAATTGAAATTGAGGTTGTAACAGAAATTTTAAAGTCCCGCAATGCAAAATTTTAAAAAATTCAAATTTATTATTAAGTTCAACCGACGATAATGTCGTAAGGAAATAAGTTATCTTAAAAATTGAAAAACTAAAAAAAAAAATGGTAAGAGTAGTTTGTTCAGGTGACGTTACAAGTATTATGAAAAATGTATTTCCAGGAAGGTAAAAAATCGGAGCATTTTGATCAAAAAATACACTTTTCTCGTTAATATAGCCTGATGTCGGAGAGTGAATCTAAGGCCAGATTTGGATTCAGAGTACCTTGTACCTTTAGAAAAGTATAATTTAGTTCTAGTGTCAAACATTTTTCGGCCCGAATCTTTAGGTGTAAAAAGTACTTACATGTATTCACAAGTGCTACCCACTGTAGGTCTAAGACCCCATAATGTATACCACACACTCAAAAAAGTTTACAGTTACTACATTACAGTTATTTGTGTAGTAATCAGTTGTTAACTATAATTACAGTAGTTTTTCTATGTAATAAGGTGTAAGATCGAATAAAGCTTAACACAGATTATCACTTATAACTTTTTTTATGTTTAAAAGTGAACTTTTTTTGAATCAAATTATCTTTTAAAAAGTCGCCAGATAATGTGTATAAATTATTAGCGAAATCGGGTCATTACTTTGTTTACAAATGGAAGCTGAACAAAAAGTGAGTAAAGGAGCTTTTTTTGCCATTTTTAGTACCCTAATTGAAAGGATCAGACCATTTCCAAAAAAAAGTGACAGTATTGGGAACTTGCTTTGTAGCCTTCATCAATAATTTAAAAAGAATCTTAATATAATTTAATTGTTCTGAGTTCTGAACAATTAAGCATATTTTTTTCTACGAAATTTAAGGTTTTTTTTTGTAAAACTGCTACTTTTTTTGTTTTCACTTTTTGTTCAAAGTCCATTTGTAAACAAAGTAATGATCAGATTTCGCTAATAATTTATACACATTATCTGGCGACTTTTTAAAAGATAACTTGATTCAAAAAAAAGTTCACTTTTAACATAAAAAAAGTTATAAGTGATAATCTGTGTTAAGCTTAAGCATTCCTTAATACAAAACATTTATTTTGACCGTTATTTTAACCCTGCAGTACTATCGTCTGGGTGAAATCCACCCTTAAGGCTGATTTTTTTTTTTTCAAGAGAGATATACAATGTACATTAACAAAATATTATTTAAAATAAATGAATTGCCAAACTTATAAAATTAAATTTTTTTTCTGTATTTTGGAGTTCATTATTGAAAAAAAAAAAAAATATTTGCATAATTGAATTTAACTGATATGAATGACAGATACTAATAAGTAGGGGTGGATTACACCCAACGATAGTAATGGCGTAAGTTGTATAAGGATTAGATTAGATCAGAAGGCACTATGCACCGCGAACAATGTAGGTTTTTTGTGCTGCCTAAAGTTACCTACAGATTCAAGCTACCTATAAAGCCAATTATCCTATTAGGCAAAATGTTCGCGATGTCGGAAGGCGAAATGAAGCGATCACCTAGAAACCTAAGTCTCCTATCACAAAGCCTGCGTCATTCGCAGAGAACATGCTCCGAGGTCTCAGACACCATCTCACAAAACCTACACATATCCGTGTCCGACTGACCCTTCCTGTGCAGATGGTATCTGAGATTACAGTGTCCAGTTAAGTACGACGCCAGGGTCCTCAAACCCCCCCTTTCAAGCGACAAGCGTCGCCTCGACCCCCTACTGGAAAAAGAGATCAATCCCTTAGCCTGGCGCTGACCAGGAGAGTTTTCCCAGTAACCAGAGAATTCAGACTCTCTCCATGCCCTGAGCCTTTCCCTAACATACCCCGCAGGTATTCCACAGAATGGTTCAGGACCAATAAAGGGCCTTCGGGCCCCGCGGTTGGCAAGACATATAAGACAAGACATTGTATAAGGATAGTAATGCACGGTTAAAAAACAACTGAAGAAAACAATTGTATTTTGTAACAGTTTGAATCAGTTTTAGGATTTTTGTAAACAACTACCTAAACAGTAATTTTGAAGAAATCAGTTTATTTTTGTTAGTTATTTAAAAAGAGAAAATTATATCGATGTTTGAAAAACTCTCATTTAGTTTATATTTGTTTTTACTGATACGTTCAGAGTTTGCAAATAATAATTAGAAAATTTTATTATGTCTCCCAATGCATTACAATGTCATAACTGGATTACTGTTTGGAATTTTGGCTTTGCATTTTAAGTAGGATGTAGGAAATACAAATTTTATTGTAATTGAAAAAAAATTTTTTTTTTCTTTAATTTTAAAATGCCAAAAAAAACTGTTGAAAAGCAGTAGTTTTTACTAATTTTTTATTGTCAATTGTGTTTACTATATTGTAAGTTGTTTTTACTACATTTGTTAGGTTTTTTTTTGTTAACAGTTAAAAACTACTACATTTTTAGTTATTTTAACGGTAATTACCTTTGTCGCCTTTTTAACTAAAATTGCATTTGATTTAACTGTCATTTTCAGTAGATTCTACTGTAAACCTTTTCATTTGTTTATGTCTATAAAACAATATTCCATACAGAATATGAATATCTTAATTGTATTAAAATTAATTAAAAAAAAACAATAATAATTTTTTAATTACTAAAATAACTACTTTAATTTAATTTTAATATATTAATTCAAAACATTGAATTAATATATAAATATGAAAGAGCTACAAGAAAGGAAATACAACATTTAATAATATTCAAGTAAATAAATTTATTTTCTATTCCAAATCTTACCTTAATATTTTATTTATTAAATATAATTTACAGCATTTTTATTTTATTTCTCTATCTTTTTAACATTTTACATTAAAGAAAAAGCTACTAAAAATTAGTTAAAACTGACCCTGCAGAAAAAACAGCTAAATTTAGCAATTTTAAAATTTTAGTTATATTTGATGTGAATTTTAGTTAATTTAAAATATCATTTTACTCTGTAAAATACTCAAAATAGCGAACAAAAACTGATTTAAAAATTAATATAGTGTTTATAAATGTTAGAGAAAACGTTTATTATTCTTCTTAACCTCAACATTTCTAAATAAAATTAGTTTGACGTTAAAATAACACTGTACTAAAATATATTATAAAATTTGCCCTGTGGCGATGTCTCAACTTAAAAAACACAAAAGTTGTCAACACTGAACGTAAAACCCATACGTCAACCTTGTAACGTTGTGAAATAGAGACGGAGGAGATTAGAAAAATAAACAAAAATCTAAAAAAAGAATATTTGTGTTTGTTAGTGTTGTCACTTCTGAGTATAATGTACAATAACAGAAAAAGCTAATGGGAAAGAAAACTGCAATTTAGCTGCATTACATTCGAGGCCATATTTGGGTGTGATCGCTAAACGGGCATGACTTGCAATGTTTACGTTTGTAATGTAAGAAGAGCGCAGGTTTGATTCTTACAGCAGCAGGTTGTTGAAAAATTTATCATATAGAGGCAATCTGACAATTTTAAGACACAAATAATAATACAATTTAAAAATGGAAAATCACTGATGACACCTGTCCATAATAAAAAATAGGCAGAAACTAGTCTAGTCTGATTTAAGTTAATAGTGTTTATAATTTGTAGATGAAAACGTTTATTCTTCTTCTTAACCTCAACATTTCTAAACTGTAATATTAACGAATTTTTGCTATATTTACCTCAAATTTAGTAGAATCCAAATAACAGTTTCTTTTGCCAAAATCAACAGAAATATTTGCGATAAAGTTGTAGTTTCATTAGGGCAGACTTTTATTCGCTTTATAAAAGAAAAACATTCTTACACTAAAGATAAAAGAAAAAAATGTATAAACAAGCTGCTTGTTGCACCGCCATGTTGGTTTTTTGATTTTGTATCTTTTTGTACACGGGCACAATTTGTCAAAAAGTCGAAACAACTGCATAAAACTGAAATGCGTTAATTTTGGTAGGTTGTTTAAAAAATCAACCATCAAAATCATTAAAAATTATTTTTCTAAAACAACTACAAACGCATTACTTCACAATTAACTGTCGTGTAGTTATTGTAGAACTTTTCTGAGTGTAGAAAAAACTAGTAACAATTGTTTCTAAAACTACTAAAAATTAGTTAAAAATGACGTTGCAGAAAAAGCTGCTAAAATTAACAAAAATTTTTTTTTTTGCTAAAGATAAGAATATCAAATATAAAGCTGTTTAATATACAAAAATTTAGTTATAGTTGAGCTAAATTTGCGGGTGTTTTGGTGTAATGGTTAGCGCGTTGGACTGTTACACAGATGGTCCCGGGTTCGATTCACGGTGACGACAACATCAATTTAGAAAAATAATATGTATGAGTTTTCTATCACTTATGTGTATCGCTGCGCCCACCTTCGGTGTTCCCATAGCACTTAACCCCACCGAAGTAAAATAATGAATCAGGCTTATGAAACAAAAAGCTTCAATAAATTCGCCAACCCTACATCAGGTGTCGAGCAACAACTGTTCTAAGACTTATCATCGCGCGAAATTACAGTGTTGCCATGTTTGAAGCCCTTTTCATCTCTCCACTATCCCCTTTCCAAAGAAAGCTACACATTAATTAATAGGAAGAATTTCCTGAGTGTTGCTTCTAAATATTGGTATACAAAAAAAAAAATCATAAAAAAATGTAAAATTTTTAGTTTTAGTTTTTTTTTGAGATTTTTTCCTTCTGCAATCAGCCATCACCAACTTTTTATCAAAAATTTCTGTTGATTTGAGCAAAATATAATGTTATTAGCATTCTACTAAATTTAAGGTATTTAGCAAAATATTTTGTTGATATTACAGTTTGTTTTACTGTTTTTAGTATACAAATATTTAGTAAACGTTTTGCTAATTTTAGAAGAGTGAATTGTTATTTTTAATTAACTAAAATTTAAATCGAATATAACTAAAATGTTGTAATAGGATTAAGAAGAAAAAGCATTCTAGTTGAGAAATGAATTGTGCATTGGTATTAGTTAATTCTGTCTCTTCTGATCGAAGCAATACTTGTTTGTATGTAGTGTCACCAAACTCCACTTTAGCCAGTCATCGCTGTGTCGACCGTGGCTCAACTCGTTAAGAGGTGAGATTATGATGCATAGCTTGATGCTAAGGCAGTGAGTTCAAATCACAGTACGACACCAAAAAATAAAAAGTTTTTCATATAGAGCAAAATTAACAATATAAAATACTTTGTTCAATTGACACATAAATTAACCACTGACGAGTCCCAGGAGGGGGACGAAACTGCGGCAGTCTGGTGTATCCCTTGTGTCCGTAAAAATTTTTCAATAAAAATGTTTACTTCTTCTTCTTCCTGTAAAGAGACTAACTAAAGAAATATTCTACAGTAATTAATATAAAAATTAATTACGATTGTCATTATCTGACGGTTGCAAAACACTTTCTAACAAGATAACAGATTTATTTTAGCAGTTTATATTTTATTGATATTATGCACAAAAAATCTGCTAATTTTAGCCGTTTTTACAGTTTTTACAGTTTTTTTTTATTTTTATATACATCGATATTATTTTTTTTATTGTTTTTATTTATTTATAACTAGCTTTCCTCCGTATGTTTACAAAAATAAAGCAAATTAAATTTATTAGCTAGGTGGATACATGGATTTCGATCTTGCTAAAGATCTCATCAGAACCCGAAATTTTAGAAAATCTAGGGCCTCCAGAAAAATATTAATTAACAATTTTGCTACATTCTGGGCTTCTTAGTAATCAAACACGTGTCGATCTTGCTAAAGATCTCATCAGAACCCGAAATTTTAGAACATCTAGGGCCTCCAGAATAGTTATTAATTATCAATTTTGCTCCATTTTGGTCTTCTTAGTAATCAAATACGTGGATAGGTTCTTTTCCTAACAATCATCATGATGTTACTAAACTTTAAAGACCAAACATGTTCTATTTATTTAAAAAACATTTTAGTTTTACTCAGGTTTCTTTGTTTTTTACAGTTTTCTTTGTTTTTTGTTTTTATATACATCGAGATTATTTTTTTTTTTGTTATTTTTATTTATTTATAACAAGCTTTCAACTTTTGTATATTTACAAAAATAAAGGAAATTAAATATATTAACTAGGTTGATAGATGTATTTTGTTTGAAACGTTTTTATAAGTTTATTTCTATGCGTCTTGTTATTTATTATTTAATACAACAACTACTAATTACTACACAAACAACTGTCATCTAGTAACTGACAAACTTTTTTGAGTGTATTATAAAAAATAATTTAAAACTTATAAAGAAAACTAACGAATTTAGTAAACAAAGTAAGAAATGTGACACAAATTAACTTTTAATTATCATTTACAAAACGTTGCTGACTTTTCTGAATTTTTTGAGTGTATTAACTGCAATACTTTTCTGAGTGTCCAATACTTTTACTTGTTTTAAATTTATTAGATTAATTTTTATTGCGACAAGAGCGAGTTTTTTATTATATATAATTTATATACGAATAGGGAAAAATATTTCACGCTCTCAAAAACAGAATAGATACACTCAAACAAGTTTGTCAGTTGTTTGCATTGTAAACTTAAATAAATGTCATGTACACACAGAAAAAACTGGGGGAAGTGCTTAGTAATTATATATTTACATAAGTTTCAAGTTAGTTTTACAAATTTCTTGTAAAATATATGAATTTTTTACTGGGATTGTATATATTTTAGAAAAATTTGTAAATATTTTACCAGAACTTTGTAAAACTAACTTGAAACTTATGTAGTTGTGTAGTTTTTTCTGTGTGTACATATTTTACATAATTTTTTTTATAAAATTAATAGTTGATTAAATAGTTTTAATGGCTGTATTAACTGCATTTGTAGTTGTTTTTATTACACTCAGAAAATTAAAATTTTAAAGTAGAATCAACTAAAAATGAGAGTTAAAACAACAGTAAATTCAGTTAAATAGGCGTCAATGGTAATTAACTAACTAAAATTGTATTTGTTTTAAACTGTTAAAAAACAACTAACAACAAATGTAGTAAAAACAACTAACTATGTCAAAAAAAAAACAACAGAAAATTGTTTAAAATTTAAATTTTGAAACAACTGTAAAAATTTGTAAAAACTATTGTTGTTAAAGAGTTATTAAGTTCTCATAATAGCTGTTTTGCATGAAAATTTAATATCAACCTCTTAACATAAAATGCAGTTATTTTGACTGTCATTTGCAGTAGATTTTACCTACATAATTTTCTAAGAGTATTAAAATTTTATTGTTAAAAAAAAACATGCATTTGTATGGGATTTCTTACCCCATATAAGAACATATTTTTATTTCATTGCTAGAAATATTGTTTTCTAAAGTTTCTGATTAAAATTATACTTGAATTAATAATGCGGTTAAATTTTTAGTTTAGCTATAGTGGAACATACGCCTATTAATAATTTTTTATCTTGAAATTTGTATACAAAGTGAGCAACAGTTAATAAACAAAAAACGGTATTCGATAGAGAAAAAACGAGGAATTTTGGTTAAAAAAGGGTATATTTAACCTTGTTCCACGTTTAGAAACACTTTAATCAGAGTGCACTGAAAAAAGTTTGTTAATAGAATCAACTGAAAATAAATAAAAAAAAAATTGGTAAAAAAATAAAACAGACGGTTATGCTTGATTCACACGCTATCTATCCACTAAGGTTGTCAATTATTCGGGTTTTTATTTTGTCCGATGAAACGATCAAATAAGTTTTCATCGAACAATCAATCCAGTAATTTGTAGAAATTAATGGATTAATTGAACGAATCTCAATCATACATCATTTGGCATAGTTATCTCATGATATAAAAAATTATATTTATTATTAAATTTTATTAAATTTTTTATCGTTAAAAAGTTAAACAAATATCGGTGAAAGTTTTAGTAAATCGAGTTGTTAAGATCTTATTTTAATTACCGAATAAATTACATTAAAGGTATTCACAGTTTAAGTGATATCGTTGTAAAATATAAGTATTTTTGATAATTTTGTATAGTTTAAGCTTCCGAAATCATTCTTTATTTCAACGATAGTGCTTTAACTGTGAATTAATTCATATTTTTCTGGAAAATCAAATCATATATCGTTATTCGAAAATAGTTTTTTTTGAATTGTTTGTTCGAATTTTCTTTTAGTTCGTTCGATTAATCGAATAATTCACCCAATATTTACTATTTCCTAGTTTTAATGATACATAATGTTGTTTTCAATTGAGAATTTACAATAATTTGTCAATTCGTATCACTATTACTTAACGTGACCAACTGTTTTTTTTTTTTTTTGTTTATCAAAAAACGGTACTCAGGATTTTGGTGGAAAAAGCGTTATTTTTTGATTACAAAATTTCTGAGTTAAATTTGAGTATTTCGGTATTTTTAATAACAAAATATTTAACTGCAATTTTCTTAATACTTTTTTTAAGTTTTCTTATGAAAAATTTTTCAAAAAAAACTTGTGTATAAAATTCTGGAAAATACCAACATTTTTAGTATTTTTTTACAATTTTGTTGTAAAAAATTGTATTTTTTAATATTTTTTTCATAAAAAGAACTCTCAATAAACTACTCTAGCAAAAACAGTTTTGGGACTTTAGCACATTTAATTACTATAAATGCAATTTATGTTTATCCCGATGAAAATAAATTTAAAAAACACTTTGAGTTTGCTATTTTTTTTGAGATGCCCTACAGATCCTTTCTATAAAAAATCAAAAATAAAATTTATATTTTCTTTGCATTATTAAAAAAATTAGTTTTGTCACAACAAATGCTCTTATGGCACAACCAAATACATATATCAAAATCCATTCACTGGCCTGAAAACATTATTTCAATAAAAAAAAAAACAAAATTTCTAATAAATATATTGTACATTTTAAAAACATTTTATTGTTGTTTATAAAAATTTTATTAAGAAGTTCTTAAAGAAAAAAAGCGGGATATTGGTTTAAAAATCGGGAAAGCAATTCAAGGAAGGATCAGCCTTTAAAGAGCTGTATAATATTGCCAAAAGTGGGATGGTTGGTCAGGTTACTAATACTGCATTTAGAAAACTTCTACAGTTAGTAGTACTGCACTCAGAAAGTGGGATGGTTGGTCAGGTTACTAATACTGCATTTAGAAAACTTCTACAGTTAGTAGTACTGCACTCTGAAATGTTCTACAGTTAGTAGTAATGAAGAGATAATTTATAAAATCGAATGCATTTTTTATGAAACCATGAAATTTTATGAAAAATTTCCTAATATTAATAAAATTTCTTGAATAGAATAAAATTTTTCATTGAATCTATGAAAAAATCCAATGAAATTGTTTCATTAATATCATGAAGGATAATTCTTTCAGTGTAGCTTTAAAAACAAACTATAGAAAAATATGTACTTTCAGTAACAGTTAATATTATCAGTTAAATTTTAAATTTTTTGTTTTCTACAAGTTTGATATAATTTTTATTAAAAATAAAAATTATGCTTTTTCGACCTTTAATTGCGCAATGAAAATTAAAACTATTCTAGTTCGAAGCCATACTCTATATTTCTTTATAAGGATATTGTCCTAACAAATAATCTATAGAGTTTTTGTTTTCAAATTTATTAATTGACCACTTTCAGGAATGTGTTGATAGATCTATTTCGGGAATTTTTTAGGTTCCCATCTTCAGAACACGTTTTGAAAGAAGTGATAGTCCCATGCAAAACATCAAACATTTATATAACCTAGTTATTATATTAGTTCTTATTTAGTGGGATAACTAGGTTATATGAATGTTTGATGTTTGCATGGGGTTGTCACTTCTTTCGAAACGTGTTCTGAAGATGGAAACCTAGAAAATTCCCGAAATAGATCTATCAACACATTCCTAAAAGTGGTAAATTAATAAATTTGAAAAAAACTCTATGGATTATTTTTTAGGAAAATATCTTAATAAAGAAATATATAGTATGGCCTCGAACTTGAATAATTTTTGTTTTCTATTTCAAAAAATAAATATCGAATAATTCCAAATCCCTTTATTATAAAAATTGTTTTTTTTTTTAAATATAATACCACATTTATACTACAGCCTAAAAGTAGTAGTTTTTGAAAACTTTTAGTTTTTGATTTCAAATTTACACTATTGGACAAAATAAAGTGCAACTACCTTACTGTTGTCTTTCGTGAAGAAAAAATTATATAAAATATTGTTGAATATTAAAAATTTGACTTAATTTATTTATTTTATACACAATACGATAAAAAAAAACTACAAATCATACATATTTGACTTAGGATTTTTCTACATGCCAATCAAAAATGAAGAAGGTACAGAATTTTGTTGGACAAAATAAAGTGCAAATTTTATAAATTGTATTTAAAAACTTAAAATAAGTTAAAAGAAAATACTGTTTTAGTTTTTTTATCATATATTTTGTGGTAAATATGACATCTACAAGTATTTTTTGAACATAAAAAATAAATTTGTTTAAAAACATTTGTGGCTATTGCCTTTTGTATGGAGGCCATTATATTGAGAGCGTTTTTGATCCTACGCTTACATTATTTCAAAATTTTCAAAATAGTTTTACTCAAAAAGTTTGTATTATTATTAAATAAGTGTTTTGTGCTAAAAAATTCAGTTTAAAAGTAAGTGTTACCCTTAAAATAGTTATTTCCATGAGGATGCAGCCAGTACCCAGCTGGAGGTTTAGATCACTAGAGCAAATTTTCTCAACCCAGTTTGAACATTTTCTTTGTTAAATATTTTTAAAATTATAATTTATTATTTTTAAGTAGTTTTCAATTCAAATCCCACCGAAAACTCCTCTACTGTAGACGATAATGGCACCCGAACTATGTTATTTGCTGCATAGCAGTTATAAGCACTTCTGACCTTAGAGCAATCCATTCTTAATAGAACTTATCTGACAATGTTTTTATTTAAATCGGTTGTGGTAAAGGGTGTCCCAAGAAGAACGCAATTTTTAAATCTGGCAACATTCGAAGTGTCATTGTTTGACATTTGAACAATTGTTATTGTTTGCTAGTAGAAGGTACGAGGTTAGTAAAAATTGAGCCAGCTGACCATGGACAGCGAAGGGAGTTCGTTAATTGGGTATTGGAGAGACAACATGAAAATGCTGATTTTGCCGATAAAATCATCTTCAGTGACGAGGCCCATTTTCATCTTGATGGCTTCGTCAATAGGCAGAATTGTCGCATTTGGGGTGAGGAAAATCCTCGAGTGATTCACGAGAAGCAAATGCATCCTCAACGTGTCACTGTGTGGTGTGGTTTTTGGGCTGGAGGAATCATTGGACCTTTTTTTTATAAAAATGAGGCAGGTCAAGCGCAAACAGTCAATGGTGTTCGGTATCGTGAAATGATAACCAGTTTTTTCTTGCCTAGAATTGAAGAAATGAAGGTGGAGGGCATGTGGTTCCAACAAGACGGTGCCACATGTCATACAGCCAGAGAAACAATTCAATTGCTGCATCAGTCATTTCCCGGTCGTGTTATTTCGCGTTTTGGAGATCAGAATTGGCCGCCTAGATCGTGCGATTTAACACCACTAGATTTTTTTCTTTGGGGTTTTTTGAAGTCGATGGTTTACGCGAATAAGCCGACGACGACTCAAGCCTTAAAAGGGGAAATTGGACGCTGCATTAATGAAATACCGCAGCATTCATGCAAAACGGTCATTGAAAATGTCATTAAAAGATCGCGTGCATGCCAGCAAAGCCGCGGCGGCCATCTGCACGATATATTGTTCCATACATAACCTCATTCTGTCTACTTTACGATATAATAAAGTTTCACGATTTTCTTTTAAATATCTGTGTTTTATTTAAAATTTAAAAATTGCGCTCTTCTTGGGACACCCTTTATTTTGAAACAAATTCTAACTATTAAAAGTAGAAATTATGATTTTTTCGAAATTAAATCTTTTTATAATGGAAATGCGAAATCTTCAGCAATACTATTAATCACACAGCAATAAGTTATATGTCTTGGGGGTCATTTTCGTCTGCAGAAGGGGTTTGTCCGGAGAGAGTCGAGCCGAAAATGACTTGAAAATAATTATAAATCCTTTTAAAACAATTTCGGAATTAAAGTTTGACAATTTTGATGAGAAATTGAGCTAAGTTGTCTTAAATCTCCAACAGTATACTAACCGCAACCTCGCGAGAAATGCTCTAAACTGTTATTTTAAGCGTAAAATATAACTTTTAACTGGATTTCTCAGGTCAGAGCTCTTATTAAGAATTCATATAAATGTTTTTTCTCATAATTGATATTAATAATTAGACGAAAAGGGGGCAAAGTTGCTAAAATTATTTTAGAAAAATTTACGTCAAGTTAAAGCAATAACCACCAAAATTACAAAAAAAAAAATATTCTATATGTTCCAAAAATACTTCTAGAAGTCATATTTAATACATAATATGTGACAAAAAAATCATAATAGTATTTATTTTATCTTAATTTAGGATTTTAAATACAATTTATAAAATTTGCACTTTATTTTGTCCAACAAAATGTTGTAGCTTCTTTCTTTTTGGTTTGCATGTTGAAAAATCTAAAGTCAAATATGTATGATTTGTAGGTTTTTGTATCGCATTGTGTATAAAATAAATAAACTTAGTCATATTTTTAATATTCGATACTATTTTCAATAATTTTTCCTTTACGAAACACAACAATAATATAATTGCGTGCGCCCCGGTAGGCTAGTTGGTAGCGTGCTAGCTTATTAGTGCGGGGGTCGTGGGTTCGATTCCCACCAGAGGCACTGGTCTGTTTTCGCTACAACGCGCCGAAGGCCATAGTAGCTAGTGCTCGGTTAGGGTAATCTATACTAATATTATAAAGAGGTAATGTTTGTATGTTTGTTTGTAGAAAGTAATCTCCGTAACTAATCATACGATTTCTAAATTTTTTTTACCAATATTTAATTTGGTCGTCCAGGATGGACATAAGCTATATATCGTTCCGAATTTTTTTTTTTTTTAAAGTTATGAGCGGAAACATAAAAATAGTCTATATATATAAAATACAATGTTTGTATGTTTGGCCTCTATAGACTCTAAAACTATCCAACCGATTTGGGCCAAACCGGTTTCATTTGAAAGGTTATAGTCCAAATTAGGTTTTCGGCTATATATATTTCAAGTGGGCGTTGCACCTCCCACATAAATTGAATAACATCATATATCTTGACTATTGTGAAAGCAAGAGTTTTGACACATTGCAGTATCCCATATGTTACTGATTTGAATAATCAGGAAAAAAATGGGCGGGATCGGACCAGTGGGAGTGGCAGCTCCCATACAAAGTAAATATTTAATATCATATATCTACAGTTCTATAATAGCCAGAGTCTTAGAAATTTGTGCGCATTGATTATTTGTTAATGTGAATAGTCATGGGAAAAATGGGCGTGATCGGACCAGTGGGCGTGTCAGCTCCCATACAAAGTAAATATTTAATATCATATATCTACAGTTCTATAATAGCCAGAGTCTTAGAAATTTGTGCGCATTGATTATTTGCTAAAGCATTAAAATAAATTATCACATTCAAGACTTTTTGCAAGCTTATTTAATAATGTTGTTCAAAAATTGTTTTAGCGTTCCTCATAGTCCTAGAATAAATAAAAAAGGTAAAGAAGTAAACAATAAATTTTATGATATGGTTTTAAGTAACAATTCATGTTTAACAGGTACACTTAACATAAAAAATATATTATTATTATATTATTATTTGCGTAAAAGAAATTTCTTGATTTAAAGAATTAATTACAATTAAAATTTGAAGGCAAAACAACGTTTGCCTGGTCAGCTAGTAGTATATAATTTGTAAAAAAAAAAAAAAAAATATAATTGCACTTCATTTTGTCCAATAGTGTATATGGAATTTGACAAATACAAGTAGTTTTCAAATCCTTCTAGTTTCTGGATGTAGTATAAATGTGGTATAAAACTATTTCTTTTGAAATTACAAGAAATTCAAATATAAATACAATCAAACAAATGCAATCATTGATATGTGTTGTGTCTTGTAATTACAAAAAAACTTGTTTCAAATTTATCAAAAAAAAAATAATTTTTTTTCTAACGTTTTGTCAGTTAAATATTGTTTTTACTACTTTTATCGGTTGTTTAAACAATGTTTAAAAATATGTTTAATATTTTGATGGGTTGAATATAAATCAGTAGTCCTTTTTTAATAGCATTTTAAATTAAATTAATTTAATTTATATTTTAGGTAGTTTATTAAAGTAATAATATTGTGAGTGTAGTTTCCAATTAATAAAAAATTTCATTGTATGTTCAATGCATAAAACGTCATAATTTGGTCATTTACTATGCATTTTAATAGGGATATAGGAAATACAAATTTTTGTTCTAATTGAAAGAAAAAATATTTTTTTTTTTAATAAAAAATCAAAATATCAAAAAAATAACTGTTAGAAATTGTGTTTTTTTTTCATACATTTTTCAATTTATTTAATTTTTACTGCATATGTTAATTGTTTATCAACAGTTAAAAAAAAACTAAGTTTTTAGTTATTTTAGCGGTAATTACACTCAAAAAAGTTTTACAGCTACTATATGACAGTTGTTTAGTGTAGTAATCAGTAAACAGTTAATTTTTGTTCTTTATTTACAGAAGATTATAACGCGTTTTTAAAACTTCTCGTCTAGTTTATATTTGTTTTTATTGATAAAACGTCATAACTGTAGTACCGTTTGGAATTTTGAGTAGAATGTAGGAAATACGAATTTTTATTGTAATTGAAAGAAAAAAATATTTTTAGGATACACAAAAAATAACTGGTTAAAACAGTAGTTTTTACCAATTTTTACAGTTGTTGCAAAGTTTTTGTAGCAAAAAGTTGTCAGTTATTTTTACGACATTGTTAGTTCTTTTTAATGCATTTTTTAATCGTTTTTAAACAGTTAAAAATAGGTACATTTTTAGTTGTTTTAATTGTAATCACAGTTGTTTTAACTCTCATTTTCAGTAGATTCTACTGTCAAACTTTTTTGAGTGTAAGCTAAGAAAAACAAAGTAAAAACTGTTATACTGTTGTTGTTGTTTAATATTAAAAAATGACTCCAATATTATTAAATTTAAAATTAAATTGCTTTCTTTATACATCAATTGAACTTTTTATTTGTTTTTTATTTACCGACAAAATTCTGATATTCAATTTTACACTTGACTAAATATTTTTGTTGTTTAAAACTCTGTTGAGTATTTAAACAATTGTTGCAATTTTTAATAATACATTTAATACATAAAAAGCCATTTTAATTGAAATTAATTTTTATTCCAGAAATATCATTTTTTTTTTTTAAACCAGAAGGGATTCTAAAACTCTTTTCAAAATGGGTGATGAATTTGATGGTTGCGAATGTGTGTGGTCTCATGAATTGGCCATGCAAAGATTGTTGAATTTCGTAAGTATTGGGACCAGTATTACAGTGAGCACTTTTAGTAGGATTTTTTTTTTACTAAAACTTAACTTACAATAGAGGTATCCCGACGTGGACTCTCAGATCGCAATGAAACTTAGGTATGTTATAGAAACCGAAAAATAAGTAACACCTCCATATCTGTTAACTGCTCAATCTCATATTAAGGGGTTAAATCTTGGGGTCAAAAGTGAACCCAAATTTCGTTTTGAAGTTTTATTCATGGTTTTTTTTCACATCCCCGAATTGTATTGGGGGTTCAGTGGTCCGCGTCGGGATACCTCCCTTTTTAGTGCTGACTATCTCTTAGAATTATTTGCTTAAAACATATTATTTAAAAATTTTGAACAGATAAGACAAAATCAAAATGAATGTTCGGATACAAATTGTATAGATGGTTAGTAGTTCAACTTAAAAAAAGTTTTCCGTTTTTTTAACTTTCTAATACATACATATTTTGTTTTTAGTTTCAGGTCGTTTACAACAATCAACTCCGTCGACAACAGGTGGTGAAGATAATAATTTTACTATGATGACTATGATTATGGTCTTTGCTTTGATTATGTATCTAATTAGACCAGAGTCAATTATGAAATTGACCAATACTAAACGTCGTATACAGCGTCCTTATGATAATAATGGCGGTGGGTCAAATCAACCGCCACCACCTTCACCGCCGGCGGTGAATTAACTTCATATTATTCCTGGATATTATATGAGTTTTCTTTTTTATATACATACATACATATGTATGTATATATACAATATATATTCTTATTATTTACTAATAATGGGTACTAAATATTTATGTTAAACTTACAAAATTATATGATTTATTAAAATTTTGTTCCCTTATAAGGATTAATCTAAATTGGTTGCTGATAAAAAAAAAAAACTTTAAAATTATTTTTAGTGACACCATAACTAATGTACACAAATTTAGGAAATAAATAAATATTTGAAAGGAAACTAAAAAAATAACATTTGAAAACTTATTAATGCATCTGATGCTCAAAATATGGGGATTAGTGTATTAAAAAACTTGGCTAAACTGCACTTTATGGGGCGTTCTAAAAAAAAAAAAAAACAGATGGCCCCCTCCAGAATTAAAAAAGATTTTTTTTCTGTTTTCAGTTAAGGGGCCCCAGGACCCAAAAACCGGTACGCGTAGTAACATACAAGTGTGGGTACTCTAATGAAAGGAAATTTCCTCAGGATTTTAAAAATGATATTATTTTTAGGATCTATGATACGTAGCGCCTATACACCCGTTTTCAAATTTTGCCTGCAGCGCTATTTTCGAAAACACTTACAAATACATCGAAAGTACAACAAAATACATTTTTTTGAATCAATCGCAAAATAGAAAAGCTTTACTCAGCGAAGCCGCTAAACTGCATATCACATAGGAGAAAACCCCTAAGCGAAGCCACAAAACCGCCTATCACATAGGAGAAAAAGCCTAAATACGACCGAAGGCCGGGCGCACAGAAAACATTACTCAACGAGAAACCCCTAAGTAAAGTTCAGGGTTTAAAATTTAGTCAATAGTTTATTTTTGTCGAATACTGACTATGCTTAAAAAATGAAACGTTTGCATATTTCAATAGCATCAAAACTTAAAATTGCCTTAGCTAAACACACACTGCAAATAGCATGCCTATGTGTAGTAAATATTTTAAGTTCTATCGTTAGTTCGTGTTAAAAAATATTATATGCACACGATCTTGCTGCTAGTTGTCGTCGTGAATAGTAAGCTATAGAAATATTAACTAACTATTATATGTAAAAATATGCGACTATTAGTAACTGCTAACAGCGCCGCTAGTTGTGTATGTATATGTATAGCTGTTAGCTGGTACTAATAGTCGCATATTTTTACATATAATATTTGTTTTTAGTTAATATTTCTATAGCTTACTATTCACGACGGCAACTAGCGGCAAGATCGTGTGTATATAATATTTTTTAACACGAACTAATAATAGAACTTCAAATATTTACTACACATAGGCATGCTATTTGCAGTGTGTGTTTAGCTAAGGCAATTTTAAGTTTTGATGCTATTAAAAATGCGGCAAATGAAATATATTTAGTATTAATACATAGTAAATAGTAGGGAATTCAAATTACTCGGGTTTGCTTTTGTTCGAGTAAACGAGAAACTCGATTTTGAGGTTTTTAACTTACTCGATTAAGCGAGCAAGATCTTAAAATTACTCGAGTAACTCGAATAATGTCAAAAATTTTAATTCATTAACTTTACTTAAAAAAATAAAAACTTTTGTAGGGTTTTATATTTTATTAGTTATATATATTTATATCGCTTGAAATTGCTGTACCAGACATTCAGCAATACTATGAATTCTATGATTATGATGCAGTCAATATTAGCTCCATGGAGGCAGCTGTTTTGGATTGTAACTTTTGTGATTTGGTTACGATTACAAATGTAGACGAGCAAGTTTAGATGCTTTATAATTGTTTAGGATATTTGCACTGCTTTGTTCCTAAAAAGATAAAAAGATATGCAATATTGGGGATACCTGGTTTAAGGCCCCTGAAATTCAATATCAGTTATCTCTTAGGAATCTTGCATATGATGCATACTTGCATGACAGAAGTGAGGGCAATTGGAAAATCTTTTGTCAGCATAGAAACCGAGCAAAGAATGTTATAAGGAAAATTAAAAGGCAAGTACATAGTAAAATTTTTGATAATAAATCTTCTAGAGAAGTATGGTCTATTTTGAACAGAAATGGAACAGTTAGTAGTGATAAGACTTTTCAGGAAACTGACCCGCATGTTTTGAATACAATTTTTTCTTCTAATCAGTCTGTTAGCGGTGCTACCAATATTGGTGCTACCAATATTCCTAATGATGATGGTTTTTCATTTCGAAATGTTGATTTATATGAAATGATCACAGCCTTTAAATCCATAAAATCTGGATCATTTGGATATGATGGCTTTACATTGAAATTTTTGAAAATAATAATGCCTATGATTGGAGATTATATGCTTTATATTGTTAATTCTATACTAACTACATCAGTTTTTCCTAAATTATGGAAAGTTGCAAAGATTATTCCGATTAGGAAAAATAATGACTTAGATACATCTGATAATTTCAGACCGATATCAATTTTGCCCATTTTATCTAAAATGGTTGAATATTTGATGAAGGCCCAGTTGCTTGAGCATATAGACAATAATAAGTTGCTTCACGAAGCTCAATACGGCTTTAGGCGGAATCGTAGTACAACCTCGTTGTTAATAGGCCTAACTGACAGTATTAGGAGTAGGATATCTGATCGTGGTACTTGTGTGTTACTTTCCTTAGATTTAGCTAAAGCTTTTGATAGAATAGATCATTCTCTCTTAGTTGAAAAATTAAGTAGATGTTTTGGGTTTTCTAGGATTGCCTGCAAGTTGATTTTTTCATATCTTTCTGGCAGAAGGCAATGTGTTTATAGCAATGGTTCTTCTTCTGGTATGCTACCAGTATATAGTGGGGTTCCCCAAGGATCCGTACTTGGTCCACTTATTATGTTTATAAATGATTTGTTTAGTAGTGTAATGAATAACATTTGCATACCATTTGCCTTCGCGGATGATGTACAGCTTCTTTTTAGAGGTAGTGTTCAGTTTCCAGATGTTTTAAAGAACATGATTGATTATACCATGGGTATCTTGAGTGGTTGGATGTCCTCTAATAACCTGTGCATAAATGCTTCTAAGACTAAAGCCATGCTGTTTGGCACTAATGTTTATGATAATTGTTTGTCCATTTTATTGCATGGGAACACAATAGAATTTGTTGATAAAATTAAGTGCCTTGGTATGATTCTTGACTGCAAATTGAGCATCATATAAACTCTGTAGTTTCTAAAATAAATTTTACTTTGAGAAAATTATATAACCTAAACTTGTTCCTTCCTTTACACATTAAGGAGAGAATAGTTCATGCACTGCTTATGCCTTTATTTTTATATTGTCTAGAAGTTTATTCTGGAACATATGGTTATATTATAAGGAAAGTAAGATTGGCCTTTAATAGAATTATCAGGTATTTATATTCTATAAGGTTGCACCAACATATTTCCTCATTTGTTTCAAAGTTTTTAGGTTGTTCGTTTTCTGAGTTTGTTAATATTAGATGCCTATTACATTTTTATAAGGTTTTGAAAATTAAATCGCCTGTTTAGATAGTAGACTTGTTTGAATTTTGTAGAACAGTCAGGAACAGGCAGATAAAGTTTCCAAAATTAACTCCAATTGTGGAAAGATCGTTCCAGGTGAGAGTAGCACGGACTTTTAATCATTTGCCAAATACTTTAAGGCGAGATTTCTGTGATTCGGTTAATACATTCAAAAGAAAACTTATTCAAAATGTTTTTAATAGATGATAGAATAGTTTTTTTTTTTATTTTATCAGCAATTAATGGCTGATATAGATTAAATTTTTTTGTTTAAGATTGTTTGGGATTTGTTTTTTTTTTTTTATTTTTTAATTATTTTATAATTAATATTTTTTATTATATATTTTTTTTTTTTTATAATTATTTTATTAATTAATTTTAAATATTTATCTTGTTATAATTATCTTGTTATAATAATACAGAAATATTGTAACTTGTTTTTGAGTAGAAGTTTATGACCGATTATGGCCAAAAGGCTAGGTCATTGAAAATGAAGAAAATAAAATAAAAAATAAAAACAAACAATAAAATTAACAAATAAAGCGAGTTCATAAATACAAGTAAAAATAAAAGTAAAAAAAATAATTCTTGTGATCATTCATTATGTAAAGTAAAAAATTTAAGATCTTTTAAAACACTTATAATAAATAAATTTTGTAGTTTTCTAAAACACTTAAAATGTTTTTCTTAGTTTGGAATTTCATAACACAAAAAAATACAACATTAAAAATTCATGAATCTTTTTTATGAAATAAAAATATACAGAAGTTAAGATTTTTTGTACGAAATTAAGAAGATTTTCTGAAATAATCTTTCAAAAATAATATTCTCTTAAAGTTTATCTATTTTTTTCTTTCGTTTTTATAACGACCGACTTTGAGAAACCATCTCGTTGGTCCAAATTCATTTTGGTCATCAATGTCACAACTTTCATCATCACTTTCGTCTTCGCTTTCTTCATCTTTATCATACATATGTATTTTTTTCATATACATATTTATTTCTGATAAGAGTAATGCTTTTTTTTTTACCAAACAACTTATCAATCAAGCTCGATATGGTCTCTTAACTCGATGGCATTTTTAAGCCTTTTGAATTTAAGAATAAAGAAATCACTTTCGATTTTTTTCAACATCGTACAGACAGATATATTAAATCCAGCAACACATCTACAAAGTAGAGAGCAAAATGCGGTGTTTTTTTTACATATATTTACTTATCGTACCATTCACGGGTTTTTAAGTTGTTTGTAGCTCGTCTTGTTCTATTGTGATATTGTGATCTTTGCGTAAGTGGTAAATAAGTGAAGTGGTACACGAAATGGAACGTTTGTGACTCTTAGGACATCTCTTGCTTTTTTCAATATTTTCGTCTTTTGGAAAATGTTTCCAAACTACACTCATTCTAAATGAACAAAATATATCGAGGGCTTATATTCAATACCGTCTATCTACAAAAACACAATTTTTCAGGAGAGCCAAAAAACTGTTTTATTCGCAAATAAGCAACAATTTCGATGAACTCATCTTCTACAATATTAATAGAATGTGTCTAACAAACCTTCTAACTAAAAAGTTTCTTAAAATTCGCGTTATTTTAGCTTCTATGATAGAAAGACGGTATTGCCTCAAAAATTAAATCATTGTGTAGGAAAATAATATGTAGATAGACGGTATTGCCTTATTTTAAAATTAAGTTTGTATTACGGTTTTTGTATGGGGACCCCGAAAAACTTGGAGATAGGGGGTAGATATGTTTACAAGAAATGTTGGGGATTGAAAAATAGTAGGACCTGTTCTAACGTTTGAACCCTTTAGGGAGCTAGTTGTTGTTTTTGACTAGTTTTTGTTTGTTTTTGGCATGGGTGTCTCAAAAAGGGTGTCAGATAGAGGGTAGGTGTGTTCAGAAGAATTGTTTAGCCAGTTTAAATTCAAAGACAATGTTTTTTATAATTTCTTATTATAATTTATTATAATTTTTACTGCGCGTGGCTAAGATTATCATAGAAGTAGTGATACTTCTCTGGAATTACCGCCTTTAACTCCTGTAAATGTTTCCATTTGTTTTGCTGAATTGGTAGTCGACCGGTATACAATTGTTTTGGTTCTATGTAACCTTCATATTGCTTTATTCTAATAGGTAGTTCAGTGTAATTATGGTCAAAATTCACTTTAAACTTAATGGTACCACTTGGGGAATATAAGAGAGATCTTAGTTGGTATACTGTCGGATCATTTTTTGTTCGACCAGGTCTAATACTGAAAAATCGAATAAGGTTCGTATCCTTATAGTTCTTAAAAAAATCATACTTTAAATGTAATGCATCAAATGGCATTTTAATAATTTTGTTCTTGATTTTGACTGTTTTGCGGGCATCTTTGGCAAATATATGGTTTGATTTTTCAACTTAGCCTCTATGTGCATCGTATTCTTCAATTGTTATTTGCTTGGCCTTAGACCCCACACAAGTATCGCACTGATCTTTGCGAGGCATAAAGAGCGCTAAATTTTGTTCTGCAAAAACTGTAGAAAATGTAAAAATTGAAACGGGCTTTACTGCCTTCTCGGCACATTTTACAAGGTAATCTTTAAAAACATCTGCTTTGGTTTTAAAAGTGGTTGCTATGTATATTTTAGTTGTGTCCTTGCGACAATAATGGCTTTCCATCTTGTCTAAGTTCTGCAGATATTTAGACAAGAAAATTTTACAACCCCCCTTCTGAGAATTTGTTTTTGGTACAAGTGACGCCAAAATTGGTTTATCGTTCGCATTAATCCATCCTTTAACCATGGCTATACGTAAAGATAGCGTTGATAAAAACATGGATCGGCATACCTGCAACGCAAATTCGTTTTGTGGTAGTTTAAACATAAAGCTGTTCTGTTTTCTACTGTTTCCTACAGTGGTTTTTTGATAATCTTTGTTACACACATCTTTACAAACTCTCGCTTTGCTTCCCAAGTCTTGTTCCAAAATGATTCAAAAATTTGTTTCCTTGTTCTCTCATCAAAGTTTTGGCAGTGTCTTACATTACTGTTTCTACAAATGCGCGATGAACAAGTTGGGCCTATTTTTCTTTCTGCTTTTGTGGAGTTCTGTTTGAATCCTGCATCAGCAGTTGAAAATCCTAAATATTGTTGTCCAAGCATTCAAGACAAATATAATCAACCCTGGTTACAAAAAACAGACGTCGGTTAAAAATCATCATGTAATGCAAATGATTTTTGGAAGCAACTGCTAAAGCAAATTAAGACGTTGCAAAAATCACCGTGTGAATTGGGCATTAGATTTTAAATCGAGGTGAAGTGGTCAATTTCAAATCAGTATCAAATTAGTACATTCTTGCTTGTGTTTCTGAGTTTTTGCGTTTGAATTCATTTATTTGCATACTCATTTGTAGCTAGAAAATAACATAAAGGGCACACCACCGCATACACAGCGTATTATGGTAGGTATTGATCGTTCGACAAGAGAAGTATGTATCCGAAAAACGAACAGTGAATAAATAGATATCAAACAGAGAAATAGCCTGATATTAAATAAAACGACAAAATTCTATGATGTAGATAGATGGTATTGCCGTCATAAAATTCATAAATAAGTATTTTTGTAGATAGACAAATGATAAAATACAGGATATATAGTACTAAAAATAGTTTTTTTCCACTGAAATTTTTACAGTACATGCAGATGGGGTCAGAGATGAGTTTGGCATAAAAAAAAAAATTCGTGAAAATGTAGATAGACGGTATTGAATATAAGCCCTCGATATTATCAATTTATACTACTGATTTGTTGCAAATTATAACACTTATTATTTTACAGCTTTTTAACTGTTTAAATAACAAATTAGTTTAAATCAATAATTCTTTTATAATTTTACTCTGAAGATTAATGTGTTGTTTGTCTCTACACTAAAAAAAAGTTTAGTTCAAACATAAATAAATCCCCAATGCGGAAGAAATGCGTGCGAAAACTTAGCAATTTAAATACTTGCAAAAGTGCTCACTAAACATTTCTTAAATATAAACTGTAACTGTAACAGTCACATAACTTTATACTTCATAAAAAATACAAAAAAAAAAATTAAAAGTAAGCTAAAATTTATATATTTTTTTTAATTTACTCGAGTTACTCGATTAATCGACCAAAATTGTTAGAGTTATTCTTTACTCGAAATTGGACATTTTAAATTACTCGAACAATTGTTCGACAAGATTTCATCGATTAATCGAGTAACGGTTAACCGATTGAATACCCTAGTAAATAGTTTAATATTCGGCAATTTGAAACTACTAATAGAAGTTTTTTTAATGCCTGGTAAAATTCATTAGACGAACAGTAACTTTTACAAAAATAACCACAAAAAACACTGAAAAAACTTTCCATCCTTTGGAAACATGCTTTTGAAATGTATATATGTACCTATAATTTTAAAAGCTGGAGTTTTAGGTCATCCTGGAAAGCTATGGTGACATGTAAAATTTTTGACAAATCACAAATTTTGCAAAAAAAAAAAAAAAACGCTTTGTTAAAGTAACTTTTTCCTTCCCAGTAAAAAATTTACGTGTTTTTAGAAGCAGCATAAAACAAATGCGCTGACGTAAGTGCTTACTATTACAAAATACTGAGAAGCAGCAAAAGAAACGAATAATTTTCGTATAAAAATAAACAAACAAAAATTTTGAGCTTACTGCTTTACCTTAATCCCCTAATCCCTTACAAGGATGCTGGTTGTAATGCAGAAAGTTTCATATCGTGTATTATAAACGCTCTGTACCAATTTTCCCGAGTGATTTCCGATTGTGTCTGCTGTTTTCGAGTATGTAATAAAAAATAATTAGTCATTTAACTGTTTCTGTAGGGCTAGCACGTGGAGCGGTAAACAAATAAAATGATTATATTACATATATGTCAAAAATTTTAACAACAAAAAATTAACGTCTTTAGAATTTTATGTAAAATAAATGATGTATGGGTATATTCATGTTATTACTTTTAATCGTAATAATATAGACATGAAATATGATTTTACTGCAAGCCATGAAATCACAGCTTTTTATAAGCGCTTAAACATGTTGCTTATAAAACATGTTGAAACATTTTTGTTATTAAAAAAAAAAAAAAAATCGCGTACTTTTAAATAGTTTACTTTATTAAAAAAAGATTTTGAAGCACATAAAAAATTTACTTTTGGCCAACAATTCCTATAAAATCCCCATAGTGCAGTGTTATAAAAAATCAAACACTATCATACCACTGGCTGAGGAATTGTAAATATATTACTAGGAGAACATTTGATTCAGACGCTTTACCAGCGTTTCCGAATAGCATTTTGACAGCATTTGTTTTACATTTGCAAAGAATTGGCTAAGACCTCCATGCCAACGTTAACAAAAAGTGAATTTTTTGTTTCTTCAGCGTTGGCAAGTTGTTTCCGACAAACTTTATGCCAGTGCTGAAATATTTGAGCAGCCAACTGTTACCCAGCAGTTACTTACGTTTTAAGAATGGATGGTAACTGATTCGATGCGGGTATCGGTAAGGGTAACGCTATTTTCGTTTATTTCGGTAACGGTATTTTAGGGGTAGCGATTTTTCAGTTATTTCCGTATCGGTTTTTAGCGTTAACGGTATTTTACTTATTTCGGTAAATGCATTTTAGCGGTAACGGTATTTTAAGGATAACGGTTTTGAAGTTATTCCGGTTAATGTATTTTAAGGTAACGTTATTTTTATGCCGTTATTTATTAACACCGTTATTTTTATGCCCCATTATTCCCGAATGACTGGCCAGTTTATGATCAAACTTTGGGAATATACATATATCTATTAAGAGCGATTTTTTTTTTAT
This sequence comes from Delia radicum, assembly GCA_021234595.1. Classification (NCBI taxonomy): domain Eukaryota; kingdom Metazoa; phylum Arthropoda; class Insecta; order Diptera; family Anthomyiidae; genus Delia; species Delia radicum. The sequence goes on from CM037855.1 coordinate 127,887,331, forward strand.
TTTGTCAAATTATTCCGGCTATGGTATTTTAAGAATAACGCTATTTCAATAATTTCGGTAACGGTATTTCAGCGATAACGGTATTTTAATTATTTCGGTAACGATATTTTAATGATATCGGTATTTCAGTTATATCGGTAACGGTATTTTATGGATAACGATATTCCAATTATTTCGGTAACGGTATTTTAGGGATAACGATAGTTAGTTGAAAGGGTATTGAATCGATAACAGTATTTTAGCAGTATTGCCTGCCATTCCTGGTTTTAAGCTACGAGTATAAGGTGGCGGTTTTATCAACATTTTGACAACGTTGGAAATTTTGTTTCCCCAGTGCTTGACCGACACCTTTTGAAAAAACGGATCTTTTGTCTAATAATGTTATCATTTTGACTTTGACTTTTTCTGTCTGGGTAAGCAAACGCACTTTTTACTTAAAACTAAATGTAGTTTTTTTAGAATAAATTGGAACCATATTAAGTTTCGAAAAAAAAAATTATAAAGTTAAAGAAATAAGAAGAAAAATTAAAAAGTTTTACTATTTTTGAAAATACCTATTCACACTTTTGTTAGACCTATTAAAATAATAATGTTTTTGAAAATACCTATTCACACTTTTGTTAGACCTATTAAAATAATAATAATGTTAAACTCAACTTAAATTTTTTTCCAAAATTGTTCATAAATCAAAATCGATTAAAAAATAACTTTAGTCTGCGAAGTCTTAAAAAGGAGTTTTTTTTTAACAATAGCTTCCGATTTTAAGAGTGTACCAAAATGTCTAAATTTGTAATGTGATCTACTCAACACAATCTACAACATCCACTAGGTCGTATATTATATATTATATTAAATTTGACTCATTTTGTAGTACCGTGTATTATGTATTAGGATGCGAATGATTAATATATTATCATCAAATAATACCATATTACTCATACGTAAATAAACTAAAAATACATTTAAATTGATGAGCTGCAAAATTTTTATAAAAAAAGATATTTTGTAGTTTTTTTTTGGGTATTTGACTGCATTATGGACAACCTTTGATAGTGCAAGCATGTTTGTTGAGCCGATTTAATGCTATTTAAACTACGGCCTTTTCTGTAAATTTTATATTCAAAGTCGCATGTAATCAGCCTAAAAAAACATTTTTCCATTTTTAAATAATGCTACAAAATGTTGATCGTACACTAATTTTTTATACTATTAGTTTTCATAATAAAAAAGTTAGCTTCAAGTTAGAATTTATTTTTTATTATAAAAAAAATATAATTGTTGAACTCTTTAAATTTACACATAATAAATTATATACAGTGGAGTTCGGTTATAACGAACTCGTATCGACCGTATCATTATAAGCAAAGTTCGACATAAGTGTGGTAAAATTTTTCCAAAAATTATTAAAATTTCTTAAATTATCCTAATTTTAAAAGTTTTGTTTAAAATATTGAAACAATACTTCTATTAATTTACGTTTCATACAATTTAAAATTATTTTTAGTAAATGTTCAAGTAAAAAGCTAAAGTTGTGTTCGTTATAAGCGTTAATATTTTTATGAAAATTTGTAAAAGGGTCTACAAATTTAGTTCGTTATATAAACAGTTCGCTATAAACGATGTTCGTTATGACCGTATGAAATATATTAGTATATGCGTTGGGCCCAGAAAAATCGTTCGTTATAAGCGAACTCCACTGTGCAAATTTTTTGAAATATTTCTAAAATTTATTTGTTAATATAGATTTTAAATTACAATAAAAATATGTGTCGGTCTTATACCCCGAAATTAGGAATAAAATTCATATGAAATGAAAACATATTTTCATGCACAATAATCTATGGTCAGGATATACATACTACATATAAATAATATTTTCCCTTTTCCTTTTAATCTCTTAAAATTGCTATTATTCTTCGCTGTGTAGTTTATGAATAACATTGCGTACTTTTTTAATCACTTGTTTCATTTGTTCATATTTACCCGTAGAATCGGCCAAATTTTCAAAATTTATAACATCGCTAACACCGACTTTGAAATTTTCACCATTTGGTAGATTATCATATGGAGAAAACTTCAGGACGGGTGTACCCATAAAAGATTCTTTAATAAGATCTGCTGCTGTATTGTCGTTATTAATCGTCGATGATAATCCTGATGAGTTGTCTGAATTTTTATTTGGATTTTCAGTAGGGCTTACTTTCAAATCCAATTGTGTAGCATTATTCTCGTCACCATTATTATTTGAGGACTCATCCAAGTCAATAATTTCATCAATTAGAGAATCTTCAATTTCTATTACACTTGTATTTGCTTGTAATTCTTGTAATAATTGTTGTTTTTGTTTTTCCAATTCCAACAATGAGGGTGATGCAGATGATAGATTAGAAAGTGAATTCTCATTGTGAATTGGTGCTGTTTCACAAGTGGGCGGAGGAGTTGTTGGAGGTGGCGGTGGTTGAGCTTCATCTTCTGTATCTGGTGGTGACTCTGTGGGTGGTGGTGGTCTTGTAAATTCAACATTTCCCACTGTTGATAATTCCGGATCTTCAATTTCCATATCGGCCGTTTCTTGGTTTGTTTCATTTATACTCTCATCTGGTGTAGCATTTGGAAATTCTTTTAGTTTTTTACGTTTATAAGCCTTTAGTACAGTGTCACCTAAAGTTTTAACAAATTCTTCTTTCATTTGATTTTTATCCAATGGTGGAACATTGTGGTATTTATAGTCCTAAGGTAAGGAAAATAATTAAATATAATTTTGAGGTTATACTTTTTCTATTACATTTTTTTGTTGTAAATGAAATTTAGGAATAAAATTTGCTAAAATCGACAAATTATATTAAAGGGTATTTTTTATACAGGTATATAAATTTAAGTTGGCAATACTTTTTTAACCGGCGCCCATTTTGTCAGCTGTCAAGTGATTTATGTTTAGTTTGGTTTAGTATTTCAACATGAATAGACTGACGCCTGAACAATGCTTCCAAATTGTGCAAATTTATTTTGAAAATCATGGTTCTGTTCGAAATACGTATCGTGCACTACGTCCATTTTACGGTCTAGCGATGAAGCTCACTTTTGGTTAAATGGATACGTCAATAAACAAAACTGCCGCATTTCGAGTGATAATAATCCTCAAGTGTATGTTGAGACACCGTTACATCCAGAAAAACTGACTGTTTGGTGTTCTTTATGGGCTAGTGGAATCATTGGTCCGTACTTCTTTAAAAACGATGCTGGTCAGAACGTTACAGTCAATGGGTTCATCAATTGAACAACCATGACGGCATAACATGTCATACAGTTCGTGCCACAATTGATTTCTTGAAGTAAACGTTTGGTAACCGCATATTTTTACATTTCGGACACGTGAATTGGCCTCCAAGATCGTGCGATTTAACTCCGCTGGACTTTTTTCTGTGGGGATATGTGAAGTCGCTAGTCTACGCCGATAAGCCCGAAACGATTGACCACTTGGAGGACAACATTCGCCGCGTTATTGCCAATATACGGCCACACATGTTGGAAAAAGTCATCATAAATTGGACCTACAGATCACACTACGTCCGAGCCAGCCGTGGTGGTCATATGCCAGAAGTCATATTTAAATTATAATGCCAAAAGATTATCTTTCGAATAAAGTAAATTTCATGTCAATTTAAAAAAATTCATCTTTGTTTTATTCCATTTCAAAGTTATATAAATCTATAAAAAACACCCTTTATGAGATTTGAGAAATTTTTGAAATATAATAACGGTTAAAATTTTCAATATTTATTCAGAGTTGCAAAATCATAATTTGAAATACAAATGTTTGCCCTTTTCCATGAGTAGGTTACATTGTTGCTAACTTTTTTCTTAAAAAGACTGAAAATCGTAAGAAAATAGCAAAAAATTATAAGATAACTAACAAATTTTGCAATAATTCGGTAAAGTAGTAGAACTTTTCAAAATATTTTTAAAAATTGCCACATTTTTCGAACTTTTTGAAATTTTTTGAACTGTTCTAGTTTTGCTGAAAAATTTACCATGAAAATGAAAATTATTCAAGTTCAAGACCACACTCTATATTACTTTATTAGAATATTGTCCTAACAAATAATCTATAGAGTTTTTGTTTTCAAATTTATTATTTGACCCTTTCAGGAAAGTGTTGATAGATCTATTTCGGGAATTTTCTAGGCTCCCATCATCAGAACACGTTTTGAAAGCGGTAACAATCCCATGCCAAACATCAAACATTTATATAAACTAGTTTACTCACTACATGAGAACTAATATATGAGTTTGAAGTTAAAGATTATAACAATTGATCAATTAATAAATAGAAAACTTGTTTGTTATGGATGGGAACCTAGAAAATTCCCGAAATAGATCTATCAACACATTCCTGAAAGGGTCAAATATTAAATTTGAAAACAAAAAACTCTATAGATTATTTGTTAGGACAATATCCTAATAAAGAAATATAGAGCAAGGCCTCGAACTTGAATAATTTTTATTTTTTATTTTTAACTTTGATTGCTAATATTTCCACTAGAGAGCGCTTAAAGGCCAAACAAATTAAAAAAAAATCTCAATGAAGTATTGCAGTGGTGCCAAGTATTTTTTTTTTCAAATCCCCCTAAATTGTACAAAAATCCCTTAGATTTGCTCTACTACCAAAAAAAAATCCACTTAAAAATAATTATTCCAAAAATCTGATAATTTTTAAAGTTTTCATTGTAATTTTTTCTAACTCCACATTTAAAATTTGATTATAACAGCTCAGTAAATTGACTTAAATTTCACCAATAAGCTAAAAAAAAAAGTTAAAATGTAAGCAAAAAAACTGTAAAAAATTTGACAAAATCGAACTGAAAATTGTATTTATAAAGGCAAAAATTCCACTATAATCATTTTTTTACCCATCTAATTTCCCTCTAAAAAAATGTGTACTCCCCCCAAATCTAGGGTGACAGAAGATAAATGGCGCGTCTTAAATGAGTTAAAAATATCGAGTAGTCAGAAGTAACCGAAGAATATATCTTTCGTATAATTTGAATATACAGGTATCCCTCGATTTACGCGGTACTTTATTTGCGCGGTTTCGATATAACGCGATTTAATAATAGTGCCCATTTTTCTATATAACGCGTTTTTAGTATAACGCGATTTAAAAATAGTGGCAACCCTCTAATTGCGCGCATTACACCATTTTTGTTAAACATTATCAGCTGTTTGCAAAAAAGAAGAGGTTAAATTGAATTTGCAGTGTAAAAAATCTTTAAAGGTAATAAAAAATAAACAATTTGCTGTGGTTTTGGTTTTCCTAATGATAATGTTGTTACTCCGTTAACAGCGGAAGTTGCTCAAATACTACAAGTAATTGAAACATCTGAATTATTTGAAAAAATTGTTGATGAGTATATATTGGAGATGATAAATGATGTTCCAGAATTGACAGAACAAGATCTCATTGAATTAGCCACGGACCCCGATGAATCAACTGATGATGAAAGTGATAGTGAGGATAATCCAGATTTTGATTCTTCTAAGTTGAAAACTTTTATACAAATGGCTAAGGATTTGATAAAATTTTCCACTGAATAAAAAAATTTCCACTGATCAGATTTATTTCAGTGTTCAATAAAAAAATCGTTGGCATCATACGAAGAACTTTTAAAACAATAGGAACAGCAAAAAAAGCAAAAGTGAATAACAGACTTCTTTAAAGTGGACGAAGACGTTAATTGTGACCAAAATTCTGAAGACGTTAACTAGACAAAGACTCTGAAAAAGTAGTCTTTGACGAAGATACTGAAGATTTTAACTATGACGAAATCGGAGAAGATTAGCAATATGTATAATATTTTATATTTTTTATGAATTTTTTGTTTTCTTTTTATTAATTTATGTTTTATTGATTTAAAAAGCCGGAATGAAGTTTTTTTTTATAAAATTTTTGTTACTTTTTGTTAATTTATAAATTTTGAATTTTTTTTCAAAGCTGGTTTAAATATACTATTTTTACAAATAATATTTTGTTATAACTATTGAAAAGTACAAATAAAATAAATTTAATTTAAATTATATTAATAAGCTTTTCTTTTAACACGGATTTTCTGTCCCAAATTTGAATTTTGTATGAAGTTAGTGTTTCAATTTGCGCGGTTTATTATATTGCTGGTCCCAAAACAGAATTTTGTATTGATATAGAACCTTTATTTATGCGGTTTTGAATTACGCGGTTTTTTTTTCGGTCCCAACGTGCCGCGTAAATCGAGGGATACCTGTATTTATAAGATAAAAATTCAATTTATACTCACATCATAAAAATGTTCTCCTGGATGTTGATTAAAACCAGGAAATTCGATAATTTTGGTAATATTATATTTATGATTTGTTGCATCTACTTCACCCTCATCTTCATCGGAATGTAAAATTTTTGAACCCTAAAAAACATAAAAGATAGCTATAAAATTCTTTTAATACACATTTTATTAAAACAACTTACATCTGAATTAAATAATGTTATACCCGAATGTTCAACTTTAGCATCTTCCAACCAACCCGGTGGATAACCCAGCACCCGCATTCGATAAAAGAAAAATGGTAATTGTCCCTTTCGTAAACCCAATGCCTCTCTTAGTTTGTCACTAATATTGCCAGGTTTTAAATGAGCAAATCTCTGCTCAACATCAACATGATAACGTTCCGCTTTGTAACATGTCCGCTTGGCGTTTTTGATACGTTTTGGATTATGAGGTTTCGTACATTCTTTAATGCTATGACTGGAGTCACCACAATTGAAACAGGTATTGGTTTTTGTTCTTTTGAAAACGTCAACTTCTAGCTTGGCTTTTTTAAGGGCCGCCGCATCTTCATCTAATAGAGCATCTTTTATGGCTCTCTTATATGAGGGAACTTTAACACTATCTATTTTGGCGGTCGGTTCTGTGTCAATCATAAATAATTCACTTAGTCCACTTAAATCTGGTGAAAGTTCTTTCTCAAATGGTTTAGGTTGTTCTTCGGCTGGTGATGGGGCCTTTAAAGAAGGTGGCATGGGAATATCTTCCATATCATCATTGACTACATGCTTGACGGTCAATGTGACCGATTCATTTTCTTGTTTAGTAATAATTTCGATAGATATTTCATTGTCGAGTTCATTTAATTTTTCTTTCAAGGTGTTGATTATAATAAAACCAAATTTTTTAAAATTGTTTTGATTATCAAATCTTATTTCACATATGTTTTCACCTTTGTTTTCCTCGACCTCCTCCTCATTCTCTTCACTAACTTCACCATCTTCTATGTCATGTTCCATGGAGGTAGTCGGTAAAGTAGACGCTGGTGGTATTTGTTCTTCTTTCCCTAAAACAAATTTTTCACCATCTTGTGAATCATCTAAAGTAATGCATGTTATGTTCGGATCTTCTATAATACAATCACTATCATCTGGATTAGAATTTGACATTTTTTATAGCATTTATTCAATAAATTTGTTGAAATTTTTGTAAATTTTCACTTGTGGTGTTTTTATTTTTTTTTTAGCTGTCAAAAAAGTTTTTATTGTTTTTGCCAGTTTTTATTGCCACGTATGAAAACCAGAGGTCTCTGGCGTATCAATATTTATTTTAAACAATACTTCCCAAACTGTATAGCAATAAACAAATTCAATGTTTATATGCTACCAAAAGTGTATTTACACGGTGTCCACATTAGGTATTAAGTTGGATGTAATATGTGCGAGAACGCCAACAGAATAACGGAATTATATTATATAGGTTCATATTAATGTTTAGGGTGGAGAACACGTATTCATATTTCTATCATGTTTTCTCATAATTTTCTGTTTTTCGTTGAGACCGCCTATTCATTAAAATTTCAACTATGCGATTAAATTATAACTATAATTGATTTATAACAGTTAAACAATATGTATTACACTTTTTGTTCTTCTATTTTTTATCTTTAGGCGTTTAACTTTTTTTTTTTTTTGTGTACAATCTTTTATGTATGCGTGTGTGTATTTTGACAGCTCATATCATGATGTTGTTGTTTAGAAGTTTATTATAAAAACTCTGTTTTGATATCAGATATAATACTAACAGTAACAGAAATATGTGGTCCACACGTAATATAATTCTCTCCTCGATTGAATTTGAAGTTTGCTAACAGACAAACATCAAAGTTAATTACAAGTGTGGACGCCGTATTATGAAAGCACTATTTCATATCAAACCCTAAACTGTCAAAAGCAAGGGTTTCCAAACGGTTTTTGTTGCAACATTTCGTCGACTTATTATTGGTTTGACCCATCGACCATTTTTGAAAAAAATAAGTTAGGAATGAATTATATATAATGTAAATATCCTCTTTCTGATTACGAAACCCGTTTCTCGTTATTTCGTATCATGTCAGAGATATCCAGGAACAAATTTGACCTACCTGCTGATTTTGCATACAAAAATTAAAATAAGTGTGTCTTCTTTATCGTTTTTCTCGCTAACAATTTATTGGCTTATAGGTCAAACCAATAATAAGCCGACGATTTATCAAATCATTACTTGACAGTAATTGAAATCAGTGTTGCCACGTCATCTGGTTTTATTGTGTTGACAGTTGAGTACAGGATTTTAGATACGGACGCAATCAAGAAGCAACATGTTGTTTGATGGTTTAACAGGGGTTTGATTAAAATATATATTTTTAAATATTAATAAATATCTAGAAATATCTGTGTCCTTACATTAATTTTATACAAAGAAATAGTAAAACCAAGAAAAACTGCATTTTTATATCGTCAAAACTATAAAAACATTCTTAACAGAGGTTGTAACATTGTTCTGTACATTTTTACAGGTTGCATCAGAGCTATCAGAGCATCAGAACTCTCTATAATTTTACATTTTCGTCTGCGAACAGGCTGCAACCTGTAAAATACCGTTACCGAAAAAGCTGAAAAATTACTATTCTTAAAATACCGATATCGAAATAACTAAAATACCGTTACCGAATTAACTTAAATACCGTTATTGCAAAAAAAAAAAAAAGAGTTAACAAAATAACAAATATCATTACGCCTAAAATACGGTTACCGAAATAACAGAAAATAGCGTTACACTTGCCGTTAACCGCTTCGAAGGCTTCGGTTGAACTGGTAAAACTATCAAATCACCAGCAGTCTACAAATCACATTTTTTGCATTTGTGAGAATAAATAAAACTTCTGAAAAAATAATTGATCAAAAAACAAAAAACTAAGAATTCTTAATCAACAGAATTCGTAGTTTTTCTATGCTTATTGGCATAGCAAAACTAAGAATTCTGTTGCTTTAAATTTTGTTTGAGTAATGCTTTATTTCAAGTATTTTTTCCAGTCAAATAACTGAATATTCCACGGATTAAACTCAAAAGGGCAAGTCACATTCAATTGGAGCTAAACTATGCCCTAACATTTTTGGTTTTCAGAAAAATTCCACAGACGCTTCTGAATAAAGAAAGGATATCTAAATCAGCAAAAAAGTTTTCCCGGGCACAAGGCCAAATTGCTTAATGTGCTAGTATGTATGTATAACATCATATAAATAGTATTTGCATGAAATTTTATTAAGGCGATTTTTGGAAAAACAAAATTTCACAAGTTGAAAAAGTTGTCCTTGAACAGTTGTCGCTGTCGATAATACATTTTAAATTACTTTAAAATAAAGCATAATTAAATTAAAACATTTAAACAATATTAATATTATAAGTTCTTTAAACAGGACTTTACGCATAAAAATAAGAATTACTTAAAAATTTAAATTATTTTCTTTTCAATTTATAACAAGCTTTTAACCTCAGTATATTTACAAAAATCAAGCAAATCAAACATATTAGCTAGGTTGATACTAGTATTTCGATCTGGCTAAAGATCCTATCAGAACCCGAAGTTTTGGAATAGCTAGAGCCTCCATAATAATATTTTCTCTTATAATTAAAATAAACTTTTTCAGTTTTCTATTTAATAGCAAGATTTAATTTTGATCTTGTACCTTTGAAATTTTAAAAGAAAATTTGAACCTACAGTTCAACAAATCATACTAATGGAACGTTTTGAGTATTTCGTATTTTTATTTGTGATGTCCTGTTTAAAAAAACTTATAATCTTAATTTTGTTCACAACGTTTTAATTTAAGTAACGGTTATACTTCTATTTGCGCTTCATTAGGTTAAAAATGATTACTGAAACACATTTTTTACTTTTGTGTGGACTTATTTCTTAAAAATAACAATTTAAAAAAATTGTTAAAAACCACTTCTGAACTTAATGAAATTATAAAATAATAGTTAAATGCGTTAATTTTTTATGTTTTACAAGATTTGTACTTTATAGTATCATTTTTCTCGTCTCTACTACATCTTGATATGCCTCGACAACTACTTCATTCTGCGTATATCTTACAATCAGGTTGTTGTACACACTTTTAATGTGCTTATTAGCACATTTTTTTTTAGCAATATAAATTAGTTAAACATTAGTAAAATATTAGTAAAACATTAGTTTAAAACAGTGAAGTGCTGAATAAGAATAACTAAAACTTTAGCTGAAAACATAATTTGAGCAAAAAATTTGATTTACTTGATTTACAATACGTTTTACTAACTTTTCTACTAACTTATTTCTTTGAGTGAAGTAAACAACTAGACCAAATTCGGAACTAGTTCAACTGTTTTCTACTGGGAAAAAATAAGTAAAAAGAAAAATTAATAAACATTTATTTCTCGTGTAAAAAAAAATAAAAAACGCTTTAAAAATTATAAAAAATAATAAGCAACACAAAATAAGAGAACAAATACAAATTAAAGATTTTATTTTATATCTTGTTTTTCAAAATTTAATTGATACAAAATGACAACAAAAATTTAAATTCACTGTGAACGTTTTACTAATGCCAACTATTTAAAAAAAAAGTCGCGAGATCCTACTTGAAAATCGCTAGAAAAGCCGTTTTTTGTTTTTAGCGAAAATAGCTAAACTTGTTATAAACTTGCAATACATATAAAAAAAGAAGCTCACGCTTTCTAGCATAAAATCCTTGCATTTATGTTACCCTTGCATATATATCCCATTAAGAGTGAAAACCGCTATTGTTTTTTTAAGGCTTAAGGTCTTAACCAGAGAACGAAGCCGACATTAAATTGTCGCCGGCGGCGGCTAATCAAAAATATACCCGGCGGCGGCTGAAAGTCGACTAAAGCCGAACAATTTTCGGCGGCGGCGGCTAAACGAAAAAAACTTGGCGGCGACTAAAAATCGACTAAGCCGATGGGTAAAAAATGTGTTATAATTTAATACACTTATTTATTTGCAATCTAAGCAAATTTTACAAAATTTCATGTCTTCCAATATGTGTCTATCTTTTACCAAAATGCTTCCAACATTCCGAATTCTTGAATCTTTGCCATTATATCATCTTTTTTTTTAAACAAGTCTTCATAATATGCTATATCGGCAGATTTTGAAATAAATGTATTTACATCAGTAGAAGCATCTCAGTTAGAATCAGAATCAGATGAAATTGTTGGATTAGCTTGTGTAGTATGAAAAAAGTTTTTTATATTTTTTGAGCCATTGTAAAATTTGGAAAATTTACTTTTTCTTTTTCTAGTGAAGCGCAATATAACGGCACATTTTGCAATCGCTAGAGAATTCATAATGAAAACCTATGGTTGCCAGATTGGTGGGTACTAAAAGCCGGATGAAGGCGGAGGATTCTTAAAATAATATGATTTTTTTAGTTAAAATAAATTTAGATAAAAAAATATCGGCTAAGCTGATATAGTCGGCTCAGCTGATATACTCGGCTAATATTTTGTAGCCGAAATTAGCTCAGGTCGGCGGCGGCTGGAGTACCTGAAAAGTGATCGGCGGCGGCGTATCCGCGGTTATTAGCCGATCGGCTTCGTTCTCTGGTCTTAAGTAGCAGTAGCTATAGGGCGCAAGATATTAGCTTTAATCAACTGAATATGACTTCAACATTTTTGTTTAATAATGGTTTTTTATTTCGGTTTTATACCGGTATCACTGTTCCCGATAAAACTAAAAAAACCGCAACCTTAACCGAAATGAAGATCAATATTATAACGGGACAAAGACCGTAACCTTCATTCGTTTCGGTTGCCATCCTTGATTATAAGTTAAAAAAAGATTAACGAAAATTCCAAAATTTCCATTTTCAATTCAAAATATTAATTGAAAATGTGAATTTTAAAAATTTATATTTCTAGGTTCACTAGTTCTATACAGATGGCGAAAAAAAATCGTCTAGAAATTTTCTAATAAAAAAATTTTTAAAAAGAGTGTGTTTTACACAAATTTTTATGCGAATTCGTCTGTTTCTTTTTATAAAAACAAGCACAAAAAATTTAATTTGTTATTTTAATTAGTATTTCATTAATTCAACTTGTTAAATTTTTGTTTAAAAATACGCAATAATAGTTTTTGAATTTCAATTGAATTTTTTATTTACAATACTTTATAAAAATTAAATAATGAAGTTTCTATTTCAAATTAATAATTGCTACAAATTCTATGAATTAATAAAAAAAAAAATAAAAATCCAATTAAATCCAATACAAAATTCCGGAATTAAAAAAAAGAGGGGGATTCCTGACGCAAAATCCCTATATAGAATGCAACTCCTTCAACTTTTGGAATCGCAATATCTCACAAATGGTGGATTTTTGTAAATAATTCAATGATCGACAATTTTTGTCTGACCTGTTTTTTGATAAAACTTACCGATTACGAGAAAAATCCAAAAAACCGAAAATTTTGACGTTTGACCTTGAACAACTTTTTTTGCAGGCATTTCATTGATGGGGCCTTTTGGTATTTTATTTATAGTACCCAAGGTCTGTACCAAAATTCAGCTCAGTCGGAATTTTTTGTTATTTGAAATGTCTATTTTGACCTTACTTACTATGTTTTGCTACCAGTACTTTTTAAGGGGGGACATGACATTGGCCGTTTTTTGAAATCGACTTTTTTTTTATAATTTTGTATTTTAGTAAATATTCTTAAGATTCTAAGAAAAAATATTTCATGGAAAAATTCCTACGGGTTCAAAAGTTACAGCCGGATTAGTGAGAGCGCATTTTTAATTTTCGCGCTACCTACGTACGACAGCTGGTATATACTTGTTTTACAATTTTTGCAAAGGAAATGATGCAAATCGTTTGAAATGCGTCAGAGTGAAGGCATATGAAGCTTCAGAAGAAGCCCGAATTGCTAAACGATTGCAAAAAACTGTAAGAAACAGCACAACACAAGATAACGAAGGCATACAGTACGAAGCAGGCATGGCAGATTGAAGGTACCCTTTTTTTCTTTGTTCACAAACTTTGAACGCGTTTATCTCGAAAACATGTTTTTCGTACTGGTTGCCGCACTAACGGGTTAATTTTTTTTGACGATTTTTTATATTTTTTTAAACTTGATTCGCTATCGTATGACACGAGCTTTTTTTAAATTTTTTTTCAATATTTTTTTCGAAAAAACACACTTTTAAATTTGGAACATCACCAAAAATTGAAAAAAAAATTTAAAAAAAAGCTCGTGTCATACAATAACCAATTTTGTTAAGATTTAAAAAATTCATTTTTTCCAGATCGGACCATTTTTGCGACTCCCAGCGCTGCAACCACGAGGCCCCGTTTTTTTCTTTGCCGCCAGTTTTGAGCTCTATAAAACCATGTTGGAGTGAAAAATATATTTTTTTCAATTTTTTTTCTTGTAATTTGTCCAATTCTCTACAATAATAAAATATAATAAAAAAAATTTTGTAAAAATGTTTGTTTTTGACTGAGTTATGAATTTTTTAAAAAAGGTCTGTTTTCTTTGCCGCGAATGAAGTGTAAGTTTTAACACTTTATAAAAAAAAAACACAATCCAACCTTAAATTTACCAAATTAAAACGCAACATTACTTTTCTTTTCATTGAAATATACAATCTTTATTTTACGACTAGATCCAAAGAAGTTTCAAATTAAACAATATATAAAAAATTACATCATATATCAAAACAAATATTTAATCAATGTTTTTAATACAAAAAATAAATCTCTGCCACAAATAAGATGTAAAACATTAAAATCTTAAAAGTAATAATAAAAATAATTTCCAAATTTTATATAAAAAATAAACTTAATTAAAAGAAAAACAAAAAAAAAAAGAAATATTAATATTTTTATACATTAATTAAAAATAATAATCATGTATTTTAAAATGATAAACTTATTTACATCAGACAAATTTTCGAAATACTTGTAGTAAATTGAATGTTTGAGTAAGAATAATTGAGGAAAATAATAAAAACTAAATTAATCGTAAAAAAAAACTGTTAAATGGGAACAAAAATTAACTGTACATTTATTTTGATATTAAATTATCCAAAAATAAGATTTTTTGTTTATTACTTTTACATTAAGTTGTTTGAATATATATTTTTTTATACATAGAAAAATGTATAGTTAAAAATTAAATAATTAAGTTTTTCGTTCATATAGTATGTATATTTTTTTTTTGAATTTAATTTTTTATACATTATTTTTAAATAATTGCCAAATACATCAAATATATATAAATATTTTTAAAATTAATTTTTTTTTTTATATAAATCAAACATTTTTAGGTACCTATTTTTTCAGATTTCTTTTTTAATAATACTTTTTCGAGGGCTTTTATTTTGTTTTTTGTTTTATTTTTTTTTTATTTTCTTAATTCATTTTATTCGGTTACTGGAATATTTGTAGTGTTTCAAAGAGAGATTGGTTGGGCGTCATTTTTAATTTACTTTTTACCCAAGGTATCACGCCATTCATTGTATTTATCCATTTCCTCATGCAATTGCAGGGCCTCTATGCATGCATTAAAGAATGGTGAACCAAAGCAATCTTGTCTATAATTTTATGTTAAAAATAAAATAGATTAAAAAAACAAAAATTATTAGTATTTTTTAGAAATGTTATAATTTTGTTTAGCATTTATGTACAGTTCAAAATTTTGTTGTCAAAAAAGTTTTTAAAATTTGTGTCCAGGCTTTCAAAAATTGTTAGCTTCTAGAACATATTTAATGTTTATATAAAATATATATAAAAAAAAAAAAATATTTTCAAAATCAATTTAAAAAATATTCGTTTAAAGTTAAAATAATAAATTACACATTAGTTAATGCACAAAAAACATGTTTATTTGTGTAAAAAATGTTTACAAGAAAAATGTTTAATATCAAGCAGGGCAGCGATTTTCGTGCGCCAAAAAATCAAGAATATGCAGTTAAAATATGCAGCCAAAATAAAAATTTGTTAAAAAAAAAATTTGAACTAAAAATAAAGAATGTACTTCGATTTGAAAATAAAATATTTAATACTCGAGACCGTTTTTGTAAGTCAGACATAAAGCTAGACAGTAGAATCTACTGAAAATTACAGTTAAAACAACTGTAAATTCAGCTAAATAGCGACAAAGGTAATTACCGTTAATTTAAATAAACATTTTGATTATTTTTAACTGTTAAAAACAACTAACAAATACAGTAAAAATAACTAACAATGTCGTAATAATAAGTGAACCTTTTTTACTACAACAATTTGAAACAACTGAAAATATGGTAAAAACGACTATTTTGTAACAGTTATTTTTTCGGTGTTCTGGTAACAAGTGGATTAAGTAGTAAATCTACTAAACTTTTCAGTCTAAACACAGTATAAGGCAGGGGTGGCGTGCCACAAAAAGAATTTTTTTTTTTTGTAAAAATATGTCGCGTGCCACCTTAAGATTATTTATCTTTTGAAAGCACTTTTTGTATGAAAACCTTTTAATGTCATCTTCATATTAAGTTTTTTAGATATAGTTTTATTGCAGACTGTTTTTCACTTATCTAGGGGTTTTCCGGAATTTTCGGTAAGTAATTTTTTCTTGCAAAATTGCAACGTGCTGCTGTTGAAGAGAAAATATTTGAAGAAGTTATAAAAACAGATATTAGTAACTTAGATTTAAGTTCTTAATCTAACTCCAAAAATACTTTAAAGTACTCCACCAAGAAAGAGTTTAAACTTTTTAAGGGCAGTGGTCAAAAAATCAATATATTAAATATTTGCTTAATACCTCATTTATACTAAGCAAAGACTAGTATTTTTTGAAACTTCTAGTTTTTGGTTTGAAAAGTTGTATGGAATTTGACAGTTAGTTTTCGAAAACTTTTAGTTTTTTTCTAATAGGAAATACCGAAATAACTAAAATACCGTTAACGGTAAAAAACCGTTACCGAAATAACTGAAATATCGTTACCCCTAAAATACCGCTGCCGAAATAAAAGAAAATAGCGTTATTCTTACCGATATCGCATTCGAATCGGTTACCATCCATGATATAAATGAAGTATAACGCACTTCTAACTAATCGTCCAACCTTGGTAGAAGGTAAACGAGTGTTATCGGTAACAGGGGAGTTTGTTAATAAAATCAAAAATAAACTTTATAACGCTTTTTAACTCCATAAACGCTTAGAGTGTATTAAAGAATTATTTCCTTATTCGAAGAATTTTGGGTTTTAACATATATTATACATATTTAAAGCGTTGAATTTATGTTTTAATTTTCGATCTCATATCTTGAGTACTTGTAGTTATTTTACGCTTTTCAATAAAAAGCCTTTTATTAATTTAACACAAATTTACTTTTTATTATTTCTAGGGAGTGGGATCCCGGGAAATTAAAAAAAATTCTCGCTTTCCCGGGAACCGAAAAAGTACGGGAAAAAGAAAACCCTACTTATGTCCGATTTTTTGTCACTTTTCTGATTATGAGATTTTTTTCCTTGAAACATTTGAACTTCTTTCAATCCAAAATGCCAAGACATTTGTATAGGATCGCAATGGAATTTTAAGAATGCCCTTAAAACGATACTACACCATTTTCCGTGGTTTTTCAGAAATTAACCATTGTTTTTTCTCAAGATTTAACAATAATCTGAACACTAAATCCATTATTTCTGAAATACAATACGAGGGCGGATCAATAAGTCCGTGACTTTTCGAACTTCCCTCGTAGTTATATGAAATGCAACACTGCTCCCATCAAGTACCACCTGATAATAGACTACTGTCAACTTTTGAGCAAGTTCCGTCATTTACTTTGCGTTTAACAGCTGTTCAAAACATACAACCTTGTGGATTTTTAAAAAATGGGAAAAAGTGAATTTCGAGAGAAAAAAAAACCGTCAATCACACCAAGAAAAAGCTTGATAAATAATATGGAGACTCTGCATCATGGATTTCAATGGTAAAAAAGTGGTTTACTGACTTTCGTTGTGGTCGCACAAGTACAAATGCGGACACAAATTTTAAATTAGAAAGGAGTTTTGGTGGCTGACTCCGAATTTAAAATTAGAAAATTATAATTGGTGGATCCGAATCTGAAATAAAAAATTTTAAATTCAAATGACGGTTCACATAAGCCGACAAACAATTTTTCACAAAAATTCTATTATCTGATTTACTTTAAACGCTCATTAGTGGCGTTTAGAGATGACCGCTTACGAATTTGACACATTTTAAAAATTTCATTTGGCTGACCCAACATAGCGGCTAAAATTAAAAATCTTAGTGTATTGGAAAATAAATTAACCCTTATGGTTGCTAGTTAATAACACAATAGACTTTGAGTCCGCCATTTTGGATCCGGCATTTCAAAATTTTGATTTCAGAATCACTATGAATCCATGCATTTCAACCAAATGAGACAAAATTTGAACTAAAAAAAAAAAATCGTATTAAAAATTGTAACCAGTATCGCCATATTGAATTTACTAATGTGAACTAAATTTTTTTTTAGTCCAGAACGCTTCAAAAACTTAAAAAAGCAAGAGTAGTGTGTTCAGGTGCCGTTATAAGTATTATGAATAATATATTTCCAGGAAGGTGAATAATCTGATCATTTGCCATCAAACACGACACTTTTCACGTTTTTATAGCTCGAACGCCTGATTCTGAGATCAGATTTGGATTCAGCGTAACTTATGCCTTTAGAAAAGTATACCTTAGTTCTAGTGTCAAATATTTTTCGGTCTGAATCTTTAGGTATAACAAGTACTTACAAGCACTAACGAGTGCTCCAAACTGTCACTGCAAGAGTTTTAAATGATCAAAAATAAAATGTCCACTTGAAACAAATAATTACTTTATGCAATTTTATTCATATGGGGTTACCAAAAAAGACCCACTATGAAATTTACAGAATGACTACTTTCTGATTTTGATTAAATTTGTATATGTGCTAAAGGGTATTAACCATAGCTGTTAAGTAATGATTACTAATCGTAATAATTAGTAATTAGATTATTTTTTTTGTGAAAGGTGAAGTAATGATTATATTAAGATTATTTTCAGATTCGCACGATTACTAATTGATTATGATTACAGATAATTCAAAAATAATCAAGATTAATAAAAACTACGAAAAAATAATCAAAAATAATAAAAAGTAGTCAAAAAATAATTCGACTACTTTCAAAGATTAGTTTTGATTGTTTTTAATTATTTTTTACATTTTTCTACATGAAATTCTAACAGTATTTAATGGTAGTTGCTCATTAAGTGAGGAATCAGAAACGGTTTAAAAAAAAGTCTGTGTGAATTCACGAAAAATAATTTTCAAAGAAGAATTTTACACAGAAGTAGAAAAAGTTAGTTTTAAAGTTTTTAAATGAAAGCATACCATGTATTAATAATTTTTATTGTTAGATTTCCGATAAGACAACTTGTGCTAAGTGTGTCCATCGAGTGATAAGAGGAAGCGGTGAAGTGACTTCAAATTTCATCAAACATTTGCAAGTCAAGCATATTGAACTTTTTAAAACATACAAAAATTATAAAACAGGTAGCCCATTTGGCGGTAACACGCAATCTGAGTTCGATGTTCAACTGTTATATGCAATTATTGATTGTTCATTGCCCCTTTCCATTCTGAAAAAGAAATCCTTTATAGATATCTTTCAAAGTACAGGTATGAAGGTGATGTGCAGACAAACAGCGGCTAAAAAATTGGAAACAAATTAAACTATCATGATAAAAAATGTAAAAGAAAGTTTGTTCTAAATATTTTTGTACCACAGCAGATGTTTGGTCTGGAAATCACAGAAGCTTCCTCGGATATACGTGTCATTGGCTTACAGACATTTTCGAATGTAAATCGGCAGCTTTGGCATGTAGAATTATTTGTGGAGCACACACCGCGGAAAATATTGCGCAGATGATTACTGAAATCAACACTGCCTTTGGTTTGAACAGCTCAAACATTGTTTTGACCATTACGGACAACGGTTCAAATTTTGTAAAAGCGTTCAGAGATTACGGTGCGGGAAATGACTTTTTCGAAGATCAAATTAATGACGAAATGCCAACCTTTGATAATGAAAGGTTGTTGCCTACACATTACAGATGTTTCAGACATAATCTGAATTTGCTTGCTTCAAAAAATAATCTAAAATAATCAAAAATAATCTTTGAAAGTAGTCAATTATTGGTTTGATTACTTTTGATTATTTTCTCGTAATCCAGATTAATCTTGATTATTTTTGGATTATTTGTAATCATAATTAATTAACAATCAGGAATTATTCAAAAGAGAATTATGTAATCAATAAAATTCTTTTTAAAATGTAATCTAATTGATTACTAATCGTAATCCAAATTTAACAGCTTTGGTACTAACTAATGAACAAGAGTCATATATTCCCATTCCTTATTTTACAGAACTTTTTCTTTCCTAAGAGAGTTTTGAGTAATTTGCCATATAGAAATTACTTAAAATATAAAAAAAAGATATTTCATTTCATATCTTTTAAAGCAAATAATTTTAAAACTTTTTTGCAATCACAACATTTTTTGTTTAATATAAAATCTTATGTTGAGCTTTTTGAAAAAAAAAAATCAGAAGTTTGTGATTGCCAGATGTATGTTTTAAAATATTTTGCAATTACGCCAAAAAACAAAAACGAGATATCTTTAAAAATCCAAAAATCTTTTTAATGTTTTAAATCATAGCGTTTAAAAGAAAATTGTTCAAGAAAATCAATTATTAAACAAATTAAATAAAAACAAAATAAAAACGTACCAAATAAAATAAAACAACTCATGAAGAATAAATATGTTCTATATGAGTTTCATCATGTAGTTTATTTTCTGTATGAAGCAGCCGCACATAGCGCAATATTAGAGGAACAACATGAAGTGATGAACATGCAACATGTTTTTTTTTTTTTCTTCAAAAAAAAAAAAAAGAAGTTTCCACAGTCTGTTGACTTTTTAGCATCCGTTTAACGTGTGTGTGGTTTTTTTTATATAAAAAAAGCTGCCTTTTATACCATTATATATATTTTTTTTATATCATAGTGTTGTAGTTTTGGAGTAGAATATAAAGAATACAAATTTATACGATTTAACAATAATAATTTTTTCGATTTTTTTTTTTCGATTTTTGTTTTATTTTTTCACATATTGTTAGGTTTTTTATTGTATATAAAGGAGTGTTTTTAACGTGTTTTATCACAATATTTTTCATTAGTTTTTTTTTTTATGTAGTATTTTTTTAAATATATTTTTTTGTTGTTGTAAATTAATACATTAATATATTTGCCAGCAAATTTTTTAAACATTAATAATAGTAATAATGATAGTAGTTTTTGATTTTCAAATATTTAAAAATAATAATTTACAATTGGATAGTTTTTTTTAAGAAAACTAAACATTTAAAATGTTTAAATTTTCCATAAAAACAATATATTTTTATTGTGTATTTTTTACACACAAATTGCAAGTTAAATTAAATTTTAATAATTTAAAATAATATTTAAAAAAATTTTAAGTGATTTTGTTTGCATAGCTTTTTTTCTTTTTGCATAAACTATTATATTTTAATACTAATTACGTATAATTTTAATTTTAGAAAAATTAAAAAAAAAAAAAATAATACAAAAAAAATAATACAATACTTTTTGCGTTATTTAAATATTTCTACAATAAAAAAATAAGAGATTTTTATGCAACTAAAAATAAAACAGTTTTCAAAAAAATTGCTGTGCAAATTATTAAAAAAAAAAAAAAATTAAAACAAAAATTAACAATTATTATTTTTTAACATTAAATATTATCTTCTTTTTTAATTAAAAACTTATAAATAAATAAAATTAAATTTTTAAAATTAGTTTGGAGTTTTTTTTTTTTTTTAAATAAATAAAAATATATAATTTAAAAAAAATTAATACAAATATATAAAAATAAAATAAATAAGTACAAAATAATGTGTTTTTTTTCTTTTGTTTGCTTTTTTTTTTTCTTAATATTTTAAGCTCGGTTTAAGAAAAATGTTCGTTAAATCTGTTTTTTTTTTTTTTTTT
Organism: Delia radicum; assembly: GCA_021234595.1. NCBI lineage: Eukaryota > Metazoa > Arthropoda > Insecta > Diptera > Anthomyiidae > Delia > Delia radicum. The sequence goes on from CM037855.1 coordinate 127,908,760, forward strand.
TTTTAATTAAATTAAACCAGTTGTTATTATGTTGTGACCGGCGTCATATTGAATGAGGGTAGGGGAGAACCATTTATAACTTTAATAAAATGTTGTAATTTTGAAACTTCTTCTGGGGGTATTAATAAAACTTTTAAACATTCACCAAACCATTTGGAATCAAAACAATTTTTCCTATAATAAAAAAATTAAAAAATAAATGGGCAAATTAAACAAAATGTTAATAACATAAAATTTAAATAAAAAAAAAAAAAATTAAAATATAAATTAGCAGAAAAATGCAAAAAACGTATATAACTTAAATAGTATTAAATAATATTCTGTATATAAGGTTAGGTTTAACATTACGCTCAAAATCTACAACATTTCCATTTGAAATTGAGAGCTTTCCATGTTAAATTTAGAAAAGAGTAATTGATATTGAGATTTTCCATATGAAATTGAGAAAACATCAAATGAAATTAATATTTTCCATTTACAATTAAGAAATGCACAAATGAAATTGAGACTTTTCATTTGATATTAAGAAAAGAACAAATGAGATTAAGATTTCTCAATTGAAATTGAGAAAATAACAAATGAAATTGAGATTTTCCATATGAAAATCAGAAAATAACTGAAATTTAGATTTTTTTTTTTAGAATCTCACAAATTTCTGGAAGTTTTTTTTATTTTGTTTTGTATTTTTACTACAAATTATTTTTTTGCAATGTATTGTACGCTCCAATGTATTGTACGCTCTGAAATTAGAAGTTTTTTTTTTATTTTGCTTTGTATTTTGACTACAAATAAAATAAAACGGGTAATCCCGAGTTATTCGTGGTGAGTACAATTCGGTCATATGCATGTGAAATTTGATATGCTTGTACAAAATTAAATACCTGATGAGATCTTTAGCCAGATCGAAATACTAGTATCAACCTAGCTAATATGTTTGATTTGCTTTATTTTTGTAAATATACGGAGGTTGAAAGCTCGTTATAAATTGAAAATAACATAAAAATAATCTCGATGTATATAAAAACAAAAAACTAATATACATAACTGTAAAAAATATTACTTGAGCCAGAGAACACACTAAAATTTTTTTATATAAATAGAACATTTTTGGTCTTCAAAGTTTAGTAACGTCATGATGCTTGTTAGGAAAAGACCTAACCACGTGGTTGATTACTAAGAAGACAAGAATGGAGCAAAATTGATTATTAATAGGTTTTTTGTTAAAGTTCTGCCTATTATATAGGCTCTAGCTTTTCTAAAACTTCGGGTTCTGATGAGATCTTTAGCCAGATCGAAATACTAGTATCAACCTAGCTAATATGTTTGATTTGCTTTATTTTTGTAAATATACGGAGGTTGAAAGCTCGTTATAAATTGAAAATAATAAAAAAAATATTTAAAGTTTTTCTATGAATTTAATATGTTCAATTAATTAAATATTATTAAATAAAAATTGTTTTGTGTTAAAATAAAGCTAACATAACTAGTTTTATAATAATTTTCTGTAAAAAAAAATGTCCAGAAACTAGAACTTTTCAAAAATTTGAACTGCCCGATGTACAAAGTGGTTCTAATTTCTGAGATTCTACTGTATTTGAAATTGATATAAAAAACAATTCAAATTAAGAAAAGTACAAATAAAATTGAGGAACTATACCAGGGGCGTGCACGTAAATGGCTTCAAGGGATAAATTAGGGATTTCACAACCTTAAGGAGGGCGGCACTATATTAAACTAATCACCAAAAAGAAGCAGCGAAACCCTATTAACATTTTTTTAAAGGATTTTGCTCTCTTAAGCCCCTCTTATTCAAGTCAAAAAAGTTCTAAGATATTTACTTTTTAAGGTCCTCACTCACGGGGGGAAATATTTTATTAGTCAGTTTTTTGGAGAAGTACATCAACATCTTTTATATTTTTATTGATATAAATTGCACGGAAAATGTTCAAAAGTATTGAAAAGGCCTCGTTAGGATATTCCAAATTTTCTTTTTGGATTTGCCTTTTTGAAACTTAAATTGCTTAAAAACTTGGACACATTAAATCTTTATTCATACTACAAATAAAAAATTTCAAATCCATAGAGTAGATCCGGAAATATTTGAAAAACTGGTAAACATGTTTAACCAAATTTGTTTGACTAACAATTTTTTAATTTTACAAAACAATTTTTTTTCAAGTCTATGGAAAATAAAATCTTTTTTAGATAGCAGTGCAATAAAACGACTTTTAGATTTCAATTAAATAAATTATTTAAAGTTTTGGATTATAAATTCATGCAAGATTTTGCCGCAGACCCATGATAACGCTTTTTAAAGTATTATAGCCTTCCTAATACGAATCTACTTCGAAAAGATGGGGCCGCACGAAATTCGTTATGGGGCCGCATTTGCCCAAGTCTGAACTATACATTTATATTAGCGCACCCTTTGCCTGGTCCGCTAATATAATCAATGTCAAACCCAAAAAACCCCCACAAGGGAAATAAAACAAGGCAGCCGCTTATTAAATAAATAGAAATTAATCAAAAAAAAAAAAAAATTCAATTATAAAAATATAAAACCAATGAAAACTATTATTCCGGAGAAAAATATGATAAATATGTTTCTCCATTAACCCGATTATATTTACAGGTCGAAAAGTTCGAAAATTTTTGTTGGATAAACGCGTTTTTCTAATTTATTGCACGGGAAATGTATAATTGTAAAAATAAATCGGTTAGAGCCCATTCAGGACAAAGCTATACAGTACACTAATACCCCGTTTTGCATCGCTTCGAATTCCGTCGTTTCGAAGTTGCGTCGTTTAAAAATTCAATGTGACTTCGAAGTTGCGTCGTTTATGTTTCGAAGTTGCATCGCAAATGTTTCGATTTGAGTCGCAAATGCTTCGATTTACGTGGTTAATATGAAAATGTTTGTCGAAACCCGATTTTTTTTTTAACACAATGTGAAACAGAACACAAAAAGATTACCACGGCTAGTATCTGAAGCGATGCAATTGATATCGCAAGCATTTCAAAATAATGATCCGGACTAAAATTGCAGTTTAAAAGTGTCAAGAAATGTTGGCAACGCTACATTGAAAAAAAAGCTCATACAATCCAACAAACTTTAGATCATTTTATAAAATAATCAGCAAGATTGCCAAATGAAACTGTAGAGATGGTAATCGATTTAGATGACTCAAGCTCAGAATAGAAAAATAAACGCATCGATTCAGAATATTAATTTTATACGATGAATTACTTTAAATTTTTATTTTAATTTTTTTATGTTATGTTTTTCTTATGAATTTTTATTTTAATAAAAACATGTTTTCCAAAACTAATAAAAAGTTATTTGTATTTGAAAAAACATCTTTTCTTATCAAAAAGAAAATTTTTCAGCTAAAATAAAGGGGTATAAATAATATAGGGTAATAAAGTGAAACAATTAACTAAAAATCAGTACAAATGTATGCGAAAACATGTTTCGGTTAACGTCGCATTTCTCCGGTCCCCATAAACGACGCAAACCGGGGTATTGCGGTATTTCAGCATACCATAATACCATTAGCAATTTTTCCGAAAATTATTATTTCTCAATTAAATTTTTGCTTTTCTCAATTCCTTAAGTACTTTTCTTAATTTCATTCGTTTATTTCTCAATTTCAAATACAAAAACCCAATATGGTTTATAGTTTTCTTAATTTAAATTAGAAAGTCACAATTTCATTTTCCATTTTCTCAATTTCAATTAAAAAATCTCAATTTGTACTTTTCTCAATTTGAATTGGAAAATGTCAATATCATTTCGCACACCTAGTACAAAACTGACTCAACTCAAAAATTTAAATTTTTCAGAATCGGCAAAAAATATTTGCAACTTTATACCAATTGAAACATAAAGAAAGACATAACTGTATTTTAGCAACAGTTAACAACAACAAAATACACTGATATTTATTTTTATAGATAAACAAGTATATTGTGCATAGTTTAAGCATATAAAAGCGAAAAATTAAAATTTTGAGTTGAGTCACTTTTGAACTGGGTGTGCGATTTGTTCGTTTCTCAATATTCTGGATTTAAAAATCCCAAATTCATTTGTGTTTTTTCTCTATTTCAAATGGAAGTTCTCAATATCAATTGTTCTATTCTCAATATTAAATAAAAAATCTCAAAATCAAATAGAAAATCTTAATATCAATACAGTTGGAAATGGTGTAGTATAATCTGGATTTCGAGTGCAATGTAAATGAATTTAAAATAAGCAATAAAAAATATCATATTTATATAAAATAAAAAATATAAACAAAAAATAACTTTTTATTAAATATTTAAAAATTTTAGAATAAATACTAGAGATGTCACAAAATAGATTTAAAATCTGCATTTTTATTTAAAAAATTGAGAAAATTAAATTTTTTACAAAATAAACTTCTTTAAAATGACATCTCCAATAAATATCAATATTTTTAATTAATATAATATTATCTAGTCAGTTAAAGTATTCATTTAAATAAATATGTATGTTATTGTAAAAAAATATTTATATTTCAATATTTTAATTTATAATAAAGCCGTTAAATCTAAAGAAGATAGTGGAGAGCCATTTATTATTTTAAGAAAATATTGTAGTTGTGTTACTTCTTCATCTGGTATTAATAAAACTTTAAGACAATCGCCAAAAGTTTCATGGGTGAAACATTTTTGCCTGTTTTATGGTTTTTGATTTTTTTTTTTTTTTTTGGAAGGAAAAAGAACAATATATATGAACTATAAAATATCAAGTATTTATAAATTACTTAAATAATAATATATATTTTTTCAATCATTTTAAATTATTTTAAAATAACAGTAGAAACTGAAACAGAAATGAACAAAAATATTTAAAATACTGATTTTTATTAACAAAATGTTTTGTTTTATAAGTTATTTGTTTTTATATAAATACGCAATATTATTGCACAATAATCATTTATTGAACAATAAAGCTGTATGGCTTTGTAGGCCCATACACAGAGAAGACATGCATGCGCAAAAAAAATTGTTGCCAACAAAATTACAATTAAGCTTTTGTTTGATTCTAAACGTCCTTTCAATTAAAAGTTTTATAATATCTATTAAATATTTAATTGAAAATGAATTTGTTGCAAACAAAATTTCCAGTTTTTATAAACCATAATGAGAACAAATTGAAAAAAATGCTAAATTGTAAAATTTTCAAAAAAATTAAATAAAAAAATAATATCTCCAAAAATTAAAAAAATGCTTTTGTTTTTTTAAACTATGTAGATTTGGATGACTATTTTTCCGATTTTGACGATTTCTTTAATTTTGGAGATTTTTTTAAAATATTGGCAATTTTTTTTAATTATTGCGATTTCTTTAGGTTTTTTCCCAATTTCTGGCGATATTTTGCAATTTAAAATAAAGTTAATATAATATGTACTAAAAAATTGTTTGAAATTTAAAACAATATTCAATTGAATTTTTAATAGATATGATTTAAATCTTAATTGAAACTATTTAAATCAATTAAATAATTACAAATAATATTATTTGATATTTCCTTAATATGGCCACATTCAAATAAATTTTGAATTAAATTAACAAATATTTTAAAAATTTGATTGAAAATAAAAACAATATTCAATAAAATTTTTAATAATTATATTTAAACTATAAATTTTAATTGACACTTAAATTTCCTTAATGGGACCGAATTCAATTAAACTTTTAATTGAATAAAAAAAATATTTTAATCGAAACTCGATTTTAGTTTTTTCTGTGTAATTAATTCGATTATTATATCATATATGATTAAACGTGTTATATTTTTACTGACATTTTTTAATTAAGTATGATTCCTATTGAAATTAATACGATTCTAGTTAAAGTTAGCATTTACGTACTTAAATTAATATTACTACATTTTAAATTTTGTTTTCGCACTTTAGAAATAAGTAGAACATATTTAAATTAGGAAAACACAATTTTATACTTCATTTATACTACTACCAAAAACTAGCAGTTTTTTTTTTTGGAAATTTCTAGTTTTTGGTTCAAAATTTGTATGGAATTTGTCAATTGAATACAAATAGTTTTGAAAAACTACTAGTTTTTTGTTGTATTATAAATGAGGTATTAGTTTGACTTCAAAACTGTTTTATAGTAAATTAAATGTTGTTCCTATTTGTTAGGTTCACTTTATGCTCAAAATCTGGTTTACACTAGATTTCGATTATATGTGTATGTAAAGCCACATGCGCACTTAAATGCAAAACACGCGTTTTGCCAAAACACATATTTAAGCTCTTTATTCCAACAGTTTTTTATTCTTTTCCACTCGTTTTGGCAAAACACGTGTTTTGCGATCTAGTGCGAATGCCGTATAACATCAAACTAGATTTCGAGCGTAATTATTTTGGTGAACACAAGAAGAAACATTTAAAATTTGAAGAAGGTTGTCCACAAGGGGGTGTACAAAATGTTGTATAGTCGTATCGAAAATAGAGATGGTAAAATTTTGTTTTAAAATATACAACAATAGATATTAGCACGATACAACATTTGTACCTATGTGTAGTGAAAATCCATCCCAAATTGAAAATAAAATTTTACCATCTCTATTTTTACAATGGAACATATACAACACTTAGTATATCTTGTGAAAACCCTTAATATGTACATTAGGGTGATAACTTTTTTTGGACAAAATTCTCCCCAGGGGTTTTCTAATGGTAAATATTGTATTAATGACTATTTCAGTTCAATTTGGTAAAAAAACCGTACGCACCGACAGCGATTTCTAAAATGCCTTTAATATATATTTTTTAAATTTTTTTTAATAACAATTTTTTTAAAATATGGTTTATACATATGTAAGTAAGCAAACTTGGAAGAAAACTTTTCCATTGACTCGAAAATGGACTTTACTATTGAAATCAGCATGTCTTAATTATATAGATGTGATGGTCAGACGTTGAGGCATCAAAAAAAGTTTTTTTTTTAACTTTGTTTGATTCGAAATTTTAACGCGTTTGGTGCGTACCCTTTTTTAACGATAGCGAAAAACTAAAAACGCAGTTCTTAATATTTGTACATGCCCTACACGATTTTGTCTGGGGAGATTTGATATTTGCAAAAAATGCAAAAAGTTATCACCCTAATGTACATGAGTTTGTGAATAAATATTTTTTTTTGAAAAAGTGTTTTCGTTTTCCATTCGCCAAGATCTTTCTAAGTTAAAAATGCAAAAACTATGAATGCGGATTATGTGGATTTGTAAGACAGAATTGCTCTAAATAAGATTTTTTATAATACCATACCTGGCGTATGATTAATTTTTAAAAATAATATTGGTTAACAATTATGGAATTCTTATACTACACTTTAGGTGTATGTATGTTCTAGCTTGTTATTTAATCCTTTAAACTTTATTAAAAACTTTGTGTGTGTAAATTTGTTAAATACACACAGAGAAAAATTTTGCTATTTGCCAACTAAAATTCGGTTACTTCGACTCAAATTCGGTTATAACGAATTTCAGACGGTTGGCACAACTTAACATTAGTTTTCACAACAAAGTTAGGTTAATTTAACCGAATTTTAGTTGCGATAAATAAAATATTCAGAAATTTAATGTAAATATCGTTGTACTAACTAAATTATTAAGTTGTTTTTATTAATATACACTTTTCAATTTGGTTGGCACTTTCTTTCTCTGTGTGTATGTTTCAAATTTCTTATATAACATATTAATTACTAGGGCAACCAAAAAATGCTTAAACTTGATTTTTATTAACTATTTAGTCAAGTTCTGATCATGAAATTATCAACATTTTAAGCTATACTTGTTAGAGCTTTTTTTACAATTTTTTTTTAATTGTATTTTTATTAAAACTATTTTATGTTGTTTTTTTTTATAGTTTTTCAACTTTCTTTAAACTTTTTACCTTTGATTTTTTTTACTAATTATTTTAGCGGAGTCGCATTTTTGTATTACTTTTCTGTCCAAAATACATATCATATATACATCAGTGATCATAATATGATCAGTCAGAACCATGTTTATGCTTGTTAGGATGATAATATGATAATTTCTTGAATAGAAATTCCCTACTGATGCACTTAAATTTAAGTATGTTTTACAAAAAATATATGAATCGGAGTCCATATGAATTGGCTTAAGAATTTAAGTTATTTTCAATCCGAAATTGATTTTTTTTTAATTAACTGATTGGATATACCATTTTTATATCGCACGTGTTCAACAAAAGAGTCATAACTCTAAATACATTTCTTGCAAGAAAACGACATACTGTAAAAATCTTACAAATGAGGTATCCCGGACCGGAAGATCTTAACGACCCGAGTTTTTTTTTTAGCTGCTTAATTTTATATTTGGGCGTTACTAAAAGGGGTCACAAATTACCCCATTTTACGGTTTTTTTCGGTTTATTTCGTTCTATTAAAAGTAACTATAGACAAATTTGGTACCAAATGAAGGGTTTTTCAAAGACACATTTACTGGTGTACAAAATATGACCCAGCAATTTTCAAGTATTTTTGTTATTAAAAAAAATGTGTTTTGAGTATTAAGTTAAAAATAATGCATAGCAATGTCTATTTAATTTAATCGAGGCGGTGTCTAAACTTCTTTCGATATTCGAAACCGTTTATTTTTTATGCGCCTTTTCCCGAAGAGACTTTTTCCCCCATATTTCAAATAATTGAAAAATATGGCAAATCTGGGTCCATTATATAGCCAATATGGGTATACAAATTTTTGTTTTCTTGAGTACTTTAACTCTGCTTACAACATAATTTTCGTAAATTAAAGACAAGTTTTCGTACGAAAACAAATAGAATTTTAACAATACCTTTTAAACCTTAAACGTGAGATTGGGCAGCTAAAAAAAAAATTGGAGTCACTTTTTTCTATTCCGACCTGCATACCTTGAAATTCAAAAAAAAATCTGATTTTACCCTAGTATACATTATAATACGTAAAAATAAGTAGCACTAAAAATTGAAACTAATAACTAAAAAAGGAAAAATGTCTATGATGTTTATGTAATGTCTATGATGTTTATAAAGTTATGGAATCGTATTATTTAAATGAAAGTTTAATATCTTGTCCACAACTTATTGGCCACTTAATTAGGGTAATTTTTAAAATAAATTGGCTTTTTCATAAAAAAATACATTTTAGTCTTGGCTAAAATCGAAAAAAAAATCCAACTTTGAACCCTGATGCGCGTCCCGAAAGCCATATCCGATTTGGCTAAAAATTTCCATCACTTAAGTCTTTGACGAAGTGTCACTCTATTCCGACCCGCAGCCCTTATATATGGAGTCTCATACACTTCCATATAAACCCATATATAAACCATATTTGCCTGTATTTGCCCATATACAAACAGATATGGACATATTTGAACATATTTGAACATACATGAACTTTTTTAACCGCGAAGTGTTATTTGCAGTAACGATTTGAAAAAAAAGTTATGAAATGTAATGGTTTATTTTTTAAATTTAACGCCATATATTTATATTTAATCGACTTTCGAGTTTTTTAAGAACTTAAAACATTATTTTTAGAGCTGTTTTTTGGTTGCCCTATTAATTACTATTTAACAGTACACATTGTTTAAAATATCATCATAAAAATTCCTGCTCTACATTAACTCTACATGTGGTAAATTAGTTTACCACATCAAAAAAAAAAAACACAAATCTTGAAATTAAATTCCAACATAAATCTCTGTATTTAATAAGAAATAAATGAATCATTTAAAAACTAAATATTTATAATTTGTTCGAAAAAATTTAAACAACAAAAACCTAAATTTTTTAAGTAAATAGAACAATTTATATTTGTTATAAAATGAAAACGGAAATTGGCGCGTGTTACAAAAAATTTTAAAAAATATATAAATATAAATAAATTGAAAAGTAAATTGGTAATAAATCATCGATAAAAGTCATAAAAATCTAGTTCTAATATAAATATAGACAAATTAAAAATTTCCATACCCGGTTAAAAATCAACATATATGCATCCCTTTATGAACATGTATGAACTCATTCATGCTCCTCTATGAAGTAATTCGAGGTCTTACATGTACATTATTATACCATAATATAGGATTCATATAAGTTCGTAGGAGTTCATACGTATGTGGATCATACATGTAAATATTACCTACATTTCCCTTAATGTGTTCATATGACGATCATGTATGGAAATGTGTGGACACATAAACTGAGAGAATTGTCTGCATGAAATCAATGAATTTATGCATTAGATCTAGGAAATGTCACTGAAACTCGTACATTGAAACTTTTCATTAAATTAATGCAGTTTGAAATTTTTTTTTTGTATGTATTGTTGATCTTTTAAAACTGCATTTCATTTTGAATTGTCAGGTTTGCTATCATAATTAAATATTACTATTACAAATACAAAACACTAATTGTTAATAAATGTAAGAGAAGATTAAAAAATCTTGTGGGGATCAGCGCTAGAGGGAGTGCCGCACTTTCGACCTAAGCGACTATTTCATCTTCAGCCTCATTCTAATATACCACACAGAACAAACTCAAGGTTGGATCAGGTATATATATCAACCAACCACAGAAAATCGGTGATGTTAATTGATTACCAGAACAACATAAGTTATTTTCGTCTCTTTTTACAAGTTTAGACAACAGCTTTACATCTTAAAGCTTTTTATTTGGCAGGGTTGCCAGTCCAAATGCTAATATATTTAATGATTTTTCATAAAATTTAATGAAAAATTTCATTTCAGTTATTAAAAATTTTATACGACTAATGGAAATGATTTATTAAAAATTGTTTTATAAAAAATTGTTTCATTAAAACTATGAAGCTTTTTCATAATGTTTAAGAAAGTTTTCATTCCTATTGTGAAGAAAACTTCATTAGTTTAGTGAACAAATTTCATTAAAACTCGTCCAAGCAATTCTCTCTGTGTATGATTACATATGTAAATTAGGGTGGGGCGATTTGAACAGCTTAATGGGCGTTTCGCGTTTCTGATTCTTAGGATTGTACTGAGCAAAAAAGTCCACTAGACCATACGTCTACGGTGAAAATCGAGCTTCCAGATTTTGACTTTTTAGCCGTATTTTGTGAAAGTAACAATGTGTGGGATGGACATATCTCTGGAAGTAGGAGGAGCTTATCCAAGATTATGGTATCAAGTTTAAGGGGTCAAAATAGGGCTTTTTTGCCGTAAAGTCAAAATCTGGAAGCTCGATTTTCACCGTAGACGTATGGTCTAGTGGACTTTTTTGCTCAGTACAATCCCAAGAATCAGAAACGCGAAGCGCCCATTAAAATTTTTTCCGTCCATACAAATCGCCCCGCCCTAATGTAAATATTACCTTAATTTTCGTTAAAGCACACACATGAACATATATGATCCCTCATATACACATATATGAATTATTTATGAACATATATGATTCATGTATTGATGCATGTGGACACGTATGAAGCATGTATGGATCCATATATGTCGTTTTTTAACAGGGTGTACAACATTTACCATATCTGATATTACACACAGATTTATATTGAAACCCGCATTTTTTGATAACCGAATGGTTTGGCTGCATTATCAGATTTTTTTTGTTGCCGCAATCAAATGTATTCCCGGCTCCGTTGAAATACAATGCTCCAACCAAAATTATGTTATATTATGCGAGATTTTGTTATATATATATATGCACAGAGAGAATTTCTTGGACGAGTTTTAATGAAGTTTTTTTCAATAAACTGAAATTTTCTTCACAATGTGAATGAAAAATTTTTGAATCTTTATAAAAATGCTCCATAGATTTAATGAAACAATGTTTAATGAAACTTTTTTATTAGTCATAAGCAATCTTTAATAAATAAAATTAAATTTTTCATTAAATTTTATGAAAAACTGCATTAATTTAATGAAAAGTTTCAATGGACGAGTTCCAGTGACACTTCATAGATTTAATGCTAAAATTCATTGATATCATGCAGAGAATGCTCTCAGTGTGGCTGCAACCGAGTCATTTAGTTGGCGAAAAATTAGGTCGCCACAATGAATTTGTTTTCTAAGTGTAAGTAAAAATTAACAATCAAATTCCCGAATTTTAGTTTTTTTTTGCTTTTAAAAAATATCTTAAATTTTATTTAAAAATTTTATTTTAGCGTTTATATTTTTAAAATTTTTTTCACAAACTTTTTGTGTGTCACGGCTAAAAATCATATTTTCAAAGTAATTTTCCATAACCCGAAAAAACTCATTAATATAATACCTTGAACTACAGTATTACATTTAGATTTCTGGGTATTTTAAATTTAAAACTAAAATAAAAAAAAAAAAATATTCTTAAAATAGCCCTAAGTAACACGAACAAGTGAAAATGTGCAAAAATATAAAAATACGAGGGATGTTTAAAAAGTTTTATAACACAGCATGACATAGACAGACAATGTTTGCTAAGCCACTACCAGGTTTTCAAAAATAATACGGTTGTTTGCAAAAAAAAAACACAAAACCAGGAAAAACGGGTGCTTTTACGGCGAAACTTTTTTGTAATAGAGAAAGAGACAATTAAAGATGATGACAGTGAAAGGATTTTTCACTTAAGCGGTTTAACAATGCAGAGGTATCAAATTTCTCAGTAGCTAAGAAAAATTATATAAAATATGAATAAACCCATTTTAAATTGATAACCGATACTAACATCGGATACATTGATTTAGAAAATACCGGTATACCGTAGCCGTTTCCCTTAACACCGGTATTGTACCGATATTAAATCGGTTTAAAAAAGTGTTTTTAACGTTTTTCACTGAAATTATATATTTTTTAATACACAATATGAACAATTGTAAAATAATTTAACTTTTTGTCAATAATATATCGTAATACTATCTTAACGTACGGCAATCAATTTTTAATTTGTTTTTTAACAACGACACGTACGAATGAAAAATTGATGTTAATAAAATTTCAATTAAACTTTTGTTTGATTTCAAATTCACTTTTATTTAACAGTTTAATAGTATCTATTAAATGTTTAATTGAAAATGAATTTGGTACACAGACAATTTACTGTTTTTATAACCTATAACGAAAACAAATTGAAAAAATACCAAAATTAAAAAAAAATCAAAATTAAAAAAAAGAACCAAAAAACGCCAAAATTAAAAAAAAATCCATTAAAATTGCGATTCTTTCAAATATTAGCAATTTTTAATTTTTGGCATTTCTTCAATTTTAGCGTTTTCTTTTTAATAATAAAAAATTTTCCCAAAGTAATTATTAGTTCTCATGTAGTGAGTAAACTAGTTTATATGAATGTTTGATGTTTGGCATAGGATTGTTACCTCTTTCAAAACGTCTTCTGATGATGGGAACCTAGAAAATTGCCGAAATAGATCTATCAACACATTCCTGAAAGGGTCAAATAATAAATTTGAAAACAAAAAACTCTATAGATTATTTGTTAGGACAATGTCCTAATAAAGAAATATAGAGTATGGCCTCGAACTTGAATAATTTCCATTTTCATTGCACAATTAAAGGTCGAAAAAAAAACATAATTATTATTTTTAATACAAGTTTGATTGTAATGAAAATTTATTTAAAATTTTTATTTTTTTATATTTTGTAATTTTTATAATTTTGGGGTTTTCTTTAAAATTTTAGTAATTTCTTTCAATTCTAGAAATTTTTTCTAAATTTTTGGCGTTTTTTGTGCACTTTTAATTAAAAGTTTAAGTAGTATCTACATTTTTTTTTTTAAATTAAAAACAATATTTAATTGAATTTTTAAAAGATATGATTAAAATCTTAATTAAATAGTTAAAAATTATTTTAATGTATACTACAATTTCCTTAATAGAAACGAATTCAATAAAACATTTAATTGAATTAACAAATATTTTAATTGAAACCCGATTTTAGTTTTTTCTGTGCGATACCGAAATAAACTAAAATTATACAAATACCATTCATTTCGGTAGCCAACCTTGCTTAAAGCTTACGATACAGTAAGTGTTTTATATTTTATTTAAAAATAAAAAATGGTTTCTAAAGTTTTTAAAACCCTTTATCACTCCACACATCGAAATATCGTTAACCAATGATTCTTTTAACTTCTAAAACATCCCTCGCATATTTTATCTTAAAGAACATTAACACATTTTTATGAAATAAAAATTAAAGCTAGAAAAATAAACATTTTCACTTTTCTTAGTAAAACTACACAGAGAGATATTTGTTGGACGAAAAATAATGAAATTTTTCAGGGAATTAATGAAACTTTTCTTTACAATACAAACAAATATTTTTCTAAACTTAATGAAAAGCTTTATACTTCCCGATTAAAAAAAAATAATATGAAGCTTTATATACGTAATTTAATATGAGCCTTAATACAGTTTTATCCGGAAAATGGCCCATATAATTATATAAGTTTGCGTTAGTTTAAATTACATTACAATTTAATCCAATTTTATATAGTGGTATAAAATTATATCTGAACTGATACAAATATATACAAAATAAACTATAGTTTTATCCGGTTTTTGAATTTAATACTCCATTGTAATCCGAAATATTTGCAGAAATAATTACCGTTTTTGCTTCAACTGAAAGGATTTATGAAATCCTTTCAGATCTTAGTCACTTGCAAAACGTTTACGACTTTATAATTTGTAGCGAATTCTTTTCCATAAGGAAATTTTATTTTATTCATTTCAATTCTTTTGAAATTACCTAAAAAATAAGTTGTTTGAGAAATAGAGTTTGAAAAAATTAATGAAGATTTTACGGAATTTCGTAATTTACAGCATTAAAAACTCCCAATGTTACAAATGAAACAAGTTCTTTTTTTATGGTTACTGCATCTTTTGTGTAGAAGGTGTAGAAATTTAGGAACCAGAAAGGAATAGTATTTGAAAGACAAATATTGGGGTAAATTTTCTTCGACTTAAGTAGTTTTGTCGAAAGCCCGCATATGAAATTGTACACAAAATGAGATAGACAATTGAACTAGAGTATTGATGTAATTCATGATTACATAAAAATATAATTAACAAATTTTCTAGTGTGCTCTGCATGGGGTAATACACAATTTTATTCAAAATTAAATTGGGGTTTTTTTGTTCAAATAAGATATAATATCTAAATATATAATATTTTGTATTTTTCAATGTCTAGCTATATATAAAGTCATATTTAATTGGATTAATTTTATCTTATTCTAAATGCAATATACAGTTACATATTGATCGAGATGCGAAAAGACGCAACTATATATGACATCATATTGACATTTTTGGACCAAATTAATTTTTTATATGAATTTATATAATTATGTCCAGTTAAATACACTGGCAGACAAAAACTTATAAATGTATATAAAATAATGTGTTATTATATGCAAACTTTTTTACTCGGGTTGTTATGAAAACAAGTTTTTGAATGAAACTTCTTCATTAATTGTATGAAAACTTACATTTACTGAATAAATAGTTCAAATGAACGAATTGCAGCATTGCAATTTCATTAATTTTATGCAACAATTCATTAAAATCATGCAAATAATTCTCTCAGTGTATATAATAAATGACTAAATGGAAAAAACAAATAATTGCTTAAAATTATGATTTATTTTAAATGAGAAAACGTGCTTTGTTGGTCAGTAACCTCATAAATTTGTTAAGACATAAACTATGGCAAACAGGATTTAATAATTTGCGTTTCAAAACTTACTTGCATAACCGATGTATACTTGTTTCACGGAATAACTGATAACAATCTTCACATATACGATCCAAACGAAAGAACATAGTTTTATTGAAAATCCCCTTGCACTCTAAATCGAAGAAATTACTTCTTTTGGATAAATTATGATTATGGGGCAAAGCTGTGAATAGTGGAATCAAAACAAGAAACAGCACCACCGAGATCTTAATGTTGCGGGAACACATCTAAAATAGAAAACGATATAAACGTTTAATTAATTTGATAAAAAAAAATAAAGTTCAATAAATTTAAAACATTTTCTAAAAAGCATTTAGGTATTTTTAATCATCTGTGGTATTGCAAACAGTTATGGGCATACAAATAGCGTTAAGATTATTTTATTTATGATAACAAATAGAAAACACTAATTGTTAATAATATGTGTAAAGTCACTCTTACTATACGGTTGTGAATCATTGAACATAACATCTCACAATATAAGCACGATCCAGGTATTCATAAACCAATGTCTGCGAAGGATATTAAAAATATTATGGCCCAATACCATTTCCAATACGCAACTATGGGAGGAAACATACCAACGCCCAATCCACATTGATATTCTTCATCGTAAATGGCGCTGGATTGGTCACACGCTCAGCAGACCACAGAATGACACAACAAAAGCTGTTATAGATTGGAATCCCCATGGAAATACACGCAGAATTGGACGCCCATCTCACACCTGGAGATGGCCACTTGAGCTTGAAATTAATCAAAGCGGCCTAAGCTGGAGAGAGATAAAACATCTTGCATCAAGAAGAATCGAATGGAACGATTTCGTTGTGGCCCTTTGTTCCTTTTAAGGAACCATAGGACATTATATATATATATAATTGTTAATAAATGTAAGAGAAGATGAAAAAGATCTTGTGTGGATCAGCGCTAGAGGAAGTGCCGTACTTTCGACCTAAGCAACTAAGGTCATCCTCAGCCTCATTCTAATCCACCACCCACAAGAAACTCAATTGATTATTTTGTCAAAAGTTGAACAAACTTTGAATATTTTCGTCAAAGATTGCATAATTTTCTGAAAATATCACCTTAAAGTGTCTAGACTATTATTTATTTAAAAAATCTTTAACCGTTAGTGACTTAGGGACAACTTTTAACGGTTAAAAAGATGTGTTCAAAATTGGCTTCAATTTGAAAGATCCCTTGCTATTTTCGGACACACATTTGTATTATTTCTAAAATATAAATTTTTCTCTCTCGTGATATTCTAAAAATAAAACGATCAGTTTATAAAATGTCTAAAAATAGTAAATTGTAATGTCGTTGTTTGTAACAACAACAGGACGACAATTTATTTTTATGTAAAAGGGATCGTTTTTTGTGGTTGCTCTTTTTTCTATATGTAGACACAGACCCACCGCCAAAGTTAATTTTGCGTGTGCTTGCACACCTTGTCATTGATCCAACCGCCAGACGATGTTATCAACATCATCACATTATATTCTATAAATACTAAATATAGAGTAGTCAGTCGCTTTAATTTTTTTTTTTTTTTTGGTTGGTTCGTACGTGTAAAGAACATGTTTGATTGTAAACTAGTCTGGCATTTTAGCAGTGGATAGTAGCAGATGTTTACAATTTTACAAAACTACTTTAAGATACATATTTTTTCTTTCTTACTTTTATTAAGAAATATTCATTAATGAATTTATTTTAACCAAACAAAGTAAATTACGATTATTATCGTTAGCGATGCGATACACAAAAAAAAAATATTGAAATGGAATTGACATACAGTTGAACCTCGATTATCCGGGCCTGCATTAACCGGGTACATTTCTTAACCGGAATGCTGAATGTTTGATTTATACCTCTATTAACCGTGTTTACCTCTGTTATCCGTGCTATTATTTTTTTTCTCTATTAACCGTGCTTCACATCTATTATCCGTGCAGCACTCATATTTATTTGCTTGTGTTTTCTTTTAACCTACATACAAAGAGTTAAAATTCGGGAGAAATAAATAACTCCTATTAACCGTGTTTTCCATTATCCGTGCTAAGCCCGGTCCCGTGCAACCCGGATAATCGAGGTTCCACTGTAAATGTTTATTAATAAAATCTAAAAAATATGACATGATTTTAGCTGTTGACTGTGGTTTTGGCAAATTCATTTTAAAATTACATTAAAAATCCATTAAAATTCGTTTTTAAATGGCGACAAATTTATTTCCTTAATAACCGAAAAATATAAATTTGAAAGTAGTTAACCCAAATCTACACTTTATAGCATTAATCACAAAAACTTGTTAATTTAGGTTAGAATTGCTTTGTTTAAAAAGTTTAGCATCTTAAATCACTTTCAATATTTAGAATTGAATGTCAATGATAAAACGTCCCAGGAAAAAATTACACATTCAAAAAAGAAGGTGATACCCCCACTTGCTTACATATCTCATTGCCAAATTTAGTAACTGCAATACCAAACACATTTTAATTGTTATTTTTTGTGAAAAATTTATATTTTCGTGTTTTATAGCTCCAAAATTATGGCAAACCCATGTTATCATAAAAAATCGATGTTTCACTTTGTAGGACTTTGTTTTTTCCGGGTGAGGTTTGATAGTTACAGTGGTGTTAAAAACATTTGCAACTAAAATCATGGTTTAGGTAATTATAATTTTTTTCATCAAAAAGATTTGTGGTATAAGTTTTTGTTTTTCTTTATTAAATTCAGTTATAGCATTACAAATACAAAAATTCATAACTTCTCAAAAATAAAAAAAGTAATTTTAACAAAATAAGTCGAAAGTACAGTGTTCAAAACATTTGCAACTCTTAAAGTAATTAACAGGAAATACAAACAATGGTTTTAACGCTCAGTATTTTGCAGCGTAGCCATTATTTTTTATAACTTCTGAACACCTCTTAGGCATTGAGGCAATGAGCTTTTTAATATAATCGTCAGAAATTTCATTCCACTGCTTCTCCAACTCGACGAAAAGTTCATCACCATTTCGGAATACTTTATTGCCGATATTCACATGTTCTCAATCGGGTTGAGATCGGGAGATTGAGCTGGCCATGACATGATATTAATTTCATTTTCCTGCAGCCAAACTTTTACAACCCCCGCCGTGTGTTTTGGGTCGTTGTCGTGCTGGAAGGTCCATGAGAGCGGCATTTCCCATTCAGCATACGGAAGCATAACTGAACTCAAAATATCTCTATAGATTGTGGCTGTCATTGTGCTAGTAATGCGGTAAATTGGGCCAATCCCATTTCGTTGATTTTGGAACGGAGTACTTAATAGAAATTTCTTTTTGGGAAAGTCCATTTTGAAAATCATTTAAAACTTTTGATTTAAAATCAGAATTGTATTTATTTCCTGCCATTTTTTACAAAAATTATTCTTACGATGTTTATGCTTCCAACATCTTATTACAACTATTAAAGAACAATAATTATAATAAATTTGTTTAAAAAATGTAACGGCCTGAATCTCATATTAAAAAGGAATGCGATTACCGTTATATCCTAGCATTTGTTAGTATAAATTGTTTCGTTAAGAGTAAGAATAATGAGAGTTGCAAATGTTTTGAACACCTGCATTTTGAATAAATCTATTATTATTAATTTTTTTGTTGTTTTAATTTAACGGAATTAATTTTTTTTATTTGTTTAACATAAAACAATGTATGAAGAATATGTAAAAAATAAATTTTAGTAACTAAGTGTGATTTGAAGAAAATAAATCAATGAAAACAACAAATGCGATCTCAGTTCCAAATGTTTTGACCACTACTGTATATTTGGGTGACTCGGGAGAATCATGTTTGAGCAGAAGTTAAATTTACTCAAGTGAGCATGAGTTAGTGGAAAAATATCCTGAGTGAGTGTGCGTGATAACGATTTTACCTCTCAAGTACGCTTAATGGTGAGTCACGTGCTCTTCTCTGACGCGCTTAATTAATAGCACTTTTGTAAAATATTTTTTAAAATCAGATATTTTAGTCCAAATAATATCTTTTTTATGTATGAAAATTTTTATACACTGAAGAAAAAAATTAAATTTAAAATCATGTTTCATATAATTTAGGAAACTATTATTAATATTAAGATTTTTTTTTAATATTCAGAGGAAAAACTGCATGAATTTAATAAAAATTTTCTTTGTTTTTTGGCCCATAAAATTATCTATTTTATTGAATTTTAAATGATGTTTTTGGATTTCAATTCAAATTTTTTAATTCCAATTGATAGTTTTCGGATTTTAAATTAAATATTACTTGCGATTTAAATTAGATATTTCTCAAATGATGTTTTCTGAAGTTTAATATTTTCTGATTTTTAAATACAATGAACTTTTAATTCTGAAAGTTTTTTTTCCAAAAGGAAATTTTTAATTTAAAATTAAAATTTTAGAATTTTCGTAATTTTGTTTTAATTTTTAAATGAAATTTTATTTTTAATATTAAATGAAATTGTCTGAATTTCAATTAATGTTATATAAATTTCAATTAAAACATTAGAGCTAGTTTTAATTGAAATTTAATATGCAAATTTTAGATATGGATGCGGACGTTTTAGAATTTAAAATTTAGTAGTTTTTTTTAATGTTTTTGTTGTACATGTAAGTTATAACTGTAAGTCAGGGATGATAAAGTTAGTACTATAGTACTTTTTTTGATACTATTTGATCCGGAAAAGTGCCATGGTACTCCTTTGACTCTTTTAGTACTATTTACATATAAATAAAAATTAAAGACGTCTTTTTCACACAATTTCAATTAATACTATAATTAATATTCAATTTTATTTAATTTTAATTGTGAAAGACGTGGTAGAGAAGAATGAGTGTATTTTCTAAAAATCATAACTACATTGTAAATTTTTCAATTTTCCTGAATCAGACTGCGCAGTTCCTGGTATTGAACCTTCGTCAGTGACCCTGTTTTTTGAATAATGTAATATTTGTTATGTTTTTATTTGTTCGATTGCGTCTATATGAAAATTTTCTGTGCAATCACTGACCGTGGTATAGATAAACTGATTTCTAATGCCACATGCACTCGCACCACACGTTAGACAGAGCGCTTTAGCGCACTGATCTATTGTCAGGTCGAGTTTTGTTGTGATTAAAACTAGTTTTATTCAATACACGGTGTTTTTGTTCTTGCATACATAATCTCAGAAGTACAACTCCAACAACACAACAGTTCTATTCTTAGAAACTTCAGAGAAACTTCAAGATTCAACATTTAATTCAATTACCCATTCATAAATTAACATTTATCAAATGTATTTATTTGGATCCAATCGTTGTAAATGGAATTGATTAAAGATGATTTTATTTGAGTTCGAGTAAAAAAAAAGTGTTCGAAAAGTAAAAAATAAATATCTTAAAAAAGTACAATTGAAAAAAGGCCATTGCCAACATCTTCAAATTTGCATTGAGATTTTAAAATCGAATGAGTAATGAAATAGATTTTCTTGCAAAAAAAGGTGAATTTAAGAAATAGTCTGATAATTTTTATAAATTCTGTAACTAAAATCAACGAAATTTTGTTTTTATATACAAATAAATTTTAAAAAAAGTTAATTTATAATAAAAACTTGTATTTAGTACTATGAGGGTCGAAAAAGTACTATTTTTTATGCTGGTTGGTACTATTTTAAAATCACATTTATCATCCCCGATGTAAGTACTTCTTTTTTCCAGGGTGCTATTTATTTTTTTTTTTTGTGTAAGTAGTTCGTAGTTTTACCATGGAACTATTTATTTATTAAAAAATGTATGTAGTTCTTAAAAATATAAAGTAAATAGTTCTTCGATAAAAAAAATAATCAATTCTAAAGAATCAATTATGTTAGTCTCACGCCCTGTTAAAAGAATCGAGTAGGTAATCTAGTAAGGAATGCGTTCTACGCAAAATGCTTGATTACAAAACTTTTTGAAAAATTTTTCCTGGGGTAATTCGTACATCTACACAGAAAACATTATTTACCAAAAATATCTAATTAATCGATTGTTTGAATATCAATGGCAATTTAAACAATTTTTTTAATTGATTCAATTAAAAAATTTATTGAATTTTCTAATATATCCATACAGTGTTGACAACATGTAAACAAAATTTTTAAAAATTTGGCAAACTATTTTTTTTTTATTTTATTTAGATTAAATAATCAAACAAAGGTTTAATTATATCAATATATTATTTAATTTGTAAATAAAAAGAAAAAAAAAAATCGCAAATGATTAACTTTTAATAAGTTGAACAGTTTACCGATTTCAAATACACGCAAAATCGTGGTTATTTTACTAGAGTTTGCAACACTCTTTTTGTTGAGATATTCGTGTACGCACGAAAACTTAATTTAGTTTCGTGTTTTATCTGTGGTAATAAAAGTGCACATGCGGATTTAAATAAACCTTTATCGAAAAAGGACAATTAAACTATTATTTTTAAAATAATTAAATTTTCAATAAGTATCATTAAACTATCATTTTAAAGTTGTGTGTGATTTTTTAAGAAAACAATTCAATTACAAGAAAAAATTCAAGACAAGACAAGCAAAACAAAATTTTTGTCTTTACTTTTATTTGTTTTCTTATAATACATTTTTATTTTATTGTATTTTATTTACAAACCTACATTTCTTTTTTTATTTAAGGGGGGGGGGGGGGGGGGGGGGGGGGGCATATAAAAAAAAAAAAAAATACGAGTTTTCAATTAAAACTACCATTGTTTTCTTCTCAAGTTTCAATTAAAGTTTTAATCAATTTAACTAAACTTTTTAATTGAGGTTGTAAAGAAAAACAATAACGCTTTTAATTGATATTATTATTATTTTAATTGAAAGAGTTTTAATAAACTGTCTGCAAAAATTTTTAGTTAATACTATCATTTCAGTGGTAGGTGCAAAATCAATTAAAATATTAATTGATTCAATAAAATTTTTAATTGAAACCCGTTTTTAGTTTTTTCTGTGTAAATAATTGTAAAGCAATAATAATTTTATATTTTTTTAATTTCTGACGTATTATTTTAAACAATTTATCCATGCATGTTCTTGAAATAAATTTTGTTTTTTTTTTTTTTTTTGTTAGGAAATGGACTCTACACAAAGTGTGTAGAAGTATATTTTTAAAAATTATCTGCAAATTAAAAATGTAAATTTTGCAAAACAAAAAATGAATTCTTAAATAAACTACGACTTTCTGACTACTGTAATCAAAATTGCATTCGTGCATTATATTTGATTTAAAATCAAACTCTTAAACCGGCCGGCATATTAGTTATATAACACACGCTCATTTGCTGATGTTTTAAAACTAAATACACACTTCGATATAAAAAAAAAGAAATATGTATTGCTAAAAATGAAATAGAGTTTATTTAAAACTCTTCATCATCATCATCATCATAATCATCATCATGAAATAAAAAGGCATAAATTTAGCTATTCGATTCCAATTAGTAACACAATTTGTTCATGTTTTTGCGGTGGTCTCAATTGAAAAATGATATGCATTGAAAAACATTATCCATACATACGATGACAATGTATGACGACTTGTGGTAAATGTGGGTATTGAAATGAATGAATAAATGTGTGATGATGGTAACCTTTATCAATGTTATCATGAGAACCTCTTTAAATCAAGAAAACGCCCTCTAATAAAAATATTTCTTTACATATGTTGAAATAGGAAAAAAAAAAAACGGAAATTTAATAAAAATTAGCTCAACACTTTATTTACTCTGCATATGAATCATATTTAAAATAAATTGAGAATAAATAAAAAAAACACGATTAAAAAAAAATGTATAAATTTTATATAAATCTTAAATATGTAGATAAAAATTAATTTGTAGCCAATCGAATGATTTGGGCATATACTAAATCAGGGCTGGCAAGACTGTTTTCGTTGCGTGGCACAAAAAGACAAATTTTTTTTTGCAAAAATATGTCGAGTGCCACCTTAAGATTATTTATATTTTGAAAGCACCTTTTGTATGAAAACTTTTTTAAGTCATCTTCATATTAAGTTTTTTAGATATAGTTTTATTGCCGACTGTTTTTCACAAAAATACCGCTATCGATTTAAAACCCGTTACCAAAATAATTGAAATAGCGTTATCCGTAAAATACCGTTACCAATATAACTAAAATACCAATATCCTTAAAATACCTTTATCGAAATACTTGAAATAGCGTTATCCTTAAAATACCGTTACCGAAATAATCTGACCAAATCAGAAGAAATAATCGCTGTAAATAGATATCTATTTTCCCAAACTATTTTCATAAACTAGCTAGTCTTTAGAATTCGGGCATAATGGGGCTAAATTTATTGATGTGCATTGACATTACCCAAACAACTTAAATTACGTTATCCTTAAAATACCGTTACCCAAATAACTGAAAACCTGTTATCCCTAAAAAAACTTTGCCGAAATAAACGAAAATAGCGTTAGAGCTAAAACACTGATACCGAAATAAGTAAAATACCGGTAACACTAAAAAACGTTAAAGAAATAACTGAAATATCATTACCCTTAAAATACCTTTTATGAAAACCTTTTAATGTCATCTTCATATTAAGTTTTTTAGATATAGTTTTATTGCAGACTGTTTTTCACATTTTCCTAATATTCTGGCACTGTTTGTTTTACTTCTCTGATTATGAGATCTTTTCCCTTGAAATATTTTAACTTCTTTCAATCCAAAATGCCAAGCAAGTACAGAATCGTATTGGAATTTTTAAAATGCACTTAAAACGGTACTACTCCATTCTTTTTGAGTTTTTTTTTGAAAAATTGATAGCTTTGCATGCTATTTAAGAATTTGTTTGTAACCCACTTCTATAAAGGACTAGATGAGCATTTTAATTTTCAATGCTTCAACTACAAGGTGGCGCAAAAATAACCTTCCGATGTTTTTTGGCTGCAATTTAAAAAAAAAATGAAAAACTTTGATTCTTCTTGTGGATTATTTTTATTTGGTATTTTAATTTTTTTTACATCAAGTCGTGAATATGATGTCATGTAAATGGCCGCCGCCACAGTTGATTGTCATTTGAGCCCTTTTTATGGCATTTTTGATCACTTTGGCCAAAACTTCCGGCGATAGGTCTTCACATTCTTGACGGATATTGTCTTTAAGAGCTGCAAGAGTCTGAGGCTTGTTGACATAAACCCGCGACTTCAAAAAGCCCCACAAAAAGAAGTCTGGAGCGGTCAAATCAGGCGATCTTGCTGGACTGTGCAAATCGCCAAAACGGGAGATTAGGCGCCCGGGAAATGCATCCTTCAGCATATCGGTTGTGGCACGTGCAGTGTGTGCCGTTGCACCGTCCTGTTGGAACCACATGTTTTCCAATCCCAATTCATCAAGTTGCGGCAAAAAGAACTCGTTGATCATTGCTCTGTAGCGCTCACCATTCACAGTAACCGTTTGGCCCGCGACGTCTTCGAAGAAAAAAGGTCCGATGACTGCTCCAGCGAAAACAGCACACCATACAGTGACTTTGAGCGGGTGTAATGGCTCTTCGTTAGTTACACGCGGATTTTCAGTGCCCCAGAAGCGTAAATTTAGCTTATTTACGTACCCGCTAAGATGGAAATGGGCCTCATCACTCATGATTATTTTTGATGAAAAATCATCTTCCTCTTGGTGGTGATTAAAGATGGCTTGAGCGTATGTTACACGCGATTGGCAGTCAGCAGCTAACAGCTGATGCACCGTCTGGACTTTGTACGGAAACATCTTCAAATATTGTACCAAAATTCGCTGTAAAGACCGTCGACTGATACCCATTTGCGTGGCACGTCGTCTGGTCGATGTCAACGGCGCTTCCATGACATCCTCTTCTACAGCAGCAATATTCTCTGCAGAACGGCTACTCCGGGGTCTGCCACGCCTGGCAGCATCTCGTGTTGTGCCAGTCTCTTCGAGGCGAGCGGCTAAACGTCGCAGTGTTTCACCAGTAGGCGTTGGACGGCCAGGAAATCTGCGACGAAATTCACGTTGTGCCAAAGTCACCGACCGATTATTGGTCAAATAAATAGTCACCAATATTCCGCGTTCTGGAGCAGTGTAGCGTAACATTGTTTATTAACGTGTATTTCGTATGTGTTTACTACACAAATGTCAAAACAGAACTGGCCCCTAATGCCAATCGCAAAATTTATAGCATTTTCTGATAGGAGGATTACTTTTGCGCCACCTTGTATAATTCTATGTAGTCCACAATAGTCTTTGAAATTTATACAAAAAAGGAACTTTAACAAAATAGCACAAAATTTAAAGCATAAATTTATTACATAAAAAATTCTAAATCTAAAAATTTTTTGTAAAGCAGAGCAGCAAAATGTAGTCAATTTTATACACAGAAAAATTTCTCAAAAATCGCCATATTACTTGCACATAAAAAATCGTTACCAACCAATTTGTTACATATACCCTTAACAAGATATATCGAAAAAAATAATCAAAAATTTTGCAATATCAATTTAAATTCTGATAAAATTTAAGTTTTTGAATAATTTAAGCGAGAAATCATATTCTGTTGAAATATTTCTATTTTGGAAGAGATTTTTTATGTGTAAAATAGCCAAGAAAATCGCCAACCACTTGAAAAATCGCCATAAAAATCGACCGTAGCCATTTCAAAAATTTTATTCACTTATTTAGTGAATATAATAGAATATCGGTGCAATCTATCAAATTAAACAACTGTCGATAATCAAAAGCTATAACTACAAATACGGTTTTACCATTGGTTGGCCAATTGGTATTGACAAACTAATTTTAGCAAAATTTAGCACTCAACATTTATGAGTGTTTGTGCTGAAGATAGTAGAGAGACAGCCAATTACTTCAAATTTTCAAGTTCAATTACCGGAAAAGACAAACACAAAAAGTTCTTTTTTTTTTATTAAAATTAAATATTAAAATATTCGAACAGCAAATATGGCAAAGAAAATTAAAAGCAATTGTGGTGGAATGAGCAGGGCAGAGGGCCGTTAATCTGAAGGCATAAAAAAAAGTTTTTTAAATACAATACAATTTTGTGGAACGTAATAATATTTATGTGAAATATAATATTGAATGAAATAACTGAATATTAGTGTTCACGACTAAAAATATTATTTACTATGAAGATAGTTGTCGTAACCGCCACAATACGATTGTCAATAAATTTGGTACCCACAACTGAGACTGTTTTCTGGGTGTTTATTTTCATGAGCTCATGCCGTAATAATACATGAAATAGCATTTTCCCTATCCTAGTTGACCCAATTGTAATTGATCTCATAGTTTTTAAGTTAGCCTAAGCGTATGAGTGATATATTTTTTAAAATTAATCATACTTAGTTTTTTAGTGTTGTCCGTCCCATTATATTTTTTTTAAAATATCAGTGAAAACTTTTATAATTTTGTAAACTAGTGTTATTAATTAACTTTTTGAGAAATTATTGAACATTAAAATCTTTTAGTGGCAACTACAATAAAAAAATTTACATTGACGTTTATTTATCTGCATTACATTTTTGCCTTTCAAGCTGCACTCACACTGTTTTACTAACACACTCACACTTTTCAAAATCGAATCCCAAGAAAGAGTGGTAGAGACTACACTTCCCACGCCGCTCAGCAACAAAATGTCGAACTCGGCAAGCAAATGTAAACATGTTTTTTACATAATTGCAACATGTTGATAAAAAATTGTTCCTTAAAACACTCACTTTTATGTTGCTTATATTTTGTTATTTTCTATTAACATTTTATTTATTTAAATTTTATCTTTCTTATTTTATACACTGACAAAAACTTTTCCATAAAAGTTCACCAGTTATTTAATCGGTAAAGTTGTTTCAATGTAATATACAGTTAAATTACCAAAGAAATATATTTTTTAACTTTCTGTCTGTTATTCAATAAACAAAATAAAATGAACTTTCGGTACTAGTTAAAATATTCAGTTAGAATTTCATATTTAAAACAAAAAGTTATTATATTATATTGAGTATTGAAATAAACGAAAACAATATATTGTTTTTTTTATCGATTTTGTCAATTATTTTTTCAACAGTTGAAAATAAACTAAAAAAGAAAATTGTTTTAAACGAAAAGTAAGTAGTTCCGTTTTTAACTGATTGTCAGTTAATTTAATGTGTATATTCAGTAGTCTTCATGGAAAAAATATTGTGAGTGTACAAGAATGTATTAACTGTTCCCCACCTTTTAACGCTTAAACGTTAGATTGGGCCGTTAAAAAAAAATACGTGTTCTTTATTTTTTCTTTCTTTATCACATATCCAAATTTCATTAAGATCGGGGAGAACCCATCGGGCGACTCCCCTTGTCAGTGCACATTTTCGTTTACACGTTTAAGCAAAACACATTGTGTGTTATTGCGATAAATTGAGAACAATATTATTAATTGTTAATATGTTGTCAGAGAATAAATAAATTGTTATTCATAGGTATAAATTTTATATTTTCAAAATAAAATTTTTAAATCTAATGTAAAGCGCAATTTTCTGATACAAAAATACGAAGATATAGTAAATTCTTTTCATAGAAGACAGCAATGGTTATAGACCATATTGAAAAGTAGGTCTGTTCATGGATGTTTTTACTGTTTTACAATTTTGTTTATATATGTATATGTTTTGAATAATATATTGTGCGAGTATAAAATATATTGAGTGGTTGACAAGCCCCCTAAAAATTGTTTTAAACTTTGTTAACTTACGATTAACATATTTAATTAATTTGCGCATTTTTTTTTCTGAAATTTTTTTATTGCAAAAAACATTTCAAGTATTTAGAATAATCAAAACAAATTGCATTTGTTATAATATAATCAAACAAATATTTTTATTTTTGTAAAAAAAAAAAAAAAAAAAAAAAAACTTGTACGCCAATTTTTCATTCTGTATTTCTGTGAATCGTGCAAAAAGCACTGTAATGCTATATATATATATATATATTTTCTTCTGTTGTATATTTTATTTATTTTTTGTTCATGGCAGACACAATGTCGCTAGTGAAAAGACTTGTATTATATAGAAACTCGTATATAATCACGTGACTTTAAATTATTAAAATAAATAAAAAGTGAATAATACCAAAACAATTTATCTAACTTATAGTAGATGACATGTATTAGATTGTATTATTATGCATTTTATATACAATAATGAATTGCTACGATCAAAATGTATCATACACATTAAAAATATATTGAAAAAGAACACTAGTGTACAAAATTATAGTAACAAATTATGGGTGTACCTAATAAAACACATTTATACATTGCCCGGTTAAAAGTGAATTTATATTTTAGTATATCCACTAGGGCACTTAAAAATTCTGGACGTATTAAAGTGGAAATAATAAAAAATCTCTGAAAAAAAGTTGCCAAATGAAGATAAAATTTCAACTATATTTTTGTCTTTTGTTTTATTGAGCTAAATATCCTTTATTTTATAATTATAAGTATTTATTTCCAATATTTCGTCTTCGCATTGGAAGACTTCTTCAGGGAAAATTTTTTATAATTAAAAAACTTAAAAATATTAATTACAAAAAAAAAAAAACAGGCGGGAAATAAAATATTTTCTAATGTCAAATTGAAAATTAACCCAGAAAATAATAATTGAAATATCATAACATAGCAAACAATTTTAAATTAATAGTTTCTTAAAATCTAAATGAGAATTATAATAATTTTATTATTTCCTATCGACTAAATGTCTGTAATTCTGTGCAATATTGGATGTGTCTGTTTACTACAATCAGTAACTAAATTATTGTATAAAATATGTGCTCCGATTTAAGGCTTTTATCGAAAAGTTTTAGACATCTTTTTGCGAAGAGGTGTTCTAATGAAGTCCGAATTTTCATTTGTGAGAGCTTCTTCAAAGGAATTTTAATTCAGTTTACAAATACCGATTTAAATTTAAATAATTTACTTAATTTTAAATGATTTTATTTAAGTATAAGACTTTAGAACTATTTTTTAAACTTTTAAAAGCAATAAAAAAAACTTTTCTGAAGCTACTTGAAAGAAGCCAACAAACATAAGTACAGATTTTAGAGACACTATCGGTAATACATAATATTAAGCTAAGGGGCTGTAAACATTTCTGATTAATAGATGTAAATTATTTATAATAGAAAACCACGAGTTTTATATTAATATGATGGAATTTTTAAAGAAACTTTGTTATTTGTTTTAAAAAAAATATCGGGAAGTTTCAATTTAATATTTTTTAAGACAATCTTAACTTAAACATTTTTAGACAATCCACACACTGTGATGAGGGTATATCGTATATAAATTTGTCATTCTGTTTGTAACGCATCCAAAAATAGGTCTAAGACCCCATAAACTATATATATTCTTGATCCTTATGAAATTCTAATCCGATCTACCGATGTCCGTGTGTACGTCTGTTGAATATGCAATCACGGAGCGAAAACGCAATAGAGACTGTGCGAAATCGTTCCAGCTGTTCAAAAGTTACGAGTGAAAATGTGAGGGTACCTGTAAATTTTCCATACAAATATACACTGTACATTAGTACAATTTCATTGTTGCGTCTGGTGTATAAAATATAACGTCACATTTTTCCACCAGACGCTAAGAGGTGCATAAATACTATTTGAAAATCACCACACATTTTTATTTCACCTCAAACAATTTTTTTTCAGCACAATTTTTTTTTACCACTAAACCAGTTTTTCACCTCAACACTGTTTTTTTACCACAAAAATATTTCTTTACATCTCAAAAAAATGTTTCACCTCAACAAAATTTTTTTCACCTGTAAAATACTTTTTTTTTCATAACTTATGTTTGTTTCATTTGTATCATCTACACTGTGAAGGGTATACAAAATTTGGCAAAACCAAATTTAATGCACGTACTTGTTTTAAAGTCGGATTCGCCAAAGCGACACATAATGGGAAATACGTTTTTGAGTAACCGTTAGGTATTAATTGATTTTTTATTAAAAAGCATGTTAGCATAAAAAAGTTTTGGTTTTCTCGTGACATAACAATGATTTTTTTTATTCAACAGACAAAATTTCCTTCGTACTATTAATGAATGTCTTTCATTACGTTGGATTCATTGGTTTAATGAATAAATTTCATTAAATTAATGAAAACATCATTAAGTAGATGAAAGTTACATAAAATGTTTTTGGTTGAGCCTTAAAATATCCAGCGTAGAAATGGTAATGACATGTCATTACTTTTCTCACTACCAGTAATGACTCCAGCTTACTCGATGCATTACTTTAACACAAATAATGACTTACTAATAACTAGTTAATTTTCTCATTATTTCAATACAAAAAATTATGCGCTACCCATACGTACTCGTTTTTCTTATTTTTTTAAATCTAAAGTAATAATCTAAAATTAAAAAAAAAAAAAAAAATTAAAAATCTATTTTTAGACTCATTATTTTTTCACTTCTAGTAAGTACATATATAACTACTTTTTAAATTTTTTGAAAGCTGGAAAGTAATGACATTTTGTGCCAGCAAGTCATTTATGTTTTTATCTATCAGGTATAACATGTCGAAATAGCTCAAATGGTAGAGCGGTTGACTGACAACCTGGAGGCCCCGGGTTCAAATCCCGTGTGGGCACATTTAATGAAAAATAAAAAATTCCAATAGAACAAATATTTTCTTATTAAATTTAGTTTTTTTTTTTTAAATTTATTTTTAGACTCATTATTTTTGTACATATTGGTAAGCATATAGGTAGCCACATATTTTTCTATTTGTTGTAAGGTGTTTAGTAATGATATGTCATTATTTTGAGCGATATCCCCATATAAAAGTAAGTATGATTTGTAATGACAATTTTAAGTACTTGCCATTCCCAAATATGTACTTATATAACCATTTATATGGTAATGCTTTTCTACACTGGGTATGCAATCATTTTTATATAACTTTTTTTGTACACCAAACATTTAGTTCCATCAGATTCCAATAGGAGGCACTTCAACTATTGCAAAACGCTATTTTAATACAAAAATCTAAATATGACATGATTTTGTTTTGGTTATTTAGGTCAATCGGTATTACATATTGGTGGTTGCGAGTTCAAACCGCGTTCAGAGAGATCGTCAAAAAAAAAACAGAAAATTTAGATTAATAAATATATAATATCTAAATAAATATGAAACAGGGAAAACATTATTTTTTCCATTATAATTCATTTAATGAAAATATTTCATTAATTCAATTAAATTTTCTATGGGGACTTCATTGTATTGATTGATTTCATTATTACAACACACAAAACTTTATCAGTGCTCAGTGGGTAATATTTGACTTTTTTTGAGCAAATTTGTCTGCAGTCTTTAAAATTTTTGAAAGCTAAAAATGGTTTTGACGATTTATTAAGAATATAAAATAAATGACTTTTAAAAATCCGCCATAAGAAATCGATCTGGAATTTAGTCAGCTATTTTTCCAATTTTAATTTTTATCAAATTCGCTTAAAAAAATGCAATTTTCGCCAATGTCCGAAAAAGGGGCTTAAATCTGTATCTTTATATTTATAAAACAAACATACAAATCAAAAATATAACGCACATATATTTTTGATTTTATTTTATTTTTTTGCTTTTAATAGTTTACAATTGACTTGTGTATAAATGATAAATTGAAACTAAATCAAAAGTATCATCAACACCATTCAAACAAGCAACAATTAAGTAAAATCGATCGTTCATTCATTCATTCGATGATGATGTTTTTGATTTTTAATTGTATAAAAAAGAAGACATTTGCCGACAATCACATAAATTGGCAACTAATCAAGACAATAAATTCCAAACATTCAACAACATACATAACATACAACAACATAAAATACAACAACAGAAACAACGGCAACATACCCTTATGATGATGATAAATTATCATAATAATGATACTGTTTAACATAATAATGATCTTTAGTTGTATTTTTTTTTTTTTTTTAATTTAAATAAAAAGTGCCAAGTCCAATATTTAATATTAATTATTATGTTTTATTATTTGTTTTAAACATTTTCTGAGAACTCGTGTTTTCTGAATATCAAACTGATTGATTATTAAATGATTTTAGCATATTTTTTTTGGGTGATAGATACGCAATTTGAGGCATTTAAAATTTTAAATAACATCACTGACATCACATTTTTTTTTGGTTTAATAAAAGTCTTCTTTTTAAAAGATTTTAAACCCAATTATCATTTTAGTTTTGGAATTTTATAGTGACGTCATTTGATTGTATCAGATCTTGACAGAATTCTGAATAATTTGTGCAACATATCTTCTTTTAAGGAAGTTTATTGTCTGTTTCTTTTTTTCTTTTTAATAAACTTTTAAGAACTTATTTTGCGGTTGACAACAAAATTAACTTTGATTCCCTATACATATAATAAAGCAAAGAGAATTATACACACTGCAAAAAACGCCCTGCTGGAAATATAAATGCTGATAATATACTCGTACATATGTTTGGAAAACATTTCCGCTTCCCATGCTTCTAACATAACATGTTTGCTTGCAGATAAAATTATGTTTGCCTGTAAACATCTATATGTTTAATAACTAGTGAAAACGTCTACCGCCAAATACGTATATGTTTGGCGGCAAATATATATATATGTTTATTATATGTATCTTTGCATGTTCCTAACGTAATATCTAAACATTTTAAAATTGCAAAATATCTTTGTTTAGATTTGAAAATTTGAATCATTGTTAACACATAAATAATTGCCTCCAAACATATTCGAAAGTGTCTTTTTTCTGCGTGTAAAGTTTTATCATTCGACTTTTACTTCATTTCTGGTATACTCTTTCAGTCACAATTGGAAATATTTATAAAATAATACCATATTATGTTGATTAATCATGGTTGGCAGGCAATAACACTAAAATACTGTTGTCGATTCAAAAACCTTTCAACTGAGTACCCAGTAAAAAATAGCCTCGATTTGGTAAGCTGTAACTACATTTGTATGCTTCCAAAATAGCACTTAACCGCTTTGCATACAATAAAGCAATTAGGGAAGGAATTCTGTTGTGCTTCCCTAAATGCCTGCGTTGAAGCACTGAATACTTCATACAATGAAGCAGTAAAGAATGCATACAACGAAGCTTTAATGTTGTCAACATATAGAAAGAACAAAAAAATGTTCATTTAAGATTATTTTATTAGAGCACATGAAAGAAGCGCTTTTCAGCTGCTTAAAAGAGACATACCAAGTGGGACATCGCTAACAAAAATCATGCCTTCTGGATTTGATTTTCAAGCGCTTGGTAATTAAATAATGCCTTCCGGAACTGCTTCTGAGTAAGCATTATTTTTTGCTGGGTAAAATACCCTAAAATACCGTTACCGAAATAATTAAAAATACGGTTATTCGTAAAATAACTAAAATACCGTTACTGATATAAATTAAATAGCGTTAGCCTTAAAATACCTTTATCGAAATAATCTAAAATAACGTTTTCTTCAAAACAGCAATACCTTTATTTTTTTTTTTAATAATTTAAGTCATATTATTAACTTTATATCGTTTTATATCGTTACATGATAAATAACACACAAGTCACAGAATTAGAAAAAGTCGATTTGGTTTGAACCGCGATATATATTTTAAACAGATTTTGTTTCACTGATTTCAAACCTGTTTTCCAAGTGCAATTGAATCGAAATACATATGCACTAAAAATCCAAATATATGCACTAAAAATAAAAAAAAAAAAAATATCCACGTACATTTTTTGGATTTTTAATAATCGATTTATAACTCGAGATTGTTGGTATTAAAATTAAATCCAATATAAATGTCTAACAAATGACATCTAATTGCTATCTATATTCAGGGTTACAAATGTTTTATTTTCTTAATTTTTAAGCAAATCATTTATTTAAAAATGTATAGCAAAATTATGCAAAAATATGCATTTATAAGAAAATATGCAAAATACAGCAAATCGATGCCATTTTGTTGCAAATTCTTTGATTCGGAAAAGTATTTGTTCAAAATCGATTTTGGGCTACTGACTACAAACGTGTATTTGTATGAAATTCCTTGCCCTACTAATTACTTATCTTTATTTTGAATCATTAGAAAGCGTCCATCGTATGATAAAAGGCTTCTAAAACAACCAAAATAGCTATTTTTGGGAACTTTAACCGCGGTTTTTCTCAAAATTGTGATGTGATGAAAAAATTTGGATGCTGGATTTTGAATAGGGGCATCAAAGAGTAGGTAAATCACATATCGGAGTTCAAAAAAGGGAGTTTGTCGAGATGTGTAATTGTAAAATAATATAAATAATTGAAAAAATTTTTAGTACCCGATTAAAAAAAAATGAATATGATGCAACAAAGAAGTGTTTTTAATTTGATATAGCCTTATATCTAATTGAAATACAATTTGATCAGAAAAATGGTGGACCATATTGTATATAAATGCATTATATGTATTACATTGAGTTTGATATCATTTGAGACGATTCAATCCAGTGAAATTAAATTTTTTTAATTGAATACAGGTATTATGGTCCGATTATTAAGAGCCCAATTTAAATTTAACAGTTAAATTTAATTTTATATGCCTAACAATTACAAATTTTTATGTCAAACTGAAATTTTTGAAGTTTGATATTTTAAATTGTGATGTTCATTTAAGATAATTTTAATAGATATTTTCAATGAAAATTTTCGAGTTGATATTAAAATTTTGAGTAGAATGTTATGGATTTCCAAACAAAAACTTTACTTTTCCGCATTTTTTTACATGGGGCAATACATTGTTTTGTTTAATACCATATATTTATTTAATATTGCCAATCCAATTATATATTGCCCGTCTAAAACGTATGGTGTAACATATTGTAAGACACAAGTAAATATGACGTTTTACGGAAAATTACAGTGGCAAGTAAAATTGTATCTTACTATACATGATGTCATCATTTAATCATACAAATCATACAATCATCATACGAAACTACACTCAAAAAAATAAGTTAGTAGAAAAGTTAGTAAAACATCTTGTAAATCAGGTACACTATTTTTCAGCAAATTTTTTTGGTAAAATTATGTTTTAAACTAAAATTTTAGTTATACTTATTCAGCACTTAACTGTTTTGAACTAATGTAATACTAATATTTTACTAATGTTTTACTAATTTATTATTCTAAAAAAATTGTGTGGATTAGCACATCAATAGTGTGAACGACAACCAGAATGAAAGATATACTCAGAATGAATTAGATGTTGCGGCATGTCACGATGTAGTAGTGACGAGGAAAATTATACTAAAAAGTACAACTCTAGTAAGACATAATATAAAAAAAATCAACCATGGAAGATTTGTGTATCTGTTTTACATACGTAAAACAAAATTGTGGATTAAAACAACTTAAATATTGCGTCGTCTCCGGCTTGGGAAAGTAATTGTCTATTAATTAAATAAAAGACAAAATAAAATATTTAAATTTAATAAAGATTAAATGTGTATTTGTAAACTAATGTTTATATATATTAATAATCTTGTGTGGTCAAATTGCAAACAAATATGCAGTAGGTAGACAGACTAAAGCGAAAGACAAAGACATACATCTTAGGAAGATTTTTCTGTTTCCTGGTCAGCTCGCTGATTTTCAGCAAAATATTTTGCTGACATTAGCAATTTTTTTGCAAGCATCCTCCTGACTAAAATTTTGCTGACTCAGCAAATTTTTTTATGACTTTACTAACTTTTTATTTGAGTGTAGATCACATTATACAAGATTATATATTGTTATTTTTACTCGGGTATGTAAAAAACCTTTACGCTTTTAATACCGTTACCGAAATAACTGATAAACTAGTATTCCTTAAATATCGTTTCAGAAATAACTAAAATACTGTTACCGGTAAAATACCGAAATAACTTAAATTCACCGTTATCACTAAAAAAAACGTTACCGAAATAACAGAAATATCGTTACCCCTAAAATACCGTTACCGAAATAAAAAAAAATACCAATACCCGCATAGAATCAGTTACCATCCATGCAATTCCTACAAAATTAAGGTAAATTCTGTGAACTGAAAAAAATGAACAGAAAATCTATATCAAATAAATTTAAGCGATTTTGACAGTAAAAAATCGATATTAAAATCTGACAAAGTTATTCGATTTAACAACGATCATAAATACACACGGCCTATGCTACATATTTTTGTGAAATTTTAGTCAATGAATATTATTAAGAGTACGATTTTTTAAATACAATTTATGATCATCAGGGACAGGAACTTCATACACTAAAAAGTGTATTTTAAGCGCCTATAATATTCATGGAAAACTTTAAAATAAGCACTAAAAACTATAAAATTATGCACTTATTTTTATTTTTAATGGTAGTTTTCTACGTAATTTTCTTCTAAAAGTTTTAACTGGGATTTTGAATAAGTATTTTCATGTTTAAAATTCTAAATTTAATTTGTATTGTTTAATATATTCTCTGTATATGTTATAATCACTTAAAAAAAAACAAAATTAAATTGAAAATTACCTAAAAATATGCTACAAAAATATGCATTTAAAGCAAAATATGCAAAAGTATGCATTTATAGCAAAATATGCAAAAATAATATAACAAATATGCAAATCGATTAAATTTTAACACAAATTCTATGATTCGCAAAGTTATTTTGTTTACCCTGTTCTCAGACTTAAGGGAAAAAATGCATTTGCATGAACTTCCGGTCCCTGATGATCATATAATATAGTTTTACTAGTATCAGTGTAAATATATTGTTGTTGCTATATCTACTGTGATAGTGATCACATGCGGAAAGTGCTATTTCATCAACGTCATGATGCAATTAAAACATCAATTAATTTTATGCAAACGATCATGCCACATACAAAGTATATAATTGGATGGTTAACTAAGTAAAACAAAAATATTATGTACTAACGTACATACATATATGAGGCAGTCCACTATACATACACACTTTTCTTGGACGAGTTTTAATAAATTTGTTTACTAAACAAATGAAGCTTTTGTTACAAAGTGAATGAACAATTTCTTCAGCTTTATGAAAAACCCATTTATAAAGGGTCCGCCATCTAACTTTTTTTTTCAACTGGTGCTTATTTCGTGAATGGTAACACTTAGCTCATGTCTGATTTGACAGATAATTAGTTTTATCCTTCCGCTGCACGAATATGGTTGTGTATACGCCTGAACAACGCTGGGAAATATTGCGACATTACTTTTAAAATCATGGTAATGTTGCAGAATGTGTGCCGATACACCCAAAACGAGTCACTGTTTGGTGCGGATTTTGGTCCAGAGGCATAATTGGGCCATTTTTCTTCAAAAATGAGCAATGAGTGGCCGTTACAGTCAATGGCGATCGTTATCGGGCCATGTTGAACGAATTTTTGGTCACAAAAATTGAAGAGGAGAAAATACAGCTGCACACAATCAATAATGTGCTTAAAAATTGGACCGATCGTGTAGGCTACTGCATGGCCAGCCGAGGCAGCCATTCCAATTATTTTCCATTATTAACCGGAAGGATTGTACTTTCAAATAAAAAAAGAAATTTGAGAAAATATTCAGTAGTTTTTTTTTTATGGAATTAAAAAAAAAAAAAGTTATTTGGCGGACCCTTTACTACTCATTGATTCCTTGTGAATTTTTTGACGAAATTTGGTAGCAAGATGTAACGGAGTCTCAATAAGCTTTTTATGAAGATTATGTACACTTATTGCGACCTCTAGCGGTGGTATACGGAATTTTGATTCAAAATTTGAAACTTTGTGTGTAATTAACGGGTTAAAATTTTTTTTAAATTATAGTTTCTGTTTGTTGCTAAAGAAAATATCTATCAGACTGTAATACACAATTTGATCTATTGGATTTCGACTATTTTTGAGAGTTTTTTAAAAATATTCGTGTTTTTTGAAATATGTAATATGAGAACACTGGCGAAACAATTTTTAAATTTTGATTGTTAATTGGAAGAAAATAGCTAATTTTTCAAAATAACAGAGAAAATGAAGTAATTTTGTGCATATTAAAGTTTTTACAAGTTCGGAAATTTCTTGATATGAGATTTTAATTTTACATAAAAAGTAAATACTAGACAACTCATTTTTCTCGTTAAAATTTTTTCGCTTATGTCTCCAACCAAATCAACATATAACCTTTATAACACCAGTCTTCTTTACATAAATTAATAACACAAGGGAACAATGGTTCTGTTGATTAAGAACTGAATATTGTTTTTAAGGTTATTTGGGACGCTGAATCCAAATCTGCACTTGGTTTTTTTCTATCAGCTCGACTTTTCGAGATATACCGTTATGTTCAAAATTAAGGCACTTCCGCTACATATATTGGAATAACTTGAAAACGGTTCACCATATTAAATTAAAAAAAAAACCGAAACTCGCAAACAATATTCTCTTTAAGCCGTGCTTACATTGTTTTTAAATTTTCCAAGTAGTTTTAGAGATATCGTTCAAGTTTTGAAAAAAAAATTAAAATTTTTTTAAAAAAAAAAAATTTTTTGTTCTTTAAAAATTCCTAAAAAATAAAGATGTTACAAAAATCACAGTTTTGGTCTAGAAAGAGTTAGTTAAATATATTTCGAATGAAATGAGCTTTATTTCATTGCAATCGGTGCACAACTTTTGATTTTGTTCACGATTTACTGAATTGATATAAATCGCGATTTCCATACAAAAATAACAACTTTTGATTTTGTTTATTTCTATCAGCTATACTTTTTAATTTAACACAAAAAGAGAATTTTAAAGAAAAATAAAAAATTTTAATACACAAATATTACAATGTAATTACAACTCATCGAAAAATTTTCTTTTATAAGATTTTCTTAAATAATCTTGTTTAGAGTGATTATTTTTAATGCTCCAGCAATAGTCCGCCATCATATGCTCTGTTACGGTAGTATGAAACTGTTGTTCCTTGGGTTAACAGATTTTTTTGTTTTAATCGAGAAGCAAGAATTTCAGATGCTTTTTTAGAGAGTCCAAGGTCTCTCACTAAATCACTAAGCTCCTCCTGATTAAATTGCTCGCGTTCAGAAGAAATATCTAAATGGAAGTCATCTGATCCACATTCAGAAATTGGTGAAGGAACATTTTGTCGTAAGTCGTGAAAATTGTGTGTAGATGTAGATGGTTGTGGTTCTGAATCCTCACTAGAGTAAAGGACTGGTTGGGTAATAGACAACACGTTAGGATAAATCCATTTAGACCGGTTTGTTTTATTAGTGCCTGTTATGTTGACAGCGCAAAAATAACAATCATCATAATGATTCGAAAGTTCCCGCCAGATCATTGGTGTTTTATACTTGAACTGGGTCCGTTGCTTGTTTGCCCATAACCTTAAATACTCTACACAGTTTTTACATACAGTATTAGGAATCCAGTACTTGTCACGGGTTTCCATGGTAAATCCGAAGTAGTCGAAATAAATTTTTTTAATAAAATCTGACACACTTTTTCTATTTTTTATAAACGTGTATTCGCCACATATGTTACAAAAATAGTTGGGATTGATTTTACAGGTGTTTCTTGACGTATACTATAGTCATAACCCAATTTTGACATATATTTCAAAGTAACACAGTTTTCAATAAATAAAACAAGGGATAAAAATCAAAAGTTTTTTGTGTTCACTGATGAAATGTTCTAGGTTAAAATTTTTTAATATTTTTTGTCGTTATACTTTTCGCTTTCGTAAACACTTGTTGAATGAGAAAAATTGGTTGAATGAACCTATATAAATACTTCGTAGTTTTTTACTGAAGTACCTAGAAAAAATTATATCCACAATTTTATTGACAGTCACTTATGAATGAACACATGTGTTAAGGGGAATTTCTTTAAAAAATCATCCGTTACCAACGGTAAACCACACATCAATAAAAAAAAAGTGCACTTTCCTTTTTTCTCTTTAATTGACTGTGAACTGACTAGGTGTCATAAAGGAACAATACAATTTATAGGCGTTATGAGTTTGCTACCGCAACCATAAAAATGAAATAATCTTTTTTTATTACTTAATTTTTTTAATTCTTAGAATCATAAAAAACTAACTTATTACATACAAACACTTACACATTAGAAAATGTTATTTTTGTATGGAAATCGCGATTTATATCAATTCAGCAAATCGTGAACAAAATCAAAAGTTGTGCACCGATTGCAATGAAATAAAGCTCATTTCATTCGAAATATATTTAACTTACTGTTTCTAGACCAAAACTGTGATTTTTATCCCATTTTTATTTTTTAGGAATTTTTAAAGAACAAAAAAATTTTTTTTTTTTTAAAAATTTTAATTTTTTTTTCAAAACTTGAACGATATCTCTAAAACTACTTGGAAAATTTAAAAACAATGTAAGCACGGCTTAAAGAGAATATTGTTTGCGAGTTTCGGTTTTTTTTTTAATTTAATATGGTGAACCGTTTTCAAGTTATTCCAATATATGTAGCGGAAGTGCCTTAATTTTAAACATAACGGTATATCTCGAAAAGTCGAGCTGATAGAGAAAAACCAAGTGCAGATTTGAAATCAGCGACCTCAAATTAGTAAAAATTTGCTACAAATTTCAAATCAACACAAAAAAAGTTCAATTTTGTTCCCTTGTGTAATTTTTTGGCAATTTGATTTTTTATATTAGTTGATCTACATATTGTTAAACGCATTTTAATTTTTTTCGGATTAAGATCATATTGTCGAATCACTAATAGAAATTGATAATTATTTGTTACAACATATTTTTTTAAAAATATTTGCGTTTTTTAAAGTTTAACCATTTTTTAAATGCTGAAAAAAAAAATATATTCCTATTTTTAAAGATTTTTTCACACTTTGGCTTGTTTTTCGTTCAATTTTAATAATTTTTGTAATTTTGGGGGTTTTTTTTTTAAATTTAAATTTTAGATTTTTTTTTTTTAATTGTGGTGATTTTTTTAAATTTTGTAATTTTTGGCAATTTTTTTCAATTTTATTTTTAATTTTAACGATTTTTCCACAGTTTTTGGTGATTGTTTGCAAATTTGAATTAAAGTTTTTATAATATCTAATAAACATTTGCTTGAAATTAAAACCAATATTCAATAAAGTTTATAATATATATAACATTAAAACCTTAATTGAAAATAATATCAACTAAATATTTACAAATTATTTTAATTGATACTATAATTCCCTTAATAGGACCGAATTCAATTAAACTTTTAATTAAATCAACACATATTAAAACTGAAACTAGACTTTAGTTTTTTCTGTGTTTGTAGACACTAGTAACGCAAGTATTTGTTCTGTTACAAGTGTCTACAAACGCTGAAACTTAAACTTCAACAGGAACTTTAACTTCCAACAAC
Organism: Delia radicum; assembly: GCA_021234595.1. Taxonomy (NCBI): domain Eukaryota; kingdom Metazoa; phylum Arthropoda; class Insecta; order Diptera; family Anthomyiidae; genus Delia; species Delia radicum. The sequence goes on from CM037855.1 coordinate 127,951,012, forward strand.
TCGCGGAAAGCTACGATTGTTCTTCCTACTTTGCATATTCCTTGGTACACCAAATTGATATGAGTGCACTAATAACGGCTTACAAATATCACAAACTTATAAGGAATTGGCGTAATTTTTTTGAAAATGTTTGTTTTCTGCGTCTGACACTCGCAATTATATTTAAAATTGGCTAGCGTAAACAGGACTTTCGAGTTAAAAAAAACCAATTTTAAAGTGCTGCTAAATTTAACATGGCTTGAGAACATAGTTAGGTATCGATAGTGAATCTTTACGAAGAACTAAATTGATAAAGCGCAAAAGTGCCTTGACTAACTTTTATTTAAAAGTTGTCTTATATATATATTTCTCAATATACATATATTGTACTAAATTTTAATATAATATCGAGTAAGGAGTTTGTTTAACAAAAATGTTCAAACTATAACTCTAAACAATAAATAAAAATATATAGAGGGCATACCCCTTAACACAATTACAAAATTAATTACAAACTTAAAGTAAAAATGTATATGTTACAAAACATATAAACAACATTTTAAGTAAACCTAAACGTATGAGTGTTATTTTTTTTTTTGTATTACTCATACGTAGTGTTGACCTTTAATATACACACATACATTTTGACACATAACTAACCATAAATTATTCAAACTGACGAAAAAGTTATTCCTGCTGCGTGGAAATTAGATATAGATTGCCACATATGTATGTTGTAGTAGTGCAATACATATACTATCTTACATCCCCAAACTTACATAGCAAAACCAATACATTAACCGTGTAAATGCATGTAAAGAATTTTTATATGTAAAAAAAAACAACAACACACAATACACATGTTTGTTATCGTATGATGCATGAAACTTGATGTTGATGTTGCTGTTGAATTAACATTACTCAGCAACAATTTCTACAACGACAACTACAACGACAACAAGAGGAGGAAGTAATATTGTAGTGTAAACTAAGTGTTTACCACCTGGCTGCATATTATAACAACAACAACAACAACAATAAAATCATAATATAATTTTATTTTTTTTAAACATACTTCTTTTTTTTTTGTTAATATAAATGATCAGGGCGGCTACTTTCAGGCAAACACATGTTTGTAGTCAGTAGCCCAAACTCGAATTTGACCAAATACTTGTATGAATCAAAGACAAAATGGCATCGATTTGTTATTGAATATTTTGTTGTAAATGCATATTTGTGCATATTTGGCTATAAATGCATATTTTAATGAATATTTTGTCAATTTGTGTTGCGTATTTTCAATTTAATTACATATTTTTGCACATTTTATAGAAATTAAAACTAAGATTTAGTTAAAAATTAACGAAAGACAGCCCTTAAAATAACACTGCACTCAAAAAAAAGTTAGCACAAAAATAAGTAAAATGTTTTGTAAATCAAGTATAACCATTTCTCAGCTAAAACCGTGTTTTCAGCAAAAATTTTAGTTATACTTATTCATCACTAAACAGTTTTGAACTAATGTTTTACTAATATTTTACTAATTTATATTGCTAAAAAATTGTGCACATTAATAGTGTGTACGAAAACCAGATTGAAAGATATACGGAGAATGAAGTAGATGTCGCGGGATGTTAAGATGTAGTAGAGGCGAGGAAAATTATACTAAAAAGTACAACTCTTGAAAGACGTAAAAAAAAATCAACCATGGAAATATTTGTATATGTTTTTCATACAAAAGGACGCCAACAATGTGTATTCATTCATATAACTTGTTGATCTAATAAACTCAAATTATTACAAAAATTAAAGACAAAATAAAATATTTAATTTTAATAAAAATGGGTATTTGTAAACTAAAGTTTTATAGTGTTATTTTATGGAATGTGGAAAAATTACAAAAAAAAAAAATACACTATACTTCCTACGCCTCTCAGCAACAAACTCTGGAAGCAAATGAAAACATTCATGCAACATGTTGATAACAAATGTTTGCTTAAAACACTCCCTTTTATTTTGCTTATATTTTGTTATTTTCTATTAAAAATTAATATATTTTAATTTTATCTTGATGATTTTATCATCAAAATTAGAAATAATTAAAAATGTTATTAAATCATTATTTAAAAAAATGATAAAAATTAATTTACACTTTTTAATTTCTGCAACATGTTTTCATATGCTCGGTGCGAGTTTACGAACAAATAAAAAGAGATCAGATTGAGGGACACTGAGTAGTATGGAAACCCACTGGTTAGACAGGCTAAAGCGAAAGAGAATTACACACGTCTTAGATAATTTTTTATATTTCCTTTCTCTATTTGCAAAAAAAGCGTTGTTTATATGTATTTCATATTTTCTTAATTTTTTGGTTTGTTTCTAGAATTATCTACGGCATTTAGCTTCAGTCCAAATTATCATCATTTATACAACCATGGATGTAAGTAGTTGAAATAGATTTCTGTTTATGTTATATACAAATATTTCTATATATTTTCATATATTAAATTAATTCATGTCGTCAATATATGGACATTTTTATATTTTTAATGTATTGTTAATTTATTTTTAAAGAATCATAATTTTTTTTTACGATTTTCAGCAAATAAAAAATAAATAATTTTTCTGCAAATTGTTTGTGTTTTTTTTCAGCCCACTCATATTCAGCAAAAATTTTATTGATGTTTAGTAAGGATTTCTTAATTTTTAATCCACTAAATGTTACCAAAACGATTGCTGAATTTACTAATTTTTTTGCTAAATATCAGCGAGCTAATTTTAGCAATTTTTTTGCAAGTAACCTCCTGACTAAAATTTTGCTGACTCAGCAAAATATTTTATTTACTTTACTGACTCTTTTTTTTGAGTGTAGTGTCATTTGTTAGACATTTATATAGGATTTAATTTTTAAACCAACGGTCTCGAGTAATAAATCTAATTTTAAAAACCCAAAAATTTTAAGAGCATATTTATTTTGATTTTTAATGCTTTCTTCGATTGAAGTGCATAATTTAAGCGTATATTTTGCATTTTTTACTGCATATTTTTAGCGCATATTTTCGATTTTTTAGTGCATTAAAGTCGCTGCCCTGTCTATGACTATAATAATGATGATCAGGAAAGCGACTTTCATGCAAATGCATGTTTGCAGCCAGTAGCCCAAAAACGATTTTGACAAAATACTTTTCCGAATAAAAGTATTTGCAAAAAAAAAAAAAAAATGAAATCCATTTGTTTTTGTATGTTCTTGCATACTTTGTTCTAAATGCATATTTTTACATATTTTACTATAAATGTATATTTTACTGCATATATTAGCATTTTTGTTGCATATTTTGTATATTTTTAATTTATGTGCATATTTTGGGAAAATTAAAATTAACATTTAATTAAAAATAAACAAAATAATTCACTTGTAGCGGTTACCGTGGCATCTAGTTGTCATTTATTTGACATTTATATTCGATATCATTTTTAAACCGTGCTCTCAAGTATTTAAGCAATTTTCAAAAATGTAAACATCACTTTTTTTGGATTTTTAGTGCATATTTTTGAATTTTTCGTGCATTTTTTGATTTAAGTGCATAATTTAAGAGCATTTTTTGCATTTTTGACTGCATATTTTAAGCGCATACTTTCGATTTTTTTTAAAGCATGAAAGTCGCTGCCCTGTTAATGACTATAATGATGATGATCAGCATCGTTAAAATTATCATGCAAAGTATGCCGCATGTTTTCATTTTTAGTTTGGTTGGCCGATCGGTCAATTCTTTTTAAAATGCATTCAGTTTGTTATAGCATATAATTACTCGCACGTTTTAGCTCATAATAATGGCAAATATTAACCATGGTTAGAAGAAGAGATTCCAAAGTATCCAACCATTATATCTCACTACCACCTTACTTACACTTTAATATGTGAACGGTTGTAAATAGCAGAGGATTAAAAGAATAAATTCTTCAAAAAAAATTTCAACAAAACACTTTTAGAAGTTCGTAATTGCAAACATTATTCAGATATTAGAGATTTATTAGAAATTACTTAAATACTTTTTACAAATATTTTATTTAAAATTTTACATATTGTAACAATATTAAGGCTTCATTACTCGAGCGGAATTCTATTTTCAACAGTATTTACTTTGCGCAAATCCGTCTCCATATGTTAGCAAGTAAAAGAGAGACACCATATTGTATGCCGGTACTGTTTTTACACATTATACGGAATTACAGTCCGGTTACAAAACGTATCCGCTCGAGTAATGAAGCCTGTATTTTTATGATCAGGGAAATATGAAAGCAGAAATAACTATGACATTAAAAATAACTATGAATTCAATTAAAAAGGCAATGACAGTATTTGTTATCAAAATTACTTAAAATGTAGTATTTTTTAACTACTAAAAACAACTACAAAAGTACTAAAATCAACCGTTAAAAACCGTCAAAATAACTAACTTACAATTACTAGTAAAAATAACTAACTGAAATCCACTGCATTCGACACTTTGAGGCAAAATATTTAAAAAATTTTTTGTTTGGTATAACATGAATAACCTTATCTTTAACGGCGCAAAAATTATGGCGGTTTTATGTTTAAAGCACATTAAAAATATTAAAATTACAGTTTTTCTTTGGATTTAATTACAGTAACATCAATTTATAGATCTCATTGTTTGAATGGGATTGTCACTTCTTTCAAAACGTGTTCTGATGATGGGAACCTAGGAAATTCCCGAAATTGATCTATCAACACATTCCTGAAAGTGATCAATTAATAAATTTGAGAACAAAAACTCTATAGATTATTTGTTAGGACAATATCCTAATAAAGAAATATATCGAACTTGAATAATTTTCATTTTCATTGCACAATTAAACGTCGAAAAACATAATTTTTATTAAAGTTTTACTAGTTTTTTTTTTGTTTTTATATACATTGAGATTATTTTTATGTTATTTTCAATTTATAACGAGCTTTCAACCTCCGTATATTTACAAAAATAAAGCAAATCAAACATATTAGCTAGGCTGATACTAGTATTTCGATCTGGCTAAAGATCTCATCAGAACACGAAGTTTTAGAAAAGCTAGAGCCTTTATAATAAGCAGAACTTTAACAAACAACCTATTAATCATCAATTTTGCTCCATTTTGGTCTTCTTAGTAATCAATTTTTAATAAAAATTTAATCAAACTAATAAAGTGATACAATTTAATATTTAATTGAAATTTTTTCAAATATTTTACTAAAAATTTATTTAAACGTTTAATTGAAATTAGAGTTCGGTTTAATCGTTAATTTTAGTAACTCGGTCATTATCGTTCAATTCGAGTCTGTGAACTAGTTCGTTCAAATCGTTTAATTGTTCTTTTTTGTTATGACCCTGTGATTGAGCTGCGTGTAGTGAACTGTGTCGTTCGCTTGACAATTTATTGCATTATTCATGTTTTACAAGTTTTTCACAAATTTTACTGTACATAGACAAAAAGTGTTATAAAATTGAAACTTTTCTAACAAAAATTGATTTATTTTGTGTAAAAAAAAAAATATTTTCTTTTTATGACTTTAATTCTTTTTCCTAATTTGGAACAATATTAGTACAATTTACTATAAAAAATAATTGTTCTCGCAAGCTATATATGAATACAAATAACGAAATGAATGATTGAACGTAAAGATCGATGAACGATTCATATCGTTCAATTGAGTGAGTCGTTCAATTGAACTAGTTCGTTCATGAACTACACAGCTCTAATTGAAATTAAATTCTATTTTAAAAATATCTTTAATTGAATATTTTTGATAAATAATTTTTTTTTTCTCTATAATTCAAATGTTTCTTTGAAAGCTCTGCTTAAGTAGTTAGAGTATTTATTATTTTTGCCACACAAACACTGAATTAATTAAATGTATTTAACCAGTTTTTTTGTTTTTTTAGCCAAGTCGTTTGTTGTTTTTATGACTGCCATACAAACTACAACATTATTATTATTATTAGCAACAAAACCATTTTTTTACATCCAAAGTGGAAGAATAAGAAATTCAGTTTTGCCAGAGTGTTTGTTTAATGCTTAGAGTAAGTATTTAGTTGATAAGTATGGATGGATGTAGCCCAACAATGAATGTGTTCAACGATCGGTTGTTTTGCCTGCTTGTTAGCTGGAACCATGCAGTCTGTTGTTAGCCAAATCTACAATATCTGCATTTTAAAAATTCAAGGTATTAAAGCATGCAGGCATTAATGTAATGTGGTGGTATTGGTTAGTACAGTAACACCTGATTTTATTATGTTGAAAAAAAAAGAAAATACTAGAGATTTTCATTATAAACTAAATAATATTACAATATTTTAATTAACAATAAAATACATGAATTTTAGTAAATATTTTTGAAATTTTTACATATTCTACCTAATATTTACATAATTTAAGCCATAAAATTCTGCTTATTTGCTCTAAATAAAGATTTTTTAAAATTAAAGAACAAGAAAACATTATTTTTAATGTTTTATATTGTTTACATATTTTTTACATTATGTAAACAATTGAGACTTTACTTAATCAAAGAAAAATTTTGTAAAATAATTTAAGTTTTTATTTTTTTTTTAATTGTTTACTCATTTTTTTACAATTTTACAAATTACAAATTAATGAATTTGAACATTTTTGTGTACATTTTTTTTTGTTTACACCAGGACCGTAGCCGGTATTTAATTGTGGGTTTTTTTTTTTTGTTTTAGGTAAATTTGACGGTGATCGTTTCGTCGAAAATAATATGGCAATTATCAAAGTTTTAAACAATTTTTAGCTAAGGACTAAAAAAAAACCAACTTAAGTCAAGACTACAAAGTTTTTCTATTAGAACAAGATAATATTTTCGACCAATTATAAAAAGTTATTAATTAGCAGGGCAACCAGAAATATGCTTTAAAAAATCGATTTTATGACCGTAAAAAATGCCCTAAAACAGAAAATATGATAAAATTAGATCACTTGTGCATATAATGGTATATGGCATCACATATTAGTCAAATTGAAATCAAGTCCAATTTTCATTATTATTATTAATGTGAAACAATATAGTAGTGCGGATTTCCAAAAAATATAATGAAGTTTTATCAAATTATATATAACTCGATCAAATTAGATAAACTAATTTTTCGAATCAAATTATGTAAGATGAGATTCCATGGATCTCATAAGATATAATTTATACATTCAACTGCTAGAGCGTCTTCCGGAGAAGAAATAAAGATCCTAATCTTGGAAAGACTCCTCCTACTTTCTGAAATATCTCTATCCCGAGATTGTACATTTTGCTATAAAAACACGGCTAAAAAGGTCATCTTTCAACTTAAATTTTAACCCCTTAACGGTCACCTAGAATGATGATTTATGCAATAATCTGGTAGCGCGTCTCCCGGAAAAGAAGTAGCTCCCATAATCTTGGAGAAATTCCTCCTACTTTTGAAATATCAAAGTGGGCTTTTTCAAAATTTGACTCTACGGGTCAAAAGTCGAAACATCATAATTCGTTTTAGATGTATGGTTCCTTCGGCAAAGTTTCTTATTTTGATCCCTAGAATACGATTTTTCTTGTACGTTGAGCTTTTTTTTTGCCTCCGTACAAATCGACCCGCCCTAATGAACGCATTGGAACTTTTTTCATCGGGTATTTTTAAATTTTGGCAGTTTTTTTCAAATATTAGCGTTTTTTTATTTATTTTTATTTTGGTAATTATTTTAATCTTTACAATTTTCTAAATTTCGGCGATTTTGACGATATGTATTTATAAACTTTTTTAATTTGGAGATTTGTTGTAATATAAACAATTTTTTCAAATTTTTAGCGATTTTTTGCAAGTTTTAATTAACATTTTAATAATTACAAAATATTTTAATTTGATACTAAAATTAACCTTAACGAATTCAATTAAACTATTAATTGAAATAGCTTACATTTTAATTTAAACTCGATTTTAGTTTTATTTTTGAGTAGCGGCAAACAAATATTTAAAAATTTTTTTTTTTTTTTTTTTCTAACTTTATTTAAAACAAATTCAAATTTTAACAAACATTTTTTACCAACGTGTCGTTAAATATAGCAATTTTTAAGATCCTATAACTTTTGATATTAATGTGATATAACAACGCAGTAAAAAGCATATTACAATTTTAAGTCTTGTCTACAATTTTTAATTCTAATTTTTAAACACTATTTTCCGCTTTGTTTTTTAAAGCACTTTTTTCAAAAAATATTTAAAAATATAAGTAATGCCGGCTTAATAAACGCGATGTATTGGTATCGTAGAAGACAGAAAACTTTTAGAAATAGAAAAATTTTTCATTCATCCTGTACTTTTTGAAGTAAATTTACTAAACGAATCAATATTTTTCCGTCTATGTAGAAATGAAAGTATGATGAAAATTAATCCATTTTTGTTTTTAATATCAAAAATTTGCTATTTTCTCTCAACCAGCAAAGGAACACATAGATTTGAGCGATTAGAATTTGCAAATAACATTATGCTTGGTAAAAAATGGGTTAAATTTTAAATGTCAATACTATAAAAAAATTTCACTGGATCATTATCTTAATTTTTTTTTTGCTGGAATTATTATTATTCATTAAAATAATTAACACTCATTTCTGAATACGCCATAATTATATAATTTTAAATTTAACGGCCCAAGTTTTCATTATAACTAACACAAAATTTCGAAATATAAAATAAATATTTTTATTTTAAAGAAAATCTTGTATTGGACAAGATTTAACAGTCTCATACCTTATATTATATTTTAAAATAATTAAATTAATTTAGTTAAAGCACAATAACAAAAAAGTGGGCGTGTAAAAAATACACAAAACCAATCACAACACGCGATTTTTTTTTGTGTAACTTGTACGTTTGAAATGAAAATAAGAACTAAATTAAAAGATTATAAAATACAATAATCTAACTGAAAAAAAAAATTGTATTAAATAAAACAAAATTTTTGATCAATCGCCTCAGCATCTCTCTAATGAAACAACGTTGTTAATATACAGTACTCGTGTCGGCTGTTAGTGATAATGAGTAATAATAAATCATACACTTGTGCAAACATTAACCCATTAAGAAACAAATTGGCTAAAATTTAGTTCATATTTTTATGATTGTGCAATAGAATTCAGTATTCAGTTAAAAGATGTCACTAATTTTTAAAATATAATAATCACCTCTGTCCCATGTTTTACATTCCCATGACAGGGAAATCAACTCGACTTTTTTGGTGCTTCGACCCTTTTCTGCAGAATGTAAAATGAGAGCACTTTTTCCTTAGAAAAGTTTATGCTTTATGAATTAGCATTTTCACACTTGTTCAACAAAAGGGTCATAACTCAAAATTTTTGAAAATCCATTTTTTGCTAGAAAACAACATTCAGTGGTTATCTCTACACCATTTCCACTTGTTATTCAAGAAATAATAAATTTTATTTCAAAATTGCATTTGATTTTCCATGTTAAATTACAAATGTAATTTAACATTTTCAAATCAAATTCACGGTTATATTTGAAATTCAAAAAATGGCAATTGAAATTCAGAAACCTCATTTGTAATTCAAATAATCACATTTGTTTTTCAAAAAAAGCATTTCTTTTTAAAAAAATTGCAAATGTAATTTAAAAAAATCACATTTTAAATTCAAAAAATACCATTTCGATTTCAAAAAAATTCCAAATGTTATTCAAAAAATACCGAATGTCATTCAAAAATACCAATTATAATTCGAAACAAAAAAATCCAAAATTAAAAAACATAATTGAAATTCAAAAAATTGCAAATGAAATTCAAAAAATTGCAAATAAAATTCAAAAAATAACAAATGTAATTCAAAAAATATCAAATGTAATTCAATTTCTTGAGTACTCTAACCCTGTGTACAAATAAGTCTAGTTTTCGAAAATTAAAGACAAGTTTTTATACAAAAACCAATGAATTTTTAACCCCACTTCTTTACCCTTAATCATAAGATTGGGCAGCTAAGAAAAAATGTGTTTTTTTTTTTTTTTTTGCTCCTCCACAACATATCCAAGTTTATTAAAATCTGATAGTTCGGGTCGGGATACAAGATTTTGTGTTTTTTCTGTATTTTTATAAGTTTGTAGCATTGAAAAAAAAATAAAAAAAAATTTTATATTAAAAACTAGCAGTGGTGCATAGACGTGGTATGTCATACACAAATCTGTTTGAAAATAGTATCATCATTTCGATCGATTTGGTTGAAAATCTTAATTTAAAAAGTGAATAAAGGTGAAGAGAGAAGGATTGAACATTCAAAAACCTTCAGTTTCAACCCGATCGTTTTTCATCACATGCCAGATTATCTTGTTTAAATAAGACTATGCCTGCAATGTAAATTGGTTATTAAAGGGTTAAACTAACAGATGAACTTTATAACTACTCTTTAAGTGTTAGTTAACAGTAGTCGTAGTTTGTATAAGTATACAGATTGTTAAAAGGAGATAAACGACAAACAAGACAAGCACTTGTTAAATCGTTATAAAAAAAATCTCAGCCGAAACTTATAAAACAAATCTACTTAAGAAAATGCTATGTCTGTACATTAGAGTGTCCCGAAAATGAATAGGGTACCAAATGGTACAAATCGTTTAAAATTTTTTTTGTTTAAAGCCTAAAAAATTATCCAAATTCATATATTTTTGACTAGAACATTTTTAGTTGTGATACCTTTTAAGCTGTCCTTCTTAAATGTTTTAATAGAAAAATGTTTTGGGGAGGGAAAGTAGAGTATTTTTAATTAACTTTATAACTTTTTTGATATTTTTGTATTGAAAAATTTAATTTTGGGGAAGGAAATGTCCCATTTTCTTTCGCCCTGGATTCGCGCCTGCGTATAAGGAGTCAATAATACATATAATAAAATTAGTCATTAATTCGTAATATAATTTTAATAAACAATAGTATACTGTTTAAAAAAGTTTATTATTTCACAAATTCAAGAGTTTTTTTATTATAATAGAGTTAACAGATTCAGTGAAGGAATTGTGAATTTTACACTCATAACTTTTGAATCCGTCAAACGATTTAGCTTATTTTCAATAGCAGACTACTTATAATAAGAACAAATAACTTAACAAAAAACTAGCCACACCGCTTCTATACTGGCGGAATATTTTGCGTTTCAATAGGCATCGTAGTTGAAAGTTTCGAGGTGACTTCACATTTTCACACATAACACTTGAACTCGTCAAAAGATTTTATTGATTTTTAATAGGAGACTGCTTATAATAGCAACTAGAAACACCGCTTTTATACTGGCAAAGTATTTTGCGTTTCAACAGACAGGTGGAAATCGCAATTGAAAATATGAAGTTGACTTTAGATTTTTCCTCATAACTTTTGAACCCGTCAAACGATTTTGCTCATTTTCAATAGCAGTTTGCTGATAATATCAGCAAATAATTTGACCAACAGATAGCAGCCCCGCTTACATACTTACATACAGAGTACTTTGCGTTTCAACAGACAGACGGACAACGCAATTGAAAATTTCAAGGTGACTTTACATTTTCGCTCATAACTTCTGAATACGTCAAACGCTTTTGCTCATTTATAATAGCAGATTACTTATAAAATCACCAAACATTTTAAACTAACACTAGCATATATCATCTAAACCGGCGGATTATGTTGCATTTCAACAGACATACGGACATGCTGATCAACTCGCAGTATATTATGCTCTATGTTGTATTTAAATCAAATGTACGGGTCACCCTAATGTACATATACATATTATCACGTTACGTCAATAAAACAAAAAGTCAACAACAGTATCGAGTGGTAGCAGCAACAATTACAAATTGTTGTACATTCTATGGCAGCATTAATACTGATGATAATGATTGTGATAGTATTGCGTTGTCTAAAACAAAATAACGACGACAGAAAGTCTAGCATGTTTTGTGATTTTCAACTGCACACGATTAAAATAATATTTACCTTATAGAAAATGTTTATTATACTCATAGTAAGAAGCAGCAACCGAAACATAGACAAGAGTCAACAATGGATTGAAATTTAACAATGTGACATTGATTTCGTTGTTTATAACTTGATAAAGTAAAATATTCAAAATAACGGTCGATTTCTATGAAAATTATTTATAGAAAAACTGATTTGATCTTTAAATTAAATCTGTAAGAATTTTATTTTTTTATGGATAAAACTCAAAACAAAATTTATTTAAAACAATGATTTCAAACTTAATTAAAACATTTTAATATTAAATCAAAACTTTACATATGCATAAAAAATTTTTTTTTTTAAATAACAAAAACTTTCGTAAACTTAATGAAAATTTGTTAATTTTACAAAAGTTTAAGTTGTTTTGACAATAACTGTGTATTTTTATGCATGGATTGTTATGAGTGTTGTTCAATGTGTGGTCAGGTGTTTTTTAGTCATTCGTGATTTTTTCGTTTAATTTTATTTAGATAAAAAAAAAATCCCTCCCCTTTTTAGCTCTAATTCAAAATTGCTTGCCAACTTTTAACTGGAACTAATTATATTTTTAACTACATGTAAATTAAACAATTTATTATAAAAAACTGGCTTAAACCAGTTCAATTAAAATTCGAAAAAAACAAAGAAGAAAATAATATCCATAGCCAAGACAATCTTTTCCTTACAATTAAACTTATAAAATATCAATTGGCTCAATAACAACAATTTAGCTAACATAATACTACTACTAAAGCAAAAATTGTCTACGTACATACATATATTGAAGTCGCCCAAGTGGCTGGCGATTGAAATGGCGTATGATCGATCAATATGCAGAGCTACAACAGGGCCACACATTCGAACATAAATACACTAAGAAAAAAAATCTGTGATGGCAACTGAAAATGTTGCTGTTAATACGGGAAATTTTACTATTTTGAGCCTTGCGGTATTTTTTTTTTGCTAAATTTAGCAACACATGTCTGCTGAACTGTAGTAAAATGAATTTAGTAGCCACTACTAAATTTTAGTAAAATTTTAATAAACTACAATTTAAAATTAATTTGCTAAAATCAGCAAAAGATTTGCTAAATTTTAGTACATCCACATTTAGGGAACTTCTACTGTAAATATTTGTTGGCGTTGTAATACAGTATCTTTATTTTTAAGTGAAAAAACATTAATTTGTAAAAGAAATTTAATATTTGACTACATATGTAGTTCATTTGAAAAACAAACCACATCAAATTACTGTATTATGATTTTACATTTTATACAGTAGTTTTTTGTTATTAAAAAAAAGAAAAACAAATAAATGTTTGTTTATTTCTTATTACATATGTGGTTCATTTTTACTACAATTGGGGTCAATTATTTGAACAGAAACAAATGATAATGTTAGTTTAATTTACTGAAATGTAAGTCGTCCTTTTTCCAAGTGAAATAATATATTTACAGTGGCCTTTACAGCTATTTGCAATAGAACTAAACAGAATAAAAATTAAAAAAGTAACATAAAACGACTTTGTTTTTCAATCATTTACACTTTTTTCCTTAGAGATGAACATTCTTTTAATTTTAACTCTGTACTAAAAAAATTTATTTGTTTAACATATATATCGGCCGTTTCACCGAAGAAGGGAATTTTTTACCTTCGGTCTTCCGATTTCAAGTCAAATTTTGCATTTAGAAACTCTGTGGAGCAACTTAAAGATTTGCATTTTTGTTTTTCAAATTTCGACAAATACTTGGTTTTCTGAGAAATTTAATTTTTTTATGAAAAATGAGAAAAATGCAAAAAGTGTGTAAATTTGAATATTCGCATTTTATTTAAAATTCATCGAATCACCATTTAAATTCCACTGGAATGGTATACTCCCCAAATTTGAATGTACTTTTTTAAATTTTTTGGCCACTCTCGATTTGAATTTTTACTAAAAACATAACATTTTCGTTTTTTGGGTCTCAGGGTTTATTTGTTATTAACGATTTATTTAAAAAAGTTTGCATCATGTTCCCATAGAAAATGTCTCTTTTAAAACACATACATTTAATTTTTAAGAATTGTTCTCTACATGAAAGATAAACGAATCTACTTAAATATTACGTTTTTTAAATTTAACCCTTTAAACACCATGCTTCTTTTTATAAAAATCTGATCTTCGATGGCAAACGTGTGTTTGAAAGGGTCAAAAATTTTAATTTTTAAAACAGAATATTTCAATAGATTCTCTTATCTTTCACCTACAGAAAAAAGTAGAGGATCGTACAATTCCAATGCAATGTGGGCACTGTGGTGTGATGGTTAGAGCGTTGGACTGTTACACAGATGGTCCCGGGTTCGATTGCCGGTGACGGCAGCATCAATTTAGGAAAAAAATAATATGTATGAGTTTTATATCCTCATATGTATCGCAGGCCCACCTTCGGTGTTCAAATAGCACTTAACCCCACCGAAGTAAAATAATGAATCAGGGCTATGAACCAGAAGCTTCAATAAGTTCGCCAAATCTCATCAGGTGGCGAGCAACAACTGTTCTAAGAATTATCATCTCGCGCAATTACAGTGTTGCCATGTTTGAAGCCCTTCATCTTTCCCCACCTTTCATCTCTCCACTATCCCCTTTCCAAAGAAAACAACACATAAATAAATAGGAAGAATTTCCAAAGCGTTGCTTCTCTTAACAAAAAAAAAAATGGTGATGATCGGATCAATATTAAAGAAAATACGGATACACAGACTTATACAGTTTTAGCGCATGAAACCACGGATTTTTTGAAATTTGAAAAACTAAAAACGCCAATCTTTAATAAAGTTCCATAAAGTTTCTGAATGCAAAATTTAATTGAAATCGGAAAACCCAAATTTAGATTTTGGCCGATTTTGCGTTGAATTGCCGATATATTTGTTTTGCGATTAACAAAATTTAGCAACTGGGTTTCAAAAATATTTTGCTAAAATCAGCAAAAAAAATAATAAAGTGCGTTTGAAAATTTTTTCCACAAACTTTTTTTTCTGAGTGTATGAAAAGAAGAAAAATCACTAACAGCCACAACAAGAAAAATGCCAATAATGTTATAACCGCTTAAAAAAATTGAGCTAAAATCAAAGCTCTTTTATATCTACATACAAGCGTCAACAACAAGGTACTATACTGTACCAGAGCTATAAAAGAATTCATTAGTACAATCATTTATAATGTTATAGAAGTAAATAATAAAAATTCAAACATAAAAGCCATTCAAACATGTTAACATAAATTGGCGCCCAACATAGGGCCTATACTTTGCAGGTTATGGCGCAATTACTGAATGTGCAGTTAAAATTTATCAAACAGTTAAAGTTAAAATTTATATGGAAACCAACAAAAAATGTGTCAGTTATAGTCCCAGTTTGTAGCTAACGGGACATTGTGAAAATGGGGCTACGAAGTATTAGAAAATGAGTTAATATAAAAATTAAATTTAATATTTTTAGTAATACATTTTAAAACTCTGTTTAGTTATATGTAGTGAATATAAAAACAAAATGAATACATATGAGGTATATTTAACTTGGTCTGTATTTCTACCACCATGAAGTTGGTAATTGCAAAAAAAAAAAAATCTAGTTTCAAGCTCACCTTGCCGTTCGGCTGAAACTAAACTGCATTACGTTCATATAAAATTGTTTATGCTGTGACTGCTATGCAGTTGCAATAACTAATACATTTAAAGACAAATTCGTGTCCCACCATATGTGGGGTTTTTAAAGCCGGCAAATTGCACATACCAATCAACTCATGAAAAAAAAAACGCACATTGCCAGGGCTTGTAAATCATAAACATGTTCATACTGTATACGACAAATACCTTACATCAACGCACATTTTAAACACACCCAACTTTTTAAAAATTTACAACGACCAGGTTTAGCTTTGGCGGCTAAAGCCTTACGTTTTATGAAAAAAAAAAAAAATATTTTATTGTATTTAAACTCTTTTAACTGATCTCTTTAATAAATTCATTACATATTCTTGCAACGTTCATTTGTTTGTGTATATTAACTAAATTGCCAGTTATTCAACCAACAGCAAAAAATATTAGCGATTACAATGGATGATGTACTTCACCATGCTAAACGTCACGTTTTCATAAGAAATAAATTCTCTCTTCTGTACTAAATGAATTTACCATAACGTTTTAATAAATATATTTTACGTTATTTACCTAAATTGATATTTATTTTAAAAACTGCATGTATGGTTTTGTTTAATTAAAATTCATATTACGTATACGTTATAGCAGGCGCGGTTCCAGGGCCAGGGAAAATGGGAAATTTCCTCCCCCAAAATAATATTTTTCAATACAAAAATGTAAAAAAGGTAAAAAAATTAATTGAATATACTCCCCAAAACCTTTTCGTGAATCCGCGCCTGGATATAGTGTAGCATATTGTGATTTAACCAGTATCGCCCAAAGAGAAATTCAAATTTAAATAAACATTCTGAAATCTATAAAAGATTCTTAGACGGCCGCTAAGACGGAGTTTTTGGAAATTACTACTGGGAGGGAAGGTGATATGTCGCCCTTGGAGGCCTTTCTCTGGCTAGAAAGCTGAAATTTTGAATGTGTCTTCCTTCCTTACTGATACGGTAAGTATTTAGAATGCTATCCACGGACGTGGAAAAATAGGGGTGAAAAGGGGGATAAAGTCTCCCCTAGGCGAAATGGCGAAACCGCTGAAGCTAGGAACTTGAAATTTTGTATGTCAAATATCTAATCAAAAATATTAAAAAAATAAGGACAACATTTGAATAAAATATTGTATACGGATACAATTAGACTTGAATTATCGAACTGTCATCAACAACAATAAAAAATGTGATTTTATTGGAGTTTCCCACGTTCTTCAGTTAGAGTGTTACACAGAAGGTTCCGGGTTCAAATCGCTGCGAGGAGTTAGGAAATTTCACTTAAATTAAATTAAAAAAAAATCATGGTTGGCAAACACTATCTTTTCATTATAACGATAGTTGCCCACCACGCCCACATCAATGCCGATATGAAAGTTTTAAAACTACGATTCGTATGGTGGCATGTGTTTCCTGATATCACAGGATTTACTTTAAAATTCTACCAATTAAATTTTATTTAATCAACAAAATAACGTTATAAATCGTTGTTTCAGTATTTTAGCGTTCAATATACAATATTTCAAAATAAAACAGATAAAATAAAAACCTAAAACCGGTTACATAAGAAAAAAAAAATTTCTTTAAAGGAATCACTTTTTTTTAATTTTCATTTCATTCTTACAAGGGAATGCCTCCAACGCATACGCGCTGATTTGAATGAAACTCGGATATGATGTAGAGAAACAAAGTTTAGGATATACGGGTTTTTTACGTGCCATCTCGAAGGTTTAAGAGTTAAAAAGTGGGGTAAAAAATTAACCATTTTTTTGTTTTTAACATTTATTTGCTAGTTTTTCTTCAGAAACCATAAGTAAATGTGGTATATGGAAAGCGATTTCAGAGACGCAGTCGTCGATAGGTTGTTTTTTTAAATTTCGATTTAATGTTGTACTTCATATAGGTATACATGTATATATTATGGATATACTGGTATCACAACTAACTTCACATATGATAATCCTTATTAAGTTCAAGTGGACACGTATTTTCTCTTTTTTCAGTGTTCGGGCTATTTCGGATTTTATCGTTGCTTTCCCGAAGTGCCATTTTGGGGCTGTGTGATGAAAATATAGGCAATATGCATATCAAGCTTTATATTTTGTAGAGTACTTCAAACCTGTATACAGTGGCGTACCCAGGGGGGGGCCCTGGGGGCCAAAGCCCCCCCGAAATATTTTCGATTTTTTATTTTATTTTTGTTTTGGTTAGTATGTAATAAATGAATTTATAATATTTTTTTGAGACTATAATTTTTCAAACTAATGTTATATTAACTGAAATTCATCTATGGAAACACTACCATAAAGACCATCAAATCCGCTAGATGCTATTCAAGATTGCAACAAGGAGCTTTTTCCAAACGTTTACATGTCTTTACATTTACTGATAGTAATTCCTGTTACAACTGCATCCCCGGAGTGAAGTTTTCCCACCCTAAAAAGAGTAAAAACATATTTAAGGAATTCTATGGGTGAAGCTAGACTGCGTGCTCTAGCTCTTGCATCAGTGTGTCGAGAAAAGGTTAAACCTGACAAAAATCATTGACACTTTTATGAAAAAAAAAATCGTCGAATTAACTTTTAAGAGTTTTGTTAATAGTATGTATATAAGGATCTCAATTAATATGATAGCTCACTTTAAAAATCAAAATAAAATTATTTAATTGATACATAAATTTGTTTAATATTTCAAAAAAAAAAAAACTTGTTTGTAGATATAAAAAACCTAAAATAAAAAAGACATGTCAAAACATTTTTGCTTCAATATTGCTATCATAACTGGGTATAACCTCAATGGTAACTTTCCCATCCAAAACTTATTTAACAGATACAAAATATTAGTGTCCGACCGAACTCATTTTTTTCGGCCAAAGCCGAACTTCGGCCATAATATCAATGTTCGGCCGAAGCCGAAGCTGAACTTTTTGTTTTAATAAAAAAAAATATAAATTGTTTTTTGGATCAATAAATTTAAACCAAAAAGTTATAACTTTTTGGTGTGAATGCGGAAAATTGCTTTTCTGTCATGACAATATCAAACTTTTTAATTTTAAATATTAAAGTTTAAGTTTTTTTACAAATTTATAGGTATATTTTTTTAAAAAATCATATTTGGAAAATAGTTTTACTATTTTAAGTACAAAAAAAGAATAAAATATTTGTATTGCACTATATTTTATAGTCAAAGAAAAATATTTGATCGATTTTTAAGTTGATATAGAGAAAAAAAACTTAAACTTTAATATTTAAAATTAAAAAGTTTGATATTGTCATGACAGAAAAGCAATTTTTCCGCATTCACACCATGTGAGCTGTCCGGCAGCGCTAAAAAGCTGTTCGCTAGCTACACTAGTTGGTGGGGCTGATAAATATTTTATTGCTACAGCTTTTATATTTGTAAATGGACTTGAATTCCAATACTCAAATATATTTATATTTCGGGACCTAAAGGCTCCGTAATAAACATTTTAATTTCTTTTTCAATAAAATTTTCGTTTGGTTCTACTACTTCTAAGTCTGGTACTGCATCATGTCTATCCCAAATTGATGAACCTGTTATTCTCTTTTCAGGATTACTTACAACTCGAATTTTTTTTTTATATTTAATTATATTGCATTAAATTTGATTATTTGCTTTTTGAAATTATTGGCTTTTTGAAATTTTTTCACACAGATTGATGTTTAAATATCGGTGTTTTTTTTTTTGTGTTCTGTCATATTCAACATTGTAGTTTTTATGTAGATTTTTTGTAAATTCTGAAAAGTAAATATTACCACAGTTGTTATTTATTTGTGCTTTTTATAAATAATCATAAAAAGTTCGGTAGTTCGACCAAATTCGGCCAAAATTTGGCCGAACACCGAACTTGGCCGAACTTCACTTTTTGGCCGAACTACGAAGCCGAAGTCGAGTACTTGGTCGGACACTACAAAATATTAAATATAAGCTCTCGTATGTAAAAAATTATATGCTTTTCAAACAAAAAAAATTTAAAAAACAAATATTGGGCCCCCCCCGAAACAAAATCCTGGGTACGCCGCTGCCTGTATACATTTTAGTTTTCATTTCATAAATTTAAAACATGCTTCCATACAAAAAGTATTAAAAAAATCGGCTTTTGTCAAAACTTTTTTTTTATTTATATGCAAAGATCTTTTTACTTCATAATGTGTATTTTTTTATAAGTTTTAAATGATGTGGAATATTATATAAAGGGTCCGCCATCTAACGTTTTTTTTTTCAACTAGTGCTTATTTCGTGAATGGTAACACTTAGCTCATGTCTGATTTGACAGATAATTAGTTTTATCCTTCCGCTGAACGAATATGGTCCGTATGTTCGTTATCTTGTGAAAAAAGTGAAAGAAACTGGCATCCTCATCAATAAACCAAAGCGTGAAAAGCCAAAAACAGTGCGTACACCCGAGAATATTGCTGCTGTGGCAGAAAGTGTGCGTGAAGCGCTATCAACATCAATTCACCGTCGTTCTCAACAATTGAACATTTCGGTGACATCATTGAGACGAATTTTGCATAAAGACCTTGGTATGACGCCATACAAAGTCCAATTGGCTCAGGAGTTCAAAAAAAAAAAAGTTATTTGGCGGACCCTTTACTAGAGACAAATATTTACAGCAAAATTAGCAAAAATGTGTTTTTCTGGTACTTTCCCATACTTTTCCCATAAAATAGTACTTTATGCATTCTTGGATTTCTTGTTTGCCATTCAATATACATATAAGAATTTATAACTTTTGGGTACATCAATAAAAAATTTAAATATTTTTTTTTATTTTATTAATTAAAAATTATACAATTACAAATTATATACTATTACCCTAACCGAGCACTAGCTACTATGGCCTTCCGCGCGTTGTAGCGAAAACAGACCAGTGCCTCTGGTGGGAATCGAACCCAGGACCCCCGCACTGATAAGCCAGTACGCTACCAACTAGCCTACCGGGGCGCTCATTAAATATTTTTAATATTCACACAATTATAAAGGTTTCCGTAAAATTTTTTTAATAAAAAACCTGTTTACCATTCAACCTGTATGCAGCACAGATTAAATAGTTCTCTTTGACATTAGCTGTCAGTGCACGAAATTCATGAGAAAGTGTTGGACGTAGGTGGTATGCCTAATTTTTTTTAATTTGAATGTGCATGAAAAATTTTGTTTGTTGATAAAAGAAAAAAAAAGTTTGATATCTATGTAATCTATGGTTTGCAGTGACAACATAAGTAAATAGTACTTATAAAAAAAAATAAGCATAATTGAAATCAAATATTTTACATTAATTTATATTGATTTTTGCTTTTATATTACATATACTGTGGTATCCTTCGCCAATGGGGCATATGAACGAATTCCTTCTTTCTCTGATGTTAAAAAATATAAAAAAGTGGACCAATTAAAGTTTGTGCAGTGTTCAACAGACTTTTTAAAAACAATTACATATATTTAAGAATCCATTCAAATTTATTAAATTAAGTAAAAAAAAATATTTTTATTTTAAATAAATTATATTTTTGTTGAAATTGTATGAAGTTATTTTGGCGCGAGTCCCCCGAGGAAAGGGATAGTTTAGGTTGCTTTAAAAATAATTAAAAAAAGGAAACATTTTAAAAATTTAAACCAAAATCATAAAAATTAATATATGCAAATATTGAATTTAAAAATAATTTTTGAAAAAAAATTGGTAAGACATGATAGTACCTTGAAAAAAAAAGTGGCTAAGGCAATAATGAACACATGTATTCAAAAGTTGCATGGTAAAAACATTCTTTTATTTAACATTTTGTACAGAGACATGACTTAATTTTGAGAGTATAAAAAATATTAATGCTTTATATTGGTGATATGCATATTGCATATTACAATTTTTGATATGCATATTGTATGTGTTTTGGTTACAACAGTTGTGTGGCAAAAAGATTTTATTCAAAAATTTTGTACGGAGACATGTCGAAATTTTGTGAATATTAAAAATATTAAAATTTTTTATTGTTGTACTCAAAAGATTAAAAATTTTGATATGCATATTGTATATGTTTTAACTACATAGTTGTTATTGAAGGGCAAACTAGGAAACCAAGAATGAATAAAGTACTATTTTGTATACGCACATAGAAATAAAGTGCCAACCGAATTGAAAAGTGTATATTAATAGTAACAACTGATAAATTCAGTTAGTACAACGATATTTACATTCGATTTCTGAATATTTTGGGTGTTGCAACTAAAATTCAGTTGAATTATCTGAACTTTGTTGTGAAAACTAATGTTTAGTTGAATCAACCGACTGAAATTCGTAATAACCGAATTAAGTCGAAGTAACCGAATTTCAGCTGGCAAAGAGCTAAATTTTTTTCCTTGTGTGGGAAAGTATCTGAAAACGATTTTTTGCTGATTTTACGGTAAGTGTTTATTTCTGGTACATAATATTATATATCATTGAAAATCTTATTAAAAAATATACATTATGAAACACAAATAAGTAGATTTTTACATATAAATATAATTTTTCTTTTTTTTTTTTTTTTTGAAAAAAAAAACGATTTTTTATACTTTTTGTATGGTGACATTCCTCAAATTTAGGAAAAATGTATGCATATTGCCTATGTTTTGACCCCACAGCTCTTCAAAAGGCACCAAAAACTGTACTTTGGGAAAACAACGGTCAAATACCGAAATAGCCCGAATATTGAAAAAAGAAAAATTTATGTGTCCACTTAAACTTAATAAGGATTATCATATTTGAATTTGGTCATCATACCAGATACATCCCCATATAAAGTACCCTAAAATTAATACATTTTTTACAACAATAACGACGTTAAAGGAACATTTTACAAAAACAATCTATCAGCGGAGGAGTTTAAAAAATCTCTTTCCATCGACACTACATTTACTTATAGTTCGCAAAGATCAAGTAAAAAAAATAAACAAAAAAATGTGTAATTTTTGACCCCACATTTTAACCCTTAAACCTTCGAGGTGTCACATAAAAAACCCGTATATCCTAAATTTTGATTCTTTACAACATATCTGAGTTTCATTCAAACCAGCGTGTATGCGTTGGGAGGATTCCTTTGTTAGTGTTACTGTGGTAGCCAAATATTGTTATTATGAAATGTTATAGAAAGAATGCCAACCCTGAAAAGAATATAAGTCAATTTTCAAAATTAAGAAAATTAAAAAATAATCGGATATGATTCATGCTATTATTAATTTATTATAAACTGTATGTCCATAAATTTTTCATTCGTTTTTTTGTTTGTTTAATAATCATGTGAATCTAATAATTTAGTAAACAATAATATAATTATTTTTAATATTTTTTTTAACACGAAATTTATTAACCCCAAATATTTTTATTTTGGCGTATTTTCGATTGATCTTTAAATATTTGAAATAAATTTAACCCACTTATTGTTAGAAATATTAAACAAATACAAATGCATTTGGAATTTTAAATTTTTAATGTTTATTTAATAAATTTTCATATTCAACAAACTAGTAAATATTTCGGCCATTCCACCAAAGACTGGCCAATAAAGGGCTTTTTTATCTTGGGTCTTCCGATTGAAATTAAATTTTGCATTTAGAAACTCTATATAGCCACTTAAATATTGGCGTTTTTAGTTTTTCAAATTTCAAAAAATCCACAGTTTTATGCGCAATTTAGTTTTATTAAAAACTGAGAAATATGCAAAAAGAGTGAAAGTTTGAATAATCGTATTTTCTTTCTTATTTATCGAATCATCACCATTTAAATTGCATTGGAATGGTACAATCGTCTAATTTTTTTTGCTTAATGAATTTTTTTTCAGCGTCAAAAAGAAATGCATATTTTATGCAATTTGGTTTTTAAATGCACTTCTCCCAAATTTGACCATCCTCGATTTTAATAAATATGCATATTTGCAAAATAAGGGCTTTTTACTTTAAAACAACACTGTCGTTTTTTGGGTTCCGGGGTTTATCCATTTTTAATGAATTATTGAAAAAAAGTTTGCATCAATGATTCCATAGAAAAAACACAAATTTATTTTTTTCATTTTTTAAAATTAAAAAGATTAAATTTAAAAATGTAGGAAGATAAACGAATTAACTAAAATGTCATGCTTTAAAAATTAAATTTTTAACCCTTCCAAGCCCATCTATTAAAAATAATATATTGATAGCAAACATGAGCTTGGAAGGGTTAAAAATTAAATTTTTTTTAAAATAGAATATTTTAGTAAATTCTTTTATCTTTCACGTGAAAAAAATCTTAAAAGTTAAATGTATAGTTTTTAAAACAGAGACGTTTAAAGGGGCTCCTTAACAGTACATTTAAAAATTTAATCATAAAAATCTGAAAAATAAAAATCGTCATTTTTCTATGTAAAGCTTTTTTTTTCAAAAAAACAAAAAAAAAAAAGTTATACCCCACCCCGGTAACCAAAAAAAAATGAAAGTTAAAATTTTTGGCAAAAATTAAATATTTTTCAAATATGCATTCCCGGGTAAAAATAGTTATATCTAGTCATATATAATATGATTAGGTAATATCTGACTTTGATAGTAGTCATATTACGGCTTATTAAATTATATACAAATACATCTGATAATTTTTATTGAGAGAATTTTTAATATGGTACTTGATATTATTATATGTCTCAAAATCTTACTCCATATGTAACTACATAAGCCATATAATAATAATCCAAATATATGTAGTGATTGATATGATTATATATGATCCCATGCTAATTCCTATTAAACTATATGTGACATCATACTGAAAATATAATTTTAATTTTAATAATTTTATATAGCATTATATATAATCCCATACATATTTTGGTAAAGTTTAATATCAAATTAAGTTATCTGCAAGTTAAGACTTTATTACATATGGCTTCACATATACTCACATTCATTTTGTAACGAACCCGGGTAAAAATTTTAATACATATAAACTCTAATATAATTATATTTCATTTCACAAGTTTCCATATATAATAAAGGGTCCGCCATCTAACGTTTTTTTTTTCAACTAGTGCTTATTTCGTGAATGGTAACACTTAGCTCCTGTCTGATTTGACAGATAATTAGTTTTATCCTTCCGCTGAACGAATATGGTTGTGTATACGCTTTAACAACGCTGGGAAATATTGCGACATTACTTTGAAAATCATGGTAATGTTGTTACAGTCAATGGCGATCGTTATCCGGCCATGTTGAACGAATTTTTGTTCACAAAAATTGAAGAGGAGGATATTGGCAACATTTGGTTTCAACAGGACGGCTCTACGTGCCACACAGCCGAAGCTACACTCGATGTTTTGCGCCATGTTTTTGAAGATGGCATTATCAGCCGCAGAGCTGATGTCGTTTGGCCACCTCGGAGCTGCGATTTGACACCGTTGGACTATTATTTGTGGGGTGCCGTCAAAGATGCCAGAGACAATTGACGCTTTAAAGGACAATATTCGTGAAGCCATTGGTGAAATACAGCTGCACACAATCGATAATGTGCTTACAAATTGGACCGATCGTGTAGGCTACTGCATGGCCAGCCGAGGCAGCCATTTGAATGAAATTATTTTCCATTACTAACCGGAAGGATTGTACTTTCACATAAAAAAAGAAATTTGAGAAAATATTCAGTAGTTTTTTTTTATAGCATTTTCAAAAAAAAAAAAAAGTTATTTGGCGGACCCTTTAGAAAAAAGTATTTTAACAAAAATTATCAGATGTATTTGTATATAATAATATATGCCGTAATGTGACTCAAAGTCTGATATGATTTAATCATATTATATATGACTAGATATAACTGTTTTACCCGTTAAATCACTTTCAGGTGATTTCTTTTATATAATTTCAAATAAAAAATTTGTACATTTTTGAAACACTAAATTTATTCTGGATAATTTTTAAAAATTTCATTATGTTTCATTTAAAAAAAATTTGGGTATTTAAAATGGTTGATTTATGGAAATTTTAATTTTCAATTTAAATACGTTTAAGCATGACTTCAAGTTACGGAAAGCATACCTGCTATGGGCTAAAAAAATTTTAAATCAGATATATTTATATCTAATTAGATATCATTTAATGTCCCGGATATGGACAAATCTCGAATAAAATTGTATCAAATTATATCTAATTTCAAATAATTAGATACGTATAGATGACCCATTTTTCAGACCAATTTGTATGTGTTTATATATGGGAACTTATCAAATGAGATACAATTATATTAGACTTCACATTAAAATTTTACCCAGATTGTAATTTTTTTTAAAACAAAGTATCTAAATTTTAGAAAAATTAATTTTAAAAATAAATTGCATAAAAATGCATTTTTTTGACCTTTTAAAATAATTTTAAACCACAGTATAAAAGTAGAGGAGTGTACCGATATTTCTCTTAAATAATCTTTTGAGAAATTGGTAAATTATCTTAACAGAGCTGTTATAAATTTTTATAATTTTTTTTTGTATGTATTTTAAATGATAATGATCCGATATATATGTATATTAGGGTGATAACTTTTTTTGGACAACATTCTCCCCAGGGGTTTTCTAATGGCAAATATTGTATTAATGATAAAAAAAAACTATTTCAGTTCAATTTGGTAAAAAAAAACCTTAAGCACCGACAGCGATTTCTAAAATGCCTTTAATATATTTTTTTTTAATTTTTTTTAATAACAATTTTTTTTAAATATGGTTTATACATATAAGAAAACTATTCCATTGACTCGAAAACGGACTTTACTATTGAAATCAGCATGCCTTAAGTATATAGGTGTGATGGTCAGACGTTGAGGCATCAAAAAAAGTTTTTTTTTTTAAAACTTTAACGCGTTTGGCGCGTAACCTTTTTTAACGATAGCGAAAAACTAAAAACGCAGTTCTTAATATTTGTCCATGCCCTACACGATTTTGACTGGGGAGATTTGATATTTGCAAAAAATGCAAAAAGTTATTACCCTAATGTATATATTAAAGAATTAATTAAAGAATATATTAAAGAATACGAATGTTTCAACTTACAAACTTTTTGCATATTTTGTATTTTTCCAAAAAAGAAAATCGCAAAAAAAACCATGGTTAAATAAAAACGAAAATCTTTAGAGTTTGTGCTTGAAAAATATAATTTAAATCGGAAGACCCAAGGTCAGATTTTGGCCGATCTAACGTGGAATGGCCGATAAATATTTTTAAGAAAAATCTTTGCGTAACTTTAACTTATTTTTTTTTTTAAATTATATTTTTAAGTCTTTCTGTCAATATCAATCATTTAATATTGTTCTGATTAACAAATATCTAATTGAATAAACTTTATTATAGCATATTTGCAATAAATTGTTATAAAAATATACTAAAAACATCTTTTTATAATTATTTTTAATATTTTATGATCTGAGAACTTGAACATATGTGTCATAAAGTATGACATTATTAGTATCATTTTTTATTTTTTAGTATATTGTGTTGCGAGAAAACGTACATAACTGCGTTAAATTTTAAGGGGCAGACGGACAGAAGATATCATAAAAACTTTGTTTATAATTGTCATTAAGGCAGCCAGCTGTTTTTATGTCGGGCCCCCTTTTTTTTTAATCATGCAATAAATTTGAACCCCTAGGGTTTCATCACTTTATTTTTTAATGTTTAAATAATATTTTTTATTAGCAAATAATTGTAATTTTATGTGAAATAATAAAAAAAAAAATTATGTCATATAAATATTACAAAATACAACAAAACAATGTTTAATACTATAAAAATTGCCATAAACAGATAATTAACGTAAATAATTCTAAGCAATGAGAAAATGAGAGGTACCCCCCAATTCTTAAAGTCAATAATATTTGCGGTTTTGAAATACGTTAAAGAGTGCGTCACTAAAAACTTTTGTCGGTAGAATATTCGTCTCTGTATTAAAAATAATTTTGTTATTACAACGAATAAATTCTCAATTTAAAAACTGAGTAGTTTTCATTCGCAAAAAAAAAGTTATGTGTAAGCATGATTAACCTGACCAACCATCCCGCTTTTGGCAAGATTATCTCGTTTTTTGATATTTTTCCGATTTTTTAACAAAAATTCCGCTTTTTGTATTTTAGAACTTCTAAATAGAATTTTTACAAGCAATACCCGAAAACTTTATACATATCCATATATAGCTGGATAAAAATATATATAATTAGATATGTGGCCATATGTACCGATATATATTTACATCTTATAAAGCTAAAATCAATGCGTTTAAAACAAAAAAAACAAAAAAATATTGGAAAAAAGTAAAAGTAAAAAATTTTGAAAAGCTACACTTCAAAACAAAAGTTAACAGAATAAATAATCAGTCTGCGTATAAAAAGAGTATAAAAAGAACTTTAACACGGGTAAACATTTAAAAATTGAGTCAAATATAATTATATCTCATTTCATAAGTTCCCATATATAAACACATACAAATTGATCCGAAAAATGGGTCATCTACATGTATCTAATTATATCAAACCAGATTTAATTTGATACATTTTTATCCGAGATTTTTCTATATCCGAGACATTAAATTATATATAATTGTATATAAATATATCTGATTTTATATAATTTTAAGCGATAGTAGGTAGGTGACATGATATTATGCTTAAAAGTATTTAAGTTGAAAATTTAAATTTCCAGAAACCAAACATTTTAAAGACCAATATTTGTTCAAATGAAACAACGAAATGTTTAGAAATTATCAAGAAAAATTGTTGTGTTTAGTGTTAGTGTTGTCTTGTAAAATGTTCGCATTTTTTATTTGAAATCACTTGAAAATGATTTCGTTATAAAATTAATACGGTTATATGTGAATCCATACGTAATAAAGTCTTAACTTGCAGATAACTTAATTTGATATTGAACTTTACGAAAACATGTATGGAATTATAAATAAAGCTTTATAAAATTATAAGAAAAAAAGTTCAGTATGACGTCACATGAACTTTAATAAAATTAAGCATTGGACCATATATAATCATATCGATCACTACTTATATTTGGATTATTATATGGATTATGTAATTATATATGGATTAAGATTTGGAGATATATAATAATATCAGGTACCATATAAAAAATTCTCTCAATAATAATTACCAGATGTATTTGTATATAATAATATAAGCCGTAATGTGACTCAATTCAAAGTAAGATATGTCTTAATCATATTATATATGATAAGACAAAACTAGTTTTACCCGGAAAGTCAGAAAGTAAAAAAAAACATAAAAAATTCAAACATTTGTCTTCTTTGATAATTATAAATAAAAATGTATCACTTTTACATACAATTGTATATGGCATCACATATAAGTCAAACTGAAATCACGTCTAATTTTTTAATCCATTGATTTGTATTTAAATTTTCATTATTTAATGGAATTTTATAAAATTTTATCAAATTATATATAACTTGATCAAAGTCATTTTTCGGATAAAATTATATCAGATAACATAAGATCTCATGAGATAAGTTTATGCATGAAATTTTTTGTATCAGCTATGATATGATGTGATACTGAGTTAAACATTGTATATCGGAACTTTTTTCATCGGGTTGTGAATTTTTTTTAAATTTCAGAAACAGTGATGCGATTTAAAAATGTTGATTATCGCCGAATCGAAGCCTTAAATGTGGTTGTGCCAAACTCGATTTTTTAACCATTCAAAGAAAATTTTGGTTTCACTTTTCACCAAGCAGCGATAAGGAAATAACTTTTTGGTGTCGAAAATGGTACGTGATGAAAAACTTCGAAGAGCAGATATGGAATTGGGAGATAAACGTTTATAAGACACAAACAATACTTTTCTGGGGAGGATATTCGTGTTATTTAAATTAACTTACAATACAATAATTCCGTTAAAATTTCAGCGATCTTTAAATTTGTTACAAAAAATTTTAGTGCAGTGAATAAAAGCCATTGAATACATGAGTTATTTTTTGAAAGTGGACTCATACCACTTTCAAAATAAGTGGTTCATATGTCGATAAAGCTCAAAGGTTAGACCTGTTGACTGGCAATATAACCGAAATCGAATAAAAATTTGTTCAAAATAATGTAGCAGAAAAAACTGCTAAGGATAGCTAATTTTTTATGCTAACTATTTAAAAAATAAGAACAGCTAAAAATAAAACTGTTAAATTTACAAAATGTTAAGTATATTTGAGATCAATTTTAGTTACCTCAAAATAGCAATTTAATCTTCTGAAATTAGCAAAAACTTTTACTAAATATTTGTAGACTTAAAACCGGAAACAAAAGCTGTAATATCAACAACATGTTTTCTATATTTACCTTAAATTTAGTAGTATGCATTTAACAGTATATTTTGGTAAAATCATCGACATTTTTTGTTAAAAAATTGTAGATGGCTGATTTCAAAAGGGCAAATTTTCACAGAAAAAAAAATCAAAAAAAAACTAAAAAATTTCACTTCTCTTTTTGTCTAATATTAGATTTTCTTTTCTGATTTTAACAGATTAATTTGTCACTTTCAATTAACTAAAATGTAGCTTCAATATAGCTAAATATTTGCAGATTCAACAGATTTATTTTTGCTAATATTTAACAAACAAATATTTTATTGCAACGCACTTTTTTTTTTACTAGTTTTTAGTAGTTTTAGCAAACAAATTTTGTTTGCTAGTATAATATAACCATTGTTTAAAGGTCTTCTTCCAGTACATCAGTGGCAGCGTTAAAAGCATTTTAACAGCGCTTATATGTAGCCATAAAAAAAAAATTGTTTGACTTGGACCTTTGTTTAAAACGAACTGTTCTTGAAATGTAATTTTTCATGTTAAATGTTTGCAACTAATTTTGCTCAACAATTTTATGTATTTTTATAGTTTAAAACATTTAATATAAATTTTTTTTTATTATTACCATATAATTCAATTAACAGGAACCACTTAAAAATTAAAAATACAAAATATAAAACTAAAAGGCTAATGAACTTTTGAAAAACACTTATAATGAAATGATTAAAAAAAATCATTGTTTTAATGTTTTCCACGCATTACAATCGCAACAAATTGATTTGCATTAACCCCTGATGGCAAAGAAAAAAAATATACACCATAATGATTAACATCAAAAGAAGAAATTTCTGTTCTAAACAACCCGATTAAAAAAAAAATAGTATGGATAGTTATATCCATTTCTATATTTCTTATGGAATTTCATCCGAAATATGGGCCCATATAATTGTATCGATTTGTATGGTTTTCGATCTAATCTGATGTAATTATATAAATGTCCGATATAATAGTATCCGAATTATGGGCCGATAGAATTATATTAGACTGTATCAGTTTTTTTAATATAATTGTATCAGTTTATTTTTGAAATTTGCGATAGTTTAAAATACAGCCATTTCACTTAGCATGCGGCACAAAATACTTTTATTCAAAAGATGAGAATTTGTTCTAGTATGAATAGGTCTATACTTATATCGTTTTATCCAAAATGAAATACTTTTTTTTTTGAACATTACACTATATCTTATTATCAGGGACCGGAAGTTCATGCAAAAGCATGTGTTTTCACTAAAGCCTGAGAACAAAATATCTTTGCGAATCATAGAATTTGCGTTAAAATATCATCGATTTTTTAGTGCATATTTGTGCATATTTTGCTATAAATGCATATTTTATCATCATTAATTCAAAAGCATGTTTTTCTCTTAAGCCTGAGAACATGGTAAACAAAATATCTGTGCAAATCATAGAACTTGTGTTAAAATAGCATCGATTTTTTAGTGCATATTTTTGCATATTTTGCTATAATATTTTGTTTTAATTGAATATTTGTATAGCATATTTTTAAATATTTTGCATTTTTTGATCAAAATGCATATTTTTTTTTGCATTTTTCTCCGCTTTTCGTAAAAAAGTGACTTTCAATTTAATTTCTCCGAGTGATGTTAACAACATATTCAGAGAATATATTAAACAATACAAATTAAATTTAAAAAATGAAAACTAGTTACTTTAAAGTGCTTTTCTTTTCACGGTTTTCATTAATTTTCTTCGAAAATATCAAAGTCCCAGTAAAGACTTTTAGAAGAAAAATTTCGAAGAAAATTAACATATAAAACTAATAACTGCATATTTTTATAGTTTTTAGTGTATATTTTAAGATTTTTCATGCATATCATAGGTGCCTAAAACACACTTTCTTAGTGCATGAAGTTCCTGTCCTGTTAATTGATTTATATCTAATTATATATGGTTTCGTTTATAATTAGATAACACATATATAATTGTATATGTCATATACAATTATATTTAGCTCGATATGTAATAAGATGTAATTATATGTGGCGTCGTATCCTAAAATTAAAAGGCAACAAATTTGATATATAAACATACACAGTAGACCGACTCATCAATATATCACTATTTGACATAAAAGAAGTTATAAAATTCATATCAATATATTTCAATCACTTTTTAACATAAAAACGTAAGTAAACACTTTTTTTCTTATTCGTTTAAGTTCGCGATTTACCAAAATTATTATATTTTAATTTTGGTAAATCGCGACCTACAACAAATAGCCAAAAAAAAAGAGTATTTTATAACTTCTTTTATGTCAAATAGTGATTAAAATATATTGATGTGACAGCGAAATTATTATATTTTTGGGCAAAAACCTTAAACAAAATTACATTTCACTGAATTCCGCGTGTATATATATAGTGCATGCTTCTTCATGGCATATACGTCGTTAGACGAGTCTTCAAAAAAGCTTTCATATGATGTGCATCACTTGTATAGTGTAGTGTGTTAAAGTCGAAATTTTTTCAAAAAATCCAAAAAAAGACCTTTTTTTAAAACTCATGAACGGCAGCCTCTAGACCAAAAATATTTTGGGAATAGTCATAAAACAAACTAATTCACATTTTCAGAGGGGCACTTTTTTAACTTTTTTCGGCGAGTCGCTCTAATACACAGTATTTACATATAATAGCATGCAGTAAAATATATATTTATATAAAATATTGCATGATTATATGTAAACGTTTTTACTCGGGAATCGAAAAAAGTAAGTACTGATTGTTTTATAATACAAGATGGTATAAAATAATAAAATTAATTTAATACACATGCAAGTGATACATAGATTCATCCATCCATACATCCATTCATAATATCACTTTATTATGCTGATGCCTGGATATTGAATGCCCTGAAACAAATTGATCTCTGCATTGTTTTAATCAATCAAATATTAAAACTCAAAAGATTTCAATTTCAATCGAAATCAATTAAAAGGTTTTTTTTTTGTTTTTTTTTGCAATTTCTTTTTCATACAAAATTGGCATTGTGCATTTTAGCTACTGTATGTACTACAAGGTCAATTTTGAGGATCATTTAGTGTAATTCAAACATCTGGTATGAATAGATTATTTTTTAAGTTAAAAATAATAAAAATAAACAAAATTATAGGAAAATATTGTTATAGTTTTTATAGAAATAAATTAAAAATTAAAAATTATTTTATGGTTTAATAGACAAGTTAAATGCATTTATGGTTAGTGTACGAATGGGTAAAAATTGCCTATGACCAGAAATCAAACAGTTCCATTGAAAAAAGCGTATGCATACACTCATAGAAATTAACCTGCAAAAATAGCAGAAAATGCCTCTAAAAATTTGTTAAAAATTAGTAAAAAAAAGTTTACATATAATCATGTATTATATTAAAAAAGTATATATGTTATTGAATGCTATTATATGTAAATACATATGTTTATGTATGTTTATACACAGAGAAAAATTTTGCTATTTGCCAACTGAAATTCGGTTACTAAGACACAAATTCGGTTAATACGAATTTCAATCGGTTGGCACAACTTAACATTAGTTTTCACAACAAAGTGCGGTTAATTAAACAGAATTTTAGTTGCAACACCAAATATATTCGGAAATCTAATTCAAATATCGTAGTACTAACTGAATTTTTAAGTTGTTACCATTAAAATACACTTTTCAATTAGGGTGGCACTTTATTTCTCTGTGTGTATACCCGATGAATAAAGTACCGATATAGGTATATATAGTCATATATATAATTTCATATCACTTCATATATAAGGTGATCCGAAAAATGGCATACATAACCTTATCTCATGAGATCCAATGGGATCTCATTTGAAAAAATGGATCTATCTAATTTGATCAAGTTATATCTAATTTGATACAATTTGACCTTCAAAAAATCCTTTGAAAATATGCACTTTAATTTTGTTTGACATTCCAAATAATAAAAAAAATATAAATCCATAAATTGGAAAACTAGACATGATTTCATTTTGAGTTATACACAGAGTTTTATAGCTATAACTTCATTCTGTTATTTCTTAAACAACTGAACCGATCGCTTAAGTGTCTTCAGAAGTTGAACTCATCTCTGTCTTAACTTTCGATTGATGCAACACAGAAAATTGTTATTGTACGTTATAGTTTTTGGTTTGAGTATTAAGTCATTAAGTGTTTATAATTATAACGTCATTTTAAATGTTTTATTTTTTTTTCTTTTATTTGTTCTACTAACTGTGAATTTTTTTAAAGTGTAGCTTTTTTTTACGTTTGCTTTTTTAAAATTTTATTTAGCTTAAATAGATTGAATTTTGTTTTTTTTTGTGTTCTCTGATAATTATATTTAAAAGTGATAGATTTTTTTTTCACATATATTGATATAGAATTATATGTGATACCTACCATATATTATAATAATAAAATTATAGAATGTTTGGTTTTACTGTGTTATATGTACTTATATATGAATATACATGGCAGTATATATGATCTGATATATAGCTATATCAATTATATATGATACGATAAAAATATCAACTTATATATAACATAAGATATAATGATATATGATTATATATAGCGCCATATTAGGAGTGTTTGTAAAAATAAGTCGGGTATACAATTTTTTTCTTCTACATTTTTTAATACGATGCCACTATAATTATATCTTATTACATATAGACCAATATATAATCGTAAATGGCTTATACAATTATATATGTCTAATTTAATTATGTACGAATACACGTATAATTAGATAATTTGTCAATTAAAAGATTAACTTTGTCAGCTTAAAATACCAAGAGGAGTGAGGAAAATGTAGACGTTAGCAAAAAATGTTGGCGCTGTCGACAAACGTTAATTTTCACCTGATTTTGTGTGTATTTTTTTTTTAGAGTTGCCAACCAAAGTTATATCAAAATACAGAGTTGCACACAATTAGTAGTGTGAATACAGAGTAGTTTAGAAATAATACATTCATAGAAAAAAATTAGTAGAAATACTAGTAAAGCCGTTAGTAATCCAAATTTACAAGTTTTAAACTAATTTTTAGTTTAAAGTGAGATTTTATTTAAAAATTCTGCTATTTTGACTTGATGAAATACTAAATTTTTAACCATTTTTTTCGCTGAATCTACTAAAGTATAAAAAAAGTGCTTGATTACTAAGAAGACAAGAATGGAGCTAACTTGATGATTACTAGGTTTTGTTAAAGTTCTGCCTATTATGGAGGTTCTAGCTGTTCTAAAACTTCGGGTTCTGATGAGATCTTTAGCCAGATCAAAATACTAGTAACGACCTAGCTAATAGGTTTGATTTGCTTTATTTTTGTAAATATACGGAGGTTGAAAGCTTCTTATAAATTGAAAATAATATAAAAATAATACTTTGATAATTAAAACCACCTGATGTCTTTGTAAAACGCTTCAAAAAATATTTCCGCAAATTTACATGAAACTTCGAGTTTTTTTTTCGAGTAGTTGTACGCCAAATACACAATTTTCTTAAAAAACTCCAAAAAAATAAAAGTCTGTACCAAGATTTTTTTTAATAATGTGTGTAAAATGACATAAAATGTTTAAAATCTGCATATTTTCACACATTTGTATGGAAGTGGTCGAGTTTTTTCGAGTAGTTGTCCGCCAAGGCCACAATGTTAATCAAATTCCTTTGAATTTTTTAATATGGAATCTAGTAATCCAGGCGAATACAAAAAATAAAAAGCTGTAGCAAGTTTTTCTTAAAAAATGTCTGGAAAATTCACAAGATTCCTTTGAATTTTCGAATATGGAATCTGTTAATGTAGTTGACTTTCAAAGAATTTCGTACTTTAACTAAAGGCAACATATTGTGATGAATGAATATTACTATCAGCTGATAAGGCGCGTCCAACGGAATATAAAACATGTCAACACATGTCCAGGCATAACCTTTTTTCAGGGATATTCTGTAAAAAATTGATTGTTTTTTTGGTTTTTTTGTACGGAAATGTTTGTCAGTTCAATGTCAGTTGACATATTATATATTTATAATTGACATATAGAATACGATATTAGTATCACCTGAAATGTTCTTTTAAGGCGCGTCCAACGGTATATAAAACAAGTCAACGCTTGTCCAGACATATCCTTTTTTCAGGGATATTCTGTAAAAAAATAGATTTTTTAGGTTTTTTGTACGGAAATGTTTGTCATTTAAATGTCAAATTGACATATTTTAATCCTTAGTCGATTTAAGTAAATACGTGTTTCATTTTTTTTTGAAATTCGCACTAGTTCGTGTTTTATCAAAAATGCAATGTGGTGACAAAACTATGTTTTAATTATATCTGTATCAAAAGTTTTCTTTAGGCAAGTACATCATCTATCCCAGCAAAACTTTGGTAATGGGTGCGATAAAGTAATGCATTACCTTGTAATGCGTACTCCTTACCTGTATCATTATTTCCCAACAAGAAGTAATGAGTTACCGATAATTGAACACTCATGGATTACCTTGTAATGAGACCTCATTACCTTTTACATTACTTCAAAACATAAAATAATGACTTACCGATCATCAATTACATAATGCATGAATTATAAACGTAAAGTAATTATTAATATATATTTTTGAAAATCTATTTATAGACACATTACTTTGTGATTTTTTGTAAGCATAATGGTAAGGTGTATATTTTTGATATCACGAACGAAAACACGAAGCACAACAACTCATCTACATTTTAAGCAATAAAATATTGTATGTATCGATAATTCAGTTAAATACCAGAAACCCCTGGTTCGA
Source organism: Delia radicum (assembly GCA_021234595.1). Taxonomy (NCBI): domain Eukaryota; kingdom Metazoa; phylum Arthropoda; class Insecta; order Diptera; family Anthomyiidae; genus Delia; species Delia radicum. The sequence goes on from CM037855.1 coordinate 127,987,854, forward strand.
ATCCCAGCATGACCAAGTTATGTATTTAATAAAAAAAAAAGTTATTTATTTAATTAAAAAAAAATATCTGTAAAAAAAAAATTTTATGCATTTTTTTTTATGCAAATCTATTTATAGACACATTACTTTTTCCCACCATGTAACCATATAAGTAACCAGTTACTTTACCCCCTACAAGGTAATGAGCTACTTTGAGGCTCATCGCCTGTAAAATTCATCAGTGAAGTACACGTGTAAAGTAATGCATGAAGCCCTATGGCGATACATTACTTTACCCATGATTTGGTAATGTGTGGTTTTGCTGGGATGTATGAAAATATTTTAGATTTTTGCAAATTTAGTGCATTTTCCTCGTTGTTCTGGCACAAATTTTAAGAAAAAAATTTTAATTAATGCAATCTACAAATGTATTCGGGTTCTAGTTGACGTAGGGATGAAAATGAGAAAGCTTAGAAGATATATACATATATACGTAGTTTTTCATTTTTATATATCGCGATCATAATTTTGATCGCGAATTAACAACTTTACAACATTTCTTATTTTAAAAATGCAACAATTTATCATTTTGAAACAAGAAATGTTGTAAAGTTTTTAATTCGCGATCAAAGTTATGCCGCAAAAAAAAAAATGTGGTGCAATTTTTTTTCTTTAAGCTGAATTTTTGTCCTTACATAAACTAACTAGAAACTCAGTCGGCTTGTAGACTGGATTAATTCAGAATTTTTTTTAAAATGTAATTAAGACAACTGCATTCAATTTGCAAAGTTTTAAATTATTTCCACAAAAATGCACTTGACTAAAGACAAATTTTAATACTGAAATGGAACTGATTAGAACATAGTTTTTCCACCCGATTGAATTTTTGCTAAAACACGAACTAGTGCAAATTTCGAAAAAAGCTTTAATCGACTAAAGATTGAAGTATGTCAATTTGATATTTATATCACAAAAATCTCCGTACAAAAATATTAAAAATTTTGTTTTTACAGAATATACATGTAAAAGGTATATTGCTGGACATTAGGGCGGGTCGATTTGTAGGGAGGCAAAAAAATTGCTCAACGTACAAGGAAAATCGTATTCTAGGGATCAAAATAAGAAACTTTGTCGAAGGAACCATACCTCTAAAACGAATTCTGATGTCCCGACTTTTGACCCGAAGGGTCAAATTTTGAAAAAGCCCACTTTGATATTTCAGAAAGTAGGAGGAATCTCTACAAGATTATGGGAGCTACTTCTTCTCCGGGAGACGCGCTAGCAGATTAATGCATAAATCATCATTCTAGGTGACCGTTAAGGGGTTAAAATTTAAGTTGAAAGAGGGCCTTTTTAGCCGTGTTTTTATAGCAAAATGTACAAATCTCGGGATAGTGATATTTCAGAAAGAAGGAGGAGGGTTTCTAAGATTAGGGTCTCTATTTCTTCTCCGGAAGACGCTCTAGCAGATGAATGTATAAATTATATTCGATTGGGGATTTTTGGGATTATTCAAAATTTGAACCTACGGGTCCCAGAATACGATTTTCCTTGTACGTTGAGCGACTTTAAATCGACCCTCCCTACTGGACATGCTTTATCATGTTTTATATACCGTTGGACGCGCCTTACAAAAACCGTATGATACTAATATTTTACCACTTTGCCTTTAGTTAAAGCACAAAATTCTTTGAAAAACTAAAAAAAATATATTTTTCAAAAATGGTCCAGCTTACGGGATCTTAATCCTAGACACGAAATATTTGGGGAATGATCATAAAACAAACCAAGGTAAATTTCGAGGGGTGGATAAAAAACATTTTTTTGTTCTCCATACAAGGTGAGTCGGAAACTTCTGCTTTAAAAATATGTATACTTAGAATACTATGTAGGTAAAGACCACTGCAATTGTAGTTGAAAACAAATGAAATTTCACTTAAAGAAAGGACGACTTACATTTCATTAAAATCAACTAACATTGTCATTTGTTTTTTAATGTTCAAAAAATTACTAACAATTGTAGTAAAAATGAACAAACATTTATTTTTTTTATTTTTTTAAATAACAAAAAATAACTGTAAAAAATTAATATAGAATCATAAAACAGTCGTTTGATGTGGGTTCTTTTTTTAAATGAACTACAAGGTTAGTAAATATTTTAATTTGTTCTACAAATGACTGACATTTACATTAAAAATAAAGAAACTGTATTACAACCCAAACAACTACATATTTTTAAAGCAGAAGTTTCATGAGTGTAGTTGTTTGGGTTGTAATACAGTTTCTTTATTTTTTAATGTAAATGTCAGTAATTTGTAGAACACATTTAACTTTTTACTAACCTTGTAGTTCATTAAAAAAAACAAACCACATCAAATAACTGTTTTATGATTTTACATTCATTTTTAAAAGTCGTTTTTTGTTATTTAAAAAAAAAAATAAATATTTGTTTATTTTTTCTAACATATGCGGTTCATTTATACTACAAGTGTTAGTAATTTTTTGAACAGTAAAAACATATGACAAATGTTAGTTGAATTTAATGAAATGTTATCGTCTTTACCTACCTAATACAATTAGTGCAATGTATAGTATACCAATTCTTTCAATAAGTTCTGTGGAAAATTATTTTATGAAGTTTTTAGCAATCTTGGCAAGTTTTTTTTTTTTGCATTCACTTTTAACATTCTTAACCCTAAACAAATTGTGCTAAAATTATTGAATGAACATACCACATCAAAATATTACATCAGCAAATGTTTAAAAGACCAACACTTTTATTGGCAATATAAGCATAAGCATACAAAAGAGGAGGAGCTGAGTTTTTTTTTTTTTTTTATTAAATTGTAATTTGGTAAAACTGATGTAATATTCTTGTTTTATAAGGGGCATTTTTGCAGCACCTTGGACTTAGCAGTTGCTCATGTCAAGGTGGTTTCATTTAAAAAGTTTTCTGGATAAACATAAACAGATTGATAGCTTTTATTTAGATTTGGTTTTTACTTTAATTTTGAGAAAGTCGCAAATTTTTAGTGATTTGTTTTTCAGAAATTGTAAATTTTGTTTGTATAAAAAATAAAATGTATTTGTACCTTAAATTTATGTACCATAAAAGTGGTTTCTACTATTTGCTACCAACTTAAAGCAAATATTTAAACAACTGATTTTGGTTGGTACCATGCATTATTATTTTTTAATTTTATGCATGCTTTATTATTAATAATTAACACATTATCGGCAAGATTTATTTTACACATTAGCGACAATTTGAAAGAAATAACATGGTTATTCACTTACTTCGTCTTGCAAAAATGCGAAGCTGATGGAAACAATTTTCCAAACAAGCGTAGAATTTGGATGTTGTAAAAGTGTTACTTTTTATAGTGTTGCCACCTGTTACTAAATTTTAAAATTCATTCATAAGTAACTGTAAGAGCATGCAAAAAGTACTAAAAGTAGCAACACTTAATACTCATTAAACGTTTTTCCAACCAAGCGTAGAATTTGGATCTTGTAAAAGTGTTACTTTTTATAGTGTTGCCACCTGTTACTAAATTTTAAAAGACATTCATAAGTAACTGAAAGAGCATTCAAAAAGTACTAAAAGTAGCAAAACTTCATACTCATTTAACGATTTTCCAACCAAGCGTAAAATTTGGGTCTTTCAAAAGTGTTACTTTTTATAGTGTTGCCACCTGCTACTAAATTTTAAAACGCGTTCATAAGTAACTGTAAGAGCATGCAAAAAGTACTTAAAGTAGCAACACTTCATATTGATTTAACGTTTTTCCAACCAAGCGTAGAATTTGGATCTTGTAAAAGTGTTACTTTTAATAGTGTTGTAACCTGTTACCAAATTTTAAAAGACATTCATAAGTAAATGTAAGAGCATGCAAAAAGTACTAAAAGTAGCAACACTTCATACTCATTTAACGTTTTTCCAACCATGCTTAGAATATGGATCTTGCAAAAGTGTTACTTTTTATAGTGTTGCCACCTGTTACCAAATTTTTAAAGGCATTCATAAGTAACTGTAAGAGCATGCAAAAAGTACTAAAAGTAGCAACACTTCATACTCATTTAACGTTTTTCCAACCAAGCGTAGAATTTGGGTCTTGCAAAATTGTTACTTTTTTTAGTGTTGCCACCTGTTACTAAATTTTAAAATTCAGTCATAAGCAACTGTAAGAGCATGCAAAAAGTACTAAAAGCAGCAACACTTATAATCATTTAACTTATTTTTTCTAAGTGTTATGGATATTAGGATATCCCTTAACATAACGATATGTCGATATGTTTTATCGCGAATGGTTTCAAATAGAAGAAATTGGAAAACGTTAAACCGAGTCGAATTTTGGCCAAAAATTGAGAATTAAAAACAAAATATATATTTTTATTAAAAAATTTTAAAATTCGATATTTTGAAAAATTTAATTTTTAATTTAATTTATTTCTTTATTACACTCAAAATTATTCAGAAATAGAATTCTGAAAAAATGACAAACAAACTTGATAAAAATGCAAAAACATGTTTTTTTTTTCTAAATTAATTTAATTTTAAAATGTCTAATTTAGATATGTCGATTGCTAGTTTTAAAATATGCACCATTTTTAATTCCAGGCTAAATTAGTTTCATGATATTCGATGAAGACATAACTCCATATCTGAATAATTTTGAGTATATTAAGGTGCGACTCACACGCTAATCATCCATATCTACTATTTCCCATTATTGCACCCAGGGAACTTCTGTTGTAAATATTTGTAGTTGTTTGAGTTGTAATACAGTAATCTTTATTTTAAAAAAAACAGTTATTTGTAGTAGAAATTAGTAGTTCATTTAAATAAACAAACCATATCAAATTACTGTATTATGATTTTACATATATTTTATACGGTAGTTATTTTTTTTTATTTAAAAAAATAAAACAAATAAACGTTTGTTTATTTTTTACTGCATATGTGGTTAATTTTTACTACAATTGTGGTTAATTTTTGGAACATTTAAAAACAAATGACAATGTTAGTTGAATTTACTGAAATGTAAGTCGCCAATTCTTTAAGTGAAATTTCATTTGTTTTTAACTACATTTGTATTGGTCTTTACCTACATAGTATTCTAAGTGTGGTGAAACGAATTGTCAAATTATTGTAAATTATCTTTTCAATATGACAAAATACTGGGTGATAGTAGATATGGGTGGATAGGGGTGGATAGCGTATGAATCAAGCTTAAAGATAAAAATTAAAAAATTTTAATTTTTCAAAATATCTAATTTTGGAATTTTTAATAAAAATACTCTTTTTTAAAAACGGTTCATAAAAAAATAGGTTTAAAAAAAAACTAGAAAATGTATAAATACGCAAAGAGATAAAAGTTAAGAAATAAAATTATTAACTGAATTCATAGAGATGGAACTTTACGAAAGTTAACTTAAGCTAAATATGGGTGCTTCAATGTAAAGGGTGTTTTTTATACAGGTATATAACTTTAAGTTGGCAATACTTTTTTAACTAGCAGCCATTTTGTCAGCTGTCAATTGATTTATGTTTAGTTTGGTTTGGCATTTCAACATGAATAGACTGACGCCTGAACAATGCTTCCAAATTGTGCAAATTTATTTTGAAAATCATGGTTCTGTTCGAAACACGTATCGAGCACGAATTTTGCGAAATTTGTTTAGCGATGAAGCTCACTTTAAATGGATACGTCAATAAACCAAACTGCAGTATTTGGAGTGATGATAATCCTCAAGTGTAAGTTGAGACACCGTTACATCAAGAAAAACTGACTGTTTGCTGTGCTTTATGGGCTGGTAGAATCATTGGTCCGCTCTTCTTTAAAAACGATGCGGGTCAGAACGTTAAAGTCAATGGTGACCGCTATAGAGCCATGATTACTGACTTTTCAGTTCATCAATTGAACAACCATGATGTGCAGGAGCTGTGGCTTCAACAAGACGGCACAACATGTCATACAGCTCGTGCCACAATTGATATATTGAAGGAAACGTTTGGTAACCGCATAGTTTCAAGTTTCGGACCCGTGAATTGGCCTTCTAGATCGTGCGATTCAACGCCGCTGGACTGCTTTCTGTGGGGATATGTGAAGTCGCTAGTATACGCCGATAATCCCGATACGATTGATTGAGAACAACATTCGCAGCATTATTGCCTATATACGGCCACATATGTTGGAAAAAATCATCGAAAATTGGACCTCCAGATTAGACTACGTCCGAGCCAGTCGTGGCGTTAATATGCCAGAAGTAATATTTAAATTATAATGCCAGAAGATTATCTTTCGAAAAAAGTAAAATTTATGTCAATTTAATAAATTCATCTCTGTTTTATTCCATTTCAAAGTTCTATACATCTATAAAAAACACCATTTATTTCCATACAATCGCTAAGTCTCTTTAAAATTTTAGACATGAATACCATAAATAACAAATAATGACAAATGTAAAGATATAGAGTAGGTACTAAAAGGTAGCGTAAATATTTTGAAAAATATTCACTTGAGTGCTGTGATGCCAGTTTTGACGATTTTTGTACTTAAAATAGAAAAAACAGACTAATTCACTTAAAAAAGTTTTTATTTTTTTCATGGGATACTTTAATTTTGTCCATATTTTTATAATTTTCAAGATTTAATATTATTAAAGCAAAAGCGAATGTCTTGCAAGACATTCGTGCTACCCTTTAGTATGTACGCATTAAATTTTGAAAGTATACTAACAAAAATTACACTATGCTCAAGAAAACTTCAAAAAATTATAAAATATAATTCTAGAAGAAAGAAAATTTTTTAAATTATATTTGCCTTTGGAAATGGTGTTCAGACATTTTTGTTATAAAAAAAAAAAAATATTTATTAAAAGCAACACATTGCAAATATTTATTTCAATTGCCTTTCATTAAATTGATGTGATAATATTGTGCGAGTTTGAGTATTGTCTTAAGAACAAATAGCTAGTCAACCAGCCCAGTCAGCCAGTGCGATACAAGACAATATAGATCATTTAAAATACTACATAAATACGAGTTTCAATCAGCAGCAACAAAAAAAAAGGGGGCTGGTATTTGTTCGATTGTTTTTTTTGATTAGACCAAACGGCCAGTCAGTAAGTTGCAATGCTATAGTTTTACACTGTTTTGTGTTTGCCCATGAACTCGATTTGTTCGCACATAAATTTTATGCATTTTAGTGCATGATAACTTGCACTATAAATGTCTATATAATGTGAATTAAGATTTTTAATAAAAACTATTTACTTTTTTTTTCATAGTATTTAATCTGACTAACGGTTACTTTCGCTTATGTTGTATTGAAATACACTAACAAGGGACGTATCCCAACCCTGACCGGCAGATCTAAATGAGCTTCGGATATGTTGCAGAGAATAAAAATTTAAGGGACCCGTGTTTTTTTTTAGCTGCCCAATCACATGATTAGGCGTTACTACTAAGTTGGGTCAAAAATGACAAAATTTTACGTTTTTTCGGTTTATTTCGTTCTATTTAAAGTTATTATAGACAAGTTTGGTATCATTTGAAAAGTGCCTTCACATTCATTGGTGCACAAACTATGTCTAAAGACTTTTAAGTATTTTTGTTATTAAAAAAAAGTGGTATGAGTAACATTACCTCGGGCGTTTTTTTAAGGAATTGTAGTTGTATTAAGCTCAACATAATGCATAGTAATGCCGATTTAATTTAATTGACTGGGTATCTGAGCTTTTTCAGTTATTCGAAATCGTGCGGTTTTTATGTGACTTTCCGCGATGAAGCTTTTTCACATATATTTAAAATAATTGAAAAATATGGCAGCTCTGGGTCCACAATATAGGTAATATGGATATTAAAATTTTTGTTTTCTTGAGCACTTTAACCCTGTAAATCCAGGTTTCTTTAATTAAAGAGAAGTTTTCATACAAAAACAAATGAATTTTAAACGCCACTTTTTACCCCTTAAACAGCTAAAAATAATAGCATGTCTCTTTTTTTGTGCTCCTTTACATTATATCCAAAGTTCATTAAAATCTGCGTGTTCTGGTCGGGATACCTTCCTTGTAAGACGAAAAATACTTTCGAGGAATGTCCCCCCAGGAGAAATCTACAATTTAATTAAGGTTTTAGATAATTAAGGTTTTGGATACAAACAATTAATTAAGGTTTTAGATACACACAAAATAACACATTATATTGCAGAAAAAGCTGCTAAAATTAGCAAATTTTTTTTACAAAATATTAGTAATATTAGATTAAGTTCATTTAGGATTCATATTTCATTAGCAGTACTACAATATATAATTTTAGCAGTTATTCTTCAAAGTATTTAAGTTGAAAATTAAAATTTCTAGAAATTAATAATTTCGAAGACCAAGTTTTTTAATTGAAACATAACGAAATGTTTAAAAATTATCAAGAAAAAATTTAGTATTTCAAAAACATGTAATTATGCAGTTTTGTTTTATAAAATTTACGTATTTTTTTTTTGAAATTATATAAAAGAAATAACTTTCATTATAAGATTACTATTGTTATGTGAAGTCATATGTAATAAAGTCTTAAGTCTATGCACTAGCAATATTATTGCACAATTTCTAGTTTTTTGTTCTTTATTCTATTACCATGTATGGTAATAGATTAAATAGTAGTTATATATGGAGTACGATTTGGAGACATACACTAAGAGAATTACCCATCATGATAATTATGAAACAATTCCATATAACTGTTTCGTACACTAAGGATATTATGTAGGTAAAGACGACGCAATTGTAGTCAAAAACAAATGAAATTTCACTTAAAGAAAGTACGACTAACATTTCATTAAATTCAACTAACATTTGTCATTTGTTTTTACTAACAACCCAGTGTGCCAAACGGATCCGTTTCGGATCCGTAACGGATCCGCATCTTCGTATTTTCTATCCGTAACGGAATCCGTTACTGATCCGTTACGGATCCGCAAGCGGGAGAAATTCCTCTCGAAAAAACGGATTCAAAAACGGATTTTATGTCCGTTTTTTGGATCCGTTACGGACTCGTTACGGACATCATATTAGGATCCGTTACGGACCCGTTTGTTTTCATAAAACGGATCCGTAGCGGAATCCGTTACGGATCAGTTTTGGATCCGCAAGCGGGAGAAATTCTTTAAAAAACGGATCCAAAAACGGATTTTATGTCCGTTTTTTGGATCCGTTACGGACATCATATTAGGATCCGTTGCGGACCCGTGTATTTTAATAAAACGGAATCCACTGCGTGGTTTTAATAAAAAAGATTTAATATTGTGATGAATTTTTTGTTTTAATTTTTTTTATTATTATTATTAAATTCACAGTCATTTGATAGTAAAGTAAAAACAATTCAGTCAGTTCATTTAAAATTAACATATAAAAGTAAAATACATTAAAAACATAAAAAACAATTCATAGAATATTAAAAAAAGTTTGTTTACAAAAAAATAAATTAATGGCCTAACCCACTGATTCCGTTTTTTAACTCTATTACGGATCCGGAACGGGTCCGTAACGGATCCGCATCCGTTTTTGTGCGCATTGGGAATGTAGTAAAAATAAACCCACATATGTTAGTAAAAAATAAACGAACATTTTTTTTTTTTTTTTTAATAACAAAAAACGAATGTAAATCATAAAACAGTCATTTGATGTGGTTTGTTTTTTTTAATGAACTACAAGGTTAGTAAAAAAATTAATTTTTTCTACAAATGACTGACATTTACATTAAAAATAAGGAAACTGTATTACAATCCAAACAACTACATATTTTTAAAGCAGAAGTTCCCTGAGTGTAGATTCAATGAAGAATTTCATTATGTCCATGAAATTTTATTACTATTAAGAAATTTATCATTAACTTTTTTTTCATAAAATTTCATAGTTTCATAAAAAATGTATTTGAATTCATAACTTATCTTTTCATAAATTTAATGTAAATTTTCTTTACAACTATGAAATTATTTCAGAGATTTAATTTTTTTGTTTTTTCATAAAATTTCATAATTTCATGAATTTTTATACATTTTTAACTTAAGTTTTAAGATTTTATTCTCAAGTGTTCAACCTATTTCATAAAGTGTATTTTTCAATATAGCCTTATATTAATTTTGGACTTCTATGAAATTGTTCAAAAATTCATATAAAGCGGGTTTTTGGCACCAATGCATTTTTCAAGACATTTATGAAGAGTTTTATTAATTCAAAGAACTTCTTAATATTAAAAAAATTTTCAAAACTGATTCACAAATTTCATAAGCGTTTCATTGTCGGAATGATTCATTAGTTTTATGAAGATTTTCATTAATTATACAAATATTTCATAAACATTGACCTTAATGAAACCTGCTTCATAGATTCTATGAAAAGTTTCAATGGACGAGATCCAGTGACAATTTTCATTAAAGCTATGAAGTATTTTTTTCTTTTTTTTTTATTAATTAATAATCATCATATAATTACAAATTATATACTATTACCCTAACCGAGCACTAGCTACTATGGCCTTCGGCGCGTTGTAGCGAAAACAGACCAATGCCTCTAGTGGGAATCGAACCCACGACCCCCGCACTGATAAGACAGCACGCTACCAACTAGCCTACCGGGGCGCACGAGCTATGAAGTAATTCATTACTGAAGTGAAGATAATATATAATAATAGCAAGCCCCTTATAAAACATTCTCTCAATAAAAATTATCAGATGTATTTGCATATAATGTGACTTCACTCAAAGTCAGATAATCATATTATATATGACTAGATATAACAATTTTTACCAGCGATATAACTAAAATTTTGTTGTTGTTCTTTTCTTACTAATATTTGGCAAAAAAGATATGCTAATTTTTGTAGTTATTTCTGCAACGTGAATTTTAACTACACTGAGAGAATGATATCAATGAATTTTTGCATTAGATCTGTGAAATATCACTGGAACTCGTGCATTGAAACTTTTTATTAAATTAATGCAGTTTTTCATAAAATTTAATGAAAAACTTCAGTTTATTTATTAAAGATTTTAAACAACTAATGAAAAAGTTTCATTAAAAATGGTTTCATTAAAATTATGAAGCTTTTTTATAAAGTTTAAGAAATTTTTTATTTATATTGTGAAGAAAACTTCATTGGTTTAGTGAAAAACTTTCATTAAAACTGATCCATTGATATATTCCCTTTATGTAGTAAATAGTAACTTTTGTCTGCAATTGTTGCACGTTTATTTCTATGAGTGTAGCTAGATACTTACAAAGATAATAAAATTTATTGTTTTTCAAATTGAAAATTTATTTTTATAACAACAAACTGTTTTTCCTTCAGCTTAACACAACACAACTTGTCTACTTATAATTATGTTAATGAACTTGAATAAATTTAATTTTCATAACGAATAAATTTTTAAAAAATTTCAGTAGCATAACATTTGGTTAAAAAAAAACTCCTTACTATTTTATGGCGGGAACCACAAATACAAATAAAAAAAAAAAAAACGCAAAATATGTGGATACAACTGGAGCGTTAACAGATCAACCAACAGACATTCAGACTATATAAGTGCGAAAGAAAAAAAATTGTTTCCATATGAATAATTTGCAAAGTTACAAGTCTACTAAAGTTTTTATTTTTTTTTTTTATTTTCATCCCATATAAAAATAGAATTCATTCAACAGAAATACATACATATTTGAGTTAATTTAAAAAAAAAAAAGTTCTGTATGTGAACGAACAATTCATATGAATGGATGGTTAATGGTACTTTGGATATAGAAATATGTAACATATTGTGTCAGTCAGTGTAATATCTTTTTACAAAGTACATTAATATATATGGTCAGCTAAAATGCAGAAGGGTGTATACTGATAGCAATATCTTTCATAATATTGATGAAACAATTTCATAAATTTTTTTTCGTAGATTAAATGAAGAATGAAAAATTATATCCAAGATATTTTATTAATATTAGGACATTTTTCATTAACTTTTTTTCATAAAATTTCATAAAACAAATTCATTTGATTTCATATAAAAATCTCATTAACCGTCATAATACTAAATTCATTATGGGTGGAGATTTTAACGCAAAAAACACCCAATGGGGATCACGTTTATTAAATACATAAGGTCGACAACTCTACGAGGCGATAACAGAAACTGGCTGTGAAGCAATTGCTGCTGGAGCACCAACATATTGGCCCACAGATCGCAATAAAATACCAGACCTGATAGACTTTTTTATTATTCGGAAAATTTCAACTTCCTTTATTAAACTTGAAAATATGTTTGATCTTAGCTCAGACCATTCACCTATATTACTGTACCTTCATGAGAGTATTGTCGTAAAAGAACCAGCACCATATTTGTCAAATAAATGTACTGATTGGTCATATTTTAAACATTTACTTCAAAATGAAAACTTATCTACTCACCTGCCAACAACACCTGATGAATTGGAAGATGAAATACAAAATTTTACGTCACTAATACAATCGGCAGCTTGGAAAAGTACACCAACTATAAAAGAAACAACACGAGCAACATCGTATCCAGCAAATATAAGAGAAATGATTTTAGAGAAACGCCGACTCCGAAAAAGATGGCAACAAACTCGGGCGCCAAGTGACAAAACTCTGTTAAACAGAATGACTAACGAGTTAAGTAAAAAAATACAAGAATTTAAAAACTCTTCTACAAATAAATATTTGTCAGAGCTTTCAAACGACAAAAGTTCAGACTATTCTCTTTGGAAATCCACAAAAAAATTTACAAGACCAATAAAACATGTACCACCTATCAAAATGGATAATGGTCAATGGTCAAAATCAAATTCTGAAAAAGCAAATCTTTTCTCAGAATATTGGGCAGACATTTTTAATGAAAAAGAAAATTGTGAATTACCGGAAATCGATCCATCTTTAATTAATAATTCAAATGAATTAATCTCAGAAGTCACATCACGGGAATTAAAGAAAGAAATTAAAAAAAGTTTAAAAAGAAATAAATGTCCCGGATTTGATCTTGTAACTGCTGAAGTACTAAAGCAACTGTCTTTAAATTGTATACAGAAATTGACACAATTATTTAACGCAGCATTTGAACTTCAATATGTACCTAGCTTTTGGAAAGTAGCTGAAGTTATACTTATCCCAAAACCTGGAAAATCACCAACGGAAATATCTTCATACAGACCTATTTCCCTCCTACCCGTAATATCAAAATTATTTGAAAAACTTTTTTTGAAACGTCTAAATCCAATAATTATCCGACAGAACCTTATTCCACAACACCAATTCGGTTTCCATACAGCCCATTCCACCATTGACCAAGTTCATCGTATCTCCAACGTTATTGAAAGAGCGCTGGAGGAAAAAAGAGTATGTTCTGCAGTATTTTTAAATGTGTCACAGGCATTTGATAAAGTCTGGCATGCTGGTCTCATCTTTAAACTACGGCAAATGTTACCCATCAGATACTCTAAATTAATTGAATCTTATTTACAAGATCGATATTTCTGTGCCAAACAAGTAGATTCATACTCTACCTTAAAACAAATTAAAACAGGAGTTCCTCAAGGAAGCATCCTTGGCCCAACATTGTATTTATTGTACACATCTGATATTCCTCAACCAGAACATTCTACAATAGCAACTTTTGCAGATGATACTGCTATTTTATCGGTTTCTGACACGGAAGAATTAGCAAGAAATAAACTACAAACTGCAGTAAACTCTATCATGACTTGGACAGAAACATGGAGAGTCAAACTTAACAACGCTAAATCAGTTCACATTGTTTTTACAAATAAAAATATACAATGTTTACCAATCTACATGGATAACTTAGAAGTTCCCTACGCCAATACAGCAAAATATTTAGGCATGACCCTAGATTGTAAGCTTCGTTGGAATGAACACGTAAAAAAGAAAGTTACAGAATTAAATCTCAAATGGAACAAATTGAAATGGCTTATTGGGAGAAAATCTTCACTTTCCATCGAAAATAAAATATTATTATACATCCAATTGATAAAACCTATTTGGAGCTATGGAATACAACTCTGGGGTTGTACAAGTAACAGTTATATTCAACTCATTCAACGCTTTCAAAATAAAGTCCTCAAAAATATAGTTAATGCACCTTGGTATGTTCGTAATGCTGATATACATAGGGATCTTGGCATAGAACAAGTTCGAGATGTAATTCGGAAATTCGCTACAAAACATGATACCAGGCTCAGACAACACGAGAACCCTGAAGCGTTAGCACTAACTCATATAGATGGCCAATCGCGAAGACTAAGACGTACAATACCTGACGACTTGGTTAGACTTCCATAAAAATTTAATTAAAACTATGTTTACAAATTGCCTTTTGAAATATTGTTCTCTGTAATTTATTGTAAAAAAATTGCTTGTTAGTTATAATTAACTAGTTGTAATAAATAAATAAATATATAAAAAAAAAAAAAATTTGATTTCATAAAATATCGCTTCATAAATTTAACGAAAATTTTCTTTAGAGCTATGAAATTATTTCAAAGACTTATATTTTTTTCATAAAATTTTGTAATTTCATTAATTTTCATACATTTCAAACTTTAGTTTTAAGATTTAATTGTCAAGTGTGTGATATATTTTATATACTGCTTTATTATTTCAATATAGCTTTATATTAATTTTGGACTTCTATGAAATTGTTTAAAAATCATATGAAGCGGTTCATTGGCTTAGTTCCAATGCAATTTTCAAGACATTCATGAAGAGTTTCATAACATTTCATAATTTTAATGAAGATTTTCATTAATTATACAACCATTTCATAAACATTGACTTTAATGAAACCTCTTTCATAGATTCTATGAAACAAGACGAATTCCAGTGACGCGAAATAAACTGCTCACCGAACTCACTTCACGATTTGGCCATTGTTTCGCGTGCCGTGTGGCAACGTGTTGTTAAAACCACATTTCAACCAAGTCCAGCTCTTCCATTTTGGGCCCATAATCCACACCAAACAGTGCATTTTTCGGGATGCACAGGCAGTTCTTACAATGCTTCTGGCTGCTCTTCACACCAAATACTGCAATTTTGCTTGTTCACGTATCCATTCAACCAGAAATGAGCTTCGTCGCTGAACATAATTTTCCGATAAAAAAGTGGATCTTCATCCAACTTTGCCAGCGCCCATTCACCAAAAGTTAGCCATTGTGGTAGGTCGTGTGTCTTCAATTCTAGCACTAGCTGCATTTTAAAAAGTTTTACACCCAAATCCTTCCGCAAAATGTTCCACAGCCCCGAAGCGATAATTCACGATTATAAACTACACTGGCGGATACAGCTGCGATATTTTCCTCTGTCGGCACTCTACGTATGCGTGTTGGAAGTTTAATGTCCAAAAATGTAAATTTGGTGCGTAATTTTGTCTCAACATTCCGAATAGTCGCCTTAGAAGGTCGCCCAAACTGACCATAAATTGAAAGATGTGCACGATGCACTTTCCTAACCGAGCATGAATTTTGATAATAAATTTCAATAATATGCAAGCGTTTGTAAGTCGATTCATGGTTAAATTATAGACCAAACTGAACATGTTTAACAGTTACACGAAAACAGCTGAGCTGGCAAAAAGAAAGTGGCTAAAAAGTAACCCTTTATTAAATTAAAATAAAACTGTTTACGGATTTAAAGTGAAAAATGTTAAAGAATTAACTATGGGAGAAGTTAAAAAACATTTTAAATTGTTTCTAGTCGACAATTTCAAATAATTTTTATCTTGTTCATAATGCCCAGTTAATGTTTTTTTATTATTTAATGTTTAAAATCAGCTGTTTTGTCTATTTTAATAATTCTTACAAATTTTTCGTTCGTTTAATTTTCGTAAATTTGTCTTACTCTCTGTAATTTTATTACTGAGTATTTTTTACTGGAAAAGTAATCAAACAGAGTTAATTTCAAAAAACTGCATCAAACATTTGTTTTTACTGATCTGTAGTTAAAATTTAAACATTTATTTCTAACTTACTATTCATTTGTTAGTTATTTAAACGATATTTATAAATAAATAACAAGAGACATTTGATTTAAATGAAAAGTAAGTAAGACCGGATTTTAAGATTTATCGTTTATGAAAATGAAAATTAAGTTATGGCGTTTTCTTTTCTGGCAAAAGTGTCACATTTGTTTTGCACTTTGCCCTCAAATTACCTTTTTGTGTTCTTTTCTAAAATAAGGTAAACACTCTGAGAGGGTGCCGTGTTTCTTTCTGAAAATGTTGCCTTATAAAAGGCAAAAAATGCAACAATTTCTGCTCTCAAAAAATTTACAGGGTTGCATGTTGCCCTTTTTTTTGGTTTATCAATCTCATGTGTATATATTGCAAAGTTTTTGGCGAGAAAACTCTCACCTTGGTAGCAGAGTGGTAGTGTGCTGGCTTCTGACACAGAAGATTCCGAGTTCGAACCCATATTGGTATCAAATTTTTTGTTAAATTTAATTTACGATTTTTTTTAATTTGTTTTTGCTGTTTTTTTAATTTTTTCTTTTTGTAAGTATTAAATAATTTTTTTAATCTGAAATTCGATTACAAACAAAATTATAAAAAAAAAATTAATTGAAAAAAATGTATGGAGCTAAATCCAAATTTTTTAAATAATTAAAAAAACAAAAATTAATTATTAAAAAAAACATTAATTTTTTTTTAAAGTTTGCTGGGACTCGAACCCGAGCCTTAACAACACTGAAAAACAGATTTGTTTAAATAAATGCAAAAATGCTTCATTTTAATGGGGCGAGGGCAAAATTTGAAAAATGTTGCACATTAAGAAGGCAACACTTTTTTCCAGAAAAGAAAACACCATTAGTTTAAAACGCAAAAGTTGTCAACCCTGAACATAAAAACCATACGTCAATCTGGTAACATTGTGAAATAGAGACGGAGGAGATTAGAAAAATAAACAAAAATCTAAAAATAGAATATTTGTGTTGTTAGTGTTGTCACTTCTGAGTATAATATACAATAACAGAAAAAGGTAATAGGAAAGAAAACTGCAATTAAGCTGCATTCGATTCGAGGCCATACTTGGGTGTGATCGCTAAACGGTCATGAATTGGTATTGTTACGTTTCTAATGTAAGATGAGCGCAGGTTTGATTCTTACAGCCGCAGGTTGTTGAAAAATTTATCATATAGAGACAATCTGACAATTATAAGACACAAATAATAATAATACAATTTAAATGGAAAATCACGGATGAGATGAGCCTGTCCATAAAAAAAGGCAAAAACTGGTCTAGTCTGATTTAAAAATTAATAGTGTTTATAATTTTTAGAGAAAAGCGTTTATTAACCTCAACATTTCTAAATTAAATTTGTCAAATGCATATTAATTAAAAATTAATTGCGACTGTCTATATGACGTTAATATAACACTGTACTAAAAGAAAATTATTCAAGTTCGAGGTTATACTCTATATTTCTTTATTAGGATACTAGGATATAGATTATTTGTTAGGACAATATCCTAATAAAGAAATATAGAGTATGGACTCGAACTTGAATAATTTTCATTTTCATTGCACAATTAAAGGTCGAAAAAACATAATTTTTATTTTTAATAAAAATTATATCAAACTTGTTTAAAATTTATCATTAATGTTAAATTATATTTTCAGTTAATTTAAACGACAAACTAGAGTGTATAATTAAAAATTGTATATGGAACTGGATTAAATTTGCAATTTAAATTCCTTGTGGCAGTTCTGATTTAATATGGTAAGATGAGTAAGAAGATACATTTAGATATGGGGCAATATAAAATTTGTTCGAAAAACAAAAATATATTTTTTTATATATTGTGACATGCAAAGATATAGTTGTATTATATAATACACTGCGTTGCATAACTATAATTACAAATGATTTTTTGCTATTTTTTCTAATATTACAAAAAAGTTTTTTAAACTTATACCAGTTTTTAAGATCTGATCCCTTATTGTGTAAAATTTAAGAGATTACTTAATTGATTTAAGAGAATAAGTGTGTAATAATATTTTTTCTGTGTTTCCGTGTTTTTCCATAGTACTCAGTGTCGCTCAATCTGCACTCTTATTATTTGTTCGTAAGCTCGCACCGAACAAATGAAAACATGTTTCAGAAATTTAATTTGTATCATGTTTTTAAATAATAGTTTTATAAAATTTTTAATTATTTCAAATATTAATGATAAAATCAGCAAGATAAAATTAAAATATATTAACTTTTAATAGAATATAACAAAATATAAGCAAAATAAAAGTGAGTGTTTTAAGCAACAATTTTTTTTATCAACATGTTGCAATCATGTATTAGTGTGAAAAGAATGTTTTCATTTGTTTGCCCGCTTTCGGTATTTTGTTGCTGAGAGGCGTGGGAAGTGTAGTCTCTCTATTTGTATATACTCATTGATTTTTACTAACTATAATTACATATAACCAATATAACGGTAAACAAAGAAGAATTGCAAATAAAGATAAATTGAAGAATTATTTTTGTCTTTTATGCAATTTTAATCAATTTGCAATAAAATGCCTTGTGGTTCATATCTAAGTGATTTTGAAAAATGGCAAATTTCAGCCAATTTAAAAAGTGGCTTTAGGTATTTTAAAAGATCAACAATACACACAAAATTCTCGGGAAATTGTTAGAAAAATAAACCGTTCACATGTGGTTATCGCAAATATTGTATATAATCCGAGTGCATATGTTAAAAAATAACACAGGCGGCCCGAAAAAAAATCTTTTTGTTTGGGACAGGCGTAAAATAATCACAAATTAATCAACTGTGTCAGCAACTCAATGAAGAGTCACAATCACACACACAGAAAAATTTAGATATTTGCCAACTGAAATTCGGTTATTACGAATTTCAGACGGTTGGCACAACTTAACATTAGTTTTCACAATAAAGTTCGGTTATTTCAACTAAAATTTATTTGTAACACACAAAATATTCAGAAATCTAATATAATTATCGTTGTACTAACTGAAGTTATAAGTTGTTACCATTAATATACACTTTAAAATTCGGTTGGCACTTTATTTCTCTGTGTGCATACATAATCGATGAATGTAAGGTAAATGTGTCCGAATTAACCATAAGTAGGCTCTTAAAGAATTCCCAGAGAATTACTCGCAAAAAGCTAATGTCTGTGCTAAGGTTATTACCCCGCCACAAAACTAATCGACTTTAATTTGCTGAAAGGAATTTACAACTAACTGGAGAAAGGTAAGTCAATAATCGCTGTTGTTGGTAGGACTGTTTGAACATAAATTTCTTTTAAAGAGGATTTTTTCTGATAAGAAAAAGTTCAATCCTGATGGTCCAGATGGTTTTAACAACTATAGTTATTGCAGTTATTGATGCATGGAGACCTATAAGGGAAGAACTTTGAATGAATCCGGGATGTCTGATCGAATTTTCGAGTTGATTAAAAAAAAATTAGGCTTCATGCTTTAATAAAACTGCTCTTTAAAATATTTTTCTTAAATTTTTGTAAATTTTGATATATTAAGTTAAATGTATTTATAGTTATGAAATTGTTTATATAAATAGAACATTTTGGATCTTCAAAGTTCAGTAACGTCATGATGCTTGTTAGGAAAATATCCTATCCACGTGTTTGATTACTAAGAAGACAAGAATGGAGCAAAGTTAATGATTAATAGGTTTTTTTATTAAAGCTCAGCCTATTCTGTAGGTTCTAGCTTTTCCAAAAATTTCGCGTTCTGATGAGATCTTTAGCCAGATCGAAATACTAGTATCAACCTAGCTAATATGTTTTATTTGCTTTATTTTTAAAAAAATACGGAGGTTTAACGCTAGTTCTACATTAAAAATAACATATAAATAATCTAGATGTATATAAAAACAAAAAACTAATAAAACTTTTAAAATCTTTGTTATTCCTTTTTAAATACTAGAATAAAAAATAAATTAATTGCCTTTCTGTTAAATATTACTAATTTTCCTTTGGTTTTACATGTATGCCCATTAAACTCTTTTACTTTTGTTTAACTTACGAAATTTAGTGAAATTATAGCTTTGCAACGCAGTGTATAACATAATATACAAATCTTTTTACTCGGCTATAAAACAAATATTGAAAATTCTTTGAGTGTAGATTTTAAAATAAATTTAAAAAATGTTTACTTACATTTACGAATAAAATTTGTTCGATAATTTGTTTAAAATTAAATTTGTATAAAGATGAATTTAAGTAAATATAATTGCAAAATTAAGTACTTGTTTTTTAAGGTCTATATGTTGAAATCTTAAGCGCCTTCTTCTGTGATAACTTTAGTCAATATTTTCACTTTTGTTTATTAAACGTATTACGGTTTTTTTTTTGTTATTAATTAATAACGCTTACACTTTCATCAATATGTATTTTTTGTATATTCTGCACAATGAATTAATTAATCTCGAGTATTTTTTATGATTATTTTATAACTTGCATTTTATTGGAGGGACGGACAACACGCCACAAAACATTCCAATTAATCAGTTACAGCCAAATAAAATGCGTAATTTGAAATTTTATTATTTTTTTTTTTTTTATATAACAATTTTTATAAGATAATTCTATTTGAAGCTAAAAAAAAAATGTAAGAAAAAAATTATTAATATGTTGTATTTATTTATATATTTTTGATTTATTTTAGGATCATTTCATAAGCAACGTTGATAGTCATCTGCGTGACTCCTTTCGATTTGCATGAAACTTGGTATATGTAATCTCCTAATTAGTATGACAAAACAGTAGTTTTTTTTAATTCGTTGTCGTTCGCGTTGTAGCGCTGCTTAAAGTTGGGAGGTTTTTTTTATTTATAAAAGTACATAATGTTCAAATGGTCTTAATTACACAGCGCAGATCGAAAAATAAAACAAGAGTAACGACCACTGATCCTTAATATTTCGGAAACGCTGATTTTAATGGCGTACTCAGTTCTTTCACTTATGGGCCAGATTTTTGGCAAATTCTTAAGGTTTTGCTTGTTTTAACGAAGTTTTTCTTACATAAAATTTAAAAAATATAATATTTTCTGATGAAAATGAAAATTATTCAAGTTCGAGGCCATACTCTATATTTCTTTATTAGGATATTGTCCTAACAAATAATCTATAGAGTTTTTGTTTTCAAATTTATTAATTGACCACTTTCAGGAATGTGTTGATAGATCTATTTCGGGAATTTTCTACGTTCCCATCATCAGAACACGTTTTGAAAAAAGTGACAATCCCATGCAAAACATCAAGCATTCATATAAACTAGTTTTCTCACTAAATGAGAACTAATATATGAGCTCGAAGTTAAAAATTATCACCATTGATCAAAAAATAAATTGAAAACTTGATATTCAATACACGTTTTTGTTTTTTAACTTTTTATTTGTACACTTGTTTTGTTTAAAAATAAAATGTACAGGGGGAGTAGTAAACAAGACCGTACTTTGTCTTTTATACAAGTTTGATATAATTGTTATTAAAAATAAAGATTATGTTTTTTTTCTTCGACCTTTAATTGTGTTCTTAGACATCGACAGAAAAAAAGCATATTTATTGCATTTGAAAATGTTTGTATATAAAAAACATCATGAAGATGCGTCAAACTTTAAAGTCATTTTGCGGAAAAACTGTACCACAAAATAAATTTAAAAATAAAATCACTGTATTTTTAAATTTATTTTGAACTTCTTTATTTTTTATTGAATAAAATAGTAGTAATATCGGAAAACATCGTTTTTCTAAAGAACATATTGTTTCTCCAGTCTGAAGTTTTTATATGGCTTAGAGGACATATTGATCAATCTGCAAACAAAAATTTTAGAAACAAAAAAAAATGCGTTTTTAGATATTTGCGAATCAAGCAAGTTTTCAAGTTTTTTTTTTATTCTTTTATAACAGCCTATATAAAAAAGCTTCATGATCTAAGATAAGGCAAAATAAGTTTTGAAATGAGATATTAACTTTTCAAATCGTATGTATTTAAAGAAAAAATACCAACTTTAATCAGCGATAAAACGCTAACGAATTTAAAAAAATAAAAACAACTGTTTTGTCATACTAATTAGAAGAGATTACATACCAAGTTTCATGCAAATCGAAACGGGTGAAGTTGAAATAGTCATAATTTCGTCAACAGGCCTTCTGGAATGACTCTTAGGCATTATAAATAAATTGTAATTTTATAAACATTTAGTATTTGTATGTTTTTCTTGGCATGATTAAAAGTATTTTAGCCGGTTTGTATTTAGCTATATTGTATTTATTGTAAACTCGTGAATATCGGAAGTGTTTATAAATTATATTTCCTGTTGGAATTTATTATGAAAAATATAAATAAATAAAACTCTTGCAAAAGCGATAGATATTAAAAAGCAACATAAAATACATATTGCAGTTTTGAGATTTTAAAATTGTGTATTAACTATTTTTTTATATGGTTATATATTTTTTATATTTAGAATTATTGAATTATGACATCATCTTTTATTAATAAGAAGAACTTTTTTTTTTGTTAGTTAAATAATAAACACCTTTATAAATACCTAACAAAAAGGTATACTTTTCAAATTCCAACAGGAGAAACAGTGGCAAATGTGGTAAACAAAACACACAGGTAGTAGAATATGATGCCTTAACCCTTTCACTACCGACTTTTTCTTTGTGTATATATTTCTATTTTGACCTCAGATTTTTGTTAGGTGTGCTTAAATTATAAAGAAAAAGGTTTACACGCATGCCCAATTCCCCACATACCCACCAAAAAATAGACACGAAAATTGATTTTTTGAAACTTCTTAGCCCATTTTTAACACTAAAACATTCGAATAACCAAAAAGCTACATGCCAAGTTTCGAGATTCTGGCTTTCTTACACAGAAAAAATTACTTCCCTTCTTTTTTTTAATTAAATCGATTTGTTGAAAAATTTAAAAGCTATCAATTAAAAATTAATTGAATCAATTAAATATTTGTTCAAATTCGGAACTTGTTTGACATTTTTTTATACTATCGCTCAAAACATATTGTCGTTGTTTTTTTATAAATGTTTATGTATTAGTAATAAATATTTTAAGTTAACCCTCTAACAGCCAAACGATGTTTTGCAACGAAATTCATACCATGTGCTCCACTTAAGAAGATGTCTTTTAGAGGAATCCTGAAAAAATCCTGTGAGTCCTTGGACTAAAGTAAGGACTTACTTATATTTTATTATAAAGAGTTTTTTTTGTCAATTTAAAATGGTTTATTAAAAAAATAGTTTTCAAAAATCAAAACTATTTTTTTTTTCAAAAATAATTAATTTTTTAAAATTTACGAAATTTTGATTTTGAAGCTTTCTCGCTTCCAAACCGTGGGCGGCACACGAAAACTTTCTTTGAAAAATATTTAGCAAATTAAGTTTTCTATCGGAATATATTAATTTCTAAGTATAAAACGCTCAATTGACGCATTTGTGGTAAATGTAATGAAGACTAATTCTAATTAAATTTCATTAATTCTCAGTAGGTGTATTACTTTATTAAATAATTTAATTTCAGTGATTTAAATGTGAACACTGATTTATTCTAAAGCATTATCGTAAAATTAATAATGTAATTTTTGAAGTTAAATTTTGTTTAATAAAAATGTAACAACAAATGCTTAAAAAAAAATTAAAAATTATTTAAAAAAACTACTCTGGTTTTAACACAATAGCTAAAAAAAAACATACCAAAAAATTTTTTTTCGCCATACCTTTCCATAGAACGAAACAGAAAACTAATTTCTGTGTGATGTGTTCATATAAGTATAAATAAATCTGCAAACTAAATGAGAATTACATGCCGGTTTAAATTCAATGTTATATAATTCAAGCTATAAAAACATTTGGTATGGCAACAACTCTACATCCAATTGTTTTTTACTTTTTGAGAAGGTATATTGAAACGGTGGTTTTCGTTATTCAAATGGGTTTTTATTTTTTTGTGTGTTAGTTTACAAGATAGTTAGACGTTTGGCTCTTTTATCGGAGATAATGGTTCATTAAAAAATTCTGACTTTTTTAACAAATAATATTATTGCCCTAATATTGTTCATTAGGGCAATATAGTCCATATAATTTTATAATGATAATGATATCCATATAATGATTTTTTTCAATGACCAACACACAAAAAAATAAAAACCCATTTCAATCACGAAAACCACCGATTCAATAACTGAATTATTTTTCAATTCAATAATAACTCATTTGATCAAAAAGTGATCAATATCATATACATTTCCCAAAAGCAAAAAACAATTGGATAAAGTGTTGTTGCCACACCAAATGTTTTTTTATAACTTGAATTTTATAACATTGAATTTAAACCGGCATGAAATTCTCATTTAGTTAGCTGATTTATTTATACTTATGGGAACAAATTCATACAGAAATAAGTTTTTTTCTTTCTATTGAGGCGCACGGACTATTGGAAAATATTTTTTCGATTTTTTCTTCACAGATATTAGACCTTCTGTTAAAATAAGAGTAATTTTTTTTTTTTGTTTTAAATAAAATTTTTAATTTATTTTTTGTATTTTCTTTTTGTTTTAAAAACCATTTAAATTTGCATTAAACAAAATTAAACTTTAAAAATTAAATTTTTTACATTATCAATTTTTTGAGAATGTTTTATCTATACTAATATTATAAAGAGGTAATGTTTGTATGTTTGTTTGTTTGTTTGTTTGTAGAAAGTAATCTCCGTAACTACCCAGGTAGAAAAATACAATCTTTAAAACGTTTTAAAAGCATTTTTCATGATGGTACAAGCGTTTTCAGAACATACCAAATTACAAATTTAAAGCGTTTTGAGAATGTGCAAAATGATAACCCAAATTTACGGTCTGAGGATGGTATTTTATAACGTTCTCAAAACATTGCAAAACAAAATTTTTGAAATGCTTTTTCAATCGTTAAATAAGTATTTGCAGAACATTTTGGCTTACAATTATTAAGCGTTATGAAAACGACCCAAATGATAACCGCTTTGAGGGTTGTAATTTTGAACATTGTCAAAACGCTCGAAAGAAAAATTTGATTGAAAATAGATTGTTTTGAGCAGTTTCTGTACTTAGCAGTCGCCAACCAGCGGCTTGTCTGTGTCAAAATTTTGGATGGTGTTTCAGTTTCAAACTGATGTAATAAAAAATCTGTAGAAAATAAATGTTGTAAAAAAATACTTTTTTCACAAGTTATGTACTTATTACCCTTTAATTCTTCAGGGTAAATTTTCTTTGCCTACACCCTTATTTGGCTTTCCGCATCCATTAAACTGTTGTTGCAACTCGTTTGACATTATAACAGAGAGAACAGCTGCAATCGCAAAAAAAAAAGTATTTCTAAAGTACTATTGGCAAATGTTAGAAAAACGCTTTAACTCAATGGTTTTACATTGGTTTTATTTTATAAACCGTTGTAAATTTTGTACGATAAGAACTTCTTAAGTACTTTTTACAAACGTTGGAAAAACGCTTTGAACCAATGTTTTTACAGTGTTTTTATTTCACAAATATTTGTAAGTTTTGTATAAAAAGTATTCCTAAAATACTTTGTCCGAACGTTCGAATAGCAATCCAAAATAATGTTTTTTAAATGCTTTTTTTTCGTATTATTTGCAATTATCGCTTTGGAAACGCTTTTATTTTAGTACCATCAAAAACAAACGTTTTGAAAACTCTTCGTTTTTTGTACCATCCCAAATTTCTACCTGGGTAATCATACGATTTCTAAATTTGTTTACCAATATTTAATTTGGTCCTCCAGGATGGACATAGGCTATATATCGTTCCGATTTTTTTTTTTGTTATGAGCGGAAACATAAAAATAATCTATATATATAAAATACAATGTTTGTATGTTTGGGGCGTGGCCCCTCCCACATAAATTGAATAACATCATATATCTTGACTATTGTGATAGCAAGAGTTTTGAAACATTGCAGTATCCCATATGTTACTGATTTGAATAATCAGGAACAAAAAGGGCGGGATCGGACCAGTGGGAGTGGCAGCTCCCATATAAAGTAAATATTTAATATCATATATCTACAGTACTATAATAGCCATAGTCTTAGAAATTTGTGCACGTTGATTATTTGTTAATGTAAATAGTCATGGGAAAAATGGGCGTGATCGGACCAGTGGGCGTGTCAGCTCCCATACAAAGTAAATATTTAATATCATATATCTACAGTTCTATAATAGCCAGAGTCTTAGAAATTTGTGCACGTTGATTATATTATAAATAGTCATGGGAAAATTGGGCGGGATCATACCAGTGGGCGTGGCAGCTCCCATACAAAGTGATTATTTAGCTCATATACAAAATTAATATTAATCTATATATATAAAATACAATGTTTGTATGTTTGTCCTCTATAGACTCTAAAACTATCCAACCGATTTGGCCCAAACCGGTTTCATTTGAAAGGTTATAGTCCAAATTATATCAAAAATTGATATATATGAGATATCAAACTCTTAAATCGGTTACGTAGTTCCGAAGATATTTACAAAAAACCTATGTTAATATTTACAAAAAATCTATGTTAATCTTCAAGCTATGTTACACGAGCACAACAGCCTCATCCGTGTATTCAAAACAGCCCTAGACCAGATGCCGACAGATGAATTTACGGTTGTGATAAGAGCTGACCAGACAGCGGCTGGTGAGCATAAGCGGCGCTTTAATGCACCGGTAATAGGTGACGTCGCAGTCGTTATGGCAGTTGTTTTCAGCTATTCATTTTATATACTTCAGCAAATAAAGGCGATAGAAGGACAAAGAGGCGTTGGGCTTCCCATGAAATTACAAATTTTAAAATGATTTGCTAATGTGAATTTATTTTTTTAATTATTTATTTGCGTAAAAGAAATTTCTTGATTTAAAGAATTAATTACAATTATAATTGGAAGGCAAAACAACGTTTGCCTGGTGAGCTAGTAATAAATAAATATTTAGATTTAAACCGCTGAAACTAAATTATTTAATTTAATAAAGTAATAAACCTAATAAGAACTAATATCTAATCTAATAGAACATTAAAACATTTATTACTAATACATAAACATTTATAAAAAACAACTACATAAATATTACAAAAAACAACAACAATATGCTGATTTTTGATTTAAAACGAAATACAAAAAAAAAAAATGTCAAAAAAGTTCCGAATTTGAGCAAATATTTAATTGATTCAATAAATGTTTAATTGATAGCTTTAAAAATTTTCAACAAACCGATTTAATTGAAAAAAAGAAGGGAAATATTTTTTTCTCTGAATATCCTAATGAACATACACACAAAAAAATATTTAAAAAAATAATTGATTATTTTTTTATTCAACAAAATGTGTACTTGGCGCAATTTTTTTTTTCTGTGTATTTAAACAAAACTAAAAAGTTTTATTGAATTATCAAAATTTTTATTTAAAAATGTGGATACTGTAGTGTATTTACAAGGGTAGTGAAAGGGTTAATAAAGAATGTTAGCCAAGTTGTATTGTGGACAATCGATTATTGATGGTACGGCAGTGATGATAGTTTTGAAACCCGATTACTTTTATTTATATTTGTATAGTTATGTGACTAATTTGGCTTATGTCGCACCATGACGATATTTCAATTAAATTCTCCATTGATGTTGTACACTATTAAAGTTCAACAAAACGTAAACTTTCGGACCACATACTGTTTACGAAATTAGAAATATCTTTAAAACTGCACTGACATGTCCATATAAAAGTATGAGCACTACATCATTTAACCTTTATATATTTTTTAAGTTAGAAATCATGAACAAATATTATGGAAAGAAGAAAATTTAGGAGGGGGAGTAGTGCTCGTAGCCATGTGACGTACATTTTTCTTTATTGTATGTAACAGGACAGGCTCAAATATACAAATATACAAATATATATAATTATATAAAAGCCAGATGTTATTGTATCCGGATTTTGACCTGATCCAATAGTATATGATTATATGTGCACTGATACAGCTAAATATAATTAGATCCATGTTTTAGTCTGGTAAAATTGCACTAAATGTTACATATTTGTACATGACTGTATGCAAATATACACAACTTCATACAAATATATGTTCATCCTATCATATTCGTTAAGTCCATAAAAAAATATGGGAGTTTTAAAAAAGTTCCCGCATAAATCTTTTCAAGTTTCAATACACATTAGGGTGTCCCAAAAGTGGAAAATTTTACGTAATATTGCTCAAACGATAAGTATTATCCAGATGATAATGGGAAAAATAAAAAAGTTAGAGAATACTTATAGTTCGCTACCCGTGTTTTTTTGATTTTTTGTACAAAACTGCGCTCAAAAGTTTGGTAATGCTGAGGTTATTTTTGGATATAGATTTATAAAAAATCCATGGTGTAAATTTGGTCCACTGTATCTTTTAATTTAAAACAAGTAATAAATAAAATTACTTGTTTTAAACTAAACGATGCTGTGGTAGACCAAATTTAATCTATGGAAATTTTATAAATGTTCTTCCAGTAAAATGCTAAGCAATGCCAAACTTTTAAACTCGACTTTGTCCACAAATTTTAAAAATACGTTTCGAGGGCAACTATGAGTACCCTCAAAATTTGTTTGGTTTTTATCCATTTTTAGCTTGATAATACCTATCGTTTGACTACTTTTTATATATAATTTTGATTTGTGTTATATCTAATTATGCATGTATTCCTACATAATTAGATTAACCATATATAATTGTATATGTCATATACGATTTTATATTGGTCGATGTGTAATAAGATGTAATTATATGTGGCATTGTATCAAACAATTTAGAGGAAAAAAATGTATATATAAACATACATAAACATATACAATAACATATATATTTATATAAAATATGTAAAAGTTTTTTCTCGGGAATTTAAACACATATATTTATATAGACTTACATGTGATGCCATATATTATTATATATAAAAGTGATAGAATTTGTTTGGTTTACTTGTATCATATATATTTATATATATTTATGCATGGATGTATATATGATCTCATATTTCACTTTATCAAGTATATATGATGAGATAAAAAATATCAACTTATATATAACATGAGATATAACGATATATGATGATATATAGCGCTGTATTACAAATTTTCGTAAAAATAAACATAAGATGTCAAATATATATTGTTACATATGGCCACATATGTAATTATATATAATTATGTCAGGAAAAGACCCTAACCACGTGCTTGATTACTAAGAAGACAAGAATGGAGCAAAATTGATGATTAAGTCTGAAAGTCTTTCGTAAGTATTCGTATAATTTACACAAACCTTTCGTGGTGCGAAACAACGAAATATTTCATATAATGTACTTCGATTGTCATATATATAACGCATGGATTTGTTTCGGTGTACTTTTAATTGATTTCACTTAAATCTACCCAATACTTACAATATTATTGTATAATTGTTACATTTAAAGTCTATTCGGAAAATATGTTAATTTTTATAACCGGTAGATTGTTTTAAACCAATTGCAAAACAAAGAATTTAACCCACTTAAAAAAATGCTCAGCCCACTTTTACATAAATCTTAATAAACAAAATTTGTATTATAAAACGCACAACACTTTTTTTTTAAATCACTTCTTTTAAAACATTTCAATTAACAGTGGCAGTTTTAAATTTGGGTTTACAAAAAAAAAATATAATAATAAAAATCATCACTGCTGTAAACGATACAGTCGTTAAAACGTCTTTGGTTACATTTTTATGATTTTGTTCATGTTTTTGGTCCCTTGGGCATTCAAGAAGTAAGAAATTGAAACAATGGCATTTTGTATACATTTTTTTTGGTAGCATGATGGTTAAGTTGTGTTGGCATTGTTAAGTGGATTTGTTGGTTTTTTTTCGAGATATTTTTTTTTTATTGTAGGTTGTTGTAACACATTGATCGCCAATGTTTATGGCCAATAATATAAATGTAAGTAAATTTTGGTGATTTTTTTGACTTTTTGAAATGTTTTAAGATGATGCCGTTTTTAAAGAAACAAAAAAAAAAATATATAAAAAAATTAACGCCAACCTTAAGACAAAAACTGTTGAAAGTTGTTTCATTAAGATTTTTTTTGTAATAAATATATCTTTAATAAAATGCGCATATGGTGCACATGCGCATGACTTGTTATAAATTTTAGTTTTAATTGTAATAGTTTTGTTGTAATTTTCCACAACAATTCCAATGGATTATAATTTATAAAATTATTGCATAAATTAAAAAAAAATTAATTTGTTTATAAAATTACAAAATATTTTTTTATTGTCTTAAAATAATTAGTTTTTAAGTTTTTTTTTTTTTTAATATACACAAAGAAATTAGATTTGTTATGACAATCGAATAATTTTTCAATCTATTGCGACATCTGAAATTCAATCAAGGCAACATAAATTTAGTTTAAACAATATTAGTTTGATTGCCATGACAGAAACGTAACATGCGATTGGCAACTAATTTAGTTGCCACAACAATTGTATAATTATTGTGTGTAATATTTATTTATTTTTTATTTCATTTAGTTTTCTAATTTTTTCATTCAATATTTATTTAACTGTTTTTTTGTTTGTTTGTCTTGTCATTCGTAATAAACTAAAACAAAAATCACTATTTTCATACTTTGCTTTTCGGGTATCTTTTAGATATTGAAATGCTAAGATTTATTTATGAAAAAATCACCGTTTAAAACGTTTTCTTTTGTATAATTATTATTTTTTCAATATTTATTTAATATTTTTTGTCTTATTTCGCTTCGCGATGTTTTCTTCTTCAGATGCTTTAAAGGACTAGTGATTTTCACAAAAAGCAAAAGTATTTGAAGTCTTTTTCACAGTACGTGTCGTATTTCTCATTTTTTATTTTTATATTGTTATTTCTCATATCGCAGATACAAATTCAATTTGTTTCGCAGCATGTTGTCTGCAACATGTTGCTATATACATTTATTAAATGTTATATTAAACCATCTTATCCTACTCAAAGTTAGATCATGTTGATATGAAATGTATAGTGTTAACATTAAACATGTTTTTTAATATCCATAAGATACTTTCTATTTGCACTCTCTTTGTGTGTTAGTGTTACCAATGTGGCGCTTTTGCTTTTTATTAGATATGACGCTTAAAAGAACTGCGCAAATTTTTGCAAAAACCGCTGTAGACCTTTTGCAAATATAAATCAGAAAATATTATTTAAAAATCAGAACTTCCATCTGATATTCAGAAAATCTTAATTGAAATTTAGAATTTATATTTTAAATTCAGAAAATATGAATCGAAAATATGAATGGAACTTCTTTTTGAAATTCAGGAAATATCAATTGAAATTCTAAATATATGTATTAACTAAAATTCAGAAAATTACAATTGAAATTTTGAAAATATCGCTTAAAATACAGAATGCATCGATTGCAATTCAGAAAAAATTTCATATCAATTTCAATTAATATATTCTAAATTTCAAATGATTACTTCTGAATCTCAATTGATATTTTCATTGATAATTTCAATTGGTATTTCCTGAATTTCAAATGATATTTTCTGAATTTAAAATTGAAAATCTGAATTTTAATTTATGTTTCCGATTTTCGAATGGAAAAAATTCTTTAGTAATTAATTCTAAAAATTAATTACGATTGTCATTATATGACGGTTACGAACACTTCAAGCAGGACAATAAAACTCTATTGATGTTTTCTGAATATCAAATGGAATTTCAATTAATCGATTTAAAAAAATAATACATATTTGCAAACTATGTAATTTTTGCCAACGTCCTCTAAAATTCTTTCTGGGTAGAGGCTTGACAAATAGAAGAAGCATGCCTTTATGCAAACAAAAATTCATAAATGAAAAAGCTGATCCGCGCCTGCATAAGTACTTATTTTGATCATTATTTTGACTGACTTATTATTTTTTTCACCTCTGGTAAGTACATATACAATATAACTACATACTATTTTTTTTGATTTTTTGTAAGTTGGAAAGTAATGATATTTTGCCCAGGCAAGTCATTTGGGTTTTTATCTATAAAGTATAACATGTCGCGATGGCTCAGATGGTAAAGCCGTTGACTGACAACCTGGAGGCACGGGCTCGAATACCATGTGAGCACATGTTATAAAAAAAATATTTTTATTAAATTTAGTTTTTTTTTAATTTTATTTTAGACTCATTATTTTTTTCCATACTGGTAATAATATAGGTAACCACATATTTGGATCATTATTAATATGTCATTACTAATATGTAATTTTTATTAAATTTAGTTTTTTTCAATTTTATTTTTAGACACATTATTTTTGTCCATACTGGTAAGAATATAGGTAACCACATATTTGGATCATTAATAATATGTCATTATTTTACGGGACATCCCCCTATACAAGTAATGATATATGTAATGACAATTGCAAGTACTTTTCATTACCAAATATGTACTTATGTAACCACTTATATGGTAATGCTTTCTACACTGGGTTATTACCAGGTAACATGTTCCATAATACCAACCTATTACCGACTTTTCACTGGCATTATATTATTATAACCGGAGGATTATACTTGTCAGCTATTGTTTTGATATACATAAAGGGTGATTTTTTAAGAGCTTTCGGATTTGATAAAAAAAAACACATAAAATTTACAGAAATGTATTAAATCTTTATTTGAGTCGATAGAACGATCTATATAATTCAATGTTAAAAGATGATTTCATGTTAATATTGACCGCGGCTACGCTTCAAATGGTTCATATGCTGGGTCCAGTTTTGGCATACTCTCTCCAATATATCGGTCGGTATCTCACGAATAAATTCTTCAATAGTAGTTTCCAGTGCGTCAACCGTTGCGGGCTTGTCCCTATAGACATGAGCCTTAACATAGCCCCACAAACAATATTCTAAAGGCGTATCCATTCAACCGGAAATGAACTTAGTCGCTGAATAAAAAAAAGTGGACCTTCATCCAACTTTTCCAGATCCCATTCACTAAAAGTTAGCCGTTGTGGTAGGTAGTGTGGCTTCAATTCTTGCCCCAGCTGCATTGGGTGTATGTACACCCTAATCCATTCGCAAAATTTTTCACGTAGTGGAGTAACGGAGGCCCAATTGCTGCGAACGGCGCCGAATCGATAATTCACGGTCATCAACAACACTGGCGGATACAGCTGGGGTATTTTCCTCTGTCCGCACTCTACGTATACGTGTTGGTGGTTTAGTGTCCAATAATATAAATTTGGTTCAAAATTTAGTCATAAGATTCCGAATAGCACCCTTAGAAGGTAGCCCAAACTGTCCATTAACCGAGCATGAATTTTAATAATAAAATTCAATAATCTGCCAGCGTTGTTCGTTTGTAAGTCGATTCATAGTTAAATTATAGACCAAACTGAACATGTTTAACAGTAACATGTTACACGAAAACAGCTGAGCTGCCAAAAGCTGTGTTGCCAAACAGAAAATTGATAAAAAATCACCCTTTGTATGCGAATAGGCGATATTTTAAATGGGTTTAACGGTTTTACAGGGGGCAACACTGATCGATGTTGTTGGTCGTGTTGGGTTGTTTGTATATTCTTTTTGATTTGTACTACAAAACTGCAAAAATGTAAATATTATTTTTTAAATACACTTTGTATCTGTAAGATCCTCTCATTCTCCCTATTAGTTGTAACCGCGTGCTCTCTCTCTCTCTCTCTCTTATAAGCACATTAGGTGGTTATTATATTTTGTTTGTTTTGTTACCTCTTATAATCAGACACACTTGTTGTCTGTTAGCCACTTGTTGATTATTTTTTGTTATTGTTTCTTTTTTTCATGTTTTTTATTCTATTTACACAATTTGCCGGTTATCCAGGGATGCCAGTTGACAAAGAGTTCAACAGAAATTTTAAAGGAAATTTTATTTTACAGGGACTTTAAAGAATGTTTTCCATATTAGAATAAATTTTATAAAAAATAAAGAAAATTTGATAACATTCATTCAACGAAATTTAAACCTACACTCAAATAAAAAAGTCTGTAAAATTTACAGAAAAAACTGTAATTGTTACAAAAAAAATTTTCTAATTTTAGGCTAGCAGATCATTGAGCTAATTTTAGCAAAACGTGACTGTAATTTGTTAGTAAAACACATTAGTAAAAGTTTCTAAAATTTAGTAAAATTTTAGTAAACTCTTAATGGAAATCGATTTGCTAAAATCAACCAAATTTTTTACTAAATATTAGTAATTTTTTAACAAACTAAAATTAAAATAAAACTACTAAAATCAGCAAAAAAAATTTACTTAATATTAGTAAATAGGAGCCTTATTACTTTAACGACAATTGGAAAGTTTTTTTTACTTTTTGTATTGAAATTTTCCAGGTTAAATTTCAATTAAAAATCAGAAACTTTAAATTTAGATATGTTCAAAAAATTCCATTTAATATAACAAATTAAATAATATCAATTGAAACTCAGAAAATACTATTTTTAGTAAAAACTCAATTTGTAATTCAGAAAATTCTGTTTAAGATTTAGAACACAACAGTGATAGTTAATATGAAATTTCGGAATTTAAATTGATGTTCCGGAATTTAAAATTATTTTTGAGTTTTCAATAGAAATCGAATTACAAAAAATATATTTTTAATTTTAAATGAAAAAACAAAATTTCAATCGATTTTTCTAAATTTAAATGAATATTCAGAATATAAATTGAAGTATAGAGATCTTTACAATAGTGTAAATTTCGTTTTGATAAATTAAAAAAATCGATTTTTGTAAATTAATCAAAGTCATAAACATTTTTTTGTAAATGCTACGAGTATATGCTTAAATAAAAAAACATGTTTTGGTCTATCTTATCAATAACACTGTTCAACAAAATCAAATATTTTCCAGAATTACAAGGTCCGACTTATAAATTTTGATAGAAGAGACAAAAAAAAAGACACGTGTATCGGCGTTTTGAAAGATTACATCTGGGTTTCATTTTAGGGGGAGGTAAAGTTTCTCCCAAATGCAAATTTTGTATTGTCAATCGGCATAGAAAATCGAGTAAAGCTTACGTTTAAATATAAGGGCGTATGTGGGGGATTTTCGATCTTGTCCTCCCTCTTAAGTTCATTGTGTGTGATAGTTTTTTTTGTGTTGATTTTTATTAGTTTTTTTTTAGTGTGCTTGTCCCTGGGCTGATGTGGTGGGTTGGAATCCGACCTGGGATGTATGCCAACGCAGGCTAGCTGGCATCACCACAACAGTGCCGTTGGGGACACGTTACAGTATGGTGTGTTCATCAAATTTATGTAAAATGTTATGAAGAACATTTTTGTAGAATATGTTAACCCTCTAACTCCTCAATGTAAGGGTCTTTTTTGTCCTTTTTTTAAAAAAGACCAAAAACACCATTAAAACAGGGTTAAAATGTTAAAATGTTACTGTATGTTTTGGTGTATTCAGGGACTTATAGTAAAATTTTAACATTTTAACCCCTTAAATAACTGTTTTAAAGGTGTTTTTTTGCTCTTTTTTAAAAGAAGGACAAAAAAGACCCTCACCTTGAGGAGTTAGAGGGTTAACATATTCTACAAAAATTTTCTCCGTAACATTTTACATAAATTTGATGAACACACCATATACCATATATTTAAACGTAAGCTTTACTCGATTTTCTATGCCGATTGACAATACAAAATTTGCATTTTGGGGAAACTTTACCTCCCCCTAAAATGAAACCCATATGTAAACTTCTAAAACACCGATACACGTGTCTTTTTTTTTTGTCCCTTCTATCAAAATTTATAGGTCAGAACTTGTAATTTTTTTTTTGTGTTGTACAGTGTAATAAATAAAATTAATTTATCATGAATAAAATTATTTTCACAAATATGAAACATTTGTCTTCAATTTGTATGTAACTTTTCGTCGTATTTATGAAAACTTTATAAATATGATAAATAATTGATGCCAAACGGATAATGAAACATTTTCATGAATATGATGAAACTTTTTTCCCTGGGTGTAGTTAATATTAAAGTGCATTAATGAAATTCAAGTTTTTCATTATCAAATAATTTTTAGCTTAAAAAATATTATATTATAAGCTATTTTTAGCAAATCAGGTTGCAAAAGTTAGTAAAATTAAATTAGTTAAATTAGCAACCAAAATTAGTAAAGAATTTAGTAATTTGTAAAATAAGAACAGCAAAAAGGTTTACTAAAAAATAACTATACTAAAAATTAGTATAATAATAGTGCATAGAATGAAAACTGTTTTGCAAATTTTTTTACTGACTTTTTTTCGAGTGTATTTTACTAATTACACTAGTTAACAAATTAAAAAACAAAAATGATGCCTCAACATGCGACTATTTTTTTATTATGTATTTAGGCCTCCTAATACCGAAAATTGCATTAAAATTGTTTTATGAAGTAGTTTTTCAAATATTGTTTAAGTTTAATTTTTTTGATAATTTGACTATTTTGACTATCCCGATTTAGGATCAAGCTACTATGGTCAGTCAAATTGAAAAACAAATATCATTTAATGCGCAACATATCTACTGAATACTAGTTTTAAATCATTTTTGTAGTTATGGGCCTATGCACAATGAAAAAATGTGGCCAAAACTTGGAGGGGACGAAACTGCGGCAGTCTGGCATATCAATTGTGTCCGTTAAATTTTTCAATGTTTTATTCTTCTTCTTTTTCCTGTAAAAATCTAACTAAAAAAAATCTTCAGTAATTAATTGCAAATAAAATTAATTAGGATTGTCATTATATGACGTTTACAAACACTTTACCCCAGATACAAGTGAAAAACTTGACCAGCGG
The DNA here is from genome assembly GCA_021234595.1 of Delia radicum. Taxonomy (NCBI): domain Eukaryota; kingdom Metazoa; phylum Arthropoda; class Insecta; order Diptera; family Anthomyiidae; genus Delia; species Delia radicum. Next base: position 128,024,792 of record CM037855.1, read on the forward strand.
CAACTCCATATCTAACATACATTTGGTATCCAACTAATGAATGTGAAAAAAGCTCAGCATAATGTGATAAAAACTTGTGAAAAAGAGATAACAACAGGATTAAAAAGAGGAAGCATTCTAGTTGAAAATTAAATTGATCATAGGTATTAGTTAACTCTGTCTCTTATGATTAAAACAATACATTGTGAATGCTATGATTGACAAAACTCCACTTAACCACACTCATCGCTGTGTCGACCGTGGCTCATCTCGCTAAGAGGTGATGTTGTATGGCTGTGGGTTTGAAACTCACTACGACACAAATTAAAAAGTTTCTCATATAGAGCAATTTAACAAATTAAAATACTTTGTTCAATTGACATATAAATTAACCAAGTCCTTGGAGGGGACGAAACTGCGGCAGTCTGGCATATCCATTCGTGTCCGTTAAAATTTTCAATAAAAATGTTTTCTTCTTCTTCCTGTAAAAATCTAACTTAAAAAAAAAAACTTTTTTTGATTTTTTTTAGAAATTGTGATGACAAACGAAAATATTTATTCCAAATTAAAAGAACCAGCCAATTTTGTTATTGTAAGTGGGCTCTATTAAATTTTATGCTACATCAAAATTGCAATTTTTCTTATATCGATTTCCTAATTCAAAAATTTAATTTTCAAACTATGAAAACAAAGCAGGATATGGTAATCCTTTTGATTTTAATTTTTTATAAAATTATTTCTATATCAAAATTAGTTTTGTTTTCAGTCATTGCATGGCGATTTTAAATAATCCGACTACGTATTTCCATGATTTATTTGATCCTAGAAATTCACCTTGTAAGTAATAAAAAAAAGTAAAATTACCAAATTTTAATAAGCTCCAGCCAATTCTTGGGAGTTCTTAGAGGTTGTTTGATAATACTTAGGCCAGATTACTGAATGTCCCGTTAGCTACTAACTGGGACTTTAAATGACACATTTGTTGTTGTTTCTTATATACAATTTCAATTCAACTGTTTGATAAATTTTAACTGGACATTCAGTAATCGGGAGTTAACACAATATTACATATGGCATGTCCTATATACATTCCGAAATTTGGGAAAAACATTTTTGCGCATCAGTAGATATTTAAACTAAAATTTCATCAATCAATCGGTCCATGTACTAACACAATATATGTGTTTGAATATATATATTTATTTGAATTTAATACATTTTCTGAAAATCATTTATTTTTTTAAAACTATCGTAATAATATGATCGTATTAATAATCCTTTCTAAGTTAAAAATTATGCGATATTCTCAAACGTGCAACTTACTTTTCTTCAGGGTTGTCGCAAAAAAATGTGGGAACTCTATAAAAAAACTGGCAACCCTACAAAAATGTTAGTTTCTTTTCCGGACTCAGAACGTTAATTTTAACTTAAAATGACTTATTAATTTTTTCACCAACCGAACAAGGTCCTAATAATAAAAGTTTTACAGAATATCATACATGGGAATATGCCATTTCATTACCATTAGAATATCATACATGGGAAAATGCCATTTCATTACCATTAGTTGATTCCAATGAAAATGAAAAAAAATCCTTATTAATGATAATGAAATCACATTAATGCAAAAAATAAAATAATTACAATTAATAAAAAAAAGCAGTTGTTTACAAAAAAAATATCCTGGTTTGTAAACAGGGATGTAAAGTGAAATGTAAATTTTTTTGAATTCGAAGCGATATGGAATAAAACATGAAATGAGTGGAACTGGAGTGCTTAATATTGGGAACGAACTTTAATGTAACGGAGAATGAGTGGAATTTAAACACTAAACATGAAGAACGATATGGAATGGAACAGTGAACGAGTGGAATTGGAACATTAGTTACAGGTAAGGAAATTGTATTGAACTGGGTACGCAATTTGTTTTATCGGAGTATCTAAATTTGTATTAAAATAAAAAATAAATAAATTAACTTGTGGGCCGCTTTGTAAAAAAATGGAATCCTAGGGCTCTTTTCCGGATCAGGGTGTATTAATACTTCTTTGGAGGCAACATTTTGGTTGTTTTGCCCTATCTCGTTTAGTTTCGAGGATATCGGCAATTAAAAAAAGCGGCAAGCGAGATATCGAAAAACGGACAAAATATCTGAAAAACTTGATCTGCATAACACGTACTGCTAATACAAATGTGGTAAGTGTTCCGATTTCACTCGTTACCCGTTACATTCCATATCGTTCCATTTTGTAATAATGTTCCAATATAATTTGTAATTATATGATTATTAATAAATAAAATAAAAAAAATAAAATAAAAAAAAATAAAAAATTGTGGGCCACGGTAGGCTAGTTGGTAGCGTGCTGGCTTATCAGTGCGGGGGTCGTGGGTTCGATTCCCACCAGAGGCACTGGTCTGTTTTCGCTACAACGCGCCGAAGGCGATATTAGCTAGTGCTCGATTAGGGTAATAGTATATAATTTGAAATTATATAATTATTAATAAAAAAAAAAAAAAAAAAAAAAAAAAATAAATAGTGAATTTTATCGTTGATCTATAAATTTATGTGTGAGATTTTATTTGTTCGGTTTTAGATCATGACAAATTTTTCTCTAAATTAACAGAAAAATTATAATTTTTATATGATAATTTACTTTGACTATTAGAAAAAAACTATGATAATGACTAGAGAAAAAACAAACACACTATAAATAGAAATCGATCGTGGTAAATTTCATTCTAACTCAACACACAGAGTAATGTGGGATTTAACGTTACCAAATTTCTTCAACGTGTGAGTTAAATAGATGATATTTACGATTAACACTAAATGGCACGAAGAATGTTGATGAAGACCGTAGTGGGTCAGAAAATGCATTCCATTCATGCTAGTGTCTAATAACTTTTTCTGTGTTTTTTTCTAATAGTCAAAGTAAATTATCATATAAAAATTATAATTTTTCTGTTAATTTAGAGAAAAATTTGTCATGATCTAAAACCGAACAAATAAAATCTCACAAAAAATAAATTTAAAAAGTGCGCCACTGTAGGCTAGTTGGTAGCTTGATGGCTTATCAGTGCGGGGGTCGTGGGTTCGATTCCCACCAGAGGCACTGGTATATTTTCGCTACAACGCACCGAAAGCCATGTAGCTAGTGCTCGGTTAGGGTAATAGGATATAATTTGTAATTATATGATTATTAGTAAATAAAATAAAAAAAAATAATAATGTTTAGTTCTATTATCGGAGTGTTTAAATTTGTATTTTCAATTTAAAATAGCAAAATTCTATGCAATCAAAATTACAAATAATGTATTTCAATTAAGCTGAATGTAATTTTATGTAACTGAAATCTATAACTTTTCAAGAGAGAATAATGTTCCGATTTGATTATTAGAAAAAATACTGCTAAAACAAACTACTTTTAAACTGTCAAGTCATTTTTGTTCTATGAACTTTAATGATTTTTTTTTCATAGAAGTAAAATAAAATTACATCTGGTTTAGATTTTTAAATCAGTTTTCAATTACGGCAAAAAATCGTCACACGTTTATAAATGAAAATAAAACTTATAATATATTCTACCTTACACAGATGTAAATTTAATTGCAAATACAGTCAAAGCCCGGTATAACGAATTCGTTATTCGCCCATTCGCTATTCGTTTTTGTACTAAATCGACTTAACATTTCTCAAAATGCTGAGTTTATTGAAAATGAAAAACAAAACTGCCATTGTGGGTACATTCCTGGAAGGCTCTCCAACAAAAAATTCTTTTCTTATTACAATTTTTTTAATTTAATTTAATTTTTACATATTTTGTTTACCATTTTTTCGTTATATTGAGTATACATTTTTTGAAAAACTCGTTATATTATAAGGTAGTCAACGCAAACAATTTAGTAGTTCGTTATATTGTGTTTTCGTTATATAGTATTCATTATACCGGGCTTTCACTGTAATTGCAATTAATAACACTTGTAATTATTGTTTCGAATGTACCATATAGCGTGGCAACAGGGTGAAAGCAAAGAAAATGGACAAACTTGAAAAATTATTTTGAAAAGTAAGTTTTAAAAATATTCAAAGTTGTTTCTTTTATCAAAAACTTTGATTTTTCTACTGATTTGAAGATAAGAACTTTCAAATAAAATTTGTTTATGTATTTACGGGTCAACCTTTAAAATATTATTGAATATTTATAGATAAAATTATATTGCTTGGAAAAAATTTAAAATTTACGTCATTCTACTAATATAAGGATAGATATGTAATACAGTGATAACTGCCATTAGCGGACAGTGAAGATCAAATTTGTTTGAACATTTTTTATTACAATTTAAAACCTAATGAAAAAAAAACTTAATTTTTCAAAACTAAAGTCAAATTATAATATAAAAGTGAAATATTATAATTATCAAAATTTTTTTTAAAAATTGTGCGATCCTATAAAAAGCTATTTTTAGTTTATGCGTCTGGCTAAGAGGTGGACAGTTATTTACAGGTACCCAGGCAGAAAAATACAATGAGCACAGTGTTGACAAAGCGTTGGCGACGGTCGGTTATGCGTTGGCAGAACGTGGGATTAACAATCTTGACAGTATTGTCCTGTTACCCGATTGTTAACAGTGCTGAAACGTTGGTTTAATTGAAAAAATGTTGTGCTTTGAAAATAGCTTAAATTAAATTAATTTTGAGAAATAGATATAATAAAACACATTTAAAAAACAGCAATACATCATATTTGAATGACATCATATTTGAGTGAAATATAATAAAATATTTAAAAAAAATGCTTCTAATTGGTTTTAATATTGGTAAAAACAAAATAGTGTTTTCCTACTACAATATTAGTTGTAGCTTTGGTAATTTTTAGCACGTTGGGTTTTAGAAAAATAGCAGTGGTTTGTTTGCCAGTACTATTTTTTGGTACGGTTGTCAATTTCTACCTGGGTAGTTGTGCTATAAAATTTGTATATAAGGAGTGAGATCGAATAATTCAAGACACAGATTATCAGTTATAACTTTTTTATATTTAAAAATGTCGTCCGATTATGTGTACAAAATACACAGTGCAACAAATGAAGACTATTGGAAAAATGCACTGACTCGACCGAATAGTTTCGATTGTACAACCAAAGGTAAGTAAAACCCTGTGCTAGGTTTGGTCAGTTTGACTAACAATTTTTTTTTTTATGGACCTCAACAGATTTTGAAAATCAGTGCACCACTCAAAAAAAGGCGTCCTCAGTTTTTGGCCAACAGCTAATTCAGACTTGATATTGCTTAACTATATTTGGCAATAATGTTGTGAAGAGTCTACTGAACAAGTTTTATAAACATTTTATGTGCAAACAATCATTTTATCCTGCACTTTTTTGAAAAAATATAGGAGAAAATAATTATTTTTTTGCTTTTTTCAGCATAACTTACAGGGACTCATAATTTTTCACTAACAATATATGACAAAATTGTAGCAATTGTAAATCTGAACAACTTTTGTGAACATATCAATACAATCTGAATGTGTCTACGCATCCGAAATAGCTTACAAAGACCACTTTGTACCTTATAAATAGTAGTTTTTGACCAGACTACACTTTTATTGCATTTTTGTTTACTTTCTTCAATAACAAAAAAAGTGCTTATGGTAAAAATAAAACAGGAGGCCCGAAAAAAAGCTTTCTGATTGGGACCGGCGTAAAATAATCAACTGTGCCAGCAACACAGTGAATATCCTCAATCAGGTAATCGATGAATGTAAAGTAAATGTGTCCAAATCAACCATAAATAGGCTCTTAAAGTATTCCCACAGAATTACTCGACAAAAGCTAATGTCTGTGCCAAGGCTATTACCCCGCCACAAAACTGCTCGACTTGAATTCGCTAAAAGGATTTAACAAACCAACTGGAGAAGTCAATAATTGCTCTGTTTAAACATAAATTTTTTTTAAAAGTGATTTTTTCTAATGAGAAAAAATTCAACCTTGATGGTCCAGATGGTTTTACAAGCTATTGGAGATAGCTACGTAAAAAACCACAATATTTCTCAAAATAAAATTTCGGATACGGATTCTTAATGGTTTGGGGCGCTTTTTGTTTCGACGATATGGTTGCTTTTCCAAGCACCAGAATAAATTCTTCTGGGTACATTACAGTATTAGAAGAGATATTGGTGCCATTTATTTACAATAGCAACGAAAAAGAATTCATTTCCCAACTAGACAATGCCTCAGTACATGTAAGTCATCAGACAATGGAATGGCTATCATCAAAAAATTTAAGAGTATTAGAATGGTTCGCATGTTCTCTGGATCGAAACCCCATTGAGAATATTTGAGCAGTATAAACCCGCCAATATGAAAGCGTCTTTCATCTAAAAGAAGCAGTTATTGATACGTGGAGATCTATAACGGAAGAACTTCAAATAAATCTGGTAGACAACCGCATGGGTTCTACATTCCGAAAATGAAGTGAAAGTGAAACTTCCGCTCAACTTGTGTTCCCAATTCCACATAAGTGATTTGAAAAGAAAAATTTCATTTTCATTTTGTTTCTAGTGGAATTAAAGTGATTTGATGTGTTCTATAAAACAATTTCACTACAAAAAAAGTAATTGTAAAACGGTATTAGTTAACTGAGTGAAAAACCAAACTTTTTAGAAAATAAAATTATTTTGAATATTAAACGTTAAAAAAAACAAACAATGTTAGTAATCGAGATATGTTGTTAATATACGTTTATTTAACTGAAAAAGTGTTGTATTTTTTTAAGGGAAAACACATGAATCCGGAACAAGAGGCCCCATTTTTAACATTCATGGAAAAAAAATCTGGTTTGGCCAAAGGTTTTTAGAGCTTAGGACCTCCAGAAAACTATGCAACTGGTTGGAAAATGGGCTGATTGGAAGGCTATCATTCGTAAAAAATTGGCCGAAAATAGAGCAGAGGTAACGGCAACAGGTGGTGTACCCAATAATATGCAACACATATCATCCAAAGAAGATTCAGTTGCCAAACTTTCTAGCCTTTATACAGCAGTCGAAGGTGTTCCAGCTGCTAAATCATTCGGGACGACTAGCAAAAGGTAAACAACCACAAATTCATCTACTGAATTGTCAAACTTAGATGGCACCAGTTCCGACAATGTAGTAAACGTGATTTTACAAAAATTAAATAAAAATGACGAAGGTACTGAAAATATAGAAAATGAAAGAATCGCAACCGATGATTTCCCTTTTTGATTTCTCAATTTCTTCGCGACTTCTTTCAAATCTAATCCATTTTGGGCATATGACAGTTTTCAAAACATTACACATATTTGTTAAAATTTTTGACGCTGTACTTCTTTCCACTGCTAGATTGAAGTCTTTTGCGATCATTTGTTGGTAAATTCCTTGTCCGAAATAGCGTAGTGATGTGTCCAATTGCTAAATAATTGGAATGCTTGTCTTTTTAGCCATTGGTGATAATTCTTCTAAAACCATCATAAATGCATACATATTTAATTTAAAATACGCAATAAAACTATTTTTTTTATTAATTTTAAACACTTGATTTTTCTGGTAGTTCCAAAGGATTTGAACATTCACGAAGCCTTTTTCTATTAAGATTTTCCGTTCCTTGTTTTTCTTTTTTAATTAAATACCAGGAAATCACAATTGCGAAACTCATTTTATATTATTTTAAAAATAAGTATTTTTTTGTTTAATTTTTATTTTTGTTAAAAAATGCACTCTTCTTTATTGCAATTTCATTCAAATAAAAAGTGATAATTTGGTTTTTTCCCGCATTTTTGTTATGTTGTTGCTAAGAACAAAATGAAAATGAAATCGTGGTGAAAAAAAACGATTCACTCGTTTTTCAGAACACAGCGGAATTAAAAATGTGGAATTAAAAATGATTCCACTTTCACTTCGTAGTGGAATATAAAACCCAGGCCAACATGTTTGATTGAATTTTCTTGTTGATTCAACAAAAAATGGATGCCTCACGCTGCCGCTTTAAAATATTTTTGTAAATTTTGATATATGTATTAGGTTAAGTCTATTTATATTTATGAAACACTAATTGATTTTGTTATTCCTTTTTAAATAGAAAAATAAAAAAGAAATTAATTGTTTTTTTGTTAAATATTATAAATTTTCCATTGGTTTTACTTTTATGCCGGTTAAACTCTTCTACCTTTTTAGTGAAATTAATGTGTAATTATAGTTTTATAACCCAGTGTATTTTGCACATATAATCTGACAATCTTGACAAGAGAAAAAGTTTCGTGTCGTACACAAAAGCAGTTGTAAGTGAAAATGTGTGTCGAGTTTTTTATCGATCTCACTCCTTAGTACCTCCTAAACTTGAAACTATGTGTTAAGGTTTGGTGTCAGTTATATAGAGGTTTCACTGTATACAAAAGTACAATATTTAATTAGTTTTTAAGAAGTTAACTGGAATATAACAAACTATAACAAATTTAGAAAAAAAATGTTAATTTAGAATATATTAATAAGTTTTAAAGAAAAATTTATATTGACATTATCTTAAAATATTTTGAAATTAATTTTATATCAAAGATCAATATAACGAAAAATGTGAATCATGTGGAAACGGTTTTTACAATTAATTGTCTAATTATATATAATTTTAAAAAAAAAATGTTATTTCCAAGAGATGAAATTAAAAATATTTATGGAAAATAACACTATAATTAAAAAAGCAGTTGCTTAGAAAAAAAAACAGATCTAATTATAAATAAGTTTATGAGCAAATATTTTATCACATTACGAAATATGCTTTGATAAGTATTAGGGTATCCAATAATTACCCGTTACAACCAGACATTTTTTAAAAATCGGATATGTGATTCTTTTAAAGAAAGTTCAAGCGGACAACCACATTTTAAACATTTTAAAAGTTTCTGATGTTGTATAAACAACACTGGCCACTTCTCGGTAAAAAAGTAAAACTAAACCAATTGTGGGATTGCTTACAGCAAATCATAAATTCGGACATACATTTCACATTGTTGACCTAAAAGCCTATTTAAGTCCAAAAACTCATTGGTTTACGTCTAGTAATAAATATTTTTGTGAATAATGCAAAATTTACATTAAAAAAAAAAAACTAAAATTTGTACCTTCCTATTAGGATTACCCAAGTTTTTGTTCCACCAAGAGTGCTAAATGGGACTCTTTTTGAAAATGTCGTAATCTACGGGTAATTTCCTTTCCAACAATACCAAACACTTATATGATACGAGGGCGGATCAATAAGTCCGTGACTTTTCGAACTTCCCTCGTAGTTATATGAAATGCAACACTGCTCCCATCAAGTATCACCTGTTAATAGACTACTGTCAAATTTTGAGCAAGTTCCGTCATTAGGGGTCTTTCATAGAGGTGCACTTGTGCGGAAAGCTTTCTGTCTGCCATCCACTTGGGAATGGCAAGAAGCAATTCCTCTATCGAGTTTCCCAAGCAGCTCACAACTTACAGTCTTATGCCCGTGGTTTCAAGCAGGGATACCTACCGGTGTTAAGATATGTCTTGACACCGGTAGGTATCTTTGCTTGAAATTACGGGCGTTAGAGCAAGTATCCCCTGGAAATGTTGTCCAGACATCCGTCTGGCGGCAGCTAAAGTGAGAAAGCATGCAGTTGAGTGCCCGAATGGCAACTAACCGGCCTAGAGGTTGTTGGCAGCCCCAAGGCCCAATCAGTCGCTTTGACCTAAATTAAGATTATTAATGAAACCACAACAAATCCACCGGTCAATCCATATTGAAATAATGAATCGCAAATGGCGTTGGATTGGTCACACGCTGCGCAGACCTCCAGGTGACGTTGCTAAAATCGCCATTGAGTGGAACCCACAGGGTAGGACGAGAAGAGTAGGCAGACCGTCTCACACATGGCGACGTCAACTGAATATAGAAGTCATATCTACTGATCAAAGCTGGGGAGAAGTGAAGAGAATATCATCCAACCGGTCCGAATGGAATAAATTCGTTGTGGCCCTTTGTTCCCAATAGGAACCACAGGACATAATATATATATCCGTAATTTACTTTGCGTTTAACAGCTGTTCAAAACATACAACCTAGTGGATTTTTTTTTAAATGGAAAAAAATGAATTTCGAGTGCTCATTAAACATTATTTTTTGCGAAAATAAACCGTCATTCAAGCCAAGGAAAAGCTTGATAAATAATATGGCGACTCTGCACCATCTATTTCAATGGTAAAAAAGTGGTTTACTGACTTTCATTGTGGTCGCACAAGTACAAATGACGCTGAACGTTCTGGACGCCCAATTGAGAACAATATACCCGAAAATGTCGAAAAAATCCACGATATGGTGTTGGCCGATCGAAGAGTAAACGTGCGTGAGATTGTTGATGCCATAGGCATTTCATATGGGAGTGTGGTTTCGATTTAAATGATCAGTTGGGTTTTAGAAAGCTGTCTGCAAGATGGGTGCCGCGTGTGCTCTCAATTGACCATAAACGTAATCGTGGCCAATAAGGTGATGGCAACAGTTTTTTGGGATGCACGCGGGATAATCCACATCGATTACCTTCGAAATGGAAAAACAATAAACGGCGAATAGTATGCCAACTTATTGGACCGATTTAACGAAGATTTAAAAAAAAAACGACCCCATATGGATAAGAAATGCATATTTTATGGACCTCGAAAAATCCTATTTTTTGGAAAGAATACAAAAATTGGAGAAACGTTGGACTAAGTGTATTGAGCTAAAAGGAGATTATGTTGAAAAATATTTTTTTTTTTTTTTTTCCAAACAAAACTGTGTTTTATTCAAAAAGTCGCGGACTTATTGATCCGCCCTAGTATGATAATATCATACAAACAGCCTAACTTATCTTAACAATTATGTCAAATTATATCTAATTTCATATACTAATATATATGACTATATTATTTTTACAGTTTTTTTACGAATGTGAAACTGTGGAGCTATTTCAACAATTTGACTCGGAACAGGTTTGTTTTGTAGAAAATTAGCTTTTCTCACACTTTTTCACTATTAAAATGCATAAATCTTTTTTTTCATCTACATGAACTCTTAGCATATATTAAACTTCTTATGCTAACTAACGTGGATCAAAAAAGGTATGTTGCGAATGAGGCTCAACTTTTTTTTGTTAATTTTCATTAAAAGTACATAGCTAATACTTTTTCGTAATGGCGCGCCCGCGGGAGCTGCAGTCCTTCTTGTGAACAAAACTAAAAGTTTTGTAAATTAACTAACTCAGAAATCTCAACTCCGAAATTATATAATTATAATTAATTTTAATGTGGCAACACATATGAATTCAAATAAAAAATATTGATATCATTTGACTTCATATATTTCTATATAATTTTGTATGGAACAGTATATAGTTTACGAAAGATGTATAAATAAATATTTTTATTGTTTGTTCACATAAAGTTATATATAATTATATATAGATTTATGTTGAATTATATACGAACGCATATGTAACTCTATATTGTATATATAGTAATACATAATTAGGTATATTAAGTATAATTGTATATAAGACAATATAAAATAATATATTGCTATATATACAACAATATAAATATTTTTGAAACAACACAAAGCTATATACAATTAGATACAAATATTTATGCTTTAACATATATGTTTATATGACTTTATAAATTTATACATTGAAACATTTAATGGCATAAAATTATATCTAAATATATATAAACTTTTTTACTTGAATACTTTTAATTGATAATTTTATATAAGGATGTTTTTTGAGGTTATGAAAATTTTGTTTGCTCCATAAAATTTAAAGCCGTTACAGTTTTTGATGCCTTTTTCGATTTCAGTATTAAGCTAATTAAAATCTTTTATTTCCATTTTTTTTTTTTTTAAAAGTGCGAAACAAGATAATTAAATTTCGCAAAATTTTTAAAAGGTAAATAAAATTTTTGCGTTTAAAATTTTTAAAGGCATTTTATTGAGTCCATTTTGTATTGGTTTGGATCTGAAAGTCAAAAACTATGAACAAAAAAATGAAATGCGTCAAAATCTCTTGTAAGTTTCAACTAATTTTTTAATTTTTCGACTTTTAAATGACCAACAATTCTTTTGGTGAAGACGTTTCAACGTGAAGTTTTGCACGTCATAGATTTATAACCCTGTTCATCGTGCCTATCAGTTCATAAAACCTTGAGAAATAAGAGGTATCTAAAGTCAGTTTCATATACATAAATCATTAATTATGCATACCCAGGCAGAAAAATAACATCGGCACAGTGTTGGCAAAGCGTCGGCGAAGATCGGTTATGCGTTGGCAGAACGTGGGTTTAATAATCTTGACTGTATTGTCCTGCTACCCGATTGATAACAGTGGCCAACCGTTGGTTTAAGCGAACTTGCCATCGTTGGCATAACGTTGGTAATTGAAAAAATTTTGTGCTTTTAAAATAGCTTAATTTAAATTAATTTTAAGAAATATATATAATAAAACACATTTTAAAATCAGCAAAACAGTTTAATCTTAACATTATACATCTTATTTAAATGTGTGAAATATTAAAAAATATTTTAAAAAACTTCTTCTAATTGGTTGTAATATTGCTAAAAACAATATTGGCAAAATACATGCTTTACAAACCAAATAGTGTTTTCCGAGTGCAATATTAGTTGTACTTTTGGTAATTTTTAATACGATGGTTTTTACAAAAATATCGGTGGTTTACCAGTACTATTTTTTTTTGTACGGTTGGCTATTTCTACCTGGGTACTTATCGTAAGTCTAATTTTATTCTTTCTCTGAATACCTTTAAATAACTAGTGAAAGAAATAAGAAATAAAAGTTGATTTTTATTAAAGTTATAGATTGCTAAATAAAATTAATGATTTTTAACCAAAATTACTTCAGAAATATGTATTTAAAAATATGTCTTTTCACAATAAACTCTGCATCGCATAAAACGAATCAGGTTATTACCACCAAATTCCTTATATTTCGTTCACGTTAATTTCAATGGCATACTTTAATTTTTGATAAACGGTACAGTTTTTCCACAAAATGACTTTAAAATTTGGCGGGTACAAATGCAGTTTTTTTACATATAACGTTTATAAAATGACCACTTTTAGTTGAAATGTAACCTGCAGCCTTATTTCAGGTGCATATATAAGTCACGAAATATGAGGTTAAACTCGCTGTTTAGTGGGTTTTCTAATTTTTCCAAATTTATACAGTTTTAGCAAATTTTATCGCTAAATCTTAAAAAAGAAAACTGTACCATACATCGAAAAATAAATTACGATATTGAAAACAGCGTGACTTTAATATCAGTATCTCATTATTTTTTTTTTGATGTCAGGCAGTGATATTTAAGGCTATTTGCCATACAAAAGTTCACATCCGATGAATGTTAAAAAAATACTAATATTCAAACTTACACAATTTTGTGTAAAAAAGAAAATCCCAAATAAAACAGTGGGGTTTTTTAAATCCGAGAAAATAAAAACTCAAACTTCTAAAATTATGCGAAATAAAATCTGAATATTCTTTAAAATTTTAAATGGGTTTCAGTAGGAAACAAAATATTATTTTTGCCTTAATTTTTTACATTTATTTTAAAACTTGTTTTAGACACACAGTGCACAAAATTTATTTAATAATTACGAGACATATTTCTTTGAGCGATTGTATGATATTCGCATTTTTTTTAGCATTTTGTAAATATTTAGGTTTTTTATTTAACTTTCATTCTCAAATATTAACTTTTTTATATTTTTATTCCCAATGATGATATAAATAACTCATATCATGATCATGTTCATGTTCATACTTATATGCACAATAAGGTGGCATTTATTTCTCTAATATGTATACCTATATATTAGGGAAACCTTAACCGGCAAGGCAAGCTTGCCTCCAGGTGGAGTATTTTAATTTGGAAACAAATGCGCCAATTGAGTGTTTAATAATAAGAAATTAAGCAATTTCGATAGAAACCAAATTTTACAAAATATTTTGTGAGGTTTGTTTGGAAGCGAAATAGTGGTAAACCCGAGTAATAAAGTTTATATAAAATTATATATGAGGAGATATTTTCCTCACATACAATATGATATAATTTGCTCCGAAACATGGTTGTATTAAACTGTATCACTTTAGATATAATTGGATTTAATTACATACAATTTAATAAAAATGTACCCAATTTTATCCAAGTTTTGTCCCTATCTGAGTACATCTAATTATATTTCATTTATTATAATTAGATACAAATAGATACATAAAACGAATATCTTTATAAAAAGATATTAGGTAACATACACAGAGAACAAAGCCGACATTAAATTGTCGCCGGCGGCGGCTAATCAAAAATATACTCGGCGGCGGCTGAAAGTCGACTAAAGCTGAACAATTTTAGGCGGCGGCTGCTAAACGAAAAAAACTCGGCGGCGACTAAAAATCGACTAAGCCCATGGTTAAAAAATGTATTATAATTTAATTCACTTATTTATTTGTAATCTAAGCAAATTTTACAAAATTTCATGTTTTCCAATATGTGTCTATCTTTTATGTATAGACTACCAAAATGCTTCCAACTTTCCTCTTTTCTTTTAAACAAGTCTTCATAATATGCTATATCGGCAGATTTTGAAATAAATGTATTTACATCAGTAGAAGCATCTGAGTTAGAATCAGAATCAGATGAAATTGTGGGATTAGTTTGAGTAGTATGAAAAAAGTTTTTTATATTTTTTTCAGCCATTGTAAGATTTGGAAAATTTACTTTTTCTTTTTCTAGTGAAGCGCAATACAACTGCACATTTTGCAAACGCTAGAGAATTCATAATGAAAACCTATGGTTGCCAGATTGGTGGGTACTAAAAGCCGGCTGAAGGCGGAGGATTCTTAAAATAATATGACTTTTTAGTTAAAATTAATTTAGATAAAAAAATATCGGCTAAGCTGATATAGTCGGCTCAGCTGATATAGTCGGCTAATATTTTGTAGCCGAAATTAGCCGCTCAAGTCGGCGGCGGCCCGAGTACCTGAAGAGTGATCGGCGGCGGCTTAGCCGCGGCTATTAGCCGATCGGCTTCGTTCTCTGAACATACATTTGATCTCTATAGATCGGGTTTAAAACAAAAAATGTATGCTTTTAATTTGTTAATAAGTTAAGAAGGAAGGACAATCGTAATGTTGGGCGATATGTTTTGCGGCTTGTGGTGGTTCTGTGTTTGTTGTTTCTCTGCAGTTGTAGTGTTCCTGCTGTTGTTGTGGAAAGTTGAAGTTCATGTTGGTATGGAAGTTCCAGCGTTTGTAGACACTATTAAGTTTGATTTAGATAACCGTGGACAAATTTTAAATTTTTTCACATATGGATGATGTACTTGACTTATTACATTTTTGCTAAAACTCAAATTAGTCCGAACTTCGAAAAAAGCAGAAACACGTATTAACTTAAACCGACTAAAGATTAAAATCTGTCAATTTCACATTTAAATCACAAAAATCTCAGTAGAAAAAACTTAAAAGTCCCCTTTTTTTACAGAATATCACTTAAAAAATCTTTCATATGATACTAATATTGTATATGTTATATTTTGTTAAAGTACAAAATTCTTTGAAAAACTTAAAAAATACCTTTTCTGAAAACAGTTCAACTCATGGGATCTCAATGCTAGGCACGAACTGCTTTGGGAATCATCATAAAACCACCTTACATTTTGAGAGGAACACTTTTTTCTCCATAAAAGGTGACTCTGTCCAATACACATACACTGACTTAGAAACTGTTCACACATTTGAATTATATATAATTATGTCCCAAATGACAGAAAAAGCTTTTCATTTTGTGTTATAATATAATTATGTATTGGGCTATATAAAATTTTATATAAAGTTTCAATCAAATTAATCAACTATGTATTATCATATAATATATACATTTCAGTATAGTATTTTTTTATATGATTGGATATGCTTATACATGAAATTTCTTTAAAAAACATTTGAAAAATATTGTTACATATAAATACATATTGATATATATGATATTTTATATAACCATATATTTTAATATTAAAGAATATATTTGTATATATAAATTTTTTTACCCGGGAAGTTAAAATTTTTTAAATTTCAAAAAATTAATATTTTGAAAGGAGCACAGTTTTCAGAAATCTTAAAAACATATGATGAATTTTAAAATTCTTCGACACTTTGTGGCAATAGTTAAAAAAAAATTTAGAACATTTCGTGTATGTGTTAGCCAATGTTTAAGAATGAAAAATCCTCCAGCGATAATCATTTACCTTTAACTACACAAAAAGCTGCCGGTTTTAAGCAAATTATAAATACAGGATGGGCCAACTTCGACTGACTGATTTGAAATGCTTATAACTTTTTTATTTTTACAGTTTTTTAATTTTATTTGTAAAATTTTTTGAATTTATGTTTCGGACAATCGATTGCTACAACACAAATAAAATACCGTCAACATTTTATTACTGCAACAGCTCCCAGTGTAAACTTGATAAGAAACTTAATTTACCGAATTTGGGGTACCCAAAATGCTAGAGCAGTGCATTAGCGACAATTACACCTCCTCAGATGCACGGTTTGGTGTGGAATTATGGCTGATAAGAGTTATCGGTTCTTAGTTTTTAGAAAATAAAGCTGGGGAACCAGAAACCGTCTCCGGGCGGTATATCGGACAATGTTGGAACATTTTTTACATCCTGTAGTTCTCAATAATCCTAACTTGAGGGTTACACGATCAAGTTTTGCCTATCAAGTTTTAATACACTCACACTTTTTTACCAATGCACTCACACTTTCTAAAATTGAAACGCACTTGCTTTAGATTTCTCTTTCAAGTGGAGTGTATCAATTTACGTTCAAGAAAACAGCTGATTACACAGCAAGATGGAGCTACATCCTGTAGGTTTCTCTTTACCTCAGTCTCTCTCAATCTGTCCTCTTTTTATTTGTTCGTAAACTCACACGCAGCAAATGAAAATATTGGTGCAGATATTTAAAAGTTGAAATTAATTTTTATCATGTTTTTGAATAACATCTTAATAAAATGTTTATTTAATTAAAATTTTAACGATAATTTTAATATAAAATAACAAAATAAAACATGTTGCAATTATTTTTTAGTATAAAAAATGTTTTCATTTGCTTACCCGAGTTCGGTATTTTGTTGCTGAGAGGTGTGAGAAGTGTAGATTCTCTATTTGCATATACTCTTAGCTTATGATCAATATGTCTTCATGATAAAGTGTATATTCTAATTCCCGACGTTTTTC
The DNA here is from genome assembly GCA_021234595.1 of Delia radicum. Taxonomy (NCBI): domain Eukaryota; kingdom Metazoa; phylum Arthropoda; class Insecta; order Diptera; family Anthomyiidae; genus Delia; species Delia radicum. The sequence continues at coordinate 128,042,094 of CM037855.1, forward strand.
AACTCCCGGTAATCTGGAAATTTTTTCAAACATTCACGGGAATTCCCGGAATATCTAAAACAAATATTTTTTACGGTTTTGATAGTAAACGCTTAGGAAAATCTAAAATATATTTAAAATTAACAATCACTGTTAATGCAGGAATATTTTTAAACATTTATTTTAATAAAAACAACTCTAAAAAATTTTATTTTTTTTTATTTTTTAAATACAAATGTCTGTGTGAGTAAATACATTTTGTAGAAAAACAAAAAACTGAAATAATTTCAAATAACTGAATATATCTTTTATTTTTAGTGATCTGTAGTTAGAATTTGAACATTTATTTTTAACATTTTTATTTCCTACCTTTTTTACCTTCTGGCTATCGTTTTATTTATGCAGGTCACGAAGCGCATAGAAAAAATGGAGTTGGAATACTACTTTATCCAAAAGCCAGCTGCGCTTTATTGGAATACAATGCTATCTCTGATCGTATTATCACTGCTAGGATAAACTCTAAGTTTCGCAAGATTTCCATTGTTCAGTGTAAAAGAAACTTTTTATGATCAATTAGATTCAGCTATTAGCAAGATTCCTACTGGGGATATAAAGGTTTTCATTGGGGACTTTAACGCGAAAGTTGGAAATAATAACAACAACCTGCAGTCCGTTATGGGTAGTCATGGTCTGGGAACGGTGAGGAACAACAACGGCGACAGGCTGGTTGACTTTTGTGCTCGAAACCGATTATTTATCGGTGGTACGAAATTCCCCCACAAGGACATACACAAGTATACACGGGTGTGTCCTTCTGGCCGCACACACAACCAAATTGACCACGTCCTGATGAGAAACTTGTTTTTGGGATCCTTAATGGATGTCAAAACCCGTCGGCGAGCGGATATTGATAGTGACCACCGTTTACTCGTGGCAACGTTTCGTTTTAGACCTGCTGCAATTAAAACTAGGGATAGGCCCGACAAATTTAACACAACACGACTTCTTGATCGTAATATTGCACATATGTATAACGAAAAGTTAAGGACAGCCTTGCTCGAAAACCAACATCAGAACACATGGGGGCAGACGTTTCGTCTGTTTGCAAGGAAACTGCCAGATCGGTGCTCAGAACACAAAACTGCAAGGTTAAGCCGTGGATCAGCGATGAATCTTGGATTGAGATCCAAAAACCGTAAACGACTGCACAGCGAACGTATAAACGCTAAAACTCAAGCACAAAAAGAACAAGCAAGATCGCAATATCGACAGTCTTCTCGTCGCGTTCGAAACTTGGTACGCGCTGATCGTGAAAAATATTATAATAGCATTGCTGAACAGGCGGAACAAGCCGCAAATACAGGCAACTTGCGCGGTGTGTATTCGGCCATAAAACAACTGAGTGGAAATAATATTAGAGGTACCACGATTCTAAAAGCAGCCGATGGAACTGAATTAACATCACCCGAACAACAACTTGAGCGATGGCGCGATTTCTTTTCCTTGCAAGCTTCAACAAACCACAATGATCATCAGGAAGATGATATTCTTTTTCTTACAACTCGTCGTAACCCAAGAAGCCACCGTCATGCTCAGAAGTTGAAGATGCTTTAAATAGGATGAAAAACAACAAAGCATCTGGCACGGACAACATTCCTGCTGAACTTTTAAAATATGGAGCTAGGTCTTTAGCGCAGTTTCTCACTCCTATCATTCAAGAAGCATGGGCATCGGACTATATACCAGATGAATGGAAGGAAGGTATAGTGGTCACACTACCCAAGAAAGGGGACTTAACGCAATGCAAAAATTGGCGCGGTATAACCATTCTAAACGCCATTGATAAAGTAATGGCAACCCTCATTCTTCATAGAATCTCCCCTATTGTGGATCAGATATTGCGTGGTGAGCAGGCTGGTTTTAGACAAGGTCGTTCGTGTGCTGACCACATTAATACCTTGCGCATTATAATTGAACAGTCCGCTGAGTATAACACCCCTCTTTATTTATTTTTTCGTCGATTTTGAACGTGCATTCGACACTATATCCCGAAACTCTATGTGGTCTGCATTAACCTACAAGGGAATTCCTGATAAAATAGTAAACATGATACGTGAGCTATATAGGGACGCTCAATGTAGGGTACGTTTCAATGGGAATGAGAGTCGGTCATTTGTTCCAGGCACAGGTGTGCGTCAAGGCTGTGTCCTGTCTCCAACGTTGTTTTTGCTACTGCTCGATTGCGTATTGGAACAAACCAACAGAGATGCACCTTTCGGTATTCGTTGCACATTGTCTGATTTTCTATATGACATAGACTATGCCGATGACATATGTCTAATGGCCCATCGCTTCTCGGATATAGAAGCTAAACTTACAAGTCTGTCTGAAAACGCCAAAAAAGTTGGTTTAAAAATTAGTATAAGTAAAACAAAACTTATGCGCATAGGTACAGATATCGTTACCCCATTAATAATAAATGACCAACGTATTGAAGATGTGGATGCTTTTTGTTATCTTGGTAGCAAGATAACTAAGGATGGTGGTTCAAATGCTGACGTTACCGATCGCATTAATAAAGCTCGAGTAGCCTTCTTTTCCTTATCTAAAATTTGGCGAAGAAATAATATTTCTCGGAAAACCAAAATCCGCATTTTTAACTGCAGTGTGAAGTCAGTATTACTTTACGGCTGCACCACATGGAGCTTAACGCAAGCTACCACTAGAAAAATTCAAACTTTCATCAACAAATGTCTAAGACAGATCTTCAACATCCACTGGCCAGATCGTATTTCAAATGAAGCTCTGCTCCAAAGAGCAAACTCCTTGCCAGCACACATTGATATTCGTAAACGGAAGTGGACGTGGATAGGCCACATATTGCGAAGACCACAAACAGAAATTGCAAGAACAGCCCTCGACTGGAACCCCCAAGGACAACGCCGCCAAGGTAGGCCCCGTAACACCTGGGTTCGTTGCCTTAAACAAGAATGTTTACTTGCTCGAGTATCCTGGAATCAAACAAAAACAATTGCCAGAGATAGAATCAGATGGAGAGAATTTGTTGCTGCCCTATGTTCACACTGAACTTTATTTAAGTATTTATGGTGTTCAGAAATGTAATTCTATTTATATTTAGATAAATAAAGGACATATATATATATATATATATATATATATATATATATATATATATATATATATATATATGTATAGAAATTTGATTAAAAATCAATTGCTGGATTTAAAATTGATAAACTATGTATATCATTATATTTCCTATGTATATAAAATTGATAAAAAAAACAATTTGGAAAGGCTGTTGTTGTCATACCAAATGTATTTTTTAAAGCTTGAATTTTATAATATTGAATTGAATGCATGCAATTCCTGTTTAGTTAATAGATTTATTTGCACTTGTAAACTTATATGTGAACTAATGTGAACTAATTCTAGCATAAATTTGTTTTTCTTTATATTCAAAAGTAAGGACTATGGCAAAAAAATATTTTATTATTTCTTTTTTTAACAACGAAATGTTAAAAATAAACTAAAAATTATTTTAAAACAAAAATACTCTGGGTTCAACAATAGCTCTTTTGTTGAACCCAAAGTAGTTTTTTTTTTTGTTTGAAAAAATTTTTAGTTTATTTTTAGCATTTTTTTTTTTATTTTGTAAAAACAATATAAAATAATAAAAAAATGTTTCTGCCATAGTCCCTACTTTTGAATATAAAGAAGAAAAAAAAAAACAAATTTATGTGAGTTACATTTTTATTAAAAAAAATTTAACTTCAGAAATTACATTATCAATATTATGATAATGTTTTATAATAAATCAATATTCACATTTAAAGCACTGAAGTTACATTACTTAACTTAATAAAGTAATAAACTTAATGAGAATTAATAAAACCTAATTGAAATGAATTTAAAATATTTATTACTAATACATAAACATTTATAAAAAACAACTACATAAATATTACAAAAACAACAGCAATATGTTGATATTTTCTGGTTTTTTATTAAATGCTTTTGAGCGATAGTATAAAAAAAATGTCAAGCAAGTTGCGAATTTAAGCCAATATTTAATTGATTCAATTAATTTTTAATTGACACATTTTGAAATTTTCAACAAATCGATTTAATTAAAAAAAAAAAAATTGGGAAATATTTGAAATATGTATGTGTCTTTATTAAACAAATTTGATACCCAAATGTTGTTGAAGGTCTCATCAGTACACACAGAAAACAGATTGGTTGGCATTCGGTCAAAACCAATAAAATTTATTTTATATGACGTTATTTCATTAGGAAATATCTATAATCGATTAATAAAGCAAAAGTTCTGTACTGACAATTAAAAAGAGAGGAAAGGAACTAAAAAATTCTACACTGCGTTGCATAACTATAATTACAAATGATTTTTGCTATAATACTACAAACATTTTTTTTAAAACTTATATCTGTGATAACCGAATTCTTATTGCGTAAAATTTAAGAGATTACTTAATTGACTGAAGAGAAAAATTGTGCAATATTTTGTTAGTGTTTCATAACTATAATTACATATAATACAAAAAGAAGTGTACATTTTGATTGTCACTCCATAACTCGAGAACGGCTGCATAAAATAAAAAATGGCTGAATACGTTTTGTAGAACATGTAATGAGGATGGTTTTTTAAAAAAATTGTTTAAAAATATTTTCGTTTGCTCGAGATGTGGTGATTTTTCTGAACATTAGTCATTTTCATATAAATTGTGTGAATATCAAAAATTTTTGAAAATAAAATTTGAAGGCAAAACAACGTTTGTCGGGTCAGCTAGTTACATATAAAGGTAAACATAAAAGAATAGAAAATAATGAAAAATTAAAGAATTATTTTTGTTTTTTATTCAATTTTCATCAATTTGCAATTAAATAGCGAGTGGTTAATATTCAAGTGTTTTCGAAAAAGATCAAATTTCACCCTATTTAACAACTGGCTTAAGTGTTCGGGAAATTTGCTAAAAAAAAAATAAACCGTTATAAAACAGGCGGTCCGAAAAAAATCTTTTTGATCTGGACAGGCGTAAAATAATCAACTGTGCCAACTCTATGAAGAGTCTCAATCAGATAACCGATGAATGTAAGGTAAGGTAAATGTGTCCAAATCAACCATAAGTAGGCAGGCTCTTAAAAGATATTTTGAAACAATTCTCCCAGTAAATTACGTTTCATACAAATTTTAATTCTTTTCAGTAAAGTTTCAAGTAAAAAAAGTTTTTAAAATTTGCACCGCATTTTTTATTTAAAAATCTTGATTTTTTTAATGTGTTCATTATAAGCCTAGACATTTATATGAGAATTCGTAAAAGGATCCTTAAATTAGTTCGTTATATAAAAAGTTCGCTATAAACGATGTTCGTTATAACCGTATTACTTTGTATGAAATATGTTAGTAATTGCTATGGTACCGGAAAAATCGTTCATTATAAAAAAAGTTTGTTTTAAACGGTGTTCGTTATAACCGTGTTACACTGTATTTAAATTTCATTTATAAAAAACGTCGTTAAACACGCAAAACTTTAATGCAATCTTGCGAAAAATTTGCCCGAAACGTGAAAAAGTTGGGTATGCCATTCAAATTAAAGTAGCTGAAATATTTAGGATCAATCGTCGGTATTCTTGTGACCGGTTTTATGGGTTCCATTTTCTTGCGCTGTGTAATTAAAATAACGTCTTGAACCCTTTAAAGGTAAAAACAATTTACTGTGCTTTAAAACTAAGTTTTTCTACTTCCCAATTGATCTGAATAACCGACAGAAAACACCGCATTGTCAAAAAAAATTAATGAAAAAACTTTTCTAAGTTTGAAGTAAATTTTTATTTAATTTTTCTACTTAAATGTCCATCAATTGTTTAGATGAAGACTTTTCAATGTAAAACTTTACATATCCGATTATTAAAGTATATTCTACCTAACACTGTCCATCGTTTTTCTCTATTCAAAAAAACTTGAGATTCATCTAAGATTTCAACAGGTGTCGAACATTTTTGAAATAGCTCATATATTTAACAACCACCCTAATGTGTCATCTATAGTATTTTTTACCTTTATGTTTAATTTTTTTTAAACATTAAAGTTCGTCAACTTTTTGTGATTTCTGAGTGACTGACCATGTTGTAGTGCCCGACTGCCAGAGTATTTCTGGTCAGTTTATTTATTTTATTCATAATTTTTATTTGCCCCCAATAAAGGTTATTAACATTGAAATAATTTGTTTGTTTGTTTGATTACACTAACATTTTTTTGTTGTTGTTAATTTTATTATTTATACCCGAAAAAAACTACATAAATTCTCAAAATGATTGTTTTTTATTTGTGAGAATTGTTACAAGGTCACACTATTTGTTGTTATTTATTACAAAATTATTTATAAAAAAATTTATTGAATAATTTTTTATTAGTATAACAAAGAAGTTTTTTTATAAGCAACTACTTGTTGATATTTCCTATTAAAAAGAGAACTTTTTTTGCAGAAGTTCCCAAAATGTATAACAAATGTTTGGCTAGCCTGAACGTAAAAACCATACGTCAATCTGGTAACGATGTGAAATAGAGATTAGAAAATAAACAAAAATCTAAAAATAGAATGTTTGTGTTTGTTAAGGCTCGATAAGTCTTTGGGTTCCGTCACGTGCCGTTCCGGATGGCTGTTTTGTATGGTTAGCCTGTTCCGTAATAATATAGCAGCTGCTTTGGCTAAACGATTATAGTGATTGTTTAACTAGTTGCAAATATGATAGCAAATTAAAAAAAAAATGTTCTTTTAGTTCGTCCAATAAAAAAAATGTTCTTGTGTTTAGTTTTTTATGTGAGAGAAATCAGCTGTTTTGAACTGTCACTTAACGTAGTAACGAAAATTGTGTTTTTAACAGGTTCGTCCGTCACGTAACGTTACACTACAGACGAACTAACCACACACATTAATTTTCATACATTAAAAACAAAACAGTTGATTCGTCACGGAACGTAACGTACAAACTAATTCAGCCTTTAGTGTTTCTCACTTCTGACTATAATATACAATAACAAAATTATTTCAATTTCTATGTGACGCTATATAAAATCTTATTAAATATTGGTCCATATAAATGTATCTGTTTGTATGGGATTAGATCTAATCTGATGCAATTAGATAAATATCAAGTACAATTTTATCCGAATTATGGCAAGAAAGAATTGCATTAGATTGTATAATTTTTGTTTCTGATTGTATCTAAACTGATACAAATAGATATAATTATATTAAAACCAGATGTTATTGCATCCGGACATATATATATTATACGAATTTATTTAATTTATATTAATACATCTAAATATAATTAGATCCGAGTTTTTGTCTGGTAAAAATGCACTAAATGTAACTATTTTGTATATTATTGTATGAAAATATACACAATTTCATACAAATAGTTATACGACATCCTATCATATCCGTCAAGACCATAAACAACATCACTTTGAAGACCGTCGTTCAATTCCATTTGTGATGTATCATGGATCTCATGATATATAGAATTTTTAAAAAAACCTTCTGAAAAATGTTCCTGCCAACATTTTTTAAGAAAATTGTATCTATTAACTTTGTTATTTCTTCATAATTTACCCAGCCAGCAAAAATTTCGATACTTTTCTGAGGGTTAATTACATAAAATACATACACTCATAAAAAATGGTTAGTTCAAAAGTCTGTTAAACGGGTTCCAATGTAGTTGAGCTAATATTTTCTGTTGTTATAATAATAAAATTATAGAAGTACCCAGAAAAATTTTTTCGTATTTTTAGAAGCAGGATATAACAATTGTGCTGAAGTATGTGCTTACTATTACATAATACTGAGAAGCAGCAAAAGAAACGAATAATTTTCGTATAAAAATGAACAAACAAAAATTTTGAGCTTACTGTTTTCCCTTACAAGGATGCAGGTTGTAAGCAGATTACCCTAATCCCTTATAAGGATGCAGGTTGTAGTGCAGAAAGTTTCATATCGTGTATTATAAACGACCTGTACCAATTTTCCCGAGTGATTTTCTTGTAGCGGCAAAAAAAATTAAAATGATTATATTATATGTATGTCAAAAATTTCAACAGCAAAAAACTAATATCTGTAGAATTTTATGTAAAATAAATTATTTGTATTCATATTATTACATTTAATCGTAATAATGTAGACATGAAATATGATTTTACTGCAAGCCATGAAATCACAGCTTTTTATAAGCGCTAAAATCAGCGCTTATTTTGCCCAAAAGTAATGCTTCCAAGTGGGAATTCGTCATATAAAAATCATAGCATATGTAAGCAGGTTTGTAAGGGATTCTTTTTGACTTACTCCCTTACAAACATGCTTGCATGTAAGCAGCGTTTTTTACTGGGTACTCATGCACAAATTTCATCTGCATTTGCACTCATTTTTCGACCTAAAATTTAGTAATTCGTGATTCTCAAATTTTCAAATTTTGCTTGTTAATTAAAACCGCAATTCTTTTCAAACTATTAATTTTTTGTGTCTCCGCTATCGGTCTCTTATCAAGATAAAACAAAATGGACCCAATATATAATGGACCAAAGTAATCTTTATTAACAACTTGTATTCCTGGTAATAGATATGAACTTGCCTCTGGTCAGCTCTGGAGAGACTTTTATAGATGAAATTTTAAATTCTGTGGATTTAGCTACATTCTTAGTTAAACTAACTACAACTGTTAACTCAAATTAAGTTCTTATAAAATTTAGGTCACATAAATTTAGCAGAATGTGATTCTTAACTTCATTGAAGTTTCCGCTGGTGCAAGTTCAGGTACTATTTTCTGCTGTCAGGTACTTTTTTCTGTTGTCAGCTGTATTTTCAATTATTTGTACGGGCATTTTTAGAGTATATTTTTGAAATTTCATAATTTTATTGTCAAAAATTACTAATTTTTTGGACAAAATTATGAGTTTTCAAAACGAATCATAAAAGACACAAAAATTTGTGAAAAAGCCCTATTTAATCAAAAAAATATTTAACAAATTATCGGAAAAAAAATATTATTCTATAAAGGTTTTCCTCGTCTCCAGTAAAGGTTATAAAAAGGATTTATTGACATCAATTGAATTTTAATAAATATTTTCCTAAAATTAGTTAATTTTTATTCATATTAAATTATTTTTAGAATTTTAAATTTAAGTATTACAAAAAAAAAACCGAAAAATAACCGAAACCGCGTTTTTCTAATTTTCAAATACCGAAAACCCGGTGTTAAAATTTTTCGGTTTTTAGGAAACTCTATATATTTATAATTGTTATTGTTAAGCAAAGTTGAAAAATTTTAATAAAATTGATTGAAACAAACTCACTTTTTTATTATTTTTATTTATTTTTTTGGGACTTTCAACTTTTGGATTTCTTTGGTATTACCCAATCTCCCAACACTTGAGAGATAAATGCAACAAGTACCTAATTGGCGTGCCATCAAATAAATACATGGTAGTCGAAAATTGAAACCAATTTTTTATTAGTTTTCCAATTTTTGGTGTTTTATGTACCGGGCACTGATGCCCCTTCATGGAATAAAAATTTTAAAGCAATGATTCCTAAAGGTTGTAATTATGCACAGTTGAAAGTATGTTTCGTTGATGTGCCCTTTTCAGATGAAGAGTACGATCGTCACAAAAGCGGAAACACATGAGCGTGAATTTTGTTCAAAAAGCAGTTTAGTTTTAAATAGGCCAGTCTGCTTTGTGAACTGAGCTTTTTGATATTTTACAACATAGAGGAGCATATAAAAAAATTTAAATCCTAAAATTATATTGACCTGTTGTCAGGTACTATTTTCTGTTGTCGTAGCTGGATTTTCAACTATTTGTACAGGCTTTTCTTTAGAGTGTATTTTTAAAATTTCATAATTTTTTTTATCAAAAATTACTAATTTTTTAGACGAATATATGAGTCTTTCAAAAAGAATCACAAAAGAGACAAACATTTAAAGAAAAGTATTTAATCCAAAAAATGGTTCAGAACTGACTCAGAAATGTAAATAAAATGGAATATTTTCAAACAATTCAAAAAAGGGTCTAAAAATATTATTGATTTTTAATTATTATCTTTTATGAAATATGGTTTTTGAGTAATTTTTGAAGCAGAAAAGAAGGCTCTTTTGGAACAACCACTTTCATACAAAAACTTAAAATTTCACAAATATATTTTGAGCCAGAATCATTTTGAAGTAAGTTTGTTGGCGGGATAATACAAAGTTTGTCAAACACTGCAAGTGTTAAGTACTCGTAATTTCCGTTTCCGATTCAAAATACATTAAATAAAACAATATTCGTGCGTAAATGTTCATCACAAAAGTTCTCTTTATAAATATTTGAATGTGTATGGGAAAAAATAACTATATAGGAGAATTATTGTACTACTTCAGAAAAAAAACCAGCGTAATTTATAAGTAAATTGTGACATTATATTAACAAAGTACTAAACAGACATAATACTAAATAGATAATGATTATTTAAACAATTTACAACACAGACATTTTGTAGACTTTATGACGACAACAAAAAAAAAGTGAAAATGAAAATAAATCACATATTGCATTGAGATTTATAATAAAAATATATTAAATAATAAATAAATAAATGAAAAAATGAGAATATTTAATTTAAATACACTGAAAGAATTAATGATAATATGCTAACATTTGTTTTTGTTACAATTGTTCACGGTTCGTCTGAAGCTGCTTTAGGTTTAAAAAAAAAAAAATAACAGAAATTTCGAGCATATTTCTCCTGTATAAATCCTATGGCGAGCCAAAAAAAAAATTTTAGTTAAAAAAAAAATTCTACTTGCAAGTATACAAGTATTTCAGGTGCACATATAAGCACATATAAAACTGCAGAACACTGGCTCTGGTGCCTAGGATTTGATTTCGGATCTTGATTAATTTGGGTGTGGGGTGTTTCTATCAGTTTAACTGGTTCAGATATATTTTTGAATTAACTCACAAAGAAGCTTAAAAAAGCGATACTTTTAATTTTTTTGAAAGTCCATAGTATCAAAAGTTGGGGTTTCCGGTGGAATTAGAGACCAGAATTATATAAAATATAGAAATGTTAGCTTAAAACAGCTTTTACTTTAAGAACGTTTAAGAAATACACGTGGACAAAGATAAGCAATCGCTTGTTTAAGCTACTTTCTGCGATAACTCAAAAACTATATCGGACCCACTAAAACTGATATAATTTTCGAACACCCCATTAGAGTTTTCAAATATTCGACGTATTTAAAAAACCGGGTTTCCAATACTTTAAAAACAGCATTTTTTTAAAACCGGTTTTTGGTTTTTTAAATTCAAAACCGGTACGAATAACCACTTCTTTCCGGTTTATATAAACCGATTTAAATTGCTAATATCTGAACATGTTTGTAGGTACACATTTTAAAATTTACTATAATATTAAATGTCGATATTTAAACCACGATAAACTACGATAAAACTTGAGAAGTACACCATGAAACTCGATACTCGTGTAGTTCGCAAAATTCGAACTACACTTAGAATACTATGTAGGTAAGACCACTGCAAATGTAGTTGAAAACTAATGAATTTTCACTTAAAGAAAGGACGACTTACATTTCATTAAATTCAACTAACATTGTCATTTGTTTTTGAATGTTCAAAAAATGACAAACAATTTTAGTAAAAATGAACCACATGGTAGTAAAAAATTAACAAACATTTATTTTTTTAAATAACAAAAAAGTTCTGCAAAAAATGAATGTAAAATCATAAAACAGTCATTTGATGTGGTTTGTTTTTTTGTTTTTAAAAACTACAAGGTTAGTAAAAAATTTAAGTTGTTCTACAAATGACTGACATTTACATTAAAAATAAAGAAACTGTATTACAACCTAAACAACTACATATTTTTAAAGCAGAAGTTCCCTGAGTGTACTCATCAAGTACCTCAAGTAGTGAAAGAGCAATTTTTGATCATTTGAACTCATGTCAAAGAATAAATATTAAAGATAAGTATAACAAATGTACATTTTTTGGAAATGTAAATGTGAAAATATGCAGATTTTAAACATTTGATATCATTTTAATAAAAAAAATTTAAGAAAATAGTTGTTAAATTCAGCAAAACTTTTGCAAAATTTAGAAGTTTTTTTTGCTGATATTAACAATTTTTCTGCAAGGACACTCCCAGCTTTTTTTGAATGCAAAGTATTTCATGTGTATTTTTGGGTTTTGCGATATAATAGAATTGAATTTAATATGCAAAACCTTATAATTTGGACAAAATAAAGGGAAGTTTAGTTAAAAATTTAGTAAACATTTTTAAATAACTTTTTCAGCTAAAATTTGGGTCACCTAAAATTTAGCAGACCATGATTCTCACCTTCATTGAAAATACTGTTGGTGCAAATTCAGGTACTATTTACTGTTGTCGTAGGTGAATTTTCAACTATTTGTGTTTTTTTGTTAGTGTATATTTCAAATACGAGTAATTCAAAACATAGACAATATTTTTTTACACAATTACATTTTTTTTTTTAAGAGAAGCAACACATGAAATTCTTCCTATTTTTTTAATGTGTTTCTTTCTTTGGAAAAGGGAATAGAGGAGAGATTATAAGTGGAGAAATATAAAGGTCTTCAGACATGGTATCACTGTAATTGCGAGAGATGATGTCTCAGAACTCTCCACCTGATGGAAAGTTGGCGAAGTTGGCTGATTCATTATTTTACTTCGGTGGGGTTAAGTGATATGGGAACACCGATGGTGGGCGCTGCGATATTTATGAGGGATAGAAAACTCATACATATTATTTTTCTAAATTGATGTTGCCGCCGGCGGTGTTTGAACCCGGGACCATCTGTGCAACAGTCACAACACGCTAACTTTATCTTAAATTAAGGCTTAACCATGGTTATGAATGTCAAATTTATATGAAAATATATGTGGTTAAAGTTAAACTCTGGTTATTTTTAGAAAAGTAACTCGATATATTCTTAATGATATTTATACTCACATGGTCATGTCACTTAAGAAGCTTGTAATCAATGTTATACAGTGTAATTTACACAGTTCAACAAAATCAGAAAAAGTTGATGTATGGCCTTAGAATTTTAAAGTTAGCTATAGCTAAAGAAATATTTGCAAAACATGTTTTGTAGGAAATTACATTTTTTGATATACTTTTTGCAGAAAGTTACAAAATTGAAAACAACGACGCTACTGTATATTGAAAAAATATGAACTATGCTTTTTAATTTAATATATTACAAGTTTTGAAAGGTGCGATAATTTTACCTATACATGTATTTATAGTTGAAATTTCTCATTTTTCACGATTTCGCTAATAAAAGATCTGCAACAAAAAGAAGATCCAAAAATTTTAATATGTATATTTAGTAAACATCACGTGTTCCTTAATTTATGAGAAATATCTTTCTCTTTTAGTTAAATGAAAAAATTAATTAAATTAAAAATTTTAATATATTTTTATGCTTCAAATATATGAAGTCTATGACCAATCCTAACTAATAATATTCAGATAAAAACATTCTTGTATGCCTAACACATGTTTTTAAATCAATATCAACCAAGTTCTAGCTAACAGAAGTTCGTTTTCCTAAAAAATAATGATTTTAAATTATACATGTTAAAAATTTACTTTTTAAATTTTCTCCATAGTAAATACATATAAAATTAATTTTCATTAAAAAGTTATAAAAGTTGTATTTCAGATTGAATTTTTTGAAAATTTTGATATAAAATTTCTTAAAAAAACTTAATAAAGCCATAAACATGTTAAGTGTGGCTACACTTTCATCATCTGATGAAGAGGGAGATTATGGAATAAGTGAGTTGGTTTCCTTGCGAAGACAATTAAGGCAGCAATCCAACATATATTCGCTTCCAAACCTAAAATTTAAATAAACTTAATTCAAAAATATTTCTAAATTACAATATTTAATGTAGCAACATTAAATATCCACTTTATATGCCATTTTCAAATGTTGTCGTGATTAAAAATTTTTACGACAATTTTCAAAAAATTTTACAGTAAGTACGACATACGCAATACGGAAATTGTAATAGATTTACCGACAGTGTTACAATTTAGTCGTTTTCGACACACACAATACCGTTTTGTAAAAACGCCCTATAATCGACACGACAACGCCTTAGACAATCATTGTGATTATCTCGAATTCGTTTACCAATCCTAATAAATAGTTGCTTGTATAGACAATGCAATCCACAATTCGGTTGGTACTACTGAACCTCTAATTTAGTGACATATTTGATTGTGAATACGGTATTTGCAGTAACCACTTTTGATTATCGACAAAAAACATTTTTGCGAGAAAAACGATAAAGAAAGTTTACAACAAAATTATTAAATTTCTACAAGATAGGTTTTCTTTTTTGTTTGCTATATCTATAGCTGCATTTATTATAAACAATATTGTTAATTTTTACGCATTTTTGCACTGAATATCCAGAGTTATTAACAATTTTAAAAAAAAAGATTTTTTTATTATATGGCCTATAAGCCGTTTTTATCACAATTTTATTGTTTTTCTTTCAAGTAGGTCAAAAGTTTTTTTTTTTCTTTTAACCATTATAAAACTAGGTTGTCATAGTGCAAACCAATGCTAAAACTTTTTTATTGTTTTTTGTTTTATATGCGTTGCTTATTTCAAATGTGTCAAACCAAGATTGACGAATAATGTTTTTATTTTTCTATAGATAGTTTGACTCATTGGCCAAAAAGTGGTCAATACACCATACCAATGTTAAGAAATTTGTAAAAATAGGGATACGCAGCGCATATGGGGCTGGATATCTCCTAATTGATACGAGGTATATAAAAACGGATTAAAGATTTAGAAAGAGGACACATTAATCATATATAATCAATTCCTAACTCAATTTTGCCAGAAATGGTCTATAGGTCTCACCAATATTCATACGACGAATTAAAAAAAAAAAAAATTATAGATGGTACCGATTCTCTGGGATTATTACAAAATAAATGGTTGCTTATACATACACAACTACTAACCGAATTTTATTTGAAAATTTGATTGGAAATAAAATAATTGGATAAATGGATTGTTTCTTAGTTCCCTTTCTCTCTTTTTATTTTCCAGTACAGTATTTTTGCTCTATTAATCGATTATTGGTAGTTCTAAATAAGATAACGTCGTATCAAATAAATTTTAATGGTTTCGACTTGGAATTCAAATCCTTTTTCTGGGTTCTGAAATTTTCAATGTCAAAATATTTGGAAACATGGATTTATACATTGGAAATATTAAAACTAAGTTGAAATTTCGAAATTGTTAATATCAATTAATATTTGTATTGATTTTGACAGAGGTATCAAAAAATGCGGAGTTTTTAAGCATTCGAAACCCGGTTTTTCAAATATGTCGAATATTCGACACCTATAGAAAAAATTGTATGATAGTCTAATATTTCAGTTTAAAATAATTTTTTAATTTATTTTACTGGCCCTGTATGATTTATATATTTCAAATCAAAGAAGAACATTTCAAAACATTATTGAAATTTTATCAATGATAATAAAAATAATTTTGTGGCTTTTTAACAATTTTGGCCACAAATACCTTTTAAAACCGTTACGCGTTTCAAAACCGTATAACATTCATCCCCACCTTGATGCGCGCCTGGAAATTAAATAAAAGTTTAATCGAAATTTTGTTGACAACAATATTTTTTGTGCAGCACTTTTTAATAAATTTGAGATGTTACGAGTATTCAGTATAAGAGAAATTATTTGGTTAAAAGAAATTATTTCAAGGTTTTTCAAAATTGGTGTACTAAATGTTGTATGTGTTGTATAGGCGTATCGAAAATAGAGATGTTTAAATGTTCTTTTTAAAATATAAAACAATAGATGATAGTATGATACAATATTTATACCTATGTTTAGTTTACTACACGCAGGGAAAAAATATGATTGGACATGATTTGGGACAATAAAGTATCATAATATGATTGTAACAATCATAAACATGATTCTGATTGATCATAGGACGATTTTATCATGGTCTAGGATCATAATATTATTACGAAGATCGTATTATGTTTATGTTTAATGGAGAGTGAAAACCCATCCAAAAAAAACCCAAAATCTTCATCAAATTGAAAATAACATTTTACCGTTTATTTTTACAATACAACATTTACAGCACTTAGACACTTTGTGAAAACCTTTAATAACTTGTATGTTTTACAATGAGAAAAAAATGAGAAAATTATGTTTTTCCAAAATATATTTCTGATTTAAATATCAGACACGTTTGTTTACGAGGGCGGTCTCAAAATTAGCCGACCTAACAAAGAAAACACAACAAACTTTTCAAAATAATCCGAGTGAGCTAAATCTGGCGAAAAAGGTGCGTGATGAAGCAATTCGAACTTTAATTCATTGATTTTGGCCACCGCAATAGTGGCTGTGTGAACTGGTGCATTGATGAGACAACACTTTCCTTTTCGCCAAATGCGGCATTTTTCATCAATTTCATCATTTAAACGCTGCAATAACTTAGCATAGCACTTGATTTTTTTTTCTTTTTGGAGATAATCAATAAAAATTATACCACGCGTCTCCCAAAAAACAGACGCCATACCCTTGCCCACAGATGGACTTGTCTTCTCCTTCTTTGGACACGATTCTTTCATTCCAGTCCACTGCTTTGAATGTTGCTTTGTTTCAGGTGGTGGACCCATGGTTACAAGCCGAAGAAAAAACTCGGATTTATTTCGGTGTAACATCGTCAAACACACTTTAAAAACATCTTTATGTCGCTGTTTTTGTTCTATTGTGAGCAAACGCTGCACCCATCTTGCGTATAGCTTTCCCATCTCCAAATTTTCGTTCAATATCCGATGCACGCCGAAAAAAAGAGAATCATATTATGATAGTTCAAGAACATCATGTTATGATTGCAATGCGTAACAATCATACTATTATCGTAGAAATCATATTATTATTCTACATAACGATAAAATCGTCGTCGGTAATCATAATATATTCAGTCAGAATCCTGTATATGATAATTAGGATCATAATATGATAATTTTTTGTCCACAATCATGTCCAATCATATTTTTTTTCTGATGTATAGCACTTTTTGAAATGCCTTACATTTCAGCAAACTCACGCACCTTCAGCCGACGACCATCCAATACCATTTTGTTTATTTTCTTATACGTTTCTGGTAGAGTTGTGTCGTTCATGAACGAACTAGTTCAATTGAACGACTCACTAAATTGAACGATATGACTCGTTCACCAATATTCAATCTTGTCGTTCAATCGTTCATTTCATTTCGTTCAATCGTTCATATCGTTCTTTTTATTCACAGAGCAATTGCATCTCTATTCAATTAAAACTGCTTGTAAGAGCAATTATTTTTTTTTTTATGAAATAATAGTAATATTGTTTCAAATTAGGAAAAACAATTATAGTCATAAAAATAAACTGTTTTTACACAAAATAAATAAATTTTTGTTAGAGAAGTTGCAATTTTATAACACTTTTTGTCTATGTACAGTAAAATTTGTGAAAAAAAACTCGTAAAACATGAATAGTGCGTAATAATTGTCAAACGAACGACACAGTTCACAACACGCAGATCAGTCACAAGCCAAAGAAAAAAAGAACGATTGAACGATTTGAACGAACTAGTTCACTGACTCGAATTGAACGATACTGACCGAGTCAACAAAATGAACGATTAATCCCAACTCTAGTTTCTGGTGTGGACACCTCAATTAGCCGACCACTACGGTGTTCGTCTTAGCAGCTCGTACGGCCGCGTTTAATCTCTGCCACCCAATATTGTATAGTCGTAAACGAAGGAGCAGACTCCCCCAGAGTAGAATATAGCTCGCCTTTAATATTGGTTTCAAATGAAAGTATTGAATTACAGATCGGTGACTACTTTTTTTCTATGTTTTCAAATTCACTGAGATTGCTTATGTTTGAAAGCTCAAAAAAAAATACTAAACAACGTGAAGCCTTGAAACCTAAAACATATGCTTTATAAGGTTGCCACTTTTCACAAAAGTATTTTTTTTTTTCAAACTAGTGCCGCCATCTATATATTGAAAGAATTATCCTTCATGATATTAATGAAAATATTTCATAGAATTTTTTTCGTAGATTCAAAGAAGAATGTCATATCCAAAAAATGTTATTAATAATAATAAATTTTTTATAAACTTTTCTTCACAAAATTTCAGTGTCATGAAAAAAAATTCATTCGATTATTTATAAAATCGAATCTCCTCAAAAATTCAATTATTTCAATGTAGCAGTCTTTTATTAATTATGGACTTCAATGAAATTGTTTAAAAAATCATTGAAGCGGTTCATTGGTTTAGTTGCATTGTATTTTTGGAGACATTAGCGAAAAGTTTTATTCATTCAAGGAAACTTCTTAATATTAAAAAATTTTATGAAACTGTTCCATAAATTCTATTGTCATAGTTTAATGAAGATTTTCATTAATTATACAACCATTTCATAAACATTGACTTTAATGAAACCTGTTTCATAGATTCTATAAAAAGTTTCAGTGGACGAGTTAAAGTGACAATTTTCATTTAAGCTATGAAGAAATTATTACTGAAGTGAAGCTAATTTTATGACCGCATTCGTATATTGATTTAAAATGATTTTTTAACCCAATTTTACTTCTTCTATATCTAGAAAATAGGGAATATGAATGAAAGAACTACCCGAGTAAAAAAGATTAGATATAATCTAGTTATCTAGTTATAACCAGATATGATTAAAACTAATTATATATGATAGAATTTAATAAGATCTGGTGCCAGATCTGATCATATATGATATGATATGGGATTAGTGATACACTTTATGCCCAGATCTGATCAGATGTAGTATAAGATATGTTCATATCTGAAGGGATCTGGGATATTGGATGATTTTCGTGCCCAGATATGAACAGATATGAACAGATCTGGTCATATTGGATCATAGCTGGTCCCAGATCTGTTCATATCTAAAAATATTTCATAATCCCTTTGTCCAGATCTGGTACTAGATCCGAGCTCTTTTAAGCTTTATATTTTCTGTTTTAATTTTTATTGTGAAAATTTTGGGAAAACCGAAACAGTTTTCATTAATTTTTTTTATATAAAAATATGACGTTTTTTCAAATTAAAGCATATATTATTAAGAAAGTTTACATTAAAATGCAAGAAAATAAATTGAAACGAAACAAACATTTACAAACATTTTAACAAATGACTACGCAACATTTTGAGATGATCCTGGCAGCCATTACTGTATTCCAAAAAAGTGAAACATTTAAAAATGTGGATTTGTTTCACCTTGTCTATGTTCTCCATTTATTTGTCCCAAGCTTTTGAATAAATTTATTAACATAAACGCATTTTAATAATTTAACTAGAAAATTTTAAAAATTATTCAACCTCTCCAATCTAAAAAAATCAGATCTGCCTAGATTTGATCAGATATGCCTATATTTGATCAGATCTGCCAAGATTTGATCAGATCCGCCCAGATTTGATCAGATGTAATTATATCCCAAACTTGTCCCCATGTTTGAGATCTAATTAGATATGATAAAACTGATCTAAGTAGATCTGGTCAGATCAGATCTTTTTTACACGGGTATTCGATATTTAAGTTGAATATTGATTATTTGGTAAATTGCCGAATACACTATTCATGGCATCTCTATGAAAAATATATAGTATTCCTTACCTTAAACATTCCTAGTTAATATATGCACCCCACTCACTACACCACACTTGTGGGTTTCGGTATTCTTACGGTTTCTTTATTTTTCGGTGATAACAGGAAAAGTATTGTACTTATACGAAGTTTGTTTTGTATTACTTTTAAACTGATAACTTAACTTTTTTATTTATTTATTATATATGCAACAAATTATGGAAATTTTTTGTATATGCAAATATTTTTCTTTTTTTTTTTACAAACTTTTAACTATTTAGTATAAATTTTATAATAGCGAAAAAAAAATAATATTATTCGTTTTATTATGTTATTATCTGTAACACTTGGAGTAAAAATGATATATTAATCTCCATTTTGTATGAATTTTTGTTAAATCTTTATAAACACGATAACAAGACATCAAGTATAAACTTTGCTAAAAACTTATAATATAAAATAAACTTAAGTTTAGTTAAATTTTATAAAAAAATAAATTTCTTTCATACACTATTAATAATGAAGAATACATTATTTTAAATGTCTGCATGGAAGGGGGAACACTAAATATTTTCCGTTTAAAAGTGAAGTAAAGACGAGGAAAATTGTGCGTAATTTTTTGTTTGTTTTATTCGTATGTAACACTCGGTACCAGGCGAATTAAATTTCAGAATAATTTCAATGTAAATTATTAAATTGACATTTTTTGTTTTTGTTTTTTTTTTTACAATAAAGCTGCTTTTTATTAAAGGGTATTACACACAGATTTGTTAAAATGCAATTATGATTTAAGAAGACGTTATTTTTTTTTTTTTCGTTTTATCTGGATATTATTTTTACACGCACTTTATTGTGGAAATTCTTGTAGAAATTTTTTAAAATTAATTGAATAATTGTTTTTTTAAATACTCTTACTTTTTTGGTTTGTTATTATTTCTTTTAAAACAATTTTACTTTTGTTGATAAAAATAGATGTTGTTTTTTTTTTTTGTTGGAATGCATCACGCGAATTCAATTAACTTTTGTGTGTTTTCAACATAATGATTTCCGTAAAAAAAAAAAAAAAAAAATCCAAAAAAATGTAAAAGAGATTACTCAGCAATAAATGTAATTTATTGCATTACTTTTTTGGTATTTCGTTAATATTTATTTGTCATTAAACAATCGGTTTCATAAAGCAGCGAATATCTACTGAAGTTTTTTTTTTTTTTTTAGAATAAAACAAAATGTTCTGAAAAAATATCAGTTTAAATTTTTTATATTTATGACGCCGATTGAGTTCTATCTGCCGCGACAGTTTTTAAATGAAAAAGAAAAAAACAGTTATGTGTGCTATATGACCGCCATGCTCAATACTCTAGTACACTTCGACCTCGATTAAAAAAAAAAAACTAAAACGTTTCCCACAAATGTAAATTTATTACTTTTCACAAGGTCGGTCAAAAATGGTTAAAGATGATAAAGAAAATCAACTGCACTCAATGGGCAAAAAAATGTAAATAAAAATTTTTCACCAAATGTTAAATGTGTTTTGAAATGTGGAAAATTACCAGAAAATAACATCGTACCAACATAATTTTTTTTTTAAGCAAAGAGCCTGTATCTTAACTATGAAAACAAGATATGTTTTAAGAAAATCCATGGATAAATTCCAAAGTTATGGTTAATTATGTGTGACAACCTCTTTTTAAATTCTGTTTTTTTTTTTTGTAAAAAAAAAAATAGTTTCATGCAACTCGGGGGCTAGGTTTAATTTTTTTTAGTGTGTGTTTGTGAGCGCTGCATATGTCATACAACGATAATGTTGATCCCCTTTATAACCCCCAAAAATAACAAATGAAAAACCTACTTTAAAATAATAATAGAGGGGGAGATCGACCATTCTCTATTTAAGAAAATCGAAATGAAAAGAGAGAGAGGACAACTACCCAGTCAGAAAAAGTCAAACGGACCACAGCTGGCAATGCACTTTAGCAAGTGGTAGAAGTGCTAGGAACCAAAATTTCCAACGTTGGTAAAACCATGAAATAGGTGGTCTAAAAATTTGTTTTACAAAGTAAAATTAACAAAAATTCATGTGTAATTTTATTGATCCCGCCGGGAATCGAACCCTGCAGCTCTAACCACTGAGCTAACGAGACCTACATATAATACTTGATAGCTTTAAATATAAGTAAATGAAAACTGCTGCTTAACAGTTGGCTACTCAAACATGTCAGCACTGGCATAAGATTTGTTGGAAACAACTTGTCAACGTTAGGAAAACAAACAAAAAAGTTGGTATTGAACCTTTGAGGACCATACATTTTCCTCCGAAACAATTTTAAATTGTTCACGATTTTCGAGATCTCTGACCTAATAATAGTTATGTAAAAAAAATTGGCTACCCTAGCCGCCCCCTCCTTGCCCCCCCCCCCCATTTTTCTTGTCAAAAACTTTTAATTTTGCTCTTAAAATAAGAATATTTTTTTTTCAACTTTGAGGACTATTGATGGGTAAGTGGGAGCCGATAGAGATTTACCGCCTTCCACATTTTTATTGCCCTAACCCTTCCTTACAAAATACCTTTAGACATAATTACCTCACACTCAGGGAACTTCGGTTTTAAAAATTTGTAGTTATTTTGGTTGCAATACAGTTTCTTTATTTTTAATGTAAATGTCAGTCATTTGTAGAAAAAATTTAATTTTTTACTGAACAAACCACATCAAATGACTGTTTTATGATTTTACATTCATTTTTTACAGTAGTTTTTTGTTATTTAAAAAAATATACTAAGAATATATCATAGATATGGCATCACTTACAACATATGGGAAAACAGTGGACATTAGAGTGAGGTAAGTTTCTAAAAATAGAACTGTTGTGTTGTTGGAGTTGTACTTCTGAGATTATGTATGCAAGAACAAAAACACCGTGTATTGAATAAAACTAGTTTTAATCACAACAAAACTCGACCTGACGATAGCTCAGAGGGCTAAAGCGCTCTGTCTAACGTGTAGTGCGAGTGTATGCGGCATTAGAAATCAGTTTATCTATACCACGGTCAGTGATTGCACAGAAAATTTCATACAGACGCAATCGAACAAATAAAAACATAACAAATATTACATTATTCAAAAAAAAAAAAAAAAACAGGGTCACTGACGAAGGTTCAATACTAGAAACTGCGCAGTCTGATTCAGAAAAAATTGAAAATTTGCAATGTAGTTATGATTTTTAGAAAATACACTCATTCTTCTCTACCACGCCTTTCACAAAAAAATATATGTTAGTTTATTTTTTACGAACATATGTGGTTAATTTTTACTGCAATTGTTAGTAATTTTTTGAACAGTAAAAATATATGGCAAATGTTAGTTGAATTTAATGAAATGTTAGTCGTCCTTTCTTCAAGTGAAATTTCATTTCTTTTTGACTACATTTGCCGTCGTCTTCACCTACATTACATGGACAACTATAAGTGCCAAAAACTAACGGGCAAACATACTTGCCTGTGGTCGCCAAAGGGTTAAAAGAGCTTTTCCAGATACAAAAAAATCAATTATATATGAAAAAAATATTAAAAAGTATAAAACAAATCGCAAAAAAAAAATGTTTGCTTGAAACCGGATTCGAACTCGCAACCTTCCGACAACAAACATTTTTAAAGAAAGCATCATCATTTTTATAAAACAAATGCTGTTCCAGCGGTTAGACTTTTGAGCCGTTGGTAACTTTTGACTGCATAGCACTTGGAAAACACTTTTTCCCAACGTTGGCACAGTGGTGTCAGCCAATTACTTGCCAATTTTATTTTTGTACACCACTGAAATTATTGTGAAACAAATACTGGCAAAACACTTTTTGGAAACGCTGGTAAAACGTCTTAAACAAGTGTTCTACCAGTAATTTATTTACAATTTATCTGTTAGCCAGCGGCTTGATTTTTATGCCAGTGCTTGATTTTTTTGTACCACTGGCAGTTTCTGACTGGGTATGTATAAACAAACTCATACAAAAACAGAAAAATGTAATTATGTTTGCATAGCACATTATTACTCCCATGTAATTTACATAAAAACTATGTAAAGCAAGAATAAAAAAAAGATCGGTTAGGTGGATTTCCATATGCCTTTCATTATAACATAATCATTTTATGAACAGATTTTGATAATCTCGTTTTGTACAATATGATACAGATTTTGCTGTCATTGTAAATGGGCTAAGTTCAAAAATCACGAAAAATGTTTAAAACTATTGAAATAGCGAGTGAAAATATATAAGCTAGTGTTTCAAATTATGTTAATCGATTAACCGATTACTCGATTTATCGTCCCTATTTCGGTAAATGTCGAAACAAATAATTTAATACTCAAATAGTTATTCGACCCGAATAATCGGTTAAAATAGGTCGATTAACCGGTTAAATTTTGTATATGCATTGCAATATAATTTAAATACTGAACATTTAAATGGTTGAATTTTGCACACGTGATCCTTAAACGACAGGAAAGATCGCCACATACCTTTCATACCTACTTTTACGCCTACTTTTACACCCACTTCTTAATAATTTTTTAACGCATTTTTTAATTGAGATAAAAGATTTTTTTCCCACTGGAACTTCCTCAAAACTGGCTCAAATGATACTTTTATATATATTTTTCATTGACCACGCCTACTTTTATGCCCACTTCTTTTCAAATTTATGTTTATATCTCTAAATTTGTTTTTTTATTAATTTCACATGCTTGGCAATGTCGCTATACGTTTTTATCTATCATGCCAATTTTTACGCCCACTTTTTTTAAAATTTTTTTATATGCTTTGGGTGTTTCATATACACATTTTTATTTTTCAGCGGATTTCTCTAAATGTTTGTATACAATATCCCTTTACCACGGACAAAGTTGTCATACAACTTTTTATTGATCAGGCAAAGTTTACCTAAAACATATGAAATTTGCATTGCCCACATTAATTGTTTGCTCAACAAATTTTGATTTTCTTATGGATTTCGTTCAAATTTAGAACTAACAATTTTTATGCCTTGGGCTAGGTCACCAAATACTTATCATAGGGCACGGGGTGTAGCGTTGGCTGCTAGGCGTGGGTAATAAAGAAGTTAAGGAATCGTAGAAAAAAACGGTATCTTTTTTAAGTCTTAAGGTATGCAAGAAAAATTTGTTTTATAATATGTGTTCTTTTTAAAGTTTTTGAGTCCCGAGCAAGACCGGGTACAAGCAGCTAGTATATTTATAAAATGGATTATAACTTTCTATTTATTTACAAGTCTTGGAGTCCTGAGTGCAAATGCCCATTCATTTTCGATTGTCATCACCACCACGAATTTTTCCACACATATAGAGAAAAGCAAATATTTTTTAAAAATTTAAAAGAGTGCTCATTTGCTGATAAGGGTATTTGAACTCAAGACTCCAAAAAATAAACCTTGACCCTTTCATGCAAACGCTATTGTTCAAGGGTTGCCATATAATTAATAAAAATAAAATTTTTGGCATTTTTGTATAGAACTTTTTTAAAAAATTTTTAATTTATAAAAAGAAGAACCGTGTCATAAAAGTCATATGCTGATTTGGTTAAGGAATTAGAAAAATTTTTGTAAAGTATGTACTTTTTTTGTAAAATCAAAAGATAGGATCAGGAAGTTTCAGAACTTGTAAAAACTTTGATATATAAAAATTGTAAAAATTCGATAGATCAAAATGACTAAAAGCGCCCGCCTTTTTAAAAAAATTCTCAAAAATCGTAAAAATTCGATACATCAAATTGTGTATTACAATTAAAGTTCGATAGATATTTACTTAACCAGTAAATAAAAATTATAATTTGAAAAAATCTTAACCCTTTAGTACATACAAAGCGTCAAAATTTGAATTTTTACTGTGAAAGCCACCGCTAGAGGGCGCTACAAGTGTACAAAAACTTCAGAAAATGCTTATTGAGCCACTATTTCACCTTTCTACGAAAATTTGTCAAAAAAAATTCCTACGGGATCGATGAGTGGCATAAAATGGGTTAAAAAAGAGTTATAGCATTCGCCCCATTTTCATATATTTTGCTAAATTTTTCGAAATTTAACCGCAAAATAATGAAATTTTTTTTTAATTTACTTAAAATGATCTTTATATTATGTATAATCATTTCGGTGTTTGTTTCTGGATATTTTACTGGTGTTGCAAGGAATTGAAAATATCCTGAAATGTTTAGAAACGTACTTTCACTATTATTAAATTTTAAGACTATTGTAACAACCGAAATTTATTTACAAATTTCCAATTTTTATTGTAACAATAGAATATTTTATGTTTATGGACTATAATATTCTATAAATAGATTCACATGCGTTAACAAAATTTATTTAATTAATACAAAAATTATATGCCTCAAACTGGGGTCGAACCGGTCATCTTCCGTTTGTCAGACAAGTACTTTACCTCTAGCCTAAACCCAATTCAAAAATGTTTTTTTAAATTTCAACCATGAATATATTCTAGTTTCAAATTTAAATATTTGCCTAAAAATAGATTTGTATGTACAACGGAAATTCGGTTGCTAATCTCAATATTTTATTAGAGCTACCAAAACTGTATTTATATTATTTTAAAAACTAAACAAAAAAAGGAGAGAAAAACAAAAAACGTGTATTGAATATCCACCAGAGGTGGACCTTACACATAACAAACAAGTTTTCAATTTATTTTTTGATCATTGGTTATAATCTTTAACTTCAAGCTCATATATTAGTTCTCATGTAGTGAGTAAACTAGTTTATATGAATGTTTGATGTTTGACATGGGATTGTTACCGCTTTCAAAACGTGTTCTGATGATGGGAACCTAGAAAATTCCCGAAATAGATCTATCAACACATTCTTTCAAAGAATAAATTTGAAAACAAAAACTCTATAGATTATTTGTTAGGACAATATCCTAATGAAGAAATATAGAGTATGGCCTCGAACTTGAATAATTTTCATTTTCATTGCACAATTAAAGGTCGAAAAAAACACAATTTTTTTTTTTAATAAAAATTATATCAAACTTGTGTTTTAAAATTATTTTATTAACAAAAATTCTTCTCCGCGAACTGGGCTCGAACCAGCGACCTTCTGCTTGTCAGGGCAATTACTTTACCTCAATTTGAATTTGTGTTTTCAAATTTCTACCTTCAATATTTGTTTTCTTTCAAGTATGTATGTACAACAAAAATTCGGTTACTAATCTTAATATTTTTTTAGAGTTACCAAAACTAATAAACAACTTTATATTATTTTAAAATTGATAACGAAAACTCATCTCTTAGATATAGTGATTGTTTTTTTGCAGGTGAAACTAATATTAGATTTTAACTGCAAATTGTTATTCAAGGTGGTTGGTTGTTGGTATTAAAGGTAATGTAGAAGATAATATTTTTCTCAATATTGATAAGGAAAACAAATAGTTTAAATGATGTGACTGTGTTTTGATTAATTTTATATACGATATTTTCTGTTTACAATATCGTTTAATTATTCTGATGATGTATTTTAAGTACTTACAATTAAAATGATTGAATAATGATTAAATTTTGTTGGTTACAATGGAATTCCAATCAATTTTTTCCCTGTGTGTATAAAAACAGTACTACACTTAGGAAATTATGTTGGTAAAGACGACAGCAATTGTAGTCAAAAACAAATGAAATTTCAATTTAAAAAAGGACGACTTACATTTCATTAAATTCAACTAACATTGTCATTTGTTTTTAAATGTTCAAAAAATGACTAACAATTGTAGTAAAAAAGAACCACATGGTAGTAAAAAATAAACAAACATTTATTTATTTTTATTTTTTTAAATAACAAAAAACAACTGTAAAAAATGAATGTAAAATCATAAAACAGTCATTTGATGTGTTTTTTTTTTTAAATGAACTACAAGGTTAGTTAAAAAATTTATTTGTTCTACAAATGACTTACATTTACATTAAAAATAATGAAACTATATTACAACCAAAACAACTACATATATTTAAAGCAGAAGTTCCCTGAGTGTACTGAAGAATGTGAATCTTTTTTCAGGACCTGGCTTTGTGATTGTCAGGAACAAGAACTTCATGTACTAAAAAAGTGTGTTTTAGGCGCACATTTTTATTAATTACACTACTCGACCGCCAAAAAAAAACTCGATTTGAAACATATTTTTTTTTTAATAAATGTTGATGCCAAATCTGACAGAAAAATAGTTTTTCTCATTTGCATTTTTTGAAATATCGTGGTTTTTATATTTACCAAAATCATGAATTTATTTTAAGAATATAATTCTACACAAAATTCTCTTTGATTTGAGTAAAATTATGACGGTGTTTGTATCAGGATTTTGCACTGGTATTTCAACTAAGTTCAAAAATTTACCTTTCTAGTTTTATCCTTATAAAGTTAAAAAATTTTATATTTAATTGACCATAAACCAGATTAAAATAAAGAAATATTTGTATTAAACTTGTAAATTCATTGAAAATGTTCTGAAACATAATTATAATGTAGAGGAAAACATTTTTAAATATAAACATACATAAGCATATGTATTCACATATAATAGCATACAATAACATATATATTTATATAAAACAATGCATGATTATATGTAAACGTCTTTCGAAATTCGTCACTAATGTTTGCAAAACTCAGTCTTGCAATATTTCTATATTATAACAAGCGTCCCGATTATAGTAAAAACCGTCTTTTTCTAAACTTTATATTAAGATATCTCAAAAACCTGATAACCAGGTTTATTTCAACTTTATGTTTAGATATCTCGAAAACATGGTGTGATGGAGAAATTCACCTCAAGCCTTTAGACAAGTATTTCTTAGTCCTAGGGTCTTGACCTCTATAAAATGTTGCAGGCACGTGTAGCATAACTTTTAAATTTTTCTACATATTATTTTTAAAATAGGTTTTTCTGAAATTTTTTTTGTTAATACCTAAAAAATTTCAATTCCTTGCTATTTCAATTCCTTGATATACGAAAAAAACACAGACATTATTATACTCAAATGAAAGATTAGTTTCTTTACATTTACACTCAGGGAACTTCTTCTTTAAAAATATGTAGTTGTTTGGTTTTTAATACAGTTTCTTTATTTTTAATGTAAATGTCAGTCATTTGTAGAACAAGTTTAATTTTTTACTAACCATGTAGTTCATTTAAAAAAACAAACCACATCAAATGTCTGTTTTTTGATTTTACATTCAGTTGTTTTTTGTTATTTATAAAAATAAAAAAAGTAAATGCTTTAATTTTTATTTCTAATATCATACGTGGTTAATTTTTACTAAAATTGTTAGTATTTTTTTGAACATTAAAAACAAATGACAAATGTAAGTTGAATTTAATGAAATGTTAGTCGTACTTTCTTCAAAAGAACTTGCATTTGTTTTTGACTACAATTGCTGTCGTCTTTACCTACATATATCCTAAGTGTATATTCTTAAAAAAAAATTATGAGTTTGCTGCAAAATTAAGCAAAATATACGAAAAAATTGAGTGAATGATGTAAATACAAAAACCGCGATATTTAAAAAACTCCAGATGAAAAAAAAAACATTTTTAGACAGATTTCGATTCCTGGTAGAAAAATATTTGCATCAGCGAGCTGCTTTTTAGCAAAACTTTAGTAAAATTATCAAATAGTGTTGCTGATACGTAGTTGAATGCAAATGAAAATCGACTTGTTGAAATCAACTACTTAGTTTACTGGATGTTAGTAGTTTGATAAAAAGTAAATAACTTTGTTGAACATTTTTACTCTAGTTAATTTATTTAGCTGTGTATTTCAAAGACATGTTCTGCAGTTGAAAATTGTTGAGTAGTGCAATTCTTAAATATTAATGCAATGTTTCTAGAAGACGTTTGCCGCTACAAGACTGAGTGACTACATGTATTTTGTTTTTGTATTGAATGTATTAAATGTATTTTGTTATTGTTTTTTTCGATTGGGTGAAGAAAAATGTCTTCTAGAAACGGTCTCAGTTTTTATTAATTTCCATATGAAGAATAACAAAATGTTTATCGTACTAAATATGACCACTCAGTAATAGTAGGGTAAACAAATTTTAAATGATAATGATATTGAGTAATAACAAAAAATGTTCTTTTTTTTATAATTTGTGAATTAATTTTGAATAACTTTTTTTGAATTGACCCTACAAACATGTACCTATTTTATAAAATTTACTTCCCCTTCAGTTTTCACTCTTATGTACATTTTAAACTTCTTTTTATAATCATATTATGTATTTCAAATCATCATGTATTTGTATATACAGTCAAGCTCATAATTGAACTTACATCTTAAATATTTTTTTTTGCACATTCTTTGAAATGCTTGAAAACTATTTGACAAGCGGATAAAATTAAATTTTTTCTTAACAAAAAAAAAAAAAAAAAATTTCTAAAAATCAGACTGGTTAGACCTAGAGTTTATTTAGTGTTTTGAACTGCCATCGAGTTAATCATTCAGCGAACAATTTCTTGGTGGTATAACGGGAATAAATTTGTTTTTTGTTCTAGGTGGGTACACGTGATGACAATTTTTTGTTTTCGTTCATTATTTTTTGTTTTTTGCAGGAGTAAGTCGCAATCGATTTCTTTGTAATTTCATATTTTTACAATTTTTTGAGAAAAATAAAAAGGAAATTGCTCTAAATGTAATAATAATGTAAATTATTTAACTTTTTTTTGCATTTAGCTTGTTTTCTTATTTTATTGACTTTTTAGTGATGCCACTAAACAAACAAAATAGATCTGGCAGCATGTTTTTAATTCAGACATCGTTGTGAAAACAAATCTGCTATCAACGTTGTTATAACAAGAACATAATATGAAACGCACAAGAAATTGTTCGCGGAATGAACAATTCGATGTCAGGTCAAGACACCAAATTAGGTTTCAACAATTAAAAACTCATATTGCCTTAGCCAGAGATAAGATAATAAATCAGGGATGGCAGGCAATACCACTAAAATGCTGTTATCGATTCAAAACCCTTTCAACTTACTATCGTTATTCTTAGAATACCGTTCTCCGTAAAATACCGTTACCGATATAACTAAAATACCAATATCCTTAAAATACCATTACCGATATAACTAAAATACTGTTATCGCTAAAATACCGTTACCGAAATAATTGAAATAGAGAAATAATCTGACAAAATCAGAAAATATAATCGCTGTAAATAGATATATATTTTCCCAAAGCTTGATCACATACTAACTAGTCATTAGAATTCGGGCAATATAGGGCCAAAATTATCGATGTGCATTGACATTACGCGAATAACTTAAATAACGTGATCGTTAAAAAACCGTTAGCGAAATAACTGAAAACCCGTTACCCCTAAAATAACGTTACCGAAAATAGCATTAGCGCTAAAATACCGATACCGAAATAAGTAAAATACCGTTAACGCTAAAAAACCCTTACCGAAATTACTGAAATATCATTACCCCTAAAATACCGTTACCGAAATAAACGAAAATAGCGCTACCCTTACCGATACCCGCATCAAATCGGTTACTATCCTTGTAATAAATTCATTAATTTTTCATCAGTCGATTTGTTCAATCATAGCGAATTCAACCGATTTCATACTCATTTAAAAATTTGGTAAATTAATTCACTATTACATAAATGTTCTTAATTTGAGATTAAAATTTTGAAAATTTAAAGTATTTTGTTTCTTTGTAAGACGAAACTTCAAAATTCCTTATAAATACAACAAAGAAAAATAAAATGGTTTAATTCACAGTTAATCCAAAAATTAATAATTACTAGTGCAAGGAATTCCATGCAACTAAAACATTAAAATATGCGCTTAAAGAAGGAAGCTAAAAATAAGCAATAAAAACATTAAATATAAGCACTTAAACCAATTTTTTATTTGAAACAAAAATTAAAAAAAGTAAATTTTTTGGCATCTATTTTCAAATAGAAACAGAAATCTAACGATTTTTTTCGGTTCAGAAAGAAAATTCAAAATCAGATCTGATTTGATATAGATCGGTATTTATTCTCATCTAAGTTTATCTCAAAATCGGGGTATCCAGTAATATCCGATTAGTTCTCTTAAATATATTACTGGATTAAATTAGATCAAAATTAATCTCAAAATTGATGGATCAAATAATATATAATTTAAGATCCTAATAGATTCCAAAATATCCCCTGGGATTAATGTAGATCTAATTCGATAAAAAATGATAAGTAATTTTTGGTGGATCGAATAAGATATATAGAGATTAAATGGATGTATTAAAATCCCATGACATATAATTTTAAATAAAATAAAAAAAAATCTGGCAAATATATATAATTGTGTACGGTTTTTTATAATTGTATTTTATACGCATAGAAAATATTAATGATGTTGGACCATATATAATCATATCTCAAACTAAATTGTTAATCTTGTGTCATATATGGAATCATATATAAATACATCTTAAAAAAATAAGACACTATATATTATAACTTAAATTATATAGCTTATATGTCAGCATATATGATAAAATATTATGTTATATATAGTGTACGACCGAAGACTTAGGCGATATTTGCTAGATTTTTGAGTATTTGGAGAAAATGTGGACACATTTTTGTATTGAAAACATATTTATTGAGCCGTTTTAATTCCATTTTGAGTCACGCATTTAGGGAAACAGTCGAAGTATAGCTGTAAACTTAAATAATCAGTCGCCAAAATTTTCCCGATTTGGCAGAACGTTCGGCGGCCGAATATTGAATTCATTGCTTAACTACGAACTCATCTTTTAATTTGACACTAAAAATCGCATCTAATAAGCCCAATCAACATTTTTTAATTTGTCAAACTTGTACATAATGCTTTAAAATAACGAGTGGCCGTAGTCTTCGGTAGGACATAAGTTATATATGAGAATGTATTATAATAAATGACAATTGATCTACCATATCTTATTAAGTATATATGTTTAATATCTAATTCTATAAAGGTCAATATATAAAAAAATATTATATATCTTACCACATAAAAAATTACTATGCATGATACCATACATAATAACATATTATAATATAATTTAAGATGAAAAAATATAAGATCATATATAAATTTTTTCAACCGTGAATGGACAACGGCATTTTAAAATTATTTCGTTAGTTTATTTTAAGGTTATCGGTTAGACTGCCCGGAATTTGGCAAATTTACGAATTACGAGACTCAAACGATATGTTTTATTGTTCGAGAGTACTTATACACTGCGTTGCATAACTATAATTACAAATAATTTTTGATATTTTTTGAAATATTACAAAGATTTTTTTAAAACTTATAACTCTTTTTAAGAGTGTGGTAACTGATTTCTTATTGTGAAAATTTAAGAGAAAAATTGTATACTAATATATGTATACTAATGTTTCATAATAGGGTTGGTAACAAAATGAGTAGTGGGTATCGAGTATTTGTCTCTTTTTTTTTTGGGTACTCGATACATAAAAGTAACTACTCGATATTTTCAGAGTTGTATTTTTTACAGAAAAACAATACAAAAATGCTACTCCGCTAAAATAATTAGCATTAAAATACAACTACTTATGTTAGAAGAAAAAATCAAAGGCTAAAATTTCAAAGAAAAATTTTGAAAAAATATAAAAAAACATTAAATAGTTTGTAAAAAAGTTTAAGTTTAAATTTTCACTAAAAGGTTAACTTTTCATAAAATTTTTGTCAAAAAATTAAGTAAATTTTAAATTTGAAAACCGTTAAAAAACCGTGAAGGATCGAGTATCCAACGAAAAAAATGTTAGTAGAAGAACATATTGTTTATTTTTCGTGCCGAACAATTGGTACAAATCTCATTGCAAAAAAGCTTTGGCCGGTTTGAGGGTTAAGAATTTTTTTTTCCAGTTTTAAAACAAACTAGTTCTCAAAAACTTGGTATTGCTGAACATATTATGGGAAAAATATTTATAAAATTTGCTCCCCCATAGCATCAATTAGTTTCGTTCAATAATGTTTTTGTTTTAGAAATGTACTAAAAATTCAATGGACCAAAATTACTCTACGGAAATATAAATAATTTCCCCATAACATTTAATAAGTGAATTCGATCAAACTAATTATTTCATTTTAAATTTTTAGGAAATTCATTCAAAATAAAATTTTCAAAGCTCTGATCTTAGCAGACTTAAAAAAAATTAAAAATACTCAAAATAAAAAATATGTAAATGTTATATAAATTTTGTGATTAACTGTAAATAGAATACAATCGTACGACGATGAAGAGAAACAATTGAAAAATATGTTTCAATTTATGCGTAACTTGAGTAAGTCATACGAGGGCAGTAGAAATATCAGTGACTTTTATTAAAGTGTTTTTTATTTTTTATTCTAATTTTGTTCTGTCACAATTTTTTTTGTTCTGTCACAATAAAAGTTGAATAGTTATGACGCAGAGGTGATTACACAGGCTGACAAAAAAGATTTTTTAGAAGTAAAAACGACAATTCGCAAGCACACTCAGAATACTTTTACAATAACTACATGTAGGTTATTTGTGTAGTCAACGTTAACAGTTATATTTAAACTTACTATTTCTGACAGTTAGAAAAATTAAAAAAAAAACTAAAAAATACTGAATTCAAGTAACAATTATTTTGGATAGTTGTTTTATTTTTTGAAATCACTAATATGACAACACCAAATTACCAATCCAGTGTTTGATAGTCTTCTTGTTGTACACACATATTTGTAAAAAGAATTGGTGTTAGTATATGAGTAATTTCAAAAATGTTCGACACCTATTGAAACTGGCTTTAGATGACTCTTATTTCTAAAGGTTTTTAGAATTAAGAGAAACGATGGACTGGGGGGTTGGGTAGACTATACTTAAAAACAATGGCATTCAAAGTTACACGTTGAAAAGTCTGCACCTAGAGAATTTATGGACATTTAAAAGCCGAAAAATTAAAAAATGACTTGAAATTTATAAGAGGTTTTTACTTAATTTACTTTTTTGCTCATACAAATTTGTACGTAGTATTAATTAATGATTTTTTCATAAAAAAAGTTCCTAAAGAAATTTTTTGTTGAATCAATGAAACATGTTTCATTAAAACAATTTTAATGAATGGTTTCATTGATCCAATGAAAATTTCCTAAAGTATATGAAATTGGTTCATTAATGCTAGCACAAATGTAATAAAAGTTTCATGCGTTTAATGAATAACATTCATAGTTTTTATGAAATATTTTCATTACTTTTTATTACATAAAAACTGCATTTCTCTATATCACATATTTTAAAGAGCTTGAGATATTAGCCAAAAACAATGTGTACTTTAATTAAAAAAAAAATTAAATCTATTTGAAATGCTTTAAAGTTTTCAATTTATATTGAAAATATTCATTTGCATTCAAAGAAGTTATAAATTATTTAAAGATTTCTTTAAAATTTTAAGTGCTAATTCGAATATTCAAATTGAAATTAAGATTTTCGCGTTGTTTACCATTTTACTTCAAATTTTACCAATTTAAATTAGTTAATCACAATTTAATTTATAGTTTTTGCAAGTTCTAATGCAAAATTGCAATTTTATTCCGAAAACTTATTTAACAAATTGTGAAAAATTATTTGTTGTAGGCTGGTCCCTATTCGGATTTCATTCTTGCCTAAGGAAGTCATCAGGGTACAATGTTCTTAGAGTTGCTAAAGATATTTGTTAGCTTAAATCGCAAACTCAATGAGAATTTCGTGTCTATATGCTTATAAAATAATATTGAGTTATATTTTACGAAAAACTATTCAAATGCAATAAAAATATGAAAAATATTTAAAAATAAGCATTTAAAGCAAAATAATCAAAAATATGCATTTCTAGAGGAATATGCAATAATATGCATTTATAGCTAAATATGCAAAAGTATGCACAAACAAATCGATGCCATTTTTACGTAAATTCTTTAATTCGCAAAGATATTTCCCTGCGGGAAATGAAGGGTCGATTGATCCAAAGTGACGATTTTGTGATATATGATTGGGTGGCACGTCACGAAACTGGTGAAACCAAAATTGTGGTGTACCAAAAAGTGTTAATTTGTGTGAAATGACCAATTACGTGATGGTGACAAAACATTGACAAGTTGGTATCAGGTATATCATGTAACTGGAGAAAAAGTAAGATAACATTATAGTGTACTGAAGCAACTAGGGCCGATGCAGTTGAAGTTCTTACTGGTCATTGAACTGGTTCAATCCCGTTGGCAGTTGATGAAAACATGGCAATTAGTGCCAAAGGATTCAGTCCCTTGACTGCTACAAATCGGATATAACACTGAAATAAACTTATTTTAAAATGGATTTTTGTTGTGCCTTTTTGAAGGGTTTGTGAACACTGTTTTGGGGTAGTTTAGTGACTGGTTCCGGACGGACAATTTAGCAACTCGTATATAATATGACACACGGTGAATAAAAAGTAAAAGGTTATTTGCTAATTACTTTTCGCATACCCGGCGACATGTACTCCCTAGACCAGTGCAGTGGTACAAATCTAATCCATTCAAACTACCTCAGTAACAGCACACATTGCGCCTAATATGTGACTAGTTTTCCATCAAAAGCTGTTCTCCAGTTCTACGATACGTACACCTACACCAGTCACTTGATAATTATTTTCCCACTGGTCCTGTTGCATGTCACATAAATCCTAAAATTACTGCCTACTTCTAACTTGTCCAGTAGCTTATTAATTTCAGTCGGTACGGTGATAGGTAACCTTCATCAAGTTATTCGCCACGTCACAAGGAGCTCCAAAGGTAGCAATTGTCACCTCCTATGACAAGCCCATGTTAAAAGTATCGGTCACTTTCATATAACAGAACCGAAACTAGGACAGGTTCATACACACAAAGCTCTAGTCACGTGAGCTTTTTGTCGTGTTCTCAAATTAAAGGGAAAAAACATGCATTTGCATGAACTTCCATTCCCTGATTACACTGTGTAAAAAATGAAGAGTCATCGCAGTCAGCCTTAATGGTTCCAATGCGAAATTGACTATTGGATAAACAAACCGTCAAAGGATTTTGCAAAGTTCGTTCGAATTTCGTTTTTATTGTCTCTTGAAGTTTGGGTATTTTTGACACTTTGTTTTATTACCCAGCAAAACCACACATTACCGAGTAAAGTAATGTATCGTCATAGGGGTCCACGCATTATAATACACCTTACTTCACCGATGAATTTTACAGGCGATAAGTAATGAGTGGACATAGTAGGGGGCAAGGTACCTGCATTTAGAATACAATGTAGGTAAAGACCACTGCAAATGTAGTTAAATACAAATGAAATTTCACTTAAAGAAAGGACGACTTACATTTCAGTAAATTTAACTAACATTGTCATTTGTTTTTTAATGTATAAAAAATGAACCACAATTATAGTAAAAATGAACCACATATGTTAGCAAAAAATAAACAAACATTTATATTTTTTATTTTTTAAATAACAAAAAACAACTGTAAAAAATTAATGTAAAATCATAAAACAGTCATTTGATGTGGTTTGTTTTTTTTTTAAATGAACTACAAGGTTAGTAAATTTAATTTGTTCTACAAATGACTGACATTTACATTAAAAATAAAGAAACTGTATTACAACCCAAACAACTACATATTTTTAAAGCAGAAGTTCCCTGAGTGTGGTTACATATACCTGGTTCGGAAAAGTAATAACTATAAAAAGACATGATAAAAATTATTTTGAACTCTTAAATTTCTGCAACATGTTTTCATTTGCTTGGTACGAGTTTACAAACAAATAAAAAGAGGACAGATTGAGAGAGACTAAGGTGGATAGAAACCCACTGCTGTTATATATTTAATATTTATCCGAATCATCAATTTAAGGGACAAAAAACCAGATGGCTACCGGATCCTAAAGATTGCAATCCTAGTGCATTTTGAAAAAAAAAAATATTTTTGATTTAAAAAAAAATTGACGCCAAAAGTTGCGCAATACTGAGTACATTCCGGAAAAAATATTAATAAAATTTCCGTAGAGCAATTTTGGTGCAGCGTTGCATCTTTAAGATTGAAATGTGAGTATTTGTTTTTTTTTTCCTTTTTCAGCTTAATTAGTCTCAAAAGCTACGAAAAACAGAGCGCTTTCGTTAAAACTATTTAAAAAATGTGATAGAGCTATTCTGGTCCAGCGCACAGTGGGACGAGATGGATTAAATAAGGTACAAGCGGCAAAAACAAATGTTAAATTCGCTTAAAAACTGCGGTCTGCAAGAAAATTTTACAAAAAAGTACATCTCGTTCCAC
Source organism: Delia radicum (assembly GCA_021234595.1). Lineage (NCBI taxonomy): Eukaryota > Metazoa > Arthropoda > Insecta > Diptera > Anthomyiidae > Delia > Delia radicum. The sequence continues at coordinate 128,080,236 of CM037855.1, forward strand.
TGTGCGCTGGACCAGAAAAGCTCTATCACATTTTTTGAAATAGTTTTAACTAACATCCTCTAGTTTGCGCAGCTTTTGTGATTAATTTAGCTTGAAAGAAAGAAAGAAAAAAAAAACATATACTCACTTTCCATCTTTAAGATGCAACGCTGCACCAAAATTGCTCTACGGAAATTTTTTTAATATTTTTCCCGGAATGTACTCTGTATTGCGCAACGTTTGGCGTAAATTTTTTTAAAATCAAAAATATTTTTTTTTTTTTTCAAAATGCACTAGGATTGCAATCTTTAGGATCCGGTAGCCATCTGGTTTTTTGTCCAAAAATTTTTTTGTTATTTTTCTCGTAAAAGGGTCCTAAATCCCCATCATTTCGGGGGGCAAGCATTTTCAAATTCGAAAAAAAGCCAAATTCGGGACGCGATAATATACATATAAAGGTTGTTATTTTTATTATATTTGTATTTGATTTTACACAACAAGTAATTGTTTTATGTTGGTAATTTTTTACCGTTTTTTCAATTGTTTTTACTACATTTTTTACTACATTTTTAGTTATTTTTTAATAGTTTACAATAACTACAATATTAGTAATTTGTAGCCTTTTCTACCTACATAATTCCCTGCGTGTATTCGCTCGATTATATTTGCACATTTCATCATAACCGGTGTTGGTCCTAGTTTAATTTTCGTTTACAACAGTTAACTATAAATCCAATTTTGAAGTTTGTATTTAAAAATCAAAACAGTAAAAATTCACTCGTGGACCCGATTAGTGAATGTCCATTTAAAATAAACCAACAGTTAAACTCAAGTTTTATATATAGATATCGGTATTTTAAGGATAACGGTAATTTAGTTAATTTGATAACGGTATTAGGTAATCAGTTGAAATGGTATTGAATTAAAGAATGGCCCACTTAAAATCTGGACAAAAGTTAACAAACATAACAACGCCCCATATGTAAGTACGAAATTGAGTTTTATATATGTTTTTAGAAACGTCTTCGGCATTACTTGCTCCAATTGTAAAGACATTCGGTTACGAACTGCAGAAAATGTAAGGAATAATCAAAATATGAAAACGAAAAAATGTGCACATAATTTGTGTTTTTGCATGCAAGTGGTTATAATGGCACTTTTCTAAAAAGAGGCAAAACTAAATGTTTTTTTAGGATTTCGGATTTGTTTACTTGAATTTGATGTATGGCTATAAAAAAAGCTCTTTTAAAATAATTGGTATGTTGAGCAAATCCATACTGTTTAAAACACCTATACAGGGTTTGACATTCGCATCACAATTTTCAGTTTTTGGAAGATTCTGTTTACACCATTTTGCTTTTTTTCACAAAATGGATGAAAAATAAAAACTTTTACCCTTACCACAGACTTTTCCTATCTCAAATGCAGATGTTGTATGTCATTGTACTTTTATTGGTAAAACTATACCCCAAAAACTATACCCCGCAAATGGAAAGCTACGCTGAAATAAAATTTTTATTAAATGCCCAGCAAAATAAAGTGAATGTAGTGCTTTAAGAACCTCTTTAACTTGACTTCCAAACAACTGCCAAAAGTGTTAAATTAAAGTTATTTTAAACAGCATTTGCATCACTATAAAAAAAAAGCGTGTATTGTATATCTACCAAAGGTAGAGCTTCCACATAACAAACAAGTTTTCAATTTATTTTTGATCAATGGTGATAATCTTTAACTTCGAGCTCATATATTAGTTCTCATTTAGTGGGATAACTAGGTTATATGAATGTTTGATGTTTGCATGGGATTGTCAGTTCTTTCAAAACGTGTTCTGAAGATGGGAACCTAGAAAATTCCCGAAATAGATCTATCAAAACATTCCTGAAAGTGGTCAATTAAAAAATTTGAAAACAAAAACTCTATAGATTATTTGTTAGAACAATATCCTAATAAAGAAATATAGAGTATGGCCTCGAACTTGAATAATTTTCTTTTTCATTGCACAATTAAAGGTCGAAAAAACATAATTTTTTTTTTAATAAAAATTATATCAAACTTTCACTTTCATAAATATTAAAATTTGACTTACGTTTTGAGAGATTGAACATTGATTTCAAAAATAGCACTACAGGCAAAATTTGTAAAGAGGTGTAGAGGCGCTACGTATCATAGATCCTAAAAATAATATAATTTTTAAAATCCTGAGAAAATTTCCTTTCATTAGAGTACCCTCACTTGTATGTTACTACGCGTACCGGTTTTTGGGCCTTGGGGGCTAAACGGACCCCGGCCCCTTAACCGAAGATAGAAAAAAAATTCTTTTTTAATTCTGGAGGGGACCACCTACTTTTTTGGGAACGCCCCATAAATTGCAGTTTAGCCAAAAGATTTATTTACAATTTATTGTTTAAAAAGTTCAAGGCTTAATTTTGTTGTGTTGCTTTATTATCTATTATATTTAACACTTCTGTTTAAATATAAAACACAGTTAAAATCAAAACGAAATTCCTTTTCGCTTGTTGTTATTATTTACATTTACATATCAAGCGTAATCATGCAAATTAAAAAGCGTCTAAATGTCTATAAACACAATTCCGTAAAAAATATATTCCACTACTACCCGGCTCATGTTTACATAGAAATTTGTATTTTATTTTTATAATCTGAATTGCATCTATCCCTTGAACTACCAGAATGATCGACGTCAAAGACTCAAATTGGGAGAAAAATATATGACGAATTTCAAAAATTTTCTAAACCCTGAGGTAAAATATTTTCAAATTTCCTTTCGATTTTAGTATTAGGCTCATTAAAATCTTTTATTTGTTGTACGTTTTGGCGGAATTGAGCGCTTTAGTTTTTACAAAGCGAAATGTGCTTGAAAAAAAAGCCCCTGTACCCGCTAGGAATGAAAACAATAAAACTTTTTTGCACTTTATCAATTAAGTCAGTCATAAAGATTCACTCTAGACACCTAACTCTAGCCATGTTTTTTTTTTATAAAAAAAAAGAGAAAACAAATATTAAATTTCGCAAAATTGTTTAAAAGTTCATAAAATTTTTGCGTATAAAATATTTAAAATGCCTTTTTTGACTAGGAGTTGATGTTTACAAAGAAACTCAGCTCACGCTAGCCATTTTTCAAATATAATTGTGAATGTCAGAAGCAAACAGTGTTGCCAAGTTAGGGATTTCCCTCTAGATTTAGAGCTTATTAAGTCGTTTATGGGGATTTTACGGGGTAAGAATATGTTAGGGGGAACTTCTAGCTAGCATTATTTAATTAGCGAGCACTTCCGAAACATGGCATGATTTTTGTTCGCGATGTCCCACTTGGCCTCTTTTAGCAGATGAAAAGCGCTGCCTTCATCTGCTCTAAGAAGTAACAAAGTCATGCTTTCGTAGGAAGTGAGAAGCGATTTTTTTTTGCCTATTGACAACATTACGGCTTCATTCAGGTGAAGTGCAGCAAAAAGATTAAATTTATGGTATTTTTGATTGTTGCGATAGGTTGTTGCGAATGGGTATACATTATTCTGTGTATTTTTGTAAGCGGTAGGGTAATGGGCACATTGCAAGTAAGTAGTCTGGTAATGAGTTGAAGCCCTGTTTTTGCTGGGTTAAGGTATTTTTATTAAAAATTCAAGTGAATAATATTTGTGTACATTAGTCATTTAATAGAAGAAAGTTGAAATCGAATTAAATAAATAAATTTCCATTTAACTACGATTTGAAATTAAGCACAATGTCTAAAGAATATAAAAAAGTACCGTAATAATCAAGGGATAGGTGTTTAATTTTATTAAACATATTGTATTGTATTATGCCTTCCCAAGTAAAAAAGTTTTGATACTGTTATATATAACTTTATACAATTATTTATAATGATATATTGCAAAATATATATTCAAAATATATATATATTTTTGATCAACATTTTTTTATTTGTATATTTTTTTTTTTTTTTTGCATATGTCAAGAATAATTGGTCTTTATTCATTAAAATAATGAAGCTTTTCTCGACAGCGTGAACGAAAATTGTCTTAAAATTAATGAAAAGCTACACACATTTTATGAAACTAGTTTTTAAAAGTAACTTCTTTATTGACTGAATGAAACTTTTAAAAAATAAAATTATATTTCTTATAAAATTTTCATTACTTTGCAACACATGGGCCAAAAGATATATTTTATGGTTTCTTGTCATTTGGATGCATTATAGACAAGTTTAGATATTAAAGAATTTTTGTATTAAATCAATGAAATTAAACTGGAACCCGTATTTTGAAACTTTTTATTAAGTTACACAGAAAAAATTATGGTCCAAAAATATCTAATTAATCGATTGTTTGAATATCAATGGCAATTTAAACAATTTTTTTAATTGATTCAATACAAAAATTTATTGAATTTTCTAATATATCCATACAGTGTTGACAACATGTAAACAACATTTTTAAAAATTTGGCAAACTATTTTTTGTTATTTTATTTAGATTAAATAATCAAACAAAGGTTCAATTATATCAATATATTATTTAATTTGTAAATAAAAAGAAAAAAAAATCGCAAATGATTAACTTTTAATAAGTTGAATAGTTTACCGATTTCAAATACACGCAAAATCGTAGTTATTTCACTAGAGTTTGCAACACTCTTTTTGTTGAGATATTCGTGTACGCACGAAAACTTAATTTAGTTTCGTGTTTTATCTGTGGTAATAAAAGTGCACATGTGGATTTAAATAAACCTTTATCGAAAAAGGACAATTAAACTATTATTTTTGTAAATAATTAAATTTTCAATAAGTATAAGTGTCAATAAACTATCATTTTAAAGTTGTGTGTGATTTTTTTTAAAAAGCACTTCAATTACAAGAAAAAGTTCAAGACAAGACAAGCAAAACAAAAATATTGTCTTTACTTTTATTTGTTTTATATTAAAAAGCTTTAATTTTATTATAAATAAAATGTTAATTTAATTTACAAACCTACATTTCTTTTTTTATTTAATGGGGGGCATATAACAAAAATAAAAAAATAAGAGTTTTCAATTAAAACTACCATTATTTTCTTCTCAAGTTTCAATTACAGTTTTAATCAATTTAACTAAACTTTTTAATTGAGGTTGTAAAGAAAAACAATAACTCTTTTAATTTTATTTTTTATTTTTTATTTTATTTATTTCATTAATCAATTCGAAGCCTAATGAGGCCTAATGATTGATAGATACGTAATTACAATGGCAGAAAATTCATATATACATAGTTCAAATACAATTCAAAGTGATAATTTTACCATAATAAAAATAATAATAATTACAAGAAAATTAAATGGAATATAATCATTTAAAAAAATATAAATTTAAAATATTAAAACATTACTTCATTTACACTTAAGCCAAAACGAAAAGATCAAAAAAAACACAGGTATTCCCCTGTCAAATTCCATATAATTTTAAAATTAAAAGCCAAACGTTACCAAAACCTACCCGTCTGGCCCAAGTGCAAAAGTAGTGCAAAAAAAATGTATTGAAAAAAATTAAGTATTAGAAATAAAATTAAAAAAAAAATGTTTAAACAAGTTAAATTTAACACGAACAAAAGAGAGTAAACAAAAAGTATTAAATTGTAATACGCATTATAAAAAAAAAGTTCAGTCAGATCAAACACACATTTTAAAAAATCGGCATTACAAATGATCTACTAAAATTTCCCTAAATCTACTTAAAGAATGGGAAGAATGACGTTCACTATATGGAATAACATCATTCCACAAACGAGCAACTCGCACAACAAATGACCGCTGCATATACAATGTTAAATGTCTCGGATAAACTAATCCCCTAACCCTTTCCGAATTCATAAAAATAAATCTTTCGAAAAGGTAAAGAGGCGCCCCATATTTAAATATTTTGTAAAAAAGTAAAAGATTGCGAATACCAACAAAGTCCTCAAAATTAACACCCAAAAACCTAATAACATACGAACTTACATGGTCCCGATATCCCAACCCATATACATAACGAATCATCCTGTGCAAACAAAGTTTCACCTTTCTCAAATTATCTGCCGTCGTGCCACTATAAACTTCCATGCCATACAGAAATATAGGCATTAATAATGCATGCCCTAGTTTTCTTCTCATAAAGAACGGCAATTTAATATTAATAGAATATAATCTCCTTAAAATCATAGATATCCGCCTTACAATCGAGTTAATGTGATAATTGAAAGACAACTCCCAATCAATATGAAATCCAAGGGATTTATAATGGTCAACCATTATAATCGGTTCCCCATTTACCCTAAAATCAAATCCAAGTGTATTCTGATTCGAAAACAAAACCCTAGTTTTAAATGGACTTAACCTCAAAAAATTAGACTCCGACCATTCCGAAATTCTCGATAAGTCATCATTCATTCTGTTAACAAAATTAATTGTATCGATAGAATCCGACACCCCAACCAATTGTACATCATCAGCGAAAACATGAGCTACACTAAATTGACAGCAATTAAATATGTCATTCATATACACTGTAAAAAGCAAGGGTCCTAAAATAGATCCCTGCGGAATTCCTCGGTATCTCGGCAATACTCTCGATCTTGCTTGACCATGTTGTACAAATTGTGATCTGCCACACAAAAATGAAAACGCTAGTTTACATGCCGATAACGAAAATCCGAAAAAATTGTGTAACTTGTTTATCAGAACCCTATGACTTACTGCATCAAACGCTTTGCTATAATCAAGAAATACCACTGCCGACAAACCTGACTTATCCATGCTTTCCCTGATCCTTTCTGTTACGTCTAACGTCAAAGTAGTTGTATTATACCTAGCCCTGTAACCAGATTGATAATCAGAAATCATCCTATTCTCATCAAAATATTTACACATTTGATCTCTCATAACAATTTCTAAGATTTTGGAGCATACAGAAAGCACGCTAATAGGTCTAAAATCCGATAAAGAAGAAGCATTACGCACTTTAGGAATAGGCAGTACCCTTGCTGTCTTCCAAATATCCGGAAATTTTGACGTTGTAAGAATAATATTAACCACATGTAATAAATGTTGCGAAATTGCAGAATAAATCATTTTCAAGAATCGTAAGGACACTCCATCTGGTCCAACAGAGTTCGATTTTATCCTACTGACTGCATTCAACAGTTCCGCTTCATCAATACATCTAAAGGAAAAATTTTCGTTACCATACATAGAAAGCGGCGGTTCATTCAATATCGGTGGTAATATTGACGATAGATTGAATTCGTCAACGTTAATGTCACTTGGTGGGGAATCATTACTAGCTACCCCAAAATTGCGTAATTTGTTCCAGATTTGTGCCTGTGAACAATTTTCAAACATTCTCATGGACATTCTAGATCTATGCTTTCGTATAATCGACTTTAGCTTATTCCTGTAACGACAATATACTGCCCTATTCCTATCGCATCTATTTTCTCTAAACGCTCTATATGCAAAGTCGCGCCTTTGCCTATAGAATCTTATCTCCTCATTGTCAAACCAATTATTTGCCCTTTGCCTAAAAACTCTTATAGGTACAAAATTATCATAAGCATTATGTATAATGGAATTCAAATTTTCAGCCAAACTGTTCGAATCCGACGATACATACAAAACAGAATAATCAATTGAATTTAAATGGCGCAAACAGCTATCCAAATCAACCCCATTAAAATCCCGATAAGTAAATTGATTTTCACTCTCTGTAACAGAGAGCATATACGATAAATAAATTAAGGCATGACCTGAATTTAAAGCCGGTACCTGTACCTGGCCTTTGCAAGAAACTAACTCAGTGTTGGACACCATAAAGAAATCAATCAGTGTCTCAGTGGTCCCATTAGTATGAGTAGGCCGACTGTTGTGTAAAATTTCCAAGTTATTATCATTACAGAAACATCTAACCATTCTAGCATCACTAAACAAATTCGTGTTGAAGTCACCCATAAGAACGACATGCTCATATCTAACAGCTACATCAGCCAGAATATGTTCATACCGCGAAAAATTCCCATTTGGTAAATACATTACCCCAACTAGAATTTTCAAATTAACATTCAACTCAACTTCTACAAATATAGCCTCACAGTTACCAATATCCCTATGTTCACATAAAAATTTAGATTTGAATGCCTCTGAAATATATATTCCAACGCCGCCACCCCTCCTTAACAGACGATTTCCACTTCTAGTTTCTGCAACAACACCATTCACATCTCTTACTCCACCTCTTCCCACTCGATTTATACCACCTGTTCCATCTAAATTGGGTATTCCAGAAACATCCTCCTCTCTACGAACTCTATCATTTCTATATAGTTTAAAACCGTTAATCGAAACAGCACTGTCCAATATATGATACGACAACCATGTCTCAGATACACCTAATATTTCTAAACCAGAACCCTGTATGATGTGTCTTATTTCATCTAATTTTGTAGCATTATATCTAGGAGATAGACTCTGTGCGTTTAAATGAGCTACATTAAATCCTCCCCTCGGTAAAATCGACCTTAAAAGTGTGTTATCACTGACGACTGGTCCTAAATTATCCATGATCAAAAAATAGCCTCTCCCTAATTGTTCGTGTTAAACTTAATAGTGCATTAAAACTAGATACACCTATAATAAAATGCAATGTAAATAATAAACTAATGAAAACAGTATTAAAAAATTTCAAAACCATAATGTTTATAAAAAAATTCATTCTAAGCAAGCAAAAATTTTTTTCAAGTACGTAATAGTTCTTTAAAATCCTCAACATTATTCTTTTTTTTTTTTTTTTATAATCAATTACAATAGTTTAAACAACAACAAATTTCATTATTTAGAAGCAGTCTAACGGTTCAATATTCCAATTTATAAAAAAAGATATCGTTACATACTACACAAGAAAAAAAGGTAATAATTAAGAAATTATAATTCAAATTATTATTTAACGAATCAATACAATGAGTATACGGAAAAAATACATAATATCATTAAGAAAAAAGATTAAAAAATACGGAGAGCTCAGTCAGATTCATATTTTTTTCTAATCCATCCTTCTTAGTTATTTTTATTCGGGGATCATCAGCATAAGAAATTTTATAGCTCTTTACATGTCCATCTTTCAAAATTGATATTATTATATTTTAATTGAAAGAGTTTTAATAAACTGTCTGCAAATTTTTTTAGTTAATACTATCATTTCAGTCGTAGGTGCAAAATCAATTAAAATATTAATTGATTCAATAAAATTTTGAATTGAAACCCGTTTTTAGTTTTTTCTGTGTAGTGCTAATTTTAATAAAATTATGTGAAGAAATATATTTTTATTTACGTATAAATTTTCTTACACTAAATTAAGAAGTTTCATTAAAAATTGGATTCATAAAAAATATGAACTTTTCATTAGTTTTAAGAAATTTTTTGTTTTTTTTTTTGAAGAAAAATTTAATGGGTTTACTGAAGAATTTATTTTTTTTTTGCCTGACAAAATTCTCTGTGTAAAAAAAAGCGATTTATTGCGACTATGACAATCAAATTTAAGGAAAGAGACGAAAACTGTGAAGCACACTAAATGATAAACTTTTTTCGATTTTGCCGAAAGTTCGGTAGCCAAAAAGTGAATTTGTTGGACTGTTACTTAAATTTGAATCTCAAAATCGCATGCGATCAGCCCAAAAAGATGTTTCCATTAGCAAAATTAAGTTTGCTATACATTTTCTTACCGAACTAATTATTTCTCTTAAAACGAAAGTTTTTATCGTTTTTTTTTATGAAAAATTATAAAATTATTCGTCAAATAAACATATTTAAAAAGAACCCAAGAGTCGGAAAAGACTGATAAAAGTGGCTTCATACCAACTGAAATCATTGCTATATGAGGGGTTTATCTTTGGCGATGAAATCTCATTCTGAGCACTCTTAAATATGAGCATTTTTGGAAATTTTTAAAATTTATGAGCTCTTTATGAGTCATTTATCTTTAATTTTTGAGTCATTTATGAGCGTTGAAAATATTTTAAAAAGTTTTCAAATAGCCACATAAATAAGAGCAATTATGTTTAAATAATGAAATGTGAGCTCTCCGAAAATGATCATATTTAAGAGTCTTTTATGAGTCATAATTTCTGAGCGCTCAGAAATATGTTGGCTGGGAATTTTTTTTAAATTTGATAATAGTGGTTTCAAAGAAAATTTAAGTTCCTATAAGAGAAATTCCTGTTTAAATACGAGTGATATCAATTACCTATGTGTTTGATTCAAACATTTCGTTGTCTTATACACTGCGTTGTATAACTATAATTACAAACTTTTTTAAAACTCTTATTGTGTAATATTTAAGAGATCACTTAATTGATATAAGAGAAAAATAATGTAATAATATTTATAATACGAAAATTTCAAACATATTTTTTTTTTTACTTGGGTTTATAATATTTAAATAAAATTTATTTATTTGTTTAATGCAACTTTCTGCAATAAACATTTGTATGTATATTTTCAAATTGCACGTTAAATGCTTTCACAAACAGTGGAATATTTTTCGTATTTTCAAATTAATAGAAATTTATTAGTGAAAATTAAAATGAGTCTGAAATAACAATTAAATTGTTGTAGGTACATTAATGACAATTCAATAGAACTAATGGCGGCATGGGTTTTGGAGGGGAAAATTTTTATTTTATTTGTGAAATCATGTAAAAAATACTTGTTAATCATGTTAATTACAACAAATGTGACTAATAAATGTTGTTTTTTGCCTTTGTGTTTAGATTATAAATAATTAAAATATTTTTTATTATTATAATCAATTTAATATCTTTATTAAGAAGCTATTTATTTGATATTGGAAATGATACACGACAAACAATGGGGAAGTGATATAAAATTACCTTTTTTTTACAAAATAATGTAAAAAATGTGAATTTTAAATTTTTTTTTTAGAAACAGTTTTAAACAATAATAATCTTAATAATATAATGCAACAGAATTTGGAAAATGACATAAATTTGACTATATCAATGGATTTTTTGTGGGGAATTAAAAAAAAAAAACTGATTCAGAAATAGTTCAGCATTTTTAGTGAAATTAATTTTAAAAGCTGTTCATTGAATCAATAAAATTACTCAAATTCAGAACTAGCTTTAAATTTTTTTATAATATCGTTCAAATCATAATGTTGTTGTTTTTTTGTAATATTTATGAATGTAGTTGTTTGTTATAAATGTTCATGTATTAGTAATAAATATTTTAAATTCACTTTAATTAGATTTTATTAATTCTCATTAAGTTTATTATTTTATTAATTTAAATAATTTCATTTTAGTGGTTTAAATCTAAATATTAATTTATATTTAAACATTATCATAAAATTGATAATGTAATTTTTGAAGTTAAGTTTTGTTTAATAAAAATTTAACCATTATTTTTTAACAAAAAAATCCCTAAAAATTAAATAAAAATTATTTTAAAAAAATATATACACTGATTTTAATAAAAGGGATAATTTCTGCAAAAAAAATCCAAATCAATTTTTTGCCATCCTAACTACGTTTCAATACAAATAAAAAAAACTAATTTAAGTGCGAATTTCATATAAGTATAAATAAACTAAATGAGAATTACATGCCAGTTTAAATTCAATGTTATAAAATTCAAGCTATAACATTTGGTCTGGCAACAACACTTTATCCATTTGTTTTTTGCTTTTAGTGATCTTTTTTTAATCAGTAATAATAATAACCCATATTTAATTGATTTTAGTACATTTTTTTTTTTTTTTTTTTTTTTGAATTTATTAGGTCTTTATTCATTTGAAGTAATAATTCATTATAATATTGTTGCCTCTGCGCCTTAAAGGCATTGTAGAGGCGAGTTGGCAATACAAATATTACAAACATATTTAAACTAATAAAAAAATAAAGCAATTAAAGAAAAAAAAATAAAAAATAATAATAATAATATATGTATATATCTTTACTATATATTAATTTAACATTTATAATCGCTAGAATAAGATCTCTTCTATATGTTGAGATAAATAATCTTTAACATTTTTTTTAAAAATTAAAATTCTGTTTGTACTTTTTAAATTTGGAGGCAAATTATTGAACTCACGACTACCCATGTATTCTATCCTTTGTTTCGTTGTTTCCAACCTACACCGGGCAACTGATAAATTCATATTGTTTCGTGTATTAAACGAAGACTGGTTTCTCGAAAAACTTAGTGTGTGATGACCAATATTGTGAAGACATTTGAAAACATAAATTAATAACTGCAACTTATAAATTCCGTGAATAGGTAGAACATTTTTAAAGACATTTCTATATAATAACACCGTAGAATAGGTTATTGGAAGGTTAGCTACAACTTTTAACGCTTTATTTTGCATTCTTTGTAACGCTTTAAGCTCGTTGCTTTTTTATATCCATACGATATAGCCAAGTAATTTAAATGGCTTTGAATTAAAGCATTATAAAGTAATAATTTCGTACTTTTATCAAATTTATTTTTAAATTTATAAAGTAGACCTACACCGTGAGCAGTTTTTGTCTTTAAATTACGAATATGCTGACACCAAGACAGATTACTTTGGAGTTCGACGCCCAAATACTTGATGGAACTAACTTCCTGAACCTCATTACCATCCACAAATACGCTAAAGTGACTGCGATCACCATGTGGCTTAAATCTTATTAATTGAGTTTTAGTTGGATTTAAAACTAGTTTGTTGATTCTCGGAAACTCCGTTAATAACGACGCATCCCGTTCCATATAAACCTTGGCGACTGTTTCGTGTTTGTAGGGGTAGAATAAACAAATATCATCAGCATACATGAAGAGTTTTCCAGAAAGTTGAAGATTTATTATATCATTAAGGTAAATAATAAACAATAATGGCCCAAGTACACTACCCTGTGGCACACCGTGTTCAACTACACCAAGTGAACTTTTATGACCTTTTATATACACAAATTGTTTGCAGTTCATCAAGTAACTTCTTAAAAGAGACATTTCTCTTCCACAGATACCATAAAATTTCAATTTTTCCAACAAAATATCATGATCTATAAGATCAAATGCCTTGGTAAAATCATAAAAAATACCTGCTACTCCACTAAATCCATCATCTAGGCCTTAAAGCTAAAGAGCTATCAATTTCTAATTGAATTAACAATTTTTGTTGTTTGCGGAATTTTAGCAATTAAAGTTATTGAATCGATGGTTTTCATGATTGAAATGTGTTTTTATTTTTTTTGTGCATATGTTACTGGGTTCCTTTTTAATAAAAGATTCGTTTAATAAAGTTTATCGGAAATTTTCAGTTATAAATTATTATTTTTATTCTTTAATAAGAAAAAATATATCGTATGAACTATATATTAAAGGGTAGCACGAATGCCTTGCAAGACATTCGCAAGACATTTTTTTATAAAACAAAAAAAAATTTTTTTTTTTTTGCTCTAATAATAATAAATCTTGAAAATTATAAAAATATGGCCAAAATTAAAGTATCCCATGAAAAAAATAAAATCATTTTTAATATTTTAAGAATAAAATTTTCAAAACATTCATGCTTCCCTTTACTATATACAATACTCATACGCACTGTAGTTCTAAATAACTGACTAGATGAAAAGTATATGACGAACTTCAAAATTGTTCGACACGTTTAGTTAAAACATTTAAAAATTTCTGGATGACATAACATTTTGTGTATGTGTTAGTATGTTTAAGCTAAAACCATTCGCGTGAATCCTTTATCTTTAACGGCGCAAAAATGATGTCGGTTTTAAGTTTCAAGTAAATTAAAAACATTAAAATTACAGTTTTTGCTAGAATTTAATTAAAGCTACATCAATTTATAGAGCTCATTGTTTTTATCACATTTCAAAATATACATTAGACCACCAAAAAATAGAAAAATACACTCAAATGTTTTGTCATATATTAGAACTTAAAAAGTATACCGCGATTATTAGTGTTACTTATTTGCAGGAAATCATTTCGAATACTTCTTACATTCGGAAAATGTGATAATTTTTATTGATTATCTTCAAAAAGGAAAACTAATCAACGGCGAGTATTATGATAATTTATTGCAGCGTTTAAGTGATGAAAGAAAAAAAAGGCTGCATCTGGCGAAAAAGCACGAGTTGTTTCATCAAGACAATGCACCAGTTCACTACTGCGATGGCCAAAATCAATGAATTAAAGATCGCACGCACCTCATCACCTGATTTAGCTCGCTCGAATAATTTTCTATTTTCAAACTTGAAAAAATGGCTGGGTGGTAAAAGATTTTCCAACATTGAAGAGGTGGTGTTTGTGGTTGATGGATATTTTGAAAAGAGCTAGACAGTTCTTACTATGTACAAACAGGGTATCGAAGCTATTGAATATCGCTGGGAAAACTGTATCAAGCAAAATCAGATTATGTTGAGATATAAAGAACATTGTTCACAAATTTGTTGTGTTTTCTTTGTTAGGTCGGCTAATTTTGAGATAAATATTGAGTATTTTTAGTGAAATTCGCATTTTTTCCAAGTATTTTTCACTTTTCCTTATATTATTTTATAAAAAGCAAGTGATATATGGACAACATATCTTTCCATTGTTGTTTTCTAGAGTTTTGACAGGATTTTTCTACTCAAAATAATATTTTCAGATATTGCGATTTTGATGATAAAACACTAAAACCAACTTATGAATACTAGGTATGAAAAGGCGGTTGCAGGTGCATGTAGGAGTGGTAGAAGTGTTTGGAACTTCTACCACTCCTACATGCATAGGAGAAAATATTCGTATAAGTATAATGTTGGTATATTTTAATCACATCTTAGGTCTAAACTCCAAAAATTCGTTTTCCAGCCGAAAACATCTTTGCTAAAGCTAACGATCCAATGCAAGATCTAGCATATACAAAGTAGCGGTGACTTTTATTTTAAAAAATTTTGTAAAACAGATCTCCAATCATGGGTAATTAATATAAACCAAAAATTTTTCGTTCAATTTTGAAAAAATATTGGAGATAGTCCAATTGATGTGACCCAAACATTGTCTAATTAGCTTCCTATAATTTATTAAAGATTATAGGAAATAACGGAATATGAATTTTAGTAATGAATTTCTTCATAGCTTTAATGAAAATTGTCACTGAAACTCGTCCACTGAAATTTTTCATAGAATCTATGAAACAGTTTTCATCAAAGTCAATGTTTATGAAATGTTTGTAGAATTAATGAAAATCTTCATAAAACTAATGAATCATTCCGAAAATGAAGCGTTTATAGAATTAATGAAACAATTTCATAAAATATTTTAATATTAACCCTTTCACTACCCTTGCACACTACAGTGTACACCAGAGTGGGTCGCACCCCATACAAGAAAAAAGCTGTGCCGGTCACCCCCTAGAATTAAAGATAATTTGAAGAAAATTTGAAAAAAAATTTTTTTTTTTTTGCCACGCCCCTTGACCCCGCGCATTTGGTTTTTTATTTCCTGTGGCTCCATTTATAGTCCGATCGTAACGTGTGATATATCATTGTTTTTGGAATGACAACGGCTACATTTTCTACTTTGATCACTTTTGACTCCGACGTCAAATTCTAGAAGTGACTTCTGGAAACTCGATTTGGTACTCGAGGGTGGTAGAAATCGAAATGTAGCCGTTGTCATTCCAAAAACAATGATATATCACACGTTACGATCGGACTATAAATGGAGCCACAGGAAATAAAAAACCAAATGCGCGGGGTCAAGGAGCGTGGCAAAAAAAAAAAATTTTTTTTTCAAATCTTCTTCAAATTATCTTTAATTCTAGGGGGTGACCGGCACAACTTTTTTTATCGACCCGGCCTAGTGTACACATATGTGTAAAAATTTTTCTTTATAATTTAAGCACACCTAACAAGAATCTAAAGTCAAATTAGAAATATATCCACAAACAAAAAGTCGGTACTGAAAGGGTTAAGAAGTTTTTTGAATGTATTGAAAAATACATTGGAACCACGGATGATAACCGATTTGATGCGGTTATCGGTAAGGGTAACGCTATATATATCCACAAACTAAAAGTCGGTACTGAAAGGGTTAAGAAGTTTTTTGAATGTATTGAAAAATACATTGGAACCACGGATTATAACCGATTTGATGCGGTTATCGGAAAGTGTAACGCTTTTTTCTCTTCTTTCGGTAACGGTATTTTAGCGGTAACGATATTTCAGTTATTTCGGTAACGGTTTTTTTTTAGCGATAACAGTATTTAAGTTATTTCGATAACGGTATTTAAGCGGTGACGTTATTTTAGTTATTTCGGTAACGATATTTTAACGATAACGGGTTTTCAGTTGTTTCGGTAACGGTATTAAAAATGTAACGTTATTTTCCATACGAACAAATTTTTTTAATTAATTATACTATTTTTTAATTATTTATCGTGTAACGATATACAACGGGCAGGTAAAGTTAACGATACGACTTAAATTACTAAAAAAAAATAAAGAAATTGATATTTTAAAGGTAATGCTATTTTAGCGATAACAGTAACAGTATTTTAGCAATAACGGTATTTTAGATATTTCGGTAACTGTATTTCAATGATATTGGTATTTCAGTTATATCGGTAACAGTATTTTACGGATAACGGTTTTTTCAATTATTTAGGTAACGGCATTTTAGGGTTGAAAGGGTTTTGAATCGATAACGGCATTTTAGCGGTATTGCCTGCCAACCATGATTGGAACTAAGCCAATGGACCGTTTTATATGATTGTTTAAGTCCAAAATTAATAAAAGGCTGCTACATTGAAATAATAAAGCACTTTATAAATTATGTCGAACACTTGAGAATTAAATCTTAAAACTAAAGTTTGAAATGTATGCATAAAAATTAATAAAATTATAAAATTTTATGGAAAAATAAAAAAATTAGGTCTTTGAAATAATTTTATAGATCTAAAGAAAATTTTTGTTAAATTTATGAAGAAATAATATATGAAATCGAATGAATTTTTTTTTATGAAACTATGGTATTTTATGAAAAATTTCTTAATATTAATAAAATTTCATGGATATAATGAAATTCTTCATTGAATTTATAAAAACAAAAACTATGAAATTGTTTCATTCATATCGTGAAGGATAATTCTATCAGAGTAGCACCGAATTTTCAAAAATATCCCAATGGACCAAAACCCTTTAGAAAAATATTATATTAAGCTTGCAAGCATAAGCGTTAAGCTTTAAAAAGACTTTAGAAAGTATTGAAAAACGCTTTAATTTTATTGTAGAAAAATCAAAACGGAACCCTCGTGATAATATTACTGAAATAATATTTAAATAAGCTTATGCCGCTAATTTTAGAATAAGCTTATGTCAACAATTGTAGAATT
This sequence comes from Delia radicum, assembly GCA_021234595.1. NCBI lineage: Eukaryota > Metazoa > Arthropoda > Insecta > Diptera > Anthomyiidae > Delia > Delia radicum. The sequence goes on from CM037855.1 coordinate 128,097,629, forward strand.
AGCTTATGCTTACAAATTTAGAACAAGCTTATGCTACCAATTGTAGAATTAGCTTATGCCTACTTTTGTAAATTTTTTTATTATCGCCCCGATTTTCAGAAATTTTTGTGACTGTCTTACATTTTTGTGACTCTTACCTAGAATTTTTTTTTTCAAGGTAAGATAGTCAGACAAATTTAGGACAATTACAAAAATGTGTAAGAATCGGGCCTTATGTTTGAATATAAGAAATTCACATTTTATTTAATTTTTTTTATAAAGAAATTTTTATTTAAGTTTTTGGAATTGAAAAACACTTAAAAAATAATTTTAAAAAAATCAATTCATTAAAAATTCAAGTTTTTTACATTTTAAAAGCAAAAACTTAAAAAATTTTAGTGTGCATAGGCAAAGAAAAAAAATATGATTGGAATAAAAAAAGAAAACAAAACAAAACAATGCAAAGTAATCAACGACGTACATACAGAATTTAACGGGACTTTGCTGCAGCGACATGTTGTCAGCACGTTGCACATTGGGGCCAAATGAATGAAAAGTGGCGATTAATTCAAAATATGAACTTTAAAATTCATGATCGTGTTTGGTACCGGGTGAAAGTGGATAAAATTCTGCATCACTAATTGCAAAAATTATACTTTTAAGTTGTTTGCTTTAGTTGAAGTGAGCACTTAAAGTTGAATAATTGTTATTTTTTTTGTGCATATTGAAAAAAAGTGAAAATTTTGATATTTCAATTGATAATTTTTTCTATTAATACTTCTAAAAGTTAAATTTTTATAATGGAACCGTCAACTTCAGGTAGTTTACTATATAGTACATGTTTTTTTGTTTAAATAAATGTTTTAAAAATATTAAATGTTAATAAAATAAAATTAGCCCAAAAATGGCCTATTTTTGATTTATATATGGAGTTTCAACAACTTTGTTCGTGAGCTTGCGTAAAATCGTCTATATAGTGTTATAATATCAGATCTCAACTAATAAACCCCAAAATATTTTTTTGCGATTTTTGGCGACTTTTGAGTTATGGTTGTTTTTGTGAAATAACTCAAGATGCTAAAAATCCACAAGTTGTTTTTACTTTGTTTTGTCATTATTTTCGTTATAGTAGTTGTTATTGTAGCTAAAAAAAGTGTTGTTAATTAGAGATGGGGGCGTGAGTAACTTTAATTCACGCATGCTCACGTGATTGCGTATGTTGGGTTTATTTACTATGAATAAAACTAATTAAATTATTTTACATGTCTTTATGATATTTCAATGAATTTTACTTAAACATTTGTTAATTTTAAATTATTAGAAAATTGTATATGGCACAAGTGCACTATTTTGAAAAATTGAAGGAGGTCACGCTCCCATCCCTATTTATTATTGTTATTTATTTGAGTCCTACATAATAACTGTTGGTCATATACATGCATCATACGAGTAAAGTTTTAATTTTGTTTTAAGCTGGTGATATCAATCTACTAATATAATGATAATACATTTTTAAGAATTTCTATCCATCCGTAGGGTATTATTGATTCGGTACTGACACGTTTATTTATTGTTTTAGCTGTCAATGTTTTGTGATGTGATGTTACATATTTAAAGTGTTGTGAAAGTGTAAATTATTCGGTACAGGTTTAAAGGAATTACTTTTTGCAAATTTTAAACGAATAGAAATCTTATTAATTTTAGGAACATGTCCCAAAACAATTTTCATTCCTCGTCATGAGTTGCATAATTTTATGAGGAGTGCAGAACCTAAATCACTTCAGGATAAATTTAAACTTTTGAGATGGGAAGTAATAAAACGTGTCGACCCTTCGGATATGGTAGATTTTATGACAAGGTTTCATAATTTTTGCTCTAGCTATGAGATTCGGTGGCAAAAATGTCATAGAAAGAATGAAATTTTTGTAAAAAATAATAAGAATTGGCTGGATGCCTCAATCTCATTCAGTCCACCACCAAAACCACAACAAAAAAGAGGTCGCAATGATCTCTCATTTGAAGAGTGCAAAGAAAAAACAAAAGTTAAGAAATGTAAAGACATAAGAGATCAAATTTCTTTGCCTGTTTTGGCTTACGCCACACAAATGAGCTTGAGAGCTACTGGAAAAATAGATGAGTCGAAAATTGTTAAGGAAATAATATCATCTCCAACAAAAGCCAAAAAATACCGAAAAAGTATGGAACAGGTACCACCACAGCAGTTAACTCCGGATGAAGCTCTGTCCGTTTTGGTAGAAGCGAAGCTAAGTCGCCACCAATATAATGTTATTAGAAAGGTTGCACCTGAGAAATTTCCATCATATAAATTGGTCCAAAGAGCTAAGAAAAAATGTTACCCAAAGGGAGAACAAATGAAAATTTCTGAAACATCAGCGCAAGTTAGCCTACAAGGAATATTGGATCATACCACTGAACGCCTTTTGTCGGTTAAAAATGCAGATTTAAATTCGTTAGACAACGAAGAAATCGAAAAAATTACTTTATACACTAAGTGGGGCTTTGACGGAAGTTCAGGGCATAGTTCTTACAAACAAGCCTTTCATGACAGTAATGCATCTGATTCTTCTGTATTTATTACGTCAATTGTACCATTAAAATTAGTTTGTAAAAACAAAATCATTTGGCATAATCCTCGACCGTCTTCAACTAGGTTTTGCAGGCCATTAAAAATTGAATTTATGAAAGAAACGGTCAACAGTATTAAAACAGAAAGAGAAAGAGTGGAGACAGAAAAAAAAGCTCTTATCGATACAGTGATATCAGTTGGAGAAAGAAATATAAAAGTGAACCACAAACTAATTCTCGTTATGATTGACGGTAAAGTGTGTAACGCGATTACAGACACAAAGTCCACACAAAAGTGCTACATATGTGGCGCTACCAGCAAGGAGTTCAACAATATTGAACAAATGATTTCTAGAGATTACAACGTAGACTTCATGCAGTTCGGTTTGTCTGTCCTACATGGCTGGATAAGATTTTTTGAATGTCTTATTCACTTGGCATATAAACTTCCAATTCAAAAATGGCAGGCAAGAAGTGACGAAGAAAAAAAAATTATTGCTGAAAATAAAAGTCGTATTCAACGCGAATTTAAAAAGAGAACGGGATTGATCATTGATCAACCAAAACCTGGTTTTGGTAACTCTAATGACGGGAATACTGCAAGACGTTTTTTTAAGAATGCAGAAGTATCTGCTGAAATTACTAATATTGATTTAGAGTTGATCAAAAATATGCACACAATATTAATTGTAGTTTCTAGTGGTATTGAGGTCAACATTGAAAAATTTACAAACTTCGCTAATAACACTGCCAGGCTATTTGTGAAAAAATATCCATGGTACTATATGCCTCCTACTCTTCACAAATATTTTATTCATGGGCCTGAAATTATATCATTATCGCCATTGCCAATTGGTCAGCTAACCGAAGAGTCTCAGGAAGCCAGAAATAAAGATTTTAAAAGTTATAGGGAGAATTTTGCCCGTAAATGCAGTCGAGAAAAAACAATGGAAGATATCTTTAATAGATTTCTCATAAGTTCAGATCCGTTTATAACAAGCATGAACAATAGTTCTAAAAAGAAAAAAGAGCTAATGCCAAAATCTGCATTGGAGTTGCTTGTACTTCCCAGCAATCAAAATAGCAATGATGAAGATGGAGATGAAGATGGAGATGAAGATGGAGATGAAGATGGAGATGAAGATGGAGATGAAGATTAAGATTATTGTAACGAATTAATTTATGATTATGAAATTGAATGTGAAGTAAATACTAACATTGAAGGTAATAATGATTATAATAAAAAATTGTTGTTTTCAAAAAAAAAAAAAAATAGAATAACCGAATTTAATTAAATTTTTTTTAAATAGTGTGTTTATGGTTATTTATCAATAAAAAAACAATTAGATTTTCAAATGTTGCATTTTTGAGCAAAATTTTAAAATTTCGAGAAAAAAGGTATGATTTTAATTTAAAAATTTTCTAATAAAAATACATATAAAATATTTATTCCTTATTATTTTTAAAAATATTACTTATTTTTCTTAAAGTACATTTAGTATGCTTTAATTTGCAATTTAATTGAATAATTTATAGCGCACCGTTCCAAAAATACAGCAAAAAATGTGAAAAAAGAGGATTTTTTTACAGAACACAAAATGGCCCATAAAGGGTTAAAAAATGTGTTTTTTCACTCTGTTTTTTTTTAAATGTTGGTTTTTTATGTATTTATAAATATCCATTAATAAAAAATATTTTTTTTTTTAAATTACGACTTCTATGAATTAATCGCCACTTTTCATGCATTTGGCCCCACTGTGCGTTGTAAAGAATACTACTTTCTCAAACACGGTTGAAAAAGGCTTTAGTATTTTTTTTAAAAAAAGCTTATTCTAAAGTACTGTTATACTTTACTTATTTTCTGGTCCATTGGGATAGCTCTCTTATCGTCTTGTGTTAATCCTAATAAAAAAATGTTGGTTCAATTTTGAAAAAAATATTGAAGAAATTAAAAATAACTGAAAAAAGTATCTGGTTAGAGTTATATAGAAGGTATTGGAAAATTGTCCAATTAATGTGAACCAAAGAATGTCTAATTACCTTCCTGTAATATAATTAGAGCACACACTTTTTGGAGTTTCAAAACTGATGGTTTTTGTTGTTGTGTTAAAAAATATAGGAATCTTTCGGAACCTTTTTTTCCATAATAGCAAATTAGAAATTATGACAAATAAATAGTCACCGCGACTATATTTTAAAAGGAGTTGAAATATATGACACTTGTAATCATTTGAAAATTTAAATTCGTGGTGAGTACTCACTTTTTGAAACGACTGTACCACAGTTTTAAATTACATCAGGAGCATTTTCAAGGGGGAAAATACATCAAATTGCATCGAATTCGATACAATTTGATGTATTTTGAGATGTAATTATATGTTCTCATTTTTCGAATCAAATTTGATATCATTGCATATCCAATTTATATATAATTTAATATAATTTTGTGTTGCCCCACTTCATTTTTTTTTTACTTGGTCTATTATTTTTAATAATACATGTATTAAATAAATGTTTATACGTATATCTTTAGCACGATTTAAAATTAAACATTTTTTTTTTTATGTCAATTCATAAATTGTAATTTAATTGCATTGCATTGATAGCAAAGCTAAATAAATGCCACAACAAAAATCACTAAAAGATAAAATTACAAAATTCCCCCACATTCAATGAGTATAACTATTAAATATAAATAACCACACTAATAAAATGAAAGTTTGTGTCTAAAAATAGTATCAAAATCTGTGCAACATTTTTAAAACACCTCATAGCAACATTAGATCTAATTCAGACTACTTGTGTGCACATGATTACCTGCTCCTACCTACTCTAGCTCACTCAACTAAAGCTCTACTACTCAACTCTATTAATACTTATTTTCAACTATTAACTACTACCAGTGCTGCCAACCCAATTTTTTGAAAACTCATAAATTTTTGTGTAAAAAATCGTCCAAATCGTCATTTTGAAAATGAGAAATCGTCAATAAATCGTTATTCCCAATACTATTTAAAATTTATAACGGTAACTCCTCTTCGCGAAATTGGTTTTGCATTCGGCACGTACTGGTCAAGGTCTAGCTCGCCGGCAACCGGGGTGAGTTCTTTGCAAACACATATTTCGCAACCGTAAATAAAAATCTACGTGCCTAACAAGAAATGAACTCTACAACCAAAACAAAAAAACCATTAAAATTAATTAATAACCCCATACAGAAACTATAACGCAAATAAACTAATGGTATAGGGGCCAGATGTTGGGCACCCTGTTAAGTATCGCCCACCCTACCATAGGTTTCCTCATGCCTAATAATTATCATAGGAAACCCCCTATATAAAAAAAAACGATCGACGGCTTAGATCAAAGAAAGACTTTAGTTACTCATATTACAAAAATTACTTTATTAGAATATTAAAGTTAGTGCTTTCAATAAAAGCATACAAAATATTCATAACTTAAAGTTATGACGTCACACACAGGCAACAAAAAAAATTGAATTATCAAAAAAAAAACTTAAAACGAAGATTACATTAAGTACGAGAAGTAAAGAGGGTTCTTTACTTTAGAAAAAAAAAAACAATTATCGCATGACACAAAATAAATGTGTGTTTAGGAGCGGGTTAGAGATATTTTTAGGAATCAATATGATTTCAGTTTAGATTTTAATATAAATTTTAATTTAAGAAAAAGTAATGATAGGGGAGTATTCCAAAGAGGTTTCAATACTAAATGACCGTATAAAATTAAGACTTTTCAAAAGTAAGGAAAATCTATATAATTTTGATTATATTTATAAAAAAAAATTTACTTTTACTTACTCACATGTATTCCATCCTTCAGCTGGCCAGTATCTGGATGATGAGTTATAACCACCAAAATGGGTTGTTGTTCTTATGACTCCGCTAGATTTGCTTTACCTTTTTTTTAAGTCAAATCGGTTTAAATAAAATATTATATTAAGTTTTGAAACACTTGGGCCTATGATTACTTATTCTTCTCTTCTTATCTTCAAAAAAATTATATTATGGTATACGACGTAGTTGGATCATTTCAACATCGGTTTCCTTATAAAGTTGTTCCAGGGGTGCCCCTGGGCATCAAATTAGTTGACCACTAGGTTTGGGGATATTTCCCTTATATACGGCGAACAATTTGGGCCAAGTTGTCACTATCGATAAATATTTTCAATACGGCTGAATTATACGTATAAGGCCAAATCAATATCACGTTTAGCTGGAGTATTATATAAGGGAAGAATTTAATATGACTTCCCAGAACCAGAGTGTCAACCAATATTATAAAGAAAATTCCAGATATGTCGTAAGGCACGACGTCAATGTGTCCCAACCGGATAAACTTGTGTCGGCCACTAAAACCACGTCAGACCACAAAATGTGGTTAATTATCAAATTTCGTAAATTGGTTTCTAAAATCAAAATTTGCCAATTATTTTATGTTCTTAAATTGTAAAATATGAAGGCAGGCACAAATTACCTTTTTTTCCATTCAGAGCGTTGCTTCAGACGTTATTCAATTTATATATAATTATATCGGACCACGTTTTAATTTATTAATATGACCGACTGTACTTTTAAAATTCGATGGAAAATTTTCAACAGTTAAATAATTTTGACCTTATCGGTTTTAAATGTCACAAGTAATTGAATATTATTTAATATTGAAAGAAACCAACAAGTGGTTTAAAACTGTATGTACAATAGAAAAAAATACATAAGAACAAAAAAAAATTCCGAAGAGTTAATCCGTGGTAAATGGATAGACAAAAAAAAATAATCTCCCTAACACTCAATTAAAATGGTATAAAGTGTTGAGTGAAGCTTTAATTACGTCGTTACTCAAGGTGCTTCCATTACTCTATGATCTAGCTTTTATATTAATAGTCAGGACTGTAACCTTACACGCAGGGTGTTTCAAATATAATATTTTTTATTAAACTGAAGTAAAATAAATATCATTAAATAAAATTTATATCATGACACTTAAATTCAAAACCGTGGTCATATCTATCTCATGAGCTAATAATTTTGGTTAAAATATAACCGTCGCTACAAATTCAATAAAAAGGGAATGTTTGCACAAAACATTGTTTTAATCACTTTATTTTTAATTATTTCTCCATTTTGATGTTCTTTTTTATTAGTTCATTTACAAACGCCTCCAAGTCTTAAGAAAACAACTCCCAATACTCATTACGCGGAATAGAATTTTCGAAAAATCACCGACCTATTTTAGAATCTGCAAAATTCCATGACGAAACTTAGTTTTAAAATTTTTGCCTGATACCAATTTTTGGGAATACAAAAAAAAAAAATGGCATTCAAGATAAATATTGATTTAGCACGAATCAAAAACGAGGAAAATCACTCTTTTATCAGTGATTTTGAAGCTAAATGAACAAAATTATAAAAAAAATAACATTTTTGGATATTCCTTTCTAAGCTATATAAAAAAATCCAATCGGTTATTGTTATTTTTTCAATAAAATTAACACAAAACTATAGATTAACAAAAACTCTATAGATTAGTTGTTAGGACAATGTCCTAATAAAGAAATATAGAGTATGGCCTCGAACTTGAATAATTTTCATTTTTATTAAAATTTAAATAAATTTTTCATAATGATTAAGTTTATATTTAGTTGATTATTAAATTGGTAAATGAACAGTTTTTGTTCGATTTGTAGATAATTTTATAAAATTTTCTTTACATGTTTTTAATGAAAAGAAACTTGATAAAATGTTATCAGTAATTTATAGAGAAAAAAATTATAAAATCGATAAAAAAAAATTTAAATTTTTCAAAAATCGTCATTTTCCATACAATGGTTTTTGTAAAATCGTCAATTGTCATTTAATCATATTTCACTTCAAAAATCGTCAAAATTGAGACAAATCTTCAAAGTTGGCAGCGCTGACTACTACTGCTCTAATGGCAACAATCTTGTTGGATAGTTGTAGCCACAATTTTAGTATTTAATTGCTTAAAAAATGTGGTTTACATTGAGCTTATATGTTGTTAATCTATGGTGATCTGTTTAGAAATATATATATATATATAAAAATAGTAAAAAGATATATTACTATTGCGATATTTTAGTTTTATCTTATTTAATATATATATATTTTGCAAAGAAATTGAAACTAAACTTTATGACTAACATTTTTAGGCAACATTAACAAATGGTCACAATTTTAAGAAACATTAAGGGAATGTTCTCAAGTGTGGCACTTAGAATGGCCCGTAAAGAAAAAGTTCTCAAATTTATGGTCTCACTCACTAAAAATATGCAAATAGCAAAATAACTAGGAAATGCAAAGTTTTAGGCCAACCAAAAGATATTTAGAGGAGGTTTAAAGCGACTGAAATCTTGAAAAATTACTATTTTTAAATTGTTTTTGGAACCTGTGCCTCGTTTCTCTAACTAATGCGAGCAGTTTTCGCATCGAGAAATACAAGGTCACCCTGCTCTTCACAGGTTAAGAGATGATAAAATAGACTACATTTTTAGAGCTGAATTTTTCAGATCTTGTAACTTTTAAAACTGTTGACAAATGGAAATGAAAGAAATGACGTCAATGAATCGTTTGATTACTAGTGTCCGACCGAAGTCACTTTTTTTGGCCGAAGCCGAAGCCGTAGCCGAACTTCGGCCAAATTTTTAATATTCGGCCGAAGCCGTAGCCGAAGCCGAACTTTTTAATTTTTTTTAGTTTGAATAAAATTTAAGTTTTCGTTGATTATGACTATAAAAAACACCATTAAAGTATATTAAAAAATATTCAAACATCAATAAATTTGTAAAAAAGCAAATTTAGAATATTTTTTCAAAAATATTATAAAGTCAGTTCAATTATTTTATTGAAATTTTCAACAAAAATATGGAAATACCTGAACTTTATTATTTTAACTAAAGTATATGACGAATTTAATTGAAAATTTTGTGTTTTACGTGAAATAAATTTGAAAATTTTGGTTTTTACGTGAAATAAATCAAAAATGAACTGTTCTTCTTCAAATATACGGTATTCGGCCAAGTTCGGCCAAAATTTGGCCGAACACCGAACTTGGCCGAACATCACTTTTTGGCCGAACTCCGAAGCCGAAGCCGAACGTTCGGTCGGACACTATTGATTACCTTTTTTTATTGACTTTATATTTTATTGTCTGTGGCTCAGCCTATGAAAAGGAGAGCAATGTTGTATTTTACATGTTTTTGCGATGCGAAATTTACAGATGCGAAAGTTAAAGATACTAAAGTTACAGATGCAAAAAGTTATAGAAAAGGGGGTGCTGATTACCATTTCTTAGAATGACTCGGCCTCTCCGCATTTTAAATAAATTCTAAAACTTATACTATAACTTTTCGAAAATTCCAAAAATCAAAAAAATCGGGCAAAATCAATATTAGCGGACGTCTATGCTTTAGGATGCACCTCCACGCCAAATTTCAGGTACTTAGTTCCAGCAGTATAGATTGGGCAATGGAATAACGTTACCACTCACCTACCCACTGACTGACTGCCTGGCTGAATCGGTATCGCCCAACCTATACTGTTGGAACCAAGTACCTGAAACTTGGCGTGTAGGTCCATCCTCCAGCATAGACGTTCGCTAAGATGGAATTTTTGAAAATTCCTACGGAGAGGTGCAATAATGGGAAAAGTCTACCCTTTGGTGGCCTGACCAAATCCCTTGGGATAAAAAGCTGATATTTTCAATATGTGTTCCTTCGGACATGACCCAACTCCCTGGTATGGTACTTTTTGGAAATTTGCCCAGAAACGTTGTAAAATAGGGGATAATAGGAGGGAAAAGTTTCCCCCTTAGAGGCCTGGCTAAACCGCAGAAACTAGGAACTTTAAATTTGGTAAGTGCGTTATTAATTAGGAGTAGACATCTGTATAAAGCGGAGTTTTTGAAAGTTAGGGAAAACGTCTCGCCCTTGGCGGCCTGGCCAAACCAGTGATGCGAGGAACTTTAAATGTGGTATATGGGTACCTTATAACGAGTAGATTATACGTATTGGCAGGATTTTAGAATTTCCCACGGGGAGGGGCAAAAAAAGGAAAAATCTCATCTTTGGCGGCCTGGCTAAACCGCCCAAGCTAGGAACTTTAAATATGGTAAGTGGGTTTCTAATCAGGAGTAGACATCTGCATAGAGCGAATTTTTGGAAATTCCTACGGGGAGTGGAGTTGCAGTAAGGGGAAAAGTCTCCTCCTTGGCGGCCTGGCCAAACCACTAGGAATACGAAATTTGGTATGTGGGTAGCTTACCACGAGTACATATCAGTAATGCCGGGATTTTTAAAAATTCCCACGGGGAGAGGCAAAAAGGAGCAAAATCTCCGCCTTGGCGGCTTGGCCAATCCGCTGATGATAGGAACTTGAAATTTTGTACGTGAGTTTCTAAGAAGGAGCAGCCTTCTGTATAGAGGATTTTTGGAAATTTTTACGGGAAGGGGCTATTCTGATTTTCCAATTGAAATTAAAAAATATATTTCATTTAGAATGCTGTTTCTTTAGGAAACTCAAAAACTATTAGAAATAATTTTAAATATGTCATTCTTTTTGCATGTATTATTTTCAGTGAATTTTTGCATGTCTATAGACATTCAAAAATTCCGCAGTTATATAAAAATAAGGTAAGTTTTATAATAAAAAAACATATTTATGTGTATATAATTAAATATTGTTTTTTCTCTTATTTCAACCCTTTAATAATTTTTTACACGGCCTTAACGAAGAAGTAATGAAACGAAACAAAAAATAATTCATACATCATACACACAGACAGACAATAATGTTCCAGAAAAATTAAGTTAAAATTAAAACGGTATTAAGTGTATTTTTATTGTGTGCTGTTTTATAACTTGTTTAATAACTCAATAATTATTAGAAGTGATAGTTACAAAAAGTTTACAAAAATTTAGTGGCGCTTACTAATTGTTTATACTAATTTCATTGTACTAATATTATTTAAATTTAGAACATTTTTGGCTGATTTTAGCAAAATGGTTTTAAATTGCTGTTTATAACAATTTCATTAAAATTAGTAGCGTTTACTAATTTTTATACCTAATTTCATTGTACTAATTTTATTAAAATTTTGTATTTTTTTTTGCTGATTTTAGCAAAACGGTTTTATATTGGATTTTACAGCAATTTAACTAAAACTTAGTAGTGTCTACTAATTTCATTGTACTACAGTTCAGCAGACATATCTTGTTAAATTTAGCAAAAAATACCTCAAGGCTCGATTATGGCCAAAAGGCTAGGTCATTGAAAATGAAGAAAATAAAATAAATAAATAAATAAATAGTTGAATTTCCCGTAATAACAGCAAATTTCCCATAGCCATTATAGACCTTTTTCCTCAGTGTAGCAGCATGTATCTCTTGAGAGTAATTTCTAGTGTCCGACCGAACGTTCGGCTTCGGCTTCGGAGTTCGGCCAAAAAGTGATGTTCGGCCAAGTTCGGTGTTCGGCCAAATTTTGGCAAAAAATCTGAAATTTCTTCAAAACCTTTATGTTTACGAAAAATTACTTTTTTTTTTGCAACGACACAATAAAATAAATGATAGCGGAACTTAAACTCGATGACAGTTGACAGTTTTGAAAGGTCAACTTTAGGGAACTGGCCACATTAGAGAAAATTCCCTTAATAAATATATTACACCACTTTCACTTGGACATTTTTGCAGATATGTTAATTTTTTAAATATTACTTTTTCAAAGCCCGAGGACACTTTAATTTAAATATGTGCCTGATAAATTTTCGTTTAATAATGTTGATAAGTTTTTAGAAGAAAACTTTTTGCAGAAAACTTTTTTATAAAATAAAGAAGTTAAAAACTTACCATTTTTTTGTAATTTATAATAATATTCACAAAAACTTTTAAAAATGGATTCTTGAAGATGTTTTTCCAAGTATATTTGTAGGTTCTTTCCTTAGCTACAGCTGATAACGCTATGATAGTTTTTCCAAATTTGTTGAAATATTTATACTTTTAGAAGCTGCAAATAGAGAAGGACAATTTTTATGTAAATCTACAAAGTTTTTGACATCATATACAATAATAAGAAATGGATAATATTGCCCACCTCCATTGTTTTGCTCAAAATTAGCGATAAAATAACCGTCGTACAATATGATTATAAAGACATTTCCAACCAATTGATAGATACGAAGGAATATAAGAATATTTTATTCATCCTTCTTTCTACTTGTTTATTACAATGCATGCAAAATTACAACATTTCTAACAGGGATTATTGTCATTATAATGATAATAATAGTGTGACACTATCAAAAACAGTGGTACAGATATTGAACCAATACTTTTGAAGAATTTGTCTTGAATATATGCGATGATATTGTATACACATTAGGGTGTCCCATAAAAATAGATTTTTCATTGTTTTATTGCAAATGGTTTCAAATGGAAGAAATCGATTTAACTTTTGGAAAACATTAATTTCATTTATTCATTTAAGGGAATGAGCTATATAAAAAAAAATCTAACAAGGGAATTAGACCTACGCGGACCGATGAAATTAAGATATGTTCGAGAGAATATAAATTTTAGGTACCGTGTTTTGTTATGCTAACGGATAGTTAGCCTATTTAATTTTTTCTGCTAATGCAAAGTTATGCCTAATTAATTTTTCCGATATTCGAAATCGGTCGATTTTTATGCGACTTTTCCCGATGAGCCTTTTCCCCTATATTTCAAATAATTAAAAAATGTGGCAACCACTATATAGGCAATATGGATATCAAAATGTTTGTTTTCTTGAGTACTTTAACCTAAATAAATCTTCTTTTCGAAAATTAAAGACAAGTTTTCATATAAAAACAAATGAGTTTTTAACCAGACTTTTTAAACCAAAAACGTGAGATTGGGCAGCTAAAAAAAATACGTGTCTCTTTTTTTTTGCTCTTTTACAACATACCCAAAGTTCATTAAAATCTGCGAGTTAGCATCAGGATCAGAGATGAAAGGCTAAAACAGTCGGCGGCGCGCCGCGGCGGCTAATAATTGGCTGAAGGTTAAATTTCATCAGAATTGTACATAAAATCAAAATTTTTTCAAGTAAGCTAACCCAGTGTACCAATTTCGGATATTTTTCCAGCTATATTTGGCTGTTTTTTTTCTTTCTTAGCTGGTAAAAAATTGATTTAGCTTTTAACTGGAAATCTAGTGATTTTGTTTATGAAAAGCTGAATTTAGCTTACAAAAATTAATTTTGTGGTAAAATGGGCAAGTGTGACACTTTTCTATCGATATTGCCATGGGAGGTGCTCATCTGAGATAAGTGAACTTATTCCTCGAGCCCGAGTTTTTATTCGTATTACTCACTTATCTAGTAGAGCACATCCGTTTGTAGTTGATTGTCCTGTGTTTCGCACAACACATTACAGAGAAAATTCGTTTTTTAGTCGAACGATTCGTATGTGAAACAAACTTCCCGCAGAAGTCTTCCCTGTTACTTACAGTTTAGAAAAATTTAAATCAAATATCCACAAACACTACTCCCTCTTTCCTCCCTCCCATACCCTATTTTCCTGATCAATACAATGCACTGCATGAGTAGGGGGCATCCCCTGAGTGTTGGTAAAAATTAAAAAAAAAAAAAAAAAACTCAGGAAATTCTTAATATTTATTAATGTGTTGCTTTCTTTGGAAAGGGGATAGAGGAGAGATGAAATGAGCGGAAAGATGGAGGGCTTCAAATATGGGAACATTTTAATTGCGCTAGATGATAAGTCTTAAAACAGTTGTTACTCTCCACCTGATAGAGAGTTGGCGGGCTTATTGAAGCTTTTTGGTTCATAGCACTGATTCATTATTATACTTCGATGGGGTTAAGTGCTAAGGAAACACCAAAGGTGGACGCTGCGATACGTATGAGGGATAGAAAACTCATACATATTAATTTTCTAACTGTGTATGTTTCCTTTTTCTTATTGCAAAAAAGGGTTATATATTTTATTTATATTTGTATTGTAAATTATTTTTAGAAGAAAAACAAGAAAAGTTTAAGATTTTCAGCAAATAAATTAACTAAAATATAATTTTTCCACAAAATTTTTTGATTTTTTTTTGTATACTAATATTCAGCAATAATTTTATTAACTTTTAGTACGGATTTTTTAATTTTGAATCAACTAAGTGTTAACAAAGCTTTTGCTGAATCTTCTAATTTTGTTGCTTAAAGAGTTTGCTAACATTAGCAGTTTTTTTGCAAACACCCTCCTGACTAAAATTTTGCTGACTCAGCAACATTTTTTTGCTAACTTAAAAAACTTTCTTTTTGAGTGCAGTTCAACTCTGCACTGTGGTAAAAAAAACCCAATTTTAAATGTAATAAAGAAACAATCAGAAGTGTTAATATAGATATTTAAATACATTTGGAAAAAGTAGAGTACAAGACCATTAAAATAAGCCATCAACCATTAAAAGCCGATTAATAGTTTTTAAAATAAATCAATTTAAATATCGACATGTGGGATCATTTTTAATTTTTTTTATTGTTAAACACAAATAACTTTTTTAAAAAAAATTTTACGTGTCAAATATTTTTGAAGTATGAATACGTCTGCCAAATTTTAAAGCAAATAAAAATCGTGATTTAAAAAATCGTTCGGTTTGACTGGGAATGACTCATTTGGAATTCTGTCTTCATCGCATATTATTAACCCAGTTAAGTCTGGAATCAAATATAACCAACAAATTTGATAAAATTGCAAAAACGTGTTTTAACAAAATTTTAATATTTTAAATTTTATTAGACAGTAAAAACTGGGGACAAAAAATACCCATATAACTTGATTTATATTATGACTACAAGAAAAAAAAATAATCCACTTGATACAAATAATTATTTGAAGTAATTTTAATTAGGGTAATGTTTTCACTTTTGACCAAAAAAGACGCACTAGGAAATTTACAGAATTACTTCTTTCCGATTTTGCGAGATATATCCATTTTTCTCGCATTCTATAAGAAATCCTCAAATAATATTCCCCCGCATTCATACTGCATTTATTTGTTTATTTAAATAAAAATTTAAGCATTATCTGTATATTTTCTTAAAATTTTAGTTATATGTATATTGAAGGGCTCGGTGAAGTAAATTGAAGAAATAAAAAAAAATGGATATGTGGTAAAGGGTACTAAACTAACGAACAAGCGCAATTATTCTTCGTAACAATCTTAAATTTAAAAGTTAAAAAGGTGGGGTCAAATATGGCTCCATTTTTTTTTTTTTTTTGTTTTTTTTGACATTTATTTCAAAAAAACTATACAAAAATGCGTATCAAATTAAAGTTATTTTAAAGAACTACGATTTGACTAAAAAAAATTAAAGGAGGTTAATGTTGATTTGTTTTTTTTAATCCTTAAAAGTATGATTATTACGATAAAGAATTGTGCTTCTTCGTTAGTTTATTACCCTAAATCACATATCAAAATCTATTGAAAATCTAAAAATTATTCTGTCAATTTCTTAGTGGGTCTTTTTTGTTCAAAAGTGGAAACAGGGTTAATGTGGATCAAATTACATAAAACACATATTTTTGTCGAGTGAATTTTTTCGGTCAATTCAAAAGCTTTGCTATCTTGAGGTCGAAATTAAAACTACGTTTTATTAGTCTTTCTTGTTCACAGACCACTAAGGGTTAAAGACTTAAAAAAAAAAAACAATTACGGTAATTATAGTCTAGTCAAATTAAGGTGATATTTTTTCGAAAATTATACAAACTTTGATGAAAAATTTCAAATTTTGTTAAATTTTTGGCAAAATAATTAATTTTTATAAAATGTCCCGTAAAATAGTCGCTTCACACACAAACATTAATTTAATTAATTTTTAATTTTTTTTTTTTTTCTTTCTTTAATTGCAACTTATAAGATTATTAAAATAGCAATCGACATCTTCAAATTGTGCATTTTAGAAAAATGTTTAAATTAAGTTAACAATAAAAACACGTCTTAACATTTTTATCCAATTTGTGGGCCATTTTTGATTGCAGACTTCTTTAGGATTAATTATAGAAATTAGATTTGTCAAAATTTCGAATTTTGTGAATTTTTAATAAAAATAAACTTTTTTCAAAAATGGGCCGAAATTCGACACTGGTTAGCGTTTTCCAAAAAATTAACGAAATTTGACAAATATTTTTTAAGGGATATCCTAATACACATACACTGTTGGTCATTAGAATAAGGCTTTACAGTTTTTTTCTTCATAAAGATATTAACCCAATAATGTATGAAGTTCGTCAGCTACTTTCCACACATTCTATATCAAGTTAAATCATTTGAAATTTTCTGTACAAGGTAAATGAAATTTTCTTAAAGTTCATAAAAACCTTTATAATTTTTATGAAGCAATTGAATTTTATGCATCTTTTCTCAGCCATTAAAATGGAGAAAAATATCTAAAATAAAAAAGGAAGTGATAAAGTCGAAAAGATTAAATTTATCAAATCTACTGGTTCCATGGTTTATTTAGTCCAATATATAAAGTGATGTAATTCCACTCGTTGCCCGTTCCATTTCGTATTTTGTACCAAAATAACGCTATTATTGCTTTCAATTTGTTTATATCTTATATAAAGAATTAATTAAAATATTTCCTTGTATCATTCTAATGACCAGGAGTGTAATAACAAAATTTTGATTATGCGGTTGTGAGGGTTGTCATGTTGTTTGTGCGGATGATTAGAGTTAGTTCTTTTCTACAGTTTGTTGCCTTTTATTATGTGTTTTTGGCCATATGCAATGATAACATATTCAATTGCAATTGTTTTGTATGTTCATTATTTCAATAGGAAACTTACTGTTTTATGTTTTAATTCAATATAAAGTATACGTTCAATATTATGTATACGCTCCGTAGAACTTTCGTTAGAACTTCTTCGTGTTACACAGCAGTGTTGCAGAATAAGGTAATTTGTTCCTTAAAATGGTAAATTCCATTGAGGAATAAAACACAACTCTTTTTAATTTAAATTTATAAATATCGCTCGTTTACTAAAAGACTGACATAACTCAAAAAACACGATTTTACAGAACACGATATTCTTTACTTATAACTCCAAAGAATAACTTTTAAATTTTAAAAACATTTCCCACATAACAATTTTGTAATTCGAATATTTTTTCTATTAAAATCAAAACTTTTTTTTAACTCTTTGACTACCCTTGTACACTTCAGTGTACATATTGAAAAAAAAATTATAAAAAATTTGATAATGCAAAAAAGACTTTATATTTTAAACAAGTTTGTTATAATTTTTATTAAAAATAAAAATTATGTTTTTATCCACCAGAGGTGGATCTTGCACATCAAACAAGTTTTCAATTTATTTTTTGATCAATGGTTATAATCTTTAACTTCAAACTCATATGTATATTAGTTCTCATGTAGTGAGTAAACTAGTTCATATGTATGTTTGATGTTTGGCATGGGATTGTTACCGCTTTCAAAACGTGTTCTGATGATGGGAACCTAGAAAATTCCCGAAATAGATCTATCAACACATTCCTGAAAGGGTCAAATAATAAATTTGAAAACAAAAAACTCTATATATTATTTGTTAGGACAATATCCTAATGAAGAAATATAGAGTATGGCCTCGAACTTAAATAATTTTCATTTTCATTGCACAATTAAAGGTCGAAAAAAACATAATTTTTATTTTTAATAAAAATTATAACAAACTTGTATAAAAGGCAGAGTACCGCCAAGTTTACTTCCCCTGTTTTGCTTACAAACTAAACAAAATATAAAAAGGAGAGAGAAACAAAAAAACGTGCATTGAATATCCACCAGAGGTGGATCTTGCACATCAAACAAGTTTTCAATTTATTTTTTGATCAATGGTTATAATCTTTAACTGCAAACTCATATGTATATTAGTTCTCATGTAGTGAGTAAACTAGTTCATATGTATGTTTGATGTTTGGCATGGGATTGTTACCGCTTTCAAAACGTTTTCTGATGATGGGAACCTAGAAAATTCCCGAAATAGATCTATCAACACATTCCTGAAAGGGTCAAATAATAAATTTGAAAACAAAAAACTCTATATATTATTTGTTAGGACAATATCCTAATGAAGAAATATAGAGTATGGCCTCGAACTTAAATAATTTTCATTTTCATTACTTTATATTTTTGTTTAAATATGTTCATATATATTGGTCAGCTTAATATGTTCATCAAGGAAATACAGTAGCGATATTTGTTAACAAAGGCTGATTTTTTAATCAGCCTTTATCTCCGAAAAAATGGGCTTTAGGTGTATCTCCTAAACTACACGAAATTTGGCACGTAGCTTCCTCTAATGACCAGAACAAAATCAAACAAAGCATATTTGTATAATCGAATGTTTTAGTGGTAAAAATTGGTTGAGAAGTTTCAAAAATTCCATTTTTGTACAAATTTTTTGTTGCGTAGGATGGCATACATGTCAACCTTTTTATTTTTAATTTAAGGACCCCAAGCAAGAATCTAAAGTCCAAATAAAAATATATATACACACAAAAAGTCGGTAGTGAAAGGACTAAGAAAAGTTTTCATATGTTCAGTGAATTAATATCTTTCCTGATATTTGAATAACTTAATGTTGTTGTTGGATCAAATCAAAGAAAAGTTTTATTGTAGTACTGCTAATGACATATGAGTTTACTTAAAGTTTCTAAAATGTTATTATTTTTAGGATCCATGGTATATAGCGCCCTCTATAGCTATTTTAAGTACAAAAATAAGGAGAATGTTTTTTTTGTGATTTTTGTAAAATTGACTGTTTAAATAATGAAATTTTCATATCGGTATTGAGGTGGGCATACTAGATAACAGTCACTGTGATGTACAGATAGTGTTTGCCAACCATGGTAAGTAAAAAAGCTAAAAAAAAATCGTCTTCTCTGCTGAGTTGATTGATTTGGTAGAAAAAATTACTACACATTTTTTTCAAGACTTTAATAAATAGAACAATAAAATTGCGGAAACAATTTTTATGTTAGAGTACTTTTTCGCGATAGTTAAAAAAAGTTCACTCACCAAACGCGATGAAGAATATATCATAGATGTGGCATCAGTTATAACGTATGGGAACACAGTGGACATTAGAGTGAGGTAAGTTTCTAAAAATAGAACTGTTGTGTTGTTGGAGTTGTACTTCTGAGATTATGTATGCAAGAACAAAAAACACCGTGTATTGAATAAAACTAGTTTTAATCACAACAAAACTCGACCTGACGATAGATCAGTGGGCTAAAGCGCTCTGTCTAACGTGTAGTGCGAGTGCATGTGGCATTAGAAATCAGTTAATCTATACCACGGTCAGTGATTGCACAGAAAATTTCATATAGACGCAATCGAACAAATAAAAACATAACAAATATTACATTATTCAACAAACAGGGTCACTGACGAAGGTTCAATACCAGAAACTGCGCAGTCTGATTCAGAAAAATTTTAAATTTGCAATGTAGTCAGGATTTTTAGAAAATACACTCATTCTTCTCTACCACGCCTTTCACAATTTAGATTTTCTTTTAAGTATAAAAAAATAACATTTAATTGCAAAGTATTTAGCATTTCATCATAATTTCATTAATATAAAAAAAATTTCACCATTTTGACGATATTCGTGGATTTTTTTAAATTAATTTAATTTTAGTATCAAGTGATAGTGTTATATTATAATGTATGTATGGTAAACAAACAAAAATAAATTAAAAAAAAAAAAAAAAAAAATATAAGTTTTAGAAATTGCATTCCGTTCGTGAACTTTTTACACCAAAATAACCTAAAAATTGGTTTTTATTATGAGTACAACATTGCCCATAGCCGTGGTGCGATGAAGAAATTTTATCAAATAAAAGTTATAACCCTTGTGTACATTGTAGTGTATAAGGGTAGTGAAAGGGTTACCGCTTTTACTTGTTTATTTTAAAAACAATGGATGCTAACAACTTCTAAGATTCTAGTTGCGTTTTGCTATTTTGAAATTAGTTTCTATCATTTATTTTTATAAATCTTTATTTATTTAGTATTTCATTTATATACAGTAAAATATTAACAACCCGGCTAAAAATGTTCACATATGGATCCATGAAGATTTCATGTATGTTTGTCCCATGCTCATAAACATGGATGCATGTTTCTACATGGACACATAAATCTCCATACATTCTTCCAAATATCTCCATACATTTGTATTAACGAAATTTGAGGTAATATCTACGTGTATGTTCATGTATGACCACACATGAACATGTATGAGCACGCATGATCATGTATGTAGATATTACCTCAAATTTCGTTAAAACATATGTATGGAGATTTATGTATCCATGTAGGGACATGCAAGCATGTTATTCAGGATGTACAAACCATACATTGAACATTTATGGATCCATATATGAAAATGTTTTCCTGGGTATTAAAAATGTAACATTAATGATGTTTTTTTGGTTTAGTATAAACTGGATGTTGTTGAACTGGATGTTGTTGAACTGGCTGTTGTTGAACTGGATGTTGTTGAACTGGATGTTGTTGAACTGGATGTTGTTGAACAGGTTGTACGTAAACTGGACGTGCCTGGACAGGCTTAACTATTACTGGTTGAATAATAGGTCTAATAATAACAGGTTTAAGGACTACTGGCTGCACTTGAACTGGTTTTGGAGGCGGTGGGGGTGGTGGAGCTGGATGCACAGGTTGGTAGATTACCTGTTGGGGCGGTGGATGCACCGGTTGGTAGATTACCTGTTGGGGCGCTGGAGCTGGATGCTGTACATAAGTGGGTTGGGGATGCGAAACTTGTATCTTCTTAAAAGTAGGCGAAGAGCAAATGCCAGCAGCTAGCAAAACTAAAACTGCTAAAGCTTTTTGGCAACCCATTATATTTGTGATATGACTCCTTGTAAATCTCAAATGGAAATGATGTGTCTTCATTAACACAATTGTTATTTATAGACAAATCTTGTTTAACCTTTATACCATACTAAAAAAAAACTCTTTCGGGGACGATTTTGACCCATAGACATAAACATTTTTTCCACATAAAAAAATACATATTTTTGTTAAAAAAGAAAACGGATAACATAATATAGAGTTCGTAATATGCACGGAAAAAAAATATAGTAAAAATGTATATCAAAATACATTCAGTAAATTAAAATAAAGGCACTGTATTTCGAAACTAAAAAACGTGGTAATTAACATGCAATTTCTTAACTTGCTGGACCGAAATGAACGAAACGTGAGTGTAATTGTTAGATATGAGCTAGGCTTTTAAAAAATAGTTTTGCAGTCACCCTGTTTTTATACTGCGTAAGCCACAGAGCAGCAATGCGGGCCACCTCGTGAGTATAAATGGGTTTGCAGCTTTACGCTTCATTACTAGAGTGATCGATAATTCAACATTTTTCAAAACCCGGTTTTCGGTTTACCCCGAATAGTTGAAATTTTTAAAAAGCCGGTATCGGTTTCTGGGATTTGAAAAAACGCTTAAATCGGTTTTTAAATGTTATACTGAAAAATATAATTTTTTTTCAGAAATTTGAATAATTTTTTAAAAACATTTTTATTCATTTTAAAAAAAGTGTCGATTTAAAATGTAGGTTAGAACCGGTTTTTTATAATCGACTCGATCACCCTGTTACTAATGGATCGAGAACATCAATTTAGGTTTATTTTCAGTAGTGTTTAAAATTATTCGACCTAGGCAATAAACCTGTTAAGGCATTATTCGAAAAATCTCGCAAATGGATTAACCGGTTATTTGGTTAATCGACAAAATCGGCGATTAATCGTTTAAAATGTATTTGTTTGGTTTTTTCATTAATAAAAACACAAAAAATGTTGTTTAAAGTCGAGTAAAGTTGAATGCATTGGTTTATAAAGTTATTTTTTCGGATCCTTACAATATACAGACATTTTTGTAAATTTTTTAGACCTTTTGTTAAAAAATCTGTAAAATGTAGATGAAACCTAAATGTTGTGCATAAAAAAAATAAAAAATATATCGAGAGCATATATTCACATATATGTATATATGAAGCAAAACACATTGTTTTAGGAAAAGCAAAAAACTGATTTATGACCAAACTCTTAAATTATGAATCAATCTATATTGAGTACAGTTGTAGGAAACAACTTCGCTTATTATATGTAGTAATAATACATTTTTAATAAGTGGTTGATAGAGGATATTGCATTCAAAAATAAATCCTATGGTTGCTAGAAAAATAACAGCTATTAAAAAAAGTACTAAGACTGATTTTTGATGTCTTAATTTTTTAGCAGAGATAAAGCCAACATCAATGAATGTTATACCCTCAAAAAACGATTTTCAAGAAATTGGTTCATAGAGGGTATTGAATATAAGGTCTCGATATATTTTTTTAATGCCTGTAAAAATTAATTTTCGGAATATTTTTTTTTTACAGCAACGAACATTTTTTGTTGTTAAGTGTAGTTGAATACGTTAAATTATGTAGTTGCCTAGGGTTTCATAATTATAACGTCATTTTAAGAAAATTTTAAAAATACGCGGTAAGTGATAAAAAATTTTGGGTGAAAATTAATCTTCAATAAAGAAAACTTGTATTTATTTCATTCGATTGTATATTTAGTCCAGTTTGTGAATGTGCAGAGATTTTTTTTGCAAAATCTGTATTTATAGAGAAATGTTCTTAAATTCAACCAAATTAAAGTCCAGACTAGATTTTTACTCAATACTCCTCCTTCTTAAATGGAAAACAAACAATTGTGATAGAAAAAAGTTAATTCGCCTAGTCAAATATAACATACTAGGGTTTTTTCGGCCAAAAACTTAAACATTAGAAATGACCGAAAAAATTAAAATGTTTGCTTAACAAATACAATAAGTCGCTATGAATTGGCAACAGTGATTTGTTAAAAAGTTTTAAGACGAAACTCAGTATCGAATTTTATTTTTTGAAAAAACTACGTTAAAAATTTAATAAAAAAAAATTTTAAATCTTAAAGAAAAACTGCAAAATAAGTTTGTTATAAAAAATACAAAAATATGCCGAAAAGTAAATTTGCTCTTAAGATCAAAATATGAAGAAATATGGTAGGTAAAAGTAAATATGCAAATATATTTATGTATTTTTAAACTTATTTTTATACGTTCGATTTTGAAAAATTAATCGCTTAATCGTTCGATGAAAAAATGTTTGATCGTTTATTCGATCAAAATAAAAACCCGAATAAATGACAACTCTAATATGTTCTAAAGTAACTTAATCTTATAAAAAGTATCCTTTGTGATATAGTTCATTCTTTCGTCACAAGGCGCAGCTGAAGTCGCTAAATTTTTAATGTATTTTGTTATAAGAAAAAGGACATTTTTTAAGTTTTACTAAAACAGTTGCCAAAAATTCATTTTTAAAGTTAAGTATTCGATTTTTGTTTGTTTTTAATATCGGAATATATTTGCATATATTTGCAATAAAAAAAGATATTGATTTTGAAAAAAAGGATTGTAGTACATAGTTATATATCGAGTGGAGTTTTGAGATACTACTTTTTTTGTTGGCTGCTTAAAAATGTCATAAGTTAAATGGAAAATTAAAACAAAAGTATGTTATGTTAACTGATTTTAAATTTTTTTTGTATATTTGTTTATTAGGACAAATAAAAAATAATAAATTATATTATTTATTGGAAGAAATAATCAATAAGAAAATAAGAAATTTTCGTAAGGCACTTTTTGAATGTCTCATTTTAGTAGGGTTGACATTTAATAACTTTTCATAATAACGTCAGTAAAACTAAGACCGAAATAAAAATTAAAAAAAGCTATTACATTAAAGACATGTTTCTTCTTGTGTAACCGGTTTTATTTTTCTTTTTTACCTGTTTGATTTTGAAATATCATGAACTAAAGTCAAAATAACGAAATACCGAAATGACAATTTATAATGTCATTTTGTTGATTAAACAAAATTGAAAGGGTAGAATTTTGAAGTAAAGCCTTTGATATCAGAAGACACATGCCACTATTGGAATTGTAGTTTTTAAACTTTCATGCCGCGCATTGATGTGTGCGTGGTAGACATTTATCGTGTTAATGTAAAGGTAGAGTTTGCCAACCATGCATTTTAGTTATATGTTTGCAATATTTACTTGTGTGACTAACGAAAATAACTATAACTTTCGTAGTTTTGGTCAGAATGGGCTAATTTTTTCATCAAAGTGTTAAGAACAGTCCATTTTACAGAAAGAACGAAACTTGGGCAGAAAGGTACTGTTTTTTTTAATAAGTCGTAAATAATACTTTATTTTCGAATAAAATTTAAAAAATGTCCAGAGTTTGGTAAAATATTAAAAACAAAAAAATTTGTTAAGCGATTTTAACATTTTTTATTATTTTGGTTTTTTGTAAAGAATGGACTCTTATTTATAATGCAATAAAAAGTTTATTTTTTTTTCATTTTATTAATTAATAATCATATAATTACAAATTATATACTAATATCCTAACCAAGCACTAGCTACTATGGCCTTCGGCGCGTTGTAGCGAAAACAGACCAGTGCCTCTGGTGGGAATCGAACCCACGACCCCCGCACTGATAAGCCAGCACGCTACCAACTAGCCTACCGGGGCGCACATATATAAAAAGTTTTGTACAGAGTTTTCACTAGAAATTCTTAAATATTTTTTTTTTCGGAAGGCGCTTTTCAATGTATCATTTCTGTCGAATTTTTGTATTCTCTTAATTTGCGACTATTGAAAATAAATGTAATTTTCTTGTTTTTTATTAGAATGGTCTGATTTTATCATCAATGTGTTTAGAATTATCTATGTTTTCAGAAAAAAGAAACTTGGACAGAAAAGTATTACATTTTTATTAATAAGTCTTGAAGTTTACCATATTTTTGGATAACATTTTAAAAATGATCAAAGTTTGATAAAATATTAAAAAAATATGTCAACCGACTGTCATATCCCAGCAAAAATAAATGGAATTCATTCTTAACAAACCACTTCTTTCACTGGTTCCAAAGTTTTAGTTAAGGTATTTTTGTAGCATTTTGGAAGATATTCTATAATAACTCCCAAGAGATCTATATTTACCTATGCTCAATGCAGTGATTTGGGTCCCTTTTTATGTCAGTCTTAAAAATTTACTTTTTCATTGCTTCCAAGCGTCAGAGTAGGACTATTTCTGAATTTCGGCGCATTTTAAATATGCTGATTGATAAAAAGTATACCAAAAAAAACTTTAAAAAAAGTTACAAAAATTTCTTAATAAATCATGGTTTCACATATCTGCAAACTTTGGTTCAAAAATGTCTTGTGGATCTATGACATGCTCTTAATGAGTTAATCAGCGGAATATGGGAACAAATTGGGATAATGGACTATGTGCACCTATGCAGAAGTATTATTTTCAATACAGTCTTCGGAAGTAACTTTTTATTATACTTTTAACATTAAACAAATATTAATACTTTGCATCAATGGAAAATAACATCCAAACATTGGATTTTCATAGTATTTAAAGATTTGGGAATAAACAATGAAAAGTAGCTGTATATGAATAACTTCCCTCCTATGACAAGTCAACGTTAAATTCACCGATGAAAAAGCCAAATTAGAACAACTTCCAATTCAACAGTTGTAGCGTAGATAACAAGATTGACTGTAAGTTATTTTTTGAAACTCATTAATGGCATGTCATAGATCTGCTGGATACTTTTCAACCAAACTTTCCAGATATATAGAACCATTAAGAAATTTTTGTCATTTTCTTTAAAGCTCCCTCTAGTGGAAATATTGGCAACCAAAATTGAAACATTGAGAGCCAATAATTCCCTGACGGTTGATGATATTTTAAAACTAAATTTTGTATAATTTTGTAAAAACAAATCTTTATTCAAAATTATATGAAAAATTATGTTTTTTAAGTTAACTGACTTTTAATAAATGTTGGAAAAATATCATGGTTTTTGATAATTTTTTAAAATCGCCAATTGGGAACCTTCTTATAAGTTTAGTAGTATTATAATAAAAACCATCCATTATTTATGTTTAGAGTGAAAAACAAATAAATTTTGAAATATTGTAGAAGTTTATCATTCGATCGATCAGATTTTCAAAAATTAACAATCGATGAACTAATTTCTAGCAGATAAATATTTTTTCATCAACATAACAATTCAAATATTAGGCTTTTTTATATTTTAAAATAATTTTTAAAAAAGTTCTATCAAAAGAGGTCAAAAATTTATTTTTTCTGAGAACGGTATAAAATACTCACACCGTAAAACATGAGTTATCATTTAGATCGTTTTCAAAATGCTTTAAACCTGCCAATTGGAATGTTCTGAGAACGCTGTACCACCTTTTAAAGCTTTTAAAACGCTTTCACGAACGTCTTGTTCTACCTAGGTTCTTATAACTTTTGGTTCTTATAACTTCTTAATTGAAATATACTGTTCCAGCTGAAGTTCTGATGCATTGACCGATTTTCGATTTTCGCAAACAAAAATATCGGTGGTTGCAAACGAATTGTGCCGTTGCCGAAAAATATCGTAATCACAATTAATCCTTTAATGTATGTAAAAAACATACAGTTCTAAATCTATCTATTTTTAAAATATTTGTTCTCTGAAAAAATTAGATATATTTAGTTTAGATAGCTCAAAATAAGTAAACACTTTTGTAATTTTTAATAATTAAAAATGTATTGAGCAATTCCATATGAAAACGATCAAAATTGGCAAATTTTTGGACGACCCCTCTCCGATTTTAAAATAAATAGTCTCAATCGATTGCCCAGCAAAAAATAATGTACCTACATATTTTTTTTTTTATAGTGACTGGTTTAGTGGTGGTAGCACCACTGTCATGTGACAAAATTGAAGAATTCTTCATAAGGGACCTCAACGACCGCAACGAGTGATAGCTCGTTGGAAAGGTATTGAATCAGGCTTTAATTGAAAAATAAAATTTACCTAATTTTTCTTGTTAAATAATTAAAAATAATTCAATTATAAAAAATATAAAAACAATGAGAACAAGGTGGTCTCTTAAATGCTCTTCTCCTGTCCAAACAAGGAGTCGGGGCCCATTTTTTTATTGCTGATTCTTAAAGCAAAAATTATGAGGAATCCAAAAAAAAATAAAATTAGCCGGAAAATTTAGGAGCTTCTGTGGAAAATCGGAAAATTTAATTTTCATGGGAAAATTTAATTTTCATGGGAAAAAAGGTAAATTTCTGAGAAAAATTAGGAAAATTTTATTTTTCAATTAAAACAACTTTCAATGAGGTCCCTTATGAAGAATTCTTCAATTTTGTCACATGACAGTGGTGCACACCACCACTAAACCAGTCACTATAAAAAAAAAAAAAAATATATGTAGGTACATTATTTTTTGCTGGGCAATCGATTGAGACTATTTATTTTAAAATCGGAGAGGGGTCGTCCAAAAGGTGATCGCTTTCATATGGAATTGCTCTATTATGAAATTAATTAATCCTATTATTTTTGTAAACGAACTAAAAAATGTTGAGAAATATAGCAGAATTCTTTTGTTTTTGAGGCATTTATTTATAAATTTATTTTTGTGAATGTTCTATTATCAAACCAATTTGACAAAAATTTTAAATAGTTGAAAACATCTTACACACCTTATCGTTTTTAAAATTGTGTGTCAATCCAAGAATTTTTAAAAGAATTATAGCCTTTTTAGAAAAAAGCATATATGACAGCTGTACGAGTCCTTCCTGCGATTGCACAGGGGGGTATCACAAATATTTTGGAAATAATTCATTTATTTTTTACTGGCTTATCGGATTGACATTGAACGTAATTTCAAGCTTATGTTTCAAAGAAGAGCCCACTAGACCCATCAAGAGCTGATCAATTATACTCCAAAGTAGGGTATTAAACAATTTTAGAGCTTGCCAAATTTATATTTAACACCCAATTTTACAAAATGAAATATTTTTGTAATCTGCTTGTAATTTCCAACAATAAATATGCTTAATCATGTGGGTTATCTCTTAAAGTGAAAAAGTTATCCGGATTTGAAAATCAATAATTTGCATTTCTAATAACCTGGTTCGGTTTTTAACAATGGAAAAGGCAAAGGTGTGTGAGATGTTTTCAACTACTTAAAATTTTTGTCAAATTGGTTTGATAATAGAACATTCACAAAAATGCTTAATTTCTGAAAATCTGTTGATAAATATGAATTTGGCAAGCTCAAACAATTTTTCAATACCCAAGGTGTTCTACTTTGGATCCTAATTGATCAGCGCCTGATATATATATAATAAATTCGCCCTTCTTTGAAACGTAAGCTTGAAATTTTGTTGATATGGCTGTGTGAAGTTTCATGACAATCCGTTCAGCCAGTAAGAAATGGCTGAATTTTTTCCAAAATATTTGTGATACACCCCACTGTGGATTGAAGTGAAAACTGGCACAAATAATACTGATTCCATTTTAAGAACAATAACAAATTTTGGAAACATTGTAAGAAAAATTATATCTTTTATTCAAAATCGAATTTTAAAATCTCCTTAACTCTGACAAAATAAAAAAAAAAATTATGGCAATCGGATGATTTTCAAAGGATGTATAGCTCTTTTAGGAAAAAGGATATATGACAGCTATACGAGTCCTTGCTGCGATTGAAATTAAAATTGGCACAAATATTACTTATTCCTTTTTGAGAATAATAACCAAGCTTTTATTCAAAATTAACAAAACTCAGGATATTTGGAAAGGGTGCATATCCTTGGAACTATTTTGTAAAAAAAAAAACTTATATTTTAGCTAAAATAAAAAAAATGTGTTACTATCGTATGTTTTTCAAAGGATTTATATGGGTTTTATGAAAAAGGATATATGACAGCTATACGAGTTCTTGCCATGATCAAAATATAAATTGGCGCAAACAACACCTACTGTATCCCTAGAACAATAACCAATTTTTACGACATACATATTAAGTAGAAACCCTGTTACAAATCGACATATATATATCCATACATGAACACACATGCTTCATACATGTCCACATGCATCCATGTGGATGCATGTTCATAAACCATTCTTATATGGTAATATGAGTTATCATATATGTTCATCTGTGTGCATTAACGAAAATTGAGGTAATATAAATAAATACCTAAATACCTAATTTCATGGTAATTTTCCAATGATATATTCCTATTCGTTTTTTGGTAATAGAATTATGAAATACAGCCATGCAAAGCATGGTGTCAAAATCGACCCCGAGAGAGAAAAATACAAGTTTTTTAATAGCACTTTCAAAAAAGAAAATATTTTATTGAAATTTTGGTTTTCTGAGTCAAAGTGACGAAATTTTATAACACACAAAGTTTTGTTTGTTTATCTTAAATAATTTAAGATATATTTAAAAACCAAATCGTATATAGGTCAAAAATTACCCCAGGATGGTTTGAAGGTTAAAATTTAATAAGTTTCCAATAATTGTAAAATTATTTCAATAATTAGTTTGTTTACTTTTTATATAGTTTTTTTTAAATTCATATGAGGCTTTCCACACTGAGTGTCTAGGTTAAAAGAAGTTAAATCAATTCTTAGACAAGTAATAATTAGTTTATTCTACAACCACAACCAACTATTAGTATAATACTAGTTATTTAAATATAGTTATAGTTATTTAAATGTATTTTAAGCAAAATAAGTAATAATATGCAATAAAAATATGCATGTATAGAAAAATAAGTAAAAATATGCAATAAAAACATGCAAATTAAGCAAAATATGCAAGAATATGAACTATCAAATCGATGGCATTTTAATGCAAAAATTAAAAAAAAAAATGCATTTACATAAACTTCCGGTCCCTTTTTATTTTATATATAGCCGAGTAAAAACGTGTACATATAATCATAATCATAATTATTTTATACAAATATATATGATAGCATACTATTATATGTAAATGTAAATGCATATGTTTATGTATGTTTATATATAAAAATTGTCTCCTCTAATTATATTTTTAATTCGACGCCACATATAATTACATCTAATTACATAACGACCGATAATCGTATATGATATAAACAATTATATATGGTTAATCTAATTATGTACGAATACATGTATAATAAAATATAACACAAATTAAAATTATACATAACAACAATATATGGTGTAATATTGAAAAATATGTATTTCATTTTGGATACAACGACATCTTGACCTATCCATAGTTATATATAAAGATCGTTCCGTACCAAAAAAACAAGGTAGATATTTTATATGTAAAACTGTATATTGTCGCATTTAAATTCTGATAGCTGTAATAGTCTGTCCCGAATTTAAAAAAATTTCGTCGCGTTCTCAAACGATAGGTATTATTGAGCTTTTTATGGATAAAAATCAAAAATATTTGTTAGGGTGCTTAGTTGCTACCCGCGGCCTTCGTAGTGTATTTTTATTTTTTTTTACAAAGTTGAGTTTTAAAGTTTGACAATGCTGAGCATATTATGGTAAAAACATTTATAAAATTTCCATAGATTATTTTTGGTCCACCACAGCATCATTTATGATAGTTTGAAAAGTTATTTTATTTATTACTTTTTTAAAATAGAAATATGTACTTTATGGACATTTCATAAATATATTTCCAAAAATATGCTCAGTATTACCAGACTTTTGAGCCTAATATTGAAAAAATTTAAAATAATATGGGTAGAAAACTATAAGTATTCTCGATTTTTTTTATTTTGCCCATAATCAACTAGATAATCGTTTGAGCACTATTATGTAAAATTTTCCACTTTTGGGACACCCTAATGTGTATTAAAACTTCAAAAAAAAATTATGCGAGAACTTTTTTGAAACCCCCAAAAGAGAAATACGTTTCTTCATATTTTTTTATAGACTTAACGGATATGATTGGATGAATTGAGTATATTAAGTATATTTTCATACAATCATATACAAAAATGTAACATTTAGTACAATTTTGTCAGACTAAAACCCGGATCTTAATAAATTTAGATGTGTCAGTTTACATATAATCATATACACTTTTATCAGATCAAAATAAGGATACAAACATATCTGGCATCAGACTAGATCTAAACCCATACAAACAGATTACGGAATATCCCTTAAAAAGGATATTGGTGGACATGCGTTGACATGCGTAGACATGTTTTTTATACCGTTTGATGGGACTATACCGTTTGATGGGACTTAGCGTTGTCCTTAGCTAAAGTACAAAATTCTTTGAAAAATGAAAAACAAAATATCTCTTTTGAAATCAATTAAGCTCACGGGATCCCAATGCTACACTCAAAAATATAAGTTAGTAGAAAAGTTAGTAAAACATCTTGTAAAGCAGGTATACTATTTTTCAGCAAATTTTTTGCTAAAATTGTGTTTTAAACTAAAATTTTAGTTATACTTAGTCAGCAGTTAACTGGTGTAAACTAATATTTTACTAATGTTTTACTAATTTAATTTGCTGAAAAAATTGTGCTGGTTAGCACATCAATAGTGTGAACGACAACCAGATTAAAAGTTATACGCAGAATGAATTAGATGTCAAATGTAGTAGTGACGATGAAAATCATACTAAAAAGTACAACTCTAGTAAGACACATAAAAAAATCAACCATGGAAGATTTTGTATCTGTTTTTCATACATAAAACAAAATTGTGGATTGAAACAACCTAAATTTTGTGTTTTTACCGGCTTGTGAAAGTAATTGTCTATTAATTAAATAAAAGGCAAAATAAAATATTTAAATTTAAAAAATATTAAATGTGTATTTCTAGTCAAATTGAGTGGTCAAGTTGCAAACAAATATACAGCAGGTAGACAGAGTAAAGCGAATGACAAAGACATACATCTTAGGTAGATTTTTATGTTTCCTTTTTCTTATTGCAAAAAAGGGTTGTATATGTAACATTTTGTTATTTTTTCATTTCTTTTCTATAATTCTCTGAGGCATTAGCGTTCCTTTAAAAGATAGCATCATTGAGACAACCATTGATGTAAGTAGTTTAAAGATAATTTTGTTTATGTTATATATAATTATTTCTATATATTTGCAGATATTACATTAATTCACGTCGGCAATGTGGGAGTATGCAAATTTTTATATTTTGTAACGTATTGTAAACTATTTTAAAAAGAATCACAAAAATATGTTTATGATTTTCAGCAAAATAAGTTAACTAAAGTAAAAATTTTCTACAAATTTTTTGAGTTTTTTTCAGTCTACTAATATTTAGCAAAAATTTTATTAATGTTTAGCAAGGGTTTTTTAATTTATAATCCACTAAGTTTTAGCAAAACTTTTGCTGAATCTACTAATTTTGTTGCTAAATTTTTTGACATTAGCAATTTTTTTTGCAAGCACCCTCCTGAGTCAGCAAAATTTTTTGCTGACTTTACTAACTTTTTTATTTGAGTGTAGAGAAGAAATATTGTGGTTATAATCATAAAAACCCATTTTAGGGGTGGACAAAAGAAACTTTTTTTCGTGAGTCTGTCTAATATTTATCAATTGAATTTTAGAAATTATCAATTGATTTCGATATTTATCAATGGTATTTCATAAATTATTAATTGTATTTTAGAAGTAATAAATAACACACTATCACAAATTGAGAAAAACTAGTTTGTGTTTGAAACGATTGTGTTTCAAAACGTAGCCGAACTTCGGCTAAATTTTTAATGTTTCGCAGAAGCCGAAGCCGAACTTTTTAATTTACTTTTTAATTTGAGTAAAACATGAATTTTGGTTAATTTTGACAATGAAATTTGTTTACAGTAACACAAAAAATATTTTAATACGAGAAATATGAAATAATGAGTGCAATTATTGTAATGACGTCTTTTGAAAAAATTGAGAATGCTTGAACTTTTTTATTTTTTTACTAAAATATGTCCATGCGTAAAATTACAAAAAAATTTCAAAATAATCAATTTTTTGTAAAATACACGAAAATTTGTACATTTAACGAAATTTTTTGTAGTTTTGACAATAATTTCGTATTTTTATGCATGGATTATTATGAGTGTATGCAAATTATTGTGTTTGTGTTTGAAATTGGAGAATTTCGTTTGAAAATGTAGTCGACTTCTTCAAATACTGTGTATTCGGTCAAGTTCGGCAAAAATTTGGCCGAACATCACTTTTTGGCCGAACTCGGACACTACATATTTTTAATAGATATTGTCTCGCTGTTTTCCAAAAACGCGAAATAGAACGTTTTTAACGTTTTTTTGCTGAATTTTAGTAGACTGAAAAAAACGCAAAAAAATTGCAAAAAAAATTGTAATTTAGTTAAAATATTTGCTGAAAATCATAAAACATATTTTTGTGATTCTTTTAAAAATAATTTACAATAATTACGAAATATAAAAATTTTCATATTCCCACATTCACGACATGAATTAATTTAATATCTGAAAATATATAGAAATAAGTATATATAACATAACAAAAATTTTCTTTCAACTATAGAAGGTAGAAAAATACAATCTTTAAAACGTTTTAAAAGCATTTTTCATGATGGTACAAGCGTTTTCAGAACATACCAAATTACAAATTTAAAGCGTTTTGAGAATGTGCAAAATGATAACCCAAATTTACGGTCTGAGGATGGTATTTTATAACGTTCTCAAAACATTGCAAAACAAAATTTTTGAAATGCTTTTTCAATCGTTAAATAAGTATTTGCAGAACATTTTGGCTTACAGTTATTAAGCGTTATGAAAACGACCCAAATGATAACCGCTTTGAGGGTTGTAATTTTGAACATTGTCAAAACGCTCGAAAGACAAATTTTAAAGATCTTTATGAATTGTTCATAAATACCAATTTACAGTTTTAACGTTCTCTAAGCGTTAAAAAAGCTACAATTAAAGTACTTTGTCATTGTTTTCAACACAAATATCAGAATAATAATTTTAAACAATTTTATATATTTACATTTTGAAAAATAATATTATTATTGAATTTAATTAAAATATATTTTAAAGTAACAAAATATAAATTAATAAGCTTGAAACATAAAAGTATTACTTCAGGGTTTTAAATTAAGGGAAATGTGAATTAGTATAAAAAATATAAACATAAAACATAATTTTGACGAAACGATATTGTGACAACCACAAAAGAAAAAATAGATTTAAATTTGATAATCAGTAAAATATTTTGTAAAAAAAAAGGTATTTCTAAAGTACTATTGGCAAATGTTAGAAAAACGCTTTAACGCAATGGTTTTACATTGGTTTTATTTTATAAACCGTTGTAAATTTTGTACGATAAGAACTTCTAAAGTACTTTTTACAAACGTTGGAAAAACGCTTTCAACCAATGTTTTTACAGTGTTTTTATTTCACAAATATTTGTAAGTTTTGTATAAAAAGTATTCCTAAAATACTTTGTCCGAACGTTCGAATAGCAATCCAAAATAATGTTTTTTAAATGCTTTTTTTCGTATTATTTGCAATTATCGCTTTGGAAACGCTTTTATTTTAGTACCATCAAAAACAAACGTTTTGAAAACTCTTCGTTTTTTGTACCATCCCAAATTTCTACCTGTATACTGTATACTGTATACTTACATCAATGGTTGTCTTAATGATGCTATCTTTTCAATGACGAAACTGCCGAAGATAATTCTAGAAACGAAACGAAAAAATAAACAAAAACAAACGAAACGAAAAAAAACAACCCTTTTTTTGCAATAAGAAAAAGGAACCATACAAATCTACCTAAGATGTGTGTCTTTGTCTTTCGCTTTACTCTGTCTACATTTCTGTATATGTTTTTTTTATGATTGATTTTTTTAATTGTCTTATTAGAGTTGTCCTTTTTAGTATCATTTTCCTCTTCTCTACTACATCTTGACATGCCGCGACATCTGCTTATCAGCACAATTTTTTTTAGCAAAATTAATTAGTAAAACATTAGTATATTAGTAAAGCATTAGTATAAAACAGTTAAGTGCTGAATAAGTATAACAAAAATTTTAGCTGAAAACACGGTTTTAGCAAAAATATTTGCTAAAAAATAGTATTTCTGATTTACAAGACGTTTTACTAACTTTTCTACTAACTTATTTTTTTGAGTGTATAAAACAAAATATCAGTGTATTTTGTTGTAGTTAACTGTTGCTAAAAAACTGTTATATCTTTCATTATGCTTCAATTGGTATAAAGTTGCAAATATTTTTTTCCGATTTCTGAAAAATTAAAAATTTTGAGTTGAGTCACTTTTGAACTAGGTGTGCGATATGTTCGACACTCAGAGGTAAAGTATTTTCAAAAAAAAAAAAAAAAATTATTACAAGCTTTTGTTTGTATGTTAGATGGAGTTTAAGCATGATAAATCCTTTCGCGTTAATCATTTATCTTTAACGGCGCAAAAATTATGGCGGTTTTAAGTTCCAAGCAAATTAAAAATATTAAAATAACAGTTTATTGCATAGATGAAATAAAAGTTACATCAATTTATATATCTCATTGCATTTATCACATTTTAAAATATATATTACACCACAAAAAAATATAAAAATACACACAAAAAAAATTTTTGTCATATATTAAAACTTAAAAAAAAAACGCAATTATTTTGGAAAACGCGATGTTTTGCCGGTTTAATGATATTTAGTTAGGTTTAGAGTTACTTATTTGCAGGAAATCATATGTAATCATAAATACTTTTGAATTTGCAAATTTAAGCTAAAAATCGAAAAATCAAAAATAAAATCACAAAAGGGTATAAAGCAACAAAAAAACTAAACAAAACTAATTTGTCTTCACAATATTTTATACTTGCTAGCATTTCAAATTTAAAGAACAATTGCAAATTATTCAAAAAAAGCATATTTCCTTGAAATATTATATTGAAAAATATTCGAAAATGTCGAATTATTCGTGACGAAAAAACAAGTTTCTCGAATAACTTGAAAACCGGCCTTTTTGAAAAATCGGAAGGTTTTTTCTATCTGTAAGGTTTTTTCTATTAACAAAATAAACGTTTTTCTATTAACAAAATAAACTTACAAAATAAAAGTTCTCTCTTATTATTTATATAGTTTTAAAATTTTGTCTTGTGTTATACCCAATTCCATTCTTAACTCGTTTTTTTAAAGTCTTTAACAGATTTGAGCAAAAAAAAAAGTTTTCAAAAAATCTATCATTGTTAACCAAAATTACTTCATAAATTATTTAAAAATTAGAAGTTTCGCAATGATTTCGACATTGCATAATCGTTTATACAATTCGCCATAAAAAAACTTAAGATCTGTGTCCTCAAAACTTTCGCGAATTTCAACATTCAACACGAATATTGGTAATAAAATTGTTACAAACATTATTTCATTACTATTTACAGTTTTAGTAGTTTTTTGTTTTTGTATACATCGAGATTATTTTTATGTTATTTTCGATTTATAACGAGCTTTCAACCTCCGTATATTTATAAAAATAAAGCAAATCAATCATATAAGCTAGGTTGATACTAGTATTTCGATCTGGCTAAAGATCTCATCAGAACCCAAAATTGTTGGAAAAGCTAGAGCCTCCATAATAGCTTTAACAACATATTTATCAATTTGCCATATTGTTTATCCTGTTTATTAAAGTTTTTTTTTCTATTAATATAAAAAAAGGAGGACGGACTCATACCACTTTCAAAATAAACATTTTTGTCAAATCGATAACTAGCAAAAATTCAATCATCAATATCTCAGTTGTTTTTAAAATGTTTTTATATTTTCTTTTACATATAAAAAGATCCCCTTGTATTGTAACTAATTCCAAGCAGTAACTTCTTTTCAGTGCTTCCAAAGAAGCGCTTCGCCGTCATGCATGCAATGAAGCAATTCTGGAAGGCATTATATAGTGCCTCACCGAAGGCATTCTTTTGAAGCAGTAAAGAAGGCATGAAAAGAAGCAGTGAAGAAGGCATGCAATGAATCAGTAAAGAAGGCCTTATATGAAGCAGTTCTGGAAGGCATTTTATTGTGCTTCTGGTAAGGGAGGTTTGGGGCAATAAAAATGTGGAGTATGTCAACCCAGCAAAAAATAGTGCTTGGGTTTCAAATAAATATTCCCGATTGTTCATGACGGAAGCCATTTTAGGAGGTTATTCTTAATAGTAATTGCAAAATGCAATGCAATGTTGATTTTGTCCA
Organism: Delia radicum; assembly: GCA_021234595.1. Lineage (NCBI taxonomy): Eukaryota > Metazoa > Arthropoda > Insecta > Diptera > Anthomyiidae > Delia > Delia radicum. The sequence continues at coordinate 128,135,449 of CM037855.1, forward strand.
TCTTTTATAAATGCCATATTGCAAACCTGACATTAAAATTTTAATAAAAACCAGCTTTAGTTATGTTTTTAGTTCTTATTTTAAAATATTAACCATTTTTTAAAAAAATTTAAAAAAAATCTTAACAAAACTATATTATAATGAATAGACTTTTTGTTTTATATTCAAAAGTAATTAAAATATATAAATCATTTTATTTTTATAAAATATAAATTACTGAATTGTTAGTTAAGTACATTTTTGTTAGAAATTTTATTTTATATTCGGTACAAAAGTGGTTTAGAAAATTTGTTTAATAGTTTGGGTCTTACAATGAAGGTCTCTCCGTGCTTACCAATCGATATCGCATAAATTTCTAACTGAAATAAATAAAATATTTCTAGCAAGAAAAGGAGTTAAGACTTAAATTTATTTGAAAAAATGGTTTAGGGGTTAAAAAGGGGAATTAATAAATATCATTCTTTTTTGAAAGCATGTCTGAAATTTAAAAAATTTGAAATACTCAAGAAAACATGTTTTTCTGTACTCATGCTGTCTATGTTATGGAGCCATGATTTACACTTACATATAAAAAATATTTAAAATAAGTTTTAGAATAGCTCTTCGGAAAAAGTAGTTTCAATGCCAAACAATTGCAAAAACTGTGAAAAGCCAGAAAAAGAGAAAAAAATTAATTTAATTTTCCACATGCATCTAATATCAAAGTAAAAAAAACTCTCTCCCTAAAATATATATTATCAAGATTACTACTAAAGAATTTACAACTTTTGGCAGAACCTATGTTCGTAATTCATACTTTTTGTTTAATTTGTAGTTTTTAAAATATCGCGGTTTTCATATTTACGTTGCATACTCAATTTTTTTAGTCTAGAAATATTCTTGTCTAAATATTTCAGAATATTTTTAATTTTTAATACAAAAATGTATTCAGTGGAATGTTTAGTTTACGCATAGTGATAAAATTTAAAATTAGAATACATAACATTTATAAGTATAAAACTAAACATGAGAAATCGTCAATTCCTTGCAATACAAACACCGACACGATTATTATTGATTTTTTTATGTAGATTTATTTTCCTAAAAAAATCATAGTTTTGCTATTAAATTTCGAATAATTAAGCAAAGCCTACTACAAATGGAGTGAATGATTTGTTTGACAGATTCGGATTCAGCGTACCTAAGTATATTAAAAAAATATATATTTTAAAAATAAAACATTTTTTATGGCAGAATAAACCAAAAGAAAAATCAAAAAAAAAATAATTTCTGTGAAAAAATATATATGTATTTAAACTTCAAATTTCAACGCTTTTGGTACGTGAACTTTTATAACGATCGGGAAAAAGTAACATCGTGTTTCTTATCAGTTCTTATTTTAAATTCTTATTTTAAAAAAATAAAAAAAGTTATATCCCTAATAAAAACATGGTAAATAGTAGGCTTGGACATTTTAGGTCTTTCTAAAGATCGCTCTTTACAGTTCAGCTCCTTTCAATGAACTAGTGCGATCTTCTAGTTCAACAGCTCTTTATCCTAAATTGAGCTGTGCGACACGAACTATTTGAAGTGAATTGAATCAGCTGATGCGAAACAAAATGTGTAACTTTCTATTAAATTTACTATCGGAGAATAATTCAACACTTTAAAATATAAGGTGGCGCAAAAGTAATCCTCCTATCAGAAAATGCTATACATAATAAATACATAATAAAAAAAAACATCGGAAGGTTATTTTTGCGCCACCTTATATATTTAAAATGATTGTTAAATCATAAAATGGTACGTAATTATAAAAATTTTAAATTATTTTAAAAAAATTTAAAAAAGAATTGAGCTGGCAACATTAAAAAAACTCAAAAGCAACATAAAGAAAAGAAAGAAAGAATATTACTCAAAAGAGAAAAAGAACGAAAAGAGCGAAAGACCTAAAAGAGCTGATGATTGTGATCCAGCTCACTAGTTCAAAGAAAAGACTAGTTCAATTGAACTAGGTCGTTCACGAACTACACAACTCTAGTAAATAGTTTAAACTCAAACCAAAAATGCGCATTAATATGTGCACTTTTCAATGCATTCTATATTGCCTTAAAAGAAGTAATTGTTAAAGCGCTTAAAAGAAGCACTTCCAGAAGCTTCTTCAGAAGCTCTTTCCGAAGCTCTTCCAGAAGTCCTTCCACAAGCTATTCCCGAAGCCCTTCCACAAGCTCTTCTAGAAGCTCTTCCCGACGCACTTCCAGAAGCTCTTTCAGATGCTCTTCCAGAAGCTCTTAAAGAAGCTCTTCCCGAATCTCTTCCAGAAGCTCTTCACGAAGCTCTTCCAGAAGCTCTTCCACAAGCTCTTCCACAAGCTCTTCCACAAGCTCTTCCAGAAGCTCTTCCCGAAGCTCTTAAGAAGGCATGAATTTATTGCTTCTATGAGCACATGAAATAAGCGCTTTTCAACTGCTTAAAAGAGTCATACCAATATTTACTACTTACAATGCATAATTTGTATTAAAAGACTAGTTACACTGTTAAACACTTAAAATGCATCAAAGATTTTAGGACTTAGATCACGAATATGAACACCAAATTTTAATATTAAAGCTCCACTTTTCGAAATAATCGTGAATTTTACTTATACCAAAAATCTAGTTTTTTTCTTTAAAATTTCTTATTAATTCATATACCTGAATAAACTACGAATAACTTTTAGTATGGCTTTAAAGTATGGACTTTGAAAATTTATACCCAAATCAATTATTTGCGATTGCGTGAAGGATGTAGGATATTCTTGCAGTTAAAGTGAAAACTTCACTTATTTTTCCTTTTTGTGAATATTATAAAACCCCTAATCGAATTTGCACATGATGTTAATTTATATTCCACTTAATTAATTTCAGCAAAATTTCGCTATCATATCAAAATTTTCCGATAATTCATTGTGAAGTTCAAAATGTGTGAACTTTTTTTTTATATTTATTTTGATACTAAGTTCATAACAATTGGATGTTATAAGTTATGTTGTTTTGAACGCAATGTATTTTACTAAAAAGTCCCAAATTTAAACTGCGATAAAACGCGAACTACAACGAATTTGGGAAAACTAGAAATTAAAATGTTAATAAGATCCTGGATAATGAACCAACACAAACTTCAAAATATAATATCTCTTGATTTTGACCTAATCTATTAAAACGGAATATAGAGAAAAAATATTATTCTTAAAAGGGACTCTATCTACTCTGTGCACTAATAGATTAAGAAAGCTTTTAACTAGAATTTTAAAATAGTGTTTTATTTTCCTAACTTAATTTTTATTGTACATATCAAAAATAGAAGTAAAACTTAAAAGTTAACATTATACACAATATATTAATGATGTTTTTTATGATGCTTTTGCACGACCGGTTTCACAAACACAGGTTTAACAATTACCGGTTTAACGATGGGTTTAACAATAACGGGTTTCACTATCACTGGAAGCACCTTAATGGGCTGAGGATGAACAGGTGCCGGAGCCGGATGGGTCTGTACATATGTTGGTTGCTGTATGTATACCGGATGAGTAGCAGCACTTGGTCCTTTATTCTTGTAAGTTGGAGAACCAAAAGTGCTGGCAATAAGTAAAAACAAAATGGCAAACGTTTTTCGATAATCCATTATTAAGTTGTGGGTGTAGTGGCTCTTTATAAATACCAACTGAAACTAATATGGTCTCATATAGTGAATTGTCTTTTATAGGTGATTCTTCTTTTAAAGTCATAACGTGATTGGTATTCGATAATTGTATAATTATTCGAATACATTGTTGTTTGTGATTCGTAAGAAATCCTTATTTTTTTTAAATAATTCTAGATTTTTATAAACACTGTATTAATATTTTGGATAAATTATACGATACATACGCCAACTATAAAAAAAACGTGAAAAACATTCCTATTCATGAATTCATACAGGTAGATTAGGGTGGAAAATATTTAACTTTAATAACCTTTAAGTAAATTCCCAGTCAGAAAAAGACAAACGAACCCACGCACAGTGGAGTGAATCAAATAAAAAGTGGTAATAAATATAGAACTTCTTAACTACTTTACCGATTAAGACCAAATGTATATGTAATCGTTAAAGAGGAGTATAGCTTTCAGAAAAATAATTTTGAAGTCACCCTGTTTTAACACAGGGTGAGCACTAAGGTGCCAAAGTAGACCACCTCGAGTACAAAAAACTTTTAAAATGCTGTAACTTCTACAATTATGAACCGCTTGATGAGATTAATAAAAAACATGCTTACGGTAATATGTTACCTCTTAAAGTTTAAAAGTTGTGTGATGTTGAACATTAAAATTAAAATTTTTTGACAAGTTTCTTTTAGGTTTTAAGTTAATAACTCCTTTATAATAAGTGATAAGACATTAAAAAAAAAGTTTGTGTATTGCCACTTTTTAATGTTGTGCTTAAAGTTTCATTTAATTATCTGAAATAGGTCAAAAAAATTGTAAAATTTTTGAGAAAAAGTAGCTTTACTAATACTAATCTCATCAAGCGGATTCAAAAAGTCTAAAATCATCGAAATCGGTTCATAATTGTAGAAGTTACAGCATTTTAAAACCTTAGTACTCACCCTGTGTTAACACAGGGTGACTTCAAAATGAATTTTCTGAAAGCTATACTCCTCCTTAACGATTACATATACATTTGGTCTTAATCGGTCCAGTAGTTAAGAAGTTCTATATTTATTACCACTTTTTTTTTTATTCACTCCACTGTGCCACGCTAGCAAGGCACTTTAACACTTGGTACAAGTGCTGGCAACATGCGATTTCCCAATCCCAAAATGATAAGATTACACGCAGCAAAAAGACAATTTTGAATATGTTTGCAGGTAAATATATATATGTTAACAATGATTCAAATTTTTAAACCTAAACAGATATATTTTCAAATTTTAAAATTTGTAGATGTTGTATCAACCTAGCTAATATGTTTGATTTGCTTTATTTTTTGTAAATATACGGAGGTTGAAAGCTCGTTATAAATTGAAAATAACATAAAAATAATCTCGATGTATGTATATAAAAACAAAAAACTAATATAACTGTAAAAAATATTACTTGAGCCAGAGTACACACTAAAAATTTTTTATATAAATAGAACATTTTTGGTCTTCAAAGTTTAGTAACGTCATGATGCTTGTTAGGAAAAGACCTAACCACGTGGTTGATTACTAAGAAGACAAGAATGGAGCAAAATTGATTATTAATAGGTTTTTTGTTAAAGTTCTGCCTATTATATAGGCTCTAGCTTTTCTAAAACTTCGGGTTCTGATGAGATCTTTAGCCAGATCGAAATACTAGTATCAACCTAGCTAATATGTTTGATTTGCTTTATTTTTTGTAAATATACGGAGGTTGAAAGCTCGTTATAAATTGAAAATAACATAAAAATAATCTCGATGTATGTATATAAAAACAAAAAACTAATATAACTGTTGTAGATATTATGTTTGGGATATGCAAACATACTTATAATAAACATATATATGTATATTTGGAGCCAAACATATATATGTTTGCCGCTAGATGTTTTTCACTAGTTGAAAAATATTTATGGTTACAGGCAAACATAATTATATTTCCAAGCAAAAATGTTATGCATATTAGAAACATGGGAAACGGAAATGTTTTCCAAGCAAAAGTATATTACCAGCATTTATGTTTAATGCAGGGCGTTTTTTCCAGCGTGTTGAAAAAAAGTTGGTGAAACCATAAAATAGATGGTCTAAAATAGATTTTTCAAAATAAAATTAAAAAAAGTTCATTTATAATTTCTTTGGTCCTGCCGGAATTTGTATAATTGATTTGTATGGGTTAGATCTAAGCTGGTGCAATTAGATAAATGTCCAGTACAATTTTATCCGAATTATGGCCCGATAGAAGTATATGAGATTGTATCAGTTCTGTATCTAATTGTATCAGTTTATATCTAAACTGATACAAATAGATATAATTATATAAAAACTAGATTTTATTGTATCCGGATTTCTACATGATATAATTGTATTTGATTTTATGTAAACTGATAGATCTAAATAAAATTGGATCCGAATTTTAGCCTATTAAAATTGCACTAAATGTTACACTTTTTATATAATATACACAATTTCATACAAATATATAATCATAATCATAATCATAATCAACTCAACTGATATGATACATATCAGTTGAGTTCATAAAAAAATGAACAAACTTTTTTAAGTTTTTTAATACGGGTAAAGCCTTTTTTAATACGGGTAAAGCCTTGATCTTTTTCCTTCAAAATTTGTTTAAAAATATTCTGTCCCTTCTACATTGGTTCTCTGATGATTTTCGGTGACGCAAAATGAAATATGTAAGGACCTGTCAATAGATAAAGTCTGCTTTAAGTTAGCGAACAGAAAACTTTTTTGAGTAATAAATAAACATTGCACGTTTTTTTGTTTAACAAAAAACAAATGATCTTGAACTTGAATAATCTTGCTCACATCATAATTTATGATAAAAGATCGAAAAATAAACTTTTGGTTTTAATTTTTTAAAATTTAAAAGTAAAACGTTAATACTATATTTATATATATTTATAAAAGTAATTTTAGTAATATTGGTACACTACATATTTTAATTTAAAACAAGTAAAAAATAAAATTCCTTCTTTCAAACTTAATGATGCTGTGGTGGACCAAAATTAATCTATGGAAGCTCAGATTTGCTAAACTTTTAAACTCTTCTTTGTTAACAAATTTTAAAAATACTATAAGTACCATTAACCCAACATCTCTTTGGGGAAAAACAAAAAATAATTAAATTTTAGGATTTTTCATTGACCTTTTTATCCTCTTAACATAAATTTGGACATACAATAAATATGTTAGCTTTTTTTCTCTTTTTACATTTCAAAATTTCAGCTCAATCGGTGGATAATATTATTATTGTAAATAATAAAAATATGTTTCCTGTTTTCGATATTATTTTCTGATTTTTTTTTTTTTTTTTTTTTGTAAATTTTCTATAAAAATAAGTTCGACCTTAATATACTATACACATTAGTGTATCCCGTTGGTTAATCCCCAATATTGAATGAAGATATGAAAACTTCACAAAAACTCACGTGTAAAAAAAAACATCAGAATAAATCAAATTTATCAAATCGTCACCTAAAATCCAAAAGGCCGTAACTAACAAAAAAATTCGAAATTTACTTTTTAATTGATTACGATGTAGTTAACCAAAATACACCTTGCCTCAAAATTTTACACATTTGCATCCAAAACGAATAATTTTATTAACGAAAATCAAGAGACCGTAACTGCAATTTTAATATATTCATTAACCAAAAAGTCGTATAGTGAAGTTTTTTGCCTTTTATGTAATGATTTGTACTGTGTTTTTGTTCAACCAATTTAATTTTATTTTTATATATTGTTCAACCAATTTAATTTTATTTTTATTTTCTCGGAATAAATTAATTAATTTTTAAAATTTTTCTCGACAATTTTTAAATAGTTAAAATGCGTTCTGTTTTAAAAATACTCACAATAAATAGATAAAAATACATAAGTTGACTAAAAACCTTTTTTTTAGTGGCGCAATGTGAACCGCATCTACTAGGTCTGTCGAGACCATTCTAGCAATTCGCCCAATTGAGATACAGGTGAAGTACGAGGCCGCATTGACTATGATGCGGCTAAGGGCTACCGGGGAGTGGGACAGTAAAGGCCATATTACCGGTCACCGTAAGATTTTGGACCAGTTGCCAGGGTATTGCGTCACAGAATGGGACTGCTACAGGATTTCAGAGAGGTCGGTCACGACGCTCTGTGACACGTTAATCCCCGACAGGGAAACATGGTTAAATGGGACCTTCTTGGGGAACCACCCGGGGATCCACTTTTACACGGATGGATCAAAACTGGATGGGAAAACTGGTCTGGGCTTCTGTGACTCTGACTTCAATGTACGCAAATGCTTCCGTCTTCCTGACCATAATACCGTACTACAGGCGGAGGTCACCGCGATTACGGAATGCATTAAGCAGGTGAATATCATGGGCTTGACCGGTGATATTGTGATTTTCACGGATAGCCTAGCGGCTATCCGGGCTCCATCTACGGACTCTGTGGGATCAATGACGATACTCAGGTGTAAACGGGAAATTAACGATTTCTCTGCACGGGGACGCATTGAGATTATATGGGATAGGGGAGGATCTTCCCTGGAGTTAGTCACTTTGGAGAACGCTAGACCTTTTCGAGCTCTCAAGGATGAGCTGAAGGATTGGGCTGACACCATGCATACGACCATCTGGGAGAATGCGGGTGTTGGCAGGACCACTGGGATGCTCGTGGGAATCCCGGACAGGGACAGGACGAGGGAAATTCTGAATCTTAGTAGGAAGGAACTGAGTCTATTGATGGAAATCCTCACGGGACACTCGACACTGAGGACCCATTTCCACCGTATTGGTAGATCGGACTCGGGAGTGTGTAGGGCCTGTGGGGAGGACGAGGAGACCCTGGAACACTATCTCTGTGAATGCCCGGCAATTGCCGGGATCCGGGTCGAAATACTATCCATTGACCCAATATCAACATTGGGGGATCTTAGGGGCATATGATGGAAGAGTTTGAGGAATTTCGTCAGTGCGACGGAGTTCCTGGGGTAGGAAATAGACATGGGACCGATTTTTTAGAGAGCACAACAAGCCGACATTCTGGCTTAAGTGTAAGTCCTCAGGGACTTGAGTCGGATTAGGGAACCATTTCCCTACTCCGAATCCTCTTTTCGACCTAACCTAACCTAAAAAAACTTTTTAATTATTTTCAAAAAGCAATATTTTTTATCTTAAACGTTTGTTTTATATTTTGCATAAATTTTTGTATTGGAGTTATGGCTTTTTGGTTTCAGAAAAACTAATTACAAAAGGCCGTAACTACATTACTTAAAAACTACTAGTTTTTCATGAAATTTTTTCTCTGAAACAAATTCGTCTTTGTTTCTTAAGCATAATTCTAAAATTTAGATTCTTAACTTTAAGTAGTTTTTTTATTTATAATGTTTTTTGTCGCTCCTGTAAAAAACTAAAAAGCGTAGTTAAGGCCTTTTGGATTTTAGGTTACGAATATATGTTCAGTTAAAATTTAATTCTTATATCATTTCCATTTTTGATTTCTGGTTTAATTTTACTTTTTACGCAATTGGTTTAAATATTCCCATCAGTTTGTGTGCTTAGAATATTTAATGGAATTTAAAGTTATTCAAAATCATTTTTTTTTTTTTTTCAAATAACCCAGCAAAAACACAAGTTACCAAATAATGTGTCTAGTAATCTAAACTCCAAGGTTTGGACGTATTACCCTTTATATTATAATTTTAACTTTTTTTATATAAAATGTTCCAAAAGTACTTAGTTACGCATTACTGTCAGCCTTATATAGATATGAATTATAATGATAATTATAATGAGTTACCTATACGCATACAAGGGTATGAATAATAACACATTACCAGAAGATGGGTCTAAAAATAGATTAAAAAAAAGTACGAATTTAATAAAAATATTATTGTGTTTTTAAACATGGTCGAGCGGGGAATCAATCCTGGGTCGTCAGATTAAAAGGCGACTGCTCTATACCCTAAGCCACTGAGGGATATAACTTTCGATAGTTTAAAACATAAATTAAGCTTTCTTCTATGTAAATTCGTTCAAGATCTATCAAAACTAACACCTTAGCCTTTAGCTTACAAAAAGACGAATTATAATGAGTCTAAAAATAGAATCCAGAAAAATGTATCATTATATTTTGCCCGGAAGTAATAAGATGAATAACCTATTATTGCCTAACAATTTTTTTTTGTGTATAAAAGTAATAAATTACAAGTTTCTTAATGGTAAACCATTATTTTATTATTTAAATTTATGCAGAAGGTAATACGTACTCATTACAAAATAATGTATGAAATAATAAGTAGTCATTACCATGTTTTTGCTGGGAATGTTTGAGTAACTGATGCGATGACATAATTCCCGATATGGGTGTGTTGTTTCTATTTTCAACTTTCCATTTCAAAGATTGAGACATTTAGAAATGATTTAAACAACTTTATTAGTAATGACAATGGCAATCATTAGTGTAGTTACAGTTACACTAGGTACACTACTCTTAAGGTTTTTTTTTAACGTATTTTTGCGTTTTTTTTTTTAATTTGAATAAAATTCAAAAATGAAAATAATATCTCGACTATAATTAGAAAACATCTTAAAGAAATTCACAAATCAGCGTTAACAAATTAAATGCACAACTAAAAAAATGCACTACACGATGAAAAAAGTTTATATATAGTCATATATAGCTTGATATAATTATAAATAATTACATATGTGGACATATAAAGACGCCCTGAAGCTGTTCGGGTGTGTTGTGTACACTCCTGTTTGAGACCGAATTTTGCTCACTGAGTATGCTGAATTTGATGCTTTTCTTATAATCATGCGTCTCTCCCGCTGTGTTGTGGCTCGATAAGTTTGCACTTTCATATTTTTTTGATAATTGTCCTTATTCTGAAGAAAATTATTCACAACGGTTTTGCTCCTACCAATTTGTGTTGCTATTGCACGGCTGAAATAACCTTAATCTTTGTAAGCTTCAATTTTAGCCCTTTCTGATATGGACAGTGATGTTTTTCTACCCATTGTAGTTTACAAATAATGAAATTATGTCAATTGAACAATTTTCTCGATATTTTCGGTGTTTTTTTAAGACCTGTTTACTCCACGCATGAAAACCCGAAACTGGCCTTATTCTAATGATGCACTTTTAAAAGGGCATTTTTCAGCATTAATTTTAAAAAAATCAAATAAAATATGACGGTTCTTCTCAATAAACAATTTTCTTTTTGTTGCATTGTTGGAAGTTTTCTTTAAATTATTACAACAATAACTTCGTTAAAATGAATAAAGAGAACTGGAAATTAAGAGAAATTTTGTCCCAGAAGGTTGGCCTTATTCTAAGGAATAGCAGTGTATAAGCTAATCTTTTAGTATAATATGTAAATAGCTTAAAAAACTATATGTTCCAAAATTCAGACAAAAAAGTTTTTATTTGCGAAAGTTATTTTGACAAACAATCTCGTTACAGTGCATGTCAACAAAATTATTTCAAACTTTATTTTAAATTCATACAGATTTGTAAACATTTTTAAAATAAAATCTGAAATTATTTTGTAGACATCCACTGTAATGAGAGTGTTTGTTAAAATAACATTCGCAAATACAAACTTTTTTGGCTGAATTTTTGGTGCTAATTTCATACATAAAAGATTAACTTATAGGTACATAGTTCTTTTTCGCTATGCTGTACCGTGGGATATATCACAACATTTTTGGAAATAATTCGGCCATTTCTTACTTAGTAGCCCAATTGCAATGCAATTTGGAACAGGCATAAGTGACGTAATATCGAGCTTAATCGAGTCAATATTACCACCCAAAATTTTGAACTTTTTTTTTTTTTTTTTTTTTTTTTTTTTAAATCATTCTTTATTTGCAATCTATCTTAAGATAATAAGCAAATTTGATTACATAGATACTAAATAACAGGAGTTATTTGGCTCCATTGAGCCAACTAACTATAATAAAAAGAAAACTAATCTTTAAGTAATATATATATTCAATTTTTTTTTTTTTAACTTAATCTAATTAGCCTCTCAAGGGCAAATCTAGCACATGAAGGCGCTTTAGTCTTCTTCTTTCATTACTATCGTCTAGGAGAGCAGCAGCTAGAGGATTGGGATGAACGCTCAATCTATTCAAATAGTTTTCACTGAATCTTCGAATTTCATTTTTGACTGTTTCCATTTCGAGATCTTTAAGTATTGCTTTGTTCGTTACAAACCATGGAGCATTAGTAATTAGTCTTAACGTTTTAGATTGATACCTTTCTAGGATATCCACATTGGAGTTAGCTGAGGTACCCCATAATTGAATTCCGTAAGACCATACTGGCTTAAGGATTGCTTTATATATTCTTAATTTGTTGTTCAAGTTAAGTTCTGATTTAGGCCCTAATAGCCAGTACAATTTACGAGTTTTTATTTTTAATTGCTGTTGCTTTGCTTTAATATGTGGTTTCCAAGTAAGACGTCTATCAAGAGTCATACCCAAGTATTTTACTGTATTTTGGGTCGGAATTACTTCCCCGTTGATAGTTATTGAAGGACAATCACCTCTGCGTAATGTAAATGTTATATGGCTGGATTTGCTTGAGTTTACTTTAATATTCCATTTTTTTAACCAATTTTCGATATGACTAATTCCATTTTGAACAAACATTGACGCTTCGGCTTTACAAATACTGCTTCCGACTATGGCTGTATCATCTGCGTATGTGGCAACTGTGACGTCATTGGCAACAGGCATGTCTGCAGTAAATAACGTATACAAAACGGGATCAAGTACGCTACCCTGTGGTATTCCAGCATTGACTTCAGCTATATCCGATCTTTCATCATTAACTTTCACGTAAAAGAATCTATCAGAAAGATAACTTTTAAAAAATAAATAATATGGGGCTGGTAAAACTTTTTTTATCTTAAAAAGAAGGCCATTATGCCAGACTCTGTCAAAAGCTTGTTGTATATCTAGAAAAACAGCTGAACAATAACGTTTATTTTCGAGAGTATCGGTTACGATATTTACAATTCTGTGACATTGTTCTGGAGTTCCATGCTTATGCCGGAAGCCAAACTGATGGTCTGGGATAATGTTATGTTTTTCAAGCACAGGTAAAAGTCTTTGCAGAAATATTTTTTCAAAGATTTTCGAAAATACGACAAGTAAACTTATAGGTCTGTACGAAGACAACATATTTGAATAAAATTCAAAAATGAAAATAATATCTCGACTATAATTAGAAAACATCTTAAAGAAATTCACAAATCAGCGTTAACAAATTAAATGCACAACTAAAAAAATGCACTACACGATGAAAAAAGTTTATATATAGTCATATATAGCTTGATATAATTATAAATAATTACATATGTGGACATATAAAGACGCCCTGAAGCTGTTCGGGTGTGTTGTGTACACTAAAAGGTAGCACGAATGTTTTGAAAAATATTCTATTGTGTGCTGTGATGCCAGTTTTGACGATTTTTATACTTAAAATAGCCAAAAACAGACTAATGCACTTAAAAAAGTTTTTATTTTTTTCATGGGATACTTTAATTTTGTCCATATTTTTATAATTTTCCAGATTTAATATTATTAGAGCATAAAACAATTTGTTGCTGTATAAAAAAATGTCTTGTAATGTACACTCATAAAAAAGTTTGTTCAAAAGGCTATTAAGCTGGATCAGTTGAACAAATTTTTTCTGCTGTTATCGTTTAAATCAGTTATTTAGCTAAAGTCATTGGTTACCTCATTGTACCTTAAGAACAAATTTCATTAGTATTTGAACTAATTTTTCGACCTAAAATTTAGTAATTCGTGATTCTCAAATTAACAAATTTTCCCAGTTAATTTAAACCACAATTGTTGTCAAACCATTTGTGTTTTCGATATCAGTCGAACTTGTAGATGGAGTTATTTTCTCAAATTTTTTTATTTCATAATCATCTCAGAAACTAAGCGAGATAGAGCAAAATGGTTTAAAAACTGTTACTCCGACCTATTAAGTACTCTTAATTAACTATTTATATTTTGGGTAATATATATGGACCTGCCTCTGGTCAGATCCGGAAAGATCTTTTTAGCAGAAATTTTCAGTTCATTCAGCTTAAAAATTCTGTTGATTTAGATAAATTCTTAGTTAAATTAACTACAACTGTCAACTCAAATTTAGTTCTTCTAAACTTCTCAACTTCATTGAAAATCCTGCTGGCGCAAATTCAGGTACTATTTTCTGTTGTCGCATTTGAATTTTCAACTATTTATATGGGGTTTTTTTTAAGAATGTACACAACAAAAAAAATGGTTAAAAACGCAATTATCGCGTTTTTCTCAAAATTGTGAAGTGATGGATGAATTTGGAAAACAGATTTGGAATCAGCGAGACAAAAAAAATATATATCGCAGTTCAAACCAAATCGCCTTTTTTCTAATTTTGTGAATGTAATTTTATGCAGCTTTCAAATCAATTACTAACCAAATGATTTTTTAATAATTCACCGTAATATTGAGCCATTACAACTCGGAATGGCAAGTTGACTTCAGATTCGTGTTTAGGAGGCCAAAATACTTAAAAGAAGTATTAGCAAAAAAGTAGTGCATAAAAAATACGATTTTTATTGAGTAACCGATGAAAAAAGTTCCATTGATAAATTTTAGCTGTTTTAGTTGGTGAATTTTAGCTGTTTTTTTTTTAATTTGTGGAAAGAAAACGGCGAAAGATTTTTTTAATCTATTTTTTTTTTGGGCTATTGGTATAACAAAAACTTGGGAAATCCTAATAGGAAGGTAAAAATTTCAGTTTTTCTTAAAATATAAATTTTCACTATTCCATCAAATATTTATTAATATATATAATCCAATGAATAAATAGATTTAAATATACTTTTAAGTCGACAATGTGAACTTTATGCCCAAATTTATGATTTGCTGTAAGCAATCCCACAATTCCCAAAAATAAAAAAAAATATTTAAAAAATGGGATTTGGAGGATCGGAAGAGACTTACCCAATACATTAGGTATATGTTGGAGGTTGACCAAATTTTGACAAACGTGATGTTCCAAGTATGCTTAATGTGTTCCTTTTTTTTTGTTTTAGTTAACCTTTTGTGCTGCGGTGGTCAAAATGACCCATCCATTATAAATAAGTTTTAAACCAAAAATTTTCAAAAAAAGATGACAAAGTTGACGTTTATATTACATTTATTTGTTTTTTGAAATCTTTTCATTAAAATTAACACTTTTATGCTACGAGATCAACATTTTCAAATTGGAATATCTCGGTAAATATTAACCCACACTATAATCTAATCTAACCCACACATATAAGCATGTTTTTGTTAGTCTCTACTAGCAGATTACAAATATGTTAATGTTTTTGAAAATCGGATTAGAAACTAAAAATAGCGAGCACTCAAAATTTTTTATGCAAAAAGTTCAAAATTTTGGGTGGTAATATTGACTCGATTAAGCTCGATATTACGTCACTTATGCCTGTTCCAAATTGCATTGCAATTGGGCTACTAAGTAAGAAATGGCCGAATTATTTCCAAAAATGTTGTGATATATCCCACGGTACAGCATAGCGAAAAAGAACTATGTACCTATAAGTTAATCTTTTATGTATGAAATTAGCACCAAAAATTCAGCCAAAAAAGTTTGTATTTGCGAATGTTATTTTAACAAACACTCTCATTACAGTGGATGTCTACAAAATAATTTCAGATTTTATTTTAAAAATGTTTACAAATCTGTATGAATTTAAAATAAAGTTTGAAATAATTTTGTTGACATGCACTGTAACGAGATTGTTTGTCAAAATAACTTTCGCAAATAAAAACTTTTTTGTCTGAATTTTGGAACATATAGTTTTTTAAGCTATTTACATATTATACTAAAAGATTAGCTTATACACTGCTATTCCTTAGAATAAGGCCAACCTTCTGGGACAAAATTTCTCTTAATTTCCAGTTCTCTTTATTCATTTTAACGAAGTTATTGTTGTAATAATTTAAAGAAAACTTCCAACAATGCAACAAAAAGAAAATTGTTTATTGAGAAGAAAAACATCACTGTCCATATCAGAAAGGGCTAAAATTGAAGCTTACAAAGATTAAGGTTATTTCAGCCGTGCAATAGCAACACAAATTGGTAGGAGCAAAACCGTTGTGAATAATTTTCTTCAGAATAAGGACAATTATCAAAAAAATATGAAAGTGCAAACTTATCGAGCCACAACACAGCGGGAGAGACGCATGATTATAAGAAAAGCATCAAATTCAGCATCCTCAGTGAGCAAAATTCGGTCTCAAACAGGAGTTAATGCAAGTTTATCCACAGTTAGACGTGTTATCAAATCGTGTCCTCAACTTCAGAGAAAGAAATTCCAAAAAAAACAGCATTAAACTACGAAAAGAAAAGAGGTTAGAATTTGGTCGCGACAAGATAACATGTACTAATGAATGGAGAACCGCCGTATTTTCCGATGAAAAAAAATTTAATTTGTATGGTCCTGACGGCTACAATTACTATTTTCATGATTTGAGAAAATAACCAAGATTTTTTAATAAACACCATTCCCGGGAAGGTGGAGTCATGGTGTGGGGCGCTGTATCCTACTATGGAACATCTGAAATCGTTTTTGAAAGTGCTAAAATGACTGCTGAATCCTATAAACGCATTCTGGAATAAGCATTTCCATATTTAAGTGAGCTGTTTGGACCCATATCTTGCACTTACCAACACGACAACGAACTTATACACACAGCTAGAGTTGTAAAAAACTGGATTCAGAGTCAAAATCTTGGGCTTATGCAATGGCCACCTTATTCAGCAGACCTAAACATTTTCGAAAATGTGTGAGGCTGGATGACACGAAAAGTCTACGAAAACGGAAGACAATTTGATAACAAAAATTCTCAAATTGAAGCTATTAAAGAAGCATGGTCCGAAATTTCATTGGACTACCTAAGTCATTGTACAATTCCCTTCCAAACAGAATCTTTGAAGTAATTTCTAACAAAGGAGGTTGCACTAGTTATTAAAACATTTAAAAACTTAAAATTTAAAGCAAAAAATTATGCTGTTGTTGTATTTTTTGTTATTTCCTTATGTGGCCTTATTCTAATGAAGCATTTGAAAAAGCATTTAATTTAACTTGTTTACCAAAATACGAAATAAAGTTTAACCGTTATTTTTAAATTTTTACTTTTTGTATTATTTATTTTTAGGAGAGTGTTCTCTTAAATAAAACACAAAAAAGTTTAATTACAAACCACTACAAAGGTGAAGAAATCAAAAATATATTTATAAACCACAGGCCTTATTCTAATGACTAGTAGTGTATGTCGTGCTTTTTTGCTATGCTGTCATATACATGTTAGGTACATTTCACGTTTTCATGATCCGTACTTTTTTTTTAGACGAAATAATTGGTCAGATTTGTGTTTTTGTTTATGCAAAAAAAAAACATGCAAAACTTTAATTTGCGAAAAATCTATTTACGCCATTTAAAAACAGCGTGGCCGAAATATTTAGGATCAATGGTCGGTACTCTTGTTTTATTTTTCGAGTTGCGCAGTGTAATTTAAGCTTTAAATTATTTGTTTCGACATTAACCGAAATAGAGAAGAACAATCATGGAATCGGTTAATCGATTAATCAATTGACCAAATTGGAAACACTAATAAGAACAAACCCAAAAAATTTACTGTATTATGCCAAGATTTTTATTAAATACATATTTTTTAAATTTAAGTATAACAGCCACATCATTAAAATGTCCTTCTTTTAGCATCTTTAAAGTTTCATCCTTAAGAGTATCAGCAAATGTAATTTTCACTTTTGAAGTCTGTCCAAAAGTTCCTTCAATTCTTCCTCGTTCTCCTGTAGAAAGTTCTATTTGTTTTCCTATATACAACTGGCGATTTGATTCCTTTTTAAATAGATTTTGAACAATTATTTCTTGGGGATTTACTAAACGTTGTACTGAGCCTTGTTTTTGTTTATTTTTGAAAATTTTCCATTTTACAAGTTGTTCTTTAGCATAATGTAATGATGTTGTATGCCATTGTATTTTGCCCCAAAACGCTAGACGACAACAATTCGTATGTATATCCAAATCTAATTTGGAAGCAATTAATATAGAATCTGTAGCTGTTAAAATAGGTGTTTCAAATTCCAACAATGCCCAGACAATGTGTTTATTTTCTTCATCAGTTTTAACCAATTCTTCAATATATTCATATTCTTTGTTATAATCAAAAGTATCAGCATTATTAATATCTTTAAACATTGTCACCTGGGCCATGACTGTTTCATGACCCACACTTATGTGAAGTTTTGTTTTTGATTTTATGGCAAATTTATAGTATTGTATGTGATGTAATTGTATGACAGCTGCATATAAAGGTTGTAGATATCCTATTTGACATATGACTCCACGTTCCATAAGCTTGGCATTAAATTGTGTTACACAAATGCCAACACGATCACCCATTTGTGCTGTTTGTACAGGTCGGCGAAACATTTGTATAGATTTAATTTTACGTTGTTCTCTTATCATTGGAAGTTCAATGTTATCATTGACATTAACACTGCCTTGTACTATGGTACCAGTACAAATTGTTCCTAAATAAGGATATTAAATAAGCAGATTTGTAATTAACTTAGTGATGAGATTATAATTTGTAATGATTATCAGATGAATTATATAATTATCCTTTGGCGATTGAAATATGTTATTTGAATCTAGAACAGGGGTGCCCACGGCCTATGCGCTTGGTACTCAATTGTTTTTGTAAAAACACTTAGCTATAGGCTGGGTGTTTTAATACAAATATAGAGCGCTCAGCACTAGCAATACGAAATACACAAACAACTTTATCTTATTAGTTTTTTTGTCGTTCTTCACTTTATACACACAAGCGCAAAGCAACAACACTTTCGTATGCTTTGCTGGTAAACATTGAAATATTTTTTTCTTTTTTTCTTTGTATGGATTGGTTTTTACAACAAAAAATATTGAATAAAAATTAGTTTTTCTTTAAATGTATTGGTGTTTGCTCTTCCATAAGGAACTTTTGGGCACTCCTGATCTAGAATATATGACTGATGATTTTTTTTTATATCTTATCTTTAAAAATTTTGATTCTATTTTGTTTTTCTTGATGCTGGAAATTGAACGAATGATTTTGCTTGATAGGGCTTCCAAAAACTTCGCTATTTTGAAAAACTTCCGATTTGAACTATTTTTTGCCGTTTTTCCATTATGGGTGAAACATTAAAACTTTTAAAGATTATTTAATGCACACAACAATATGTTTACACACATATGTACATTATCATATACATACAAGCACATATATGGT
Organism: Delia radicum; assembly: GCA_021234595.1. Classification (NCBI taxonomy): domain Eukaryota; kingdom Metazoa; phylum Arthropoda; class Insecta; order Diptera; family Anthomyiidae; genus Delia; species Delia radicum. The sequence continues at coordinate 128,154,511 of CM037855.1, forward strand.
TATATAAGTTCATTAGGGTGTTCCTTAAAAATTAGTTTGTCATTACACCCCCAGTTTAATTATGAATGGTTCCAAATGGAAAAAATTGATTATTTTCCCAAAATTCAATATTTCAAAAAAAATTACTTTTTATTTCATTTATTCATTTAAACGTATCTTTTTTAAAGATTTTTTTAAAATGCCTACTTTGCAAATGTTGATTGCTATTTTTATAATATAAAAGTTTTTAATGAAAAAAAAAATAAATTGGAAAAATGATAATTCGAGTTTGTATTTGGACGACTACTTTCCAGGACATTTTATGAAAAAGCTTATTTTGTCAAAAGTTTGCATAGTTTTCGGAAAATTATCACTTAAATTTATTAAGACTATAACTATCTTTACCTTTATTTTAAAAATGTTTAACCCTTAGTGGCCTGGGGACAAAAACTACCCACGAATCTAAATTTTAATTATGACTTAAAGATTTTTAGAATAAAAGTAAATATTATTATAGTCTTATTAAATTTAGGTGATATTTGTCCGAAAATTATGAAAGGTGTTATTCTGTAAATTTCCTAGTTCGCCTTTTTTTGGCCAAAAGTGTAAAAATTAACCCTATAAGGATCAAGTTACAAAATAATTATTTTTATCAAGTTGATATTTTTTTGGGTCTTATTTAAAAATGTTACAATCTTGTGGTCATATTTAAAATTAAGTTCCATGTGTCTTTTTTGCCCCTAGGACGCTAAGGGATTTTTTAAATAAAAGTAAAGATATTTATAGTCTTAAAGAATTTAAGTGATGTTTTTCCGAAAACTTTAATGAAAACAAATTTGATATAATTTTTATTAAAAATAAAAATTATGTTTTTTTCGACCTTTAATTGTGCAATGAAAATGAAAATTATTCAAGTTCGAGGCCATACTCTATATTATTTTATCAGGATATTATCCTAACAACTAATCTATAGTTTTTGTTTTCAAATTTATTAATTGACCACTTTGAGGAATGTGTTGATAGATCTATTTCGGAAATTTTCTAGGTTCCTCAGAACACGTTTTGAAAGAAGTGACAATCCCATGCAAAACATCAAACATTCATATAAACTAGTTTTCTCACTAAATGAGAACTAATATATGAGCTCGAAGTTAAAGATTATCACCATTGATCAAAAATAAATTGAAAACTCTACCATTTTATATATAATACACACCATTTTGTTTTTTCTCCTTTTTATTGTCACACTTGCTTTGTTTTGTTTAAAAACAAGATGTAAAGCGGGAGTAAACTTGAAAACAAAAACTCTATAGATTATTTGTTAGGACAATATCCTAATAAAGAAATATAGAGTATGGCCTCGAACTTGAATAATTTTCATTTTCATTGCACTTTAATGAAAACATTAAAATTTTGTTAAATTTTTAACAAAATGAGCTATTTTCATAAAATGTCCTGGAAAGAAGTCGCTCCAAATACAAATTCGAATTATCATTTTTGCAATTGATTTATTTTTTTAATAAAAACTATTGTATTATAAAAATTTCAATCGCTATCTGTAAATAAGTCATTTTAAAAAATATTTTAAATTAATTTAAAAAAAAAGACGTTTCTGCATTTTTATCAAATTTGTGGATCATTTTGGATTACAGGCTTAAGTGGGTTACTGGTATCCGATGAAATCAGAATTTCGTATCTGAATAATTTTGAGTTTATTAAAAAAATAAATGCAATAAAAAGTAAATTCTTTTCGAAATTTCGAATTTTGTGAATTTTTAATAATAACACGGTGCTACAGTGAAAAAAACTTGGAAAACGACCTAGCGTGGGTTATAGGGCTTGTTGAGTACATTACAAATTGTATCAAAAAATTTCAGAAACACCCTCAAATTCAGAAGTTATTCTAAAAAAAACCGTTTTCAGTGATGTTCGTCAACTTATCGACCTATAACACAGTCAGTTTTTGTCCGATTTAAATTTTTTTAACGGATTTGGAAAGAAAACTGATTACGCTTAAAAATGACGTGCATTTTTTTGATACATTTGTAAGTTATAAGTACTTTTTTTGTTAAGAATATCTACAAAAAAAACGAATATTATAAACTATTTTGATTATAGTAGCTTTTCATTGCTTATTTAATATGAAAGCTTATACAAATCTATACCAACGTATAAAGAAAATTTAGTTCTTAACAAATCGGATGAAAATTGTAAAAGTTATTCAACTTTTCATTAACACCTGTTTTTGGTATGTATTTTCTCCCCCAGCGCAAAACATATGAATAAAAAAAAAAAAAAAACAACTAAACAAGCAAAGTTATCAACTTAATAATGCTTTAGAAAAAGTTTAGTTACTTTTGCAAATAAAAACCGATTTTAACAAATAATATCTCGTTTTTTTCTATATAAAATTGTCTTTAAAATACAGTACAAAAAAAGATAGTTTTTCATAGAAAAAAATTAAAATATCTTGTTAAATTTGAAAAATTAGGAAAAAAATAAAAAAAAATGATAAACACATACCTAACTTCTTGGAATATATATTTTATGAATACATTTCATGAAAGCTTAATTCTTTGCCTTTCCAAAAGTGTTTAAAATTTTGAAATCGGTCAAAAAATGTGTAAGTTAGAGGTACTAAAGTGCTACGACCTACCCTAAAACAGTTTTTTGAAAATAACTCAAAATTTTGAGGGTGTTTCAAAATTTTTGAAATGGTTTTTGTATGTCCTCACCAAGGGTTACAACCCCCACTAGGTCGGCTTTCAAGTTCTGACAAAAAGTGTTTTTTTGTAGCAGTGTGTAATACACGTTTTTTCCAAAAATATGTAATTTTCGGCTGTCTTGCGGTACGGGTTAACGTTTTTAAAAAAAAAAATCGATTTGTTCCATTTGCAATAAAACTGGCTAGTGTAATATACGAAAATCGACAAATCGCTATTTTAAGGAACGATCCCAGTTTTGCCTGATTGGTTTATTTCATTTAAATGCATCGAAAAATCTGCCTGAAAAAAGACCAACTTTGAAAGACCATAAAAATTAAATACGAGCTAAATTTTTGAAACCCTTTGGGGATTCTGATCTATTGATAGTCTATTTTCATTTCCCGTTGGTTTCATTCAGGATACAAAAGGTGACCCCAAATTTGTTGCACAGTGTATTAAGCGACAGAAACAATTTTAGTTTTTATTATGAACAATTTTTAATGATATGATGGGTGGTTAAATAAAAATGTTATAATAGATATGTATACATACATACACATATATTTGAACACTTTATTGTGAAAGTGGCTTAAGTCTACTTGTTTTTAAAGGTTTTTCGAATCATGTAAAAGGCAGCTTTTTTACGATTCCAGTCAGAAACTGCCAGAGGTACAAAAAATCAAGCACTGGCATACTTCTGGTTAACCGTAGAATTGTAAAAAGAATTACTGGCAAACTTGTTTAAGAAGCTTTGCCAGCGTTTCCAAAAAGCTTTTTGCCAGTATTTGTAATAAAATAATTTCAGTGGTCTACAAAAAAAAAAAAAAAAAAAAAAAACATTGGCAAAGTATTGACTGATATCACTATGCCAACGTTGGTAAACAGTGTTTTCCAAGTGCCAACAAGCCAGAAATTTCCAACGGCTCAAAAGTCTAACCACTGGTAGAGCATTTATTTTATAAAAATGATGAAGCTTTGTTTGAAAAGGTTCCGAGTTTGATTCCCGTTCCAGACATACATTTTTTTGTGTTTTTTTTTTTATTATTATTCTTTTAAATAACCGAGCCCAGAGGGCTATATATGGCTAAAAATATCTACTACACAAGACTACTGTATTATATAAATAAAAAAAAAAAAACTATAAATTTAACAATATAATTAATATAAAATAGTTTATTATTATAAAAGAATAAAAACTTTAGAAGTTAAAAGAAAGAATAGAAAAACTATATCGAGGGTTTATATTCAATACCGTCTATCTACAAAAACACAATTTTTCAGGAGAGCCAAAAAACTGTTTTATTCGCAAATAAGCAACAATTTCGATGAACTCATCTTCTACAATATTAACAGAATGTGTCTAACAAACGATCTAACTAAAAAGTTTCTTGAAATTCGCGTTATTTTAGCTTCTATGATAGAAAGACGGTATTGCCTCAAAAATGAAATCATTGTGTAGGAAAATAATATGTAGATAGACGGTATTGCCTTATTTTAAAATTAAGTTTGTATTACGGTTTTTGTATGGTGATCCCGAAAAAGATGGGAGATAGGGGGTAGATATGTTCACAAGACATGTTGGGGAAGGAAAAATAGTAGGAGCTGTTCTAACATTTGAACCCTTCAGGGAGCTAGGAGTTGTTTTTGACTAGTTTTTGTTTGTTTTTGGCATGGGTGTCTCAAAAAGGGTGTCAGATAGAGGGTAGGTGTGTTCAGAAGAATTGTTTAACCAGTTTAAATTCAAAGACAATGTTTTTTATAATTTTTTTATTATAATTTATTATAATTTTTACTGCGCGTGGCTAAGATTATCATAGAAGTAGTGATACTCCTCTGAAATTACCGCCTTTAACTCCTGTAAATGTTTCCATTTGTTTTGCTGAATTGGTAGTCGACCGGTATACAATTGTTTTGGTTCTATGTGACCTTCATATTGCTTTATTCTAATAGGTAGTTCAGTGTAATTATGATCAAAATTCACTTTAAACTTAATGGTACCACTTGGGGAATATAAGAGAGATCTTAGTTGGGATACTGTCGGATCATTTTTTGCTCGACCAGGTCTAATACTGGAAAATCGAATAAGGTTCGTATCCTTATAGTTCTTAAAAAAATCATACTTTAAATGTAATGCATCAAATGCCATTTTAATAATTTTGTTCTTGATTTTGACTGTTTTGCGGGCATCTTTGGTTACCCTGACGTAGTCGTATGGCAAATATATGGTTTGATTTTTCAACTTAGCCTTTATCTTTGCATGGGCACACTCCATCTGCGTGTGTCCTTTCTGCAAGTATTTTTGTTCTATGATTTTGTTGTTTTCTATTGAAAAATTGGACAAAGCATTCGACAAAAAGTGATTACGGTTTTGGTAACCGCAACCATCGGAGTAAATTATTATTGGTAGAGTATCTGTTATACAGTGTGTTGACAAATGGTGCATTATGCACGAAATAAACGTCGGAGCGGAGAGGTCTCCATCAGTCTCGTTCCACCAGTAATTTGTTCACTGATGCTTGGCGAGATTATACACGGTAAAGTTGTGCACTTGTAGGCGTGTTTTATAATAAATGGCTGAGGCGTTAATGTCAGGGCAAGGCTTTACCGCTTGTGCATCCATGGTGAACACGTGACATCGTCCTTCTTCAGCTGCGAGTTTGTCTTGTTGTTTTTCAAGTTGAGCCCGTTGTTTATCCATAATATGTGCATCGTATTCTTCAATTGTTATTTGCTTGGCCTTAAACCCCACACAAGTATCGCACTGATCTTCGCGATGCATAAAGAGCGCTAAATTTTGTTCGGCAAAAACTGTAGAAAATGTAAAAATTGAAACGGGCTTTACTGCCTTCTCGGCACATTTTTAAGGTAATCTTTAAAAACATCTGCTTTGGTTTTAAAAGTGGTAAAGGCAAATGATTTTTGGAAGCAACTGCTAAAGCAAATTAAGAAAAAATCACCGTGTGAATTGGGCATTAGATTTTAAATCGAGGTGAAGTGGTCAATTTCAAATCAGTATCAAATTAGTACATTCTTGCTTGTGTTTCTGAGTTTTTGCGTTTGAATTCATTTATTTGCATACTCATTTGTAGCTAGAAAATAACATAAAGGGCACACCACCGCATACACAGCGTATTATGGTAGGTATTGATCGTTCGACAAGAGAAGTATGTATCCGAAAAACGAACAGTGAATAAATAGATATCAAACAGAGAAATAGCCTGAAATTAAATAAAACGACAAAATTCTATGATGTAGATAGATGGTATTGCCGTCATAAAATTCATAAATAAGTATTTTTGTAGATAGACAAATGATAAAATACAGGATATATAGTACTAAAAATAGTTTTTTTCCACTGAAATTTTTACAGTACATGCAGATGGGGTCAGAGATGAGTTTGGCATAAAAAAAAAAATTTCGTGAAAATGTAGATAGACGGTAGTGAATATAAGCCCTCGATATATTATATTTAAATGAATAAATTTTAAATTAAACAGTTTTTAAAAGTAACAAAAAATAAAAAAAAATATATTATAATAGACACAAACGTATATAATACTCCTCATTTATCCTTCTTAAAAAAATGTCCCTAATGAATATAGTTGCGTTCAAATATCAGATGTACACTAACAAATTTAATAAATTTGTGAATAAAAAGGTTTAAACATTGTTATAGCAGGCATATTCTCTAAGCTTGGCCCTAAATACATTGACAGAAAAGTCAAATTTTTTAAGTAATAGGGGCAACGAATTCCAAATTTCAGCTACCCTGTACTGAAAAGATCATTGAAGAATTGATGTATTATGTATATAATACTTCAATTGAGGGTTTCTTAAAGACCTTGAAAATACAAAATGTTCTAGTAAATATTCCGGACTCTTAGACCTAAAAACTTTATAAAAATGTATCAACAATCGCGTATGTAGAAAACTTTTAAAACTGCATCCTAGAAAGTCTACTACATAATCTGAATAATGTCTACTACATAATCGATTGAAAAGAAGGTTGTATCTACGCATTACCCGACCCTTGACACCTGTAAAAACTTCAGCACAATACAATATATTGGACATCAATAGTGCATGCGCAACGCGCTTTTTTACATAAATTGGTAGATAAAGATTCAAAGAATATAATCGACGTAACGTAAAATTTATAGTAGAACACAACCAGTTTATATGTTGATCAAAATTAAGACTTGAGTCAATTAAGACTCCCAGACATTTAATACATTCTACAAACTCAATATTAACACCATTCACCACGATATCAAAATTTACGTCAGACCTAGGAGATTTAAAAATCATTGCCTTAGTTTTCCTAGGATTATTACAAAGATTACAATTAGACATCCAATCTGAGACATCTGACATTATATAATTTATCACCTGCTCCAATACATCAGAAAACTGACGCTCACCAGAAAAAAGAAGCTGAATGTCATCTGCAAAAACAAAAGCCTCGCAAGAAAACCCTTCAACAATACTCATCATATCATTCATATAGAGTAAAAATAGCAAAGGTCCAATCACAGATCCCTGTGGAACACCGCTTGTCACTGTCGACCAATCAGAAACAGACCCCCTACAATGAACATATTGACGTCTTTCTGTCAAATAAGAAAAAATCAGCATACAAGCCGATTGGGAAAATTTAAAGAAATTGCATAGTTTACTAATTAAAATTGTGTGACTAACTCGATCAAAAGCTTTTGATAAATCGAGTGATAACAAAACTCCTATATCATTTTTATCCAAAATTCTTCTATTTGAGTCTGTAAGACTCAATATATTTTTTTGTTTCCGGAAAAGCTCTTTTAAGACCAACTTATTTTGTTTCCCAACGTTGTTTCCAACAAACCTTATGCCAGTGCTGACATATTTGTGCAGCCAATTCTTATCCAGCACTTACGTTTCAAGCTATCAAGTATTATATGTCTCGTTAGTGTTTGAATCCCGGCGGGTCTAGTGTTCACATTTAGGCGGAACTAAAAAAATTATGAATGAACTTTTTTTAATTTTATTTTAGAAAACCTACCCAGGTAGAAATTGCCAACCGTACCAAAAAATAGTATGTACTGGCAACCCATTGATATTTTTATAAAAACCACCGTGTTAAAAATTACAAAAAGTACAACTAATATTGTACTAGGAAAACAATATTTTGTTTGCAAAGCATGTGTTTTGCCAGTACCACCCGCAAAATTGTTTGCCAATACAGTACACTCGCGAAAATATGAACACCCTAATATATGAACAGCCCAAAAACTGAACATTTTTTTTTTTCTTCCATTGACTACTCTAAAATATGAACTTAGTGGCAAAGCTTTAAAATATGAACAGCTTTTATTTTTATTGGAAAAACGTTTTTAAAGGTAAATTAGATGCCGTTCACAAATATGAACAATCTTGCAAAAGTGAACTGGCTTGGTTTTAATTAGTTCTTATTATCGCGAGTGCACTGTATTGTTTTTAAAAATATTACAGACAATTAGAAGCATTTTTTATTTTATTATATTTCAAACATTTAAATATGATGTATACACAGAAACAAATATATCCCTACTTTTTTCAATTAAATCGATTTGTTGAACATTTTAAAAGCTGTCAATTAAAAATTAATTCAATTAATTAAATATTTGCTCAAATTCGGAACTTGCTCGACATTTTTTTATACTATCGCTCAAAACATATTGTTGTTGTTTTTTGTAATACATATTTATGTATTCTAATTAGATTTTATTAATTCTCATTGGGTTTATCACTTTATTAAGTTAAATCATTTAATTTCATTGGTTTAAATCTGAATATTAATTTATTCTAAAATATTATCATAAAATTGATAATGTAATTTTTGAATTTAAATTTTGATTAATAAAAATGTAACCATTTTTTTTAAACAAAAAAAAAATGATGAAAATAAATTAAAAATTATTTAAAAAAAAATACTCTTATTTTTAACAAAAAGGCTAATTTCTGCAAAAAAAAAATGAAAACTTTAAATAAAAAGAAAAAAACAAATTTATGTGTGAATGTGTTCACATTAGTAAAAATAAATCTGCTAACTAAATAAGAATTACATGCCGGGTTAAATTCAATGTTATAAAATTCAAGCTATAAATAAAAAAACCATTTGGTATGGCAACAATACTTTATCCAATTGTTTTTTGCTTTTAGAGAAGGTATACAATATTGATTGCTTTTTAATCAAATGAGTTATTATTTAATTGAAAAATAAATCAATTAAAGAGCTATCAATTTTCGTTGTTGGCGAAATTTCAGCAATTAAAGTTATTGAATTGGTGGTTTTCGTGATTGAAATGGGTTTTTATTTTTTTGTGTGTAAGACTAAGACCGAACTGTATTTGCTGTTTTTTAAATGTGTTTTATTACACATATTTCTCAAAATTTATTTAATTTAATATAAATTTTGAATTTTTGAATTAACGTTGGTAATTCAAATTTGTTGAATTACCAACGTTATGCACGTTCGTTTAAACCAACTGTTTATCGGGTAACAGAGCAGTGCTGGCAAAGATTGTGAATTGGAAGCTATTTAAAATCAAATTTTGAAAGTTCTTTAAGAATGCATTCGTTTTATTTTTGCTGGGTTTGCTAATAAAGTCTCGATATTTTTGAAATGTAAATTATTTAATTTTTGTTGGGACTTATTTCGTTGGGAATTGTTTTGTTTTGTTAATATTTAATTATGAAATAACTCCCAAATATTTTTTCTTTGAGAGTTATTTAACTTTTTTAAAATTGGGAGTTATTTCATTTTTGTTGGGACTTATTTCATTCGTTTGGGTGTTATTTCACAGAACCGTAAAAATAAACCATTGCAATTCAATTGCTTCTATTCAATGTAGTATTTTATGCTTGAATACTATAGGACCCTATCTATCATTTTCTCATGGACTCAAACCACTCTCAAAATAAGATGTTCATCCATATTTTGTACATTTTTGAATGTTTGAGATACGGTCAACATGTATATGTATGCCACTAAAACAGTTAATATAAATTAAAATATTTCCATACCTTGTCCTTTAATTGAAAAACAATGATCAATATACATTAATAACGGATTGTCAAGATTGCGTTGAGGTAAAAATGCATTAGCTTTGATTCCCTCCAATAACTCAAAAATGCCATTACCATTTAGAGCTGATACTGCAAACAATGGAAAACTGCTACCAAATCTTGTGGTGGATAAAGTTTTACGAAGTTTTGTTTCCAATTTCGTTAAGAGCACATTCTTTTGTTGTGACTCCAACATATCGACTTTATTTACCACCACTATTAGCTTACGATTGAGCAGTTCACCAATTACTATACATTCAGCAGTTTGTGTTTGTACTCCCTTTTGGGCATCTATAACCAAAATCATTAGATCAATAATTTGAGCGCCTAAAATTAAGAACAAATTTTGAGGTTATTATTGGCTATGATTGTTGTATGAATGTCTTACCTCCTATTATTGTCCTAATTAAACTAGCATGTCCTGGACAATCAACAAATGTTAATTGTAGTTGTTGTAGTAATGGATTTTCATTTTTTAAATGATTCGGTGCTTCCACCTGTAGGGCACTAAATCCCAAGTCAAGTGTTATGCCTCTTTCTTTCGACTGGGGATTTTTATCGAAAGCTGCTGTACTAGAGATGTTACTCAACACTTTGGCCAATGAAGTTTTACCGGAATCTACATGACCCAAAAGTCCAATATTAAAATTAACAATCATTTTTGTAATTTACAGTATAATTGAAAATTTGTTTACATTTCACAATTTTAATTCAAACCGATAAGTGTTGTCAACTAATCAAAACAAAAACCAAAAAATGTTAGCAATGCGTAAGAAAATTGTTTAGGGTTTCCGTGTGAAAGCATTGGAATTTTTGGATACAGACCTTGAGAAACATAACTGAATGTCTCGCTCGATTATGCCCTTAAACGAATTTCACAATTCAATATAATGCCAACGATTACAGAATCGCTTCTATTTTCTTAAATATTGGAGCACTTTATTTATATTCAAACGTTGGCAACAGCTGATTTGACCAGAGTTGACGTTATTTCAACTACAACAGAGATGGTTTAAAAACATCTGGTTATATAAAAGTATGGAAACCCTTCACGCTGTGTTAAATGTCAATATATTTATACTAAACAGATGTTTTCATACCATCTCTTTTTAAATAGTTTGGAAAGCTCTGCTTAAATTGACATTTACTTATGGTAAATGTTGCAAATTCGGAGGTTTTCTTACGGACTAGCGCTTTTGGAAGAAGTAGTTTAGTGGCATAACGAAAAATTTTTTTTCCTTTGTACTTTTTCATGTTTTAAAAAAAATATATTTTTTTGGCGGCAACCCCCCCCCCCCTTTTTGTGTGTACAAGGCATATGGTACAAGGTACCATATGTCATCATAAATTAACCCGTTACAGCTAAATTTTAGATTTTTTTTATTTTTACTCGTTTAATGGAAAAAAGGGCTCCACATTAAAAAAAAGTTTATATATGTATATGCACAGGTATATAAAACTTAATATCCAATTTCACTAGCTTTCATTAAAGGCATACTATGCCACGATATTAGTGACAATAAAAAAGTTATTAGAAGTTTAAGATGAACCATTTTGATTTTTTTCTGCTTTTGGTTACAACTGAATAAGTTAGTGGCTTTGCTGAGCAAAGTTTTTCTGTGTAACCGGCCTTTGGTCGGGACTAGTTGTTTTCTCCTCTAGCATGTCCAAAGCCCGGCTTAGCTGAGGAAAGTTTTTCCGTCTGCTTCTATGTAATTTTTGTATGGATAACAAAATCCGTGGCTATGCTTAGCAAAGTTATTCTGCGTAACCGGCCTTCGGCTGGGCTTATCGGTTTCCTCCTCCAGTAAGCCCGGGGGGTTATTATTAATTCGGATAGAAAAATGTTGTTCGAATTCGGAATTTTTAAAACTCTTGTACTAAAGATAATATTTCAAATTTGTATGATTTTGCACTAAATTTCAATATTTTTGATGTCTTAGTACACGTTTAGCGTTTTTTTTTTTTGTAACTGAATTGGCAACAGTGTTGTCGTCGAAGAAATTATCCTCATTTTCAAGGGCGGCTAATACTTTTTTTAGCGATAGTTTATTAAAAAGCCATAAAATATATAGATCTAAATTAAATTAATAACAAAGTTAACCGCTCCACGCATTATTTGTCACATACATATTAACACAGAATGACTAGGTAAGTTCAATTGAAGACAATTTTAATATTGTTTGTAAACTAACCTAAAAAATGTTTCGTTTGTTGTATTATAGAGCCAGTATCGAATTGGGTGATGTTACCCCACATAATATTAAACAATTGAAAAAATTAAATACAGTAGTTTTTCCCGTATCCTACAATGATAAATTCTACGTGGATGTTTTGGAAGCTGGAGAATTAGCTAAATTGGCGTACTACAATGACATAGTGGTGGGAGCTGTATGTTGTCGTTTAGATACTTCGGAAAGTCAAAGACGTTTATATATCATGACTTTGGGTTGTTTATCACCCTACCGTAGATTAGGTATTGGCACTGTTATGTTCCAGCATATATTGAATTATGTTGAAAAGGATGGTAATTTTGATAGTATTTTTTTGTAAGTTGATCATTGATTACTAACAAAATATCCAATTTTAAATAATTTAATTCTAACCCGTATTTTTGTAGGCATGTCCAAGTTAACAATGAAGGTGCTATAGAATTTTATAAGAAATTTGGTTTTGAAATTGTCGAAACCAAAGAACATTATTATAAACGTATAGAACCTGCAGATGCTCATGTTTTACAAAAAAATTTACGTTCAAATTCTTTGCCTGCACCAACAGCTATTGTATGTAATGGTCAAACAGAAAAACGTGATAAAAAAGCTGTCTAATGTTATTGTTGTACAATTACTTAAGTAACGCTCTAGCTTACAAACGTTTGCTTGCGAACGTCTTCTTTTTGTGTATTTTTTAAAGTAGTTTTCAAAATTTTAACTAATTTTTCCATTTAAAGATAAACTTTGGAATACATAAAAGAAGTTAAACTATATAAATTATTTTTTTTTTTATGGACTCCCTTTCTTAATAGCTACATGTTTCTTTCTAATTCAAACTTTATGTTAAGACATTTATATTCAAAATAAAATTAACATCATTCATAACATAATTAAAATTAAATTGTTTTAACCAGGCCACAGCAAATACACTTTCCAAAGGTCTTTTGGCGGCTGTAGTCGTCCAGGTTATAAAGTAAAGTAAATATGTTCAAACTCGTGTAACATTAATGTAGTGACGGTGAGCCATTAACCCGATTCGAACTAAATTTAGCTTAAGTGACATGTCATCAAGTGTTGGTATGAAACGAAAATTTAAATTTTTTCAAATTTAATTTCTTAATTTTCATTTCATACCAGAGTGCCTCATATATCGGTAATGCCGGCTCTCATATTTCCGGGAATACCGGTATTCCTACTTCTTGTGGTAACCCCGGGAAAACCGGTATTAATATCGTAAAATTTTTTTATTTTTATTATTATCATTTAAAATAGAACTAAATGCATAACATATGGTTATTAGAGCGACTCAGCAAATAAAGTGCTCGATGGACCCTCCTAAAAATGAACCTTGGACTTTTTTAAGATGACATTTAAAATATTTCGGCTCCAGCATTGACATCTCGTGAGCTGGACCATTTTTAAAAAGGGTCCATTTTTGCATGTTTTGTTAATTTAAGAATCTGTTTCCTTACCAACATATACAATATTGGTATCATAAGAAAGCTTTTTTTAAGGCGCGTCTAACTATATATACTATTTGTCGAAGGACTATCATCCATGTCCTTTTTTTAAGGATATATTGTAAAAAAACGGTATTTGAATGTTTTGTTCGGGGTTGTTTGTAATAAAAATGCCAAATTAACATATTTTAATCTTAGTCGATTTAACTAAATACGGGTCTCAGCTTTTTTTGAAATTCATGCTAGTTCGCGTTTTGACAAAAATGCAACGGGGTGGAAACTCGTCGTTTTAAATAGGGCAATATGGGTATTAAATTTTTTCTTTTGCCAAGTACATCATCTTTGTATGTAAATAATTTAGATTTTTGCAAATTAGATGCATTTTACACGGTGCTCTGGAATATATATAAATGCAATTGTGTGGTAATTCTAATATGATAGCGGATTTAGTTTCAAGATCATGTATAGATAAAAATAGGACTAAAGAAAGAAAAAAAAAATGCGAAAATATAAAATCGAAGCATGCTGTATGAAAAATTTCATAAATTTACAATTTTGTTTTTATGCATGAAATTTTTCATACAGCATACTTTGATTTATATTTTTGCATTTTTTTTCTTTCTTTAGTCGTATTTTCATCCATACATGATCTAGAAACTAAATCCGCTATCATATTAGTGTTACCACACAATTGCATTTATATATATTCCAGAGCAACGTGTAAAATGCATCTAATTTGCAAAAATCTAAATTATTTACATACAAAGATGATGTACTTGGCAAAAGAAAAAATTTGATACCCATATTGCTCTATTTAAAACGAAGAGTTACCACCCCATTGCATTTTCGTCAAAACGCGAACTAGCACGAATTTCAAAAAAAGCTGAGACCCGTATTTAATTAAATCGACTAAAGATTAAAATATGTTAATTTGGCATTTTTATTACAAACAACCCCGAACAAAAAATTCAAAAGCCGTTTTTTTTACAGAATATCCTTAAAAAAGGACATGGATGATCGTCCTTGGACAAATTGGATATACAGTTGGACGCGCCTTAAAAAAACCTTTCTTATGATACCCATATTGTATATGTTGGCAAGGAAACAGATTCTTAAATTAACAAAACATGCAAAAATGGACCCTTTTTCAAAATGGTCCAGCTCACGAGAGGTCAAAGCTAGAGCCGAAATATTTTATATGTCATCATAAAAAATACCAATGTTCATTTTGAGGGGGGGGGGGGGGGGTACACCTTGCACGAATTTCGCTTCCATACAAATTGAGTCGCTCTAACGCTAACGTACGAAAAGCATTAATAAAATTTTTTTTTCTGTACTATACCGCCAATATTCTACATCTTTAACAATAAAAATCCTAGGGACATTGCTAATAATTGTAGAAAATATTGACTTATTTGGACTTATGCTTTGGAAATGACACACCGGTACCTAACTTTTTTATTTGCCAAAAATTTCACATCGGTCCGCCAATATACTGAAATTTTGTAAAAACTATTTTTGACTTATCTGGACTTATGCTGGGGAAATGCCATTCCGCACAGTGGTTCCAAACACAAATGATAATAAGTATGGATCCGCTAAACTACTGGTCCAATCGGCAAAGTGTTCACAAAAATTGAAAAGCGGGAGCTAGCCTTTAAGAAAAATGTTTCTGCAGTCACCGTGTTTTAACACAGGGTTTCATAGTTGACCATTTCGGGTATATAAAAGTTTGAAAGGGGTATAACTTTTACAAATGTAGACCGATAACTTAAACTTCCATTAATTTTTTTTTTTTTAATATCTTAAGCCGTTTCGCAGTGATAATTTTTTAAACTCAAAAATTTAAAACGTGTCCTAAATTGTCATTTTTTTTTTTTGTCACAAGGAATTGCTATTCACCTTTATATGTCTTTTGTTGGTATGTTTCAGAATATCTTTTAACATATTTTCATGCATGAATGCTTGAATAAATTTTGATGCATTGGCGATTTTTTCAATTTTCAGCTATGTTATCTTATTACAATGAATTTTTTAATTCCAAAAATTTGTGTGTGCATATGCGAATTTGTTTTTTGGCACATGCACATGTGCGCACGCACAATTTTTTCGAATTAAAAACATCGTTGTAATAAGAAAACATAGCTGGAAATTTAAAATTTCGCCAAAAATTAAAATAATCTCTAGTTGGAAAAAAATCGCCATAATTAAAAACTAGATTATTTTTAATATTACAAATCGCCAAAAATGAAAAAAAAAATCTAAAATTTAAAAAAAAAAAATTAAATTTTAAAAAAATCGACATAAATGTAAAAAGCTGACGAAATTGGAAAAAACGACAAACTTAAAAAAAAAATCGCCAAAAATAAAACTAAAAATAAAAAAATTGTCGAAGTTTAAAAAAATCGCCAAATTTAAAAAAAATCTACAAAATTGAAAACTCGCCAACAATTAAAAAACAAATTGACAAAACTAAAAAAAATTGCCAAAAATTAATAAAATCGTCAAAATTCAAAAAAAATCGCAAAAATTTAAATAAAATCCAAAAATTAATAAAACAATGATGCGAACATTTTTCATCTAACTCTTCTAGTTTTCAAATTATAGACGTTTTTAATTTTATTTAGGTAATTTTTGAAAAAAAAAAATTCACAAGTGGAAAATAAAGTTGTCAGCCGACATTTATCTCTGTTAGTTTTCGAATAGGCGCTATTCCAAATAAATGCTATTTTTGCTCTACGATGCTTAGTTTCGAGAAAAGCTCGATCTAAGAACCTAGCCAATCATGGCGAAATTTGGGACCGGTATAGTGGTAATGCGGTACAGGACCGGCATAGAAAACAAATTGTCCGCCTGTATTTATCTCTGTGTGTTCCAAAGAATGTTTTTTTTTTTAATTTCTGCGATTTTTTCAATTTTGGAAACTTTATTTTAATATTTGGCGATTTTATTAAATTTTGGTGGTTTTTTTAAATTTTGGCGAATGAAATTTCGGCAATTGTTTTCATTTCCGGCTGTTTTTTTTTTAATTTTTGGCGATTTTTTTAAATTTTTAAATTTTGGCAAATTTTTTCAATTTTCGCGATTTTGTTTAATTTTGGTGATTGTTTTTATTTCCTGCTATTTTTTTTTAGTTTTTGGCGATTTTTTTGAACTTTGAAAATTTTTTTAAATTTTCTTGAAAACGTCAAAAAATATTAAACAATGGCGTAAGCTAATTTTTTTTTTTTTTAAATTCAATCAAAAATGTCATTTTGAGAATTGTTTATATTTTAAAATTTAAAACGCCATAACTTTTGCTTCCCTTGCGTGTTAATGTGATATAAAATTAAAAAAAAAAAATTGTAACCCCAATATTACATATTTTTGAGAATATTCCTTATAACTACACAGGTAGAAATTGCCAAAAAAAAAAACAATATAGTACTGGCAAACCACTGTTATTTTTGTAAAGCCCACACTGTTGAAAATTACCAAAGGTAGAACTGATATTGTACTACAACACTCAACTCTATTATTTTTCAGAATTGTTTTTACCAATACTACAACTATTCAGCAGCATTATCTTTGCTTAATATTTTATTATGTTTAAAATGTTAAATCAGCAATTATTTATGTAAAAGATTAATGCCGAAGTGGAGTGCTATTTTTTTAAATGTGTTTTTTTTTAATACAAAATTGATTAATCTTCTGATATTGAGAATCTGACAAATTTTTTGAATTCCCAACGTTGTGCCAACGGTGGCAATAGACGGTTGGCCGCTGTTGTCAATCGGGTTAGCAGGACAATACTGTCAAGATAGTAATTCAAACGTTTTGCCCATGCATAACGGACCGCTTTACCAAAACTGTGTCGATTGTATTTTTCTCTCTGGGTACTTAATAGATTTTCAAAAAATCTTTAAATCATTACTTTATATTAAAAAAATATGGATACAAATAAGTACTTGGGTAACGCATTATTAACTACTTATTAGTAACTCATTATTATTCATAATAAAGTAATGCAGATAGTAAGCTGGTGTCATTACTGGTAGTCCAAAATATAATGATATACCATTAATTAATTATAAATTAATTTTTTTGTGAATTAAGCACAAATCGAACTAATTATTTTAAACCTCTGGGATTACCCGAGCCCGATTGGTCAGTAAAATTAAGCTCTTAAACGAGAACTACAAACGACATTTAATTGTTAAATAATTACTTTATCAGATTTAGATAATTTCACACTATATCAAAAAAAGAAGTTAATTAAAATAATTTGTGTTTTTATGTATAAACCCTAAACCATGACATACTATATATAGTAGTAACATGCTATCAATTACACAAAGTTAACTTCAGTTCTAAATAAATCATTTGAAATATAACATCTTTTAAAAAATTCTTACATATGAAACTCTTTTCAGGCAAAAGCCTCTATCAATGTTTTGAATGGATATATATTCTTTTACATCATTCGGGTTGTTTGGGTTTCAAAATAAGAAATGGCAAAGAATTATACTATAGTCAATGGTCTAAATGGTATGGCTATATATGCCGTACGATATTATTGACCGGATTCATAGGAAGCTTTATAATAAAAATTCAAGATGATGAATTATATCAGGCTATGTTTGGCCATCTATCACCGGTGTTAAAATTTATATTTTGTTTCGATTGTTCGATGAGTATGTGGACTTATTTAGTAGTAACGTTGTTTTTGGATTTGACACGTAAAACACATTTAAGATTGATCCAAAGTATACAAGAATTAGATGAACAGATGAAAAATGATTTTCCTGAAATTCAATGGAATTATCATAAAAGTGCTAGAAAATATAATACCATGACTGTATTGTTTTATATAGTTTATACCATTATATCTGTTATATACATTTTTAATTTGGCTCACTGCTCATGTGGTTGGTTAAGTTCTTTATCAATTGCCTTTTCATATTCTTCTGTTACGGGTGTGCCTGGCTATACCGGATTTCTATTTGTGGGTGTTATGGATATGATAAGATTACGTTTTCGTTTGATACGTAAACTAATAATGCAGAACTTTAAAATATCAAACTGTGACCGACGGGCAACAAATATTGAAAATTTACGAAAATTTAAATTGTTAGAATATTATTTTAAGGAATATTCTTATTTAATTTTATCACTTAATGATGTCTTTGGTAGTATGTGTGCTGCTGGTATATTTCATGATTTTGCTGTATTAACCAATATGGGATTTTTATTGTGTTCTAAGGCTGCAGAATCGAAAGCTAAATGGTATGAATATACACTTATAATATGTTATATAGCCCAAAGAGCATATAAGGTCATAGTTACTTCTTTATATGGATATCTAATTCAAAAGGAGGTAAGTTCATTAATTGAGAATTTGATCATATCAATAAAACTCTGGCCAAAAGACAATTAATTGAATTCACATAAAATTATTCGCTTTTCTACAATACATATGGCCTACTTAAAAAATGTTCGACAGCTGTTAAAACTGACTTTAGATGCCTCTTATTTCTCAAGGTTTTATGAATTGAGAGAAACGATGGACAGAGCTAGATTGACTATACTTAAAAGCTATCACGGGCAAAGTTTCACGCTGAAAAGTCTTCACCAAAAGTATTTATGGCCATTTAAAAATCGAAAATTTTAAAAAAATTGCTTGAAACTTACAAGAGTTTTTTTTATTCATGTAATTTTTCTCTCTCTTAGTTTTTAACTTTCAGATCCAAACCAATACAAAATAGACTCACTAGATTCACTGAAGAAGTAATTTCCATATCGCTGCTTGGTGAAAAGTTGTAAGGTGGCTTACAAGTGAAACCAAAATTTTTCGATTTTTAAACTTTCGCAGTTTTTTCTTTAGCGTTTTTAAGCCGTTTAATGGAATTGAGTTTTGAGAACAGTATTTGAAAAATTATGTAATTTTATATAGTTTGAGATATACCAAGTTGATGTCAGAGCACCAATAATGGGATACGAACATTACAAACTTATAAGAAATTGGCGTACATCTTTCGAAAATGTATGTTTTATTTTGCATCTGACATTCACAATTATATTTGAAATTGGCTAGCGTATTGCGTGAACTGAGTTACTTTGTACAAGGCACCTCCGAGTCAAAAAATGCATTTTTTAAATATTAAACGAAACAATTTGATGATATTTTTAAAAAATTTACGAAATTAAATTATTTTAAATTTATAACGAGCTTTCAACCTCCGTATATTTACAAAAATAAAGCAAATCAAACATATTAGCAAGGTTGATACTAGTATTTCGATCTGGCTAAAGATCTCATCAGAACCCAAAGTTTTAGAAAAGCTAGAGCCCCCATAATAGGCAGAACTTTAACAAAAAAAACCTATTAATCATCAATTTTGCTCCATTTCTGTCTTCTTAGTAATCAAGCACGTGGTTAGGGTCTTTTCCTAACAAGCATCATGACGTTACTAAACTCTGAAGACCAACAATGTTCTATTTATATAAACAAAATTTTAGTTTTTACTCTGGCTCAAGTAATATTTTTTACAGTTTTATTAACTTTTTGTTTTTATATACATCGAGATTATTTTGTTTCGCAATTTTTTATAAAAAAAATGGCTTGAGAACATAGTTTGGTATCTAGAGTGAATCCTAACGACGGACTAAATTCATAAAGTGCAAAAAAGTTAAATTTTTTTCATTCATAGCTTTGTGACAACTAAAGCGCTATATTAATTCCGCCAAAACGTACATCATATAAAAGATTTTAATGGTCTTTAATACTAAAATATTTGATTTTGCAAATTGAAAGTATTTAATATGATTTCCTTCAAATAAGTAACCCTAAACCAAACTAAATATCATTAAACCGGCAATAAATACGTGTTTTCCAAAATAATCGTTTTTTTTTTAATTCTTATATATGACAAAGAAAATTTTGAGTGTACTTTTATATTTTTTGGTAGTGTAATATATTTTTTGAAATGTGAAAAATGCAATGAGATCTATAAATGTGTGCAGCTTTTATTTAATGTAAGCAAAAACTGTAGTTTTAATATTTTTAATTTGCTTTGAAATTTAAAACCGACATCATTTTTTCCGCAGTTAAAGACAAATTATTAACGCGAACGGATTTAGCATGTTTGAATATCGGCTAACATATACACAAAGAAATATTTCACCCCAAAGTGTCAAAAAATTTTAAAGTTCCCCATATGTTTTTGTAAAAACGAATAATTTTATGTAGATTAATTTTTCAGACCAGGCCCATATAAGAGTTTTTCAAGATTTACATCTTGAAAAAACTAAAAAGACTTAAAACTTTTCATCTTACTTTCAGAAAAGAAATTGTAGTCAGGAATTTTTTAAAATGGAATATTATTTTAAAAAGTCATTGGTAGTACGTGATTCTTTACAATCGTTTTGTCATTGGAGTATGCATAACAACTATTATGTAGCAGTGGGGAAAACTATATATTGCAAATTAAGTTTAATGTTTTTAGTGAGTTTTAGAAATATAATTTTTCTAAAAAATGTTATACGTTTTAAATATATTTCCTATTTACAGGTTTTTAACGGCGTAGCGAATTATATTATGATTATAATACAATTGCAATTTCAGCAAAACAATATTGTTAATAAGGGTTTTCAAAATCGCAACGCTTTATAGAGATCTAGAAATTATTAAAGCGTAAAAAATGCATTAACTTTTAATTATTATTAACTAAAATTAGTACAACATAAATTTAATATGTCGCACTTGATCAACAAGAGGGTATTAACTCAAAATTTTAAAATTTTCAGTAGAGTCAAAAAACTGTTTATGGCCACATTTTAACAGAATTTAAAAATTCAAACATATCATAATAAGCAAATTCCATTTGAAAATGTATATACATTGTTTTTGTTTTACTGCAAAAAAAAATCAATTTTTTGAGTTAATACCATTTTTTTGAAATTTTATCGATTTTTTTTGGTATTATTTTGAATTATGACGCTTTAGTTGAAATTTTAATAATATTTTCAAATTTTTTTTTCAACAAAAATGTATTAACTTACCAACGAGATGATATTAGTTCAAAATTTTTTTATATCTTGAATACATGTTCTTTATTTCAGATATACTACTACGAGTATTCTTTATTAATTGAAAATGGTAACAATTATTATGTGTTTAAATTAAGTATCAATTAAATTTTTGTAATTCACCTCATAAATGTGTTTTGGGATTATATTTTTTTTTTACAAGTTCCTTAAGATCCTTTTTCTTATTTTCAGACAGGGGTCGCATTTCCGAATAAATAGAAGATAAACTAAATAATTGAAATTAATATAACATTAATATAAAGAAAATAACGAATTAAAAACTTACTTAAGATTTTCTCAATAGCTGGTGCATTTGAATTTGTTCTTCTGGACCGTTATTTTTGAAAAATCTTTATCTTTATAGGAATTTTTATACAAAAAAGAATTAAGATTTTCGTATTCTACACGCAAAACTTTGATATTATGCCAGTTAACATTTTCATTGGCATCATTTTTAACAAAATGTTTACCCCATTGCTCTTGTAAGCTCTTAAGATCATAAAATTGATCATGCTTTAAGGCATGAAGTTTATATGGTATGCCAGTCTTTTTAGCGGTGGCTATTAACGTGATGTATTGGTCTGCCGTATATATCGGTTTGCTTAAAAGATGTCTTTTGACTTGTTTTTCAATAACACTATGAACGTTATCTCCTTTATTTTGGGAGTGGCCTTGAATTAATGAATTATGTTATATTTTTGAACAGCATAGAAATATATCGAAAGCAGGTATTGATTTTTTTGCTGTTCACAGCAGTTGTCGGAGTAAAAAATTAAATCCAAATCTTGAGTACTATTTGCTTCTTGCACAATTTTTTGAATATATAACAAAACACACGTTCCAACTTCATTCGACCCACGTTTTCCTTCGGTTTCAGTCCATTAATATTTTTATTATTATTGCAATGAGCAATTGATTTCGTTATCAACAAGTATTTATGTTAAAGTAGATTTATTAAAAACACGATATCATGTAAATGGTTATAACTAACAAATTTTTTTCATGAAAAGGGTCTCAAAAAAATGTGAACAATTTTTTCATAGAAAGTGTCACATTTCGAATTAAATTTATAGAATAAAACAAATTTTATCAACAAAACAGAATCAACTCAAAATACAACCAAATATAAATAAAACAGTTTGATTATTTTTAACATAAATAAAGGCTCAAATCAAAATAATACCTTATTTATGAAAATATAAGATTTATTTCTATTTGAACTTTTGTATTAACTCGAAATAATACCTTTTTGTTGAAATAAAGGTAATCACTACATTATCATGAAAATGGTCTCAAAAGTGGTTTTCGAGATGAAAGAGTAATAATCGGAATACGTTGAAATTTTTACAATAGATAGATATTGATGTTGTTAGTTGATTTCTTGAAAAAAGTGATATTTTAAAAATTTTGAGTTAATACCCTCTTGTTGATCAAGTGCGATATATTTGAAATAACTTAAAAATGTGTAATAAAAATACTAAATACTATATAATAAAGAATTTATCAAAAATGTAAGATAAAAGTAAAAGTTTTATGTAAAAAAATAATTAGTTTTTGATAAAAATAACCTTAATTTCGAACGGTGTATTTGGGAAAGAGTGAGTAAATTTTTTAATTTTTTAAATTAAATTAACATAATTGCTATAATGCTAATAAAAAGAAAAAAATGTAAGTGCATATTGTGTCCTTATAACACAGTAGTACTTGTAACTGTACACTAGTGCAAATTAAAATGTGTATAACATTTAAACAGTACCTTTTGGTACTTTTGTATATGCTAATTTTAGTTTTTTTAATTTTTTGTTTCTAAAGTTCATTATTTTCATATCATGTTATACATCGTTGTAAAGTTTATTGCAAAAGGCACAATCTAGCGAAAAAATAATTACTTCGACGCATATGAGAAAAATATATAAAATGCAAGAAACCAGTACTCTAAAAAAATATGAAGTTTGGTATCCATATTGCCTATATTTGAGACGCAGGATTGCCACCACAATGCAAAATATAGAGTTTCGGAAAAAACAGACAAAACCCGAAGTAGCTGCTATATCGAAAATGGAAAAAATACATGTGCCCTTAAACTTAATAAGGATCAATATATGTGAATCAATATATTAAAATTAGCACTTATTTTAAAATAACAACTATACAACAACAAAAAAGTACCAAAAATAGGTACCAAGAGATGAATTTTGAAAGTTACTACCCGGAAATATATAATTTATATATAGCTTTTTTGGATCAAATGCCTAATAATTCCAAAAAACCAATAAATAGGTATTTTTACCAGACTTTTAACTCCTTACAACCGCATATAATGGGGTCGATAATCTTAGACACACCAACCTTAGAATTTTTTTCTTACCAAAATATTTAAATTTTAAAGATGTATTTATTCGACCTTTCAATATTTAATAAATAAAAATCTTCGAGCTCGAGGTCTAGTTTTTTATAATAATCAATTTATTTTTCAATATTTCGACATTCCTCGAATGTCATCTTCTGGAAAATATTTAATGTTTACATAAAAAACAAAAACAAAAAACTTAAAAAATCGTTGTTATCACCACGTCATATATTATTATAATAATATATGACGTGGTAAAAAAAAATATTTAAATTTCATCAAAATCAGAGATTATCTCATAAGAGACCTTCCTTATAAGCACTAGCAAAAATTTTTGTTCATTTTTTAACAAGTCGATTTTCATTTGCATTGAACTAAATGACACTTGCATATATTAACAATTTTTCTGCAAGGATCCTAACAGCAAGGATCAACTAACTTTTTTGCTAACTTTACGGACTTTTTTTTGTGTAGTGTTAAGAACTAAAATATAGTATGAGTATTTTCAAATATTTAGTCTTTATTTCATATTCCAAACATCAAACGTGTAGTTTCGACGAAATGGCACCATTGCTAACCATTCTCATTTAAATATATGATCTGGATACAGTTTTGGTCCATTTTGTAAACATTTTGTATGCTTGATTATTATTTGCATGTTTATTTTTAAATTAACATCTACCGATTCAGGACAAACTTTTACGTAATCAGCTTTAAATTCCGATGAAGATAAACTTAATTAATAAATATCGTGTCGATGGCCTCGGAAAAATAGGTAAATTTCTGAGAAATTAACTTAATTTGTCATGAGAATTTTATATGAGATTAATGGAAATTTGTCATTATAAAATGGATGAGGTTTACTGGCATTTTGAATTGTTTCCCGTTTTATTTATTAAACCCAAAATAAGGACTTCTTTCAAAGGAACGAATATTAAATTGTATGCTCTTATACAGGCGCGGATCGAGGAAATGTCCTATTTTCCCTCCCCAAAATTAAAGTTTTCAATACAAAAGTGTTAATACAAAAGTGTTTGAAATTACGAAATTTTATAAAAACTACTCTAATTTCCCAAAAACAAAAACAATTTTCATGAACACCAAGAAACTTTATACTGCCATTACTTTTGCGCCCCTTTCAGAAAGTCATTCATACAAACAAATTTGAAATCCTATAAAAGTGTCATAAAATTAAAAAAAAAAACTTAACCCCCAATTTTAAATATTTTTGAGAAAATCCCATATAAATTAATAACACAGTTCAACAAGGGATATTGAAGCGAATAAAGATGATAAATCTGTACCCACGGCCAATCATTTCTCATTTTTTACGATTTCGTTAATAAAATATCTAAAAAGAAAATAAGATCCAAGACTTTAATACGTACGTACTAGGGTATTCAATCGGTTAACCGTTACTCGGTTGTTCGAGTAATTTAAAATTGCAAATTTCGAGTAACGAATATATCGAACAATTTTGTGCGATTAATCGAGTTAATCGCGTAAATACAAATTTATTCTATGTCAGTTAATATTTTATTTAAAAAAAATTCAATAGCTCGTATTTTTTAAAAAGATTTTTTTATAAAATATATAGCATTGTGGCAATTACCGTTTTAGTTTAAATGTAATACAACCTTTTTTTTGGTAGGGGTATAATTTTTTTATGTGGCACCACGAGAGAACTTAACTTATCACATTTTTATAATTATTTTTTAATTTCCATGAACAATTACGGACATTTTGATGATCAAAAGTAGTATGAGTTTATGTAGAGATAAGACCAAAAGGTCTTAATTTACAGAAATTAAGCAAATATTCAACAACAAAAATCGCAACAATCGCAAAACTATTAGATTGTAATGACGTTTTTTTGCAATTTGGTGTTACAGATCGGATTTAGCCGTCACTCTTTTTCTGTCATTCGGGTCTTTTTTTCAACTTTAATCACATACATTAAAAATGATCTAATTTGCAAACAAAATGAAATCGAACAAAACTCTTTCGTTTATTAACGACGGCGAAAACTTAATATGAATTTTCTTTAGATTTTTCCCACGGCATAGACTGCTATGCCATATTATTTTAGATATTTAAAAAAAATGCTTAAGGTCGGGCTTTATGAAAACGAAAAAAGAACTTATTTTTAGTTTTTATTATTTAATTTTGATAAAATACATTTCGGAACTCCTAATTTTGTATTTTCTTTGTGTATTATTAAGTATTTTTAGTGAAAAATTAATAAAATGAAATAACTTAAATTATTCGAGTTACTCGAGTAATTTTTAAATCTTACTTGATTAATCGAGTAAATTAAAAACCTCAAAATCGAGTTACTCGTTTACTAGAACAATACCAAACCCGAGTAATTTGATAGGGTACATTACTTAATTTAGGAAACACAGGTTACTTAATTTCTGAAAAAGCTCGCGTACTTTCTCTTTTAGTTGAAGAAAAAAAAATAGCATAAACTACAAAATATTTTATGCATTTTTATGCTTTCAAAATGTGGAATCTGTGATAAATCTTAATTATTAAAATTCAGATAAAGACATTCAAATATGTTTACATTGTAAATGTTGTGTTGACCAGAGTGGAGGGCAGCGGCAAAAAAGTTTTTGTTTTTAATATTGTTTGTTGTTGTTCGTACTCCCTGAAGATGTCATTCAAAGAATGACGAAATATTGGAGATATATAAAATAATAAAGGATATTTTATAAATACAAACGTGACCTAGAGCTCAATTATTTAATAAAGTCAAAAATACAAAATGTTAAAAGCTGTCTAGTTGTGGGTTAATAGGCAAAATTGCACTTTAGCGGCCACACCTTAAAAAAAATTGAGAATTAGCGGCGCCGGGGGCCCATAGGTCCCTGGGTCCAAAAAACGGACGAAAGGAAATTACCTGTTACAAAAATTAACTTTTTTCAGATCCAATAAACGTGGCCCGAATTAATTACAGCCATTTTAATAAATTTTGGACCTTTAAGGGAGGGCCGAAAAATTGTAAATTTCGAATTGAAAACAATGGTGCTCAAATGAAAGGAAATAACAAAAAAAAATCAATTAAAGTATTATAGCAAATTTATTAAATTTTGGACTCATTAAATAAACGGCGCAGTGCGGTAAAGCCATGGGCAGTAAGGCCATATGGTCTTATTTCTCAAAAAAATGGGAAATAATGCCATATGGCATCTTTTCCAACTCATTGGAAAATAAGGCCATGGTCGTTTTGCAACGAAATGGGAAATAAAGCCATGTTGTGTATTTTTTTTTTTTTTTTAGTTACATAGTGACAAAATAATGAGTTGTCATTGCAAAGTGTTGAAAAGTTATGGTACAATCGCGGGAGCGAGTGGGGTGGGGGTTGCCCCTAAGCCCGGCTGAAGCCCGGCTACGCAGATAAACTTTACTCGGCAAAGCAACTTATTATTTATATATTACTTTTACACAGAAAATCTTTCCTCAGCGAAGCAGAGAGTGGGAATTTGGTAATTTTTGTGTGAAATTTGTAAATTTTTTTTGTTAAATTTGTTGTAAATATTATTTTTTTGTAATGAAATATACTACATTTTTGCTGAACCAAAATTTTTTAATTGAGTAATAAATCCATGATGGCTTTATTTCCAAATGAAATGGGAAAAAACACATTATGGTCTTATTTCTCTAAAAACGGTGAAATAAGACCATATGGCCTTACTGCCCATGGCTTTATCGCACTGCACCTAAATAAACGTGTCTCGAATTAAAGCTATTTTAGTAAATTTTGAAATAAAGTCCGATAAATGTGGACCGAGTCATTTTAGTAAATTTTGAAAAAAAATCCCCTAGTATGAGAAAAGTTCGCTGAGAAAAGTTTTCCTGTTTAACAAGCTTTCCACGTAGCTGGACTTCGGGGGTTTTTTTTATTTGATAGGCAGTTTTGCAGCTTTTCTGTGTAATAAGCTGGACTAGGAGGTTTTTTTCTATGTGATAGGCAGTTTAGCGGCTTCTGCGTAACAAGCTTCAAGCTTAGGGGATTTATTTATGTGATAGGCAGTTAAGCGGCTACGCTGAAGAAAGTTTTTCTGTGTACCAAGCTTTCAAAAAAAAAATAATATTTTAATTTTAATTTCGGTCCACCCTAAATTATTGAACATTTACTTAAATGACTCTAGTTCTTTACACTACGTTTCCACTGAACATGTTTAGGACGTGTTTGGAAATAAAACATGTTTTGTACATGTTTCCTCATACATTTTGTTCCCAATACACATATTTTGTTCAAAACATGATGTATTTTAGACTATTTCTGTAATTTCCCTTCATTTAAGCACCCAAGATATATTTATATATAATTATATCTTGTTAACCCATTCCTGCCTATTGGGTATTTAAATACCCAAAAAGGAGTCATCTTAAAAAAATTATAGCTTAAGAGAGGTAAGAGTTGCATCAAATTGATTTTTACAGGTAGGTAGAGAAAGGATTAAAATACTTTCGAAAAATATTGGTGTAAAAATTGGGGGTTGGTAATTATCTGTTCAATTGACTGCAAATTTACATATTCTGAAAAATTGAAATTGCCTCTGATAAATTGGAGAAGCGACACATCGGGAAACTTTATTGTTGGCTAATAGTGTTAGGTATTCTTTAAAGTGCAAAAAATTTGTGGCTGAGTAGGACCACTCACTTGGGCTACAAGTATGATTTCATGACATGACCATTAAAATACGTATTTTACAGTTTTATGAAGTACCCTTGCTTGAAATATCGATTATTTTCAAGTAAAAATGAAGAGTTTTAAATGAAAGAGCATAACAAAATAATTTAATTAAAAAACCACAGAGGAATTATTTTATATTAGTGGTTAATTCATAAGTCCCAAGTATGGGAAATCAAAAAGAAAATTATATCAAATAACTTCCAAAACCTTAAGTAAAGAATGTGTGAAATTTCATCGATATTGGACAATGGAATCGGGGGTCAGGCATTAATGGGTTAAACACCATTTTTATATATGTATAAAAAAAAATTTGAAACTTTTCTCAAGTTTCGTCAATTTTGGAAACACTCCGCTGATTTTTGTTTAAGTCATTGATTATTTTAAATAAAGCTATAAATATTTGTTACTTCCATAGCAGTTTAATTTTCACAAGATGTTCCAATGTTCCCTGTTTATTTTTTCACAAGAAATGTTCCAACAATATCATCTTTTTCTATTAATTCCATTGAATATTCGTAAATAATGACGTAGCACTTTAACCGAATTTCTACACATGATTGAGCAGTAAGTAAATCATTACCATAATTTACAAGCATTTTATTTAGTTTCTTTTGCGGCAACTGTTTTAAACGCGAAAATTGACAACGAAAACTTGAATGAACAGATAAATTTGAAGTTTTATGTATTGATCGCGTATTGATGTTTTATTATAAAATTACAGTTACTTGTTAGTGATGCCATATTAAATAAGCGGCAGTGATGTCAACCTTTTTAAATTAAAAAGAGCATTGAAAATTTTAAAAGCGGATTTTATTTGTTTTAAATCACACGCAGAAAAAACAGGGGTAATATTATTGAAGTGCTTAGTAATTATACAACTGCATACGTATCAAGTTAATTTTACAACGTTCTAGTGAAATATTTTCAAACTTTTGCTAAATATATACAATCCTAGTAAAAAATTTCTTAAAAATTCATATCGTTTACAAGAAATTTGTAAAACTAACTTGAAACTTTATAGTTGAAATCGTCCTAGTGTTTTGTGTGTACTGTATTAGCTCACCACTGAATCAAATTTGTATCTCTTTTTTAAGTGTAAAAATTGATATGTACATTTCTCTCGAACGTTTGAGTCATTTTTTAATTCTATACCGGTGAAAACCATTAAAAATTTAAATGTAAGTGTGTGATAGATTTCGTATTAATAACAATTAGGAGTTTTTGACCTAAGACTTTGCCAGAAAATGCTTTTTGTCGGTATTTTAAAGCATAACGGACAAATTTTAAAAATGGAAAAATATTTTTTGGGCTTATTAGATGCGATTTGAGTGTAAAATTTAAAGAAAGTCCGTAGTTAACACTGCAGTCACACGATCAAGATTTTCTTGATAGTCTTTTGTCAAAATATGTAAAAATTGCCAGCTGTGACGTAGGCTGCACGCAAGTTGAAAGCAATTTAATTTTTCAAGATGTCGTCGTCAAAGAAAAAACAAAAACAACTTCAAAAGAATTGTAATCAGCTGTTTTCTTGAACGTAAATTGATAAACTCCACTTGAAAGAGCAATCTGAAGCAAGTTCGTTTCAATTTTAGAAAGTGTGAGTGTATTGGTAAAAAAGTGTGAGTGTATTAAAACTTGATGGGCAAAACTTGATCGTGTAACCATCAAGTAAGCAATGGATTCAGTATTTGGCCACCAAACGTTAGGCCAAATCGAAAAAAGTTCGCGTGCGATTACTTAACTTTACAGCTAAACTTCTGCTTTTGTCTTAAATTTCCAACAAATATGTTTTTAATAACAAATTTTGTCCACTTTGTCTCCAAATACCAAAATCGCGATCAATATCGTTTTTGGTCGAAGTTTTCGGTCGGACACTAAACAATTAATTTTTAAAATATGTATGGTTTGGGGGATTAGCGTACAATAAGAAATGATGGTTGATAGCTGTTTTTTGACAAACTATTATAAAGCCGTTATTTTAGTAATAACAACAAAAATACTTGCAAACAGAGTTGTATTTAATTATATAAGTTCACCACAGCCACAGTTGTATTTTTGTATGCCTTCCAAACACTTCCTAATTACTGTTCACTGGCAGCGAGAAAAAAGCGTACTAAAATGATACGACAGCTGTCTCGTCTCTTTCCGTTTCCTTTTTCGTCAACGCTGCCAAAATGAGAGCTAAGGGACAGGTAATTTTCCCTAAAAAATAATAAAAATGTAACAAAAATTTATTAAAAAACATGCAAATAGTTAAATAAAAACGTAATGCATGATATAATATTAAAAGTTATATAAAATTAAGTGAAACTATAAGGAAACTAACCAAGTTAAACAGTTAAAGACATGTGCGGTTGAATGTGTTAAGTGCTAAATATCTGTCAAAATATTGTAGTGTGTTTTGGAACTGTCAAAATTTAACATAAAAACCTAACCATGGATTATTACTGGATTTGGTGAAAATATAACATAATGTAAAATATTAATAAAAAATAAAATGAGAATTTAAGTAATATTCCTGTAAAGACTTAAAATTTTTGTTATTGTTTTGTTATACTATATAATGCTACAGGTTTATGTTTCTAATGTATTTTTTTTATTTATTTTTTCATTGCAGTTAAAAGAATACGAGGTCATCGGCCGCAAAGTGCCCACCGAGAAGGATCCACAAACTCCTCTCTACAAGATGAGAATCTTTGCCCCCGACAATATTGTTGCCAAATCCCGTTTCTGGTACTTTTTGCGTCAATTGCAAAAGTTCAAGAAGACCACTGGTGAAATTGTCTCCCTTAAACAAGTGTACGAGACCTCTCCCATTAAAATCAAGAACTTTGGCATCTGGTTGCGTTACGACTCCCGTTCCGGTACCCATAACATGTACCGCGAATACCGTGACTTGACTGTTGGTGGTGCTGTAACTCAATGTTATCGTGATATGGGTGCCCGTCATCGTGCTCGTGCTCACTCCATCCAAATCATCAAGGTTGAGTCTATTGCTGCCAGCAAGACCCGTCGTACCCATGTCAAACAATTCCACGATTCCAAGATAAAATTCCCCTTGGTACAACGTGTCCATCATAAGGGCAACAGAAAATTGTTCTCCTACAGAAAACCAAGAACCTATTTCTTGTAAATTTTGTTGTGATCATGACGAGATGATGATGTTGGAGAAGCAGATGATGTGGGTTTTACTACAATTGTTCGTGTTTTTATTCTTAGACTTTTGTAAGATGAATTGAATCAATGTGAAACACACTAAATGTGTTTTTAATTTTTGGAAGGTAAATAAAATGAGAAAAAACAAACAAAAACGTAAGACATTTTTTTTTATTAAAAACTTTGTTTAGTGTCTTACTCAAAAAAGTTTTATTTTAAAATTTCAATTCAATTCAGATCTAGTATAAAATTGTTAATAACATAAACTACACGGCATGACATAAAAAAAATAATAAAGATCTGACCATTAGTTATACATATATGTATGTATATATTTCGGACATGCTGATTTTTATGGTGTACTTAATTATTTGATCAATGGTACAGTTTTCGAGAAAAATGTCTTAATGTTTGGCGGTTTTGCATTTAAAACTTTTCGAAAGCTATCAATCTGCTTTAGTTTTGATGGAATTAAATAACAAGACCTGGATTTAGGGTTTACCACGTAACTCAATTCGAAAACAAATAT
The DNA here is from genome assembly GCA_021234595.1 of Delia radicum. Classification (NCBI taxonomy): domain Eukaryota; kingdom Metazoa; phylum Arthropoda; class Insecta; order Diptera; family Anthomyiidae; genus Delia; species Delia radicum. The sequence continues at coordinate 128,186,758 of CM037855.1, forward strand.
TTACAATTTGAAAATCTAACAAATATTGTAAATAAAAAAATCTTATAAAATTTTTCTATTTTATTGTTCTTGATTTTGTACACTATAGATACAAATTATAAAAAAAGATGATCTTTCCTATATATTTTTTTTTACGAAAGGCGCAAGATTTCCGAATCTGATTTTTTTTTTCGAATCGAGTTACGTGTTAGTTAACCCCCTGTGTTCATATCTAATGTACACAACTTTATATCGTTACCTAAACCGCAATCCACCCTAACATTTTATTCATTTTACAGTAGAAGCAAAAAAAAAGGTTGAAATAACCAAATCGAACCATTTTTAATCGGTGTTCTCTACAAAACTACTTGACTAATAAAAATAATTTATTTTAATAAAAAAGATTTTTGAAATTTAATAGTTTTGTAAAAAAATGGCTTCAGAGCTTAATCGAAGAAAACTTATTTATTTATTCAAGTTCTGTAATATAAAGCCATCCAGGCCAAAAATATATATTACACAGTAATAATAATAACCTGAGTTCTTATAGTAATTCAAAATTATAAAATTAAATATATATACAATAACAAACTAATTAATAGAACATTTCACAAATTCCATCAGCTCCCCAGCCATAATGTAAAACAAACGCAAAAGTAATAAATACAGCATAATGTTACAGAAGTAAGGTCCCAATTAGTAGTAACACAACAAATAAATAAAATATGAACTACAAATAAATCCATGAAATTTTCACGCAACCAGCTAACTATAAGCCACAAAAATGATTCAAAAGTTTGAGGCGAAAGACATTATTCGATTGAGAAAAAATACGTAATTCACAAGGCAATACATTCCAACAACGGGCAATTCTAACCACAAACGACCTTTCATACATAGACCTAACAATTCTAGGAATGAAGATCTGACGATTCCTAGCTGATTGTGAAAAAATGAACGACCTACATAATGATAAAGGCTTACCACTTTTCAAAATTCCATAAAACATAATTAAATTACGGTATTTAACAAAGTTTTCAAATGAACACCCCAGAAAACGGTAAACATAACCAGAAATGTGATAACGGCGCCTAACGTTATACACAAATCGTACAATAGCATTAACAATTCGTTTCAATCTAGTAAAGTTAATACCAATAGTACCTGAAAAAACCTCTAGGCCATATATCACCTGTGACATTAAGAGCGCATGAGCCAATGCTTTCTTAACACGAAAAGGGAAAATAATATTAGTGGAAAACAGTCTACGTAAAGCACCCCAAACTTTACCAGACAACACATCAATGTGAGATTTAAATGACAGTTTACTATCCAGTAAAACACCCAAACACTTATATTGGTTCACAAACTCAATTACATTCTCACCCAAAAAAATGTTCAAGTCTGGAAAAAAACGGTTAGTTGGACCAAACATAATAGCTTTCGTCTTAGACGAATTAATAGCTAAAGAGTTAAACGATGTCCAGTCCAAAACACGATCAAGGCACAAATTAGTCTTATTCTCAAACACCTGAGTAAACGTACGCTTACCACTAAACAATAGAAAAACATCATCAGCGAACAAGAAAGATCTACAAATTCTTGAGTTCACAGACTCTGGGAGGTCATTAATATACATAATAAACAATAACGGCCCTAAAACAGACCCCTGGGGGACACCAGAATGAAGAGAGAGCAGACCAGACCTAGCATCATTAACAGCAACAAATTGAGATCTTCCAATCAAATATGACATAATTAATTTACAAGCAGATATTGAAAAGTTAAATTTATCTCTAAGCTTATAAATCATTCTAATATGATTAATAGAATTGAAAGCCTTAGAGAGATCTAGAGCTACAAAAAACACTAACCTTATCACTATTAACATTCTCCCTAATAGAGTCAGTAAGTTTAAGGAGTAAGGACGTAGTATTGTAACCATGGCGAAAAGCATACTGCGACTCAGATAGATTCAAATAGGTAGATTGAAGTATCTGACTTCTAATAAGATGCTCCACAACCTTGGATATCGCAGGAAGAATAGATATAGGTCTTAAGTCATCAGGTCCATGGACTAATCCCGATTTAGGAATCGGCACAACACGTGCAGTCCTCCAAGCATCAGGAAAAACAGACGTGGTCAAAATAGTATTTACCAAATTAAGAACATAGCATGATATATATGGAAAAATCATCTTAATAAATTTGATCGAAATGCCATCAATTCCAATAGATTTTGACTTTACTTTATTCAGGGCTTCAAATATTTCCATTTCACTCACACATCGGAACGAAAAGGAATCAATAGACTCATCAAAAACACTAAAATCAATAACTTCCCGATCATTTAAACAATCATTACCCACAAAGAAGTGGTTCAGAATTTCAGTATCACCGTCCCAAACAACATCATCACGACCCATACAACCAGAATCCTTAAGTATCTTCCACATGCCGGCTGAATCCAATCCCCAAAATATCCTAGAATAGTGCCTCCTCTTTTCCCTACGAATTACATTTTTTGCCCTGTTACGAAGCTTACAGTATGCCCTCCAATTCTGCCACGAACGGTTAGACTCAAAGGCAGAATAAGCAAAATCCCTCAGAGACCTAGCCAAAACAATGTCCCTAGACTCCATCCAAACATCACCACCATAGCGTATTCTCCTTTTAACAATTGGAACAAAAGATAACAGATTATCAAAAAGAAGATTAAGAACAGAACATTTAGTTTCAACACCAACAGCATTAAAAACATTAGAGCAATCAAATTCATTCAAAAAAGAAAAAATTGAATTCCAATCAATATTATTAAAGTCCCTATATTCACAATACTCATGTACACGTTCGATATTGAAAGTAAAGGCAGCAGCAATTAATGCATGATCAGTTACAGATGGACACTGTACCTGATCAGTGAAGCTTATAATTGAAATATCACTAACTAAAAAAAAGTCAATCAGTGACGTGGATCTTTTACTAAGATCAAAATGCGTTGGTCTAGAGTTATGAGCAATAGACAATCGACATCTAATACAAAGAGGTCGAAACAAACCAGATTTAAATAGAGTGTTTCCATACGTTTGATAGCAAAAAATGTTAAATTACCGTAATCCACGTTAAGAAACGTTATTAAAAACTTTAATGAATGCTTGTCAATTGAAAGAAAGCGTTGAAGTGGTGGTGAGCATGGCCAAAGGGACCTAAAAGCAGAGGAAAAGGCAATAAAAGCTTTTAAAAAGGATTCAACCATTTCAACTCGAGCAGTCGCGAGTGACATCAAGAAATTCCAAAATTTTGTTCAGAATGTCAAAAAGCGTAATAGACTCAAGTGTTATAAAGCTCAGGTATGTCCAGACAGGAATGCAAAACAAAATTTATCAGCAAAAACACGCAGAGGACGTCTTTACGAAAAATAACTAAAAAATATAATTGCGTGATAATGGATGATGAAACATATTGCTTGGGAAACTTCCGGAACATTGCAGTACATGACTTTTATGCAGCAAGTAGTCGTTGTGATGCTCCATATCAATGTAAACAGAAAATTAAGTTTACATTTCCAAAAAATAAACTACCTGGTTTGCAAGCAATTTGTTCTTGTGGGAGAAAATCTAAATGGTGAAATTTATAGAAAAGAATGCTTAAAAAGCTGCTGAGACCATAGGTCTGTCTGCGTACACATATTTTGCATCATTTTGTGCAAAATGTTGCAAAATCTTGCAAAATGTTGTCCGATCAGCTGTTTTCTTGCAAGATTTCACTGGATACTGTCTGCGTACTTTTTGAGATATTTTCAGCCGACAGAGTAAAATTGGTCTTACTCTCCCAAAAAAATTTACTGAGTATTTGCTACTGGAAAAGTACCCAGACAGACCTCATTTGTAAGATCTCACACCAGAAAACCGTTATTTTGTAATGACCAAGTCAGTCGTCATAATGCAATTTCCACAATTGAATGGTATACCAGCAATAACATCGACTTTGTACAAAAAGTAAACAATTTTCCAACTTGTCCAGAACTACGTCCAATAGAAGAATATTGGACAATTATCAAAGTAACTTTAAAGAAAACAGGAATGACAATGTCAACTGTAGAAGAGTTAAAATCTAAATGGAATTTGGCAGCCAGAAAAGTGCATGAACGTCTCGTGCAAAAACTAATGGAGTGAATATGAAACCGAGTTCGATGTTTTGCTTACCAATCGACTTTTAAATATTTTTTTTTTTTACATTTTGGTAGTTACTATAGACATGTATATCGAGGGCCTATATTCAAAACCCTCTATCTTTGATTTTCACTAAAATGACTTTTTGATGGTAAAATGTTCACTAAAACAGTCCTCATGTATGGTGTGAATTTCATAACAAAAATATTTTTTTTTTGCTGTTTTATTTGCATTTTTGTTATTTCTCTATCTTACGCAATTCATTTTTTTGAATGCAAAACCCTCTATCTTTTCAAATATTTTTTTGGAATAATTTCTTCTTGCAATACATGTTTTCTTACTATTTTTTTTTGCATGCTGAACATGAATTTTACATTTTTAATCGTTTTTTAAAATAGCAAAAGCCGATTCTGAATTGAATTAAAATGAAAATATTTTACCTATTGGTTTTTTGAAAATATAATGTCCATGGCATACAAATAAATGGTTAAACTTGCAACTTGCTTAAACAAGTGTCTACTTTTAAAGTGTCATCTACGATATTATTGTCAAAAAAAAAAAAATAATTTATACGATATTAAAAATCATAATTAAAATATTATTGTCGCGTGATAAACTAACATAATGGTAAGTTTAAAATTTAGTTTAATAATTAGATTTTAATAATAAATTTTTGATATTTTGTGTGAACAGAAAAATAAAGTGGCTTTTAATTCCTTGCAACGTATAGCAGTCCATTATGCACCATCAAATGAAGATTTGGAGGATGGGCGGATAACAGGTATGTGATTTGGTGATTTGTTCGCGTCGGTATTTGTTTCCTGTATTATTCATCATTTAAAAACGTATTGATTATCGGATTCAGTGCCAATTACGATTTTTTCGGATGGTTGTGGCTACCAAAACCGCAACCTATATTTATCTAATGCTCTATCTAATTTTGCTGCGGAAAATAATAAAGTTATTGAACAGAAGTTCTTAGAGAAAGGCCATACGCAAATGGAGTGCGATAGTGCCCATGCTATGAAAAATCACTTGCCAATCGATTACGTTAGAATTACTAGAGAAGTCAGAAAGACTTAAAATTAACAATGAGATCGTAAAAAAGCCGTTTGATGCAGAATATTTAAATTATGATTTCTTTAATAATTACAACGATGACAAACTTATGCGTTTTTCTTCCATTAGACCAGGACTAGTAAAGAACGATCCTACTGTGTCTAATTTAAGATCTCTTTTATATCTTCCAGATGGTAACATAACATATAAATTAGATTTTGATACAGATTACATGGATCTACCTGTTCGTATCCAACCTTACACGGGACATATTGAACCAAAACCTCTATATTCTGGTCCACTATCAATTCAGCCAAATAAGTGGAAGAATTTGCAAGATTTGAAGAGCGTAATACCACCGGAATATCATTATTTTTACGATAATTTACTCCAATCAAATCAAGCAAAAAAAAAAAAAAAAACAACTTTTTGTTTCATATTGTTTATTATTAATTTTTTTTATCTTATGTTGCATTACTAGCCGTTATCTTAAAGAAATCACCTTAAAAGCTGCAAATGGCATAAATGAAATCAAAATAATTTATTTTTATTAAAATGCAAAACCCTCTATCTGATCATTTTCATTCATAAACATTGAATATTTTTGAGAAGCAAAACCCTCTATCTATCATAAAGTCCCCAATAATGCAACATTTTAAAAACGAATTATATGTGAGATTTAGTAGTTGCTTTAAAAAATATTGTAGAATACCGAATTTTAATAACTCAAGTAATACGCAAAAAAAAACAGTTTTTTGGCTCTCCTGAAAAGTTGTGTTTTTTAAGATAGAGGGTTTTGAATATAGGCCCTCGATATATAATAAAATAAAAAAAAAAAAAAACTTTAAAAGCTATCTTGGATATTATTTTATTTAGAAAACAAAGTGTTGCGATTTTGGTTATTTCAACCTTTAGTGTTTTCACCGCAAATTCATTAATTTCATTTATTTATCTGTATTTCCATACAACAAGACATACATACATCTTTTAATTATAGTATAGAACTAGAAGAAGTTATAGAATTACAATTTAAAAAATAACAAAAAGTATGACAAATTTTAAAAATTAAAAACATACTAGCATTTTTTAAACTAAAAATCTCATGCTAAATTAAAAATATTTAACATTTTTTATCCTTGCCAGCAAAACAAAAGATTCAAAAGAATTTAGATGTTTAATAAACAACTAAATAAACTTACTTATTTTTTAACAGATTTTAGTTTCGGCTACTTTAACCGTATAATTAAATTAAATTTAAATATTTTTGTATTTACGTCAAACTAATGAGATAAAACTGTTGTATACGCCCATATCCCTGCTTTAGAACGTTTTGCAATTAGAACGAATTTGTGAAATCACACGAAATTGAAATTTGATGTTCTCAAATCCTAAAAGCTTTCGAAAACTCGAATTTTTTTTCGAAATTATTATCGAAGTGCCAAAAACATATGGTTTTATGGAAAATAAAAAACATATGGAAAGTAAAATTCTTTTCAGAAATGCCTCTAACATTGTTGTCAATTTGTTTGAGTGTTTTCTAGAATAAAGAAAATGAAAATTATTCAAGTTCGAGGCCATACTCTATATTTCTTTATTAGGACATTGTCCTAACAAATAATCTGTAGAGTTTTTTGTTTTCGAATTTATTATTTGACCCTTTCAGGAATGTGTTGATAGATCTATTTCGGAATTTTCTAGGTTCCCATCATCAGAAAACGTTTTGAAAGCCAAACATCAAACATATGCCAAACATCAAACATTCATATAAACTAGTTTACTCACTACATGAGAACTATTATATGAGCTTGAAGTTGAAGATTATAACCATTGATCAAAAAATAAATTGAAAACTTGTTTGTTATGTGTAATATTCAATACATGTTTTTTGTTTTTTTTCTCCTTTTTATTTTTTGTTTTGTCTATAAACAAAAACAGGAAAGTAAACCAGACTGAACTTTGTCTTTAATACAAGTTTGATATAATTTTTATTAAAAATAAAAATTATGTTTTTTTCGACCTTTAATTGTGCAATGAAAATGAAAATTATTCAAGTTCGAGGACATACTCTACATTTCTTTATTAGGATATTGTCCTAACAAATAATCTATAGAGTTTTTTGTTTACAAATTTATTATTTGACCCTTTCAGGAATGTGTTGATAGATCTATTTCGGGAATTTTCTAGGTTCCCATCATCAGAACACGTTTTGAAAGCGGTAATAATCCCATCCCAAACATCAAACATTCATATAAACTAGTTAACTCACTACATGAGAACTATTATATGAGCTTGAAGTTAAAGATTATAACCATTGATCAAAAAGAATATCAAAACAAAAAAATGTTTTTTTAAAACAGTTTTTTAGAGTATAAACAATACAGCCAAAAATACAATAAAGTCAGAAATAAGTAAAAAAAAAAAGTTCTAAACTTTTAATATTAAGCACCATTTTTGACTCTAAATTGTAATTTATTAGAAAAAAAGGGCATTCGTTTTACTTTCGACCAGGCTTTTAAACAAATTAAAACGAATAAAAAATAGGGGAAAACGTTCTGATATAATCGCAAGAACACCGAAAAATTCTAAAGTTTTCACTTTCGCTCTGATTTAAAAGCCGTAACAGGGGTGATCATTTTTTTTTTTGTTCGTTCTCAAAAAAAGCATTTCAAGCTTTTAACACTTATATGTACAGGAAATTACCTATTATCTGTTTTGTTCGTCCATATATATTTTGTTACATTTTACCAAGTAAGGCTTGATTAAAATATACACAGAAAATGTTAGATGTATGTAATATAAGTTTGATATTTTGTAAAGATTTATGAATAGTTGCATAAATAGATATAAATGTTTAGTAATTTTTTATAATGTATGAAATTACTTCTCACGTGGCAAATATTTTAGGAAACTTTTGCAAATACAAAATGGGATACATAATTTAAACAAAACTTAATCAAATTCACAGAATTCTCTATAAATATTTTGTGTGTATGGAAGTAGTTAGCTCCGTTTGAATTTAAGAAAACGATATATTTTTAAATAAACGGTTTATTTTGTTTAAATATTGTTTTTATTGATTTCTAAAGAAAGGTAAACCTATTAACTAAAATACATTTACAAAGTACATACACATTTTTCAATTTAAATTTCTTCTTCCTCATTACCTTCCACTTCTTCTTCCTCATTACCTTCCACTTCTTCTTCCTCTTCTTCTTCTTCTTCTTCTACATCATCAATATCATCACCTGGATGAGAGTGACATTTATTCCAATAATCACGTACAGTATTACATGCTTTTGTATCAGACCAAATGGATTCAGGACATTCTTTAAATGTTTTCATCATAGCACATGCCATTACCATACCATTACCGGGTGGGCAATTATGGTGAGGTGGGTCATGTCCTCCATCACCACCTCTACCACCATGGCCATGTGGTGGTCCCTTTCTTTCAGGCATATTTTGCATTTTTTCCGAACACTTTAGGAAATTATTACTGACAATATCAATTGTTTCAGGATCATCCAGAGCTTCATTTAAATATTCATTTAAACGATCTTCCTGTAATTCGCCATCTATCAGTATGCCAGTTTTATTAAGGACACAAGAGAAGAAACACTAAAAATGTTATAAGTTAGTAGAATTTTTAAAACAAAAAAATTAAATTTTAAATTACATGATGGTGATGTCCATGATGATGGGGACCATGACCATGGCGGTTAATACCAGGAGGTCCATTACCTCCACCAGGTGGTCCTGGCATAGCTTCATTATTACCATCCATACCACCGGGAGGTCCTCCGGGTGGTTTCGAAAATTCTTGGCATTTTTCTTTAATGTCATCAGTTATTATTGATATTTCGCAACATTCATTTGGGCGCTAAAAAATTTTATATATTTTTTAATAAATTTTGTTTAAAAATTTCAGTAACGGTATTCTCAGAAATAATAGGCCTGATTTTGAATCATTTTATTTTGTTAAAAATTCCATTTTATGTTTTTTAATTTGAACAAAATCATATTTTAATTTATAAAGAGCTTCCGATCTCCGTATATTTACAAAAATAAAGCAAATCAAACATATTAGCTAGGTTGATACTAGTATTTCGATCTGGCATAACTTTAACTTAACCTATTAATCATTAATTTTGCTCCATTCTTGTCTTCTTAGTAATCAAGCACGTGGTTAGGGTATTTTCCTAAAAAGCATCATGACGTTACTAAACTTTGAAGACCAAAAATGTTCTATTTATATAAAAAATTTTTAGTTTTTACTCTGGCTCAAGTAATATTTTTTACAGTTTTGTTAGTTTTTTGTTTTTATATACATCGAGATTATTTTTATGTTATTTTCAATTTATAACGAGCTTTCAACCTCCGTATATTTACAAAAATATAAGCAAACCAAATATATTAGCTAGGTTGATACTAGTATTTCGATCTGCCTCTTTGTTGGGAAACATGTTGAAAATTTTTCAAAAAAAAGACAAGAACTGTTAAAGTGAAGTGTAAACCAATTAAAAACGACTAAAACTTGGTAAAAAAAAACAAAAAAAAAGTAAGAAAATATATCAAAGGTCCACTACAAGGAACATTATGAAAATTATATTTTTTACATTTTTTTTATTTAGTATATTTGTTTCTGGAATCAATTAGTCTTATTCAAATTTTAAATAAAAATCTTACCGTTTACAAAAATCCGACGTGGAAAATTCTTTAAAACTTGTTTGTTATTCGCTTTTTATGTTTACAAAAAATTATACTTTATACTGCGTTTTAAAATTTTTATTATTTTTTTTTTTTCTAAATTCATTACTTATTTTGTTTAAATTCATTGCAGTATTGGCTTTTTTGCCAAATTCATTTGTCCCATTTTAATAGTGAGTGTAAGATTTAGTTAAAAACATAATTTTGTTTAAATTTTAAATTTTAAACGAAATAAAATAAATCCGTATATGTTTTGGTCAAATGAACTTAAACTTACCACAAAAGGCGGACGTTCATTACAATCTACTTCAGCTTTTGTTACAGATAGCTATTAGATGAAATTTTGAAATCGATTACGAAAATATTTTAAAATAAAAATATTTCGTTGCTACACTGACGAAATAAGCTGTGTTCTGAAAGACAACTTAATTTGGGCTTTTGATATATATTTTTTTTTTACAAATATTTATAAAAAAAATTGCAAATTTTATATTTTAAAAAAATTACTCCAAAATAAACTGTAGACAATTTTTTTTTAAGCACATAGCTTATTTTGTCAGCGCTGCGTCATTATATTTTAATTTACCACTGTTATTATAGCTACAATCACAAATTGGTAAATACTGTAAGTATTCATTTCGATTATTAAATTTCTACTGTTTAAATTCGTCAAATGTTACACCTTTTATTTAAATTTTATTTTCTCAAAATTTATTTAAAATTCCCCGTATAAATGCAATTAATTGCATGTTATAAGCATATTTAAAATTAGATTAATTTTTTGTATTATTGGTAGTGTTGATTAAACTTTGTTTTTTTTTTTTAAACAAATATTAAAATTTCCCAGTCAGAAACTGCCTGTGGCATCCACTGGGTAGCCGAGGAATCGTAAATGAATTACTAACAGAACACTTGTTAAAGACGCTTTACCAGAGTTTCCAAAAACTGGTTTGCCAGTATTTGTTTTACAATAATTTCAGTGGTCTGAAAAAAAAAACATTGACAACAGATAATCAATCTGACCGATTAGACCATGAATTTTTAAATTCAGAAAGTCTAAAATATTTAAAAAAATATTCCGTTTTGACTTAAAATATAAATAATGGCTGGTTTTTACTAAAATATTTATATTATTATGTCAGGGTTATCAATTTAAAAAAAATGGCCAAACTCCCAAAAAAAAAAAAAAATCGTCAAAAAAAATTAAAAATCGTTTAATTTACAAAATTAAAATTTCATATTTGAATATAGATTTGTTCACAAAATTTTACAATATTAAAAATTTTTGTATATCTTCAAAAGTCTTTTAGTTATACTCTGTCAAAGTTTCAACATTGTTTGCAAATATTTCCAATAGAGGGCGCTTTAAGATAAAAAATACACAAATTACTTAATGAAACATTTTTCTTTATACGAAGGCGGATCAATAAGTCCGTGACTTTTCGAACTTCCCTCGTAGTTATATGAAATGCAACACTGCTCCCATTAAGTACCACCTGTTAATAGACTACTGTCAAATTTTGAGCAAGTTCCGTCATTTGCTTTGCGTTTAATAACTGTTCAAAACATACAAACCGCAATTCGAATGAGTTTTTGCTGCGTTTTGTAACTGTGGATGAAACATGGATTCATTACAACACTCCGGAGACCAAGCAGCAGTCTAAGTAATGGGTTTCTCCTGCTGAACCGGCTCCGAAGAAGGCCAAGGTAAGTTTGTCGGACAATAAGGTGATGGCAACAGTTTTTTGCGATGCACTCGGGATAGTTCACATCGATTACCTTCAAAAGGGAAAAACAATAAACGACGAATATTATGCCAACTTATTGGACCGATTTAACGAGGATTTAAAAAAAAACAACCTCATGAGGCCAGGAAAAATGTTATTATTCATCAAGATAATGCACGGGTGCACACGTGTGCAATATCAATGGCAAAATTCCATGAATTGGGCTACGAATTGGTATATTATCCGCCATATTCTCCAGATTTAGCCCCCAGTGACTATTTCCTATTTCCTAACCTAAAGAAATGGCTCGGTGGAAAGAGATTTAACTTCAACGACGAAGTTAATAATCAAACAAATGCCTATTTTATGTACCTCGAAAAATCCTATATTTTTTTGAAGGGATACAAAAATTGGAGAAACGTTGGACTAATTGTATTGAGCTAAAAGGAGATTATGTTGAAAAATAATTTTTTTTTTTGCAAAAAAAAACTGTGTTTCATTCAAAAAGTCACGGATTTATTGTTCCGCCCTCGTATCTGCGAAGTTTGGTTGAAAAATATCCAGCGGATCTATGGATATAAGTTTACGATGTAAATATAATTGGGCATTCTAATTCATAGTTCATTTCGTTCATTTGCATTTTATTAAACTGTTCGTTCTTTTAGCTCATAAGTTTGTTCGACCATTTTTTTTAAATTATTTATATTGTTGTATTGGTCAATGGTTTGCTAAATAAATCTTCATAATATGAGAGAAAATACTAATTGGATGGTTTAAAATGAAATAGTTAAATTTTAACCGTTCATTTGGGATTTTCGCTTTTACTGTGAAGATTTGTTAAACAATCAATAGACCAAATTAAGAATATGAATAAAAAAAATTGTTTAACAAACACATGAACTAAATGAACGAACTAGTTCAATAAATGCAAATGAACTATGAACTAGATGTAAAAATAAATTTTATCTATAAATCTTAAAAAATAAAAAATAATTCTTAGTACTTAACAGTCTATTAATTCAAAAGTATTTTAATTAAGTTATTTCGGAAGGTTAAAAAATGATTCCAAAATTGTCTTTAAAAGGCAATTCATTGCATTTAAATATTTAGTTAAAATATTGTATTTTAACCAATTAAATTGATTCAAATTAGATTTATTTAGTTTTGTGAAATATTATAAAAGCTGAATTATAATATTTTTTGTTTCGTTGTTTAATGTAATAAATTAGGAAAATTAAAATATTGGGATTCCGGGATCGGAACCCCTAGTAATAACCGATTCAATTGTTGAAAATAACTACATACATATATTTTGATTTGGTTTCTAATAAATAATTCATTATACAGTTTTGTTATTACATTTCACTTTTTTTTAACATACAATTATATTATATATAATTATAATTTTGTAAAATATTAAACATAATTATGTTCCTTTTTTTTCAATTTATAACGAGCTTTCAACCTCCGTATATTTACAAAATAAAGCAAATCAAACATATTAGCTAGGTTGATACTAGTATTTCGATCTGGCTAAAGATCTCATCAGAACCCGAAGTTTTAGAAAAGTTAGAGCCTCCATAATAGGCAGAACTTTAACAAAAAACCTATTAATAATCAATTTTGCTCCATTCTTGTCTTCTTAGTAATCAAGCACGTGGTTAGGTCTTTTCCTAACAAGCATCATGACGTTACTAAACTTTGAAGACCAAAAATGTTCTATTTATATAAAAAAAATTTAGTTTGTACTCTGGCTCAAGTAATATTTTTTTACAGTTATATTAGTTTTTGTTTTCATATACATCGAGATTATTTTTATGTTATTTTCAATTTATAACGAGCTTTCAACCTCCGTATATTTACAAAATTATTTACTATAATTATGTTCCAATTAAATTTTTTGTAATTTCCCGGTTGTTAACCGCGAACGAATATCAATTTTATCATTTATTGTTTCAAAGTTGTATTTACAAGTAAAATTTTGGTATTTCTAAACTTTTGTTTGCATTTGAATTTATTTTTTTCATTTTATTTTTGACATTTTTTCTAACAAATTTTTTAGTTATTCACACTGAACGTGTTTTGGACGTGTTTTGAAATAAAACATGTTTTGTACATGTTTTCCCATACATATTTTCTCACCAAAACACATGTTTTGCCCAAAACACGTAAGTGGAAACATAGTATAACAAAAAAATATTATTTTTAACTGAAGCAAAAGTTGTTCATAATTATTTAAGTTATTTTTAAATATTTTAATTGTGAATTGTAGTTGTTTTTTATTCGACCCTTCCAATTTAATTATAAAAATAAAATGTTTGAGCTCGAGGCCTGGATTTTTTTTTAATTAAAATTCTTCTTTATTATTTCCAATATTTCGAAACTCTTCGAGTTTCATCCTCAGGGAGTATAATGGATTTTAAATAAAAACAAAAAATTCTAAAAATTAACGTTGTTTATAACTCGTTAATTAACAACGTTAATTTTTAGAATTTTTTGTTTTTATTTAAAATCCATTATACTCCCTGAGGATGAAACTCGAAGAGTTTCGAAATATTGGAAATAATAAAGAAGAATTTTAATTAAAGAAAAATCCAGGCCTCGAGCTCAAACATTTTATTTTTATAATTTTAATTGTGACTAAGGTCTGTAACTGAGCTACAGAGCATTTTTTTGGGTGTATATTTTCATTTGATTTTTCAATACATGTAATTGTTTCTTGTTAGTCATTAAAACCGTTTTGTACAGTTGTTTTTGTACATCATCTATTTATTTTTTAATAATTAATAATTACTGCACTCAAAAAAAAGTCTGTAAAGTCAGCCACATTTTTGCTGGCAGGATCCTTGCAGAAAAATTGCTAATATCAATTAAGTTACCAAAAATGGGATTTTTAAAATTTTTACTGCCATATCTACATTATTATTGGTAATTTCAACCGTTTTGCACAGTTGTTTTTCTACATCACGTAGTTATTTTTATGAAAACTACTTGATGATTTTTAAATTTTTTCACTGCCATGTATACATTTAAAGCGGGTACTGGAAGAGACTTAGCCAACAAATTATTTATATATTGCTACATAATTAGAGACATGCAAATTTTGGAACATATATTTAAAGTTGATATTTGCCGTAAAAATGTGTCAACTTTAGAAGCATTTGGGGGGGGGAAATATATGACCTACTTCAGGGATGTTCTACACCCGCTGAAACTGACTTAAGATATCTCAAGATTGAGAGGAGCGATGAACAGGGTTAGGTTGACTATACTTAAAACCAATGACGTGCAAAGTTTCACGTTGAAAGGTCCTCACCAAACGAATTGATGGCAATTTAAAAATCGAAAAATAAAAAAAGTTTCTTGAAACTTACAAGAGTTTTTTTTGACTCAATTAATTTTTTTTTGCTCACAGTTTTTAACTTTCCATACCAATACAAAATAGATTCACTAGATTTGGGAGATACATTCAGTGAAAAAGTAATTTCTTGAGGTATACCAAGTTGATGTCAGCGCACCAATAACGGGACACGAATATCACAAACTTATAAGGAATTGGTGTAAATTTTGTATTGCGTGAACTGAGTTACTTTGTTAACAACACCTCCTAGCCAAAAATTAATTTTAAAAATTTTAAACGCAAACGTTTTATGAATTTTTAAAAAACTTGGCGAACTTTAATTATTTTGTTCTGCATTTTTTTTTTTGATAAAAAAAGCATGGCTTGAGAACATCCCAGCAAGAACAGTGACGGTCATATGACCGTTTATGAATTTATAAATCCCTCTAATTTATAAATTCATAAGTTAGAGGAAGATGCAAGATTTGCATGTGTTAGTTTCGGTCATCCATTTCTTGTAGGGATGGTTAGGTATATACAGTAAATCCTTACGACGGACTAAGTTGATTAAGTGCAAAAAAGTTATTTTTTTTTTTATTCATAGCGGCAACAGCGGCAGTTTTTTGCAAACACATTTCGCTTTGTGTCAACTAAAGCGCTGCACCAATTCCGACAAAACGTACATCAAATAAAAGATTTTAATAAACTTAATACTAAAATCAAAACAATTCCAAGAACTTTAAATTTTATGAAGCAAACTAAATGTTCATAACATAAAAAAACATAATTATATAGAACTTTCAATTTTGCGAAATCAAAATTATTTAATATGATTTACTGCAAATAAGTAACCCTAAACCCAATTAAATATCATAAAACCGGTAAAAAAATTAATATTTTCCAAAATAATAGCGGCTTTCTTTTTAAGTTCTAATATATGATAAAAAGTTTTTTTAAGTGTATTTTATATATTTTGGAGGTATAATATATATTTCTAAATGATATAAATACAATGAGATTAATTGATGTTGCTTTAATTAAATCCAAGCAAAAACTGCAATTTTAATGATTTTAATTTGTTTGAAATTTAAAACCGCCATAATTTTTGCGCCGTTAAAGATAAATGATTAACGCGAATGGATTAAGAATGCTTAAACATCTCATGTTATATATAGAATTTTTTTTGAAAATATTTTAGTGTTGAGAATTTTTGTAGCTCCCCATATACAAATCAAAGATTTGTACGCATACTTTATATGTTTTGAAAGAAAATATTTATCTGAAGCCAAAAAACTTTTGGGCTTTTTAAGGAAAAAATCGCAAAAATTTGCATTTTTTTTAAATTAGTACTTTAAGCGAATTTAATTTTTGAGTGGATTGAGATATTGCATTCATTTTTTTTATTATTTAGTTAAGACTTTATTTGGTTAAATAACTAATCTATTAAACAAAAAAATTGGCCTCGATTTCGTCCTACTATTCGCCAAAAATTGGAACTGAGTCGGACCAAATTTAGAATTTCACATTATCAAATGGGAATATTTCTATAATTATATAAGATAACCTACACAAGTAAGTATATTGGTCTCTACTAGCAGATTACAAATATATTTATTTTTTGAATATCGGATTAGAACCAAAAAAATGGCAATCACAATTTATTATGCAAAAAGTGACCTACTTTGGGCGGTAATATTGCCTCCCCGGGGGGTCTTGGAGGTTCAACATCACTACTTAAACTCTATGTTACGTCATTATGGTTTTTCCAATTTCCATTGAAATTGAACCACTAAGTACGAAATGTCCGAGTTTTTTCCAAAAATGTTGTGGTATATCCCACTGTGCACTGCTTATCAAATACTAAGGATAGTCACATGCGCGGCTCCAGCAATCAATTAATACCGGGAAATTTCATACGCCATGATGTACAATTGCATGTGTTTGTTGTTTTTTTGTACACTGAGGCTTATGAAATTTTCCTTTATATTAATTTGCTGGATGCGCGCATGGTACTCACGATGGTGATTTGCACACGATGCAAATATGCACAGTTTGCATCGTCAATACTGCTCAACGCTAAGAGAATGTAAATAGCCATCTGTGCATATTTGCATCGTGTGCAAATGGCCATCGTGCAACCATCACTGTTCCTAAAATTAAGTTTTATTAAACGGCAAAATGCTAAAAAATTCAATTTACGAAAGTTTTAGCTTCAGTGTAGTGACCTTTGAAGAATTAATTCAAAAAGAATTGATTCGTGCGATTCAATACTAAATGTTTGTTGGGTAATATTCTATTATTTTGTTTCATATAAATAAAAAAAAGTATTTTTTATTTTAATGAATCATTTAACGTCATGTCCCATCACCGGTTATAATTATTTAAAATTTCATAACATGATCTATATTCTGATTAATCTAATGGGAAAATTGCACGTATGACCAAATTTAAATTAATTATTTAAAAAATGGTAGAGTTCAGGGTTGGCAAGCAAAAACGTTGAAATTGAGAACTCTTACTCATAAGCCATATATGGCCCTTTGGGCTCGGTTATTTAATTGAAGAATAATAAATAAATAAATAAATGAATGTGCTAATTGCAAGAATCTCTTAAAAAAAAAAAAAAAAAAAAAATATTATAACCGAAGTAACTGCAACCAAAAAATTACTCTGTTAATATCAACTGAAGGCCCAACTATATTTAGCGAAGTCGATTTAAGGGAATGAGCGATTTTATGAAAATACATTGACGCAGCGATATTTAGCATAAGTCAATTTTGGTTAGGCTCGGATTCAGTGGGCTGGGATCCAAAAAAAATAGAAAAAAAGGAAAGGAAAAAGAGAAAAGGGGAGGAAAAGGAAAAGAAAAAAGGAAAGTAAAAAAGGAGTGGACAAAAGAACTGAAAAGGAAAAGAAAGAGATTTTAAAATTTAAAAGTTTTACCAGCAACAGCATTTCCGGGAAAGCGGGAAACTAAAACAGATTTCCGGAACTCCCTAGATGGGATATCCCGCGAAAAATTTAAAATGGTTTAAAATAGTTTTTAGCATTTTATGAATAATGTTGTCATTTCGCATTAAAAAAACATAAAAACTTGAATTTTAAGCGAAATTATTTGCGTGGCCAAACAGTTCGATAAGAAAATGTGTAAAAAAATAAATTTTGCAAATGGAAAAGTGTTTTTTGGTCCGATCGGATGCGATTTTGAAATTCAAATTTAAATAAAAGTCTAAAGTTGAGCAACGAATTCACCTTTTTGCTGCCAAACTTTCAGCAAAATCGGAAAAAGTACAGAATACAGTTTCACATTCAGAATCTCGTAATGAAGTTTTTCATTAAAAAATTGTTGATCAAAAAAGTTCCGCCCCCTATATTTGTTATTGTTTTTACTACATTTGACAGTTCATTTTTAACTGTTAAAAATAACTACACATTGCATTTGATTTAACTGAAAATGTAGTGTACACCTTTTTAACTGAAAATGAAGTTATTTCAACT
Organism: Delia radicum; assembly: GCA_021234595.1. Taxonomy (NCBI): domain Eukaryota; kingdom Metazoa; phylum Arthropoda; class Insecta; order Diptera; family Anthomyiidae; genus Delia; species Delia radicum. The sequence goes on from CM037855.1 coordinate 128,205,240, forward strand.
GCCATTTGCAGTTGATTTTAGTTACATAATTTTCGGAGTGTATGACAGTTGTTTGTGTAGTAATCAGTATTTCTGTTTTTAAATGCAATTACAGATGTTTAATGCATGTGGATGGGGTTAAATTTAAATAAAATAATAACGCCATTTTCTTATTGATGCAGAAAACCTAAAAAAGTGTTGATAATCCAAAATCAATTTGCGAACACTAAAATTTATATAATATAAGTGTAAATAACAATAGTTTTTTTTTACTTGTAAGATGTTTTAAATTCTGGAGTAAAAACTTTTAAGTTATTTTTACTGCATTTGTTGGTTGTTTTTTAACAGTTTAAAATAACTGCATTTTTAGTTATTTCAAGTGACGCATTTTTAACTTTATCATATCGTTTCGCTTGTCCAACCATGATCGTTTTTTTTTTTTTGTTAAGTTGTTATAATTGCATTAAATTTGTTTAAAACCTTAAAAACATATTTACGAACTCTACCAAGTAAAAATTAATTTGGGCAAACTATTTAATGACATCACTCAAGCGTAAATAAATTAAGTTTTTATCCAAAATTTATGGCTTTACCAACTTTATTATAAAATTGGTAAAATTCTCCAAAAATGGTGTTAGTCTCGTGCTTAAGAGTAAAGAGATAACAAGAAATATTAAAAATGGCTAACGGATTAAGGATTATTAAAATATTGGCAATAGTTATGGTAAATTATAGAAAATGTTACCAACAAAAATGTACATCACCAGCAAAAACAGAGCTTAAACTCATTACCAGACTATTTATTCGCAACATTACTTTTGTTTGCTATGTCCTAAAAGTAATAGGTATCGCTTACCAAAAGCTCCAAAATAATTGGTATCCATTACACCTCTCGCTTACAAAAACACACAAAATAATAAGTACCCATTACTTTTGGGACATCGCGAACAAAAACTAATGTTGCGAGTAAATAGTCTGGTAACGAGTTGAAGCCCTATTTTGCTGAGTCTCCCCAATTGATTTTTTTTCTTTAGCAAATTTATGCAGTTGCCGGTGCAGATTGTAAAAGACATCCTGTCCAAGTGGTAAGTGTTGAAAAATATTCCAATTTTAATATGAAATCTATATAGTGCATATGTTTTTTTTTATTTAAGGATCCTACTTCTTGTTGCCCTATACCAGAATTGATTTCTAAAGAAATTATGGAAAAGTGTAAAGACTATTCGAAGTTACATTCATCTAAGAGTCGTGAAATGGCTGGATCAGTTGATTCTAAAATATCAACTACTCCTCCACAAACTGGTCAACCTGAACATGAAACACAGGGATTTCATATGCCTTCAGTAAGTTTGAAAATATATTTGTTTCAGGTGCTCTGAGGAAATCATCTCTATGATGGGTGCATTCAAAAACCTTTTGTTGATATAATCTACTGTTTTTTACAGTTATTTTTTACGGTATTCTGAAAAAGTATTTTAACCAGGAAAGGCAGGAAATATCGATTTAAACAACTTTTAACTGACTATCGTGATCCCGGAAATACCGTTACTTAACAAAATAATTGAAATGCCGTTATTCGTTAAATACCGTTACCGAAATAATTGAAATAGCGATAACCACATCGAATCGGTTACCATCCATGATTTTAACTAATTAATTTTACGTCATAAAGCGGCCTCTAGTGAAAATATTAGGAACAGAAGTTGCAACTTTGACAGGATATAATTCCTAGACGATGAAAGATATTTCAAAAATTTAAATTTAGTATAATTGAACAAATCTTTATTTAAAAAAAAAAAATACATTTTTATATTTTCTCAACAACATAACAATCAAAAATATAATAGACTACCCATTTTTATATTTTGAAATAATTTTTTAAAAAACTCCCATCAAAAAAGATAAAAAATGTTTTTTTTTTCAAATAATTATTAGGCTTTGGATAACAATTTTCCAACTATTTCTTAATTCCGATTTTAGCCAAGGTGTTGAATAGTTTTAAGATTTTTAAATCACTTAATTATCTTTATCCCAGGGAGGGCAGGCAATACCGCTAAAATACCTTTTAACTGACTATAGATATCCCAAAGTACCGTTGCCGAAATTATTGAAATACCGTTACCGAAATAACTAAAATATCGTTATCGCTTAAATACCGTTACCGAAATAATTGAAATAGCGTTATCCTTAAAATACCGTTACCTAAATAATCTGACAAGAAAAAAAAACAATCGCTGGCAATTGACTTTACCTAACAACTAAAATAATGTTAGCCTTCAAATACCGTTACCGAAATAAACTAAAAACCGTTATCCTTAAAATAAAGTTACCGAAATAACTAAAATACCGTTACCAATAAAATACCGTTACCGAAATGAGTAAAATACCTTGAACGCTAAAAAACTGTTACCGAAATAACAGAAATATCGTTACCCCCAAAATTCCGTTACCGAAATAAACTAAGTTAGCGTTACCCTTATCGATACCCTCATCGAATCGGTTATCATCCATGCTTTATCCAGTTAAAAAGTAAGAAGATGGATCTGTTTAAAAGTACTGGATCGAAAAAGGAACAGTGTGTCCGAAATTTTTAGTTTCTACATTTTAAATAACAGATTGTTACTAAAAATATTTTGAAGCAACTGATAAAATTGGTACACTAAAAAGTTTTACAGTTGCTAAATGACAATTGTTTATGTAGTTATCAGAAGTAGTTGTTTTTAAAAACAGTTACATTTGTTTTTCTATGAAATAATAAAAAACAACTATTATGTCTGTTATTTAAAAAAAAAAATACTAAAGAGAAATACTGTATTTTTGTAACAGTTGTTTGTAGCAATTATTAAAGTATGTATTTTAATAAACAGCTACCAAAACAGTAATTTTGCACTAAAAAGCGTTTTTAGTGATTTAAAAATTGAAGACTGTGTCGAATTTTTAAAAATTCTCGTGTTTACAGTTGTCTCAAAATTGTTGTGGTAAAAAAAAAATTTAGTTATTTTTACTAGATTGTTAGTTATTTTTACTGCATTGGAAGGTTGTTTTCCAGCAGTAAATTTTATTTTAACGGTAATTACCTTTATCGTTTCTTTTAACTATAATTGTCAGCAGATTCTACTGTTAAACTTTTTTGAGTGCAACAAAAATTCATAAAAAAGTTTTTTTTTAGCTTTTAAAACGTAGTTTTTCATTAAATGTTCATAATAATAAGATACGAATACATTCACAGCACTGGAGTACTCTACGCTATAGATTGGATTCAAGAAATAGAATTATACAAAAAGTATTTAAGTGCAAAAGAAAAAGAAACCAATCCAATATGTAGCGTAGAGTAGGGTAAAAGGGGGAGGCTTCGACACTGGGTAACATATGCCACCCCCGATTTTCACTGTATTTAAAAGAGTTATTTCAATGTTCCTTTACATAATTTCTCCAGTTATTGCAAATCTTTTATGTCACCAACTTTTACACTTGTACTTCACAAGTGTCCGAGGATAGACACGTTTTTGTATATTTGGGTTGCAAAAAAATTCTTTTGGAGATTTAGTATAATGGGGATAAATTTTTCATTGCAAAATATCCATTAAAGCAAAATATCCTTTTAGATGTCGAAGCGTTGCTATAAATTTATAATAATAGCACGAGTTTTTTAAAATTCATTTCTAAAAATTGTAAAAAAAATAAAATTATGTGATAATGGGGCACATTCGTCAGTAAAAATTGGTAGCACTTCAATAGACGTATACGTTATATTAATTCGTTACATGGTTATAGGTGTTGCACTACACACAAACAAAGTGTTGCCAAGTAACTAGGACCACCAGTTCCTTACGGGTAGTGTGGTCTCTTCAAAACGGAGTCGCTTTTTGACTCTACTTGATGCTCACGAGTAGCGTGAGCTGCCACTTAAACCAACCAACCAACCAACTAGGACCATTTCAAGTTTTTTCACATAAATTTTTCAATAATTAAGTAGAAACAAGTAAAAACTTCGTAAAATATTACTAGTTTTCGCATAACTTTTGTGAATAAACTATATTAGTTGAAATGCTCCTAATTACTTGGTAACGTTTTTTTTTTGGGTGTGACCAGACGTAATTTTGGTTTAACACATTCGAAGAAAATAAACTTTTTTGAAAATTGTTTGCTGAAATTACAGCTTTTGATATTAATCTTTATGAATATTTAATATAAAATATAAGTTCTTACATTTATAGCTGACAAATGTGCCCAATTAACCACATAGGTGGTGCAGTTTAGCCGATTTGAGTTACTTTAGAAATCTTGAAAAAAGAAATATAATTAATAAAGTTAATTTATGTTCTGAAGATGCAAACTAAACTTAAGATGAGTGAAATTTTAGATAAAAAAGAATTTTTACAAAAAATTTTTGTTTGAGCAACTACAAAAGTGTCGAATGCTCCCCCTTATACCCTACTCCAGTATTATGAACCTACCTTAAAGATGTAGAATTTAAAATAAATTTAATTTCAGTGTTTCATGACCTGTGTTCTCAACGAAACTGGTCTTATAACTGGCATGGATGCTAAACTCAACGAAGCCAAGTTAACGGAATATTTAAAGGTAGTATTTAACGATACGGCTGATTTGATACCAGTAGTAGAAACTTCGTTTAAAACTTGTTCACGTAAGGTAGAAAAATTCTATGCTGAAATGCAGAAAAAAATGCAAGACAAAATGAAAAATGGACCTTCCACAAATATGTCACAAGATCGTATGACGCCTAATCCCAGCTGTTCTCCACGTGCTGGCCGCTTAATGGGTTGCGTATTTTTAAAATCGTTTAAAAGTTGTCCAAAAACAGTCTGGACTAATACTGAGGAATGTAATGAAATGCGTGATCATATTAATGAATGTATACCACATTTGGATAACAGTGAAGAAGATTCCAGTTCGAACTCCAACTCTACTGAGGAAGAATCTTAAAATACACACAATTGTTAATTTTATGTTGATATACAAAAAAAAAAAACATTTTTATTAAAATAAAAAAAAAAAAATTGTATTACTACTGTCATATAAAAAGATTTATTTTCCTTTAAAAAAGGTCCCAAATGTTTCAATATGTTTAGATTTTTTATAATTTAATCAAGTGTAAAATTTAATTCAAAAGCAGCAAAAAATATTCTTATCAATTTAAACAGTTTTACTCTAACAGCGCATGTCCTAAATTACAATCATAAAATATAAGAACCCTAACTATAACAATTCCTTTATATTTCACTTCAACCATTCAAATTTCAACCTTTAAGCCGTTTAGTTGTAAATTCATAAATATGTCTACATTGGAAGAGGATTTTGAAAACTTTTTTAATTCCTTAAAGAAGCAACAATTTTCAAATTCTGAGATTCATAAGATTTGCAAACCACTAAATGATTATAATCGTTTAGATAAATTTAAAAAGTGGTTTATAATTTTACTAATTCTTATTATAATTTACACTTTAATTATGTGGTGTGATAGTTTTAATTGGGTTTTAAGTGCTTTAGGACGTCTGCTGCTAATACAACTAATGCCCTATTGGAACTGGCCTGAATTGTATAATGCCAAATGTTTAATTGATAGGCCTATGGAGGTGAATAACAAACCTGTATCGCTTTCCAAATTAGGCCGTTATGAAACGGAAAAAGAAAATTGTCTATTGTGTGAAACAATAGGTAAGTATTAAAAATAGTTTTAGAATATTTAATTTCTTTGTTATTAAATTATGTATATTAACCCTCAGCTGGTACACTATCATTCAGCATACGTAAACTGTATACAGTTGCGAATTGGGATTTTTCATTTTCATATTAAGATTTGAATAATAAAATGGTGTCCTAGGTATACAGAAGATACATGATTTTGGTCTGGAATTTAATGGCAATTTAACTGACGCGGTCTTATTTATTTAAAAATGTCTATTTTGAAAAAATGCGCTTTTTGTAGACAAATTATATACATTTTCTAGCAAAAATATTGATGCAAGGTAAACTGTATTTTATAAATAAGTAAGCGTTATTTTAAGGAAAAATTATACTGGTGATATAAAGATTTCCTTTGAACCAGTTCTAGAACAGCTTTTTTAGAACCGGTTCTAGAACATGTTCATGGGTGTCAAAATGTAAGGTTTCACTGTCCCAGAACCGGTTCTATAACTGGTTCTAGAAATGGTGCTTACACATTCTAGACGACAGAATTTTCAACATCTTCAGGGCCCAATCAATGTGACTACATATTACAAGTGCAAATAACCACAAATCGGTGCACAGAAGTTTTCATCTTAAGGTCGCTAAATAGCGATAAAGTTTCGACCATAGGTTAATAAAAAAGTTAAATTTTTTAAAAAAGATTAATATTAAATTAAATGCCATAAAATACGGAACTGCCAATCTATAAAATATTTTGGCGATAATTAAAGTTTTTAAATAGCGGTTTTTGTAAAATGAAAAGGGACTTAAATTAAAAATTTAGTCCAATATCTAAAAAGTTGTTAAGAAAAAGTTAAAATAACTAATATGTTATGAAAAAAAAACGCAGGATAACGTTATACACTGATAGAATTTTCCTTCATAGTATTAATGAAATGATTTCATTGAAATCGATTCATTGGTTTAATGAAAAATTTCATTAACTGAATGAAAATTCATTAATATTGGTATTTTTTTATTAACATTTTTCATGAGTTTTTCATAATTTCATAAAAAAAATCATTAAATCAATGAAAAATTTTCAAATTTTTTTCATTAAAAATTTTGACTTGTAATAAGAAAAAAAAAATTTATTTTGTACTATCATTTTGAAATAAAAAAATTAAAAATTTCTTTTAAAAATATTTCTTGAGCCAGAGTACACACTAAAAATTTTTTTTTTATATAAATAGAACATTTTTGGTCTTCAACGTTTAGTAACGTCATGATGCTTGTTAGGGAAAGACCTATCCACGTGCTTGATTACTAATAAGACAAGAATGGAGCAAAATTGGAGATTAATATGTTTTTTGTTAAAGTTCTGCCTAATATGGAGGCTCTAGCTTTTCTAAAACTTCGGGTTCTGATGAGATTTTTAGCCAGATCGAAATACTAGTATCAACCTAGCTAATATGTTTGATTTGCTTTATTTTTGTAAATATACGGAGGTTGAAAGCTCGTTATAAATTGAAAATAACATACATATTTTGTCCGACATATAAGAAAATATGTCATCTTTTAACACAAATTATAAAAAATGTAAAGAAAGATTGAATGTAAAGAAAAACAGAAATAAATAAAAATTGTGTTTTTTTAGTTCAGCTTTTAATATTTTAATGCCTGTTAATTATATTTAAACGATTTTTTTAATCATTAAAGTTCTTAATATACATAATTTAAAAAAAAGTACACTAATTAAAATATTTCTTTTTTATGGATAAAAAAATTTTATTTTCAAAATTTGTAATTTTCGATCTGAAATCTAATCAGCTACTTTTCAAATTTTACCTTTTCCGAATTCGTCAAAAATTATGAGCTTCAGCAAATTTGTTGAGAAACACCCACCACTGTGCTACATTGGTGGGTGGCCCCGGGAAAGCCTTCCTTGTTAGATTTCTTTTTTACATGTCATCCAATTCAAAGTAATGAAAATTTGCTGAATCAGGCTGAGTTTAATAAAATTCTGCCATCGCTTTTGCAGAACAGGCTGTGATATTTACCTTCGAACTTTTTGAACTTTTTTTATAAAAATATATTAAAGATCCTATAAAGACCAGACCTTAGAAATAATATCAACGAATGATAATTTATCAATAACCACCAAATTAATGCTATGCTAAAATAATCATAAAAAGTGCAAATTATTAAATATCAACGAAAATGTTTCATACAAACTATGAATTTTATTCATTAAACACATGAAACTTTTATAACGATTATGATATGATTAATGAAAAAAATGTCATATACTTTATGAAATTTTCATTGGAACCATTCATTAAAATTGATTTAATGAAACACCTTTCATTGACTCAATGAAACGTTTCTTTGGAGACTTTTTTATGAAAAAATTCATTGGATTAATGAAGGAATTCATTAATACTACGCACAAATTTCTATTAGTGTACTTCCTGCAATGGGTATACTATTATTATTTTTATTTAAATTTATTTTCATCGGGATAAACATTAATTGCATTTATAGTAATTAAATGTGCTAAAGTCCCAAAACTTATTTAACAAATTGTGAAAAGCAATCTGATGTAGGCGTGTCCCTATCCGGATTTCATTCCTGCCTAAGGAAATCTTCAGGGGACTTTGTTATTAGAATTTCTAGAGATATTTGTTATGTTAAATCACAAACTCAATGAGAATTTCTTGTCCTCGTCTAGGAGCGAGATTCAAAATTTAAAATATCAAAGAAAAACCAAAACAACAACAAAAAATTGTCACAATTGGCTTTGTCATCTTCCAAATACTACTCTGTTTTTTTGACAGACCTAGCAATGTAGTGACGTTTATTCAAGTAAATCAACAATAGAAAATCATATGTTTTCTATTAGTGTCAATTACATTTAAATTTGCACAAGCACCTGCATATTTGTTATTTAAATTTATTTTCATCGGGATAAACATTAATTGCATTTATAGTAATTAAATGTGCTAAAGTCCCAAAACTTATTTAACAAATTGTGAAAAGCAATCTGATGTAGGCGTGTCCCTATCCGGATTTCATTCCTGCCTAAGGAAATCTTCAGGGGACTTTGTTATTAGAATTTCTAGAGATATTTGTTATGTTAAATCACAAACTCAATGAGAATTTCTTGTCCTCGTCTAGGAGCGAGATTCAAAATTTAAAATATCAAAGAAAAACCAAAACAACAACAAAAAATTGTCACAATTGGCTTTTATTTTAAGCTTTATGGAAGATTATTAAATTAATATATTGAATATATATACTATTTTTTCGTGCACTCTGGCTTTTAAAATAAAAAATTTTAATATATTTTTTTTTTATCAAAATCACAAAAAACGGTGTGTTCTACAATCTTAGAGGTAATAAAATTTTGATTCAGAATTTACGAAGAAGTCCTGAAGGACGTAATTATAAATTATTACAAATTTAAAATACATTTTGTTTTTTTATAATTTTCGAGTAAATTTTCATCAAAATATTCAAAAAAATTGCAATTTTTAGTGACCTTGAAACGTTATTCGATTTTGCTGAAATTTGGTACATGTGTTGGTATGATCAATATACAACGATCCAGCCTTGAATAGCACAAAACGGAGTTCATATAGTTCCTTCATACGATCTTGCAGCACCATATTATGGTTTCTATCCACACCCAAAAAAAAAAATTTAGGGTAACGGTTATCAAAAAAAAAGGGTATAGCATTACCAAGTATAGTAGGAGCATTTCAACTAATAACTATTTGTAGGAAAGTTTGTCAATCAACTTAGGAAAATGGTTTGAAGGAATATATAATGACATTAAACTACACTGATAGAAATTTGTGCGTAGTATTAATGAATTCTTTCATTAATCCAATGAATTTTTTCATAAAAAAGTCCCCAAAGAAACTTTTCATTGAGTCAATGAAAGGTGTTTCATTAAATCAATTTTAATGAATGGTTTCATTGACCCAATGAAAATTTCATAAAGTATATGAAATTTTTTTCATTAATACTAGCCTAATCGGTATGAAAGTTTCATGTGTTTAATGAATAAAATTCATAAGTTGTATGAAATATTTTCGTTGATATTTAATAATTTTCACTTTTTATGATTATTTTAGCATAGCATTAATTTGGTGGTTATTGAGAAATTATCGTTCGTTGATATTATTTATAATGTCTGGTCTTGTCCAATTTTAATTTATTTCTGCTTTTATTGTTTTATTTTTACAAAATTGTTCAAATCTTTCCTTACATTTTTTATAATTTGTGTTAAAAGATGACATATTTTCTTATATGTCGGTACAAAATATGTAATTTTTTATCGATCTGGCTTGGAATTGTGTAGAACGATCGATGATTATAGTCCACTTTTTGTAGTTGAATTACGACCATATTAGATAAAAATGTTAAATATTGTTAACAATGTTGCTAAAAAACAACAATTTATTATCGTTTAGCATAACGTTTTTATGTAACATCGTCAAAACGATAACAATTTAGGTCTCGTTTTCAACAAAACTATGTCGTTTTTCTTAGAGAATCTGTTCCCTGGAATTTCGTCAAAAATTGTTAGCTCTAGGCAAATTTAATAAAAAAAATTTATTTATGTCAAAGTTTTGGTTAATTCTGTTTAGAAGAAATTTTTTATTATTTTTTTTTTCAAAATGATAGTACAAAAAAAAAATTTTTTTTTCTTATTACAAGTCAAAATTTTTATTGAAAATAATTTTTCATTGATTTAATGAATTTTTTTTATGAAGTTATGAAAAAAATGTTAACGAAAAAAATACCAACATTAATGAATTTTCATTCAGTTAATGAAATTTTTAATTGAAATCGTTTCATTAATACTATGAAGGAAAATTCTATCAGTGTACAAAAACTTGGTAATTCTTCCTTGATTATTCTTCCTTTTTTATCCTTTTTATTTCTTCCTTTTTTATTATATGATATTCAAGCAAAACATGCCCTGCGGGAAATGGACCAGTCACTGTTATGGTCATGTGACTAGAACTTAGTGTGTATGAAAATGTCCTAGTTTCGGTTCTGTTGTATGAAAGTGACCGGTACTTTTAACATGGGCTTGTCATAGGAGGTGACAATTTGCTGCCTGTGGAATACTGTGTGACGTATCGAATAGCTTGACCAAGGTAACCTATCACCATACAGACTGAAATGAATATACTACGGGACAAGTTAGAAGTAGATAGTGTCAAAGTATGACCATTTTAGGATTTATGTGATATGCAACACAAAAAGTGGGAAACAAATTATCACGTGACTGGTGTAGGTGTACGTATCTTAAAACTGGAGAACATTTTTGAAGGAAAAGTAGTTACATATTAAGCGCAATGTGTTCTGTAATAGGGGTAGTTTGACTGAAATAGTTTTGAGACGTACAACTGCACTGGTCTAAGGGGTACATGTAGCCGGGCATGCGGAAAGTAATTAGCAAGTAACCTGTCACTTTTTATTCAGCGTATGTGATATTATGCACGAGTTGCTAAATAGCCCGTCCGGAACCAATCACAGTGTGTCTTACCCCCTGTTCAAAAAACCCTTAAAAAAGGCACAACAAAAATCAATTTTATAATTAGCTTATATTGTCTATACCCAACAAAAAACTAAGTTTAAGATCGCGACGTTTGGCGAGAAATCGTCATATCTGGCAACCCTGGTCACAGTTCCGTGTTCAGTTCTTTTAAACCAGTGGAGTGTTAGGTCTTCATTTCTACTGTCACATAGTCGGTACAGATAAAATTCCTTCAGTGTTATGTCTGCTGTGTAGCAGTCAAGTGACTGAATCCTTTGGCACTAATTGCCTTGTTTTCATCCACTGCTAACGGTTTTGAACCAGTTCAATGACCAGTAATAACTTCAACTGCAACGGCCCTAGTTGCTTCAGTACACTTTGATGTTATGTTACTTTTTCTCGAGTTACTTGATATGTCTGGTAGCAACAACCAATGAATGTTTTGTCGCCATAACTCTAGTCACGTAATTGGTAATTTCACCAAAATTAACACTTTTTGGTGCACCACAATTTTGATTCCACCAGTTTTGTGACGTGCCACTAAATCATATATCACTTTGGATCAATCGACCGTTCGTTTCCCGCAGGGTATTGATAATAGTTATACTTTGTATACAAATCCTTATATAGCTTAATAGATTGTCCTATTTTTTTTGATTTAAAATGCAGCTTTTTATTTTGATGCAATAAAATTAAAATGTATGTATTAAATATTAAAGAAACACATTAAATTAATTATAATTAATAATTAATTAATAGTTTACTTCCCCTGTTTTGTTTACAAACTAAACAAAATATAAAAAGGAGAGAAAAACGTGTATTGAATATTCACCAGAGGTGGATCTTGCACATCAAACAAGTTTTCAATTTATTTTTTGATCAATGGTTATAATCTTTAACTTCAAACTCATATGTATATTAGTTCTCATGTAGTGAGTAAACTAGTTTATATGAATGTTTGATGTTTGGCATGGGATTGTTACCGCTTTCAAAACGTGTTCTGATGATGTTAACCTAGAAAATTTCCGAAATAGATCTATCAACACATTTCTGAAAGGGTCAAATAATAAATTTGAAAACAAAAAACTCTATAAATTATTTGTTATTATATTAACTTGTCGGATTCTAATACTTTAATTTATAAGATATTATTTCTTGTTGTATTAGAAATGCAAAGTTTAAATAAATACAAATACAAATACAAAATATCCTAATAAAGAAATATAGAGTATGGCCTCGAACTTGAATAATTTTCATTTTCATTGTATAATTAATACCTTTACTAATAAATTGTTGAATCATTCATCACATTAAGCACCCAGAGCAAAGGGCAGAAAATAACACATTACCAATGTATAGTTTTCAACTGCAAAAAATAAAATTAGGTTTAGAATTTGTCTTTTTATTTAACAACTTGAATAAATATACTTACTTCTTTTCATAGCTTTTTATTTCGAGCTACTATTGAAAAACGCACAATAATTTGAATGTCAATACGATTTATTTTATTCTATATTTATTAAATTTAATTTTACTTTAAAAATATTAAATTCAATTTATATTTCACCATTTTGACTTTTAAATTAAATTTGTTGCATGCATACGAAAAAAATTTAAAATTAACAAAAACTTCAGTAAAATTAACGAAAATTTGTCTTTTTTTGGCATGGATTATTATGAATTATTGTTTTCCTTTAGTGCACACAAAAAAAAAAACGATTCATATTCGGATATTACGAATTTAAGTCCGTTGGTACAACTCAACATTAGTTTTCCCAACAAATTTCGGTTAATTCAACTAAATTTTAGTTACAACACCCAAATTATTCAGAAATCTAATGTAAATATCGTTCTACTAACTGAATTTAGAAGTTGTTACCAATAAAATACACTTTTCGATTCGGTTGGAACATTATTTCTCTGTGTGTGTAATAAAAAAACTTAAGTTCTTGGTCAATTTTAATTTACTAACATAATTTATTTTTCTTTTTCAGATTATATTCCATCTGTTTCTAATACATCTTCAACATTTTTAGAAAATTTCTATTTGGAACGAGGTTTTCCCGTTATCATAACAGACTCTCATAATCCTATGCCTCCGTCCGATATCTATCATCTAATCTTTAACAAATCTTTAGATTTCCTGAAAAGTAATCCATGTGATGTTTCCACAAATCTTATGCTAAATAAATTTTTCGATATTGAAGTAGCTTTACGTAAAGCTTGGAATATGTATGATTCAGAAGATAAATGGTTTTTGCAATTAAGGAATTGTCAATTTAGGGCAGTTAAGTCATCGAGGCAATTCATTAAGAGACCCTATTACTATCCAGTACATTTGGAACCTTATTACTCCAGTTGGCTTATAATGTCCCACAACTATAGACATCGGCAACAGCAGGAAATTTATTTACAGGGTTTAATTATATTGCAACAGTTATGGGGTTCTATGGATGTAAGTTTAAAACCCAAAACACCATGTGACAATTGTCCCAATATAAATGTTCAATTGAAGGAGGGAGAAAGTTTGGTATTCTCTACAGATTTATGGTTATTAAGTTATACATTCGGGAATAATAATCAACCAAGTGTTACCACAATAATGGAAATTGATTGGAATATTTAAATAAAATTGTTTTATAAAACTAATAAAAATTTAAATGTTTCAATTTTAAAATGTTTAAATATATTACTCACCCTGCCAGTAAATAAGCCCAACAATTAATTAGAAATGCATAGATTACATAGGTGTCAAACTCTTTGACATTAGCTGACAGTGCACGTAACTCATGAGAATGTGTTGGACATACGTCGTATACCTATACAAAAAATATTTGAATGTTAATGAAAAAATGTGTTTGTTGTTAAAAGAAGAAGAAGAGTTTAAGATCTATGTAATCTATGGTCTCAAAATATATTGTTAAAATTTCAAAAATTATTAAAAAAAGTTCTTTGAGCTCAAAAAATAATGTCTTTTTGGAGTCCCTTTTGAAATGGTCACAAAATACTCAAATTCAATTACATTTCGGATTCTTTTTAGAAAACTCATATTTTCGTCCCAAAAATTAATAATTTTTGATAAAAAAGTATTTAAATTTCAATAATCTGTGTTTTATTTGATTAGTTTTCGACTCATAGAATAAGAACCCTGAAAAAAGTATATAAATTTGGCAGGCTGGGTATAAGAAAATTTAAAAAAATCCTTGATATTTCAGACAATTTATGTTTGACTCACACGCTATCCACCCCTGTCCAATCATATCTACACATATTTTGCATCATTTTGTGCAAAATGTTGCAAAATCTTACAAAATGTTGTCTGCGTATTCCAAATCTCTTGCAGCGAGGGAGCCAAAAAGAGATTTTTTTGACAGTTGGAAGTTAGAGAACTTGCAAAATGTTGCTGGAGAAATTTCTTCTTGCAAGATTTTGCAACTAGTTTGAACAGCTGTTTTTATTTACTGTTTGAATGAAATCATTTTTGTGAAATGAAAATGAAAATATGGTATCAATCTCTTCCTTGGAAGATTCTCTAGCAGATTAATGCATCAATCATAATTGTGGGTGGGATTTAAGGGGTTAATTTTTAATTTCAAAATAGGCCTATTTTGCGAAAGTAACAATGTGTGGGATGGACATATCTAAGGAAGTAGGAGGAGCTTATCCAAGATTTTGGTATCAATCTCTTCTTTGGAAGATTCTCTACCAGATTAATACCACAATCATATTTGTGGGTGGGGTTTAAGGGGTTAATTTTTAATATCAAAATAGGCCTTTTTTGCCGTATTTTGTGAAAGTAACTATGTGTGGGATGGACATATCTAAGGAAGTAGGAGGAGCTTATCCACGATTATGGTATCAATCTCTTCTTTGGAAGATTCTCTAGCAGATTAATGCATCAATCATAATTGTGGATGGGATTTAAGGGGTTAATTTTTAATTTCAAAATAGGCCTATTTTGCGAAAGTAACAATGTGTGGGATGGTCATATCCAAGGAAGTAGGAGGAGCTATCCAAGATTTTGGTATCAATCTCTTCTTTGGAAGATTCTCTACCAGATTAATACCACATATGCTAAAATTCTTTTGCTTTGTTATTTCAATTGTTTACACACCGATCAGCTGTTTTCTTGCAAGATTTCACTAGATACTAGGTCCATTCGTTTACACCAAAATTTGCACAAATTTGTACAATTTTGTACTGGATTTTACTGAAATACGTTCGCGTACACATAAATTTGCAAGAGAGAGCATCTACTAAGAGAGTAAACTGACAGTTGTCAGCAAAAAAACTGCAAATTTTTACTGGAAAAATTTTTGCCAGTAAAATCCAGTAGAAAACAAAAACATATGATTAAATTAAGTAAACAAACAAAAATAAGCATACGTTTAGTAATAAAAACATTTAAAAGAACAAAAGCTGAATTAAAAGTGCGGCAAAAACTAAAAATAATTATTTTCAACCTGAAACAAATTAAAGTAGTCAGTTACAATTATTACAGTAACAATTTATCAGTTTTCTAATATCTGTGTTCATTGTTTTTATATACATTAATATATTAGAGATGTAAAGCTAACGAATATATGAATACTTCTTACTGCATATTATTCAGGGTACCGAATATCAAAAATCAAGTATTCATGTATTATCGTATGTTATTTAACTAGAAACAAAACAAACATGTACAAACAAAACAAGTCTAAAACTTCCACAAAAGTTTATTTAATAAATACAATTGCTACGAATTTATAATTATTAAAATGCAATGCATCAAGTACCAAAAACAATATATACTGGGTAGTCTAAATAACACATATTTTACAACACTAAGCTTTTTAGCGCTCATATGTTTGAATTAACCTGCAAGTTTTTGCAATTTTTCCGTTCGTTTACTTTTTTGTGCAAGAGCCAGTTTTGAGAGTAAAATTTGCATTTTGCCCAAAATTTACTCATCTACTGGATTTTACTGGAAAAGTAAACGAATGGACCTACTGTCTGCGTACTTTTTGAGATATTTTCAGCCGACAGAGTAAAATTGGTCTTACTCTCCCAAAAAAAAATTACTGAGTATTTGCTACTGGAAAAGTACCCAGACAGACCTAATGATACGAAATGTCAATTCTAAAAGAGAATTGACCATAATTTGACAATTCATATTACCAATACTGGGAAATAGTAGTTATGGGTGGACAAGGGTGGATAGCGTATGAATTGACCCTTAATTAAAATTTTAAAAATTTAATAAAATAGAAATTTTGTTTTTTTTTTTTAATTTATTAATTTTATTAATTTATTTTTTTACATTTAACTTCTACTAACTTCTGTAAAGTACTTGTCAAATTATTTATGGCCTCAATTTTGATACGTTCAATTTTCTCCTGTTGTAGCAAAGACATTTTATTGAATTGCATTAAATCACGATGCATCTCCTTTTGTAAATCGATTTTATCGCGTTCCACCTGTAGCTTGCGTTCAAAATAATCTTGCCACCAGCCGGCAGGAACCATTGTAGTAGGATTTTCCAATTTACCAAAATGTTTAGGAAAATCATTTCCTACCTCTTCCACCTTTGCCATTGATTGTGTGTAATGATTAGAGTCGGCTATTTCCAAAGGAAATGCATACTGATCATCATCTTTTAATTCTAATTTCGGTTTTTTCATATCTGACATGGTAGTACTGTCTTCTTCATCATAATCATCATTCGATTTTGAATCTAACTCAATTTGCGGTTGTAATATTGTTACTTCCGGTTTGGGAGTTATATAGTTACCATTAAACGAATCCGCAGTCGTTGTAATAACTTGTATTTGTGGTGATGGTTGTGGTGTTTGTTGTTGTTGTTGTTTTTTAACATTTTGTGTTGGCATCTCGAAATCGGCTTTTTTGCCTTGTAAATATTTAAACATTTCTTCGAAAAATTCCCAATGTACATAGCCGGATGTGAATTTTTTATTTAAATTCTTATTATAGGTTATCAATATATTATGCCATTTCTTCTGAACTTTGGCCGCACTATAACGAAATCCCATTTTTTGTAGCTGCCGAGTACAATGCAACCACAATGCTGTACGTTTTTGACGTCCTTCGGTAAAACGATGTTCCATAGGTCCTCGTATATGTATTAGAGCTCTTGTTGCTTCTGTAGTCCATGCCCGTTCATAGGGTCCTCGTGGATGACCATTAATAGCAATTTGGGATGCTGAAGAGGTATTTGGCCCATCTGTGGTTTCTTGTAGCAGACAATCATCCGGTAGATCTTCACAATCATCTAAATCATCATCACTTATTTGATAGAAATCTAGAATTTTAAAAATAAAATTAATTTAAAAAAAAAAAAACTAAAAAGGACATGAAATTTTGATTTATGTTAAAGGGGACAAAGTTAAAAAACTTTCGATAATAAATATTAGGATGTTAATTTAAAGCTACTGTTGTGGTGAGTACAAACACATAGAGAGACTACACTTCTCACGCCTCTCAGCAACAAAATACCGAACACGGGCAAGCAAATGAAAACAATTTTTTACTCTAAAAAATAATTGCAACATTGCAATTACAAAATTGGTGCTTAAAACACTCACTTTTATTTTGCTTATATTTTGTTATTTTCTAGTAAAATTTAATATATTTGAATTTTGGTTTGCTTAGTTTGCGAACAAATAAAAAGCGAGCAGATTGAGAGAGACAAAAAATGTTGTTTTAGTTTAATTTTCAAAAAAGTACAATACAACGAAGAAATTTATCGAATTTGATATTTTGAAATTTTAAATTGATTACAGGGGGCTAGATATTATGTCGAATTATAAAAATTCCAATTTAAATTTAATGTCCAGTAAAATTTTAATTTTATATGCTTAATAGGGTAGGGCGATTTGAACATCTTAATGTTCGCTTCGCGTTTCTAATTCTTGGGATTGTACTGACCAAAAAAGTCCACTAGACCATACGTCTACGGTGAAAATCGAGCTTCCAGATTTTGACTTGCAAACAGATTTTGACTTGCTTGTAACAATGTGTGGGATGGACATATCTCAGGAAGTAGGAGGAGCTTATCCAAGATTATGGTATCAATCCCTTTTTTTGGAGGATTCTCTAGCAGATTAATGCATCAATCATATTTGTGGGTGGGGTTTAAGGGTTTAATTTTTAATTTCAAAATATTCCTTTTTAGCCGTATTTTGTAAAAGTAACCCTGTCCCTTTGCACTTTCACAAGGCCAAAACTGCCTGAAGGAGCGTTCCAATGCTTTTGCGATGTACTAGAGAGTTCTTAACTATTGTCTTGGCTACAATTATTGGATCGAAAATCTCAATGGTTTGGCTGTTATAAAAGTCTGAGAAAAAACTGCTAGTCAAAATCTTGAAGCTCGATTTTCACCGTAGACGTATGGTCTAGTGGACTTTTTTGCTCAGTACAATCCCAAGAATCAGAAACGCGAAGCGCCCATTAAGATTTTTTTCCTTCCATACTAATCGCCCTACCCTAATGCTTAACAATCAAAAATTTGTACGTCAAACTAAAATGTTGAGGTTTGATATTTTCAATTGTGATGTTCACTTAAGATAATTTCAATAGATATTTTTAATGAAAATTTTCTAGTTGATATTAAAGTTTTGATAGGACGATAGGACAAAACTTTTTCTCAACTTAACACAATTTATATTGGGTCAATACATTGTGTTGTTTTATCTCATATAAAGGGTGTCCCAAGAAGAGCGCAATTTTTAAATTTTAAATAAAACACAGATATTTAAAAAAAATCGTGAAACTTTATTATATCGTAAAGTAGACAGAATGAGGTTATGTATGGAACAATATATCGTGCAGATGGCCGCCGCGGCTTTGCTGGCATGCACGCGATCTTTTAATGAAATTTTCAATGACCGTTTTGCATGAATGCTGCGGTATTTCATTAATGCAGCGTCCAATTTCCTCTTTTAAGGCTTGAGTCGTCGTCGGCTTATTCGCGTAAACCATCGACTTCAAAAAACCCCAAAGAAAAAAATCTAATGGTGTTAAATCGCACGATCTAGGCGGCCAATTCTGGTCTCCAAAGCGCGAAATAACACGACCGGGAAATGACTGATGCAGCAAATGAATTGTTTCTCTGGCTGTATGACATGTGGCGCCGTCTTGTTGGAACCACATGCCCTCCACATTCATTTCTTCAATTCTAGGCAAGAAAAAACTGGTTATCATTTCACGATACCGAACACCATTGACTGTTTGCGCTTGACCTGCCTCATTTTCATAAAAAAAAGGTCCAATGATTCCTCCAGCCCAAAAACCGCACCACACAGTGACACGTTGAGGATGCATTTGCTTCTCGTGAATCACTCGAGGATTTTCCTCACCCCAAATGCGACAATTCTGCCTATTGACGAAGCCATCAAGATGAAAATGGGCCTCGTCACTGAAGATGATTTTTGCGAACTGTAGCCGCAAAACTTTCACCATTTTGGTAAAACAATTTCACAATGAGAATGCGTTGTTCATTCGTGTAGCGCTCCATTTTTACTAACCTCGTACCTTCTACTAGCAAACAATAATAATTGTTCAAATGTCAAACAATGACACTTCGAATGTTGCCAGATTTAAAAATTGCGTTCTTCTTGGGACACCCTTTATTAATTTAATTATGGCAAACTAATTATATATTGCCCGGCTAATAATGTATGGTACAACATCCTTGGTAGAAATTGCCAACCGAACAAAAACAAAATAGTACTGCTTTTTTGTAAAACCCACCGTGCTAAAAACTACCAATGGTACAATTAGTATTGTAATAGAAAAGCACTATTTTGTTTGCAAAGCATGTGTTTCCCAATTTTACCAATAAGAAACATTCTTTTTTTTATATTATTTTATACTTCCACATTTAAGTATAATGTAAATGACTAAAACGGAACTGTATTGCTGCTTATTAAATGTTTTTTATTATACATATTTCTCAAAACTAATTAAATTTGGTTCATTTTAAAAGCACCAAACTTTTTGAACTTTCAACGTTACGCCAACGGTGGCAAGTTCGCGCAAACCAACGGTTGCCCACTGTTATCAATCGGTTAACAGGACAATACTGTCAAAATTGCTACTCCTACGTTCTGCCAACGCAAAACCCACCGTCGCCGACGCTTTGCCAACACTGTGCCGATTGTATTTTTCTGCTTGGGAGATTACAATTAAATATGCCGTTTTATGAAAAATTAGAGTGATAAGTGAAATTGTATATTACTGCACATGATGTTATACTTAACTATATAAATTTTTAGGATACAGGATCACATTTTATAAGATTGTGTAATATTATTTTTACTAGGGTAAACAAGCATTTTTAAACACTCAATGTAATCTTCTATTTCCCAGTAGCGAAAAATACTAGTACATAACCAGTTTTTTACTTTGAAACAGGCAACTAGTACGAGTTCTACCGAATCTCCATATAAACAACTGTAAAATTTAACATGGATATGTTATATTGATGTCAACTAATTCCAAACTCCCTCTTTGGAATTAGTTGAGAACTAGTTTAAAAACTATGATTTAAGGACGAAAAATAGGGAGCAAAGCTGGTACTAATGTGGCACTCGCGGAACCAGTTCTGAACTAACTCTTTGGTACCGGTACCAGTCGATTTTGTACCAGTTGATTTGCATCTCATTTCAATTGATAATAAAATCAGATTATATTTTTAAAAACAAAAACCTAAATTTCAAAAACACACAAGTTTTTATAATCTTTTCAAACAGTCCCAACATAGATTATGTTACCATAGTAGACAATTGGTTCAAAATTACTGTTTTAATAACTAGTTCGTTTTTACTAGTCTGAAAACAACAGTTAGAATACTATGTAGGTAAAGACCACTGCAAATGTAGGTAAAAACAAATGAAATTTCACTTAAAGAAAGGACGACTTACATTTTAGTAAATTCATTTAAAATTGTAATTTTTTTCTTGATATTCAAAAAATAAACCACAATTGTAGTAAATATGAACCACATGTTAGTAAAAAATAAACAAACATTCATTTTTTTTTAAATAACAAAAAACTACTTTAAAAAAGGAATGCAAAATCATAAAACAGTCATTTGATGTGGTTTGTTTTTTTTTAAATGAAATACAAGGTTAGAAAAAAAATTTAATTTGTTCTACATACAAATGACTGACATTCACATTAAAAATAAATAAACTGTATTGCAACCCAAACAACTACATATTTTTAAAGCAGAAGTTGCCCTAGTGTAGTACTTTTTGGAACTAGTTCAACCATTTTCAACTGGGTTTATATAACTTACAAAAACTAACTGTTTACTGCAAAATTACTGTTTTGGTAATTGTTTATTAAAAATTTTCATTGAAAATATCTATTGCAAATATCTTAAGTCAACATCACAATTAAAAATATCAAACTTAAAAATATTTAGTTTGACATACATACATATTTTTGGCTCCATGAAATAACCCCCCAGGAAATAACTTCCCAAAACAGAAATGAAATAAATGCCCAAAAATGTATATAGAAGACAACAACAACGATATGTTGGGTAGTTATTTCCACTTTTGGGGATTTATTTCCTTCTTTAATTTGGGGATTTATTTCGTAATGAAATAAGTCCCCAAAATTTCAAAATGAAATAATTTCCCAGTAATTATTTTTGGGGAGTTATTTCGTTATTGATGTGGAAAAAAATTTTCTCTATATAGATTATTGGAGTTGAAAATTAATTTGTGAAATTAATGTTTTGGTTGTGTAATAAAAAAAAATTCGAATCCCTATATTTTTAGATTTTATTTCTGCCAGGCTGTAAGCCGAAATGCCTGTAAGCCCTGGTGGCATAATTGATTTGGATATTATGTCAATTTCAAATATGGCATAGCGTCCAGACTTTTTAAAATAAAAAGATTAATAATATTTAGTATATCAATAAAATTTTTTTAAATATTCTTTAGTATATCACAAAATAAAACTAAATTTATAAATCGTATAATCGCACACAGAAAAAACTTTATTTCGCGAAGCCGCCTGCCGCGTTCTACGGAGGAAAAAAACAGAAAAACTTGTTTTTACTAATTACTTGATGTCTTAAAAATATAAGATTTCAATGGATTCGACATCTGATTTGAAAAAGAAGTTCTGGGTGGCGGCCTTCGGCCGCTCTTAGGGGATTTTTACGCCGTAGAACGCGGCAGGCGGCTTCGCGAAATAAAGTTTTTTCTGCGTGCGATTATACGATTTATAAATTTAGTTATATATTTTTTTTTAGCTCGTTGGAAAGGTATTGAATCAGGCTTTAATTGAAAAATAAAATTTTCCTAATTTTTCTTGTTAAATAATTAAAAATAATTCAATTATAAAAAATATAAAAACAATGAGAACAAGGTGGTCTCTTAAATGCTCTTCTCCTGTCCAAACAAGGAGTCGGGGCCCACTTTTTTATTGCTGATTCTTAAAGCAAAAATTATGAGGAATCCAAAAAAAAATAAAATTAGCCGGAAAATTTAGGAGCTTCTGTGGAAAATCGGAAAATTTAATTTTCATGGGAAAATTTAATTTTCATGGGAAAAAAGGTAAATTTCTGAGAAAAATTAGGAAAATTTTATTTTTCAATTAAAGCCTGATTCAATACCTTTCCAACGAGCTATCACTCGTTGCGATCGCTTTAGTAGTTTTTTTTTAAACAACTTTCAATGAGGTCCCTTATGAAGAATTCTTCAATTTTGTCACATGACAGTGGTGCACACCACCACTAAACCAGTCACTATATAAAAAAAAAAATATGTAGGTACATTATTTTTTGCTGGGCAATCGATTGAGACTATTTATTTTAAAATCGGAGAGGGGTCGTCCAAAAGGTGATCGCTTTCATATGGAATTGCTCAATAATTTTTTTTTATTTTCCACCAAAGTTGAGAAATATTGAAAAAATATATAGTTTGTAAATATCAAAAAACCTGGACCAATACAAAGCAAACAGTCTAATTTTTTTTAATCTTCTCTTAATAAATATATCTATCAATAACATTAAAAAGAATGACGATCCGTTATCTAGTTTTCGAGATTCTGCATCTGAAAGCGGACAAAATTACATAAAAATGTTCTGTTTTTTTGAACACTGTAAATCGGTCAACTTTGATGGGCTATATCTTCTGAACAAAAAATCTGATTGTAATAAGAGTGGCATATTTGAAATCGTTGGACAATTTCCTATAAAATAGGTTTATTCAATATTTTTTTGGGGCACATGAAATTTTTGATTTTTACCACCTCACTTGTTCTACAGGCGCTACTGTACGACGGTTTTTCATTAAAATTTCGAAAAAAAACTTAAAAATACAATATAAGTGTCAGTAGCTATATTTTATCCTGTTGAATATACAACAAAAAAAAAATAAACATTGTAACATCTATTTTCTGTAGAACATATTTCTCAGCATAGTAAAAAAAAAAAAAAAAAACATTTC
Source organism: Delia radicum (assembly GCA_021234595.1). NCBI lineage: Eukaryota > Metazoa > Arthropoda > Insecta > Diptera > Anthomyiidae > Delia > Delia radicum. The sequence continues at coordinate 128,228,871 of CM037855.1, forward strand.
ATTACATGTAAAATATATACATATGTACGTCTCAGCTGTGTAAAATATAAACAGAATTTCATTTCATTCGTATATACTAACTAACTACCTTTCTACGTCGTATTAGCATCCTCTATTAGAAGTCCGCTACTAATCTCTATAGTACATAAAAAACTCTGAGCATTTATTTACTCACACTCAAGGATATAATCAATTAAATAACACTACTTATTTAATAATAATGCTAAGGTATACACAAAAAAAATCAAATAAAATAAAATTGCACACAACGAAAATAAAAAGCAAAACGAAACACACAGACACAGAATTGTTATTTTTTTCTTCACAGGATTTGACAAAAGGCCACAATAAAAAAGCTTACTATCACATTCCAAACTGGCTGCTATGGCTATATTTTCTGCCATCTTTTCACTTTTTAAAGGATAAATAAAAGAAGTTTCCAAAAATTATCTTTTTCTTTTCTTTATATGTTTTTTCACTAAATTTTGTTTACTATTTATTACTTAATCAATTCAGATCTTTGTTGTAGCAATAGTTTTGTCTTACTAATAGTCAAGTTTTGTCAGAAGCATCTATCAACCGTTTGCATTTAGCGAGAGCATAATGAAAAAACAAGTCCTTTTTCGCTCTTTTAGATCTAACAAATATGAAATAAAAATGAGGCTGAGGAGGGCTGTTTGTTGGGTGGCTGGATGCCTGAATGAATGTGCGGTTGGTGTTCTTTGACATCTGTGTTCTAATTTCTACTAGTTAGTAAAAGTGTGTCTGCGCGTTAGCAGCATCACTCACTAGCCAACTAAACTGTCACAGACAGACACATTGGACACACACACAGCATCAGAGAAAAAGGATGGCTAAATGCAGGACAATGTATGAAAACGAAAAAACAAACAACAAAACAAAACAAAAAACAAAAAAAAACCAACCCCTAACATCAGCAATACATTTAAGGTGAAATATGCATAAATCCGTTATTAATTTTAAATTTCGAATAATTTTTTGAAAATTTCTTAGACCTTCAGCCACATTTACACTAGATAGCAAAACATATGTTTTGCCAAAACACGTATTCTCTCCAACTCTTTATTCTATTCCAATAGTTCTTTATTTTTTTCCTTTCGTTTTGGCAAAACACGTATTTTGCTAACTAAATAGTCTGAATGTTTTGCTACAGTCATTTTGCAGTCAGGAGGCTACAAAATGATAAGAGAGTTAAGGATTAAAAAAAAACCGTAGGCGAACTGTGTGAATGAAGAATATTATATGATTGCATTAATATTCCTAATACGCCCTCTAGTTTTATTCTTATACTACATCTATTCTACAACCAAAAACTACACTCAGGAAATTCAGAAGGTAGATATGACTAAAAATTACAGTAAAAATGACAACAAATGTAGTCAAAAAGTCATTGTCATTTTTAACTATTGATAAAACAACTACAATGGTAGTAAACGGCTATTGATAAAACAATTACAATGGTAGTAAAAATGACTATCGAAGCGGTCGAAAACAACTAATCTTAAATGAATGCATAAACCATAAAAACGAGCAACAAAGCAATAAAAGCAATGAACATAAAACGACTACATAAATTGTAAAAACTACTGTTTTTAACAGTTATTTTTTCGGTATTTTAAAAATATTTTTTAATAAAAAAAACATCTATTTCTTTTAATTACAATAAAAACTTGTATTTACTACATCCTATTTAAAATGCAAAATCAAAATTCCAAACAGTATCTCAGTTATGACGTTTTTATGCATTGGATATAAAATGGTATTTTCTAAATATTATTTTCAAAACTATGAACATAATATAAATATTAACTAAACGAGAATTTTTTAAAAACTTGACATAATCTTCTATTTTTAAATAACTAAAAAAAAAATAACTGTTTACTGCAAAATTACTATTTTGGCAGTTGTTTATTAAAATACTAAAATAACTACTCAAAACCACTGACTATCTAAAATAGTCGTTTTACATTTTTTCATTGAAAAATTACTACAACAACAGTTAAAACAACTACTACCGTTTAATACCCGAATGACCTAAAGGGTCCGCCAAATAACTTTTTTTTTTGAACTCCTGAACCAATTGGACTTTGTATGGCGTCATACCAAGGTCTTTATTCGTCTCAAAGACGATGGCGCTTCACGCACACTTTCTGCCACAGCAGCAATATTCTCGGGTGTACGCACTCTTTTTGGCTTTTCACGCTTTGGTTTATCGATGAGGATGCCAGTTTCTTTCACTTTTTTCACAAGATAACGAACATACGGACCATATTCGTTCAGCGGAAGGATAAAACTAATTATCTGTCAAATCAGACATGAGCTAAGTGTTACCATTCACGAAATAAGCACTAGTTGAAAAAAAAACGTTAGATGGCGGACCCTTTACATGTAGTTACTGTAAGAATATTCTGAGTATAGTAGTTTTTAAAAACTACTTATTCCATATAAATTTAAACTAAAAAAAATAGAAGTTTTTACCCAGTAAAAAATTTTCGTATTTTTCGAAGCAGGATAAAACAAATGCGCTGACGTAAGTGCTTACTATTACATAATACTGAGAAGCAGCAAAAGAGACGAATAATTTTCGTATAAAAATAAATAAACAAAAATGTTTTGCTTACTGTTTTCCCTAACAAGGATGCAGGTTGTAAGCAGCTTACCCTAATCACTTATAAGAATGCAGGTTGTAATGCAGAAAGTTTCATATCGCAGATTATAAACGATCTATAAAAATTTTCCCGAGTGATTTCCGATTGTGTTTGGTATTTTCGAGTATGAAATAAAAAATAATTAGTCATTTAACTGCTTCTGAAGAGCTAGCACGTGGACCGGTACAGAAAAATAAAATAATTATATTATATGTCAAAAATTGTAACAACAAAAAATTAATATCTGTAGAATTTTATGTAAAATAAATTATGTATATTCATATTATTACTTTCAATCGTAATAATGTAGACATGAAATATGAGTTTACTAAAAACCATAAAATCACTGCTTTTTATAAGCGCTGAAATCCGCGCTTATTTTGCCCAAAAGTAATGCTTCCAAGTGGGAATTCGCCATATAAAAATCATAGCATATGTAAGCAAGTTTGTAAGGGATTCTTTTCGGCTTACTCCCTTACAAACCTACTTGCATGTAAGCAGCGTTTTTTACTGGGTAAAAACTACTAGTTTTTGGCTGTAGTGCAAATGTGGAATTGAAAGCATTTTGAATTCATAAAAATTTTAGTTTTCGTAGCATCAAACAACTATAGTTTCAATTAAAAAGGGGACAAAGGTAGTTACCGTTAAATTAACTAAAAATTTAGTTGTTTTTAATTGTTGAAAAACAATTAACAAATGAAGTAAAAACAACTAACAATGTCGTAAGAACAACTGACAATTTTTACTACAGAAATTGATAAAACTATTGTTTTTAATAGTTATTTTTTCGGTATTTTAAAAATATTTTTTTGAATAAAAAAAAATTTTTTTCTGTCAATTACTATAAGAAATTGAATTTCCTACATTCTACTTAAAATGCAAAGCCAAAATTCCAAACGGTTCGCCAGTTATAACGTTTTTCATGCATTGGAGATACAACAAATGTTTCTAATTATTATTTGCAAACTAGGAGCACTTCAATAATTACAAATATAAACTAAGCGAGAATTTTTTAAAACCCGACATAAACATTTTTGTTCTAAATAACTAACAACTATTTACTGTTTACTGCAAAATTACTGTTTTGGCAGTTGTTTATTAAAATAAAAGCATATTAAATAAACAACTACCAACTACTACTAATTTTGCAGTAAATAGTTAATTTCTGTAAGTTATTAAAAAAAAGATTATGTCGAGTTTTAAAAAATTCTCGCTTATTTTAGCTGTAATTTTCTTTAGTTGTTTTTGTAAATATTAACGTGACCAACTGTTTTTGATATAAAAAACGAGGGACTCGGGCGGTGAAAAAGCGGGATTTTGGTGTAAAAAAGCGGAATATTTTTAGTTTTTGTCTAAAAATACTGAGTTTATCAAATTTGAAGTTTTTAGTTAAAATCCGCCGAATATTACATCGAAAATTATGTGAATTTATGGTCATTTAAAATTTTTCTCCGCTTAATAAAAACGTTTTCGTTTTTTCCTTTAGAAATTATTTTTTAAAAACAAATTTGTGAGTTAAGTTAAGTATTTCGGTATTTTGAATGAAAAATATTTTCCGAAACGTTTTCCAATCGTTTTAGGGGCTTTAGCAAAATTCTTCAAAAACAAAGTTGTTAAAAATTCTGGAAATTTCCAATATCTTTTTGTTGGTATTTTTTCGTAAAGAATTTTTAATTTTTTAATACCCTGTTAAAATTGGCTCTGTATAATTAGATCAAATAAAATAATATAAAATTAGATATTAAAATATATCATTTGATACGATTGTACCGGAGTTTTGGTTTCATCTAATTTTATCTCATTAATAAAATCTTATAGAAATTGACATAATTTGATATGGTCACATATGTTTATATGCCGATCCATATAAGCCATATAAGCCATATATGCAATATCAAATAATATATGCTACAATATAAAAATATATGTATAATACATACATAATCATATCAAATTGTATAAGTGGATATACTAAAATATAAATAAATTTTTAATTTCAATAACTTCTCTTATAAAAGCACTTTGAATTTGCTTATTTTGAGATACTTGAAGGGTTTTACAAAATCAAAAATATTATCCTTTTCACTACCGACTTTTTGTTTGTGGATATATTTCTATTTTGATTTCTGATCATCATCAAATTAGAAAAAAAAATGTTTACACATTTGCTCCCTCCCCCTTTCTACTAACCAAAAAATGGTTCTGAAAATTGATTTTGATTCATTAGATGAAACTACGTGCCTAATTTCGAGATTCTAACTTTAAACCGAACGCCCCTTTTATCGAAGGCTGACCAAAAAATCTGACTTTGTTAACAAATATAGCAATATCTACAAGGGCTAAAAAATAAGTTTTGGCACAAAAAATGCCCTTACGGCACATTTTAGACTTTTTCTAAATCAAATAAAATAAAGAAAAGGTCAAAAAATATTTACATATTTTATAAAATTTCGAAATCCAATTACAGGCACCGATTAAAAATAAAAAAATTCCCAAATTTCTAATATAATTAATATTTTTCAAACATTTTATTATTGTTCATAAAAATTTAAGAAGTTCTAATTATTATTGTTCATAGAAATTTAAGAAGTTAAGAAGGTTGTGGGCGCTGTGGTGTAATGTTTAGCGCGTTGGACTGTTACACAGATGGTCCCGGGTTCGATTCCCGGTGACGGCAACATCAATTTAGAAAAATAATATATATGAGTTTTCTATCCCTCATATGTATCACAGCTCCCACCTTCGGTGTTCCCATAGCACTTAACCCTACCGAAGTAAAATAATGCTTCAGGGTTATGAACCAAAAAGCTTCAATTAGTTCGCCAACACTCCATCAGGTGGCGAGCAACAACTGTTCTAAGACTTATCATCTCGTGCAATTACAGTGTTGACATGTGAGAAGCCCTTCATCATTTCCCACCTTTCATCTCTCCACTATCCAATTTCCAAAGAAAGCAACACATTAATAACTAGGAAGAATTTCCTGAGTGTTGCCTCACTTTAAAAAAAAAAAAAAAAGCGGGATGGTTGATCAGGTCAGTCATAATAGTTGTTTTGTATTTTCTTATTGTAAAACTACTGTAATTACTGATTACTACACAAACAACTGTCATGTAATAACTGTAAATCTTGCTTTAGTGAACTTGTGCAGTTATCAGTAGTTGTTTTTTCGAACTGCAATTACAGTTGTTTTATTATTAAAAAGCAGTTATTTTAGTATTTTTTTTTTCGTTTAAATAGTTTATATTTGTTATTATAGATATCTCGGGTAAAAATTTTAATATGGAGTCTAATAAAATTATAACTCATTTAACAAGTTCACATATATAAGCACATACAAATTTATTCGAAAAATATTTCATCTACATATATCTAATTATATCAAATTAGATATAATTTGATACAATTTCATCCTAGATTTCCATATCCGGGACATTAAATTATATCTAATTAGGCGATAGTAGGTATGTTTTTTGTATCTTGAAGTTATGCTTAAAAGTATTAAAGTTTAAAATTTCTAGAAATCAAAAATTTTAAAGACCAAAATATGTTTAAATGCAACAAAGAAGTGATGAAAAATTCTCAAGAACAAATTTTGTGTTTCAAAAATATATAATTAAATGGTATTGTCTTATAAAATGTACACATTTTTTATATTTGAAATTATATAAAATAAATCACTAGCAAATGATCTCGTCATGAAATGAATATGGTTATATGTGAAGCCATACGTAATAAAGTCTTAACTAGAAGATAACTTTATTTGATATTGAACTTTACCAAAATATGTATGGGATTATATATAATGCTATATAAAATTATAAGGAAAATATTTTCAGTATGATGTCACATATAGTTTAATAAGAATTAGCATTGGATCATATATAATCATATCATGGATTATTATTATATGGCTTATGCAGTTACATATGGAGTAAGATTTTTAGACATATAATAATATCAAGTACCATATAAAAAATTCTCTCAATAAAAATTATCATATGTATTTGTATACAATTTTATAAGCCGTAATGTGTCAGATATTACCTAATCATATTATATATGACTAGATATAACAATTTTTACCTGGGAATGCATATTTGAAAAATATGTAATTTTTGCCAAAAATTTAAACTTTCATTTTTTTTTTGCTTACCGGGGTTTAGATTTTTTTTATAATTTTTTGAAAAAAAAAATGCTTTACATATAAAAATAACGATTTTTATTTTTTTTATTTTTCAGATTTTTAGGATTAAATTTTTAAATGTACTGTTAAGGAGCCCCTTTAAACGTCTCTGTTTTAAAAACTATACATTTAACTTTTAAGATTTTTTTCACGTGAAAGATAAAAGAATTTACTAAATTATTCTGTTTAAAAAAAAATTGAATTTTTAACCCTTTCAAGCTCATGTTTGCTATCAATATATTATTTTTAAAAGATGTGCTTGAAAGGGCTAAAAATTAAATTTTTAAAACATGACATTTTAGTTAATTCGTTTATCATCCTACATTTTTAAATTTAATCTTTTTAATTTTAAAAAATTAAAAAAAATAAAAAAATAAAAAAAAATAAAAATAAATAAAAAATAAATATAAAAAGGAGAGAAAAACAAAAAATGTGTATGGAATATCCACCAGAGGTGGACCTTGCACATAACAAAGAAGTTTTCAATTTATTTTTTGATCAATGGTTGTAATCTTTAACTTCAAGCTCATATATTAGTGTCAGATATTACCTAATCATATTATATATGACTAGATATAACAATTTTTACCTGGGAATGCATATTTGAAAAATATGTAATTTTTGCCAAAAATTTAAACTTTCATTTTTTTTTTGCTTACCGGGGTTTAGATTTTTTTTATAATTTTTTGAAAAAAAAAAAATGCTTTACATATAAAAATAACGATTTTTATTTTTTTATTTTTCAGATTTTTAGGATTAAATTTTTAAATGTACTGTTAAGGTGCCCCTTTAAACGTCTCTGTTTTAAAAACTATACATTTAACTTTTAAGATTTTTTTTACGTGAAAGATAAAAGAATTTACTAAAATATTCTGTTTTAAAAAAATGGAAATTTTAACCCTTTCAAGCTCATGTTTGCTATAAATATATTATTTTTAAAAGATGTGCTTGAAAGGGCTAAAAATTAAATTTTTAAAACATGACATTTTAGTTAATTCGTTTATCATCCTACATTTTTAAATTTAATCTTTTTAATTTTAAAAAATTAAAAAAAATAAAAAAATAAAAAAAAATAAAAATAAATAAAAAATAAATATAAAAAGGAGAGAAAAACAAAAAATGTGTATGGAATATCCACCAGAGGTGGACCTTGCACATAACAAAGAAGTTTTCAATTTATTTTTTGATCAATGGTTATAATCTTTAACTTCAAGCTCATATATTAGTGTCAGATATTACCTAATCATATTATATATGACTAGATATAACAATTTTTACCTGGGAATGCATATTTGAAAAATATGTAATTTTTGCCAAAAATTTAAACTTTCATTTTTTTTTGCTTACCGGGGTTTAGCTTTTTTTTATAATTTTTTGAAAAAAAAATGCTTTACATATAAAAATAACGATTTTTATTTTTTTTATTTTTCAGATTTTTAGGATTAAATTTTTAAATGTACTGTTAAGGAGCCCCTTTAAACGTCTCTGTTTTAAAAACTATACATTTAACTTTTAAGATTTTTTTCACGTGAAAGATAAAAGAATTTACTAAAATATTCTGTTTTAAAAAAAAATTGAATTTTTAACCCTTTCAAGCTCATGTTTGCTATCAATATATTATTTTTAAAAGATGTGCTTGAAAGGGCTAAAAATTAAATTTTTAAAACATGACATTTTAGTTAATTCGTTTATCATCCTACATTTTTAAATTTAGTCTTTTTAGTTTTAAAAAATTAAAAAAAATAAATCGGTGCTTGTTCTATGGAATTATGATGGAATTTTTTTTTCAATAATTCATTAATAATTGATAAACCCAGGGACCCAAAAAAAGAAAGTGTTGTTTTATAGTAAAAAGCCTCTATTTTGCAAATATGCATATTTTTTTTAAATCAAGAGTGGTCAAATTTGTGAGAAGTGTATTTAAAAACCAAATTGCATAATTATGCATTTATTTTTGACGCTGAAAAAAAATTCATTAAGCAAAAAAAGTAGACGATTGTACCATTCCAATGCAATTTAAATTATGATGAACCGATAAATAAGAAAGAAAATACGAGTATTCAAACTTACATTCTTTTTGCATATTTCTCAGTTTTTAATAAAACTAAATTGCGCATAAAACCGTGGATTTTTTGAAATTTGAAAAACTAAAAACGCCAATATTTAAGTGGCTATATAGAGTTTCTGGATGCAAAATTTTTTTACAATCGGAAGACCCAAGGTAAAAAAGCCCTTTATTGGCCAGTCTTCGGTGGAATGGCCGATGTATTTATTAGTTTGTTGAATATGAAAATTTACTAAATAAACATTAAAATTGAAAATTCCAAATGCATTTGTATTTATTTAATATTTCTAACAATATGTGGGTTAAATTTATTGCAAATAAGTTTGATATAATTTTTATTAAAATTTTTTTCGAATTTTAATTTATTTAATTTATTTAATCTTTATTAGGATATTGTCCTAACAAACAATCTATAATCTATAAATTAAAGGTCGAAAAAAACATAATTTTTATTTTTAATAAAAATTATATCAAACTTGTATAAAAGACAAAGTACAGTCTAGTTTACTCCCCCTGTGTTGTTTATAAACTAAACAAAATATAAAAAGGAGAGAAAAACAAAAAACGTGTATGAAATATCCACCAGAGGTGGACCTTGCACATAACAAAGAAGTTTTCAATTTATTTTTTGATCAATGGTTATAATCTTTAACTTCAAGCTCATATATTAGTTCTCATGTAGTGAGTAAACTAGCTTATATGAATGTTTGATGTTTGGCATGGGATTGTTACCGCTTTCAAAACGTGTTCTGATGATGGGAACCTAGAAAATTCCCGAAATAGATCTATCAACACATTCCTGAATGGGTCAAATAATAAATTTGAAAACAAAGAACTCTATTAGATTATCCTAATAAAGAAATATAGAGTATGTCCTCGAACTTGAATAATTTTCATTTTCATTTTCATTATTTCAAATATTTAAAGATCAATCGAATTTTATTAAGAAATAAGCCAAAATAAAAATATTTGGGGTTAATAAATTTCGTGTTAAAAAAAAATATTAAAAATAATTATATTATTCCCAGCAAAATAATTCAGAACAGATTACCTTTGAACCTGTTCTAGAACAACTTCTTTTACCACCGGTTACATGGAACCAGTTCTAGAACAGGTTCCTGGGAGTCGCAATGTAAGGTGTCACTGTCGCAGAACCAGTTCTACAACTGTTCTCGGTTCTAAAGCAACATATTCTTGTTTGGAGGTAAAGAACCTATTGCAAATAGGACAAACTCCATATAAAAAGAACCTGTTGTAGAACAGAAATTAGAACCTGTTATAATACAGTATAAGCTGTTCTGCAACCAGTTATTTGGATTTTACTATTTTACTGTGTTGTTTACTAAAGTATTAGATTCACATGATTATTAAACAAAAAAAAAAAAAAAAACGAATGAAAAATTTATGGACATACAGTTTATAATAAATTAATAACAGCATGAATCATATCCGATTATTTTTTAATTTTTTTAATTTTGAAAATTGACTTATATTTTTTTCAGGGTTGGCATTCTATAACATTTCATAATAACAATAGTTGGCTACCACAGTAACACTTGAAATCAGAGAACTGATTCAAGTATATACTATTGATAATTGTGCAAAAGTTTTTTTTTTATAAAATGATCTGCTTGCTAAAATTTGGATTTTTATTTTTTGAGCATTAATAAAAGTTATTTTTTGACTTTTATGTTTTTGGGCAAAAACAAGAGATATTTTTGACTTCTATTTTTTCGAGAAAAACTAAAAACACAAAAATCATTTACAGTTTATAGGTTTTTTGTTTTTATATACATCGAGTTTATTTTTTTTTGTTATTTTGATTAATTTATAACGAGCTTTCAAGCTTTGTATATTCTGGAAACTCTAGCTTTTCTAAAACCTCGGGATCTGATGAGATCTTTAGCGAGTTCGAAATACATGTATCAACCTAGCTAAAATATTATTTTTTTTTACAAAAATGCCTCAATAAATATCAATATCGCATAAAAATGTGATCAATCCCAATAAAAATTATCTTCGTGGAAGTTTTTAATTGCCTTTAATTTCAAAAGAAAAGACAAAAAAGTTAGTTCAAAAACAAAAACCAAAAACTTTTATAATTGCTCAAAAAAATAATAAAAATCAAAAGATAGCTTTTGTTTTTGCTCAAAAAATTAAAAATCTAAAAATAACTTAACGCTATCCATCCATATCTACTATTTCCCATTATTGGTGATACGAGTTGTCAAATTATTGTAAATTCGCTTTTGAAAATGATAAAATACTTGGAAATAGTAGATATGGGTGGATAGAGATGGATAGCGTGTGAATCAAGCTTCATTTATGCTCAAAAAAATAAAAGTCAACACATGGCTTTTTACAACTGACTTTTATGATAAAAGGAATAATAATTACGGTCCCTGTTTTAATTAGTTCTGTAATTTGATTTCATTTTTATTAAACATAAACAAAAACTGTAATTTTAGGATTTTTTTTTTATTTTTTAACTTAAAACAGCCATTGCTTTTTTGCCTTTTAACGGAAATTAATTAACGCGAACGGAAAAAATCTGGCACTACCAAAACGGTATTGCCACATCAAAGGTACTGCCACATCTACGGTACTGACACCTCTTTTTTCATAAAACAGCTGTTAATTGTCAATTTCTGCAAGAGAGCAGAAAGTGTGGATAACAAAACACAAGCAAAATAAAATCTGGCGGGCCGGTGTTTTTTTAATGAATAAACTTAAAGAAATTGTAGTAAAAATTATTGAATATTAATTAAATTTCCTACAAAATAATGTCCAATACAAGTAACAATGTCATGTAAGTAAAAATAGTACATTTACGTGAACATATTTGTAACAAATTGTAATGTTTATAGCACGGACTGGAAACGTTTGTGGCAACTGGTATCGGGCATACACCATGAGACACCCGAGTCTACAGTAAAAGAAGAACTGTTAAATGTTTCCAAAGAACTGCAAGATGGTATATTACAATTTAAGACTGCCAATTCTACAAAAAATAATTTGGAAACATTATTAATGGAAAAGAAACAGGAAAAGCTATTGCCATTTACTTTAAGGTTACAGGAGCTACTGGTAAGTTTAAGCATTTTTGGAACAAAACAATAGAATCTTGATAACAAATAAGGTTTAGCCACATGTTTCCGAAATTGATAAAAACTCTGGCTAAAGTGCAGTTTACGGGGTTTTGGAAATCAAAAAAAAAAAATACATGGTCCTCTCCAGAATGAAAAAATAAAATTTTTTTCTATCTTCGGTTAAGGGGGCTGACGCCCCTGGGGCCCTCTAGGGCCAAAAAACCGGTATTCGTAGTAACATATTAGTGGGGGTACTCTAATGAAAGGAAATTTCATCTGGATTTCAAAAATGATTTTTTTTTTGGATCCATGATACGAAGCGCCCTCTACAATCGTTTTATGGCGCCTGGCCCCCCTGGGTTAAAAAAAACGGAAACGGGTTTTTTGGAAAACTTTGCTTAGCAAGGCACTTCCTACGCATACCGGGGCGAAGCCTCAGCGAAGCCGAGAATTGGACTGATGGGAGTAAAAAAACCCCTAAGCCCGGCCGAAGGCCGGTTACGCAGAAAAACTTTGCTTAGTAAAGCCACTTCCTACGCATCCCGGGGCGAAGCCTCAGCGAAGCCGAGAATTGGACTGATGGGAGTAAAAAAACCCCTAAGCCCGGCCGTAGGCCGGTTACGCAGAAAAACTTTGCTAAGCAAAGCCACTTCCTACGCATCCCGGGGCGAAGCCTCAGCGAAGCCGAGAATTGGACTGATGGGAGTAAAGCCCCTAAGCCCGGCCGTAGGCCGGTTACGCAGAAAAACTTTGCTAAGCAAAGCAACTTCCTACGCATACCGGGGCGAAGCCTCAGCGAAGCCGAGAATTGGACTGATGGGAGTAAAAAAACCCCTAAGCCCGGCCGAAGGCCGGCTATGCGATAAACTTAAGTAAAAAACCCCCAAAAATATATTTAAAACAGATTAAGAATATAAAAAAAATAATGTTCAATTATATTACTAGTTCAAAGTAAACATTAGTTTATTTGTTTTTGTTTAATTTTATTTTTGACTTTTTTTCGTATATTACTATTGGTCGAATAATGGCTCTAATTTGGAATAGGTGTTATGGATCCGAAAAAAAATATCATTTTTGAAATCGTGAGACAATTTCCTTTAATTTGAGTACCCATACGGCCCTGTTACTATGGCCCCCTGTTTTTTGCCTCCCACGGGCCTCCCGGGGCCGAGCCCCTCCCAAAAATAATTTCGGTTTTTTTTTTTTTTTATTCTGGAGGGGGTCATGTATTTTTTTTTTTTTGATTTCCAAAACCCCGTAAACTGCACTTTTGCCAAAACTCTTTCCATCGACTAATATTTCTATGCTGATGATACAATTTTTTGGCGCACGAACACCCTCTCCGAGGGGAAGGGGTTCAAAGCTGAAATTCAGTGTTTTGCATTTTTATAATCATCATCGAAAAAGTATTTCAAATATCTTTCCAACAAGGAAATCTTTCCCATTCATTAACCCATTAAGAGCCACCTTAAAATTTTGTATTTTGATTTTTTCATGTTTTTTTTTGTTTTTATTTATTAAAAATCCTATTTATTGTAAAAATTACCCATATTGAAGCTATGTTAAGTGGACAATTAGTAATAGACAAGCCTTTGTGCTTTCATTTAAGGTATAATATGCTTACGTTACTCTATTAATGTCGCAGTTATTAGGGTTTAAGTTTACACATTTTTTGGAATTCCCCTCATATGGGTCGAAATTTTAGGCACATTTTATGTTTTGGTTGTTAAACCGAACCATTTTTTTTTTTTAGTTTTTCAACAAAAAAAATTTTTGTGTTTTCCCAGCCAGCTAAATTTATATACTTTTTGAGGGTTCTTATTTTATGATTCGAAAATGAATCAAATAAAAAACATATTTTTAAACTTTATACTACATTTACACATTAAAAACTACTTGATTTTGGTTGTAGTAGACTCATGAAATTAATGAGGTAGAAATGACTAAAAATTACAGTTAAAATTACTAAAAATGTAGTCAAAAAAGGCGATGACTGTATTTGTCATATAAATGAAGAACCATTATGTAATTTCCCAGCCAGAAATTCATGATGGTTCAAAAAACTAAGTACTATCAAAGCATACAATATACCAAATCCAAAACGTTCTGAGAACGATTGAAAAAAAACATATTTAAATTACTTTAATAGCACTTTTTAAACAAACTTTAAAACAAACTTAGTAAAAGATTTAATTTGTTCTACAAATGACTGACATTTACATTAAAAATATAGAAACTGTATTACAATCCAAAAAAACTACATATTTGTAAAGCAGAAGTTCTCTGAGTGTTAACCATTTTAAAAAATTTTTTAAATTTATTTTTAAAAAAAAACACGTTTTTGTATTTTAAACAAATTTGTGTGAACCCGGCTAAAGTGGGTTCATGATATTCGATGAAGACAGAATTCTATATCTGAATAATATTGAATATATTAAAGAAAATTTCGAATTTTGGAATTTTTTAATAAAAATACACTTTTTTTTCAACCAAAATTTACCTGGGTTATCGTTTTCCAAAAAAAAAAAACTGGGGTTGCAATGAACGAAAATCGACAAAGCCTTTTTTTAAAGGACATCCTAGTATATATGTTGTTGACATATAATTAAAACAATAATTTCAAATACAAATCGCGTAGCGTTAATTAAATGTGATTGATATTGAAGTATATTTGCTGGTTGCCAGTTTGGTCTACATAGCTTTCCACTACAGTTATTGAACAGCAGGGCCATCATCAATTGTGTTATTAATGTTGTTAAAGCTGTTGATAATGTTTACAGTGATACAAAAAATCTTTATGTTTATAATTTTATAGAAAATGTACGTGGGTATATTCAATGAGTTACTAACTAAAACTAAAAGGGATTATAATTATTTTTCTTAAAAAATATGGAAAGTTTTCAGTTTTTAAATAAAGGGCACACAAAACGGCTTGCAAGGATTCTTTTTGTCATGCATTTATTAAAAACTATCAGAAGAGGCCAACTTTTGGTGCCTGAAATTGTTTGTTATTTAGCAAAACTGCAATTATAGCATTGAAATTATTTCGCAACATATATATACAAATTTTGATTATTTATTTTATTTATTTTATTTATTCAACAGGTAATACAAGAAGCCTTCATGGCCAAAATAAAGTATTACAAAGTAAATACATTTTAAGCAAATAACTATGTCATATATTTACATCCTTATTTCTAAAAATATCACCTACATATTTATCTACATTTATACATGGTTCCCTACAACATCCTCTCTAATATTTATTTTATTTAAAATTCAATAATAGGAAATTAAATGGTCCTAGCTAGAGGTTTAGATACGTTAATAATTTTTTCTTATAAATGCTAATAGAAGTCGAAAAGTATCGCAGTTCTAACGGCAAATAATTCCATTTTCTAGGTATTCTAATCAAAAAGGAACGAGCAAAAATTTCATAACGGATAAGAGGTTCATCAATCTGTAAAATTCTAGTGGAAGGTAGAAAGTTAAAGTTATTACATAAATCAAATGGTACACCATATTTTAATACTTTGAAAAAACATAACAAAGTACGTAAAACAACATAATTATCAAATGTACAACCTAAAAAGTCAATTGCAGAATTAGTAACATGATCACGAAGTCGAAGGGTGTAAACAAACCTTAAAATTCTATTAAATATCCTTTCAAGTTTATCAAGATTACCACGTGGTGAACCTGCAAAAACTTCTATACCATAATTTATATTTGACATAAGAAGAGCATAAGCTACTCGACGTTTTATATGCCTTGGCATGTAATAGCTAAGAGAATACAGCCTTCTAAGTATAATAAAAACCTTACTAGAAATATGATTAATATGACGTTCAAAGGAAAGATATTGATCCAAATAAATGCCAAGGCATTTTAAATGATCAACAAATTGAATAGATTCACCCGATATAAAAATATTGGGATGTTGAATCTCATGATCGCTTAGAACAAATTGGATGGCTTTCGTTTTAGTTGGATTTATCAACAGGTTATTAGTTGACATCCAATTCGAAATTGTCTGCAAATGGTCATTTATAGTTGTCTCAAATAAATCAATAGAATCATTACTATGAAACAGCAGCTGGACATCGTCAGCGAAAACAAAAGATTTACAAATGTCATTAGACATAATTTCAATGCATTCATTAAAAAATATTATAAAAAGTAGGGGCCCCAAAACCGAGCCTTGCGGCACCCCTGACGTAGCATCACCAATACTAGAGCCAACATTCTTTAACGAAGTATATTGATACCGGTCATTTAGGTACGAAAATATAAGCCGGCAAGCAGTAGTAGAAAATTTAAACTGATTATTTAAAATGATTATCACAGTTAGCAAGCATAAAATTGTTATTGTTTTTATTCTAACATTATTCCAGCATTTATTAAAAAATTGTGCCATGTTCTTTTAAATTAAACTACTTTTAAAATCTTTTTATAAATGTTTTCATTTGTTTGTGTTTTAAACATATTTATCTGCAGAAAATACGTATAAATTCGATTTAAAAAGATATTTTTACCTTTTATCATGTTATAAAATGTTGCTTCTTTTTTTTTTTTTAATACAATCATCATATATGATTGTTGTTTTTGATATAGTAGACGTTAGCTGTCCTTACATTTTCCATTACTATGAATTCTATATAACAGGCTGATGAGATATGAAATCGAATTGAATTTATATGTAAGTATAGGACAAAATAAAGTGCGAAAGTGGGAAAAAGTATGAATTTAGGAAAATCGAATGATTATGAGATTTAACTAAAGCTGTAATGTTTATTGAAATAAAAATGATATCTGTGGAATTTTGATAAAATAGTGTAGTCAATAAAACTTTTAAATGTGGATACACTCAAAAAAGTTTTACAGTTACTACATGACAGTTGTTTGTGTAGTAATCAGTAGTAGTTGTTTTGAACTGTAATTACAGTTATTTTTGTATGAAATAATGCAAAACAACAATTTTGACAGTTGTTTTCAAAAACAACTAACGAAAACTACTAAAATTTTTAACAGTTGTTTAAAGCAGTTGTTTTAAAATTTTTGTAAACAACTACCAAACAGTAATTTTGAGGTAAACAGTTCAATTTTGTTGGTTATTTTAAAATAAAAAAATATATTTTGAAAAACTATGTTTTGAAAAATTCTCGTTTAGTTTATATTAATATGTTTAGAGTTTGCAAATAATAATTAGATAATTTAATTGTATCTCCAATGCATTAAAACGTCATAACTGGAGTACCGTTTGGAATGTTGACTTGAGACTTTAAGTAAGATGCTGGAAATACTAAATTTTGTTGTAATTGAATGAAGAAAAAAAATAGAAATTTTTTTTAAAATACCAAAAAAAATAACCTTTAAAAACAGCAGTTTTTACTAATTTTCACAGTTGTTTCAAAATGTTTGTATTAAAAAATTGTCAGTTGTTTTTACGACATTGGTAGTTGTTTTTACCACATTTGTTAGATGTTTTTTAACAGTTAAAAACAACTACATTTTTAGTTGTTTTAACTGTAATTACCTTTGTCGCCTTTTAAACTGAAATTACAGTCTTTTTCAGTAGATTCTACTGTAAAACTTTTGTGAGTGTATTTTAGTCTAGTCCGCACATTTCTACTATTATACTATAAGATACCAGACGTTTTTCAAATCAACTTATTTCAAATTGAATTACTAATAAAATATAAAAAAATAATTAATGTGTTTTTAGTACTGGGAAATTACTTTCTTTTCGGTATTTGGAGTACTGGAAAATTATTCCACATTTTGTATTTAAAATTCTATGAAAGCAGTCAATTTTTGCATTAAATGCACTTTAAAATCATTATACTTTTGGGTTTTCAAATGTTTTGGAAGCGTTTTAAAAACAAAAGACGTAGCGCTTTACAACTACTTTATATTTGGTTTTTGTAACGTTTTAAGAATACAATGAAAATGAAAATTATTCAAGTTCGAGGCCATATACTCTATATTTCTTCATTAGGATATTGTCCTAACAAATAATCTATAGAGTTTTTTGTTTTCAAATTTATTATTTGACCCTTTCAGGAATGTGTTGATAGATCTATTTCGGGAATTTTCTAGGTTCCCATCATCAGAACACGTTTTGAAAGCGGTAACAATCCCATGTCAAACATCAAGCATTCATATGAACTAGTTTACTCACTACATGAGAACTAATATACATATGATTTTGAAGTTAAAGATTATAACCATTGATCAAAAAATAAATTGAAAACTTGTTTGTGTGTATGTCTACCTTTGGTAAATATTCAATACACGTTTTTGTTTTTTTTCCTCCTTTTTATGTTTTGTTAAGTTTGTAAACAAAACAGGGGAAGTAAACTAGGCGGTACTTTGCCTTTTTTCACAAGTTTGTTATAATTTTTATTAAAAATAAAAATTATGTTTTTTCGACCTTTAATTGTGCAATGAAAATGAAAATTATTCAAGTTCGAGGCCATATACTCTATATTTCTTCATTAGGATATTGTCCTAACAAATAATCTATAGAGTTTTTTGTTTTCAAATTTATTATTTGACCCTTTCAGGAATGTGTTGATAGATCTATTTCGGGAATTTTCTAGGTTCCCATCATCAGAACACGTTTTGAAAGCGGTAACAATCCCATGTCAAACATCAAGCATTCATATGAACTAGTTTACTCACTACATGAGAACTAATATACATATGATTTTGAAGTTAAAGATTATAACCATTGATCAAAAAATAAATTGAAAACTTGTTTGTGTGTATGTCTACCTTTGGTAAATATTCAATACACGTTTTTGTTTTTTTCCTCCTTTTTATGTTTTGTTAAGTTTGTAAACAAAACAGGGGAAGTAAACTAGGCGGTACTTTGCCTTTTTTCACAAGTTTGTTATAATTTTTATTAAAAATAAAAATTATGTTTTTTCGACCTTTAATTGTGCAATGAAAATGAAAATTATTCAAGTTCGAGGCCATATACTCTATATTTCTTCATTAGGATATTGTCCTAACAAATAATCTATAGAGTTTTTTGTTTTCAAATTTATTATTTGACCCTTTCAGGAATGTGTTGATAGATCTATTTCGGGAATTTTCTAGGTTCCCATCATCAGAACACGTTTTGAAAGCGGTAACAATCCCATGTCAAACATCAAGCATTCATATGAACTAGTTTACTCACTACATGAGAACTAATATACATATGATTTTGAAGTTAAAGATTATAACCATTGATCAAAAAATAAATTGAAAACTTGTTTGTGTGTATGTCTACCTTTGGTAAATATTCAATACACGTTTTTGTTTTTTTCCTCCTTTTTATGTTTTGTTAAGTTTGTAAACAAAACAGGGGAAGTAAACTAGGCGGTACTTTGCCTTTTTTCACAAGTTTGTTATAATTTTTATTAAAAATAAAAATTATGTTTTTTCGACCTTTAATTGTGCAATGAAAATGAAAATTATTCAAGTTCGAGGCCATATACTCTATATTTCTTCATTAGGATATTGTCCTAACAAATAATCTATAGAGTTTTTTGTTTTCAAATTTATTATTTGACCCTTTCAGGAATGTGTTGATAGATCTATTTCGGGAATTTTCTAGGTTCCCATCATCAGAACACGTTTTGAAAGCGGTAACAATCCCATGTCAAACATCAAGCATTCATATGAACTAGTTTACTCACTACATGAGAACTAATATACATATGATTTTGAAGTTAAAGATTATAACCATTGATCAAAAAATAAATTGAAAACTTGTTTGTGTGTATGTCTACCTTTGGTAAATATTCAATACACGTTTTTGTTTTTTTCCTCCTTTTTATGTTTTGTTAAGTTTGTAAACAAAACAGGGGAAGTAAACTAGGCGGTACTTTGCCTTTTTTCACAAGTTTGTTATAATTTTTATTAAAAATAAAAATTATGTTTTTTCGACCTTTAATTGTGCAATGAAAATGAAAATTATTCAAGTTCGAGGCCATATACTCTATATTTCTTCATTAGGATATTGTCCTAACAAATAATCTATAGAGTTTTTTGTTTTCAAATTTATTATTTGACCCTTTCAGGAATGTGTTGATAGATCTATTTCGGGAATTTTCTAGGTTCCCATCATCAGAACACGTTTTGAAAGCGGTAACAATCCCATGTCAAACATCAAGCATTCATATGAACTAGTTTACTCACTACATGAGAACTAATATACATATGATTTTGAAGTTAAAGATTATAACCATTGATCAAAAAATAAATTGAAAACTTGTTTGTGTGTATGTCTACCTTTGGTAAATATTCAATACACGTTTTTGTTTTTTTCCTCCTTTTTATGTTTTGTTAAGTTTGTAAACAAAACAGGGGAAGTAAACTAGGCGGTACTTTGCCTTTTTTCACAAGTTTGTTATAATTTTTATTAAAAATAAAAATTATGTTTTTTCGACCTTTAATTGTGCAATGAAAATGAAAATTATTCAAGTTCGAGGCCATATACTCTATATTTCTTCATTAGGATATTGTCCTAACAAATAATCTATAGAGTTTTTTGTTTTCAAATTTATTATTTGACCCTTTCAGGAATGTGTTGATAGATCTATTTCGGGAATTTTCTAGGTTCCCATCAAAATAGATCTATCAACACATTCCTGAAAGGGTCAAATAATAAATTTGAAAACAAAAAACTCTATAGATTATTTGTTAGGACAATATCCTAATGAAGAAATATAGAGTATATGGCCTCGAACTTGAATAATTTTCATTTTCATTGCACAATTAAAGGTCGAAAAAACATAATTTTTATTTTTAATAAAAATTATAACAAACTTGTGAAAAAAGGCAAAGTACCGCCTAGTTTACTTCCCCTGTTTTGTTTACAAACTTAACAAAACATAAAAAGGAGGAAAAAAAACAAAAACGTGTATTGAATATTTACCAAAGGTAGACATACACACAAACAAGTTTTCAATTTATTTTTTGATCAATGGTTATAATCTTTAACTTCAAAATCATATGTATATTAGTTCTCATGTAGTGAGTAAACTAGTTCATATGAATGCTTGATGTTTGACATGGGATTGTTACCGCTTTCAAAACGTGTTCTGATGATGGGAACCTAGAAAATTCCCGAAATAGATCTATCAACACATTCCTGAAAGGGTCAAATAATAAATTTGAAAACAAAAAACTCTATAGATTATTTGTTAGGACAATATCCTAATGAAGAAATATAGAGTATATGGCCTCGAACTTGAATAATTTTCATTTTCATTGCACAATTAAAGGTCGAAAAAACATAATTTTTATTTTTAATAAAAATTATAACAAACTTGTGAAAAAAGGCAAAGTACCGCCTAGTTTACTTCCCCTGTTTTGTTTACAAACTTAACAAAACATAAAAAGGAGGAAAAAAACAAAAACGTGTATTGAATATTTACCAAAGGTAGACATACACACAAACAAGTTTTCAATTTATTTTTTGATCAATGGTTATAATCTTTAACTTCAAAATCATATGTATATTAGTTCTCATGTAGTGAGTAAACTAGTTCATATGAATGCTTGATGTTTGACATGGGATTGTTACCGCTTTCAAAACGTGTTCTGATGATGGGAACCTAGAAAATTCCCGAAATAGATCTATCAACACATTCCTGAAAGGGTCAAATAATAAATTTGAAAACAAAAAACTCTATAGATTATTTGTTAGGACAATATCCTAATGAAGAAATATAGAGTATATGGCCTCGAACTTGAATAATTTTCATTTTCATTGCACAATTAAAGGTCGAAAAAACATAATTTTTATTTTTAATAAAAATTATAACAAACTTGTTTTAAGAATACTCTAAAATACCAACATGATACCGTAAATCTGGGTTATCATTTGAGTGTCCTGAGAACACTATAATCATTAAAAACATGTTGCTTTGGTAACGTTTCAACTACCATACGTAGTGCTTTCAGAATACTTCTATGTTTGTTAATTTCTGGCTGGGTTTTCACTATTGATAAAACAAATACAATGGTAGTAAAAACGACTATCGAGGCAGTCAAAAACAACTAATCCTTAAACCATAAAAACGAGCAACAAGACAATAAAAACAATAAATATAAAACGACTACATAAGTTTTAAAAACTGTTGTTTTACAGTTGTTTTTTCGTTATTTTAAAAATATTTCTTAAAAAAATGTCCCTGAAACTTTTCTAGCTACCCTGCAGGAAACTTGGGGTCAAGTGTCTCCAAGTCTCCACTTTTGTCTACTATTTTGTTGACATTGTCAACTAAGCGTCTACACTTTTTACTTTATTAACTCACTAGTAAATTTTTGGTTCCAATGTCTACATATGGTCCCATTAGAACTAATTAGTCACTAGTGAATCTATGGTTCTTATGTCTACATGTGGTCCCATAAGAACTAACGAGTCACTAGTAAATCTTTGGTCCAATGTCTGCATATGTTCCTATAAGAACTACCTAGTCACTAGTGAATCTATGTTTCTAACGTCTACTTATGGTGCCATAAGAACTACCTAGTCACTAGTAAATCTTTGGTTCCAATGTCTACATATGATCCCATAAGAACTACCTATTCACTACCTAGTCAATAGTTCTAATGTCACTAGTGATTTTCAATGACACGTACATGTTAAATGTCTACAGCAAATTACATTGTCTGGGGAATATTTGGTTAGTAGTACTGGTGACACAGTTAATAGTGAATCAATACTTTTTCGCTATTGACATTTCCTGCAGGGTACTAATGCCCGTAATTTCAAGCAATAGATACCTACCGGTGCTTAGATACCTAACCGATTTTGTTCGTGTACACGGTAGGTATCTAAGCACCAGTAGGTATATATTGCTTGAAATTACGGCCATAAAATGTGGTTCTGGTTCAATTTTCGTCAAAATCGGAAAATAAATGCCTTACCAAATCATAACTTTTCCAACATGCTTTCAGAAATAAATTGGTCGGTATACCCTTTTTTCACATTTTGCTAGTTTTCAAGCTTAACTTTTTTTCAACTTCTACTTACTTTCTATACAAAATTTTGCATATTGATTGTACTCTGGGACTATAGATATGGTTAAAAAAATTATGAAAAACATCAAGTGTTGAGCTTTTCCTAAGTTTTTCTCGTCTCCTGAACAATTTACTGTAGGATCTGTATACACACAAAAAAATAAAAACACACTTCAATGACGAGAACCACCGAAATTCCGTCAACAACGGAAATTACTAATTCAATTAGAAATAAATAATAAATCATTTGATTAAAAAGTAATCAATATTGTATACCTTCTCTAAAAGCAAAAAACAATTGGATAAAGTGTTGTTGCAATACCAAATATTTTTTATAGCTTGAATTTTATGACATTCAATTTAAATCGGCATGTAATTCTTATTTAGTTTGCAGATTTACACAGAAAATAGTGTTTTTCTTTCTGTTGAAATGTAGGATGAAATGTAGTTTTTTTTTGCAGATTATTAGCGCTTTTGTTAAAACCAGTGTATTATTTTAAAATAACTTTTAATTTATTTTTTAATATTTTTTTGTTTAAAAAAATGGTAACATTTGTATTAAACAAAATTTAACTTTAAAAATTACATTATCAATTGAAGGGCTTATTGTAAAAACTTGATAAGACACATTTTATTTTAAGTCGCTTTTTAAAAGTCGAAAAAAAAATGCAAAAACTATGACTTTTACAGGACTTTTATAATCTATGTACTCAGTGTTGCCAGCTTTTGAAGAGCAGAAAGCGCAAAAATATTATAAAAATTTATTTTAAAATTTTAAAAGAAAATAACTCAAGTTAAAACCATTTTATAATTAGAATTCGTGCTTAAATAAAACAACCACCGACAATTCTGTATTTAGTCCAGTATTTTTTCGAATTTTTAAGAACATATCTGTCAAACTACATATAAAAAATAATTTTTCGAATCAATTTAACAGACAAGACCAGTTAAAATGTAGCGAAAAAGTGACATATGATTCAAATATCCTTAAGAAGATATTTTTTATTGCAGTTGTAGGCCTTTTTAACAATGTTCTGGTCTTCAGTTTTAATTTAATTTTATTTATTTCAAAAAACCAACCGAGCCCTTCGTGCCATATATAGTTGGTAGACCAACATTAACAATCAACTTCATTATGTCACTTAAAACTATAAAACCTTAAATATCCTATTTTCTAACAATATAACACAATTTGTATATAGCAAGCTTAACTTACAAAAATTTAAGAAAAAAGTTTAAAAGAATTATTAAAGAATATGGCATAAACTTACATTACAAAATGTATTGCAGTTTAGAGAATTTTGAAAAATTTTTGCACATCAAATATCATTTACAGAAGCATATTCTACAAGTTTACACTTGAATGTTTTTAAAGATAGATCAAAAGATCTAAGTGGTAAGGGTAAATGGTTCCAACACTTAGCTACACGAACATGAGGGTTGAGGGTTTCTTTCAGTGTTCAAGAGTATAAAATGTCTATGTACATATTCAGGGCAATAAGAGAGCATGACTTTATGATAGAATAATGGCAATCGAATTCGAACAAAATTATTAAAATTGCATCCCAAAAAATCAGAAATATGCCTCAAAACATGATCGTATGGCTTCAATTTGTAAACAAAACATATTATTTTATTAAACAGTAAATTAGGTTAGGTTAAGAAGGGTTATGTGCCCAAGGGCACATCTCCATTCGGAGACCAATACGGTCCATTGTGAATCCCTTCAGTGAAAAGGTAAGAAAAAAATAGGAATAGACTGATAGATAGATTGACAGATAGATAGAAAGAAAGATCTAGAAAAAAAGGATAGATACTCCCCAGAACAAGCTCCTATCATCCCCTTACTAGAAACAGCCGTCCTATTTCCCCGACAAATCTCAGCAAATCTACTGGATTGCATCCAGCGACACACCCAAGTTCGTCGTGAAATCTATCTCCTAGCCGTTTCTGTCTGAGACCCTGCAACCTCGGACGGTGGCACATTATATGCTCAACTGTCTCCAGTTCCTCAACGTCCTCGCACAACCTGCAAAAGTCCGGTATGTCCCTGTTCCATCTGCTTGTGAAAGCCCTGACAGAACAATGACCGGTCAGGAACCCCGTAAGGGTCCTGAGACCTTCCCTGTCCAGTCCCAAAAGAACCTTGGTTGCCCCTGCGTCCAATGCGGGTCACAACGCCCTAGACACCCTGCAATCCATTCTGTCCCTCCATGACTGGTTAACGGTTTCGCGAAATCCATTCCGTATTACCTCAAAGTAGTAACATAGAGGGGCTTTACCCCCCCTTCCCTTACCACCAAGTCCAGATTCGAACCAGTAAATTACATCATCATCAACACTACACCCAGAAAAAACTACAATACAGTATAATAAGTTGGACATTAATAATGAATGTGCAATGCGTTTTCTAATAGAAAGTGTCAAATAAAGATTTAGGGAATATAACCTACGCAGGGTAAAATTTATTTTGGAACTTAACCAGGTTATATGTCGACCGAATTCTAGATTGTTATCTATTAAAACTGTTGTCAAATTTGTTCAAATTTCCGCCAAAAAATTTTACCATAGGCATAATCAGCTTCGATGTATCGAGTTTCATCAATTTTGGAAAGGGGTTGGCTAAACTAAATATATTTAGAACAAAATCTAGTAATTATTATGTTTTTATAGGATCTAGAAACTTTACAATGTTGGGAAATCTTGTGTTACTATTTAGCCAATGAATATCGTGGTTCGGCCAGTTCTCTTACCAGTTTAATATCCACCGAAAACAATATGACTCAATTATTAGATGATATATGGGGTTATTATACATTGGAACGCATGATTGTTTTGAAAATTGTGAAAAATCTTTTAATTTTCTCCAAAGTATCTAATCATCCCTATCATAATGAATATAAACAAATAGTGGATAAAATAGGCCTGGATAAACTACGAGAATCCTATCTTAAACAATTGGAACATTTGATTAATGAACAACCGCCCCAGAAGCTAACAGCCAGAGAATTTTTTAATTTCCAAGCCAAATTAATGAATTGGTCTGAACGTAATGCTCGTGAAATTATAGAAGTTTTACATATACTCGTGCTATTGTGTGATCATAAACATTTAGGTGTGGAGGAAATAAAACGTTTATTTAATTGTTTCAAACAACATTCGTTTGGTAGACAACAAGTCTATTTAAGTTCAACAAATCCTTTACATATTGAATTATTTGCACGTCTTGCTTATGCAGAGGTTGCTGTCTTTCTTAAATGTCTTGATTTTAAAGATCCTCAAACATCGGCCAATGTGTGTCAAGAAGTTTATAGAGCTTTAGATAAAGATATTACGCGTATGTGTCATCATCCAGAAAATGGTCCTATATTATTAACATGGATGCTTTTACAAATACGTGGTTGTAATGCGGCCGAAAATGATGAACAATTAATCCGTTGTCGACAAATGGGTAAAAGAGCTGTAGATTTAAAATGTTTTAGTTATCTTCACAGTTTATTGACCAATCCAATGTTTAAGGTAAGTTGAAGTGTAATTTTGTTTTAAAATAAAATTTTTATTAAATTTGTTTATATTTTTACTTTAGGATGATACTTTAGTTTCCCGTATAGTACGTAAAACCATTTATGATTTGTTGTCATATTTATGTGATTATTTTGATGGCGATGGCTCTTGTTCCCGTCATCCTTTTATCTATGAACTTTTATGTGAATTAGTTAGATGGCCTACATTGGCTAAAGAATTTTGTAATGCAGAAGGTAAGAATTATGATTTATTTTATACATTTGAGGTCTCCATCCCAGTGTGCAGGAGGGTAGGGAAGGTTGTCTTTTATTCGGTTTTTTATTTTGTTCGAAAAAACGATCAAACAATTTTTGATCGAACGATCAAACGATTAACTTTTAAAAATTATTCGATTAATCGAACGAATAACGAATAAAAATAATTTTAAAAATACATAAATAACACAGGCCGACAATGTTTTCTAACCAAAAAGCAAACTATACTTTCCCGAAGGTTTAAGACGTGCTGAATCCGAATCTGACCTCACAATAGCTCTATCACGTCCGGTTTTCGAGATATTCTAACTTAGATGTGCAAAAACACGTATATTGGGTACATTTGTGGTCCTGTAACTTCGGTATCTTAAAGTGCTACTTTAAAAAAAAAAAAAATTCTGAAAGCTGCAGAACCTCAAATATACCCAAAAAAACATGTTTCTTGCACTTTTAGGTTAGAATATCTAAAATTTTACGTAATCGGTCTGAGGTCAGATTCGGATTTAGCAGCTTAAAACCTTCGTAATTAGAGCATGTAATTAGAGCATAATCTCAAAATTGTAATTAGAGCATAATCTCAAAATTATATTAATTTGAATACTAGAACAATACCAATTCTCAAATGTTATCATTTTAGACTACACTAAGAAAAAAATTCTTTATTTGCTGTTATTACGGCAAATTTTACTATTTTGAGGCCTGAGGTATATATTTTTTTTCTAAATTTAGCAACACATTTCTGCTGAAATGTGGTAAAATGAAATTAGTAGAAAAAATAGTAACCGCTTCTAAATTTTAGTAAAATTTCAGTAAACTGCAATTTAAAATTAATTTGCTAAAATCATCAAAAAATTTGATAAATTTTAGTACATCCTATAGAAGTTCACAGAATAAAAATTAAAAAAGTTAAATAATAATACAATAAGGGTATTCATGTCAGAACTGTTGGTCTTGAAAAAATGCGAAAGTGTAAATTTTTTCAAAAATATAACAACATAAAGAATATAATTTCTCACAAATGTTGTGAAATTGTCTGGGTCAAAGCGATTGCGAAATTATCAGGATAAAAATTACTCAAAACATATGTTCTGTGTAATATTTTTTTAAAATCAAATGTACAAAGAAAAATGGAAAAAACAAAAAACGTGTATTGAATATCTACCAAAGGTAGACAGACATACATACAAAAAACAAGTTTTCAATTTATTATTTGATCAATGGTGATGATCTTTAACTTTGAGCTCATATAGTAGTTCTCATTTAGTGAGAAAACTAGTTTATATAAATGCTTGATGTTTTGCATGGGATTGTTACCTCTTTCAAAACGTGTTCTGATGATGGGAACCTAGAAAATTCGATGCAGGGTTTGTATCTACTAATAGGAAGTATTAAAGACTTGCCGGGATTGAGCGTCAGCTTATTGACTTGTGCCCAATTATTCATTGCCTGTAAGTCCTCATTTAATCTGAAGCAAGTGTCTTTTAAAAGGCCTAAACGATTCGAAATATATAGCTGAATATCGTCAGCATAGGCATGCATACGTGCATTTTTACAGACTTCGAAAACATTTATAAAAAAAACTAAATAATAACGGTCCTAATACAGATCCCTGAGGAACTCCTGAATAAACTACCTTAAGGCATGATTCCCTGTCACCCACAATGACTTTCTGGGCTCGTCCGGTTAGGTAGTTTTTAAGTAGGGTAAGTGCGGAGTCCGTAAAGCCAAAGTAATGTTTTTTTTCAAATGGTTTGGAAAAATCCAATAAGCACTTTAACGTCAGATTACCCATGTCATAATCGGGTCTTATATCATCAATTACTTTTGAGACAGCTGTGAAATGCACGAAAACCTGATTGAAGAGGAGATAAAAGCTTATTCGCATTAAGTTATTCAGTAATTTGATTCGTCATAAGAGATTCAAAAATTTTAACTAGTACTGAAAAAATGCTGATGGGTCTGTAGTCATTTGGAACAGTTGCAGATAATTTGGAAAGATAGATGTGGTTATGCAGTGGTTATAGATGTGCGTAAGTGGTCCTATAACAAAGGGTATTATCATTTTTAAGAATTTTATTGACACACCATCTTCACCAATGGCATTTGATTGGACCTCAGAAAGTACATCAAATTGAAAGGTGTTTAAATTGTAGAGGGGGTTCTGAATTCTATTATTATCTCCATTGTTATTAATGTTAGCAAGTTTAATTTTTTACCAACGTGTCCTTAAAAACAAGTAAATTTTGAAAGACCTATTACTTCTGATCGAAATTTTAATATAACGACGCAACAAAAAGCAAAAAAAAAAATAATTTCTAATTCTGGTGTTGACATATAATGATTTAAAAAATACGGTATTTAAAAGCCCTTTTTTCAAAAATATTTAAAAATATAAGCAAGAGTGGCGTAATTAAAGTGATTTGCTGGTTTCGATAAAGATACATAATAATATATTAATATATAATAAAGATTTTATCGGTTAATGTAAAATTGGAAATATGCAGAAAATTAATCCGTTTTTGTTTTTAATATCAAAAATAAGCTAGTTTCTCTAAACCAGCAAAGGAACATACAAATTTGTGTAATTAGAGTTGCCAAATAACAATTTGTAAAAAAATGTCTAAAATTACCAAAACTTAAAAAAATTCTTAAAAATAGTGCGAAAACAATAATCAAATATTTTTGCAATTTTTTAAAGAAATTTGTCTTGTTAATACATTAAAAATAGATTTTAAAAAAATATTAACCCTTTAAGTCCACTTTTATTTAATGTTTTTATCAATGATATTGCTAATTGTTTCAGAAACTCCCAGCTTCTTTTAAATGCTGATGATTTAAAAATGTTTAAACAAATTTCTTGCCTCGAAGATATCTCTGATCTTCAGGAGGACTTGGATAGAGTTGTCCTTTAGTCTGATCTAAATGGTCTTCCTTTCAATGTAGGTAAATGCCTTTCTATGTCGTATCATAGGCGTCGTAATATTTTAATGTCTGAATATAGAATAAAGACTTATATTTTATCATCTGTTGACGAAATTTTAGATTTGGGAGTAGTATTTGATATCAAACTATCTTTTAATAATCATTTTAACTATATAATACCTAAAGCTTACTCAATATTTGATTTTATCCGTCGTAATTCTGATAACTGTTTTGATCATTATACAAAAAAAGCGTTGTTTACTTCGTTTGTAAGATCTAAATTAGAATATGCCTCATTTATATGGGGACCTAATGCTGAAGATCATATTAATAGAATTGAAAAAATTCAGAAAAAGTTCATAAAATATGCTCTTTCCTTTTTAAACTTTTCCTCGCCAGTTCCTTTAAATGTAAGATAAATGTGCTTTTCTCTCAATGAAAACTTTAGAGGTTAGGAGAAAAATCTTTTCGCTTAATTTTTTGCATGGCATTATTTGGGGTTAAATTGATTGTCCGGCTTTATTACATGCTATTAAGATCTATGTACCTCCACGGTCACTTAGAAATAGAGTAACTATTTTTCATATTGATATTAATAGAACTGACTACGCTATGAATGAACCATTAACTAGGGCTATGAGATTATTTAATAATCATTGTAATCAATTAGATTTAAGTTTTACTAACATAAATTTTAAAGTAATTTTAAATAATTTGTTAAAATAAGTTATTTACTTTGGATTTTAGTTGCTAGTCTGTAAGGATAATATTGTATCCATAGACTGAAAGCAAATTTAATTAATTATACTACTACTAGATTGCGCGATTAGGCTATACAATTTACTGGAAAGGCTTACTGGCAAACCAATCTATCTCCCTACCAAGTTTTGTCAAGAAATTTTGCGCGGAATCTATGCTTGGTAAACAAATTGGTTAATGGTAGTTTTGAATTTTTCAAAAGTCTGAATTTCAAAAAAATACTTTTTAAATAAAAAAAAAAAAAATTTCAGTAAAAAGCTAAAATTTATTTTCACGAAGATTATGAAACTTTTTTTATGAAATGATGAAGGTCTATGAAACATTTGTCATGCATTTTTATAAACTCTTCGTTGTATATGTGAAAACTTTGTAAACATGATGAAAAAAAATATAATGAAACTTTTTTCCCTGAGTGTAGTTAATATTTAAGTACATAAATAATGGAATGGAATTTCTGAATTCCAATTGATATCTTTTAAATTCCAGTTGATATTTTCTAAATTGCAGCTGCAAAAGGTGTAGTGAATATTTTAATGTCTATTTTAAATTTAACACTGAAGGAATGCATGAATATTTTGCTAAACATTTTCCAGCGTTCACTGATTTGACAAATTTTAGTACTTAACAAAAAAAAAAAAAAGTAATGGAAAATTTAATTGAAATCTTTTTATTGCAGAAAGTGGTGTACGTTCATTATACAATACTCTATTGGAATTATTTCCCATAGACTTTTATCACATATCCATGTTGGGAACTGCTTTAACCAAGGCGGGAATGGGCAATTATGTAAGTTTTATTTTACAAAATTATAAACATTTTTTTTACTAATACATTTTCTAGATAAAATCCCAATTAGAAACGTTACCAATACTTTCCGATTATTATGATGAAAATAAATATTTCCTAAAATCAGTAGGAGAAGATGAATTTATATTAACACAGGCGGTCAAACCATTTTCACGTATAGATTTTTATATACCCGAGGGCACATCGGCTGCCGTACTAGCGCGACCGGAAGGTTATTGCGTACACTTTCGTATTGCAGTTAATTACTTTAATGTTTTACATCATGAAATAAATTGTCTATTGGCCGAAACGCAACAATATTATGGTGATTATGAAAATAGCGAAAGAGTACGACGAGTCAATGAAGGTTTAATATATTTAAGGGAGGCCTTAAAGAAAACCAAATCTCTAACAAATATAAGTGTGGAAATGGTACATCCTACAGAAATGTGTATTGATTTAATGAATAAATTTAAGGCCGTACAACAGCCACCAGTGCAATTAATGGCAAATTGTTTAAATGTTTGTACAGCCCTGTTGCCCTTAGCCGATGCTGAAATATTTATACGTGTTATAAATTTAGCTATATTGCCAGTTATAACAAATGATTCCTTGGGTGATTATAAGAAATATGCACATGGTTCTTGTTACGATTCCAATCTAGTGGGTACTTATTTGGTGGATGTGGAGAAGAAACGAGAAAAATTTGATTTCCTACAAGCCTACATTAGTTTCTTAAGATGTTATGCGAAATTGCAAAGAAAGAAATATTTTCAAGTTGAGATACCCGGTTTAATATTTCTCCTACGGGATGTTTTTCCACATTTACATGTTTGGAGATTTCAATCTCAGTTGGTGAAATATAAAATTTATGCTGAAATTATGGGTTTTATATGTGACATTTTAGATGAATTTACTTCTATGGAAAAAGATTTTAAAGCACCGGAAGAACATTTACTCTTAAGAGATATTTGTGTTTATTCTATGTTATCAATGGAAAATGGTCAAATTCTATTAAGATTTGTGGCTTTAGGAAATGCCTATTTACAGCATTGTATGGAATTAGAATCTAATTGGATGTTACAACACTCTCACGGTTTGGTATTGTTAGTAAGATTATCTATGAGAATATTAATGCAGGTATTAAAACTAAAAAATACCATCTTCAAATCTTCCGAATTATCACCATTGGAAGCTATGATTTATACTCAACCTAAACAACGTGACACGTTAAGAATTATACCCGTTGTTACCAGTTATATGAGTAATATTTTTGATAGATGGTTGCCTATACTATCCTGTCGTTTATTGAAAAGAATTGCCTTGGAATTTAATATGTCCTTGCTGGCTTGTTTAGATATGGAACCAGATCAAATACGTTTGACTTTTTTACAAAAATTACCTGATGAATTAGAAAGTGATTCTATAAAAATAGCTATATTGGAGCTAATCGAAGCCTGCATAGAAAAACAACCCGGCGTAACGGAGGCCTTTTTTAAAGTCAACTATAATAAGGAGAAGAGGATATTTGGTAAAGAACAAGATGCTCAAATAGCTGATAGTATAGTCACCTATATGGAAGATTATTTGGAAGCAGTATCAAAAGATAGTCATATAGTTGAACAAATCATACCCAGTAAAATTATGAATTTATATCACATGTTATGGAAACAGAATATGCAATTATTGGTGGAGTCTTTGTTGAAGAAGCCAAATTTCTGGGAACATTTTTGTCAACCTTTATTTGGTGATTTTAAAAATAATGTTAAAGCCTATACTCAACTGCTAAACATCTTGGCTATAGAAATATTTTGTACAAATTCTAAAACTAACAACGGTTTAAAAAATGTATTAACAAAATTTTTCGATATTAAATATTTTGAAAAATGGTTAAATTTTGTATTTGAATTACCGCAGACAACGGTTAATAAATTACAAGATTTTAATCCAGAAGAAATGCCTGAATGGTTGTGTCGTCTTCAAGCATTTAAAAGTTTTCTATTGATACTCCTCAAAAAGCAACCCTGTTTTATGGAAATACCTCGTAAACAATTTAAATTATTGGCGGAAAAATGTTTAAATGTATTAGTAGAACGTTCGGAATATGTGGAAGATCTAAGACCTTCAATAATACTCTCTGAATTATATCTATTTCTAATACTATCATTTAAACATGCTTATACTGAGACTTCGGAGGAACATAAGAAATTAATAAAACAATTGAATCATTTGCTAAGTAGAGTGGCTTCTTGTTATACCGACTTACATGTCAGAGCCAAAGAAGCATGTCTTTCGATAACTATAAAATCAGCCGATTTGCTGGCTGAAGAACTTATTGAGGATTCGTCTTTATCTTTATCTTTTCTACATTCTGTGGTTAATATTATCTGTGCTGAATTACAAAATTTGGAAAATTGTGTTAAAGTAGAAATACAAACAAAAAATTGAACCCCGAGGATGTTAACAAGAATTCTTCCAATTCTTTAGTTTTATGTTTAAATCTATTAAAAACTGTAGCCTCTATATATCATAATGATGGCTTTGGTAATTGGGATTTACCTTTTATATCCAATAAAGTATTTCAACGTTTATTAAGTTGCACGGGTGCCATACTTCAGCTTAATACAAAACAACAATTATCTGTAGAGCTATTAGATGTTCTAATTGTTTTTGCTAAGGGCAACTGTTCAGTTGAATTTCTTCATTGTGATGTTGGCGATTATTTATGGTTAAAGTTGTTACCACCCAAAGAATTACTCGAGGCTAATTATGCTTTACAACATCCCAAGGATTCTGAATGGACTGTACAAAAATGGTGGCCTATTTATGCCAGAGGCATTGAATTGGTTTGCATACTATTCCATAAACATTCTTATTATTTTCTGAAAGAATGTCTTCAATTTGTGGGTATTCATGAAGAATATCTAGTCGACTCGTTATTGTTGAGTAAACAGTCTTTGGAGCCCTCGGCTATGTATTTGATAAAAAGTACCATAACTTTGCTGTCCAATTTGGTACAATTTGAAAAACAATGGCGTTTGGAACATTCGCAATCGTTATTTAATTTAATGGTGGGTTTAACTGAAATAAATACTGTTCTTTTTTGTTTAAGTAAAACTTTAATACTTTTTCAGCGTACTGTTCAAATACTTTTGGGTCATGCTATTTCGATGTTTCATCAACCTAAAAACTTAAAACTTTTAATAGCTGGCCGTCGTTCTCAATTGGATATTTTAAGAGATTCTGAAAATTCTGGCATGGTTGATGAAGTTATTACTACATTTAATGAGTAAGTTTGATATAATATAATTTTTTTTCTAAAGGCAATTAACTTTTTAGTTTTATAAAGAAACCTACCCAGCCAGAAATTGACAGTGGTACAAAAAACTCAAGCACAGGTATACCACTGGCTAACCGAGGAATTGTAAATAAACTACTGATAGAACACTTGTTGAAAACGCTTTACCAGCGTTTCCAAAAATCGTTTTGACAGTATTTGTTTAACAATAATTTCAGTGGTCTGCAGAAAAATTCATTGCCAAAGAATTGGTTGAGACCACTATGCCAGCGTTGGGAAAAAGTGCCCATCCAGAAAAATACGAACGGCAAAGCATTGGCCCAGTGCTTTCAACGGTGGTATGAGCGTTGGCAGAGCGTTGGATATCTTAAGATTTAAGTGCTTTGCCAACCCCAAAATGATAACACCGGGCAGGGCTTGGCCGTTCCTTTTTTAAAACGTTGGTAAAGCACTGGCAATGAGCGCTTTGCCAGTACCAAAACCATAATTTTAAAACGTTAGCAAAGCATTGGTAGAACAACCAATAAAGTGCTTTTTTAATAATATAATAAGAGCTTTGCCAACTCCAAAATGATAACACCGGGCAGGGCTTGGCCGTTTCTTTTTTAAAACGTTGGCAAAGCACTGTCAATTAGCGCTTTGCCAGTACCAAAACCAAAAACGACCAATAAAGTCCTACTTAGTAATTCACTTCAGTAAAGAGTTGTATTATTTCTTATTGAATGATTTTGATAATTTGAACAGAAATAACAAGAGGCTTGCTTCAGCTAAGTAAATTACAAAATAACTGAATATTTTTTTTATCAAATTATTTTTGTGATAAGTTAGCACGATTTTTTACTACAATTTTACTAAAGAAAGAAATTTGAAAATAAATTTCTTAAGTAAAATTTTAGTACAAAATCTATACTTTGTGCTGACTATACTCCTATTATATTCTTAACTTCAAATCATAAATTGCAATTTAGTTTTAAATTTTTCACTTCTTGTTGTAAACAAAAGATGTGCCACAGTTTTTATTAAGTTAACGGTTGTAAATTTTGTAAATAAGTACTGGCAATGCACTTTTTGCAAATGTTGGGAAAGCACTCGAAGTCAGTACTGTGCCAGTGATTTTTTATTTTTACGGTTGTAAATTTTGAAAATCAAGTACTGGCAAAGCACTTTTTACGAACGTTGGCAGAGCGTTCTAAGCCAGAGCTGTGCCAGTGCTTTTATTATTTTTACTGTTGTAAATTTTGTTAATTAGGCACTGGCAAAGCACTTTTTACTAACGTTGGCAGTGCGTTGTAAATCAGTGCTTTGCCAGCACTTTATTTGCTGGATCATTGGCAAATAGTGCTCTGCCAGTGCTTGATTTTTCAGACCATTGGCAATTTCTGGCTGGGTGTTTTCCCGATGCTACCCAGATTAAAATTCTAACCACTGGTAAAACATTTATTTTATAAAAATAATGATGTTTTGTTTCAAAAAAAGTTTGTAGTCGGAAGGTTCCGAGTTCGAGCCCGGTTTCAGGCAAACTTTTTTTTTGAGATTTTTTGTACTTTTTAATATTTTTTTTATATAAAATAGATTTTTTTGATTCTTTAAAAGTCTTTTTAAGACCAACTTTTTTTTTGTGTTCCCAAAGTTGGCCTGTTGTTTCCATCAAACCTTATGCCAGTGCTGACATATTTGAAGTCAGCAATATAAAATTTTTGCAACGATTTATGATTTTCTGAACGCAATCCCACAACTCCCCAAAATAAAAAATATTCCAAAAATGGGATTTTTTTTTATATTTTTTGCTGCTATGTCTTCATTTAAAGCGGGGATTGAAAGAGACTTACCCAATAAATTAGGCATCTGTTGGAGTATCTATAACCGATCCCGCTACCTAATTGGAGGCGTGCACAATTTTTAACAGTATGTAAAAGTTAATATTTGCCTTAAAAATGTGGCAACTTTTGAAGCGATTGGGGGAAGAGTATATATAAAACAAAATTTTGTAACACAACTCGCTTTTATATAAAAAGACCTTTCAAAAAAGTATGCACACTTTATATGTTCTGAAATAAAATATTTATCTTTAGGTAAAAGAGTGTTGGTGCCTTTTGGGGAGAATATCGCAAAAATTTGATTTTGTTTTTAATTTCTACTTTAAACGAATGTAGTTTTTGAGTGGAACAAGATATTGCATTTAGTTTTTTTGTTTAATCTAGAATTTATTTAGTTAAATAACAAATATTTTACAAGAAATTGGTCCCGATTTCATCCCGCTATTGCGTATAGCGTATAGATAACCCACACATGCAAGCCCACACATGATTTTTGTTAGTCTCTACTAGCAGATTACAAATATGTTAATTTTTGAAAATCGGATGAGAAAAAAAATGGCGAACACTCAAAATTTCGTATGCAAAAAGTACCCTACTTTGGGGAGCTATATTGCCTCTCTTGTGGGGTCTGGGAGGTTTAACATCAAAACTTAAACTCAATATTACGTCACTTATGCCTGTTTCAAATTACATTGCAAACGGACCACTAAGTAAGAAATGTCCGAATTATTTCCAAAAACATGATTTTAAATGAATTTCAAGCCGGATTCAGAAAGAATTATTCAACCGTTGACAACATTTTCAACCTCGTTAATATCGTGAATCTAAACAAAACCAACAACAAAAATACATATGCTTTTTTTGTTGATTTTTCGTGCGCTTTTGATACAATTCCACGTAATAGTTTATTTTACAAACTCTCGTGCCTTGGTATGTCTTCCAAAATAATAAGAATTTTACAGCACATGTATGAAAATACTGAAAGTTTTATCTGGGATGGAAACTCCTATTCAGATTCCTTTGCAGTCGAAATTGGTGTAAAACAGGGTTGTATATTAAGCCCTCTAGTATTCTCATTGTATGTTAATGATTTAGCAGATGAGCTACTTGGAGGAGTAAATGTTGCTGACGTTAATGTTAAAATACTGCTTTACGCTGACGACATTGTTATTTTAGCTGATTCTCCAACAGATTTGCAAAAAATGATTGATTGCTTATACAATTATTGTTCAAAGTGGTGCTTGAAAGCTAATTTAGATAAATCTAAAATAGTGGTATTTCGTTCCGGCACACGAATTTCGTCAAATTTAAACTGGGTTTTTGGTGGTGATAATATTAAAATTGTAAATAACCATAAATATCTTGGAGTAGACATTACATACAATCTTTCCTTTAAAAAACACTTAAAAAACAAATTGGCTGCCTCAAAATTGGCGATAAACTCTAATTGGTCAAAATATATAAACAATCCGCAGATATCACAGAATAATAAGCTTAAAATATTCCAAGCAGCTTCCAGATCTATTATGTTATATGCTGCGCAAGTATGGGGCTATATAAAATATGATGAGGTTGAAAAACTATTTAGATTTTTCATAAAAAAGATGCTATAACTGCCAAACACAACACCTAATTACATGCTGCATTTAGAAACAAACCTAGATTCACTATACGTATCTACCTTAAGACTTCACCTTTGCTACATCAATAAAGTGTTAAATATGAATCCTCACAGATTACCTCGTATTTTAGCATTAAAAATCTTGGAACAAAACATATACTGGCAAAACCTTTGTCAGAATATACAATTTACTCCTGATGACTCAATATTACCATTAAGCAAACAGTGGAAACATATATTAACCCAACTTAAAATCAGTGAACGTAATGATTATATACTAAATGCTACAAGTTCACAGTTTCATGATCTTTATGCAAAACTAGATTACAACATTTCATCATTATACACTTCAAACTTTTCTCCACGTACAGTCAGTTTAATAATAAGGGCTAGGGGTGGCTTATTAGACCTAAATGCAAGATGTTTCAGTAATAACACTGTTGGAATTTGTAAAATTTGCAATTTAGATGCTTCGGAAAACACATTTCACTTCATAGGTGTTTGCCCAATATACAAAGAATTTAGAATACAATATTTTGGTAAAACCATACTAAATTTAGATGAAGTTATATGTATACTAAATGGCTTAAACTTTTTCTCCC
This sequence comes from Delia radicum, assembly GCA_021234595.1. Taxonomy (NCBI): domain Eukaryota; kingdom Metazoa; phylum Arthropoda; class Insecta; order Diptera; family Anthomyiidae; genus Delia; species Delia radicum. Next base: position 128,267,486 of record CM037855.1, read on the forward strand.
TGTATAATAACATTGAAGTTTGTTTAAAATATAGAAGGTTTATTTTAAATGAATTTGCTTTTTAATTTTCCATGAAAATTTTAGTTTTAAATTATCATGTATTTTTTATTAAAAATTATATAAAATCAATAATATGTGAATGTACTTTACTTGCCTAGAATAGTGCCAATCTGGCTTACAACAATTATGTTATGCCAAATATAGATTTAGATATTAATCTTATTGTAAATGAATTAAATATGTACATACAAAAAATCTATTAATAAATAATAATAATAATATTTCCAAAAATTTTGTGATATATCCCACTGTGTAATGATTGTATTTATTTGGATATTTTCTTGTCCCTCTACTTCGTCTAGACAAGCAGCTCCATCTAGATCTTGTCTTTTTTTTATTCTCTGTGATATGAATGTGTTTATCAGCACAATTTTGGAAGCAACAAACATTGGTTAAACATTAGTTGAAAATCAGTTTGTTGCTGAAAGCGTTTAGGTAAAATTTTTGCTGAAAAATAAATATTTTAAATAAACGTTTAACAAAATTTTCAACACAGTGTTGCACACAATAGAAAAAATATAAAAAAATTACCAAATTTTTTTTGCTAAAACTACAAAAAATTAGTTCAAAATTACTTTGGAAAAAAACTGCTAAAATTAACAGATTTTTTTTTGCTAAACATTAATAAGATAAGAATAGCAATAATAAATCTGTTGAATCTAAAAATATTAAGTTAGCGCATTTCAGTTGGGAATCATAAATCCGAAAACTCGGATAAGTGCACAGTAATGCATTTACGAAAATATCGCTTAAATGCGTAAAATACGCATTTAATTAAATTATCTCTCTTAAAGTATTTTTTTTTTTTAATTTTTTGCGTAAAAATATATTTCTTTAATTTAAAGGAAATTGTTAAGGTACGTTCAGATTAGTCAAATATTTGACAAAAAACATGAAATATTTCTTTGCCGTAATCTGAACACAAAATATTTTTGTGTGTCAAACAGCAAATCAGCTGATTTTGGTCAAACAAAATTATTTGCATTCAAATAAATATTTGACAAACTTAACCATAGTGTGAACACTAGCTATCAAATATTTTCTTCTGATTTGAGCAAATATTTATTTGATCTTACAAAAAAAAATGTAAGAACAAACAATGGCAAAAAACAGGTGGTAAAATCGTCAATTATAAATTTTTTTAATAAATTTATTAATAAGAGGCTTTATAAAAAACTGAAATGTAAATAAATATTAAAAAAAATTTAACCACTCAGATAATGGATTGGAACATTGGTCCAAAATGAAACGATATGGAATAAAACGGGGAATGATTGGAATCGGAACACTGTACACATTTATGTTGTCGGCTAGGCGCTTTTTGTTAAGGTTTGCAAAAATGTTGTCCATTTTTCGATATCATGCTTAGTTTTCGAGATACAAGCCATATTACAAAATGGCGATATTTTAAAATGTCCAGTATCTCCAAAACTAAGCGAGATAGACCAAAACGGACGCTTATAACATAAATAGGCTAGGTCCGAGAGAGATCCCGAGTGATCAATTTTTTAAAAAACAGTAAGTTTTTCGATTAAATAAATCTATGTTTTTTACACTTTGATTAAATAAATATTTAATACAAATATTTGTTTCAATCTGAACGCTCGACAAATAGTTTTTCGTTTATTTTATTTGACACTATTTGAGAGCTGTTTGAACAAACAAAAACCATCAAATATTTGATCACAGTTTGAACATAAAATAAAATAATTTTTTATTTGACACAATTGGAAGCAAATATGTAAACAAATATTTTGTTCAAATATTTTAGTTAAAATAAGTTAAGTTTTTAACATAATTTTGTGTTCAACAAACAATTTAAAAAAATTTAATTTCTTTATGGATTGTTTTAGGCAAAAAAATCATATTTTTAAAAACGCATTTAAGCGATCAATTACGTTCTGACTTTACTAATTTAACTCAGCCTAAGGTAATCACTTAAGCGGGGAACGCATTTAAGCGGGACGCATTTAAACGGAAATATTTCCTATATTTCTTAATTTGGATATTGTCCTAACAAATATAATCTATAGAGTTTTTGTTTTCAATTAAAGGTCGAACAGATATAATTTTTAATAAAAATTATAGCAAACTCGGAAATATTTCCTTGCATTTTGTATGAAATATATTTTTGCCCACACTTTTTGCGCATTTAATCGGGGAACGTACTTAAGCGGGGCACATTTAATTAATTAATTAATCTGCTAAAAACAGTACAAAATTTGCTAAATATTAGTAGACAACAAACATCATAAAGACAGGAAATTTTTAAGTTTTTGTTTAGATTTTTTTAATGCCCTTCTAAATCAATACCCTTAGCAAAAATGGCTGTTGATTTTAGCAAAATATACAGTTATTTGCATTATACAAAACTAAAGGTAAATTAAGCAAAAAATGTTGTTGATTTTACAGTTTTTGTTTGCTGTTTTTAGTCTTCAAATATTTAGTAAAAGTTTTTGATAGTTTTAGCAGAGCAAATTGCTTTTTTTTTTTTTTTTAAAGAGAGGCAACACTCAGGAAATGCTTCCTATATTTAGTGTGTTGCTTTCTTTGGAAAGGGATAGTATAGAGATGAAAGGTGGGAAAAGATGAAGGGCTTCAGACATGGCAACACTGTAATTGCGCGAGATGATAAGTCTTAGAACAGTTGTTGCTCGCCACCTGATGGAGAGTTGGCAAACTTATTGAAGCTTTTTTGTTTCATAGCCCTGATTCATTATTTTACTTCGGTGGGGTTAATTGCTATGGGAACACCGAAGGTGGACATTGCGATACGTATGAGGGATAGAAAAAACTCATACATATTATTTTGATGTTGCCGGCACCGGGGATCGAACCCGGGACCTTCTGTGTAAAAGTCTAACGCGCTAACCATTACACCACAACGCCCACAATATTTTATTAATATTTAGCAAACAAATCTGCTAGCAGTTTTTTCTGCAACGTAATTTTTAACTAAATTTTAGTAGCTTTTTCGTTTAGCCAGATAAAAAGTTTGATTAACTGTTAATCAAAAAGATTAAAAAATGGTTTAATCGACTTGTTTGGTGCTTGATTAAGCAGTAAATCCCATTACTAGTAGATTAATTTTTCCATGGAAATAATTTTTGGCGATTTTTTATTTTTTGTTTTCCAGACCAAATTACTTGAGTAAAAAGTAGTCGCAGAAAACTTAATTATTTCGTTAACTAGTTTTATTGTTAATAACTTATTATAAATTATTATTTCTTTTCAGTTTAACAGAAGTTATCATATTGTGCATCAAATGTCTTCAGGCTTTTACACCCAATCTTTTGGAATTGATATGTGAACCAGAATTTTTAGCCAGCAAATGGGAACCAATATTTGAAATAAGTTTTGGAGCACCTAAACTTAGCGAAAATGCTATACATTTAACATTTGGTACAGTCTTAAGTATAGTTGGAGTCTATACAAAAGTATTAAATTTGGTAAGTTAATTCCATTAATGGGAGTTTTTAAAAGCTTTCGACATACCTTTCCGATAATGGTCTTTTAAATTTCATTGAATTTATATTCTCCTAGTAAATATGAAGTTTACATATTGTTTCTTTTTCCAAAATTCATTATAGTTCGCGTTTAATCGCTGCTTAAAGTTGGGGGTTTTTTACAAATGTGTAAGAAATTTACAATGTTTGAGTTATCATAACTTTTTGATCAAAATTTTTTTACTTCAAAATATTTTTTTTTTTTGCTGTACCAAGAATATTTGTTCTCGTTACTCTGAATCGGCATGTTTTATCTATTTGTCAAGCTTCTACACCGATAGAATTTTAGTGGAAAGTTCATTCTTTTTATGAAACAACTTTTTTTAAAAAACTTCTTTATTGAGTGGATGAAACTTTTAATAAACAAAATGATATTTTTCATAAAATTTTATGAAAATTTGTATTAGTTTAGTGAAAAGTTTCAATGGACGAGCACCAGTTCAACTTCATTGGTTCTATGCAAAAATTCATTAATATCATACAGAGAATTCCTTCATTGTACTATTAAATATTCCTTCATTGTACATTAAAAGCATTATTTGTCCAAATTAATTGAATAATGCTTAATTGTGAAAAATAATGAAAATGTTCAGTAAACTAATGTTACTTTTCTTTATAAAGTGAACGGACATTTTCTTAAAATTAATGAAAAGCTTATTACTTTTTACGAAACTAGATTTTATAATTAAAGCATTTGGCTAAACTTGGAACAAAATACGAAAATAACTCATGTTGTTCGGGTAATAAATTAACATCACCAATTTTCTGTGGTTGGTGGACTAGAATGAGGCTGAAGATGACCTAGTCGCTTAGCTTGAAAGTACGGCACTCTCTCTAAAGCTGATTCCCACAAGATTTTTTTCATCTTTTACATTTATTAATAATTAGTGTTTTTCGATTTGTAATAGTAACATTTTAATTATGATCTCAAACCTGGCAATTCAAAATGAAATGATATTTTTTAGTTCCATTTGCTTCTATGCAAAAATTCATTAATATCATGCATGATAGAATTCTCTCAGTGTTTTATCCGACCGAACAGTTAAGCCAAAAAATATATTTTATCGTTTTTAATTTTTGGCATTTGGAGGCATTATAGACAAGTTTCGATATTGTACTTGAGAGAATTATTTGCATGATATTAACCCTTTCACTACCGACTTTTTGTTAGTGAATATATTTCTATTTCGACTTCAGATTCTTGTTAGGGTTCCTCAAATTAGATAGAAAAATGTTTGCATGTATGCCCCCTCCCCCTCCTACCGACCAAAAACTGTTTCCAAAAATCGCATTTTTAAAACGTCTTAGCTTTTGTTTACCACTTAAACATTCGAATAACCTGAAATGCTTATTTTGTGTTTGTTTTGATCATTAAATGAAACTACGTGCGAAATTTCGTGATTTTAGTTTAGGAGATACACCAAACGCCCCTTTTTCGGAGATAAAGGATGATAGAAAAATATAAATTTGTTAATAAATATCGCGACTCTATTGACCTTATGAACAGTTTATGCATATGATGATTTTTTTCAATGCCCAAGATCCTAATGAACATATTTAAACAAAAATATTAAGTTTTTCTGCATTAACATATTTGTTATATTTTTTCAAAAATGTGTACACTAGAGTGTCCCAGGGATTGAAGTTGCCGGTTTTATTGCATTTTGACAAAAAAAAGAGTTTCGAATTTGTTTTCGAAATAGGGGTCGCTTTTTACTGGAAAAATATTTTTAAATTTAACTTTAAATGTCCTTTTCGAAGGTCATAGAATGTGATAACGAAAATCTGAATACGCAGTTTAACTACATGTTGTCACTTGTTTTACATGCATTTCGTTTTTCCAAAGCGTAGCAAAAATTATTTAAATTTGTTGTAGGATACTATACGAATATACAAAATTTTATATTAAATATCAAAAATACCCAGCCAGAAATTGCCAATGGTCTGAAACGCTCTGCCAACGTTCGTAAAAAGTGCTTTACCAGTACTTGATTTACAAAATTTACAATCGTAAAAATAAAAATGCACTGGCACAGTTCTGACTTAGAACGCTTTCAGAACATTGGTAAAAATTGCTTTGCCAGTACTTATTTACAAAATTTTCAACCGTTAACTCAATAAAAACAGTGGCACATCCCTTGTTCACAACAAGAGTGGAAAAATTCAAAACTAAATTGCAATTTATGATTTGAAGTTAAGAATATTAAGGTCTCCTATTATAGTCAGCACAAAGCATAGTTTTTGTACTAAAATTTTACTTAAGAAATTTATTTTCAAATTTCTCACTTTAGTAAAATTGTAGTAAAAAATCGTGCTAACTTATCTCAAAACTAATTTTATAAAAAAAATATTCAGTTATTTTGTAATTAACTTAGCTGAAGCAAGCCTATTGTTATTTCTGTTCAAATTACCAAAATCATTCAATAATAAATAATACAATTCTTTACTGAAGTGAATTACTAAGTAGGACTTTATTGGTCGTTTTGGTTTTGGTACTGGCAAAGCGCTTATTGCCAGTGCTTTGGCAACGTTTTAAAAAAGAAACGGCCAACCCCTGCCCGGTGTTATCATTTTGGGGTTGGCAAAGCACTTATTATATTATTAAAAAAGCCAACGTTTTAAAATTATGGTTTTGGTATTGGCAAAGCGCTCATTGCCAGTGTTTGCCAACGTTTTAAAAAAGGAACGGCCAAGCCCTGCCCGGTGTTATCATTTTGGGGTTGGCAAAGCACTTAAATCTTCAGATATCTAACGCTCTGCCAACGCTCATACCACCGTTGAAAGCACTGGGCCAATGCTTTACCGTATTTTTCTGGCTGTGTACTTTTGGTAAAATTTTGTTTATTTTTGAACCCCTCTGATTCCCAACTTGAAATTTTAATATGTTGTCAATGATACTTTGAGTTAATTGCAAAATAAATTTCATAAAAATAAATTATGGGTTTTTTGAGATATTCGCGAATTAAAGAAATTTTTTTAATTTCGTTATCATTTTCGCGAACAAAATTAATTTTTTAGAAATGTTGAGGTTAAGAAAAAGAATAAGTTTTTCTCTAAAAATTATAAACACTATTAGTTTTTAAATCAGACTAGACTAGTTTCTGCCTTTTTATGGACAGGCTAATCAGTGATTTTCCATTTAAATTGTATTATTATTTGTGTCTTATAATTGTCAGATTGTCTCTTTATGATAAACTTTTCAACAACTTGCGGCTGTAAGAATCAAACCTGCGTTCATCTTACAGTACAAACGTAACAATACCAAGTCATGACCGTTTAGCAATCACACCCAAGTATGACCTCGAATCTAATGCAGCTAAATTGCAGTTTTCTTTATCTATTAGCTTTTTCTGTTATTGTATATTATACTCAGAAGTGACAACACTATCAACACAAATATTCTATTTTTAGATTTTTGTTTATTTTTCTAATCTCCTCCGTCTCTATTTCACAATGTTTTTGTTCAACAATGTTTAAAGATGAGTATTTGATCATTAAAATAATACCAAATTAATTAATTTTCTGTTATAATAATTTGATAATTCATTTCTTGCACATTTGTTAAAAACCGCCCAACTTTGAGCAGCAATTAAACGCGAACTATAACGAATTTTTGAAAAAGAAAAAATATGTAAACTCCATATTTACTAGGAGAATGTTATTTGTTTTACTAAAATCAGAAGAAACATTAAGTTAATTTTTTAATAAATTCCCAAAATCCTTAGCAAAATTATGGTTTTCATGAGGTGCATTTAAATGTTTTACCGGAAATTGGAATTAAAGATACTACCACAGCCACAACAAATGTTACCAAAACACTACAGGCTCATAATACATTGCAAAGACCATTTTCAAAATCATTATCCATGGCTTCAGTTTCTTCGGTAAACTGTCCACCCAATGAGTTATTATCAAATTTGGATGGTGAATTGTGTCTTATGGCTTTGGAACATATTCTAACACTGGCAGCCTCACAAAGTATGTTGGCCTTAAAGAATCCACTACTACCTGCAAGAGAAAAACAATTAATAAGACGTGAAATATCATCAGAATTATTATCATTTCATGAATTTGTTCGTAAAAAGGTTTTAGTAGATTATCGAGAACATAATAAAATATGGCATCGACGTAAACATGGACAGATTTTAATGCAACAAGTGGATACTACGGAATTACCCAGTACTTCAGCAAGTGCTCAACAACGTGTTGTTACTACTACTACTACCACCGATACACATAAAAGACATTCTTCGGACTTACGTGTTAATGTTGTAAGACGTTTACATTTGCAACATTTACAACAAAGAACACCAGCAGCTTCAGGTGGTACATTTGAAATGTCACATATTATATCACCGATTAGCTCGAAAACACAACAACAATCTCATCAACAGCCATCGTCTTCAACGCCCAATTTAGCAAGGCCTAATCTAAGAAGACCTGGTGAAACAACAAATGATGATCCAACCAAGAGAGTTCATATGACAGAAGATTTATATGTAATGGATGATATACAAGAGGAAGAAGAAATTGTTTGCTTCCCTCCCGAAGAACCTAAGTATAGTCCTTTATCTTATATACAATTTGTAGAAGAAGATTATTTACATTTTATGTCAAATCTCTTTTTTATTGTATGTCAAAACGATTGAGATCTACAACAATTTCGAATTTACGCGAAATTCTAAATTCAGTTTATAATTAAAAATTTAAAGTTTTAAATTTTACTACTTATCATAAAATTAAATAAAACGTTAACATTTTTTCATTTCCCCCCAACTATTGTAATTTCTTTAAAGAAAGCTATAAAATGTTTAAATTTGTAACGGTTTTTGTTGACGTCATTAGTTTTTTGTTTTCCTGTTGCCGCCTATTCATAAATACATATCTTAATGTATGCAACAACATCATTTTAAATCTTATTATTTATTATTTGTTGCTATGAATGAGCACGTACCTAACTTATCTATATATATATTTATATAAAAACATGAAAACGAGCCCCCTAAAGCATATATTATATACCCATAAATAAGTTTATATATACAATATGTAGGTATGTATGTTGGTATATAAAATATTTAAAACTCTGAGAAACAAGCATATTTTTCAGATATTCTCTGAGAGCTAAACTAATTTTAAAATTAAATTGTTGTGTTCAAAATAATACCCCAAAGTAACTACAAAAGATATTGTCTAAAGCAGCTACTACATTGGCAGCCACAGAAAGAAATGAAATGGAACGAGAGAGAAATGAAATGGATCCAGTTTATGGTATGTAAGAACTAAACTGAACTTAAATTAATTTATATCAGTTATTGTAAATATAGCTTAATAATCGCTAACAATTAAGAGCTAAAATTTTAACTTTACAAAGAAAACACAATATATTTTAAAGAAATACATGGGAAAATTCCAAAGTAATGGATACACTCAGGGAGCTTCTGCTTTAAAAATATGTAGTTGTTTGGGTTGTAATGCAGTTTCTTTGTTTTTAATGTAAATGTCAGTCATTTGTAGAACAAATTAAATTTTTTACTAACCTTGTAGTTAATTTAAAAAAAACAAACCACATCAAATGACTGTTTTATGATTTTACATTAATTTTTTAGTTGTTTTTTGTTATTTAAAAAAATAAATATTTGTTTATTTTTTACTACACCCAAAAAAATAAGTTAGTAGAAAAGTTAGTAAAACGTCTTGTAAATAAGATATACTATTTTTTAGCAAATATTTTTGCTAAAATCTTGTTTTCAGCTAAAATTTTTGTTATACTTATTCAGCACTTAACTGTTTTATACTAATGCTTTACTAATATACTAATGTTTTACTAATTAATTTTGCTAAAAAAAAATTGTGCTGGTAAGCACATTAATAGTGTGGACGACAACCAGATTGAATGATATACGCAGAATGAAGTAGATGTCTCGGCATGTCAAGATGTAGTAGAGAAGAGGAAAATGATACTAAAAAGTACAACTCTAATAAGACATATAAAAAAATCAACCATGGAAGTTTTTGTATCTGTTTTTCATACATAAAACAAAATTGAGGATTAAAATAACTTAAATTTGGCGTTGTCACCGGCTTGTGAAAATAATTGTCTATTAATTAAATAAAAGACAAAATAAAATATTTATTTATTTAAACTAAATGTTTATATGTGTGGTCAAATTGCAAACAAACATATACAGCAATGTAGACAGAGTAAAGTGAAAGACAAAGACATACATCTTAGGTATATTTTTATGGTTCCTTTTTCTTATTGCAAAAAGGGTTGTTTTTTTCGTTTCGTTTGTTTTTGTTTATTTTTTCGTTATTATAATTATCGTCGGCAGTTGCGATAGCATCATTTAGACAACCATTGATGTAAGTAATTGAAAGACAATTTTTGTTATGTTATATATATTTATTTCTATATATTTTCAGATATTAAATTAATTCATATCGTCAATGTGGAAAAATGAAAATTTTTATATTTCGTTATTATAGTAAATTATTTGTAAAAGAATCACAAAAATATGTTTTATGATTTTCAGCAAATAAATTAACTAAATTACATTTTTTCTACAAATTTTTTGCGTTTTTTTCAGTCTACTAAAATTCAGCAAAAAATTTATTAATTTTTAGCAAGGCTTTTGTAGATTCAGCAAAACTTTTGCTGAATCTACAAATTTTGTTGCTAAAAATCAGCTCGCTGATTTTCAGCAAAAGATTTTGCTGACATTAGCAACTTTTTTGCAAGCATCCTCCTGACTAAAATTTTGCTGACTCAGCAAAATTTTTTGCTGACTTTACAAACTTTTTTTTTTGAGTGTAACATGTGGTTCATTTTTACTAAAGGGTGTTTTTTTTATTAGAGGTATAGAACTTTGAAATGGAATAAAACAAAGATGAATTTTTAAATTGACATGAAATTTACTTTATTCGAAAGATAATCTTCTGGCATTATAATTTAAATATGACTTCTGGCATATGACCGCCACGGCTGGCTCGGACGTAGTCTAATCTGGAGGTCCAATTTAAGATGAATTTTTTAAACATTTGTGGCCGTATATTGGCAATAAGGCGGCGAATGTTGTCCTCCAAGTGGGCTTATCGGCGTAGACTAGCGACTTTACATATCCCCACAGAAAATAGTCCAGCGGCGTTAAATCTCACGATCTTGGGTCCGAAACCTGAAACTATGCGGTTACCAAACGTTTCCTTCAATAAATCAATTGTGGCACGAGCTGTGTGACATGTTGCGGCGTCTTATTGAAACCACTGCTCCTGCACATCATGGTTGTTCAATTTTTGAACGAAAAAGTCTGTAATCATGGCTCTATAGCTGTCACCATTGACTGTAATGTTCTGACCAGTATCGTTTTTAAAGTACGGACCAATGATTCCACCAGCCCATAAAGCACACCAAACAGTCAGTTTTTCTGGATGTAACGGTGTCTCAACATACACTTGAGGATTATCATCACTAGAAATATGGCAGTTTGGTTTATTGACGTATCAATTTAACCAAAAGTAAGCTTCATCGCTAGCCAAAATTCGTTCGCGGTACGTATTGTGAACAGAACCATGATTTTCAAAATAAATTTGCACAATTTGGAAGCGTTGTTCAGGCGTCAGTCTATTCATGTTGAAATGCCAAACCAAACTAAACATAAATCACTTGACAGCTGACAAAATGGCCGCCAGTTAAAAAAGTGTTGCCAACTTAAAGTTCTATACCTGTATAAAAAACACCCTTTACAATTGTTAGTAATTTTTTAACATTAAAATACAAATGACAAGGTTAGATGGATTTACTGAAATGTAATTCGTCCTTTCTTTAAGTGAAATTTCATTTGTTTTTAACTACATTTGCAGTGGTCTTTACCTACATAGTATTCTAAGTGTAATTATATAAACAACCTGAATTCATTTATCTTATAAAATTTGAGTTAAACCAGGCGTAAAAGTGATATTTTTAATGAATCGTACTTACTGTTGTCCCATAATAAATTCATTATATATTATGGCACATATTAAGCGATAATTAACAAGGTTGGGCACCAAAACGAATAACGGTATCGGTTTTCCATTCGTATCGGTAAAACCGATACCGAAACATTAATAGCGTATGTATCGGTATTATTGAAAAAATTTCAAAAAAAATATAAAAAAAACGTTTTAAATTACAAACTTTATTGTGTTATAAAGTTAAAAGTAGGGAGTAAATACTCTGTAATTTTTAAGTTTGTATCTGCTAACAAACATGACCAAATTGTAGCCTGAAATATGCAAATTTTCAAAATTTCCAAATTTCAAGTAACGATTTTTTCATAACGAGTTTCCAGATTGAGCCAATTTTAATTTTGTATTTTTCTCCGACATGTCTAATTTGTATCTGAGAATTATTATGCTTTTATATTCATTAGCGCCGACACTGGAGTTCATTGAAAAACACAAAAAACCAATGAAATATGCTTATTTTGAATACCGCTTTATTTTTCGGGTGTATGAATTAAGTCAAATTTTATATTTTTGATAGAAACTATAATCCTTCAGCTTTAAAACAATGTGTTCATCATGTAGATATCTCTAGCAGAAAAATTTTAACTGCTCAAACCACTACGCACAAAAACAAGTCTTTTTAGTTTTTTTATTTTGCGTGAACCGGTAGTGCCGTGTGCAAAAATTAAATCCTCTTGGATTTTGGGTTTTCAGACCCTAAATATCATTTCCAGTTAGTTTGAGTAAAATCTAAGATATGCCAGCTTTGCCGATTTGGTGATTTCATACAGAATAACTCTAAACTTAAATATTATGTATTTAATTGTAATTGTTAAACTATATGTTGATTTAGATTGCATATACAAAAATAACCGGAAAATTTACCTGAAAATAGACCAACTTCAAAATTCTGTACATTAACAATGCGTGCTAGCTTTTGAAACCCTTTGAGGCAGTTGGTCTACTGATATTCTTTTTTCCAAAATTTGTTGCACAGCTTTATCAGGAACAGGAACTTTATGTACTAAAATAGTGTGTGTTTCGTAAAATATGCAAACTTAAATTTGTTAACTACAAAAATATGCATTTATTTTTTTTTAATAGTAATATTTTTCCAAATTTTCTTTTAAAAAAGTCTTAATTGGTATTTTGATAGTTTCGAAAAAAATGTACAAAAACCGTGAAAAGACAGGCACTTTAAATTAAATATTTTCAAGTTTAAAATAAAAAATTTAGTATTCATTGATTAATATATTCTCTGCATTTCTCATTTACTAAAATACTGACATAACTCAAAAAACACGATTTTCCAGAAAACGGGTTTAAAGTTTTCAATCCATAAGTGTCTTGTTCGACCCTTTCTCAAGTTTAAAATAAAAAATTTAGTATTCATTGATTAATATATTCTCTGCATTTCTCATTTACTAAAATACTGACATAACTCAAAAAACACGATTTTCCAGAAAACGGGTTTAAAGTTTTCAATCCATAAGTGTCTTGTTCGACCCTTTCTCTATATATTTGGTTACGTTTTTTATAAATAGGTTTTTTAATACATTTTTCTCTTAGTGAGAGTTGTGTGTAACTTCGCCAATTAACGAGAGACCGGTGAGTAGTACAGTTTCTCTATAAAGTTAAAAGAACAAAATATTTTTTCTCTTTCTCAATTTTTAAAATGCCAAAAAATAACTGTTAAAATCAGTAGTTTTTACCAATTTTCACAGTTGTTGGCTTAAAATTTTTTTAGTAAAGCAAAAGTTTTAGGCATTTTAACGCAAATTAAATTTGTCGCCTATTCAACTGAATTTACAGTTGATTTAACTGTCTTTTGCAGTATATTCTACTGACAAACTTTTTTGAGTGTACTAACTGTTCTACACTAACAAATATAAACTAAACATGTACTTTTAGGACCCCAACGAAAAATTTTGTGTTTTTATTGTATACCTATACTCATAAGAAAAGCTGTACACTCAGGGAAAAAGCTTCATCATATTTATGTAAACCTTCATAAATATGAAGAAAAACTCATAAATATGGTGAAGCTGTTTCATAAAAGAGCAAATTGATGACAGGCTTCTTCATATTTATGTAATGTTTCATAGATATGATGATGGAGTTTTATAAGTTTTTATGAAGTGCTTCATAAATGTTGTGACACATTTCATAAATAAGATGAATCTATTTCATAAGTTTCTATGAAATGTTTCATAAATCTTAAGAAAGGTGTTATAAAAAAAATTCATAAATTACACTGTGATAGTTTTTGTCCCGAAAAAAAATGAACTTCGATGAATCCTTTTCGAACTATTAAGGGGGGAGTCCCCTGATTGCAAAGGTACATTTGGAAGTGTCAGATTGGCTCCAGTTTTTGAGAAATCGGTATATATCAATTTTTCATGAATATAGCTAAGTCTGCGCTATTTAAAAAACATTTATTCGACTGTATTAGTTTTTTTTTGCCTTCTTAGCTTTCTTTTACGGAATGTTTTGACTTTTTTTTTCAAAATTTCACGTAATTTAAACCATTAATGTCGATCAAAAGTAACGATTTTTGATAATTTTTAGCCATTTTTTCAGGTTTTTAGGTCGTCTTACCAAAATTTTAAAACTTCGTAAATATGATGAATAATTGATGGCAAACGATTTGTGAATCAATTTGATCAATATAATGAAACTGTTTTCCCTGAGTGTACAAATAGTTGAAAATGTATCTACGACAACAGAAAAAAGTAACTGCGAAAGCAGAATGAATTTTCAATGAAGTTGAAAATTGCATCTGCTAAATTTAGGTGACCTAAATTTTTCGCTAAAATATACATAAGTTCAAAATTTTAACTAACTAGACTGTTAAATACATTGACCATACCTGCTAAATAAGCTAAGTATTTAGATAAATCAACAGAATTTTTAAGCTAAATCGACAGAAAATTTCTGCTAAAATTGTCGCTCCGGATTTGACCAGAGGCAGGTTAATATTTATTACCAGTAATATGAGTGGCTAATAAAGACTACTTAATAGGCACGGAGTAACGGTTTTTAGTCCATTTTGCTCTATCCCCACAGCGTACAATTGGAGTCCGAAAAAGGATGATTTCAAACCTCCTAAAATCATATAAGTGTGTTTTTCTGAGCGTTATTTTATGGCTCATAAAAGATGAGCATTATTGGAAATGTAACAATTTTCTGAGTCATTTAGTAATCTTTTATGATTAATTTTAGAGTCATTTATGAATGTTTTTCATATATGCTCATAAATAAGAGTCAATTATGTTTCTTATTAGCGCTCATATTTAAGAGTCTTTATGATTCATTATTTCTGACACTGATAGCGGAGACACAAAAAATAATTTTTTGCAACAGTTGCAGTTCAAATCAATTGGTAAATTTTTAAACTGGAGAATCGCGAATTTCTAAATATTAGCTTTAAAAATTAGTTCAAATACGGAAGAAATTTGTTCATGTAAGCAACATAAAAAATTATTTCAAATGAATTAGAGCCCGTTTAACAGACTTTTGTACTGACTTTTTTTTATGAGTGTATCTCTTGTGATATTTTTCCAGAACAGCTTACAACGCCAATTTTGAACAAAAACTAAAAATGTCATCGCATATGGTAATCCAAACATCTTTTAAAATTTCGATTTAGTTCAAAAGTTTTTGTTTTACCGATGAACAATACGGTTTTTGGGTGCGTATGATTGATTTTGTAATTAAAATTCAATATAACTCATACGTAGAAAATGTTATTTAACAATTTTTTATTCGCAAAAGTGTTATTGCATTTTTCTTTTTCTAATTAAACTGGATGAAGCGGGTATTTATAAGGAATTTTTAAAAGTTTAACTAAACGGCGGTCTTATACATAAGGTAAATGAAATACGATGTAATATATATTCTTTAGTCTCGTTTAAGTATTAGTTCAACATTTTTGTTGTAGAACTATTGAGGCGTTAAATTGAAACTATTTATTACCATCTGGTTAAGTCCGTTGTAGTTTTTAGTACAATTTATTTAGTACAATTTAAGCTCATATGCTACATTAATTCATGATATATGTTATACCACCCTGCTAACATACCCAAACGATATGTAATCCGATTTGTTACTTATACTCTCTAGCAGGGCCGTAGCCAGGAATTTCTTTTAGAGGAGGAGTTGGCTATAGTGTCTTGCCAGCGGTGGCCCGTTTGTGTTTTTCTGACTGGGTATGTTTTCTATAAGTACATTTTTAAAATTTGTGAAACTATTTTAACCATGTCGGCTAACGGGTCCTGGCTACGGCCCTGCTCTCTAGTACTAACAGTTCTTTCTACCTACTATACATTTACCCAAGAGAACAACTAAGAACCGTTACAAAAAAAAAAAGCTAAATGAGTATAATTACAACCCCCAACATTTCCATATAAATGCGATAAGAACTAGCACGTTTTTTTTTTGTAAATTTTGTGGGAATTTCTTATTCTCTACGAAACGAGAGGCAAGAAATCAAGTAATAAA
This sequence comes from Delia radicum, assembly GCA_021234595.1. NCBI lineage: Eukaryota > Metazoa > Arthropoda > Insecta > Diptera > Anthomyiidae > Delia > Delia radicum. The sequence continues at coordinate 128,283,538 of CM037855.1, forward strand.
ATGAAGAAGCGAAGAAAAGAGGAAGGGGAATAAAATTATGTATGCTATACGCAGCTTTGGTTGATAATGAAAAATATAACAATATGAAAAAAAGACGCTCAGAAACGAATTGTACAAGAGATTATGAAAACATTAAACCATTGATGGTCAAGTGTGGCAAAAATGGTTTTGCCAAAGAATGTACAAAAGTTTTGATTAAAGATTTGTCAAAATGGTGTCATAGAATTAAACATTGAGGTATAAAATGTAAACACTCAAATAGAGCTGCTTTTTTCAGCTTTTGATTTTTATCAATTACTTTCTTCAATAACAAAAAAGGTAAACAAAAATGCAATAAAAGTGTAGTCTAGTCAAAAGCGACTATTTATAAGGTACAAAGTGGTCTTTGTAAGCTATTTCGGATGCCTAGACACATTTAGATTGTATTGATATGTTCACAGAAGTTGTTCAGATTTACAATGGCTACAATTTTGTCATATATTGTTAGTAAAAAATTATGAGTCCCTGTAAGTTATGCTCAAAAAAGCAAAAAAAAAAAAATTTTTCTCCTATATTTTTTCAAAAAAGTGCAGGAAAACACGGTTTTTTGCACGTATAATGTTTACAAAATTTGTTCAGTAGACTCTTCACTACATTATTGCAAAATATAGTTAAGCAATAGCATCAAGTCTGAATTAGCTGTAGGCCAAAAACTGAGGACACATTTTTTTGAGTGGTGCACTGATTTTTAAAATTTTTTGAGGTCCATAAAAACAAATTGGTAGTCAAACTGGCCAAACCGAGTACAGGGTTTTACTAATCTTTGGTAGTACAATCGAACCTATACTGTCGAGTCCGCATTTTTCCAAAAGTCTTCATTTGTTGCACTGCGTTATTAGTTGAAAAACCTGTACTACACATAGAGAAAAATTAAGCTATTTGGCAACTGAACTTCGGTTACTACCACTCAAATTCTATTATTACGATCTTCAGTCGGTTGGTACAACTCAACATTAGTTTTCACAGCAAAGTTCGGTTAATTCAAATGAATTTTAGTTGCTGCACCCAAAATATTCGGAAATCTAATGTAAATATCGCTGTACTAACTGAATTTATATGTTGTTACCAGTAAAATACACTTCGATTCGGTTGGTACTTTATTTCTCTGTGTGTACATACCAGGCAGAAATTCAGGATCTAATAATAAAAAAATATGTTTTACCGGAAAATAGACACTGGACGTGAATACATTTTTTTACGAAATTAGTCGTTCCCACTTCGAATTTTAGCTTGTTTTATAATTAAGTGGATATCAATAAAATGATTAATTTCTATTCTAAATACGGTTTTTTATTTTGCGGGACAGCGGAAATTTTTTCAAATTTATCGAGATCCCGGGAGTTCACGCTCATTATAAAATATTTTAATTTGATATAATTTGTATTTGAAAAATTCAACTTTTCTTATACAAATAAATTAATTTACTAGAAACCAGTTACCAGTTAGTAGCACAATAATTCCCAAAAAAATAATTTAAAAAGCTAAAATTAGGAACACCTGAAACGCGTTTTTGAAATTCTTTCAAGTTATTACAATATCCAATAAGCCATATTTCAGCACAGTGTTTAAATTATTGTTTTTTCTTGTTTCGTCTAGAAGATTTCTTCTTTTTACCGTTAACGTTGGAAAATTCACTCCGTCGGATAGAATTAAATTTTTTTTTTTCAAAACTTTGCAAAATGTTTATTTAATGAAATTTAGGACCTGTTTGAAAAAGTTTTGAGCATCTCGAGATTTATATAAATTTTTAGTGTGGATTTTTTAAATTTTTTTTATAGAATAGTTTTAAACCAAAAAATTAAAATTTTTTTTATTTTTATTATTATTATTAATTAATAATCATATAATTACAAATTATATACTATTACCCTAACCGAGCACTAGCTACTATGGCGCGTTGTAGCGAAAACAGACCAGTGCCTCTGGTGGGAATCGAACCCACGACACCCCGCACTGATAAGCCAGTACGCTACCAACTAGCCTACCGGGGCGCACAAGTTAAAAATTTATAAATCGTATTTAATATAAACATAAAACAGATAATTGGAAATTCCATTATCTATTAAAAATATGAATTTAAAATCTGAACTCCAAAAACTTCTGTTTCTAGTCTCACTAGTTCGCTACATAAAAGATTTTAAAAAATCACTCAAGTTTTTAGTAGATTTTTAAATTTGTTTAATTAAAATTTAATTAAATAAAAAGTCAAAGACTAAAAACATAACAACTAATATTGCGGAAATAATAATAATTTTTGAATTTCAAATACATGTTTTTCGTAATTTAAATTTTAATTGGAATTAATTAATTTTTTTTTTTTATTTAAAATATTTTTTTATCTAGAATAGTTTAAAGAAATCAATTGATGTTTCGATTTCATATAAAACATCGAAAAAATTTAATATGTGCTACAAATTCTGTAAAATAATAAAAAACATATCCCGGGAATTCCCGCGCAAAATTCCGGAATTGCGGGATTGAAAAAAACTGCTGGATTCCCGGGACAAAAACCCCGAATTCCACACCAAAATTTGTTGATGATAATTCAACGTTTTTGGTGTGAAGTCACGTGATTTCTATCGAAATACTCCATACTTGTGATTAAAGTATTGAATTATTGTTTGTAGAAAATGTTCAATACAACAATGTCTTCCCCATTTATTTATTACCGGCAATCGATTTATACACTCATAAGAGAAAATTTAGTTCAAAAGTCTGTTTTAACGGGTTTCAACTCAATTGAACTAATTTTTTCTGTTCATATTGTTGAAATCTGTTATTTAACTAAATTTATCAGTTATTTCAGTTTACCACATGAACAAATTTCAGTTGTACTTGAACTAATTTGTTCTGTTAATATTTAGTTTAATTTTTCAAATGATTTTGATAATTTTTCTCAAATGTGTGTGCGCTAGTGATTATGTGTGCGTGCATTTCTATAATAAATGTGGTGGTGGTTGTTTTTCAAGTATGTATACATTTTGTACATAATAACAACAACAAGCGTTAAAGCGCATGTTTGTGCTTCAGTAAAAAAAATATGCCGAGGAGAAAGAAAGGCAAAATTTTGCCGGCAAAAATATTGAATTAATAAATAAATATTAAATAATATATTATTTATGTGATTATGATTAAATATTATTTTTCTCTTTCATCCTTTTAACATTTTCATACATGAAAATTATGATTAAATATTATTTTTCTCTTTCATCCTTTTAACATTTTCATACAATTCTTCATGGCTTTGTTAAAGAAAACTAGAAGCCAAGACAGACAAGAATGATCTAGAAAAATAAACGCGGTGATTGCAAATGTGTATCTATTTTTTGTAGGAAGCCAAGCCCGAAACAAGAAAAAATGTTGCAGTTTAAAATATAATTAAACTGATAAAATGATAAAGTTAGTATTAAAATAAAAAATATATTTACTGATGTGAATATGATTAAATATTGTTTTACTCTTTTTCAGCCCATTAATACTTTCAAACAATTCTACATGGCATTAATAGAGAAAGCAAAGCAAACACAAACAAGCATGGATGATATAAAAAAGTGAAAAATAAAACGATATTAAGTGAGTTTAATGTGTTTTAAATTTTGTAATTTGTAAAAGAATAAAATTAAATGAAATTTGTGTTCATTTAATAAGTAATTCCCATCCAGCAAGCTTTGAGCCTTCAAAAACTATGAAGTGTATTTCGGATCCCTCTTTTTTGGACTCATAAATGTATTATACATATTTGATACATTTTTTTAAAATTAAATATTTTTTAATGTCAAAAATCACCAAAAATAACCATCAATTTTAAATATTAAACACCAAAAATATTAGTTTGACATACAAATTTTTTATCTGTACGTTAATTTTAAATTGGGCTCTTAATAATTGGACCATAATATCTAGCCCCCCTGTATTCAATTTAACACATTTAGTTTCACTGGATTGAATCATATCAAACAATATCAAACTCAATGCAATATAATCCATAATCCATACGGTCCACCATATCAAATATATATATCAAATTTGATACATTTCTTTGTTGCATCATATTAATTTATTTAATTGGGAATTTATAATGTTTGAAGGAAAAACAATAACGCTTTACCCGCATTGTTTTATTTACTTGATGAGAAGTGAATTCAAATCAAAAATATAACATTTTTAATTAATAACAAAAAACAAATGATCTTGAACTTGAATAATCTTGCTCACACAATAACTTTTAATATTTTAAAATTTATTTAAAAAATTGTCTGTAAATTCCAAAATATTTTCGAAACAACAGAGTATCAAAATTTATTATTACGTGTGACATTACAAATCCACTCTAACTGAAAAGTTTTAGAACTCAGAACAGATCACGAAAATAAATTTTAACTTTAATCGTAACAGTCTCTTATAAAAAGTCTTAAAATTATTGCCACTTTATTCATTTCCAACCCGATGAAAAAATTCCTATATAAGTATATATAAGTATATATAATCATATATTGTTATATATATAATTCATTATCATATCATAGCTGATCCGAAAAATGGCATACATAAGCTTATCTTATGAGATCCCATGGGATCTCATCTGATATAGTTTGATTCGAAAAATGGGTCTATCTAATTTGATCAAGTTATATATAATCTGACGTGATTTCAGTTTGCCTAATATGTGAAGCCATATACAACTATATGTGAAACTGATAGATTTTTTTTTTTAATTTTTACCATATATGTTTATATTTAATTATATATAACTGTGATAGAATTTTTCTTTTTAATTTTAATTTTAACACTTATATTTATGTGGAATTATATGTGATATTTTATATAAAAGTAATAGAATTTGTTTGTTTTTCTTCTATCATATATACTTATATTGAAGTATATATGATCTTATATTTAACTATATAAAGTATATATGATGAGATAAAAATATCAATTTATGTATAACACGAAATGTACCGATATATGATGATTTATAGAACTGTAAGTTTAAGTAAAAATAAATATGAGATGTGAATTGTATATCGTTACATATGGCAATATATGTATTTATATGTAATTATATCAATTTATATATGACTAAATATATAGTGTTTTCATCGGGAAGCCAAATTCATGTAAAAAAAGTGTTCCTTTATACGGTTAAACAAAAAAAGTTTTGGCAGTAGTATGGTGCATAGATTACATAGAACTCAAACTCTTTGCCATTAGCTGTCAGTGCTCGTAACTCATGAGAATGTGTTGGACATAGATGTTATTACTTTATACAAAATATATTTGAATGTGTATAAAAAAATGTGTTTGTTGATAAAAAAAGAATAATAAGAGTTTTATATCTATGTAATCTATGGTATGGTGTATGAATGAGTAGAAATATACATTCGTACATTTAGAAATAACGTATCTATAGCAAACAATATTTCTTTTGGCGAAACAAAACTTACTCGTTTGGTAAAATAAAACAAGAAGAGTCTTTATGAGTTCATTTTTGTTACCTTTCAATTTAGTAGACTGTCAGAAATCAGCAAATACGTTTCCAAAAAGTAAGAAGCTGAACACATATTATAAAATTTGGTAAACCAAAAAAAAAAATTAAATAATTTTAACAAAATTTAAACCGAATCGCAGAAAATTGATTAGAAAAATAACAAAATTAAAGACTGATTTATAGAATTTATAAAAAACAAATAAATTGTTATAACGAAAAAAAAACAAAAAAAAAAAAATACAAGCAATTTAAAAGAAATTTTCTTATTCGTATTTGGGTGTGTTAAAAAATAATGTTTAAAAGTTCCTCTACAACGTCCATTAAACAATTGTGGTTGGTTGGCAGTAAAACCCATAAAAACGTTAAATCTTTTAATGGATTATTATCATCGTCATCATCAAAACGTTTTAAGGCTACCGCTTTGAATTTAGCTCAACCCATTGAAGATTCGAAATTGGATTATGTACCCACAATAGAACAACGTGCTAAATTTGGTCATACCGGAAAATTACTACAGGAAAAAATTGCATCAGAGGTAAGTTATGAAAACCAATATACAGAAATTTTAATTGCCAGTATCCTGATTCCTTGAAATGGTTTTATATAAGGGTTAAAGCGTTTTTTGTTTTGTTACTAGGAGTTTTATCGATTTATTTAGTTTTTTTTTTGGTGGTGTGGCATACATAAAAGAGTGATAATCTTTATGAAATGTTTAAAGAGAAAGTTAAAGAATTTTTGGCTAATATTTGAAATTGCTTTTAAAACAGCAAAATGTTTATGAAACTTTAATTTAGAATAAACTGCAACGAAAAAATTCAACAGTTACTGCAAGTCCGTTTTTCTTTTGGCTAAGAAAAGCATTGTGAAATACACTATTGAATTTTATTTAAAAAATGTTATATTTGAAGAAGTGTTTACAATTATTCGACGTAGGCGTTTAAAAGGTTAAGGCATTATTCGAATATTCGCGAAAATTGATTAACTGGTTATTCTGGTCGATTAATCTAAAAAATTATCGATTAAACGTTTAAAATGTATTTCTTTGATTTTTTATTAATAAAAACACACTAAAAAAAAATATTGTAGAAAAAATTTCAATTAAACTTTTGTTTGATTTCAAACTGACTTTGCATTAAATGTTTAATTATATGTATTAAATGTTTAAATGAAAATTAATTTGGTGCACACAAAATTTCAAATTTATATAACCTATAATGACAAAAAAAAAAAAATGCCAAAAATCTAAAAAAATCACAAAAAATGGAAAAATATGTCAAAATATTAAAAAAAAACACGAAATTAAAAAAATTGCTGCAATTTAAAAAAAATCTCTGAAATTAAAAATATTAATACAATTAAAACAAATTAACAAAATTGAAAAACAAAAAAAAATCATAAAATTGAAAAAATTCACCAAAAATAAAAAAAATCACCAAAATATAAAAAACACCAAAATTAAAAAAATTGCCGAAATAAAAAATGCAAGAATTCAAAATTTTTATTTTCAAGACCCAGTGTGCCAAACGGATCCGTTTCGGATCCGTAACGGATCCGCTTCTTCGTATTTTCTATCCGTAACGGAATCCGTTACTGATCCGTTACGGATCCGCAAGCGGGAGAAATTCCTCTCGAAAAAACGGATTTAAAAACGGATTTTATGTCCGTTTTTTGGATCCGTTACGGACTCGTTACGGACATCATATTAGGATCCGTTACGGACCCGTTTGTTTTCATAAAACGGATCCGTAGCGGAATCCGTTACGGATCAGTTTTGGATCCGCAAGCGGGAGAAATTCTTTAAAAAAACGGATCCAAAAACGGATTTTATGTCCGTTTTTTGGATCCGTTACGGACTCGTTACGGACATCATATTAGGATCCGTTGCGGACCCGTGTATTTTAATAAAACGGAATCCACTGCGTGGTTTTAATAAAAAAAGATTTAATATTGTGATGAATTTTTTGTTTTAATTACAAATTCATTTTGCTGGGTCCACACAAGGACCTTTTCATAAAAAAAAACTCAATTATTAAAAACTGATTTTGCTGGGTCCACACAATGACCTTTTCTTAAAAAAAACTCAATTAGCGATTACACTGTCAAATCGCGATTACACTGATTCCGTTTTTTAACTCTATTACGGATCCGGAACGGGTCCGTAACGGATCCGCATCCGTTTTTGTGCGCATTGGGGATATAGACTTTTTGAATTTTATTTACCCGCCCGAGTAAAAAAATTTATATATAATCATGTATAACACTATATAATTAGATGTAATTATATGTGCTGTTGATTATTGAAATTTATATATATATATGTGCTATATAAAATTATATATGGTCCAATATATAATAATATCTGTCTTATATAAATATATAAAATTATATATAACCATTTTTGGGATATAATTATATCTGATTATATCAGATTTAATAGAACTATATATAATTCTATTCACCAATTTCCGTATATAATTATGTATAATATGATATGGCTTATATAAATTTTTTTAATCGCGCGGTTAAAAAAGTTCATATAAGATCATATATAATCATCCATATTCGTACATACTAGAAAAATGAACCTACATTTCTATACATGGACAAATATGGTCATATATATTAATATATTATTTTATATGGTCATCCATATACGAAATGTTTTATAAATATTGATGAAATTGTTACATTGGACAAAAATTTATGAAACTTATTCCTGTTTTTCTTTGGGTGTACTGCATACTGAAAGAATTTGGCGGAAAATGCTTTCTTGGTATATGAAATGTTGTGGTTAAAATTTGCTTCTAAACGTGTTTGCTTTTAAGAAATGTTAAAGAAACTGCGATTTTTAAAATTAACTTCTAAAAATTTTTATTGGAGAAATTTTTAATTTAATTTACATAACTTGAGGATTTAATTTTTGCATCAACATTAGAAATTCCCGTTTTTATATTCTATTTTCAAGGTAAAATTAGTGCAATAATTAAAATGTCACTAACTGTTTTTTTTTTTTTAATGAAAGACGATCTCAAAATTTTGTTTAGGTAAAATGAAATCTGACAACAAAACAGAAAGACGAAAAAAAAATATAAACCAAAATACATAATAATTAAAAAAAAAACAAATCAAGTTCCAAAGTTCATTATCAAAATCAATGATATTTTTTATTAATTCTTTTTATGTCTGGCTGGTCAGCGCCCATTTTTTTCCAGTTCTTCATCTAACATTTTTAGGTTTATTTACAAAACAGAAGACAAAATGTATAACGTGACCAACTGTTTTTGATCCAAAAATGGGACCCGGCTGACGAAAAAGCGGGATTTTTATGCAAAAGGCGAGACATTTAAGTTTTTTATGCAAAAATATAGCACATTTTTTAGTCAAAATCGCTTGTTTACAGTTTTGAAGAAAATTTGAAACTGACAAATTTATAACAATCTGTGTTAACGAATCTGAAATTTAAATTAATAAAAATAATTTTTGTGCCGAAAAACGCTAAGATTACGAAAGAAGATTTTTCTAGAAACTTTCCGTACAATTTTTCATAAAAAAAATCCTCAAATTCTGAGATATTTTAGTTTTATAGGGGCATTGTTAACTGTTCCAACATTTTTGCTAAGAAAATTGACAGAGTACAGTAAAAAAAGTTTATTAAAAAAAATAATAAATAATACGAGGCGGTCCCAAAATTAGCCGACCTAACAAAGAAAACACAACAAATTTGGGAAAAATTTTGTTTATTTCATTTTAGCTAGATACACTTTTCCCAGCGATATTCAATAGCTTCGACCCTGTTTGCAGTAAGAACTGTCTAGCGCCGTAAAAAAGCCAACAACCGTACTCTCTTATTTCATCTTACCATCGAGTAATTTTTTCAAGTTTGGAAACAGAAAATAATCCGAGATAGCTCAATCTGGCGAATAAGGTGCGTGATGAAGCAATTCGAACTTTAAGTATTTGTCCTTGGCAATCGCAATAGTGGATGTGTGAACTGGTGTATTGCCTTCTAATGTAAGCAAACGCGGCAACCATCTTGCTCGCGGCTTTCTCATCTCCAAGTTTTTGGTCAATATGCGATACATAGTACTTTTTGAAATACCCATTATTTCAGTCAGCTCACGCACCTTCAGTCGACGATCATCCAATACCATTTTGTTGATTTTCTTAATCGTTTCTGCCGTGGACACCTCAATTGCTCGACCACTAACGGTGACCAATTTTTCCATGTTTACACTCAGGGAACTTCTGCTTTAGAAATATGTAGTTGTTTGGGTTGTAATACAGTTTCTTTATTTTTTGTAAATGTCAGTCATTTGTAGAACTAATTCAAATTGTTACTAAGTTTTTGGTTCGTTTAAAAAAAAACAAAACCACATCAAATGACTGTTTTATGATTTTATATTCATTTTTTACAGTAGTTTTCTGTTAATTAAAAAAATAAATGTTTGTTTATTTTTTTACTAACATGTGGTTAATTTTTACTACAATTGTGGTTCATTTTTTGAACATTAAAAAACAAATACCAATGTTAGTTGAATTTACTGAAATGTAAGTCGTTCTTTCTTTAAGTGAAATTTCATTTGTTTTTAACTACATTTGCAGTGGTCTTTACCTACATAGTATTCTAAGTGTAGAAATTCACTGAAATCATTTATTTTTGATTACTCAAAAGAAAAAATACTGAACAACGTGGCGCCTTGAAACTTAGAACATATGTTTTATAAGGCTGCAGGTTTTTACCAAAGTATTTTTTTTTAAATGCTGCAAACTTCTATACGTCATGTCAGCTAATACATAAACTCCAAATACAGCAAAAGTTTTAATTGAAAGAACACCTGTCCTGTCCTTTAAACCCTTTATGTTCGGATGACTTTATTTCAATTAAAAAACTCCTACATTTCCAAAATTTTAACACAAGATTGTTATACAATAAAACGTTTGGAAAAGATTTTATTGTTGTTTTGAAAACTGTATTTAGAAGTTCTAAAATAAGAAAAATCGGATATTTGGTTTAAAAGAGCGCGAAAAAATTCAAGACGAGATCCGCCTTTAAAAAACGGGATAATTCCGCCAAAAGCGGGATGGTTGGTCAGGTTATGTACGAATTAACAACTTCTCGAAGCTTCATTTTAGCCACAGATATGAGGAGAAGAAATAATCTTTTAAAGATCTATAGAGAAAGGGTTCAACATTTGATAGAAAGAGAAGTACTCATATTTTTAAAACAAAAAGTGACTATTAAAGATAATCGAGTTGAAGTTTCTTTTGCTTATTTGCCATTGAATTGTTTGCCGTTTTATTATAAATTTAAAATAATTTAAAAATAATGCTGTTAAGTTACTTATGTACACAAGTTCTATGTGTACAGTGCGTTCCATTAAACGCGCTACACGAAATTTTTAAAAGAAAATATTAAATTTGAAATCTAAAAGACTTATTTAAAAAAAAGCTTTTTCTTTGACTAAAATTCAGTGCAAGTAAACTCATTTATTTGTTACTACTAATATAAAAAGCTCTTTTTTATAAAAAAAAAATTATATTTTGATGCAAATAAAGAATGCTTATGAAAAATGTTTACATTTTATTTTCATTATAACTTTATGAAAAGAAAAAACTAGAAACAAGATTTATATGGGAAAATCTACGAAACCGTATGATTTCAGATTTAAAAAATGAAAAATTTCAAATGAATGGCACACAATTTTTTTCTGGATTAGCTTATTTAAAATACATTAAAAAGCAATAATGCGTTTGCGTGAATTTAATTTTTTGAGTGCTGAAAAAGTTATAAACAAAAACACGCAAAACTTTTCAATTATAAAATTTTTTGATTTTTCGGAATTGTGTCGGGATTCGAGTAACCTTTCCAAAAAGCGTTTTGGCAGTATTTGTTTTACAGTAATTCAAGTGGTCTACAGAAAAAATCATTGGCAAAGAATTGGCTATGCCAACGTTGGGAAAAATTAATTTCCCAGTGCTATCCAGCCAGAAATTACCAACGGCTCAAAAGTCTAACCACTTTTAAAGAAAGCATTTATTTTATAAAAATTATGATGCTTTGTTTAAAAAAGTTTGTAGTCGGAAGATTTCGAGTTTGAGCCCGGTTTCAGGCAAACCATTTTATGTGATTTTTTTAACTTTTTAATATTTTTTCCATATAAAATTGTTTTTTTTTTGTTTCTGGAAAAGGTCTTTGTTTTCTCAACGTTGCCACGTTGTTTCCATTAAACCTTATGCCAGTGCTGACATATTTGAGCAGCCAACTGTTACCCAGCAGTTGTGATTTACTTACCTTTTAAGCTATAAAGTATTATATGTCTCGTTAGCTTAGTGGTTAGCTGTCGGCACCAATCTGGAGAGGGACCAACAAAATTATACATAAACTTTCTAACTTTATTTTGGAAAATATATTTTTAGACCTTTAACATTTAATGGTTTTACCCACATTTTGCCTAATTTCAAAATTTTGTTTCCTTAAAGCTTGTCCGATACTTTTTAAACAGACGGACCTTTTGTCTAATGCTGTTATCATTTTGGTATTGGGAGAGCACTTGTTGCCAGCACTTGTACCACTTGCAAAAGTACGTTTGTCTTTTTCTGACTGGGAGATTTTTTGTTTCTAAATAAGAAATACTTTCTAACAGTGTTATTATTGCTCAGTTTTTTCTTGATTCGTTATTGCAACAAAAATATAAAAAATTTTGAAATATATTATGAAATAGGTTCAAAGAGAGTTGTAAACCTAAAACATCCCAGAACTACAACGAACCTAAAATCATAGATTACATAGATATCAAACTCTTATTCTTCTTTTATCAACAAACACATTTTTTCATACACATTCAAATATTTCTCGTATAGTATGTCCTACACATTCTCATGAGTTACGTGCACTGACAGCTAATTTCAAAGATTTTGAGATATATGTAATTTATGCCTAAAATGTCGAGTTCAAATAATTGAAATTCATGAGACAGTATTAAAAGTAACAAAATATGTTAAAAGAAATATTAGTTTTCAGATTTAAAATGGAAAAAAAAAGATATAAATTAAGTGTAACCAAAAAATAGCAGCTTTTGACGAAAAAACGAAAAATCGCTAAGTCTCGCTGCGAATCGCAAATATTTTCCATTTTTTTTAATTTCTAGATTTTCATGTTGAATTTGATGTACAAATCTCGTTTAAAGCTCTTCATTTCATAAAGCTATGAGGAATACAAAATGTAAACATTTTTCGTAAGCATTCTTTGTCTTTGAATTATAAGCGATACGATAAGGTTACCAATAATGCTAAATCATTATTAAAATTATTTCGAAAGTAATATTTTAGTGTCAGCTCTACTTTATTAATAAGAAACAAACGGTACTTTAAGTTTAACGGTATTTAAAGAGAAACATAAATCAGCTGAAATAGATTTAAATCGGACACGTTAAATTATTAAGTTGGTCTATCCACATTGAATTCTAATACAAATTATTTCGAGGGTGGCATATATGAGGAACTTCAAAAAATTTTCGTCACTTTGAGGTAAAATATTTTCCAAAAATGTTTTATATGAGATGTTTTTGTATATGTTAGCCGATGTTTAAGCATGCTAAATCAATTCGCGTTAATAATTTTTCTTTAACGGCGCAAACATTATGGCGATTTTAAGTTTCAAGCAAATTAAAAATATTAAAATTACTGTTTTTGCTTAGATTAAATAAAAGCTATATCAACTTTCTGATTGCATTGCATTTATCACATTTTAAAATATGTACCGCCAAAAAATATAAAATTACATAACAAATTTTTGTTTTTGCCATTTATTAGAACTTGAAAAGAAACCACGATTATTTTGGAAAACATGCAATTTTTTTGGGTTTAGGGTTTTTAAAGGGTGGTTAAATTTCAAGGGCCGATGTTGATTTTGAATAAAACACAAACTATTTAGGAAATTATTGTAATTTTATTTTATTATGATATATTGGTATTACTCAATTATGTATGGAACAAAATATCGGCCAAATGGGCGCCGCGACCACGGCGGCACACCTCCATCCGATGGTCCAAATTTTCGATGACGCTGAGGCATAATGGAGGTTCTATGCCGTTAATGTGCCGAATTATCTCATCCTTTAGCTCTTGAATTGTTGCTGGCTTATCGACGTACACCTTTTCTTTCAAATAACCCCAAAGAAAAAAGTCCAACGGTGTCAAATCACATGATCTTGGCGGCCAATTGACATCGCCATTACGTGAGATAACACGGCCATTGAATTTGTTGCGCAAAAGAGCCATTGTTTCGTTAGCTGTGTTTCAAGTGGCACCGTCCTGCTGAAACCACATATCGTCCACATCCATATCTTCCAATTCGGGCCATAAAAAGTTCGTTATCATCTCACGATAGCGAACACCATTCACAGTAACTGCCTGACCGGCCTCATTTTGGAAAAAATACGGCCCGATGATGCCGCCAGCCCATAAACCGCACCAAACAGTCACTCTTTGTGGGTGCATTGCTTTTTCGACAATCACTCTTGGATTCTCATTCGCCCAAATGCGGCAATTCTGTTTATTGACGAATCCACTGAGGTGAAAATGTGCCTCATCACTGAAGATGATTTTCTTCGAAAATTGATCATCCACTGTTGCCATTTCTTGCCACCAATTTGCCCATTCACGACGTTTGGAATGGTCAAGAGGCTTTAGTTCTTGAGCCAATTGCACCTTGTAAGCGTGTAAATGCAAGTCTTTATGCATAATGTTCATCAACGACGAGCGTGAGAGGTGCAATTGTTGGGCACGATGACGAGTTGAGGTGGACGGCTCTTCAGCCACCCTATCGCGAACAGCAGCAATATTTTCTGCAGTACGAGCTGTACGAGCATGCACTGGTGTTCTCACATCTTCTACAGACCCGGTTTGCTCGAATTTTTCCACGATTTTTGCGATTGTACGCACATTTGGACGATCAAATTGACCAAAAAAATCACGAAGTGCACGATATGCATTTTGATTTGAACGCCCATTTTCATAATAAGTCTGGATAACTTTAACACGTTGTTGGATTGTGTATCTCTCCATGGTTCAAATTGAGTAAGTCTGAAATAGAGAAATGTCAAATAAAATTCGGAAAAAAACTTGGCGTTTAGGTGTGGTTCACATTCAACATCGGCCCTTACAATTTAACCACCCTTTAGTTCGCAGGAAATCATATACTTTTAAATTCGCAAAATTCTGAATTACAATTAATATTTTCTGAATTTCAAATGATGTTTTCGGATTTTAAAATAAATATTCTAAATTTCAATTGGTATTTTCTGAATTTCAATTGATATTTTCTGAATTTCAATTGATATTTTCTGAATTTAAAATGATCTGATCTGATTTTCAATTGATATTTTCTGACTTTCAAATTTAAATTCTAAATTTCAATTGATATTTTCTGACTTTCTTATGGAAATTCTGAGTTTCAATTGATATTTTCTTAATTACAGTTACAAAAGGTGTAGTGAGTCCATTTTGTATTGGTTTGGATCTGAAAGTTAAAAACAGTGAGGAAAAATTAATAAAAAACTCTTGTTAGTTTCAAGTAATTTTTTAAATATTTCGTTTTTAAATGGCCATAAATCCTTAAGGTGACGATGTTTCAACTTGAAAATTTGCCTTTCATAGCTTTTGAGTATAGTCAATCTAACCCTGTCCATCGTTCCTCTCAACTCATAAAACCTTGAGAAATAAAAGGCATCTAAAGTCAGTTTCAAAAGGTGTCGAAAATTTTTGAAGTAGGTCATATGTGTGAGTGGGAAAACTTACTTAAATTTACGATAGTTCAAAATCATAAGCTGATGCGAAAAAAATTAATAAAATTTATGGGATCCCCCACGATTTAGTCTGATCACAAACATTTTTATCAAATTAGTATTGGTAAACAAAAAATAATAATATAATATAATATTTCTTAAAAAAATTACTAAAATGACCCATGAAAATTGCAGATATAGGGTTAACATATTCTACGAAAAATGCCTCTTAAAATTCTGTTGGGAACATCCGAACTCAGAATTTAGATCAAAGAAACTATTACACTTATTCAATAGTGTTGGCGAAAAAAATGAAAACTTCAAACGGCCATAAAATTTGACTGCACCCAAACAGGACCAAATCCTTTGGGGGTTTTACTATACTAACCTTACACATAGAAATTATTCACTCCCAAAAAATATGTTGTACATTGTTGTTAACAACTTGACTACAATCTTAAAGAAAAAATAGAAGAGAAAACTTTTATTCAAATACTTGCCAAATACATGTTGAAAAAAAAAATTTTTTGCCCTGTTGATTGCGATCTTTTTTAAAAATTATTTACGTAGTTTGGTCAACCAAAAAATGTTCCATCAATCATGAGCTGCTGAAATCGGGCCAGACGATCAGGTTACCCGTACCGAACACAATTGATTTGCAAAACGAACAAAATATGGGACAAATTCACAAATTTGACAAAAATTCCGCATTTTTAACTTATACACCTGATATAATTTAGTATATCTTGAAAACCTGATGAAATGCAGAAATTCTCAGATTCGTATTCAGGGCACAGCAAGCCTTTAGAAAAATAAGATTCAGTCTCAGGGTTTTGACCTTACTAAAATTTTGTAGGGCTGTGTTGTCATTACTTTTAATTTAGTCCTAAACTATTAGAAAAAAATTAGTAAAAATGTTTGCTAAAACTACTAGAAATTATTTCTAAATGACGTAGCCGGAAAAACTGCTAAAATTAACAGATATATTTTCTAAATATTAGAACGATAAGAATAGCAAAAATGAAACTGATTGAATCTTGAAAATTGTTGTTATATTTGAGCTAAATTTTAGTTAAATGAAAGTTACAAACTAATCTGGTAAAATCAGCAAAACATTTTGGCAAATAGTAGTACACAAAAAAATATGAAGTTTTCAAAGTTGTTTTTTTTTTAGATATTTTTTACGAATTAAAATCCGCTCTTTTGCAATCAGCAGTTTACAATTTTTTAGCAAAAAAAACCTTATTTTAATTTAACTAAATTTAAGAAAAAAATATAGCAACAATTTTGTTGATATTACAGTTTTTGTTAGCTGTTTTTTTATCATCAAATATTTATCAAATGTTTTTGCTGATTTACATACAAATTTTGTTAATTTAACAGTTTTTTCCTGTTCTTATCTTACTAATAATTAGCAAAAAAATATGCTAATTTTAGCATTTTTTTTTTTCAAACGACATTTTCAACAAATTTGTATTAGCTTTTTCTGCTACTTATACATGTTTATTTCTATAACTGTACGATTAAAAAAAGTATGTTTTTTGTATGTGAATATACTTATAGTGCTTTTAAACCCTATACTCAGTTTTTGTGGAGCATTTTGTTTCAGTTTTTAGACCATGTGTGATACATATTTTTTGCAACATTTCATATTCGCATGTTGTTCATTAATAACGTTTTTTTTTTTGTCACGCACTGTAGGGTAATATACTGTAAAACATGTGTGTTCATAATGACTACGCATTAACGCTTAATTTTCTTTCAACTGATCTCTAGAAATGTGGAAAAAATGTGGGGTATTGTTATGACGCATTTAATTTGACGTGGTAATTTTTTATCTTTTATCAAAGTTTAGTCAGTGAAAATGATAGAGATTTTATGCGATGAGTTGGCTTCTGAATCAGTGACATGTGTTTTTGAAATCAGTTAACACGAATACAGTAATTCCAAATTATCTTATCAGCGACTTATAAAAATCAGTATAACCCTCTAACGGGTAAGGGTGTCTCAGGGCAGCCTTCATAAAGTTGACCACAAAAGCGTAGAATGAGTCTTTTATACTAAGAAATTAATACATTCCGACAGAAAACTAAATTTACCAAAATTTTTGCAAAGAAATTTTTTGTGTGACGTCCACGATTTGACAGCAACAAAAGCTTAAAAATTTAAAATTTCAAAAAATAATTATTTAAAAAAAAAAATACTTTTTAAAAATCTAAAAAATTAATTTCAGTTGACTTAAAACGATTGATAATGAAATCTAAGTAAGATCGAAGCTTTATCTTTAATAATAAGTCCTTAATTTGGTCCAAGGACATATGGGATTTTATCAGGATACCTTTAAAGGATACCTCGTCTTAACTTATAAACTAATTGACGGATTTTTATAAAATTTGACAGAAAGAAGACATTAAGTATCAGTAGCAAAGCGTTAAAGTTTAAACAATATATTTGAAGTTCAGATACTTTTTCGACCAATTTCTATTTTTCCAAAAAGCGAAAATCGACACATCTCATTAAATAGAAGAACAAAAAAAAAATTAGTTTTGGATTGTGGTTATATCTTGATAAGAGCAATGATTTTTGGAAAAAACTTCTCTTTTATATGCGTTAATTTTCGAGATACACGCTAAACCTATTTTGGCTCATATCGCCTAAAGTACACTCAGGGAAAAAACTTATTCATATTTATAAAAACTTCATAAACTTTAATTGATTTTGTCTTCATTGATTTTCGTCAAAAATAAGATGAAGCTGTTTCATAAGAGAGCTAATTGATGACATGCTTCTTCGTATTTATGAAATGTTTCATAAATACGTTTTATGTAATGATTCATAAATGCTGTTTCATACCAACACCTGAATTAAGTCACTTGAGACAATTATTTTTCAGCCTTTAATTGCAAATGATATTTTCTAAATTTCAAATAAAAATTCCAATAAAAAGCTAACATTTTCTTCACAAAGTCTATGAAACTTTTTCATAAATTTTTATGAAGGCGGAAATAACTCATGTTGTTCGGGTAATCAATTAACATCCTTTATTTTCTGCGTTTGGTTGATATATATACCTGATCGAAACCTTGAGTTTCTTGTGGATAGTGGATTAGAATGAGGCTGAAGATGACCTAGTCACTTAGGCCGAATGTGCGGCAAGATTTTTTTTCATTTTCTCTTAAATTTACTAAAAATTAGTGTTTTCTATTTGTAATTATGATGTCAAACCTGACAATTCAAAATGAAATGCAGTTTGTCATCATATTTATGAAAACTTCATAAATATGATGAATAATTAACGACAAACGATATATGGAACAATATTATCAATATGATGAAACTTTTTTCTCTAAGTGTAGGCAACGATAAAAGTTTTTGTATAAAAACTTATTGTTTATTTTTCGAGACGAGCACATCTTTTGAATTTCATTGCAAAACTGCGTTAGCCCGTTAGGGGTTTAATAATAGGTGCACATCTACCGATTAATTTCATCAACACCGTTTTTTAAATGTTATCTATGTCTTAGCAAATGATTCTAAATTTAAAAATAATTCAAATATTTTAATAATAAAAATAAACAAAACAAAAACATGATAGACAAATTTTTTATCTCTATATTTTGATTATTCAAAAAATTAAAAAAAAAATATTAAAAAAACCAAATGCAGTAAAAACCAATTAAGATTATTTTCGAGTGACCAAAAAATTTTCCGTTATTTTTCTTTTCGTGATAATAAAATTATATGTATTATATAAATTTAATATTATATATATTATAAAAATTTGTATTATATATTTTATATATATAGATTTATAAAATTTATAAATTGCGTAAAATTTATTTTAAGTAAAACTTCAAAAAATTTTCTTTACAATATGCATTTTAATGCAAAATAAACAAAAATAGGCATTAACACTAAAATATGTAACAGAAAATATGTAACAAAATATGCATTCAAATATGCATTTATAGCAAAATATGCATTAACAAATCGATGCCATTTTGTTCCAAATTTCTTGATTCGCAAAGATATTTGGTTACCATTGATTGTTCTCCAGCTAACGACAATAAACATTTTTTTACATGAAGTTCCGAGCCCTAGTTATAAGCGATGTTTACACAGAAAAAATTATCAACCCAAAATATCTAATTAAAGATTTGATTTGAATTAAATTTGTTTCTAAGCAAATATTTAATTGAATCAATTAATATTTTAATTGATTTTTAAAAATATAAATACATATTTTATTTTAGAATTATTTTTTCATATACTGTAGCCTAAACAACAAATATTTAGTATACGAGGGCGGATCAATAAGTCCGTGACTTTTTGAATGAAACACAGTTTTTTTTTTTATTTTTCAACATAATCTCCTTTTTTTTTTGCAAAAAAAAATATTTATTTTTCAACATAATCTCCTTTTAGCTCAATACACTTAGTCCAACGTTTCTTCAATTTTTGTATCTCTTACAAAACATAGGATTTTTCGAGATCCATAAAATAGGCATTTCTTTGCCATATGGAGTCGTTTTTTTTAATCCTCGTTAAATCGGTCCAATAAGTGGGCATAATATTCGCCTTTTATTGTTTTTCCCTTTTGAAGGTAATCGATGTGGATTATCCCGCGTGCATCTCAAAAAACTGTTGCCATCACCTAATTGGCCACGATAACGCTTATGGTCAACTGAGGGACAACGCGGCACCCATCTTGCAGACAGCTTTCTTAAACCCAACTGATCATTTCAAATCGAAACCACACTGACATATGAAATGCCTATGGCATCAACAGTTTCACGCACTTTTACTCTTCGATCATGGATTTTTTCGACCTTTTTTTTTTAATTGGCCGTCCAGAACGTTCAGCTCCATTTGTACTTGTGCAATCACAACGAAAATCAGTAAACCACTTTTTTTTCATTGAAATCGATGATGCAGAGTCCCCATAGTATTTATCAAGCTTTTCCTTGGTTTAACTGACGGTTTTTTTTTGCAAAAAATAATGTTTAATGAGCACTCGAAATTCTCTTTTTTCCATTTAAAAAAAAATGCACAAGGTTGTATGTTTTGAACAGCTGTTAAACGCAAAGTAAATGACGGAACTTGCTCAAAATTTGACAGTAGTCTATTAACAGGTGGTACTTGATGGGAGCAGTGTTGCATTTCATATAACTACGAGGGAAGTTTGAAAAGTCACGGACTTATTGATCCGCCTTCGTAAAATACCAAATGCATTTGAAGATTACAAATAAAACAAGCACACACACAAACAGACGCAGCATTAACAAAAACAAACATACCATTTTTTTCTCAGTATAATATTTTTTTTGTAGAAGTTATTTGTAGCTTTTATCCTTTTTTCAATAAAAATTTTAATTGATATTATCATTGCCGTGATAGGTGCAAAATCAATTAAAATATTAATTGATTCAATAAATTTTTTTATTGAAACCCGTTTTTAGTTTTTTCGGTGTATATTTACTGGATTAAAATTTGTATTAAATTTTTTTATTGCCAACAAATTATTACAAATTTGTATAAACTCTTTTTAAATATGTATTGTGAAATTCTTTCATTTGATTTCATAAATGTTGAGTTTTTGATACATTTGGAAATAATTTCCCCTTAAACATACTTTAACCCGTACACACGGGTTTATAATATGCTTAATAGGCAATTCACAAGTTATCCATCCATATCTACAATTTCAACCTATTGGTGATATGAATTGTTAAATTATTGTAAATTCTCTTTTGAAAATGACAAAATACTGGGAAATAATAGATATATAATAGATATAAGAGATAGTTGTGTATAGCGTGCGAATCGAGCTTAAAGCTTAATCCACTCGCTGAATGGAGCCCAAATTCTTTTAATTAATCAATTACATTTTTTTTTAAATAATTTGAAATATTAATGAAATTGTAAAAAATATCGTGAAATTTTTTAAAATTAGTTTTAAATATTAATTTTATCGGAACTCTTCGCGGACCCCCTGGAATACCCCTATGAACCCCATTTGGGAACCGTTGATTTAAAACATCATGGAATTTTTTAAAGAAACATAAATTATAGTCTTGTTTTTCTTCTTTTGGAGAAATCTAAGAACTCTTCAAAAAGAAAATGTTCTTAGATTTGTTCAGTGGAAGTAAATCCTTAGAATTATTTGTTAAATAAGTTATTAAATTGTGGAAATGCATTTTCCATGGCTCTTTTATATAATTCTTCGGTATTTTTTCGGTTTCGAAGACCAATTCAATACTGCCATCGCACGATATGGCACCCCAAACCATAACTCCGCCTTCTGTGCTGCATCTTCGTTAAAAGTGAAAATAAAACTTGTACCAGTCTGGACCAAAGATATTTATTTTCGTCAGGAAAGCTACCTTAAACCATTTCTCTGACCATGTCATAGTAGTTATTATTGGCAAAAAGAAGTAGCTGCGCCATTAGTTTTTCATTAAGAGGAGGTTTTTGCAGTTTCCGGCGAACTAGAAACAGACATAATTTCGAAATACGACAAACTATTCATACACTTGCTCGTACTCCACTGTCTTCGAGAGTTTCAGCTGCAGCCATCGATGAATTTGAGTCAAATCTGCAAATTTGTTGTCTTTGTCTCGTTATTGTGGCCATTTTGGTGCGACCTTCTGTCTTTCCACACCTTTTGGTTTTGTAAAAATAATTGTACATTACAGTATATTAATTTTCCGCCATTCTTAGGACATTTCGTCCTTTAAATTTCAAAAATATTTTTCTTTTTCTTTTCGGAAGTATTAAGAGATTATGCCCATTTTTACATATCAAACTAAAAGCTATTTCTTAGGTTCATCCTGGAAAGCTATGCTGCTATATGAAATTTTAGACAAATCGCGAATTTTGAAAAAAAGCGCTTTGATAAAATAACTTTTACCTTATAACTCCTCTTACATGACTCTTTCAACTCTGTAAATATTTGATTAGCTCGATTAATTATTTAGCGATATAATTCGAGAAAACCGAAACAAATTAGGAAAAATGCTTAACAGCGAGTTTGCTTTGCGAATCAAATATGTATCATAAATATTAATACGGGTCTTGCCCTTAGATTTCAATAGAAAGAAATCTAATTTATTGCATTTGCGAAGATTAGTCAAACATTAAAGTCATATTGCGGAATAACTGTATCATAGGCCAAAAATTAAGTACGCCTTTGAAATCAACATGCCCGAAATATATAGAATTGATGATCATAACTTTATTATTTTTTTTGATGTCAAGGCTGTGTTATTTGAGTTTTAAATTATTTGTTTCAACATTAAAGAAATATGGGCGATTAATCGAGGAATCGGTTAATCAATTAACCGAATTCGAAACACCAATACAAACGATAAACTATTTTTAAGGGGGGACATTACATTCGCGGCAGAGAAAACAGACCTTTTTTTAAAAAATCATTTTTTCAAAATTTTTTTTTTTTTTTTTTTTATTTTATTAATTAATAATCATATAATTACAAATTATATACTATTACCCTAACCGAGCACTAACTACTATGGCCTTCGGAGCGTTGTAGCGAAAACAGACCAGTGCCTCTGGTGGGAATCGAACCCACGACCCCCGCACTGATAAGCCAGCACGCTACCAACTAGCCTACCGGGGCGCACAATTTTTTTTATTATTGTAGAGAATTGAACAAATTAAAAGAAAAAAATTCAAAAAAATATATTTTTCACTCCAACATGGTTTTATAGAGCTCCAAACTGGCGGCAGAGAAAAAAACGGGGCCTCGTGGTTGCAGCGCTGGGAGTCGCAAAAATTGTCCGATCTGGAAAAAAATTACTTTTTTAAATCTTAACAAAATTGGTTATCGTATGACACGAGCTTTTTTTTAAATTTTTAGTGATGTTCCAAATTTAAAAGTGTTTTTTTTCGAAAAAAATATTGACTTTAAAAATTCATAAAAAATCGAAAAAAAATTTAAAAAAAAGCTCGTGTCATACGATAGCGAATCAAGTTTAAAAAAATACAAAAAAAAAAAATTCGTCAAAAAATGAACCCGCTAGTGCCGCAACCAGTACGAAAAACATGGTTTCGAGATAAACGCGTTCAAAGTTTGTGAACAATATTTTTCACAAAAAAACACGACTTCACGCTGCAAAAGATGCCAAATAACTGAGCATATAAAATTCCACTATATGAGGTATAAAGATGCCTTTTTTTTCAAGAAATTCAAAAACACAAAAAAACCCACCCTTCAACTAGAAACGAAATAACAACCACCAAAAGTCAGGTAGCAAGTAAAACAAGTATTTACCAGCTGCCGTACGTAGGTAGTGCGAAAATTTAAAATGCGCTCTCACTAATCCGGCTGTAACTTTTGAACCCGTAGGAATTTTTCCATGAAATTTTTTTTCTTAGAATCTTAAGAATATTTACTAAAATACAAAATTATAAAAAAGTCGATTTCAAAAAACGGCCAATGTCATGTCAAAAAACGGCCTTAAGCAAAAAATAAAATTAAATTTTTATATTTTTAAATAATTTTTGAAAAAGATCACATTGAAAAAGGGCAAAAATGAGTTAAATAAAGAAAATTTTAACGTATGGGCCACATAAAAATGTTTACGTTCGAGTAATCCTAGCGTAAAGTGCATTAACTTTTTTATATTAAAATTTAAATCAAAATTTTTGTTTTCCTAAATTTTAGATGTTTTAAATGATATGTGTACATTTATTTTTAACACATATTCATCATAATTTTTATTTTTTTTTTTTTTGCATAAACATACATTTCGTTAAATATTTATATAAAATATTAAATTTTTGTTTTGCATATAGTATATTATGTATCTGTTGTTTTCTCAAATAGAGTATAAAATAGTCCATGACTTTGTTATTTTCGGATTTATTTTTTTTTTTTTTTTTATAAATCATGTGAGATTCTTTGTTTTGTTATTTGAAATATTTTGTGGAATTCGCAAATAAAGTATTGTTGATGAAATGACAATATGACACTGACTGGCGTTGGATTATAAGATTTGTTTATTTTTAGTTAAACGAGTTTTAAAAACAACAATTTTCGATATTTAGTGACAATTTAGTTAAAACATACAACAATTTTTTATGGTGTATATATAACGGTCTTAGTATAAATAAAAAATCCCCATTAATGACCTTAGAATTAAAATAATTTATTATTTATAAATTAGATACAAACTGTATTAATTATAACGAATTTAATAAAATTTGTAAAAAAAAAACTTGAATCTTGTACTGCTTTGCTCGGCTAAAAAAAAAGTTAAAAATGCTTTAATTTTGTTTCCTTAGCAGTTTGGTATTGGTCGATCGACCGATATTTGAAAGTTTTAATAAATATTTGAAAATTTAAGCTTTTGGCGGTTTCTGTTAATCATGCTTGGAAATTACTTACACGTTTTATTATTAATTTTTTCCGTCGCAAAGACATGCTCTCAATGACAAGTTCTCAAAACATGTTTAAAAAAAAAAAAAAAAAAATGAGAAAAAACTACTCAATTTCGCAAAATTTTTAAACAGTTCATAAAATTTTTCCAATTAAAATTTTTTTAAAATGCTTTTTTGACACTGAGGTGCTGTGTACAAAGAAACTCAGTTTATGCAAATCGCTGCCAATTTTAAATATAATTGTGATTGTCAAACGCAATAATCACACATTTTCAAAAAATGTACGCCAATTTTGTGATTTTTGTATTCCGTTATTGGTGCGCTAACATAAGATTGGTATACCTTAAACTGTACAATATGAAATCAGGCGCGGATCCAGGAAAAGATTTTAGGGAGAGAAGTTAGAGTATTTTTGATGAATTTTCTATTATTTCTGATTTTTTTGTAGTGAAAATTTGTATTTTGATAGGGGAGGGGGGAGATCCACGCCCGATAAAATTATACCATTTTTCAAATACTGTTCTCAAAACTCAATTCCATTAAACGGCGCAAAAAGAATTTTTTTACATATGTGAAAGTTTAAAAAGCGGAAAATTTTGGTTTTACTTGTAAGCCACCATACAACTTTTCACAAAGCAGCGATATGAAATTAACTTTTTCAGTGAATGTATCTCCCAAGTCCATTTTGTATTGGTTTGGATCTGAAGGTTAAAAAGTATTAGCAAAAAAATAAAATGAGTAAAACAACTCTTGTAAGTTTCAACTAATTTTTTTAATTTTTCGACTTTTAAATGGCCATCAATTATTTCGGTGCGGACTTATCCACGTGAAACTTTGCATGTCATAGCTTTTAAGTATAGTCAACCTAACCCTGTCCACCTCTCCTCTCAGGTCATAAAACCTTGAGAAATAAGAGGCATCTAATATATCTGCTAGGTTTGGTTAGCAAATCACAGGTCGTCTCGAATTAGGCGCAAAACTGCACTTTTTATTTTAAGTACAAAAATTTGGAGGAAGTTTTTTTAGTTTCTTTTTTTTGGTTATTTTTGTAAAATTTACTGTTCAAATAATGAATTTTACATGAAAATATGACTTTTTAGTTGTTATCGTTTTCATTACCCAGTGATAACCGCGTGAAGGTGATAGTACAAAATGTATTGGTTTAAGAGGTGTCTCCTTTAGTCCGTCCAAACGCGGCTTCGCTGGAGAAAGTTTTTCTGCGTCACCGGCCTTCGGCCGGGCTTAGGAGTTTTCTCCTATGTGATAGGCAGTTTAGTGACTCCGCTTAGTAAAGTTTTTCTGCGTGACCAGCCTTCGGCCGATCTTAGGGGGTTTCTCCTATGTAATAGACAGTTTAGTGGCTTCGCTGAGTAAAGATTTTCTGCGTGACCGGCCTTCGGCCGATTTATGGTGTTTCTCTCATGTGATAGGCTGTTTAGTGGTTTCGCTGAGTAAAATTCTTCTGCGTGACCGGCTTTCGGCCGGGATTAGGGGTTTTCTCGTATGTGTTAGGGAGTTTAGCGGCTTCGCTGGGTAAAGTTGTTTAATTTTGCGCTTTAGGTAAAATTTGTAAGCGGGTGTAGAAATTTGAAATTTTTGAATTTCTGCTGACACTTGCATGTTACTAAGCGTTCCAGTTTTTGGAACCTGGAGGGCCCACGGGCATAGGCCCCCTTAATCGAAAATAGAAAAAAAAATCTTTTTTTAATTCTGGAGGGGACACCTACCTTTTATTTATTTTTTTTATTTTGAGAACGCCCCATAAAGTGCAGTTTAGCCAAATTACTTCTCAAAATATGAGCATATGGTTTGAAAGCACTATATTTCCGATTAAAAAAAAAACCTATTTGAAAAAGCTGTACAAAAATTTAAATATATGACAAACACAGGCCTACAACATTTTAGAGAGGTCAAAACCCTAAGAATAAAGCATTCTTTTCTGAAGGCTTGAGGTCCGCTGAATTTCAATTTGACCTCAGAATATCTCCATCACCTCTGGTGTTCGAGTTGTTGCTATATTCGGGATGTTTTATAGCATCGCCTTTTAATTTTTTCACAAAATTGTAATGCCATTTTTCCCTTTTATCTTCAAAACTCATGATTAATCTTTGTCATATCTTATTTCTTCTTTGAGAAATCGTCCGTTGTGTTTATAACGAAAATACTACACTAGAAGTTTTATAATTGTCACCACCCTTTAAAGATCTGAAAAATTGATTCACTTAGTACTTTAATTGTCACCTTGCCTTAAAAGTTGAAAAAATAAATTAAAAAATTTTATAAGTCTTGTTTTTAAAAAACATTCAATCAGTTAGGTGACACTTATAGAACTTTTAGTGTATATTACAAATTTAAACAGACAATTTTTCTGGAAAATAATTAGATATTTTACTTTTAGATGATATATCAAATTTTATTGAAAATTCAAAAAACGCGATAACGTCCCCCATTTAGAAAAAATCAGCGCTTTTCTAAACTTTATGTTAAGATATCATTTTAGTCCTAGGGTCTTGACCTCTTGAAAATTTTGTAGGCCAGTTTTGTCAAAACTTTTAAATTTCTCTACAGTTTATTTTTTTTCTGAAATCGGAGTATTTTTGTCCAAACCAAATTCTAGACCACCTGTGAAATGTTCAGCAAACCTGTTATCTATAAAGCTTATCGTCACCTAAAATGCAAAAGGACGTAACTAACATATTTACTGTTTTACAGGAGCATCAAAAAACGTCCACAGATATTTTAACAATATCGTTAATAAAACTGATAGTTTTAATCGTAGAATCAAACAATTTTGTGGAGAAATGTAGTTCGATGCAGTGCTTCATAATCACTCAACACTATTTCAATATTTTACACGGCAACCAAAAAAACCGTTTTTTTTTTAGTAGAACACCAAAATTTTGTGTAGGCATGTATTTAGATTAGCCAAATGAATCATAATCACAGACAGAGAAATAAAGTGCCAACCGATTTGAAAAGTGTATTTTAATGGTAACAACTCATTAATTCAGTTCGTACAACGATATTTACATTAGATTTCTGATTGTTTTGGGCGTTGCAACTAAAAATCAGGTGAATTAACCGAACTTTGTTGTGAAAACTAATGTTGAGTTGTACCAACCGACTTAAATTCGTAATAACCGAATTTGAGTAGAAATAACCGAATTTCAGTTGGCAAACAGCTAAATTTTTCTCTGTGTGCACCAATAAAATCGGGTTTGGAAACTTGGCTAGTTACGCCCTTTTGCGTTTTAGGTGACGTTATGTATTTATGGTTTTTAAAGACACTCTTTTTCAAATTATTCCCAACAACAATTAAATCACTTTATAAATAAATGTATGTATGTATGTATGTATGTGAATATGTATAATGAATTATAAAAAACATGTTTCATTCTTATTATCACACACACGTGATATTTACTCTTTTATTTTATTTGTCTTATAAAACGATAGACAGATAAACCGGCAGGCAGCCCGCCAACCAACCAAACAGCCAGACAGTCCTACAGACGTATACTTAATGCATAATAAATAGAGAACGTAAAAAATAGATTTTTTACTAATTTATTTTTAAAAAAATGTGAATAATATTGAAAAATTAACAGATGCAAAAAATCGAACAATTTTTCAGAAAAAAGAACAAAAAAGTATTTCAATGCCAACAAATGCGCAAAGGTTTAATTGTTGTTAAACAATATTTTTTGGGTAAATAACTAATACATATACCACAATGTAAGAAGACTTAAAAGAATGTATTCTTTTTTTAAATAAATCACTGCACACAAAGTCTCCGGGCTATGACAGGATTGACTCTAAAGTTATTAAATCTTTGCCTAGGAAAGGTATTATATTTCTTACGACAATTTTTAATTCCATTTTAAGATTAAATCACTATCCCTCACAGTGGAAATATGCAGAAATTATTATGATATTAAAACCTAATAAGCCGGAAAATTCAGTTTCATCTAATAGACCAATTAGTCTGTTATCCACCTTTTCGAAAATCTTCGAGAGACTATTTCTAAAAAGATTACTTCCTATCTTGGAAAAACAAAATATAATTCCTGAATATCAGTTTGTGTTCAGACACAAACATGGTACCCCGGAACAATGTCATCGGATTGTCGACGTTATAACTAACGCACTAGAGAGAAAATTATATTGTTCAGCAGTATATTTGGATGTCCAACAAGCCTTTGACAGAGTGTGGCACATCGGACTTTTATATAAACTGAAAAAGCTTATTCCTGCACCATTTTTCTTATTAATAAAATCGTATCTTAATGACAGACACTTCTATGTTAATATTAATGATGAAAACTCTGATTTTGGTGAAATAAAATCTGGCATCCCACAAGGCAGTGTTCTGGGTCCAGTTCTATACACAATTTTCACATCAGATATGCCTATTATGGATGGTCTTACTATTGCAACTTACGCAGACGACACAGCTTTACTTATTGCTCATGAGTCACGAATTAAAGCTTCTGAATTGGTTCAAAATTAATTATATCAAATTCAAAATTGGTTACAAAAATGGAACATCAAGGTAAATACAGAGAAGTCAGTACATGTTACTTTTTCGTTAAGAAGGCATGATTGCCCGCAACTTTACTTGAACGACACATCTATTCCAAAAAGTAACTGTGTTAAGTACTTAGGGCTCTATTTAGATAGAAGGCTAACATGGAAGGAACACATACTTAAAAAACGTAATCATTTAAACATCAAAACCAGAAAAATGTATTGGCTACTTGGACCAAAATCGGAACTAAGCTTAGAAAACAAGGTTATCTTGTATAAGACTATTCTTAAACCTGTTTGGACATATGGTGTTCAGCTTTGGGGCACTACCAGCAACTCGAATATTGAAATCTTACAAGGATACCAATCAAAAACATTAAGAATAATAACAAATGCGCCTTGGTTTGTAACAAACGATAACATTCACAACGATCTTAGAATTTCGAAAGTCAAAGAAGAGATCATCAAATTCAGTGAACGATACCTCAAGAGGCTAAGCAATCATTCAAATATATTGGCTATAAATTTATTGGATGATAGCGATGAAATACGTAGACTGAAAAGGTTTCATGTACTTGACCTGCCCTTTAGAGAATAGAAAAATGTAAATATGTATAAACCTGTATATATCAGCAATACTACTTTGTAATTCTTTTTTTATATTGAGCTCATTGGATCTCAATATCTTAAGTTAGTTTTAAATAATCATAAGATTTGCTTATTATTTTTATATATAAAATAGATTGCAAATAAAATGAATTGAAAAAAAAAAAAAAAAAATATTTGTTTTAAACATTAAATGGCCCTAAAAAATAATAAAATTTCGAATCAACTTTGTCATCTTCGGTAGACATTCGTTTTTACTAAATATTTAAGAAAAATATTTCTCTCGAAGACAAGTCGAGATTTAATTTTGTTTGTTATACCGAACAAAGAACAATTCATACCCAACAAATAACAATATTAAAAACTTTAAATACACTCAGAAAAAATTTAGCTATTTGCCAACTGAAGTTCGGTTACTACGACTCTAATTTGGTTATAACGAATTTCAGACAGTTGGCGCTTTATATTAGTTTAACTATTTATTTTAACTTTATATTAGTTTTCACAACAATTTTCGCTAATTCAACAGAATTTTAGTTGCAACACCCAAAATTTTTAGAAATCGAATGTAATTATCATTGTACTAACTGAATTTATAAGTTTTTATCATTACTATACACTTTTCAAATCGGTTGGCACTTTATTTCTCTGTATGTAACAAGACGCATCTCGAAAAATAAATCAAGAGTACCTACCATGAATTCCAAATATTTCGGCCACGTTGATTTTAATGGTGTAGCCAGTTTTTCCACTTATAGACCAGATTTTTGCAATGAAGTTTTGCATGTTTTAACGAAATTTTTTATATATACAATTTTAAAAATAAGATATTTTCTCTTAATTTTTTATGGTAAATACTGATGAGACCTTCAACAATATTTGGGTGTCAAATTTGTTTAGTAAATCCACGGTTTTTCTCAGATTTCACTATATTTTACTGTTTTTGCACAATTTATCATCCAATTTTTAAAAGGATCATAAGCAAAAAGACAAATCTGAACAATTATTTCGTATAAAAATTATAAAATACGATTCATGGGTAAAACACTATATGTGCCTGAAATTTATATAACATAGGGTTGAATCATCTCAATTCAACTTAAAATATTGCTATTTTTGACATCACTGTTTGCAAAATTGCTGAACCTTGGTAGGTATAAAGTATATCAGAAAACTGAGACAAATACAAAGTTTGAGGGCACTGACGTATCTGGATCCGGAAATAAGAGGTCTGGAAAATCGAAAAAAAACTATAAAAATGTACAAAATTGTACTTAGTCAATTGTAATTTTCTTGAAAAGTATTACAGGTACGCAGCTCATCAATGTCGCTTTTGAAAGGTTATTAAATTACCTTTGATTTTATATAAAACATGATACTTGGAAAGGTCAAAGGTCACTTTTTTGACCTTTAAGTCGTCAGTCTATATCTTTGAAAACGACATTTTTAAAAATTTAAAAAAGTATATGTTTCAGATGGTTTTCTTCTCTACAGTTGTGAAAATTTTCAAAGTTGAGCTATTTTTGGATCCAGAAAAATAAAGCATATTGTAACAGTACTCAGGCCGAAAAATACAATCGGCACAGTGTTGGCAAAGAGTCGATCGGTTAAGCGTTGTCAGAATGTGGGATTAACAATCTTGACAGTATTGTCCTGTTACCCGATTGATAACAGTGGCCAACCGTTGGTTTAAGAGAATTTGCCACAGTGGGTATCAGGGTTGGAACACTTGTTGGTCTGTGTAATTATTTTAAATTATTAGTTTAATTTACATGATATCTCAAAAATGAATTAACAACAAAAAATTTTTATAATACTTTTTAATTTTATAAATAACAAAAACATGTTTTTTGAATAATTGCTTAAATAAACCTAACAATAAATTTTTGCCACATCAGGCTACGTAACGTCACGTTTCAAACTAAGGGTAGTAAAAGAAAATGAACAAAATAAAACAAACTTAAAATATTCCAAATAATATTAAAAAAAGTTTTATCAAAAAAGTCGGGCGCAATTCGCAGAGTTTTACATTTTTGTAAAAGACAAAAAAACAACTTCTATTTTTGTCACATCAAAAGAAATAGTTGCTTATTTTTTAGGATCATGCAGTTCGATTATTTTCTTAGTTTTTCTAGAAATAGAGCTTCTTACATTCCACACAAAAAGTAAAAGAAATAAAAAAGAGTATGATTTTCCTTGTTTTCACCGCATTTAATCTTACGACTGTAACGTATGTGCCTATGAAAATGCCCATATGAGAAAATTTTTAAAATAAAATTTGAAAATATTTTGTAGACATTTACTGCAATGAAAGTTTTTGTTAAACTAACTTTCGCAAATACAAACTTTTTGGCTGAATTTAGGTACACGTTTTTCTCATGAACCACATTATTTTTTTTGTTTATACACTAAATAATTGTTCAGATTTGTGTATTTGCTTATGTACAAAAATGCTTGACCGATTGCGAAATTGGATGATAAATTGTGAAAATATAGTAAAATTTGAGAAAACCCGCAGTTTCACTTGTTAATGCAATTTTATTAAACAAATTTGACACCCAAATGTTGCTGAAGGTCTTCTCAACATTGACCATATAAAATTAATAGAAAATTTCTTATTTTTAAAATTTTATGTATACAATACTTTGTTAGAACATGCAAAACTTAAATGCGTACATTTAGCCAATAGGTGGAAAAATTGTGTACGTCATTAAATTTAGTGTGGCTGAAGTATTTACGATCAATTGTCGTAGCTCTTGTTTTTGATTTTAGGCGTAAATTTTGTAGCACTGTAGTATTATTTAAATTAACTCTATTTAAAAGAAGCTATTCTTTTGAAACCCTGATATTTAGTAGTATATTAAATTTAAAATTCACTTGTACATTAATATTTGTTAATGTGTGTATAATTTGTATACTTGGTCCCATGACCAATCACATTTGCGGTTTGGTGGGGGCTTGTTATTTTAATGATTTCATTCTTCTTCTTCTTCTTTTGTATTTTTTTTTTTTTTTTTAATATTTTGTTTGTGCATTTTGTTTCAGCTAAAAAATAGTAATAAAAAGCATTATTAACATTAAGGAAATTTTCATTTGTATTAAAATGTGAGTTTTTTAAGGTGTGTTGTGCAATTTTGGATTTTTACGCTTAATTTGAATATTGTGGTGTATAGTTTCCCTGCAGGAAATGTCAATAGTGAAAAAGTATTGATTCACTATTGACTGTGTCACCAATACTACTAACCAAATATTCCCCAGGCAATGTAATTTGCTATAGACATTTAACATGTACGTGTCATTGAAAATCACTAGTGACATTAGAACTATTGACTAGGTAGAGAATAGGTAGTTCTTATGGGACCATATGTAGACATTGGAACCAAAGATTCACTAGTGACTAGGTAGTTCTTATGGCACCATAAGTAGACATTAGAAACATAGATTCACTAGTGACTAGGTAGTTCTTATGGGAACATATGCAGACATTGGACCAAAGATTCACTAGTGACTCGTTAGTTCTTATGGGACCACATGTAGACATAAGAACCATAGATTCACTAGTGACTAATTAGTTCTAATGGGACCATATGTAGACATTGGAATTAAAAATTTACTAGTGAGTTAATAAAGTAAAAAGTGTAGACGCTTAGTTGACAATGTCAACAAAATAGTAGACAAAAGTGGAGACTTGGAGACACTTGACCCCAAGTTTCCTACATGGTTGCCATATACTATACTTCCACTGTTGGCCACCGGTACGTTTTTAAAACCGTTATCCGATTTAAAACCCTTTCAAATTGGAAACCAATACCTAAGCACTTGTTTAAAAAAATTCCGGTATTCCATAACCGTTTCTCTTAATACCGGTATGGTACCGGCAAAAATAAATCTCTTTTTATGTTTCCTGCTAAAAATACAAACTTTTTAATACAAAATATCCAAAATTTCAAATTAATTTTACTTTTTGTTAAAAAATTTAATTGCTAACCCAAAGTGCAGCTAAAATTTTTTAATTTTTGTTGGCAATATTGTGCTTTTTAACAACAACACATAATTGATAATGAAATGATGTTTTTTAATAATAGCGGTATGTACCGGTATTTATGATACGCATAAAATACCAAAAACTGATAGTAATACCGAAACAAACAAAAAATCAATACTGATACCTATATATTTATTCCTTTCGGTTGCCAACCTTGTATATTTCAATTAAATTCTGTTGCTTCCCATTGACACTAAATTATCATAGTGTTTTTAAGAAATTTTTGTTTGGTTGCTAAGTGGTTACAAATTTCAGTAGATTTAAAAAAACAGAAATCGGGAACAGCCATCACAATATTTAACAGCTTAAGACGCTAAGTAAATATGTCTAAAGAGTGCAAAGAGTGAACAACAGAATAATCTTTGTTGGCTTTCGCTGGAGTCTAGTTGGAAGATACAAAAATATAGAACTTGAGCTTTCAAAAGAGCCAACTTAATATTTTGGCCTCAGACACATAGGCCCATAATCATAGTCAAAAATAAAGTGTACTTTAGGATAAAGTATGCTTTAGTATGTACTTTAAGTATGAACTAAAGCATACTTTATCCTAAAGTATACTTTATTTTTGACTATGATTATGGGCCATAATTTTTAGCTCGTTTCTTTTTAAATTAAAAACATACAAAATCAAATGTATACACTCAAAAAAAAGGCTGTTAAGTCAACAACATTCTGGGAGGATCTTTGCAGAAAAATTGCTAATATCAGCAAATTCAGCAAACATTTTTCTGAATTTAGTTTAGGATTTATGGATGCAGCAAAATTCCGGTAAATTTGAATTAATAAAAGAAAAGTCACCCTGTGGCTATTGCATACATAAATGTATGACTCCCGAACAAAATGTAATGGAACATTGCTATAAAACAAAACGTTATAGAATGAAACGTCGAACAAATTTTGAATTATTTTATATTTATGGATCCAGCGGACCTGTTTTTATTGTATTATTGATTAATTAATACTCCAATGGAGTAGAGATTTTGTTCATTAGCCCAATCTCGATTAGTTTACGAGATAACTAAAAATGGACACAATTCTTTTGCAAAATTCGAAATAAGGAAGATTATGTAGGAATCCGAGGGATTAAATAGTATGAAACTGTGACAGAGTGACTTATTTTTTTACGAATTTATGTGATAATAGTATACAAATTAACACACTCCGATAATACAAACTTCGTTTCCCGTTCCATTCTATTTCGTTCCCTATATTTTGTTCACATTTCTACTCATTCCCCTTTAAATTACATATCGTCTACTTTACCTGGTTACATCGATGACAAATAAGCGCTTTTCGGGCAAGATTTTTTACTACCCGAAACTTCCATTATTTTCTGTGTGCGCTTTTTATAAAAAAGGCGCTTTTCGATTTTTTTTAGCTCTTATAGCACGTTTTCCGAAAATCGTGCCATTTTAATAAAATTTTTCCCTAATATTTATGTTTTTAGGCCAAAAATATTACTTTTTCATAATTTTTTCTATAATTTAGAACAAAATAATATGAAATTTTCCTAAAAAGTAAACTTTGTTATAAATTAGCACTAAAAAAATTTAAATTTTTCTAAAACCTTTAACATATTCTAAACAAAAATAATGTAAAACATTTAAATTTAAGTTACAATATATATATATAAAATAGTGCTTTTTAGCTCCTTTAAACCGATTTGTCGCATATTTCAGTTGAAAATGTAAAAATAAGCATCAAATTTATTATCTATCGCTTTTTAGCGATTTTTTAAGGGCCTGACTGCCGTAGATAATCAAGCTTACTGAAGTTGACAAATGTAACGATTTAGGCGGAATTATTTTGAAAAAACTTAAAGAGTTGCATTGCAATAGAAATCGAACTGTGATATTAATTTAAGCTGTGTTTTATATTGTGTTTCATGTTTTATGTTCGTTAGTTAATTTTAATTATGTTTTAATGTGAAAAATATTCATGCTATTACGATACCCCTAGAAAAAGTCAACAAAAAATTGACGAAACGTCGGGTAAATAATGTAATTGACTAGTTTTATTTACATTGGAATAATTTAGGCCTGACTAGCTTATGGAAAATACCTTCAGAAATTAAAAATCACACTTGGCCAAATCATAAAATAAGTTAACTTTTTCGCTTTTTAATATAGATTTTTACGTCCTACATAGAACAAACTTTTCCAGTTTTTCCGACTAATTGATTGCGACGAAATTTGGATATTTCAGAGAGGAGATGAAAGCAACAGAGACGGCCTTATCTCACTTTAGAGGTTTAAAATGTGGAGTCAAACGTGAGAAAATCTTTGTATGGGAACATTATAAGAGAAATTCAAATTTAAGAATTTGAGGAAAAATTTTGATACCTGTATTGAAATATTTTAAATATAAGTAGGCGTAAAATTTGATTTTTTTTTGTTAAATGTCGTGAAAAATTTTTACTTGCTTGGAAAATGAGCATTTTATGGTGACATGCCATGAACTCCATGGACATTATTGCCATTTTCTTTTCTGATTAAGGATTATGTCCAAAAGCTTTCAGTTATAATCTCCAAAATGAAAATAAGAATAATAATCATTTTGGGTATGACCTGTCACCACTTGTATATACAATCCCGAGATTTTACAGTTAAATAAAAAATTCAGTAGAATCAGCAATACTTTTCATGGAAGAATCCTTGCAAAAGAATTGCTAAAATCAGCATACACTTTCTTAACGGTATCGCCCAATTTTTCAAAAAAATATTAAATTGGTGTTTATTAATAACGGATTTCATTCATACTAGGTACACATGGTCCCTTTTTTGCTTAATTTTTGGATGCATTATTTCACTTTAGATAAAACATTTTTTTTCACTGGAACTGGCTCAGAGCGTGTACACGTGATCTTCAAACTGCAGGCCAATTACTTTTTATCGACCACGCCTACTTTTACGCCCATTTTTTGTGATTTTTTTTATTGGATGGTCTCAAATTTGCTGCACATAATTCCCATATTCCATGCAACGTCGCTATATATTTTGAATTGTACGCCCACTGTTTTAGAAATATTTTCGTACGCTTTAGGTGGTTGGTACACACGTTTTCTCGTTTTTTATCGTTCACACAAATTTTGCACAACTTTGAGAGAAACTTATCATAACCATTAGAAAACCATTTAATAATGTTCACAATATCTTATAAATGGGGCACACCGCAATGTTGGTGGTGGCGTCTGTCGCGAGCTCGGGGCGCGTCTTATGAGGATGTCGTTGGCAGTGGGGGGGGGGGGGTGGGGTGACTTCTGGGCATGAGTAACAATTAAGATGCGGAATCAGAGTAAAATCGGTATATTTTAATAGTCTTAAGGTAACCAACAATAATTCTATTTCTAATATGAGTTATTCCAAAAGAGTTTGAGTCCCGGGTAAGACCGGGTACATACAGCTAATATATTAATATATTAAATAATATTTTAGTTATTAATTTTTAATTGTTTTTCTTTTTATTACAGCGTAAGTTAAGAGCTCCTCCACTACTGAATTTAGTTTTTGCCAATAGAAAATTATCCTTCTATGATACCAGCAGTCATGCCCCATCAAATGAGGAACAAAATGAATCAAAATGGTAAGTTTACCAGGAATTACACAAATTATTTAGTAAACATAACAAAATCGTTTGAGAACAAAGTTTAATAAAAAACTTGGATCTCATACATACAGTCGTAATAATCGATGCTAAAAATACGAAAACAAATGTCAAAACAACAAAAACTTTCGTAAAATAAACAAATTTTCGTATATTTTACAAAAGATGTTGTTACTTTGACATTTTTTTTTCGTATTTTTATGCATAGATTATTATGAATGTAAACACCAAAAAATGTTTACCAATTAATTGGGTGAAATAGCTCTACTCAATTATCTCAATTTAAATTAATTGGGAAATTTTACCAAGCTTTTGCCTGCATAATTTAAAAACTTATTTAATTTATTCAAAAACTTGAATGTAGATATTTTACATAATTTTATGGCAAAGAAATTTTATAAAATATATTTGCATACAAATTTCACATTCACTGAAAACATACACACAGAAAAATAAAGTGACAACTGAATTGAAAAGTGCGTTTTGGTGGCTAATATGATTTCTCAATATTTAGGGTGTTGCAAATAAAATTCAGTTGTGTTAACCGAATTCAGTTGTGTTAATATTTATTTCTACCAACCGATTTCAGTCTTAGTATGTTTCCGAATTTTAGTTGGCAAATTTGCAAAATTTTTTCTCTGTGTCAAGTCAACTATTAAATCATGATTTGGCATGTGCCACTATATAAATATTTTGCATTTTCTTAATTTTAGTATATTCTAATTAAAACTAACACATAGTTAATTAGTGTAAGTATTTTTAGAAATTTTGAAACACTCTAAAAAATTAACATATATTTCACAAATTAAATATTTGTAAAAAATTTACAGTTCATATTGGCACTAATATTTAGTAGCACTTAAAGTGTTAATTAGTTTAAAGAAATGATATTGAAACAAAAAATTTAATTTTTACATGTTAGAGACAAAATATTATTCAATAACACTCTGCAACAAATTTCATATTTTGTTCTTTCTCTCACACGAAAGAATTTGTATGTGGAGGACACATACAGTTAAACTGCGCTTTCAGTTTTTCGCCATCAAGTCAAACTTACTTTTAAAAGGACTTTAAAGTATAAATTTTTTCAAAAAGTGTTAAAATTCGTTTACTCCTTTTAGGTTGCGTGTCAAATGAAAGGTGAGAATCTTAGCTATTTTTGAAAAAATATTGTTTATAAATTTTCGTGAATAAAAATTTCACAAATGTCCTTTTAAAAATTTAATCTTTCTGTACTTAACCTTCATAATTATAATTTCGGAATGAACACGCAAGCAGCGTTGCTCAGATATACCTAGATTAATTGACATTTTTCCGAACATTTTGGTAAAAAGAAAAATCGGTTTAGCGGTTAAAAAGACACGAGTAAAAATGGAAATTGGTGTATTTCTGAACAATTTGATCTGTAGGCGTCTAGTGATTAAAATATTTTTTAACAGACGCTAGAGGTGAATAATATTTTATTTTCACCTCAAATTTTTTTACCACATACATTTTTTTCACCACAGAAATTGTTTTTTTACCACAAAAATGCTTTTTCAACACAAAATTTGTTTCACTTGATAAAAAATTTATTGCCTATTAATTACATCAAGAATTTACCTTTTGAGTGTAAGGTCAAAACTCAATATGGAAAATATTCGATTTTTGTTTCTATAAGAAAACAATTTTTTTTTTTTGGTAAAATTTATCAAAAAAGTCAAACTGATCAAAATAAGTTATATTTTTCAGAATATTCAAGACTATAAAAAGATTTTATTTCGGAAACATTTTTAAAAAATCACCAAGAGATATTGAAAGATTAAATTTTTTAAAGGACATTTTAGAAACTTTCGATTCTGCAAAATTAAAATCAATATTTTTATTTTAAAGCAGATGTTTTCAGCTTTCGTTTGATACCAATATTTAATTAAATATTGGTATCAAGAGATATGAGTACAGGTATTTTAATATTTTTTTTAAAAATTTAAATTTGAATGTCCTTTTAATGGAAACTTTGACATGATGGCGAAAAATTTAAAACGCAGTTTGACTATGTATGGGTTTTACGTATAAATTGGTTTGTTCACGTGTGAAAACTACTGTCGCACAGTGTAATATAGAAATAATTAGACAAATAAAAATATATTTTCTTAACATCTTTTGAAGAAAACAAAAATATGTTTTTTTGTAATAAAGAAAAATCCGGAAAAACAAAAATATAATTATTACAAAAAAAAGAGAAATGATTAATGCCAGGGAAATACATAATAAATACATAATATATTTAATACATTTATAAAAAAAAAATTAGTACAAAAATTTTCTAAAACTACCTTTTACAAATTAGTTAAAAATTACGCACAGTGGTTCCAAACAAAAAAAAAAAAAATGGTAATAATTATGTATTTGCAAAACTGGTGGTCCAATCGGGAAAAATGTGTTTGTTTACAAGAAATTATAGAGGGGGAATTACAATTAGTCTTTCAGAAAATTGTTTCTATAGTCACCCTGTTTTAACACAGGATGTCAAACTTGACCATCTCGTGTATATAAAAGTAACTATTACAGTTTAAAAAATATTTGACTTTGAACTTAAAAATCTTAATTTTTCCCCTTGGATTTTTGCCAATAAGTTATTCATTATTAGAGTAACCAAAAATAAGCTAGAGTTTGTTTTTTATTTGAAAATATACAACTAACGGGTCTGCCAAATAACTTTTTTTTTGAAAATGTTATAAAAAAAAAACTACTGATTATTTTCTCAAATTTCTTTTTTTATTTGAAAGTACAATCCTTCCGATTAATAATGGAAAATAATTTCATTCAAATGGCTGCCTCGGCTGGCCATGCAGTAGCCTACACGATCGGTACAATTTTTAAGCACATTATCGATTGTGTGCAGCTGTATTTCACCAATGGCTTCACGAATATTGTCCTTTAAAGCGTCAATTGTCTCTGGCTTGTTGGCGTAACACTTATCTTTGACGGCACCCCCCAAATAATAGTCCAACGTAGCGCCGCACAGTAGCGCCTGTAGAACAAGTGAGGTGGCAAAAATCAAAAAATTCATGTGCCCCTAAAAAATATTGAATAAACCTATTTTATAGGAAATAGTCCAACAATTTCAAATATGCCACTCTTATTACAATCAGATTTTTGGTTCAGAAGATATAGCCCTTCAAAGTTGACCGATTTTCAGTGTTC
Source organism: Delia radicum (assembly GCA_021234595.1). Classification (NCBI taxonomy): domain Eukaryota; kingdom Metazoa; phylum Arthropoda; class Insecta; order Diptera; family Anthomyiidae; genus Delia; species Delia radicum. Next base: position 128,324,219 of record CM037855.1, read on the forward strand.
AAAAAAACAGAACATTTTTATGTAATTTTGTCCGCTTTCAGATGCCGAATCTCGAAAACTAGATAACGGATCGTCATTCTTTTTAATGTTATTGATATATATATTTATTAAGAGAAGATTAAAAAAAATTAGACTGTTTGCTTTGTATTGGTCCAGGTACTTTGATATTTACAAACTATCAATTTTTTCAATATTTCTCAACTTTGGTGGAAAATAAAAAAAAACTATTAAAAACTATATTTGCCATATTTTCAAAATAAGTTCTTTGATTAGTCCTTTACCTATTGCAAAAATTTCCAACTGCCCGTCCTTAACCCATTTTTTGCTAGAGGTAAAATTTTGAAAAAAGACATGGTTCAAAAAAGGTGTCGCATGCATTTTTGGGCAATTAATGACATATAAACGCGAAAACCCATTCTTATTATTATTGTTAATATATATGATTTTTGTTTATGATTTTAGGTAGATTATACTATATTTTTTAAAACAACCATAATCCCGTTATTAGTCAAGGTTAGGTAGATTTTTGTTTTTCATTCAAGGTAGATTATGAAAATGTTTGTACATTAGGTAGATTTTTGTTTTTAATTCATTATCCCGTGACGAGTCTAGATTAGGTAGATTAGACTATATATTTGAAAAAAAAATATCATAATCCCGTAGTTATATATTTTATGAATGTCCCTAATAATTTCTCCTCTTTGAATTATACTTTATACCCGTTTTATTTGATTAAAATATTTTATATTGTCCTACTTTTAATTTGTTAATTATCTTAATTTTGTTTTATATTATATTATCAAATATTTCTTTTATAATAATGAGTTTTTATAATAATGAGTTTTCAAACAAGTTGGACTAAAAGTAGACTAGAACTAGCACGGATTCGGAAACTCAAACGATGGAAACACTTCGAGAAGATTTTTTGAAAATGATGATGCTGTAACTCGAATCACTGGAATAGACAATGAAATCATTAAGAGATTGGGAACGATCTTGAATATTTTAAACTGCAAGGAAAAAGTTGATTCTGAAAAGTATGGAGAATATGCCTCAAAAACTGCATCTCTTTTAGCAAACTTATATCCACAGAAAAAGTTAACCCCGACAGTTCACAAAATATTGTCACATGGAAAAGATATAATTGAATATCAGCCTTTGCCAATTGGAGAGCTTTCTGAAGAAGCACAGAAGTCCCTAAACAAATTTTATAAAAAATATAGACTGCTGAACACTTTCAAATCATCAAGGGTAGGAAAAAATGAGGATATCTTCAACATATTAGCAGCATCTTCCGACCCACTTATTTCATCACTGCGGCATATAAAGTCACGAAAAGAGTTAGAAAATAATTATAGTTCAGAAATGATAAGTCTTTTAGATATACCTTCCTTTACGGACTGTGAGCAATATTGAAAAATAAATAAAAAAAAAAAAATTAAATTTTTTTCTGGAATAAATTTTTTTTCATAAAAGCATTTAAAAGAGACAAAAAAAAAAATAAAAAATATTTTTTTACTACCCATGAAAATGATTTTTTTTACAAATATCAACTTTGCTAACCTATAAGTAGGCACCTAAGAGGCGTAGAACACTTTTCAAACACTAATTTCATAGGTTGATCGATTATCTATCATATGCTCTTTAAATTTGTTGATTATCTCATTTGGTTCGAAAGTTATGATTTTTGAAACGAAAAAACTCAAATGGCGCCACTGTGCGCCGTCCTGTTGAAACCAAATGTTGCCAATATCATCCTCTTCAATTTTTGTGAACAAAAATTCGTTCAACATGGCCCGATAACGATCGCCATTGACTGACCATTGACATTCTGCAACATTACCATGATTTTCAAAGTAATGTCTCAATATTTCCCAGCGTTGTTCAAGCGTATATACAACCATATTCGTTCAGCGGAAGCATAAAACTAATTATCTGTCAAATCAGACATGAGCTAAGTGTTACCATTCACGAAATAAGCACTAGTTGAAAAAAAACGTTAGATGGCGGACCCTTTATTTAGATTGAATACAAGTTCTAATCTTGCAGTTATGAACATTTTAAGGTATATTTGTTAGAGTTTTTTTTTTGTATTATTTTTGTATATTTGCTTATTTTAGCTTATTTTGTAAATATTAGCTCATTTTCGTCTTTTTTCTTTAAGAAGTAAGCTTAGTTGAGCTTTTTTTTTAAATAGAGCAGTTTTGCTTTTTTCTTCCAATCGGTATTTTGAAATTGAAGTTTGAAATTTAATTCAAATTTGTATAATGTAACATTTTGTTGTTTGATCAAAAAATATTTGTATACATGAATTTGAACTTTGAAGCTTAAGAAAACCTATTTCTGTATTGCATCTTTTTTCATCTTTCATAAAATTATATACACATTTTCACTGTACACTCAGAGAAATTTTGCTGTAAATATTTGTAGTTGTTTCAGTTGTAATACAGTAATCTTTATTTTCATTTGAAGAAGAAATTTAATTTTTGACTACATATGTATATCATTTAAAAAAACAAACCACATCAAATTATTGTATTATGATTTTACAGTCATTTTATACAAATTTTTAACAAATAAATGTTTGTTTGTTTTTTACTCTATATGAGGTTAATTTTTATTACAATTGTGGTTCTTTTTTTTAACAGTGAAACACAAATGACAATGTTAATTGCATTTACGGAAAATTCATTTGTTTTTAACTGCATTTTTAGTGGTCTTTACCTACATAGTATTCTAAGTGTAGTAACAATTCTAATAAAAAGATATGTAATTTAAGGCTTAATTATTTTTTTTTGTTTAACGGCTTTTTTCACTGTTTTTCAAGCTTTTTTTAAGCGCTTAAAACTTAATTTTTAAATTTTTTTTGTTTGTCCTATTTATTATCATAAGAAAATTTTTAAAATTTTTTATGTAATTGTCGTGACTTTTCTTAAATCGGATTAACTTTTTTAATTATATCAAGTCGTTTCGTAGTGAACATTTTTTAAGCTCAAAACTTTCAAATGCGTAATAAAAATGGTGTCATGAAAGGCATGTTATAATGGATTTGCCTGTACATTTGCCGCCGCCCGTTCCAAAACGAAGACTGGGTAGCAAATTTTGTGAAAAAAGTAATATTTTCAAAAACATTAATTTTATATTTTTGAAAAAAGTATATTATCAGTCTCTGCAAAATTTTATATATATTTTTTTTTAAATTATAAAGTAAGTAAATGTCAAACGTTCCAAACATCGTTTTGTTATTATTAATACCCGATTAAAAAAAATAATATGATGCAACAAAGAAATGCATCAAGTTTAATATAGCCTCATATCTAATTGAATTGCAATTTGATCTGAAAAATGATGAATCGTATTGTATACAATTAGATTATATTTCATTGAGTTCGATATAATTTGATATGATTCAATCCAGTGAAAATAAATTTGTTAAATTGAATACAGGGTGCTATATATGATGATCCGATTACACAGTAAGTATGTGAAAATGACAAAACAAAACCCCGAGACATGTAAATTTAAGTTTTGGGGTGTAGAATCCAGTGGCATTCTCCGTTTTCATAGGCTAGGCCGAAATAAAAATATATTTAAATTTTAAGTTTGTATTGACTCAAGTGATTTTTTGAGTGTTTTTTTAAGTTAAAGACATCAACATCTTTTTTGAAATTACTTTATTTGTTCTTTATTTGTCTAAACTTAAGTCTAACAATGATGGCCGTCCATTTTTAGGAGAATGCAATTCATTTATATATACTCAAAAAAAAGTCTGTAGTTAGAAAAAAATGTTGCTTAGTCAGCAAAATTTTAGTCAGGAGGGTGCTTGCGAAAAAGTTGCTAATGTCAGCAAAATCAGCTCGCTGATTTTCAGCAACAAAATTAGTAGATTTAGCAAAAGTTTTGCTAACATTTAGTTGGTTAAAAATTAAAAATTCCTTGCTAAAAGTTAACAAAATGTTTGCTTAAAATTGGTAGACTGAAAAAAAACTCAAAAAATTTGTAGAAAAATTATACTTTAGTGAATTTATTTACTGAAAATCATAAACATTTTTTTTGTGATTTCATCATATTTATGAAGTTTTCAAAAATGTGATGAAGAGTTTCCTAAAAATTTGTGACAATTGTTTCATAGACCTTCATCGTTTCATAAAAAAGTTTCCTAAACTTTGTGAAAATAAATTTTTCCTTTTTAGGGTAAAACAGTAAAATTAGCAATTCAATTTTTTAAAAACTCAAAATATATGAGAAATTATTGTAAGTTTTGATCAGACTTGGGCGACGTCAATTACATTTCATAATCATTCACTTGTTAAATTTTTCTATATCATTAATAATTTTCCAAGTAAGCGATTAAGCTCTCAAGTGTGAGTTTAGGTCTGATATTATTAATGATACAGAAAAATTAATGATGAATTGTGAAATGTAATTGACGTCGCCCAAGTCTGATTCTGAAACATTAATTAAATATTACAGTTTTATTAATTTTTTGTTTTTATTTACATCGAGATTATTTTTATGTTATTTTTAATTTCTAACGAACTTTCAACCCCCGAATATTTACAAAAAATAAAGCAATTTAAACATATTAGCTAGGTTGATACTAGTATTTCGATTGTTTTTTTTTTACAATTTTTCTATCGTTAGATAAAACAAACTTTCTTGTATATTACGTAAAATGTGTTTCGTTAGTTTCATAAAATGTAAAAAAGCTGCACTAAATGTCTTTTCACAAAATGAAAGAAACTTTCTTGTATTTTACCAGAAAAGTTGCTACGTAATTTTTTTCGTTAAAAGTTGACATTTTTGACATTTTTTCGTGTACTTAATTTTTGACATTTTTCGGTGTACTTAATATGTTAAAATGTACTAAATTTAGTGTAATTTGAAAATTTTTAAACAAATCCTTAAAAAATAACTATTAAATCATAAATACGCCTATTTTTTGTGACAATTTTAAATTGGGTAAATAAATTTATTATTATTGTGATACATTTTAAAAGAATTAAATGATAAAAAGGGAGGTTGGTCTTGTTTTCGTATTTTTTTTTTGTAAGAAAAACACGTTCCATATGGACGAGTTTTGGTGCCAAACGTGTGAATTAATGTAAATTATTAAAATATTTAATAGTGTATACAGTACTTTTGCATACGTCTTTCATTTTCTATTATATATTCAATAGTGTATTGAAATTTATTAATGTCTTCTCTGTACTATGTATTCAAAATAATATACTACTCATATTATCAAAAAAAAATCTGCTACATAAAATTGAAAAAAAAAACTATATATATATATTGTGTTAATTGAAAATTAGCACTTTTTTCGGTAACAACTTGAACGGCTTTTAGTCAAAAAAATGTGATTATAAATTTTGGGTTATAAATAAGAGAAATTTCTATGCGCGCCTCTTAATGTAGGCGAAAAGTCTACATGGTGCGGTTCGCGTTTAATATAATAAAAAGAATAAATTAAAAACCTTAAAAAATTTAAAAAAAAAACCTTTTAAAAGTTACATAATTTGTCTGGTTCGTAAAATGAATTCAAAAAGTTTAAATTTACTCGATATGGCAAATGATGTTGTTTTGCCGGATATAGGAAATGATCAACGTGATCCATGTATCTTACGTGATATTGTACATCAAAAAATTGTTAAAGATTTAAAATTAATGACAAGTGATGAATTAAATGAAATTTTACATAATGCTGGTGAAGAAAAAACTCAACAATTACGATCTGAAGCAGAGTTAACACCAGATGAACTTATAATTAATGAAATGGTTCATGGTTTATGTTCAACAAAACAAAAAACTACGTTTGTTAAAATTATTGCAAAATATATAAGGTAAAGTTGCCAAGGAGCTTAAGTAGAAATACACAAGTTTACTTTAAGACCTTGTTATTTAAAAATTCTGTTAAAATTATTGAGTTTTTGGGGTTTTATTTGGTTTAATAACATTGTCATCTGTTTATTTTCTTCGTTTATTTACCTAAATTTTATAAAATTAAAATATTGGCGAAAAATGTTAAACAAATTAGGTGTCATTTGCATTTGATGAGCATAATTCATAAAATGACTCAAGGTTTATGCACAACAAGACAAAAAAAAAAAAAAACGCTTGTTAAAATTATTCAAAAATATATGCACCAGTTTACTTTAAGACCTATCAAATTTAAAGCAGCCACTCTGGGAATATTATCGAAGGGCTTAGCAATTATACAAATACATAAGTTAAAGTTAGTTTTACTAATTTCTTGTAAAATATATGCATTTTTTTTAGAAATGTTTTACAAAAATTTGTAAATATTTTACTAGAACTTTGTAAAACTAACTTAAAACTTATGTAGTTGTATAATTACTAAGCACTTCGATAATATTCCCAGAGTTTTTTTTGCGTGTGGCAACCAAAAAATCACTTTACTTGAGGGTAACACGATCAAGTTTTGCCTATCAAGTTTTAATACACTCACACTTTTTCACCAATACACTCACACTTTCTAAAATTGAAACGAACTTGCTTCAGATTTCTCTTTCAAGTGGAGTGTATCAATTTACGTTCAAGAAAACAGCTGATTACAATTCTTTTGAAGTTGTTTTTGTTTTTCCATCTTGAAAAATTAAATTGCTTTCAACTTGCGTGCAGCCTACGTCACAGCTGTCAATTTTCACATATTTTGACAAACAGTATATGTATGTAAAAGACTATCAAGAAAATCTTGATCGTGTGGCTGCAGTGTTAGTGACAATTTGAACTAAACTTGATAATCCAATAAATATTATGAAAATATGTTTTCCGCCATATTGGACGCGATGTTTTATATTAAAAATTTTTGGTTTCAGATTCCGAGTCATCGACTTTAAGTACCTTATAAAGAAATTATTAAAATTCAAAGAAAATATATTTAAAACCATCGCCATTTAATATCAACGTTATAAACATAAAATCGTCGCATTTCATTTGCCATTCTTAAATTTTAAATATCTGGTGTCATATTTGTAAATAGTGACTCCAAATCCTTTGGAGACCATTAATTCAAATTCACTATGTTTAAATCTGACATTTTGAATTTATCATGGTTCGCAAACTACTTTTTCATTATAATGGTTGTTGAATACCACGCCCACATCAATAGCGATGAGAAAATTTTAAAGCAACGATTCCAACGATTTCAATAGTGACATTTATCTTCCAATATCACATTGATTATTTCAAAATTTTACCAATTACATTTTTTTTATCTAAAAAATACAGTTTTTTTTTTTTTTATTAACTAATAATCATATAATTACAAATTTTATACTATTACCCTAACCTAACAAATTATATACTATTACCCTAACCGAGCTCTAGCTACTATGGCCTTCGGCGCGTTGTAGCGAAAACAGACCAGTGCCTCTGGTGGGAATCGAACCCACGACCCCCGCACTGATAAGCCAACACGCTACCAACTAGCCAACCGGGGCGCACTAAAAAATACAGTTATACATTGGCGTATCAGTATTTTTAACTTTAGCTGAAGATATTTCCAAAACAAATTAAGGGTTGTTTTTCATCTAATAAGGAAACTACACAGTGGCAAATCCTCAGATTTTAACTCACTAATGGCCCGTCATAGTTCCATTGGACATTTTTCAACCAAACTTTCCAGATGTATAGAACCTTGCTTCATTAAGAAATTTTTGTTAACTTTTTAGCTTTAAAGCGCCCTCTAGTGGAAATATTGGCAACCAAAGTTGAAACTTTGACATCATATAAATCCTAGGCGGTTCAAGATATACAAGGTGGCGCAAAAATAACCTTCCGATGTTTTTTGGCTGTAATTTAAAAAAAAATGAAAAACTTTGATTCTTCTTGTGGATTATTTTTATTTGGTATTTTAGTTTTTTTTACATCAAGTCGAGAATATGATGTCATGTAAATGGCCGCCGCCACAGTTTGTCATTTGAGCCCTTTTTATGGCATTTTCCATCACTTTGGCCAAAACTTCCGGCGATAGGTCCTCACATTCTTGACGGATATTGTCTTTAAGAGCTGCAAGAGTCTGAGGCTTGTTGACATAAACCCGCGACTTCAAAAAGCCCCACAAAAAGAAGTCTGGAGCGGTCAAATCAGGCGATCTTGCTGGCCAGTGCAAATCGCCAAAACGGGAGATTAGGCGCCCGGGAAATGCATCCTTCAGCATATCGGTTGTGGCACGTGCAGTGTGTGCCGATGCACCGTCCTGTTGGAACCACATGTTTTCCAATCCCAATTCATCAAGTTGCGGCAAAAAGAACTCGTTGATCATTGCTCTGTAGCGCTCACCATTCACAGTAACCGTTTGGCCCGCGACGTCTTCGAAGAAAAAGGTCAGATGACTCCTCCAGCGAAAACAGCACACCATACAGTGACTTTGAGCGGGTGTAATGGCTCTTCGTGGGTTACACGCGGATTTTCAGTGCCCCAGAATCGTAAATTTTGCTTATTTACGTACCCGCTAAGATGGAAATGGGCCTCATCACTTATGATTATTTTTGATGAAAAATCATCTTCCTCTTGGTGGTGATTAAGGATGGCTTGAGCGTATGTTACACGCGATTGGCGGTCAGCAGCTAACAGCTGATGCACCGTCTGGACTTTGTACGGAAACATCTTCAAATCTTGTACCAAAATTCGCTGTAAAGATCGTCGACTGATACCCATTTGCGTGGCACGTCGTCTGGTCGATGTCGACGGCGCTTCCATGACATCCTCGGCTACAACAGCAATATTCTCTGCAGAACGGCTACTCCGGGGTCTGCCACGCCTGGCAGCATCTCGTGTTGTGCCAGTCTCTTCGAGGCGAGCGGCTAAACGTCGCAGTGTTTCACCAGTAGGCGTTGGACGGCCAGGAAATCTGCGACGAAATTCTCGTTGTGCCAAAGTCACCGACCGATTATTGGTCAAATAAATAGTCACCAATATTCCGCGTTCTGGAGCAGTGTAGCGTAACATTGTTTATTAACGTGTATTTCGCATGTGTTTACTACACAAATGTCAAAACAGAACTGACATTAGGGGCCAATCGCAAAATTTATAGCATTTTCTGATAGGAGGATTACTTTTGCGCCATCTTGTATTAAAAAATTAAATTTTGTATAATTTTGAGAATAAATCTTTATTCAAAAATATATGAACAATTATTTTTTAAATTAACCTATTTTTAAAAAATATTTGCAAAAAGATCATGGTTTTAGACCATTTTTTAAAATTGCTATGTGGCAACCCTGAGTAAAAACGGAATAAACTTTGGAATATTTTACAGTTTGTGTATTTCAAAAGTTCATAATTCGATCGTTCAGATTTTCAAAAATTATATACAATCGATGAACTAATTTCTAGCAGATAAATACATTTTCATATTTTTTCATCAACATAACAATCATATATAAAACATTCTCAAATGATTATGCGTAATGTATTTATACCAGTCAATTCATAAATCCCCTAAATATTTTCTTATCAAAACTCGTGTCTATCTGTTCTCCTCACATGAAATTATTTTAATTATTTCATTGTTCACACATAATGTATTCTTAATGCATAGAAATTTATTACTTGTTTTTATAGTAACTTTCTGCAAATTCCCTATGATTAGATTAAACCTATTGTCATAATATTTTATAACGTCTATCATTTGTACTTTCTTTATCATTTGTAGTTAAATAAAATCAGGTTTCAGGTAATAAAATATTTAATTACTTTTCTATATACGAGCCCCTTTTTATAAACCATTTCTTATCAGTATCCCCATGTATAAACGTTTAAATATAATCTTGCATTATTTTATACTATATAAATATATATATGCTTCTGCATGCTATTATATATAAATACATGTTTCTGTATGTGTATACATAACATTTTTTTCTCAAAATTTGTTAACCTCATTTAGTCCACCACAGCCTCATTGAGACAAGTAATTTTATTGTTTGCTTCTTTTAAATTAAAAGATGTGTTGGACCAAAATTGGATAAATATATTTCCAAAAATATGGACAGCATTACCAAAACTACGGGTAGCGAACTATAGTATTCTCGAGTCTTCGCGAAAAAACAATTTTGATACTGCCCATACTAAAAACATCCGCCAAATTTTGGTAAATCGCGACCTAAAACACATAGTCAAAAAAGGGGTATTTTATAACTTCTTTTATGTCAAATAGTGATTAAAATATATTGATGTGACAGCAAAATTATTATATTTTTGTGCAAAAACCTTTAAAAAATTACATTTCACGGAATTCCGCGTGCTTATAGCGCATGCTTCTTCATGTCATATACGTCGTTAGACGAGTCTTCAAAAAAGCTTTCATATGATGTGCATAACTTGTATAGTGTAGTGGGTTAAAGTCGATAATTTTCCAAAAAATCAAAAAAAGACCTTTTTTAAAAACGGTCCAGCTCATGAACGGCGGCCTCTAGACCAAAAATATTTTGGGAATAGTCATAAAACAAACTATTTCACATTTTCAGAGGGGCACTTTTTTAACTTTTTTCGACGAGTCGCTCTAATGTATGCATATATTTGTCTATTTGATAGATAAAAGCATAAATTACATGCTTGCAAAATGTCATTAATATGTACTTACTAGAGTTGAAAAAATAATAAGTCTAAAAAAGATTTTCAAAACTCATTATTTTTTGTATTGAAATATGTAATGGGAAAATTATCTAGTTATTAGTAAGTCCTTTTTATTTGTGTTAAAGTAATGCAGAGAGTAAGGTGGTATCAGTATTGATGGTGGAAAAAGGAATGCCTTGACATTACCGTTTCTATACTGGGATGTCGCAAAACTTCATTTGGTACAGCGGTTGATTGAAAACCTGGAGTTCCAGGTTCAAATCCCCTTTGGGCACATTTGATTAAAAAAAAAATTTAATAAAAAAAACATAACAAACAAGTTTTCAATTTATTTTTTGATCAATGGTTATAATCTTTAACTTCAAGCTCATATATTAGTTCTCATGTAGTGAGTAAACTAGTTTATATGAATGGTTGATGTTTGGCATGGAATTGTTACCGCTTTCAAAACGTGTTCTGATGATGGGAACCTAGAAAATTCCCGAAATAGATCTATCAACACATACCTGAAAGGGTCAAATAATAAATTTGAAAACAAAAAACTCTATATATTATTTGTTAGGACAATATCCTAATGAAGAAATATAGAGTATGGCCTCGAACTTGAATAATTTTCATTTTCATTGCACAATTAAAGGTCGAAAAAAAAACATAATTTTTATTTTTAATAAAAATTATATCAAACTTGTAAAAAAAATATTGTTGTATTAAATTTAGTTTTTTTTTAAAAGGTTATTTTTAAACTGATTATTTTTGTCCATACTAGTAAGCATTGAAGTAACCGCATATTTTTAAATGTTTTATTAAGTGGTTGGTAATGATATATTACTATGTGTTATGGTAAACCAACTCTCTAACTTCGTCTCCCTTCTAATAAGATGAACTGTGATTTTAAGATTTTCGAAAAAAATTAACAAAAAAAGTGAAAAGACACCAAGTAAGAAAAAGACAAGTGGAGCACCGCTGGCATGGCACTGTAGCAAGTTGTACAAGTGCTGGCAACAACTGCTTTACAAATCCCAAAATGATAAAATTATTAGACTAAAGGTCAAAAAGTGTCTGACAAGCGCTGGGGATACAAAGTTTCCAAAGTTGGTATATCCATGAAATAGGCGGTGTAAAAATAGATTTTCCAAAATAAAATTTAAAAACATTACATTTATAATTTGTTTGGTCTCAGCGAAATTTGAACACTGGCCGCCATATTGAAAGCCAACAGCTCTAACCACTTAGCTAAAGAGACATATAATACTTGATAGCTTAAAACGTAAGTGAGTGATAACTGCTGCATAACAGGTGGCTGAAAAAAAAAATAGCTAAAAAAAAATTTGTGCTACAAACTTTTTTGAACAAAGCATCATTACTTTTATAAAATAAATGCTCTACCAGTGGTTAGGCTTTTGAGACGTTAGCAATTTCTGACTGTATAGCAATTCTTTGCCAATGTTTTTATTTTGTAGACCACTGAAATTATTGTAAAATTGTAAAATGTCTTACACAAGTGTTCTGACAGTAATTAATATATATAATTCCTCGGTTAGCCAGTGGTATGCCAGTGCTTGATTTTATTTTTACCACTGGCAGTTTCGGACTGCGCAGGCACTTTAAATTAATTTTTTATAAGTTTTTAACCGTTTATAATTTAAAGTTAGTTTGTAATGTTTAATATTTTCTACATACATTTTGCACAATAAACAAAAAGTTTATTTATATTAAAACCATACGCATTTAAAAAACCACTAAAAACTGTTTCTCTCAATCCCAGTTTATTTTAAGAGATCACTTGAGCAGCTTCGATCCTCTGTATGAAGTCTGCATGCTCATTGGTCAAATATAAAATAAATTTGTTGGTGATTTTTTTAAGCAAACTTAGAAAAATGCAATAAAAATTTGCATTTGAGCAAAATAAGTAAAAATGTGCATTTAAAGCCAAATATGCATTTGTAGCAAAATATGCTAAAATATGCACAAACAAATCGATGTAATTTTAACTCAAATTCTGGATAAAATAAAAAGTTCGAAAAATCTAAAAATTGGAGTTTTTGTATTTTTGTTCTTGTAACCATAAAAAAATTTAAATTACTTTTTTTAAACTAAAAAACATTTGGTACAAAAATTAAAATTTTTTCATACTATTTTATACAAAATTTCATCCATTTAGTAAAAAGTTCAAATGGACTAGCTCTAATAAAACTTCATTGATTTTGTGCAAAAGTTCAGCAATATTAAAAAGATAATTCTCTCAGTATATTTTGTGGTCATTTTTAAAAAACTTTGTTTAAATATGTAAAATTAGCTTGTTCTTAAAAAAAAGTGTTATTTGATGAAATTTTATAATTTTTTTAACTAAAAAAAATATGTTGGTTTCCTAATCTATTTAAAAAAAAATACGCTTTTTATACAAGTTTCACAGTTTTGTTGCATTTTTTATTTTGAAAATGTTAAGAATCACTGATTGAAAAACATGTTGTAAACCAAGTTAATCTTTCATTGGACTTCAGGGCGTATACTTGATTTTTGTTTCATTTAATAACACTCATACGTAAAGAAATTTAATACTCGTAGATTGGTTTCTTTGGTTTAAGTTTTAGTCTATGCAATACCATATATATAAAACGATATATATATATATAAAACGATTTTTTTGAAAACGTTAACCAGCAAGTCTGCCGATAATGACCCATTTTGGAAAAAGCAGTGTTATTAAAAATTCCCAAAATTCGAAGTTTCGGAAAAATTAATTTTTTATTTCAGTTATTTATTTAATATACTCAAATTTATTTAGATATGCAATTCTGACTTCTGCGGATATCATTAACCCACTTTAGCCTTGAATCCAAAATGACACACAAATTTTATAAATATGCCAAAACGTATTTTTTAAAATGAATTTTAAAGACTTTTTTAAAATGCCTAATTTGGAAAATCTTAAAGATGTTATTTTGTAAATAACAAAATCAATTATTGTTTCATAACTATAAATACACTTAACTTAATATATAATTTTAGTAATGCGTGAGGCCTTTCTTTTTATTGAATCAATTCGAAAGTTCGATCAGACATACTGCCTACCAGATTTATTCGTAGTTCTTCAGTTATAGATCTCCACGTATCAATAACTGCTTCTTTTAGATGAAAAACGCTTTCATATTGATGATTTTCTGCGTAAACTCGTTGGGTTAATACTCTCCAAATATTCTCTATGGGGTTTTGATTCGGAAAACAGGCGGGGCATTCCAATACTCCAATACTTGCCTGCCATCCCAGCGTTTATGTAAAAATTCTGCCATTTAAGTGAAAATGAGTGTTGTATTCTGAAAATGTCTCCAAATTCGTTCCAATTTCGTACAAACTGTCAGATTTAAAAAAAAAAATTTATTGAAATATTAATTCTATTAAAAATTTCGGACTTGGATACGTATATAATTTACCTAAGTTGTTTATATCAAACACGTCATTTGTACATAAAATTCTAAATATATCCATCCATACAATGTATTATAACAACGTTTAAATCAAATAACAATTAAATTAATAAATTGGGTTTCCATTTATTGTTTAAACTATAATATACACTAAAGTTCAAACAAAAAATGTATGCATTAGAAAAATATGTCACCCTTAGATAGTTTTAGAACAAACACGTGGTTTGAATATCTGTAAATCTATAAAAAAAATTGAAATCTATGTGAATAATTTACAAATTTATAAATTTTACGATACACGATAAATACAAATTGTCTATATTAGCGGATTCATGCAATATCGTATGTAGCATAAATATGGTATTTTGGCACATTAAATGTTGTAGGCTTTTTACTAAGCCTACAACATTTATTTTACAAATCAAATACAATTACTTTAATTGTTCATTATCAAATATACTATTTTACACATAAAGGCATATTTTTCTAAATAAACATTCTAAATATATTTACATTCTAAAATAATTATGCGTAGTGTATTTATACCAGACATTTCACAAATCCCCTAAATATTTTCTTATCAAAACTTGTGTCTAACTATTCTCCTCACATAAAATTATTTTAATTATTTCATTGTTCACACATAATTTATTCTTAATTCATAGAAATTTATTACTTGTTTTTGTAGTAATTTTCGGCAAATTCCCTATGATTAGATAAAATCTATGGTCATAATGTTTTATAACGTCTATCATTTGTACTTTCTTTATCTAAAAAAATCAGGTTTCAATTAATAAAATATTTAATTACTTTTCTAATATACGAGCCCCCTTTTTATAAACCATTTCTTATCAGTATCCCCGAGTACAAACGTTTAAATATAATCTTGCATTATTTTATACTATATAAATATATATGCTTCTGCATGCTATTATATGTAAATACATATGTTTATGTACAGCCTCATTTAGATTGAGACAAGTAATTTTATTTTCTACTTGTTTTTAATTAAAAGATGTGTTGGAGCAAAATTGAGTAAATATATTTCCAAAAATATGACCAGCATTACCATTACGTAATTCTTAAATTATATTTTCATACACTGTATGCTTAAATAGAAAATTTTCAGTATAAAATACCAAATACATTGGAAGTTTATAAACAAAACAAGCACACACACAAACATACAAACAGACTCAGCATTGTCAAAAACACGCATACCAACGTATCGTTCACACACTTTTTTGTGAATATCATAATTTTTTTGTAGAAGTTATTTATAACTTTTTTTCCTTCTTAAATTTCAATAAAAGTTTAATTGATAGTATCATTGCCGTGATAGGTGCAAAACCAATTAAAATATTAATTGATTCAATAAAATTTTTAATTGAAACCCGTTTTTAGTTTTTTCTGTGTATGATAGGATGAACATAGATTTGTATGAAATTGTGTATATTTTAATACAATCATATACAAAAATGTAACATTTAGTGCAATTTTACCTGACTAAAACTCGGATCTAATTATATTTATATGTATCAGTTTACATACAATCATATACAAGTAAAGGGTCCGCCATCTAACGTTTTTTTTTTTCAACTAGTGCTTATTTCGTGAATGGTAACACTTAGCTCATGTCTGATTTGACAGATAATTAGTTTTATCCTTCCGCTGAACGAATATGGTTGTGTATACGCTTGAACAACGCTGGGAAATATTGCGACATTACTTTGAAAATCATGGTAATGTTGCAGAATGTGTGCGGAAATTCAAATCAGCCGCAGAGCTGATGTCGTTTGGCCACCTCGGAGCTGCGATTTGACACCGTTGGACTATTATTTGTGGGGTGCCGTCAAAGATAAGTGTTACGCCAACAAGTGTTATAAGTGTTACGCCAGAGACAATTGACGCTTTAAAGGACAATATTCGTGAAGCCATTGGTGAAATACACCTGCACACAATCGATAATTCGATAATGTGCTTAAAAATTGGACCGATCGTGTAGGCTACTGCATGGCCAGCCGAGGAAGCCATTTGAATCAAATTATTTTCCATTATTAACCGGAAGGATTGTATTTTCAAATAAGAAGAGAAATTTGAGAAAATATTCAGTAGTTTTTTTATAGCATTTTCAAAAAAAAAAATGTTATTTGGCGGACCCTTTATATGAGCTCAAAATCCGGATACGAACATATCTGGTTTTTATATAATTATATCTATTTCGGATAAAATTCTACTGGACATTTATCTAATTACATCAGATTACCTTTAGTGTATTATATATTTTTTTATTTTTTACTATTACATAATATTGAGAAGCAACAAAAGAAACGAATAATTTTCGTATAAAAATAAACAAACAAAAATTTTGGGCTTACTGTATTCCCTAACAATGATGCAGGTTGTAAGCAGCTTACCCTATTCCCTTATAAGGATGCAGGTTGTAATGCAAAAAGTTTCATATCGTGGATTATAAACGATCTGTTCAAATTCTCCCGAGTGATTTCCGATTGTGTTCGGTGCTTTCGAGTATCAAATAAAAAATAATTAGTCATTTAACTGTTTCTGAAGAGCTAGCACGTGGAGCGGTACAAAATAAATAAAATAATTATATTATACGTAAAAAAATTTACCAACAGATTATTACTTTTAATCGTAATAATGTAGACATGAAATATGATTTTACTGAAACCCATGAAATCACTGGTTTTTATAAGCGCTGAAATCTGCGCTTATTTTGTCTAAAAGTAATGCTTCCAAGTGGGAATTTGCCATACAAAAATCATAGCATATGTAAGTAGGTTTGTAAGGGATTCTTCTCGGCGTACTCCCTTACAAACCTGCTTGCATGTAAGCAGCGTTTTTTACTGGGAACATAGATTTCCATTTCAATTTTTTTTAATCGGGTCAGCATTTTATTTAGTTTCGTGAACTTTAACTTTGAATTGTGAATAAAGCAAAAAAAAAAAAAAAATGTTTTTAGGTACACTAATGGAAAATTAATAGTTAAAAAAAATATTAGAATAGCTTGATATAAAAATTTTGTTATATTTGAGCTAAATTTTATTTAATTGAAAGTAACAAGTTAATTTGCTAAAATCAGCAAAAAAATTCGTAAATATTAGTACAAAAAAAAGTCACAAATTAAATATATAATTTAAAATTTTAAAATTTTTTTAAAAATGAAACTAGTTTTTTAAGGAAATAAATTCCTTAAGTGTATAAAACTAATACACTCATAGCAAAAAAAAAACCTGCAAAAATGGCAGAAAAAGCGGAAAAAGCAACTAAAAATTTGTTAAAAATATGTTGCAGAAAAAACTGCAGAAAAACTGCTTAAATTAGCAGATATCTTTTTTGGTAAATATTAGCAAAATAAGAAGAGCAAAAATAAAACTGCTAAATTTGTAAATTTTTAGTTATATGGGAGTTGAATTTTAGTTAGTCGAAAAATCCAATTTAATCTGCTAAAATCTGTAAAAACTTCTGCTATATACATATATGTATACATATATTTGTCTATTTGATAGATAAAAGCATAAATGACTTGCTTGCAAAATGTCATTAATATGTACATACTAGAGTTGAAAAAATAATGAGTCTAGAATAGATTAAATTGACTTGTTTACCGTTTCTATACTGGGATGTCGCAATAGTTCACGTGGTACAGCGGTTGATTGACAACCTGGAGTTCCAGGTTGAAATCCCGTTTGAGATTTTAATAAAAAAATATTTTTTTATTAAATTTAGTTTTTTTGAAAGGTTACTTTTAAACTCATTATTTTTGTCCGTACTAGTAAGCATTGAAGTGACCACATATTTTAAAATTTTTTTTTTTACTATATAACACATAGTAAACCAACTCTCTAACTACGTGTCTCTTCTAAAAAGATGAACTGTGATTTTGAGAGTTTCGAAAAAAATTAACAAAAAACGTGAAAAGACAAAAAAAGGCAAATGAACTCCCTCAGGCAAGGCGCTGTAGAAAGTGGTACAAGTGCTGGCAACAAGTGCTTTACAAATCCCAAAATAATAACATCATTAGGTCAAAAAGTTCAAAAAGTGTCGGACAAGCACTGGGGATACAAAGTTTTCAACGTTAGCAAAATGTTGGTAATATAATAGACGGTGTAAAAATAGATTTTCCAAAAAATAATTTAAAAACAATACGTTTATAATTTTTTTGGTCCCAGCGGAATTTGAACACTGGCCGCCAAATTGACAGCCGACAGCTCTAACTACTGAGCTAAAGAGACATATAATAATTAATAGCTTAAAACGTAAGTGAATCATAACTGCTGCATAACAGTTGGCTGATCAAATATGTCGGCACTGGCAGATGATTTACTGGATACAACTTTCCAGCGTTGGGAAAACAAAATAAAAGTTGGTCTTTAAAAAGCTTCTTCAAAAACAAAAAAAAAACACAATTTTATATAAAAAAAATTTTAAAAAGTATAAAAAAAAAATCGCTAAAAAAAATTTGTGCCTATAACCGGGATCAAACTCGGAACCTTCTGACTGCAAACTTTTTTGAACAAAGCTTCATTCTTTTTATAAAAAAATGGCCTACCAGTGGTTAGGCTTTTGAGATGTTAGCAATTTCTGACTGTATAGCAATTCTTTGCCAATGCTTTTATTTTGTAGACCACTGAAATTATTGTAAAATAGTAAAACGTCTTAAACAAGTGTTCTGACTGTAATTAATTTATAATTCCTCGTCTAGCCAGTGGTATGCCAGTGCTTCATTTTATTTTTACCACTGGCAGTTTCGGACTCTGCAGGCACTTTAAATTAATTTTATTCATATGTTTTTAACCATTTATAATTAAGTTTTAAAGTTAGTTTGTAATGTTTAATATTTTCTGCATACATTTTGCAACATAAACAAAAAGTTATAATTATTTATATTAAAACCATATGCATTTAAAAAACCACTAAAAACTGTTTCTCTTAATCCCAGTTCACATAAGAAAATTTAAGAGATCACTTGAGCAGCTTGGATTCTCTTAAGTCTGTATGCTCATTGGTCAAATATAAAATAAATTTGTTTGTGATTTTTTTACGCAAACTTAGAAAAATGCAATAAAAATTTGCATTTGAGCAAAATAAGTAAAAAATATGAAAAAAATATGCATTTAAAGCTAAATATGTATTTGTGGCAAAATATGAAAAAATATCCACAAACAAATCGATGCCATTTTAACGCAAATCCTTCTTCCTTAAGTGTATTAAACATTTGGTACAAAAATTAAAATTTTTTCATACTATTTTATACAAAATTTCATCCATTTAGTAAAAAGTTCAAATGGACTAGTTCTAATAAAACTTCATTGATTTTGTACAAAAGTTCAGCAATATTAAAAAGATAATCCTCTCAGTATATTTTATGGTCATTTTTAAAAAACTTTGTTTAAATTTATAAAATTTGCTTGTTCGTAAAAAAAATTTTATTTGACGAAATTTTATGATTTTTTTAACTAAAAAAAATCTGTTGGTTTCCTACTTCATTTAAAAAAAAAATACGTTTTTTATACAAGTTTCACAGTTTTGTTGCATATTTTACTTTGAAAAGGTTAAGAATCACTGATTGAACAACATGTTGTAAACCAAGTTAATCTTTCATTGGACTTCATGGCGTATACTTGATTTTTGTTTCATTTAATAACACTCATACGTAAAGAAATTTACTAGATTGTTTTCTTTGATTTAAGTTTTATTCTTTCTATGCAATACCATAACTCTTCTATTTTGTTAAAGAATATCATATCCTGCGGCATTATAACCAATCTTGTTTAACACATTTTTATGATAATCGAAAATTATTAGTATTGACTATGGTATTCAAATTACTCGGGTTTGGTTTTGTTCGAGTAAACCAGTAACCTAATTTTGAGGTTTTAAACTTACTCGATTAATCGAGTAACTCGAATAATTTCAATAGTTTTATTTCATTAATTTTTCCTTAAAAGTTCATAATAAAACATAAAATACATAAAAAAAATCAAGAGTTCGGAAATGTATTTCATCAAAATTAATAAAAAAAAATTGGGTAATTAATTTAAAATTAAAAAGACCTTCTAAAAAAATATACAATTGAGGTGTTTTACGTTATTTTCTTTCGTTTTTATAAAGTTCGATTTTAAGCAAACATTAGGGAAAAACTTTTATTATTTTGCATATATATACAAAATAATATAGCATAGCAGTCTATGCGTTGGAAAATATAAAGTAAAAATTACATAAATTACATAAATTTTTAATTTATATGATTAAGTTGTATATAAGTAGATCCGAATGAAAGAAAATAGTGAACGGCCCAAAACAAGCTGTAACACCAAAAAATGATGATGAATTAAGAACAATTCAAGTCTCGCAAAAAAATTTAAGACAATCTAATAGTCTTGCGATTGTTGAGATTTTTTAATATTTAATAAATATAAGGAGCTTTTAGACTTTCACCTAATTTCTGGAATAATTTATAAATTAAAACGGAACTGACACATTGCTTTTATAGGAGGCTTCTGGTGTAATGACTGGAATGGCTAGCTCGTTGGCTGTTACACAGATGGTTCCCGGTGATAACAGCATCAATTTCGAAAAATAATATGTATTAGTTTTCTATCCATCTTATGTATTGCAGCGTCCACCTCCGGTGTTCACATAGCACTTAACCCCACCGAATTAAAATATTGAATCAGGGCTAAGAACCAAAAAGCTTCAATTTGTTCGCCAACTCTCCATCAGGTGGCGTGCAACAACTGTTCTAAGACTTATCATCTCGCTCAATTACAGTGTTGCAATGTTTGAAGCCCTTAATCTTTTCTCACCTTTCATATCTCCACTATCCCCTTTCCAAAGAAAGTAATTTATTAATGCAGGAGGAATATCCTGAGAGTTGCTTCACTTTAAAAAAATATATCTTAAAAAAACTAATATACGTATTTAATGCTACGTTTCCACTGAACGGGTTTTGAAACAAAACATATTTTGTACATGTTTTCCCATACATTTTTTTTTTCACCAAAACACATGTATTGCTCAAAACAATTAAGTGGAAACGCAGTATTAGGGTTCGGTGTGGTTGTAGTTTTGTATAAAACAAAATCGGTTTTAAAAATACGAAACAATTTAAGTTTTTTTTTTTATAATATATAAACCGAAATAGAACATGTTTTGATTAACTCGATTAACTCTATTAATCGGCCAACATTGTTCGAGTTATTCGTTACTCGAAACTGGCAATTTTAACTTACTTGAACAATTGTTTAATTAAAATTCATCGATTAATCGAATAACGGTTAATCGATTAAATACCCTAGTGTTGACACATGCCAAAATAAGTGAATTATATACAAACTTATTATCAAAATAATTTGCATGCCCAAAGGTGTTAAACTTATTTTTGTGCAGAGTTGTGTAGTTTGTAAACGAACTAGTTCAATTGAACTAGTTTTTACTTTGAACTAGTGAGCTAGTTCGCAATCTTCAGCTCTTTTAGGTCTTTATCTATTTTTGTTCTTTTTTGTCATTTGAGTAATATTTCTTTCTTTTTTTATGTTGCTTTTGAGTTTAATTTTGTTTTTTTTTTTTTTCAATGTCGCCAGCTCAATTTTTTGTAATGTTAAAAAGTTGTGTCTAATATGAATAATTCACCTAAAAAATATCAAACAAACGATCTCGCGAACGATTGAACGAACTCGCGAACGATTGAACGAAATTGTCAAAGATCGATTAAACTACAAGAGCGACCTAGTTCATTGAGTTCAATCGTACTAGAAAGAGCGCTCTCCCGAACAAACTAGATTGCACAAGTCTAATTTTGTGCTAATATTTTGATAATTCGATTTTCAAAATAAAAACAATGAGGAGTGTGTTTCGAAATAATTGTATACTACTTAAATAAAACTTGTTCAAATATCGTAGCAAAAAAAAGCAGGGAGTTTTTTAACAATAGAAAAATAATGAATTTTGTATTAACTTCAACATGATTTGAAAATTAACACCTTTTTCTGGAAATATATAATGGTAAAAAAAAAATATATCGTTTAACTTTAGCGTTTAACAGACAATGAAACCCCATGTGTGTGGATATTAAAGTAAAAAATTAATATTTAGCACAATATTAAAAAGACTCATATTAATAAGCAAATATCTACAAATATTGAGATTAAAAAAAGTTAAAAACAGAAATCCGTCAAAGTATTAGTTAAATCCAAAAAAAAAAGAGAATTTCTATAAATTGACTAAATCATTGAACAGTTGTTAACAGTCGTTAATAAACAGTGAAATTAATAACATTTAAGGAAAAATGAATAACATTTAAAAATTGTTTATATTTAAAAAAAAAAAAATAAAATATTAAATATTAATCATACGCTTCGGTATCATGGTATTAACGCAAGATATTGAGCAATTAAAATTGCAACAACAAGAAAAAGAATTAAATATGGATACAAATATTGAAAATAGTGATCAATTAAAATTAGCAGATTCAGAATTAAAAATGGATGAAAAAAAATTAGAAACTAAAGCTGAAAATTTAAGAATTAAAGAATTAAAAATGGAAGAAAATTTTAAAACTAAACGAGATTTAGAAAATTCTGAAACTGCTCATATAATTGAAGAAATTATCGAAGGTATTTCACTGCAAGGCAGAAGAGGTACTCTGGTACGTACCATATCAGCTGTTTTAAGGTAAATATAGATTTTTAAATTAAAAATAAATAATATTTTAATAACAGACTTAAATTGATAGAGCAGTGCTAATTTGAAGATTAAGATGCGGTTCATTTATAATTAGTAGGGCAAGGAATTTTATGCAAATGCATGTTTTTTTTCGATAATCTAAAACTGATATAGACCAAATATTTATCCGAATCATAATATTTAGAACAGATATTATGATAAATATGCATATTTTTGCATATTTTGTAAAGGGTGCATATTTTGTGATTTTAAATGCATATTTTGTTATTTTTAGCACATATTTTTGGCATATTTTTCATTTATTGTAAGTATTATTTTTGTATTTGTAAATAAAAAATAATGTATTTTAGTACAGTGTTATATTAACGTCATATAGACAGTCGCAATTAATTTTTAATTAATATGCATTTGACAAATTTAATTTAGAAATGTTGAGGTTAAGAAGAAGAATAAACGTTTTTCTCTAAAAAATTATAAAGACTATTAATTTTAATATCAGACTGGACTAGTTTCTACCTTTTTATGGACAGGCTCATCAGTTATTTTCCATTTAAATTGTATTATTATTTGTGTCTTATAATTATCAGATTGTCTCTATATGATAAATTTTTCAACAACCTGCGGTTGTAAGAATCAAACCTGCGCTCATCTTACATTACAAACGTAAAAATACCAAGTCATGACCGTTTAGCGATCACACCCAAGTATGTCCTCGAATCTAATGCAGCTAAATTGCAGTTTTCTTTCCTATTGCTTTTTCTGTTATTGTATATTATACTCAGAAGTGACAACACTAAAAAATAATAAAAATGTTATGCATTTTTATATTTCCATTTAAGCAACATTATTTTACATTTTACAAATCTTGCTGAACCAAAGAAAAGCGTAAGAATGTGTTCAAATTTAAAAGATAAATGCAAAATTCAAAAACTTTTTTATTTTTACTTTTTAAAGCTTGGATTTTTGCAGAAAGTGTTCTTTTAAGTGCATATTCTTCATGTTTTTAGTGTATTTTATAAGCGCCTCTTTTCCTTTTTTAATTGCATGAAATTCCTTGCCCTAATACTCAGTGTTAAACAAAATTTGTTTAAAATGTTGACAAAAAAAAAAAAAATTTAAATTTGTCACGTGTTTGTCTTATCATATTTAACATACATATATTTTGTTTAATCCTCATGGAAACAAAATAATTAAATTTATTTTTGGTAAACATAAAAAGATAATTCTAAACAGGGACAGGAACTTCATGCACTAAAAAAAGTGTATTAGGCGCCTATAATATAAACGAAACATCTCAAAATATGCACTTACATTTTTTGTAAATTAATTATTTTCATATTTTTATGCATTTTCAATTAAATTTTAAAATTAATTTGTATTGTTTAATATATATTATGCACACGTTTAGCACAATTAACACAACTGTTAAATTATTTATATTGAAAAATACTTATTTAAAAAAAAAAACACAAAAAATTTAAGAGAATACTTAAAAGGGCTTGAGCAGTCTAAAGGCTTAAAACGGACTATAACTCCATACAATGTGTAAAAATAGTACCTACACCCAGAGAAAACCAGGAATAAGTTTTATCAATTTTCGTCCAATGTAACAATTTCATCAATATTTATGAAACATTTCATAAACAACAATAATTAAAATGACCATATCATGTTTTCCATGAATTTTTTCTACACCAAAATAATGACATACTTACTAATGCAAAATATACTTCATGTATATAGTGAAACATTTCATAAATATGATGAAGTTGATTTTGTTGTTTATAAAATGTCTCATAAATACTATGAAAAGTTACATTGGACGAAAATTTATGAAACATATCATAAATATGATGAAGCTTTTCCTTTGAGTGTACATACAATATTTTGTCTCTGTTGTACATAGTAAACTAATGGTGACGGATTTGCTGAAAGTAAATTCTGTTAAACATAGAATTTACTTTCCGTAAATCCGTCAATATTTGTCTAGTATGTAAAACAGACCCAACATATAAATCTGTTAAATTTAAAATTTTTTTAGTTACATTTGCGATTAATTAAAGTATATTGAAAGTTACAAATTAATCTGCTGAAATCAGCAACAAATTTGCGAAATATTAATAGACGATAAAAAAAAGAATAATAATCTGCCCTTCTGAAATCACCAGTCTTAATTTTTTTTAGCAATGTCTGCTAATTTTAGCAAAATATACTGCTATTAGCATTCTATTAAATTTAAGGTAAATATAGCAAAAATGTAGTTGATAGTAAAGTTTTACAAATATTTATATTTGATTCAAACTTACCGGTTTTATTTTTGTTTACAAAAAAAAATTTGCTAATTTCAGTAGTTTTTTAAGTTTTAGTAGATTTTTCTACTATTTTCATAGATTTATTTCTATGAGCTTAAAGATATGACCTTTAGAATTGTCTATGAATACTATACTATTTTATACTTTTAACGTTTTTTTTCTCTCTTTACTTTAAAATCAATTTTAATTTTTCAATCAAATTTTTTGAAAATGTCTACTAGAGTTATAACTAGGACTCGGAAGTTCATATAAATACATGTTTGTTGTAGTTAGCTGAAAGACAAAGTTAACTAAATGTCTGCGAATCAACAAATTGGCATCGTTTTGTTGACGTATATGTTTGCATATTTTACTATAAATACATGTTTTTACATATTTTGCTATAAATACATATTTTGATGCATTTTTTGTTGCATATTTTGCTATAAATACATATATTTGCTTATTTAGTTTAAAATTCATGTTTTTGAATACATTTTTTGATATTTTACTTTTTAAAAATTTGTTTTCTTAAAAATAACAGAAAAAACATATACTAAATTTTTGATGAAGAATAACGCTAACTTTCAAACTGTTAACCACTTTCTAAGGCAAAAATTATTTAAATTGTGTTAGTAATGGTGAAAACGTTGAATAAAATAAATAATAAATGCATATTTTTTAAGTTTCTAGTGCTTATTTTAGGGTTTTTAATGCTTACTTTATGCACTAACAATTATAAATGCATTAACTTCCGAGCCCAAGTTATAGCTTTTGATTTTTTTTTTTGTTTTGCAATTACCAAATTCTACCAACGCTCATAATAATAGTGAGTTCAAATGTCTGCTAAAAAGGTTCCTATTCAGTTGAGTTAGTTTTTTGTGTTGTTATTGTTTAAATCATTTATTTAACAATTATCTCATTTTACCTTAAGAACAAATTTCATCCATATTTGAACTAATTATTCGACCTAGAACTTAGTATTTCATAATTCTCAAATTTACAAATTTTGTCAGTTAATTTAAACCACAATTGTTTTCAAACCATTATTGTTTTTTGTGTCTCCGCTATCAATCTAACTAGCAGATGACGCTATTTTTTATTTTATAATCATAAAATAGGCTGTTTGTTGGTTAATCTTTTTTGTTAAGTTTTATTTTAAAGAAAAACACTGAACTTTTGTAATTTTGATTTTCAAATTGATTTTATTTCAATACCCTTTTTTTTTTTGGGGGTTTTGTTCTTTTTATTCAAAACTTATACAACCATTTGTATATTAATATTAATGATTTTTAATTTCAATTATTTTAAATTTTAAAAAGGGTTTTTTAAAGTCACACTGATTTCTACTTTACTGTGGTAGAGGCAAAACGGTATTGAAAAACTAAAATTAAATTCTTGTTAGTTATACTTAAAACTCGAGTATTATGAATATAAGAAAGAGTATAAAAAAAGAATATACAAAACATAGATTTGTACCGCTAAGGATACAGGGTCGTGTGTTAATTTTGAGATGACTTTTGTTGATCTCTAAACATCCCGGCCCCCATGAGACGGTGTTTTTTAATTTGAATTAAGGTCTTCAGCAGGTCCAGCAAATACATAGCCCAATGCTGTTTTAAAGGCAACCACGTCTCCAACGTCTGTTTCCAAAGCTCCGTCGCGCCGAATTGCAGGAAAGATATCAGAACCCAGTTCAATATCTATTGGAGTATTAGCACCTGGCTCAAGGTCTGCTAAAGTGTCATCGGCAAAGTCCATTTCAGGATGTTTTGACATCGGGCCAGAATAGGGTCTTTTTGGCAAGTCTTCTGTTATCAATGCTTTAAGTTCGCGTACCCAACGATGTTTTTCAGTACGTGCTTTGATTTCAAATTTGGCAAACTGAAATCCGTTGATTTGTTTTGATGGTAGAATAAGCCTTTGTACGCACGACTTTGATACACGAGACACTGATAATGACTGATTTATGACAGCTCGTACAGGATACCAAATGTCCATTTTCTTATGGGTGATTTTTAAAGTGGCTGTCGGTATGAAAACTTTTGTCCAAGAGAACTTTGGCTTTTGATGTGTACTTTCTCCATTCTGGATGATGATTCTTTTACTCGATTGACTTTTGATGATGATGATTCTTCAATGGGTTTTTCGATCGGCTTTGGACTAATTTTTGAAACTGTAGATTGAAGCTTTGAAGTTTGTGCTTTGAAATTGACACCAGTGTTTTTTGAGGCATCTTTGTTAACACAAGCTGTTTTTGAGCGTTGTGAAGACCTATTTTCACCAGTTTGTTTTTTGTCATCTTTGGTAGCGTGGCTAGTTTTAGTACGTTCTATTTGTTGATGATCTTTAAGTTGTGGAGCGTCGTGTAGCATAGTGTTGTGACGTTTGGTACAGACACGACATCCAAAATAATTTGTGCAGTCATGAGCTCGATGTGATCTAGCGAGGCAGACGTAACAATAGCGCATTTTTTGTACAATATCATAGCGCTCATAACCGCTTGCACGTATGAATTTATTGCAGGTTTTAAGAGCATGATCGGCCTTGCAAATGCCACATGACCAAACCCAATCAAAGGGTCGATTTTGAGATGGTTTGGATGCCATGACTGTAAAAGAGATAAAAAAAACTGGTATAAGTGTGGTAAAGATTTTGATTAAAAGTCGTGATGATTTGTATATAACACAATTATTTTGGTAATGGGTCTAGTAATAATTCCCTTGGCTGTTAATATGTCAACTACTCGACTATTTTGATCAGGTCCTAGGTATGTTCTGACAATGCGGCCTAGTTTCCATTCGTTAGGTGGAAGATTATTGTCTTTGATGACGACCAGGTCATTAACCTTAATATTTTCTCGTTGATTTTTCCATTTATATCTGCGATGGAGTTGAGTTAAATATTCAGATTTCCATCTTTTGCAAAAGGAATGATAGATAACCTGTAGGCGTTTCCAGCGGTTGACTAAGGTCAGATTTTCATTACTTAGGTCAGGTTCAGCTGGGGTCATTAATGGAACACCAACGAGAAAGTGTCCAGGGGTCAATGGAGATAGGTCATTTGGGTCATCGCTAGCAGGACTTAAAGGTCTAGAGTTTAAACATGACTCTATTCGGGTCAAAATTGTTGATAACTCTTCAAAGGTAAATTTCATGTTCGGTATAAATTTTCGCAAGTGGGTCTTGAAAGATTTCACACCTGCCTCCCAAAGTCCGCCCATATGAGGGGCACCGGGAGGAATAAATTTCCAGTTAAGATTCTGATGGCTATAATGATGAAGCACCTGACTTTGAAGATTTTTTATAAACTCTAGGCGATCTTTTTTGATGAGTTCTGCTGCACCAACGAAATTAGTTCTGTTATCGGAATATACTAGAGCGGGGCATCCACGTCTTCCAATAAAACGTGCAAATGCGGCTAGAAATGATTGAGAAGACAGATCACTTACTGCTTCGAGATGTATGGCTTTGGTTGTAAAGCATACAAAAATGCAGACATACCCTTTTGTGATAAGACATGCTCGGCCAGTAAAATTTCGGATGTCAAAGGGGCCTGCGTAATCAACTCCCGTTGTCTCAAATGGTCGGGAGAGGTTTGTTCGTTCTGGCGGTAACGAAGCCATAATTTGGTTTTGTGTCTGTTTTTTGTATAAGACACAAGTTCTACAATTGTGTATGACACTTTTTACTAGGGGCCGCAATCTAAATATCCAGAATTCAGTTCGTAGAACTCGAATCATGAGTTGATTTCCTCCATGAAGCGTAATTTTATGGATAAATTCGGTAATCAATCGGGTCAATTTAGAATCGTGAGGCAGCAAAATCGGATGACGCTCATTATATGTTAGGGCAGGCGATTGTACAAGGCGCCCA
The DNA here is from genome assembly GCA_021234595.1 of Delia radicum. NCBI lineage: Eukaryota > Metazoa > Arthropoda > Insecta > Diptera > Anthomyiidae > Delia > Delia radicum. The sequence continues at coordinate 128,353,121 of CM037855.1, forward strand.
TTGGCTCGAATAATACCTTGGCTATCTAAGAACGGATTTAAGGTCAAAAGGCTGCTTTTTGGTGAAATTTTGAGTTTTTGTGACAATTTTTGATAGTCATCAGAAAAACATTGTTTTTGTGTCAAAATTATAAGGCGATTTTTGACCTCTTTAATTTCATCTGGTGTGATTTCTCTTGAATAAATTCTAAGATGGGTTCGATTTGCACCGGTATTTCGCCATAACCGCAAAACGTAAGCGATTACCCTATAAGCGCGTGATAATGACGAAAAGCGAATAAGAGGGTCTTCAAAAACTCTTGTTGTAAGGACTTTTATGGGTTTCGCTTCAACATTTGTATCTTTTGGAGAAATTGGAATTGGCCATTGATTTTCTTGTAATTTTAGCCAAGAAGGTCCAAACCACCATAGGTTATGGGTTTCCAATTCTCTCGGTGTACACCCGCGACTAGCGACATCTGCTGGATTCTCTTTGGACTCGACATGGTGCCAGTTTTCGGTTCCAACTTTTTGAGAAATCTCCGAAACTCGATTTCCAACAAATGTGTTCCAATGGCAAGGCGGTTTCTTTAACCAGGCTAGTACAATTGTAGAGTCGGTCCAAAAAAAAGTCTTATAATTCTGTATTTGAAGATTTGCCAGTATCCCAAAAGTTAAATTGGCTAATATTACGGATCCACATAGCTCTAAACGAGGTAAAGATACTTTTTTGATAGGGGCAACACGGGTCTTGGCAGCCAAAAGAAAAGTATAAACAGAATGGTTTTCCAGCTGAATTCTGATGTATAAGGTCGCAGAATAGGCTTTTTCTGAGGCGTCACAAAATCCATGGAACTCCACATCACAATAAGGGCTATATTGGATCCAACGTGGTATCTTCAGAGTTTCAATTGAAGGACAATTTTGTACAAATTTTTTCCACTTCATGCAGGTTAAGGTTTTTAAGATATCATCCCAATCGATTTTATCTAACCAGATTTGTTGCATAATTATTTTGGCATCTACAATAATTGGGGCTAGCCATCCGCAAGGGTCAAAGAATTTTGCAATTGTAGATAAAACTTCGCGTTTTGTATATGTTTGTTTTATTTCGACTTCTGGGGCCGTAAAAGTAAAAGAGTCTGAAGAAATGTTCCATTTTATACCAAGGGTCTTTGTTCCAGCATTTTCAGATAGGTTTAACCAATCAAGAGGTAATAAGGTCTCGTTTGGCAAATCCTGGATAACTCGTGGGTCATTTGAGGTCCATTTCATCAGGTCAAAACCGGCAGATTTAAGAACACTAGATAGTTCTTTTCTGGATTCTATGGCATCGTTTAAAGTGTGCCCACCGGCTAAGACGTCATCAACGTACATATTTTGTTCTAAAATATGTGATGCTAAAGGGTGTGTTGTTTTGAAATCTTCTGCTATTTGGAGCAGAGTTCTAATGGCCAGGAACGGGGCACAATTTACTCCAAACGTCACTGTAAGGAGTTCAAAATCCTCAATTGGGTCATTGGGAGATTTTCTGAATAATATCCTCTGATATTTTGTTTGAGATGGGTCGATTAGTATTTGCCGATACATTTTTGTAATATCGGCGTTGAAAACAAACCGGAAGAATCTCCACTTCAGTATTTGGAGCACTAAGTCCTGTTGAAGTATAGGTCCTGGATGAAGAATGTCGTTCAAACTTCTCTTATTTGAAGACGGACTGGAGGCGTTGAAAACTACTCTAAGTTTTGTTGTTAGCCTATCAGGTTTTATCACTGCGTGATGCGGCAGATAATAATTTGGTTTGTTGTTGATATCCAGGGGAGAGACTTTTTTCATATGTCCCAACTCAAGGTATTCTAAAATTACCTGATCATATTGCTTTTTGATGTCAGGTTTTTGATTTAGAATCCGTTCCATTCTTAGATATTGGGCCATGGCAATATTTCTTGAATTCCCTATCTCTTTATCATTTTTAAAGGGTAGGGTCACTAAATATCTTCCATTTTCGATTCTACGCGTTGTAGACTGGAAGTTGTCTTCACAAAATGTGTCCGCATCTGACCTCAAAATCTTTTTTGGGGGTTCCTCCACCTCCCAAAAGCGTGTGAGGATTTGGTCAAGGGACGTTGTGTTTAAAAGTGAGACAGTGTTTGGTAATCGATTTGATGTATTTGATGGTCCCCCCACGACCCAGCCAAATACCGTTTTTTGTGCTAAAAGCGGACCTACTAGGCGCATAGGCGTTTTAAGACAAAATATCCGAGGGCTTATATCGTTTCCGATTAAAAAGTCGACAGGTCGACTTTGATGAAAATGAGGGTCTGCAAGTTCTAATTCTGCAGCCTCACTGAGATTTGGTAGATTTAACGTTTGGGATGGCAAAAGTAGCGACATGTCTTTTACTACTTGTGCCCAGACTTCTAACTTGAAATTAGGGTCAACTTTGGAGCAAAGATTAAACAAACAGGCAGTGATAGATGTGCCTGGACCCTCGATCATTCCGCTAAAATGAAGGGGGTTCCGTGTTGAAGGCAGCCTCAATTTGTTTTTTAATTTGTCCGATATAAACGTTGTCTGTGATCCAGGGTCGATGATAGCTCTCGCCTGGAACTTTTCGCCTCTAGTTTCGATTTCTACTAATGCTGTGAACAGTAAACTTTCCTCGTTGTTTGGGGGTTTCGCTCGTAAGGTCAAGGTCGTTGTATTGGGTATTGCAAAATGTGGATGAGGAGTGGACTGTATGTTTGATGCTAGGGCTGCAGCGCTTGTGCTCGGCCGCACCGTATTGTTTTCATGAGCTAAAGTTGTAGATTGTGATTCTGTCCCTTTGTGTAGCAAAGTATTATGTTTTTGATGACAGAGTCTACAACTATATTTACTTTTGCAATCCTTGACGCTATGATTAACACCGAGGCAGTTGTAGCATGCGTTTGTGACTCTAACTATTTGAATTTTATCATTAACATTTTTGTCTAAAAATTTGGGGCAATTTCTAAATATGTGGGACTCTTTGCAATGAGGGCAATTTTGATTAGAGTCATTTTGTGTACCCTTGTTTGATTTTAAGCGATTTTGATTTTTTGACCCGTTATTGATTTGTGAAGTGTTTATTTGTAACGAATGAACTTTTTTCCCCCTATTTGGATTTTTAGGTTCCGATTGAGGTTGAACACCTGGTAATTTTGTAGCCTTAATGTTTACGCTGGACTGTAGAGTTTTAAATTTTTTCGTCAAAAAATTATCAAATTGCGTCCAATTTGGTATTTCTGCACAGTCCTCAAGGCTATTTTCAAATTCCTCTACAAATGTTCGGGGAAGTTTTATTTGACATATAAAAACCATGATTGGGTCCCAACAACAATGTCGTATTGCCAAAGTATTAAGGGTTTCCAAAACACCGTTAGCTGCGCTTTGCAACTTTTGAACCGAAGCAGCCGAATCTGCAGAAACGTTTGGGAGATCAAAAAGAATCCTAAGTTGCGCATTTACTTGTTCCCTTTTATTATCATATCGCCTTAGCAATCTATCCCATGCAAGGTCAAAACCCTCATGGGTCATAGGGATATTTCCTAGAACTATATTGGCATCACCACCAACTTTCTGCTTTAAATATATCAATTTTTCAATTTTGCTCATTTTTGTGCTCCTTACACAGGTGGCAGAGAAAAGATCCCTAAATGTGGGCCATTTTGTAGGCTCCCCATAAAATGGATCCATGTTGCACTGTGGTAACCTCATATAAGAAACCGAATTGTTGTCTAAAGTTGAATTACTAAAGGTCGATTGATTCACCGATATATTTGCTGACGCGTTTGTATCTGATAAAGCCTGAATTTCCGCATTTATAGAGGCAGCACAACTTTTGTATGCTGTGAGGGCCTTTTTGTACCGATCCCGAAGTTTATTTTTATCAATAGGTTTTTCGTCTGGTCCCTGCTTTAAGTCCCTGCATTCTTCGTAAGTCCTTTTGACTTGGGTCCAAATTGAATCGATTTCAACGCGAAGTATTTCTAAAGCATGATGATTATCTTCGGCCTTGGTTTCAGAATGAACACTTTCAAAATCCAATAAGTCATTTGTACAGTTCACAAATTTTTCGAGAGGCATTTTAAAATAAAGGGTTTAAAAAAGTAAGGTCAAACAAAAGACGACAAACTAAGCTCAAAAAGGTCTATACTTTCAATGAAAAAAAATATTTTATTTTTGTCTTTAAAAATATTTTCTGAAAGTTTATAAAAGCGGCTAAAATGTCTTCTCTTTGTTATCGGCAATTTATTTTAAGTTTAATGGGTCAAAAGTACCTGCTAGCGATTATACAATGAGTCGTTATATCTCAGGTCGATAATTTTTTAACAAAAAAATTACCAATTTGTAAATTAATATTTCCCCGGAAATTCCCAAAAATGTGTAAGGCGTCAACTCTAATATACTTCAACAATATCAGCAGCAAAAAATAGAATAAAGGGTCAGCAACAATAAACAAAAGAATGTTATAATTTTTGGTATTTTTTATTGTTGTTTGGTTGATTCTTGGTTTCCCCTTGTCGATCTATTTTTTGTCACTCTTTGGTACTTACTTGAGTGTCTTTTACTTATGTATGTACTTGCTGTTTTTGTTTTGCTGCTTTGATGTTGATATCGCTGCTTGTATGTTGTTTAGGCTGACGTATATTTGTGGCTGCGTTGACGATGTTGGTAGAATTTCTCTATAACTGTGGCTGGCTGATGGATGATGTGGTGGATGCGTTGTTGTTGCGTCAATGCAGTTATTTTCTGGAAGTTTACCACACACTTTTTCTTTAAATTTATTTAGGTCAAATAAAAGTCACAAATTTTTTTTTTTTTTGAAGGTCACACACTTTTAGGGTCTATCAAATTTTTTCTTAAATTTTTCTTATAAATTTAAATATTCTTTAAGGTCACTGGTTTTTTAACTTTGTTGATTTAATACAAAAAGCACTTGTATTTTTCACTTTATATGGTTCGCGAGGACCAAATGTTTGTTGGTTAATCTTTTTTGTTAAGTTTTATTTTAAAGAAAAACACTGAACTTTTGTAATTTTGATTTTCAAATTGATTTTATTTCAATACCCTTTTTTTTTTGGGGTTTTGTTCTTTTTATTCAAAACTTATACAACCATTTGTATATTAATATTAATGATTTTTAATTTCAATTATTTTAAATTTTAAAAAGGGTTTTTTAAAGTCACACTGATTTCTACTTTACTGTGGTAGAGGCAAAACGGTATTGAAAAACTAAAATTAAATTCTTGTTAGTTATACTTAAAACTCGAGTATTATGAATATAAGAAAGAGTATTATGAATATAAGAAAGAGTATAAAAAAAGAATATACAAAACATAGATTTGTACCGCTAAGGATACAGGGTCGTGTGTTAATTTTGAGATGACTTTTGTTGATCTCTAAACATAGGCTATACCTCGAAAACTAAGCGAAATATAGCATAACCACATATACACCTACTAAAAAATATGGACCTGCCTCTTTTCAGATCCACAAAGACCTTTTTAGTAGAAATTTTCTGCTGATTTAGTTTAAAAATTCTGTTGATTTAGCTTCATCCTTAGTTAATTTAACTACAACTATCAAGACAAATTTAGTTCTCAATTTAGCAGACTGCGATTCTCAAATTCATTGAAAATTCTGTTGGCTCAACTTCAGGTGATATTTTCTGTTGTCGTGGCTGAATTTTTAACTATTTGTACGGGTTTTGTTGTGAGTGTAGTTTTTACATAAATTTCAACTTTTTCATACTCTTTTAGAACGTTTTTATTAAATGATTACCTTACCAAGCATGTTCGGTAAAGTGAACAATTTAAATTGTTTTGAAAATCGTTACACTTAAATAAAAGTTTACCAAATTTTAAGTAAGTTTAAGAAATTTATTCCCGAATTTGGCTCCAAAAAAAATTAAACTTTAATCAAGTATACAGTTTTCTTAAAGACGAGTGAAAGCTATTTACTTTAATTATGTAAATTTGTATTTTATTTTTTTAAATTTGTCTTGAATTTTATGAAACTTTACTAAAACTTAGTATATTTTTAACTTAAGTTAAGTATAAATTTTGCTTAATTCTAGTAAAAATATCTTAAATTGAAAATTGAAAATTTGCAATGTAGTTATGATTTTTAGAAAATACACTCATTCTTCTCTACCACGCCTTTCACAATCTTAAAATAATGTTTCTTAAATATTAAGACGTTTGAACTTGTGCTAATGCAAAATTAACTTATTTTTAGTTCATAAGTTATATTCATATTAAGTACACTTAGAATTTTTTGTTCATAAGTTATACTCATATAAAGTACACATAGAATATTATGTAGGTAAAGATGTAGTTAAAATCAAATTAAATTTCATTTGAAAAAATATCAAATTACATTTCATTAAATTTAACTAACATTGTCATTTGTTTTTTACTCTTGATAAAATGAACTACAAATGTAGTAAAAATGACTAACAAATGTAGTGAAAAATAGTTTATTATTTTTTTTTAGCCCTTTCGGTACCATTGTACACTACAGTGTAAACATTAAAAAAAAATATATATAAAAAATATGATAATGAAATAATACTTTATATTTTTGTTTAAATATATTCATTAGGATATTGGTCATTGAAAAAAAATCATTATATGCATAAACTTTTCATCAGCGATATTTGTTAACGAAGTCAGATTTTTTGATTAGTCTTTATTTCCGCAAAAAAAGTCGTTTGGTGTATCTCCTAAACTAACAATCGTGGCTTCATCTTATAACCAGAACAAGACGAATTAAACTATTTTTGTTTATTTGAAAATTTTAGTGGTCAAAATCGTATGAGAAGTTCCAAAAATCGATTTGCCAACCCATTTTTTTATATGATGGAGGGGGAGGGGGCAAATGTGTAAACCTTTTTCTTTCTAATTTTCGGGCGCCAATCAATAATCAAATAGTCGGTAGTGAAAAGGTTAAATAAAAACAAAAAAACTGAAAAAAATTATGTAAATTTATAATACAGTATTTTGATGTGGTTTGCTTTTCAAATGAACTTCAAATGTTTTCAAAACTGAAATTTCTTCTACAAATGACTGCTTTTTTACTTTAAAATAAAGATACTATATTACAACTCAAACAACTACACATATTTACAGCAGAAGTTCCCTGCGTGTAGGTATATTTTTAATATAAACCGCAAAAAAATAAATTCTTCACATTTAAAATGGTTTACTAAAAATAAATACATTTTCTTACATTTTTTTACATTTTTTAAGAATGAAAATGAAAATTATTCAAGTTCGAGGCCATACTCTATATTTATTTATTAGGATATTGTCCTAACAAATAATCTATAGAGTTTTTTGTTTTCAAATTTATTATTTGACCCTTTCAGGAATGTGTTGATAGATCTATTTCGGGAATTTTCTAGGTTCCCATCATTAGAACACGTTTTGAATCAATGGTTATAATCTTTAACTTCAAGCTCATATATTAGTTCTCATGTAGTGAGTAAACTAGTTTATATGAATGTTTGATGTTTGGCATGGGATTGTTACCGCTTTCAAAACGTGTTCTGATGATGGGAACCTAGAAAATTCCCGAAATAGATCTATAAACACATTCCTGAAAGGGTCAAATAATAAATTTGAAAACAAAAAACTCTATAGATTATTTGTTAGGACAATATCCTAATAAAGAAATATAGAGTATGGCCTCGAACTTGCATAATTTTCATTGCACAATTAAAGGTCGAAAAAACATAATTTTTATTTTTAATAAAAATTATATCAAACTTGTATTTTTTAAGAATATTAACCTAATTTAAGGAAAATTCAAGAAAATCACGTATTATTTTTGAGTTCATAAAAAATTAGTGTGAACTAAAATCTAATAAAGTTGCATTATTCTTAAGCAATTTTATTTACTATAAGGTCCATTTTTTTAGAAACAAAATTTTAGTGAGGCGTAAACTTAATTTTAGTTTATACTTTTTTGTTGAGTGTATACAACTTTTTTATATCGAACAAAGTTTTTTTTTTTTAAATCTGGATTATTTTACGAAAAAATTTTTTTTTATTCTCTATTTTTAACGAGAAAAAAGTTTAAACCGAACCGGAATTGATCTTTTACTTGTTCGTTTCGCCTGAAATTTTAGAATAAAGCAAACAAATTCTCTTTCATAATCGATATTTATTAACAAAAAAAAATTCTTCATTTACCAACAAACAAATTTTGATCGCATAAAATTTTCGGGTTTCATAGCGAATTTTATGAAAAAATCTATTTTTACAACTTTGGCTAATTTTGAACACATTTCGCCGGCTCGAAAAGTTTTTTATACTTGTTGTTAATAAAAGAAAATGAGTGCGCCCCGCTAGGCTAGTTGGTAGCGTGCTTGCTTATCAGTGAGGGGGTCGTGGGTTCGATTCCCACCAGAGACACTGGTCTGTTTTCGCTACAACGCGCTGAAGGCCATAGTAGCTAGTGCTCGGTTAGGGTAATAGTATATAATTTGTAATTATATGATTATTAATTAATAAAAAAAAAAGAAAATGAACAAATAGTTTTTCGAAAAAAAACGTTTAAAACTTTGTTCGAAAATTTTAGATTTTCAAATAAAAAGCTCTAGTAGAAGATCAGTTCCAATTTGGCTGAATCTTTAAAAACATGTTTGCATCCCTAAGCGAAATTCCTCTTAACGCCGAACTTGATCCACACTAACTACACAAAGACCAATGACTTTTGACAACTGAACTTTTTTGAAGAAATATTCAAAAGACTCTTATTCGTTTTTACAATTTAATTAGATATTATAAACTTCAAAGATCTCTTAACAAATGTATAGAAAAGTGTTTCTTCTAAAGAAAGCACTTTTTTTGTTGAAATTTCTTTTGACATGACAACTTAAGTCGGCTTAAGCAATTATATCTAAGACAAACTCGCGTTACGAATTAAGCAATTTTGTTGTTATGAATGTTTTTTTTTTCAATGTTTGAAATTTTAATTATTTTTTTTAATAACCGAGCATTTTAAAAATCCTCAATATTATTAAAATTTAAACAATTTTATTAGCTTCTTAAAAGCTTTTAACAAATAAACAAAATTTTTAATTTCTGAGTTGTATTTTCTTTCTATTTTATTTGCTAAAAAATATCTTTTTTATTTATAATATTACTCCAAAAGTTTATGGATCAAAAGCTTTCAGAAGCGTTTCTACTCCATAAGACCGTGAGTAATATATAAATCATTTATTTTATATATCTCTTGATGTTAAATACATTTTTATTGTTATCATTATTGAATCATTTATCATATTTAATTAGAAAAATAATTGTTAAAACACGTGCATACAAAAAAAAAAAAAACTTAAAATAAATGTATTATTTGGTGTTAATTTTAAATTCATTGACACATTTTTTTTCAGTTCGAAAATCAAGACTTCCATAAAAATACTTGTGTCTGTGTAATCAATTTTTGTACAAATTCCGTTAAACATGCAGTGAATCACAGAAAATATTATCTTCGAATTGATTTTTTCTTAAGGTAAAAATTTTATATTAAAAATGTTTTATAATGAAGCTTTTTGACAGCTTTTTAAAAAACTTTGAAATTCCTTTAACTTTTTATAAGTTAAGTTATCTAATATTTTGAACTCAAAGTTGCAACATTTCATAGAGATTTTTTTAGGTAAGCTTTAAAGTATGACAAAATCTATTTTCAAATTGACATGAATTCAGTTTGCTTTAGAAAATTTTTTAATTGTAACTTTCTTTTCTCATAAAAGTCCTCAAGCTTTACGCCCGTATTCATAAAAAATCTTAATTCAGATTTCAAATACATTTTAGTTAAAATACATTTTAAGCCTTAAAACTGTATTCATAAACGAATATTAGCTTATAATAACTATTTTGAACCTTGCGTAAAGGTTAATATTCATTTACGAAATGTATTTAAGATCCTGTTTAAAAATTTTATAAAGGGTGTTTTTTATAGAGGTATATAATTTTAAAATGGAATAAAACAAAGATGAATTTTTTAAATTGACTTGAAATGTTCGAAAGATAATCTTCTGGCATTATAATTTAAATATGACTTCTGGCATATGGCCGCCACTGCTGGCTCGGACGTAGTCTAATCTGGAGGTTCAATTTTCAATGACTTTTTCCAACATTTGTGGCCGTATATTGGCAATAACGCGGCAAATGTTGTCCTCCAAGTGGTCAATCGTTTCGGGCTTATCAACTTCACATAACCCCACACAAAATAGTACAGCGTCGTTAAATCGCACGATCTTGGAGGCCAATTCACGGGTCCGAAACCTGAAACTATACGGTTACCAAACGTTTCCTTCAATAAATAAATTGTGGCACGAGCTGTGTGACATGTTGAGCAGCCTTGTTGAAACCACAGCTCCTGCACATCATGGCTGTTCAATTTATGAACGAAAAAGTCACTAATCATGGCTCTATAGCGGTCATCATTGAAGGATAAACTGATTGGGATCTTCCTCTACGCTACGCTCTACAGCAGTAATGACTTCTTCTGTACTGTACGAGCTGTACGACGTCTCTGTGGATGCATATTATCATTTCGAGTAAACGTGGTGCGAAAACGTTCCATAGTTAATCGAATTAATTGCTCTGATGGACGATTATGTTGACCGTTAAATGGACGTTGTGCGCGATACGTATTTCGAACAGAACCATGATTTTCAAAATAAATTTGCACAATTTGGAAGCGTTGTCTATTCATGTTGATATGCCAAACCGAACTAAACATAAATCACCTGACAGCTGACAAAATGGCCGCCAGTTAAAAAAGTGTTGCCAACTTAAAGTTGTATACCTGTATAAAAAACACCCTTTATATACGTGGGTTAGAATTTATGAAAGTTTAATTTTGAAATTTATCAATAATATGTTACAAAATTACATGTAGACTTGTTGTTTGATAGATTTATTTAAATTTTTTTTAACTCTGCGAGAAAAAATCTTTTAAAAGAAATATAAAAATCTTAAGCCATTTTAAATGAATTTTTTTTTTATAAAATTGTTTTTTATTCTTTTTAAATTCCGTAAGAAATCAATTTTTACTGTATTTTCAAGTTCAAGTCTTAAAAGCCCATCAATAGTTTCCATAACAGTCTGCATAATTATTTTATTTCTATATCAATCAATATTCAAATTTTTGTGTTTTTTATATCTTTATTTAGACGCCGTTTTGTTAAATTTATTAAAATTGATTTGTAACAAACCGTAATTGATTTTAATTGATTATGATTTTGAACACTAGGCAAAAAATATTTCGCGTTATTAATGGCAGTTGTCAAAGATCCGTGTTACTAAACGGTTGTTAACGCTTTCTAATAAAGAAAAGAAATTTTAATATTGTTTTGTTAAAAAAAATCAAAAATAGTCCTTTTAAATTAAACATTTATGCAATCTAGAAATACTAGCAGAGATTCGGGAATGTTTGAGCATTATTGCTTAAGATGTTTACCAATAGTTAATCGGTAATATTGGAAATTCATCAAAAATTAAAATCATTAAAAGTATCATCAATTTTTATTTGTCATATGTAGTGATTATGATTTTTTACAAAATCGTGCAAAAGTAATTGTTTTAAATTTAACCCTCAAACCGGCCTAAGCATTTTTGCTATGAAATGTATACCTCCTGTTCGGCACGAAAAATAAACAATATGTTCTTCTATCAAAATTTTTTTCGTTGCCTATTTCAGGCGATATGGACCAAAATAGGTATAGAGCGAATCTCAAAAATTAATCCGTACAAATTAATAAGTCTAGGCATAAATTATTCCTCTTGGCAAGATATAACTACAGTCTAAAAATTACCCTTTTTGTGCTTTTACTTAAGAAGATATGGAGAATTTCGTTTATCGAAAAAGCGCGAAATTGAGCGAAAACGCATCTAAACTTCTACTTACATTGATAAAACTTAAACGCTTTGCTAATACTGCTTAATATAATATTTTTGTAAAATTTCATAAAAACCCGTCCATACGTTTTCAAGTTAAGACGATGTTCTTTACATTTACCCTTTCAGAATCCTGTACGTCCTTGGACTAAAATAATAGCTTTTTTTTAAAGTTTAAGCTTCAATCTTACTTTGTGTTTATTATCAATGGTTTCTTGTTATCCTAAATACGTTTTTACGATTTTTGAAAATTGTGTTCATTTCAAAATATTTATTTTTAGAAATTTTACTAAATTTTAACTTTAACGCTTTCTCGCTTCCAAATCGTGTCATGAACACAAAAAAATACTTCGCAAAATATTTTGTAAATTTAGTTATTTGAAAAGCTTAACATTTTTATTATAAATCTCTTATTTGGCGCATTTATGGACAATTGAAAATACCCCGCCTGGACGCGATCTTGTCGGTTAGAGGGTTAAATGTATTATAGTTTTATTATTATTTTTACAAAAAAATATTGTTAATATTCCATTGCATTGGATAAATATTTGTTTAAAATTTAGGCATGCTTAATTTTATTATTTCATTAAGATCTTCAAAATTTTCTATTGCCTCATAATTGACTAATAATATTTGTCTTCTTTTCTTTTAATTTAGTCACCGTGAACAGGAACAACGTAATGCCGAAGATGTCTTATTTGACATGTTCTATAACGAAGAGACGGGCCTTATTTCCATGGGCAAATTCTTGGCAGCCCTTAAGACCACCGGTATAAGACGCAGCGATCCTCGTGTCAAAGAACTTATGGATAATTTAAAAAAGGTTCACAAATTGTCCAATTATGAATCGGGCTCTTCTGCGGAAACACAAAATCTTAATCGAGAAACATTTAAGGCGTAAGTATATTTAACATATAATATTTTAAAAATTGTATAATGCTATTATTTTTTTAGAGCGTTTCAAGGAATTTTTTCGAAAGAATATCTATATCTCAAAATGTTTTCTCCACCATTTACTCTTTCAAAATCTTTAATTTTACAGAAATAGTTCCAGATTTTCGGCTTTAACTAAAATCTGTTGAAATTAGGAAATTTTCAGTTAAAAATTAGTTTTCATGTAGTAATTTAAGCTTTTAATATGCAGATATTAAGAATTTAGTAATCCAGCCAAACTCAATTAAATTTAGAGAAAAATTTAGACTTTGTTCGTTTTTTTTCTGACAAGGTGAGTCAGTTTTTTGGGTTTCTTTTAATTTCTATGAAGTTAAGATATCAAATTGATAACTTTGATAAAAAACAAAAATGGACCAAGTTGATATTTATGGGGTTAAAAATTTAACTCAAAATGTAACTCAAATTTTTTCCGAAATTTTTAATATTTTCAGAACTCTATTAAATAGAGACGGTAATCGACATATTTTAGCTTTCGGCCGAATACCGAATATTATGACAACTCGGCAAAATTATTCTGTCAAATGAAAATAGCTTAAAATTTGTATTTTTTATCTAAAAAATGTTAAAAAGCACACTCAGGGAACTTCTGATGTACATATTTGTTATTGTTTGAGTTGTATTGCAAAGAACATAAAGACTAAAGAAGAACCAATGTACTCAACATCTGCTACATTTTATATGCTAACTAGTTTTAAGAGAAACAGTTTTTTATAGGTTTTTTTAATGCCAATTTTTTAGTACATATATAGTTATAAACAAAATTTTGTGTTAATTATACAGAACTTATGCAGAGAATGCATTAAACAACATAAACTAACTTTAAAATTTAATTAAAATTGCTTAAAAGCATGAAAATTAATTAATTAAAACTACCACTGTTAACACATTTTTTTTTTTTCGAAATTCTCTAAAAACCACTTCAAGTTTTTAGAAGAGAGCGTTGGTTACGGGTTGGTAATACTAAAGAAGAACCAAGATACTAAACATCTGCTAAATTTTATATGCCAACTTTTTTTAAGAGAAACATTTTTTTAAAGGTTTTTTTATTGCCAATTTTTTAGTATATAGTTCTAAACCCATGTCTGCTGAACTTTACTAAATGAAATTAGTTGGAAAAATTAGTAGCCGCTAATGAATTTTAGTAACATTTCAGTAAACTGCAATTAAAAATTAATTTGCTTAAATCAGCAAACAATTTGCTAAATTTTAGTACATCGAATAGATATTTTTTAATCCTTTAGACTTTTTTTGCTAATATATGAACATTATTTTAGTTTAGACTCTGTAATAAAAACTTGATTTGTTTAAAATATATGTATATATTTTTTTTGTGATTGACAAAATTTTTGGTAAATTTAGCAATTGGATTTCAAAAAGTAGTAAAATATTTCGCTAAAATCAACAACAAAAATTAGTACAAAATTCATTAATTTGTAAAATGAGAAGAGCAATAAATGTTACTAAAATAAAAAAATTGTACCAAAAATTAATACAAAAATTGTAAAGTCCAATTGAAAATTTTTTATACTAACTTTTTTTCTGAGTCTCCATATGTGCTTAATTTTTACTACAATTGTGTTTAATTTTTTTTTAACAGTGAAAAACAACTGACAATGTTAGTTGAATTTACTGAAATAAAAGTCGAATTTTCATTTGTTTTTAACTACATTTGCAAGGGGGTTTACCTACATACATAGTTAATATAAGTGCAAGTTTATCACAAAATATTTTTCATTTAAATGTCAAATACGGCAGTTTAAAAAAAAAAGTATTGTGGTCCAGTTTAATTTCGTCCATATCTAAAATACAGTGTATTTTTATATGAATATTAATAAAATAACTATTCGGCAAAAAAAAAACTGGCTTTAACCTGAATACCGAATATTCGGTACATCTCACGACATCGAGTACATATTCGACACCTCTCTACAAAATACCTTTCATTTAATATCAAATTTGTATGTATCTCCTTGCCAGCAAACAAGCTCAAAAATTAATCAAAAATAGGCTAAAAATACATTATTAAAATTTCAAATTTTGTATGAAACTGGATCATCCAAAAGAGACTTCTTTTTTGATTCAAAACTCACTCAACAAAGTTAATTTAAAAAGAAAATATTTAGTATCAAAAATTCATCTTTTTGGTGTTTGTTATAGATTATATAGATTTTTGTTCAAAATATATAAATTTAATTGCATATTTGCGTAAATTCTGAACCATTTTTTTGAAAAAAAAAAATTTTTAATTTAAATTTTCGTCCAAAAAATGATTAATTTTTAACAATAATATGTTAAAATATCGGTAATATGTATGATTAATTTTCGACTTTTAGAATAAGAATTCTCTTTAAAAAAAATTATTACATAAAACTAAAAAATGCGATCAATCCCATTTCTTAACTCTTAATTTTTCTTAAATTTTCTATTACATATTCATAAATTGAGAGAGAATGATAGTGAGAAACAAAAACTGTTAAGTTAACTGTGATATGATAATGGAATATAACTAAGGACTTGAACTTCACCAAAGAGTTGAGAAAGTAAAGAGATTGCTATACTCTCACTTGCAGAGGAAACAAAATATATAACATGTGGCTGCAAATAGGAAATTGAATATTTTTTCGCGGCTTTAGTTTTATAAATTGACTTTTTTAATGTTGCTGCTGATAGTTTTCAATATATTTGTTATGGTTTGAGCAAACATTTCTTTAAATTTTGATTTGGTTTTCCTTAAAAATTTTCCCGTTTGCAGGCACAAGGTGTTACCAGAGGGTGAGAGCATTGCATAGCCAAAAGTTATATTAATGTAGTTTTTTTTTTTTTTTGCTTTTGAATTAAAAAAATTGACAAAAGCTCGACGGATAACTAAGTAACATAACTACCGTTTTAGGGCTCTTAATAGTCTTTTAAACAACAGAAAATGTATAGCAAGAGATCAGAGAAAAGCAAAATTAACCCTCTAACTGGTAAGGCTGTCTCAGGGTAGCCTTCATAAAATTTACCACAAATGCGTCAAATGAGCGTTTTATACTTAGATATCAATATATTCCGATAGAAAACTAAATTTGTTAAATATTTTGCGAAAAAATTGTTCGTGTGCCGTCCACGGTTTGGAAGCGAGAAAGCTTCAAAATCAAAATTTCGTAAAATTTCAAAAACTAATTAGTTTTTAAAAAAAATATAGTTTTCAAAAATCTAAAAAACCAATTTAAGTTGACTAAAACTTTTTATAATAAAATATAAGTAAGATTAAAGCTTTATCTTTAATATTAAAGCTTACTTTAGTCCAGGATTTTATCAGGATTCCTCTAAAGGACATCGTCTTAACTTATAAACTAATAGACGGATTTTTATGCAATTTTGCAGAAAGAAGACATTAAGTATTAATAGCAAAGCGTTAAAGTTTGAACTATATAAATTGAAGTTAAGATACTTTTTCGATTAAATTCGCTCTTTCCAAAAAGCGAAAATCGCGATATCTTCTTAAATAGGAGCAGAAAAAAAGCGTGGTTATATCTTGGTTATATCTTCAAGCGTGGTTATATCTTGGTAAGAGAAATATTTTTTGTCCATACCTTCTCTTTTATATGCTTTAGTTTTCAAAATGCACCCTACAATATTTTGGCTCATATCGCCTAAGTTAGGCAATGATAAACAATTTTGTCGCAGAACTTATTATTTGTTTTTCGAGTGGAGCACATGGTATGAATTTCATTGCAAATCATCGTTTGCCAGTTAGAGGGTTAACTCTTTCACTATCGACTTTTTATTTGTGGATATGTTTCTATTTTGACTTCTAATTCCTGTTAGGGGTCCTTAAATTAGAATGAAAAAGTTTAACATATATGGACCCTCCCCCAACCAAAAAATGAGTAAGAACGTCGAATTTTTTAAACCTTTATTATTACCAATATTGCTTAAAGGCCTAGATTAAGGTTAATATTATCCCAATTTATAAAATTTTATTAATGTTAATGCTTTCTTGCCACATTTCAGAGTTGTTGCCCAAAATATTGTCTTGATTGCTAAAGCTTTTCGCCAACAATTTGTTATACCCGATTTTGTCGGATTCGTTAAGGATGTGGAGGATATTTATTGGAAATGCAAAAGTAATACCGATGGTAAAGTGGCCGATTATATTCCCCAATTGGCCAGATATAGTCCAGAATCATGGGGTGTCAGTATTTGTACCATTGATGGTCAACGTTATTCCATAGGTGATGTGGAGGTACCCTTCACTTTGCAAAGTTGCAGGTAAATTAATAATTTTTTTTTATATTTGTTAAATCATTTCATCAAAACTAGATACAGGTTTGTTTTTATAGATCTTTTTTGTTTTTAGCAAAATAAAAGATCTTTTTATCATACATTTTATTGTTTTCGTTCATTAATTCAAATTATTGCAGTTATTCTGTGAGAGTGTGAAAGAAAGCCATTATATATAGAAAAAACCAGAGCTTTTACTAAAGCTTTGCTCAATCATTTTTAACAAATCTGTTATACCAAGATATTTTCTACTGTTGTTGCGCTCAAAAACCCCCCTCATTCATTTGTATGCAAATTTGATTGAGTTCAAGTTAAGATGAAGAAAATATAAAAGGTCTGTTGTTTTAAAAATTTTTAACAAATTTTACTTTATAATTTTTTCAAAAAAAAAAAAAACCAATAGCAAACCTTTGACATATGCCATTGCTTTGGAAAAATTGGGAGCCAATGTGGTACATTCGTATGTGGGACAAGAGCCAAGTGGTCGCAATTTCAATGAATTAATTTTGGATTACAATAGTAAGTAAAAACTGAACGAGTCCTTTCGAAATGTTATAAAATATTAAAATTTGCCTTTTGCTTCTTGTAGATAAACCCCATAATCCAATGATTAATGCTGGTGCTATTTTAACTTGTTCTTTGATCCAGGCTTTGATTAAACCCGAAATGACGGCAGCTGAAAAATTCGATTATGTCATGTCTTGGTTTAAACGTTTGTCGGGTGGTGATAATATTGGTTTCAATAATGCGGTATTTTTATCCGAACGCGAAGCAGCCGATCGTAATTATGCTTTAGGTTTTTATATGCGCGAAAATAAATGTTATCCTAAACACACAAATTTGAAAGAAGTTATGGATTTTTATTTCCAGGTAAGAAAGAATTAAATTTAAAATATATGTTAAATATTATTATACCTTATATCTCTTTAACGATGTTTTGAATTTGAAGAATCCGAAATATGAAGAATCTGAAAATAAATAGAAATTTTCTAAATTATTAAAGAAACCCCAACATTTTGTTGGAAGTTTCCCAATTTTATATGAAATAATGTAGTTTAATTTAAAATTATGATCAACTAAAACAATGAAAGCAGTGCGTTAGTGTATTTAAATATCCATTATAATTCAAACATAATTGGCGCCCAACATTGGGCCTTAAAAAATCAAAACTTTTTAAACTTCTTGTATTCTAAATAACAATTCTCGATAGTTAGTTCGATAGTTAAATTTCTAGTGTAGAAACTGTAATGACCGGGGACAGGAACTTCATGTACTAAAAAAGTGTATTTTAGGCTCCTAAATTTTAATTTAAAAATTAAAAAATAAGCATTTAAAATTTATTTTATTTTATTAAAAACAAAAAAAAAAAAAAATAACAAAATAAAAAAGTTTTGACAAAACTAAAGAGAATCCAAGCGGCTCAAGCCCTGTTAAATGTTCTGGTAATTTTTATATACAAACTGTGATTAAGAGAACACTTTTTAGTAGTTCAGTTCTGCTTCTAAAAAGGGTACCGTGGATAGTTCTTGTTTATACTTAGAATATAGTTTCCAAGGTTAAGTAAGCAAGTACTTTTCTAAAAGGATGGACTGGTAGTTTGGCAATTTATAAGGAAATTAGTAAAAACCGAGAAAAGAAAAGCTCTTTAATTAATTATTTTTCTTGTTCTTAAGCAGTTTTATTTAAAATTTAACGTTAATTTGTATTGTTTAATATATTTTCTGCATACGTTTTGCTCAATTAACACAAACCTTTAATTATTTATACTAAAAATACTCACTAACAACTGTTTCTCTTAATTCCAATTTGCATAAAAAATTTAAGAGAACAATTAACAGGGCTTAAGCAGCTTGGGACCTCTTTTGCCTTCATGCTTGTTGGTCAAATATAACAAACGAAAAAAATGTAATAAAAATATGCATTCAAAGCAAAATAAGTAAAAAATGCAATCAAAATATGCATTTAAAACAAAATATGCATTTACTGCAAAAATATGCACTAACAAATCGATGTAATTTTAATGCAAATTCTTTGATTCGAAAAGATATTTTGTTTTCCGTGTTCTTAGACTTAAGGAAAAAAACATGCATTTGCATGAACTTCCGGTCGCTGGTAATGACATATCATTATTTTTTGGAATATCAGTAATGACACTAGCTTACTATTTGCATTACATTATTACAAATAATAATGACTTACTAATAACTAGTTAATGTTCCTATTATTTATTTTTTTATCATTGTTTTAAATTTTAAGTAATGTTCTAAAAATTTTTCAAAATCTATTTTTAGAATCATTATTTTTTCAACTCTAGAAAGTGTGCTTTTCTCAAAAAAAATAAATTTGGGTTACATTTTTTTTTAACGTTATGGCACATTAATACGATTTAACGCGATAATAAACGACTATTTATTAGGGTATTCAATCGGTTAACCGTTACTCGATTAATCGATGAAATGATGTCGAACAATTGTTCGAGTAATTCGAAGTGGCCAATTTCGAGTAAAGAATAACTCGAACAATTTTGGTCGATTAATCGAGTAACTCGAGTAATTTAAAAATATGAACTATTTTATATTTTTTTAATATTTTGTATAAAATAATGTGACTGTTATAGTGAATATTTAAATGTTAAGTGTATTTTTATATTAAGTGAGCACTGTTAAAGAAATTATATTACGAAAAACGAAGAAGTTAATGCGAAAAACTCCGATATCGAAGAAACTTGGATATTTTTTAAAGACACAAGTTCTAAGACTGGGGTGTTTAAGATTATTGGTGCGGATTTGAGGGTTAAAAGTGGGATCAAACATTATTTTTTTTTTTAATTTAGTTGCCATTTGATCTAAAGAAACTACATATAAATACTATATTTTCAAAAAGGAATTTTTAAATATCATTTACTAAAAACTTTTTGTTGGTCCCTTTTATGTCGTTGTAACAAGCCAATTTTAGAAGCCCTATATGGAAATTCATAGCGGTCCTACGAAAAATTTCCAAATATTAAAAGTAATGAAGTTTTCATTAATATGATGAAAATCTTCTTAAATATTCATGAAAGGTGTTTCAAAACTTCTTTATAATTTTTTTAGAAAAATTACATATCTCAAAATCCCAAAATTATAGAACAAAATGGACTATTTTTTCGTTTAGTACTAACACACTAATATAACAAAACTGTGTCAAGTCTGAGTGAAATTACAAAACGGATCACCTTACAAATATTTTTATAAAACAGTTTAATACATATTTATGAACCAGTTATATTGAAAGAAAATCAATGAAGATTTCAACATATTCTCAGTACACTCAAACGCTTTTGCTTTGAGTGTACTGAGACAAAACTGTCGCAATAATAAATGATCTTAGCAAATGTTTTTCTCTTTTAGATATACTTTTTACTAAATTTTTTAATTAATTTGTTAATTTTTATATATATGTTATATTAGTACTAATAAAATATAAAAACTTACAATAATGTGAGTTTTTGGAAAATAAAATTAAAGTATTAAAATTGTTCGAGTTACTCGAGTTATTCGAACAATTTTACTCGCCTACTCGAGTATATTAAAAACCTCAAAATCGAGTTACTCGATTACTCGAACAAAAGCAAACCCGAGTAAATTGAATACCCTACTATTTATTGAAAAATTATGGCGGTTTAAATTAAAAAAAAATTTAAAATTACATTTTTTGATTGAATTCAATTTATCAAGCAAGTCATTTATGTTTTTATTGATCAAGTATAACATGTCCCCATAGCTCAGATGGTAAAGCGGCTGACTGACAACCTGGAGTCGCAGGTTCGAATCCCTAGTGGGCACATTTTATTAAAAAAAATTTTTGAATAAAAACAACATTTTCTTATTATATTAAACTTATAATTTTGGAAAATTTCCTTTTAGACTTATTTTTATTTTCCATACTGGTAAGCATTTAGGTAACAACATATTTTTTTGATTTTTCGTAAGACTGTTAGTAATGATATCATTATTTTGCGCTACATCCCCATATAAAAGTATTGAGATTTGTTTTAAATTTCAGCGGGGATTTTTTCAATTTTAAAGATTGTTTCTTTAAATTTGAGCGATGTTTTTAAATATTAGGATATTATAAATTTTAGAGTTTTTAAAATTTTTGGGGATTTTGAACAATTTTAGGGGTTTTTTTTCGATTTTGTCCCAATTTTTTTTTACAATTTAAATTTAATAGTATCTGCCAAAAATATTGTTTGAACTTAAAAACAATATAAAATTAAATTCTTAATATATATGATTAAAATCTTCGCTGAAACTAAATCAATTAATTACCCGATGAAAAAAGTTCCGATATAGGTATATATAGTTACATATAGAATTCCATAACACATCATATATCAACTGATCCGAAAAATGGCATACATAACATTATCTCATGAGAACCCCTGGGATCTAATTTAATATGTTTGAGATAGGCGTGGTAGAGAAGATTAAGCATACTTTTCTAAAAATCATAACTACATTGTAAATTTTTTTATTGAATTAGACTGCGCAGTTTCTGGTAACACAACCTTCACCAGTAATCCTTTTTGACAATACTGTAATTATTTGTTATGGTTTTTATTGTTTGATTGCATCTATATGAAATGTTTTTATATTATTAAATGCAATCCTGACCGTGGCTTGAACCTGCTTTCTTTGCCACATGCACTTCGCACTACACTGAGACAGAGGCTCTAACCAACTGATCTAAGTAAGGTCGATTTTTGCTGTGGCTTAAAACCAGTTTCAATTACACGGGGTCGATTTTACATTTTAATTGTAATTGCAGAAGATAGCTAAGACAAACACCACAACAATTCACAATTGTTAGAAAATCATATGTAATCTAATTTCCACTATTTCCCAACTCACAAAATGTGGGAAATAGTGGAAATTAGTAATCAAGCAGGTGGTTACAGTCTTTTCTAACAAGCATCATGACGTTACTAAACTTTGAAGACCAAAAGTTTTAATTTTATAAAAAAAAATTTGATAAACCAATTAGTACTTCGAAGCTACAGAAAAAAATTTCTCTTTATCACCTTTGTTTGACTAAGTTCCAAAGAATATATTTTATACCACTTTTATTCGTAATTTTTTAAATTAAACAGCTTATTTTTTAATATAAACGGCTTTTTTAAGTGCTTAAAGCATTGTTTTTAGAGTTTTTTTGGTTGCCCTACTTATAAATAATTATACATGGAAGTACATATGATCTGATATACGAGTATGACAATTATATATGATGAAATACAAAAATCAACTTAAATATAACATAAGATATAATGATATATAACACCATATTAGAAATGTTCGTTAAAATAAGTATGAGATGTAAGTATATATCGTTACATATTTCCACATATATAATAACATACCATTTTACCATCTATATACGATTATATATCAACTTTTAGCGTCTAGTAGGATTATTTTAATTGATACTACAATTTAATAAATAGAACCGACTTTAATTAAACTTTTAATTGAATTAACAAATATTTTAATTGATGTTCGATTTTAGTTTTTTTTTTTTTGTGTACCGAATATTGAGAGAATTGGTTCTCTAAAGTTGAATTTATAATTTTTAATATCTTAAATAAAATCGTTAAACAAATTTTAAATCTATATGAAATATAGATTTTTCAATAAAAAATGTTTAGCTTTCAAATTAAGATAGAGTGAAAAACAAATATTATCTTTTTCCAATAAAAGCTCTTTAAGCGCTAGTTGATCTACAAATATTCTATTTTAAAAGAATGAAGGAAATGATTGAAATCGAGAGCAAACCAATATTTTTCTGTTGTATGATATTAGCAGCCTTAAGAAAACTTTTAATTTTCAATAAAATCTAGCTTCTTAAACAAACATTGGCTTTAATTTTAATAATTTTTTTAAACTTAAATTCATATGTTTTTACCTTTTCAGTGTTGTTCCATGGAAACAACTTGCGAAGCTATGGGCGTTATTGCAGCTACATTGGCTAATGGTGGTATTTGCCCAACTACCGAAGAAAAAGTATTCCGCCCTGAAGTTGTACGTGATGTCTTGTCAATTATGCACTCCTGTGGTACTTATGATTACTCAGGACAATTTGCCTTTAAAGTGGGTCTGCCAGCCAAGTCTGGCGTTAGCGGTGGCATGATGTTAGTTATTCCAAATGTTATGGGCATATTTGCCTGGTCTCCACCCCTCGATCAACTTGGCAACTCTGTACGTAGTGTACAATTTTGTGAGGAGCTGGTTAATGTTTTCAATTTCCATCGTTATGATAATTTAAAACATGCTTCGAATAAGAAAGATCCTCGTAAACATCGTTATGAGACAAAAGGTTTGTCTATAGTCAATTTGTTATTCTCAGCCGCAAGTGGAGATGTTACGGCATTGAGACGACATCGTTTATCGGGTATGGATATAACTTTGGCTGATTATGATGGTCGTACCGCATTGCATTTGGCTGCCTCCGAGGGTCATTTGGATTGCGTTAAATTTTTGTTGGAACAATGTCATGTACCACATAATCCTAAAGATCGTTGGGGTAATATGCCTGTAGATGAGGCCGAAAACTTCGGTCATTCAAATATTGTCGAATATTTAAAAGAATGGGCTGACAAAGCTCAAACCACAGATGATGTTAAAACGGAGGCTATTGTTAAGAAAACGGATGCTGATGAGGTAAGAATTTTTATTTATTAAAAGGCTAGAAATTGCACTCATAGAAAGAAACCTGTGAAAATAGCAGAAAATATTTCTAAAAATTTATTTAAAAAGACGTTGTAGAAAAACGGTTTAAATTAGCAGTTTTTTTTTTTGCTAAATAAGTAAGATAAAGACAGTGAAAATAAAATTGTTCAATAAAGAAAATTTAACTTATATAGTTAATAAAAATTGCAAATTTAATCTGCTAAAGTTAGCAAAAATTCTGCTAAATATTTATAAACAAAAACAGCAAACAAAAACTTTAAATTCAGCAAAATTTGTGCTAGATTTATCTCAAATTACGTTGAATGCAAATAACCGTTTATTTTGCTAATATCAGCAGAAATATTTGCTAAACAAATTTTAAACTGCTGATTTCAGAAGGATAGATTTTTATTCGCTTAAAAAAATCTAAAAATTAACTTAAAATATTAAATGGATTTTTTTTTGCTGATTTTCGCAGATTAATTAGCTGCTTTTAACTAATTTAAATTTAGCCCAAATATAAATCAATTTTTGTAGATTCAACAGATTTATTCGTGTTATTCCTACTAATATTTAGTAAAAAATCCGTTAACTTCAGCAATTTTTCCTGTAAAGCTAATTTGAACGAATTTTTAATTGTTTAAGTAAAAGGTTTTTCTGAAATATACTTTTTCGGGTACCTTTCAAAAACAAAACTATATGACAATCTATAAACTAAAAAAAAAAGTTTGTATAAAAATTAGTAAAACAGTTTCCAATCTCACTTTACTATTATTATAATAATTTTTAGTATAAAGTTATTTTTTAGTAAAATGTTTTGCTATCCTTATTTTACAAATTACTAATTTTTTTACTAATTTTGGTTACTACGAGTACTTTAACTAATTTAATTTTACTAACTTTTGGAACCCGATTTGCTAAAATTAGCAAAAAAATACTAATAATATATTTTTTTAAGCTTAAAATTATTTAATCTAGACGCAAGATAGTGAAAAATCTAGAACTTTATTTATACACTTAAATATTAACTACACTCAGGAAAAAAAGTTTTATCATATTGACAAATGTTTTATAGATTTTCATCATTTCATAAAAAAAGTTTCATAAAATTTGAGATAATAATAATAACTTTATTCAAGGTAAATTAATTTTATTTGTTATTTATTTATTCACTAATATTTATCACTAAAATTTAGTACAAAATTTGGTTGGTTTTTGCAGATTGATTTCCATTAAAAGTTTACTAAACTTTTTTTACTAATTTTACTTTACTAAAAAGTTACAGTCGAGTTATGCTAAAATTAGCTAAACGATCTGGCCTAATATCTGGCCTAATTTTCTGTAGCACTTTTTTCTTCAACTTTTACCAGCTTTCTTTTTGGAGTGTAAAATTAAAAAACCGTTATACATCCCTACGGACAAAGGGACCAGTCTCTGGTGACACGCAGGATATATCCCAAGCTGGCGATGCCATGTCCGCTTGGTAAATGTCGACTCACTCGAACTCACGCGCTTTCACAAACCCACACTCACCCACTAATAAACTTTTTCTATTCAAATTTACGTTCACGTGAGTACATGTCGGTTTCACTCTCGAGTGAATTTTCAAAGAGGTTTGTTTGTACCAATTTTTTTTAAAACGTAAGTCACTGCTTAGTTAACAGTAATGTTAAATTATACTAGTTCTGATGTAAGTCCTGTTTTAACATAAATAGGAACACAATCTTATACTTTTCTTCGGTTAAACAAGATTTTCAAATGTGAAAATGATTTTGCATAAATGAATTTTCTATTTAAAAATCCATAATTTTTTTTTTACAAATTAAGAAATACACTTAAAAGAAATGGAAAATATGCACAAATTTTCAGTGAAAAGTGCAAAATATGCATTAAAAAAGCAAAGTCAAAATATGCAAAAACATGCACTTTTGCCAAAATATGCAACTACATGTCGATGCCATTTTGTTCTTAATTTGATGATTTGGAAAATATTTTGCCATTATTAGAGATGTAACGAATAGTGTATTCGGCACTTTACCGAATAATCGGTATTCGATTTAAGCCAAATACCAGGTATTGTCGCATAGCTCTTTCATACAAATTGCCTATAAAAGTACAAAATAATAAAACTTTTTTAGATGGATAAAATCAATACAAAACAAACAGCAGTGTCTGATGTTTTAAAACAAAATATGTGAAAAACTAGTTTTTCTAAATTTTTTTTAGACAAAAATACAGGTTTTTAAGCGGTTTTATTTCAACCAAATAATTCTGTCGAATAGTGCTACTATTCACCCTTTTATATCAATATTTAAAAACCTACTTGATTTTATTCTAAAAATTTTTAAAATTAAAAACACCAAAAATTAAATCCAAATTGTTTTCTATATCTTTTCAGGAAATAATAACAGACGAAATACGCACAGATTATGATCGCAGTGCTACCGCTAGTCCCATGCCTTCGGAATCTAGCAGCAGCAGTGGACCCGATGATACTACTCGACCCGGCCTCTAAAGACTTTAAATTAAGGAGAATTGTTTAGAAAAGGAATCTCTGACTACAAAATTTCAAATTTTAAGTTTTTAATATTATTTAAAATTATCTTTTAGGATTTATTTGCTTAATTAGCAAAACAAAATTTTTAGTTTAGTTAAAAACCATTTAAAATTGAATTTAAAAAAGAAAACAAAAGAAAAATGTTTTAAACTCGAATTGCAAAAAAAAAAATCGAAGCATTTGTTTATAGAAACTTTCCGTTTTAAAAAAAATCCAAGCCCAGCTACTTATACAAAAGTACTTAAATATATACACAATTTAATAATAATTCCATAATTAATTGAGAATTATTTTACAAAACTCCCAAAGATATTAGAACCAGTGTTGGTTGACATCACAATAAATAAAATATTATATATAATTATATATATTCATACAATGACAATAATATTTTATCGTAACTAAATCTATTTAACATAACTGCTACATACTTAAAAAATATCATGTTTCAAATCAATTATGTTCCAATTATTACAAATAATTAAATGTGTGTATTTTTTTCAAATTTATGTAAGATCTCCCAAACCACTTACTTACCACATCATAAATCATTATTTAAATTTTACAAAAATTAATTACAAACATGATTGGCAAACACTACATTTACATTATAACGGTAGTTGCCTACCACGCCCACATCAATGACGATATTAAAATTTGAAAACTACGATTTCAATAGTGGGATGTGCCTTCTAATGTCACACTTTTACTCATTAAATTTTGTTATATCCACAAAATGCCGTTACAAATCGGAGTTTCGATATTTTAGTGTTATTTTAACTTTAGTTCAAAATATTTCAAAATCAAACTGATAAAAGAGCGAAATAACCCAGTATAGAAACGGCAATGACATCTCATTACTTTTCTCACTACCAGTAATGGCATCGGCGTACTTCCTGCATTACTTTAACACAAATACTATGGACTTACAATAACTAATTAATTTTCCCATTATTTCAATACTAAAAATAATGCGTACTTATTTTTATCATTGGCGGATTCATAAAACGTTCGTATATGATGTATAAGTACACAATGCTTATATGCATTTACATACCTTTGCAATTGGTGGCACATTTGTAATAGTTTTTCTTAAATATCTCAATTATTTCCTTAAAAAAAATAACCCCTTATATATTAAATATAACTTTGTTCGGAAGACAATTCCAAATTATGATTTATTTTCTTTTTTTTTTAAATTTTTGAAATACAGAACTAAAAAGCAAAAAAAAAAAATGTAAAATAAACTTTTCAGGAATGGAAAACCATTTTGACACTTATGGTTTGAAAATACTGTATACAAAATTACATGAATCCCGCTATTATTCTAAATATAAAGTAATGATCTAAAAATTTTCTGAAAATCCATTTTTAGTCTCATTACTAGAAGTATGTGCATATATAACTACTTATTTTTTTATTTTTTGTAAGTTGAAGAGTAATGCCATTTTGTACAAGCAAGTCATTTATGTTTTTAGCTATCAAGTGTAACATGTCAAGATAGCTCATATGGTAGAGAGTTTGACTGTCAACTTGGAGGGCCTGGTTTTAATCCCATTTGGGGATATTTTATTAAAAAAGAATTTTCAATAAAAAATTTTTTTTTTTTTATTAAATTTACTTTTTTTTTAATTTATTTTTAAACTCATTATTTTTGTGCATACTGGTAAACAAAAAGGTAACCACATATTTTGATCAATACTAATATATCATTACTATGCGCGACATCCCAATATAAAAGTAATGAGATTTGTAATGACAATTGTAAATACTTGCCATTATCAAATATGTACTTATATAACCTTATATATATTAATGCCTTTCTATATTGTTAAAACCAGTTATACCCGAAGACACACGTCTTTAATACACTCATGAAAAAAAAAGCTAGTTTAAAAGTCTGTTAAACGGGTTCCAATTCAGTAGAGCTAATTTTTTCTGTTGTGTTATCGTTTTAATCAGTTATTTAACTAAATTTATTAGTTTTCTCTTGTTACCTCAATAACAAATTTCATTCGTATTGCGACTAATTTTTCCACCTAAAATTTAGTTATTCGTGATTCTCAAATTTGTAAATTTTTCCAACTAATTTAAACCACAATTGTTTTCAAATCATAATTTTTTTTGTGCCCCCGCTATCAGCCTCACTTGTAGATGGCGTTATTTTCTCATATATTTTTTTTTATTATAATCATCTCGGCAACTAATCGATATAGAGCAAAATGGACAAAAAATCGTTAAATATGGACCAACCTCTGATCAGTTCCGGAAAGACCGTTTTAACAGACATTGTGTGTTGATGAGTCTTTAAAATTCTGTTGATTTAGCTAAATTCTTAGCTAACTTAACTACAACTCTCTACTCAAATTTAGTTCTTATAAAATTTAGGTCACCTAAATTTAGCAGAACATGATTCTAAACTTCATTAAAAATTCTGCAGGCGCAAATTCAGGTACTATTTTCTGTTGTCGTAGCTGAATTTTTAACTATGTACTAGCTTTTTTAACTTTGTACTAGCTTTTTTAATGAGTGTAAATCGCTTTTTTTTTAATTTTCATTTCGGCCTTAATGTAACTGTGAAAACCAATTACCGTTATTGTGAATGTCAATCCTGATTACAAAAAAAAAAATAATATAATCAGTGAAAATATTACATGATAATTCATACATTTTGAAAACCTGTGATTATATTGAAATTTTTGTATTTAAATTTTAAAAATGTATTTTGTAGGATTGAATTATTCTTTTATTTATTTGTTTTTAAATTTAATTTAATATCACTGGTTTTTGATTCCTTTAAACTTAGTCTGTAGTTGAATACATTGATTTTATATCATTATATATTAAATTATAGTTAATTTTAACTATTTTATTTTTCAACATTTCATAATAAACTACCAATGTTTTGTTTTAGTTAGTTTATCTTTTTGAAAGTATATCGTATCTTTACTTATTTATTAAGAAACTTTATGAAATATAAGTAAAAATTGTATTTTTTATCAATATGTATACCTCTTGATGATGTCCTACATACATACTTACATTCATATAAATGTGTTAAAATCGAAATAATAAAAAAACAAAAAAAAAAAACAAAATGTTTACATACTTGAATAAACATTAAATTTTAGCAAAATTTGATTGTATTTTTATTTAAAATAATTAAGGTGTTTAATTTATTTGCCATCAGACGACTGACGCAGTAGTATTAATATACATACGTCAAATAATAATTTTGTAAATTTTTAATAACAACAACCCATGGTTGGTAACTGATTCGATGCAGCTATCGGTAAGGGTAACGCTATTTGCGATTATTAGGGAAACGGAATGTAAGGGGTAACGATATTTCAGTTATTTCGGTATCGGTTTTTTAGTGTTAACGGTATTTCACTTAATTTTAAAACGGTATTTTAGTGGTAAAGGTATTTTAGTTATTTCGGTAGCGTTATTTTAAGGATAACGGTTTTATAGTTATTTCGGTAACGGTATTTTAAGGGTAACGTTATTTTAATATGCATGTAATGTTTATGTACACCAATATTTTTTATTCCCAGTAGGTCCGAATTACAATGACTAGCTAGTTTATTATCATACTTTGGGAGATTTATCTAATAACAGATTTTTGTTTTTATCTTGCAAAATTATTTCGGTAATGGTATTTTAAGGTAAGCGCGGATCCAGGGGGAGGGAAAATGGGAATAATAATAAAAATTTTCAATACAAAATTTTTTTCCTGCAGCCGCGCCTGTTTAAGGATAACGCTATTGCATTTATTTCGGTAACGATATTTTAGCGATAACGGTATTTTGCTATTTCGATAACGGTATTTTAAGGATATTGGTATTTTATTTGTATCGGTAACGGTATTTTTCGGATAACGATATTTCAATTATTTCGGATAACGATAGTCAGTTGAAAGGGTTTTGAACCGATAGCGATATTTTAGCGGTATTTCCTGCCATCCCTGCTATTACCTGTGAGTCATAATTGGATATAACTACACTCAAAAAAAAAAATTTTAAAGTCAGCAAAATTTTAGTCAGGAGGGTGCTTGAAAAAAAATTGCTAATGTCAGCAAAATCTTTGCTAACACTTAGTGGATTATAAATTAAAAACCCATGCTAAAAATTAATAAAATTTTTGCTGAATATTAGTAGACTGAAAAAAACTCAAACAATTTGTAGAAAAATTATACTTTAGTTAATTTATTTGGTACAATAATGGTACATTCTATTCCCCAAAATGAAAATTTTCAATACAAAAAAATCTAAAAGAATAGAAAATTTATCAAAAATACTCTAACTTCCTTCCCGTATAAAGTGTGCTTACTATTCTGAAAGATCTTTTGTGCTAGAAAAAATTTTGTTTTATATATACGCCCCCCGACCCAGCCTTTTCTAAATTTGCCATATTTTCAAGGCAACTATCAACTTTTACCCACTGTTAAAAATTGTGCACTCCTCCAATTAGGCAGCGGAAGCATTTGTAAATACGCCTACACATACCTAATTTATTGGGTAAGTCTCTTCCAATCCCAAAAACTTTTTGCATATAAAATTTTTAGTGCTCGCTATTTTTTTCATCATATTTATAAAATTGTTATAAATAAGATGAAGACTTTCAAAAAGATGAAAACTTTCATAGACCTTCATCATTTCATAACAAAGTTTCATAAACTTTGTAAAATAAATTTTTCCTTTTTAGGAAAAAATACTGAAATTTATAAACCATAACCATAATTGAAATTTTTGATTTGAAATATAAAAAATATCATTTGCAATTAAATTTTTTGAAAACTCAAAATCTATGAGATATTATTTAAAATTCTAAAACATTAATTAAATTTTATATTTTTATTACAATAGTTTTTTGTATTTATATACATCGAGATTATTTTTATGTTATTTTTAATTTTTAACGAGCTTGAAACCTCCGCATATTTACAAAAATAAAGCTAATTAAAAATATGAGCTAGGTAGATACCAATATTTCGATGTAGCGAAATATCTCATCAGAACCCGAAGTTTTAGTAAAGTTAGAGCCTCCAGAAGAGGCAAAGCTTTAACAACAAAAAAACCTATAAATCATCAATTTTGCCCCATTCTTGTCTTTATAGTAATCAAACACGTGGCTACCGTCTTTTCCTAACAAGCAACATGACGATACTAAACTTTGAAGACCAAAAATTCTCTATTACTAAATATTATTTAAGTTGTTCTTAATTTAAAATAGAATTAGTGTAATATAAAATTTCGGAATTTTATTTGATATTTTTTAAATAGAACCTTATATTTTCTTATTTAAAATGGAAATTTTTAACTTCAATTGATATTTTAAACTTTAATTGATGTATAAAATATATATGAAATGTTTTATAAAAGCTTATGAAATAGCATCATCCTACTTATAAAATGTTTCATAATATTTATTAAGCACTTCATAAAATGTTATAAAACTTCATCATCATATTTATGAAACATTTAATTAATATGAATAAGTCTGTCATCAATTCGCTCTTTTATGACACAACTTGATTATATTTATGAAGTGTTACATTGACCGAAAATCAATAAAGTTTTTCATAAATATGGTGAAGCTTTTTCCCTGAGTGCAGAGATAGTCTGCTGTTAACGCAAGTGATTACCGACCGATAAGTATTCTTTCAGTTTTTGCTAAAGTTTTTGAGTAACTTATGGCTGAGCATTAGGGCGGGTCGATTTAAAAATCGTTCAACGTTCAAGGAAAATCGTATTCTAGGGATCAAAATAAGAAACTTTGCCGAAGGAACCATACCTCTAAAACGAATTCTGATGTCCCGACTTTTGACCCGTAGGGTCAAATTTTGAAAAAGCCCACTTTGATATTTCAGAAAGTAGGAGGAATCTCTCCAAGATTATGGGAACTACTTCTTCTCCGGGAGACGCGCTAGCAGATTAATGCATAAATCATCATTCTAGGTGACCGTTAAGGGGTTAAAATTTAAGTTGAAAGAGGGCCTTTTTAACCGTGTTTTATAGCAAAATGTACAAATCTTGGGATAGAGATATTTCGAAATGTAGAAGGAGTCTTTCCAAGATTAGGGTATCTATTTCTTCTCCGGAAGACGCTCTAGCAGATGAATGTATAAATTATATTCTATTGGGTTGGATTCGATTGGGGCACTCTAAATGAGCCAAAGTGGGATTTTTCAAAATTTGACCCTACGGGTCAAAAGTCGGGACATCAGAATTCGTTTTAGAGGTATGGTTGCTTCGGCAAAGTTTCTTATTTTGATCCCTAGAATACGATTTTCCTTGAACGTTGAGCGATCTTTTTGCCTCCATACAAATCGACCCGGCCTACTGAGCATCTTATCTAAATCTGAACAAACTTTTATCTCCATTGCAATCTGGATTCCGTGCTGCTCATAGATGCACCACTGCCGCCTTAAAGGTAATGGATGATGTCAGGCCTGAGTATGATTTGGGAAATTTGCCATTCATGTGTTTGTTAGATTTTTCTAAGGCATTCGATAAAGTAAATCATGCTATTCTTTGTCAAAAATTAAAGCACTATTTTGGTTTTACTGATGCGGCTTTGTTTCTTATGAGAAATTATTTGAAGGGACGAGCTCAGAAGGTGATTGTAGGAAATATGCAATCTGGTTTAAGAGGTATAACTTCTGGTGTACCGCAAGGATCCGTTATAGGTCCTCCGTTATTTATCATTTTTATTAATGGCGTGTTTAGTGTCTGTAAGTATGCTGATGATATTCAACTTTATATTTCTAATCGCCTTGGTTTGATAGAAGATTTATGTTACAAACTTAATGAGGACTTAGATGTTATAACAACTTGGGCTGAAACCAATAATTTGGTACTAAATCCAAAAAAATCCTTCGTTTTACCAATCAGTAAATTTACACTGGATCGTAGTTATTTTCCAACATTATATCTTGGTTCCACCTCTCTGATGTATGTCGACAGAGCGAAATATCTGGGATTTTACATTAACTCGACATTTTCATGTACAGACCACATAAACAATGTTGCGCGAAATGTTTTTTTTGTACTACGTAATCTGCGAATGTCGTCTTACTTTACACCAGTCGAAATTAAGCGAAAGCTTGTTGTTCAGTTAATTCATCCACTGATAACCTATTCAGCTGAGGTGTATAGTAAATTAGATTCACACTCAATACACAAATTACAGGTGTCTTTTAACAATGCAACGCAATATGTATATGGTCTAGCACGGTTTGATAGTATATCATCTTTTAAAAATATGATCCTTTGTTGTGATTTAGAGGACTACCTTTGTATGCGTAACCTTATATTTTTGCACAAGCTTTTGCATCAGAAGACTCCTGCTTATCTGTTTGAAAAACTTACATTTGCTAGATCTACAAGATACATTACTTTAATAATACCCAGACACAACTTTCTCAATACAAGCAGATTTTTTTCGTTAACGCAATTAAGTTATGGAATGACCTACCTATTAACATTAAACCTATTTCGGGAATAAACAGTTTCAATAAATCCCTATTTGAACATATAGTTTCCAACAATTAGCTCACAATGTACTTTTAAATTAAAATTTCTTTTTCTCCTTTTTTTTCTTTTTCTTTAAAACATTTTCGATAACTTCATCCTTTTAAGTTTATATATTTTTTTAGTCCTTTAATCTCCTCTAAACTATATAGCCAGTTAACTAAATATTTTTCTCAATTTGTTAAACTATTGTCTGACTACTTTAAGAAACAATTTACTTATCTTTAAGTGTTAAATAATGACTTTACTTGTGTAATCCCAATTGAACCACAAAAGAATTTTATTCTTAAGGTTCTAATAATGAAAAAACAAATAAATAAAATAAAAAATAAATAATGATAATCCATTTGTCTTTTTCTGTCACGGTAATGATGACAAAAACACTTTGCGAGTATTACTTCTTGAAAATGTCTTTATTCATAAAACACACCGGTGCGTATGATTTATATATTATAAATCCCATATCACTCATACGCATATATTTAGGATATATTCGGGGCTGTTCTTAATATACATAAAATTATTCGGTTTTCTACAACAAAAACTAATTTCATGTAAAAACTAATAGTTTTAAGAAAGATTTGTTTTTCGAAACAGATTAGATTGATTTTTTTTAGATGTTTTTATTGAAAAAAAAATTAATTTATATAATATTATTTTTTTTTTAATGAAATCAGGGCTGAGACTCAATATTTAAACGGACTTAAGTTACATATTTTGTACAGAAATTTCTATAGCTGTGTATTTAAATGTTTTTAGTTTTTTTTTTTTTTGCCCCAAAAATTTAGACAAGTTTTTGTCGAAATAGAACATATTCCCAAGTAAATGAATACGTATTTATGTTGTAATGTTTATAGATATTTTATTACCCCCTAGATATGCAATTGTAATCTTTGGACAACATCCATTGGGTATACCGGTGGTCATAAGTTGGTGCCTCGTTAACTGACTGTAAAATTCTAACTAAAGTTTAGCTTAACAAACAACTTCTCCATCATACTAACAACATTTGCCATCGTTTTCTCAAATTGTAATGCCATTATCAGTTACAACCTAGGTTGGCTACCGAAACGAATAGCGGTATAGGTATCGGTGTTGTTACCGATTTTTTTTTTTCGGTATTTGTATCGGTATTCCATTGGTATCGGTATAACCGATACCGAAACAATAATATCGGTATGTACTGGTATTATTGAAAAAATATAAAAAACTTTTAAAATTCCCTGATAAAAATAGTTATATTTAATAATATATAATATGATTAAGTCATATATGACTTTGAATGGAGTCACATTACGGCTTATATCATTATATACAATTACATCTGATAATTTTTTTTGTGAGAATTTTTTATATGATTCTTAATATTTTTATATCTCTCCAAATATTACTCCATATATAACTACATAAGCCATATAATAATAATTCAAATATATGTAGTGATCGATATGATTATATATGGTCTTATTGTGCGCCCCGGTGGGCTAGTTGGTAGCGTGCTGGCTAATCAGTGCGGGGGTCGTGGGTTCTATTCGCTACAACGCGCCGAAGGCCATAGTAGCTAGTGCTCGGTTAGGGTAATAGTATATAATTTGTAATTATATGATTATTAATTAATAAAAAAAAAAATATGGTCTTATTTAACTATATGTGGCGTCATACTGAAAATATTTTCCTTATAATTTTATATAGCTTTTCATATAATCTCAAAGATATTTTGAAAAAGTTAAATTATGTTATCTAAAGTTAAGACTTTCTTACATATGGCTTTACATATAACCATATTCATTTTATAACGAATTCATGATTTCTTTTTTATAATTTCAAATAAAAAATGGATACATTTTATAAGATAAAGCCACTTAATTATATTTTTGAAACACTAAATTTGTTCTTGATAACTTTAAAACATTTCGTTCTGTTACGAGGGCGGATCAATAAGTCCGTGAATTTTTGAAATTCCCTCGTAGTTATATGAAATGCAACAATGTACAACATCAAGTACCACCTGTTTATAGACTACTGTCAAATTTTGAGCAAGTTCCGTCATTTACTTTGCGTTTAACAGCTGTTCAAACAACCTCGTGGATTTTTTAAAAATGGAAAAAAGTGAATTTCAAGTGCTCATTAAACATTATTTTTTGCAAAAAAAAAACCCTTCAATCAAACCAAGAAAAGCTTTAAAAATACTATGGGGACTCTGCATCATCGATTTCAATGGTAAAAAAGTGGTTTAATGACTTTCGTTGTGGTCGCACAAGTACAAATGACGCTTAACGTTCCAATTGAGGTCAACACACCCGAAAATGTCGAAAAAATCTACGATATGGTGTTGGCCGATCGAAGATAAAAGTGCGTAAGATTGTTGATGCCATAGCCATTTCATATGGCAGTGTGGTTTCGATTTTAAATGATCAGTTGTTAGTAAGTTGATAGTAACAAAATAAAATGATAAAACCAGCAAAAACATTTACTAAATATTAGCAGACAAAAAATCATTAAAAAATATGAAATTTCTAAAGTTTTTTTTTAGCATTTTTTTTTAAGGTGAATAAAAGTCTGCCCTTATGAAATCAGCAATCTACAATTTTTTTAGCACATATTTCTGTTGATTTTAGCAAAATAAATTGTATTGGCATTCTACTAAATTTGAGGTAAATATAGTAAAAATTTTGTTAATAGCAGTTTTTGTTTGCTATTTTGAGTCTAAAAAATGCTATTTTCAGTTAACTAAAATTCACATCGAATATAACTAAAATTTTGTAAAGTTAACAGATTTATTTTTTTTTTTGTTCTTATTATATTAATATTTATCAAAAACCCTCCTAAATTATGCAGTTTTACTGGAAGGTCATTTTTAACTAATTTTTAGTAGCTTTTTGCGCTATTTTTACAGGTTTATTTCTATGCGTGTACAAATATTTAGCTAATATTTTTGCTGATTTTAGCAGATTAAATTGCTGTTTCAAATTAAAATAAAAACAAAAAATCCAGCTCGATTATAACTTAAATTTTTGTTAATTTAACAGTTTTTTTGCTGTTCTAATTTTACTAATATTTAGCAAAAAAAATCTTCTAATTTTATAAGTTTTCTGAAACTTAATTTTTAGTAGCTTTATAGGTTAATTTTCCATTCCATGCTATTTTTACAAGTTTGGTTCCTGTAAAAATAGTTACGTCTTAATACACCACAAAAAATTTGTCAACTTATGACCAGCGATATGTGATGTTATTATAAAGGTAAATTTTAAATTAACCCTTTCGGACATTTAAGGGAACAATTTAAGATAAAAATCTGAAAATGTCAGTATTAGCTAATTTGGGCGTGCTGAGTAAGAATCTGAAGTCAGATTACAGGTAGGTTGTCTCAACTGGCTGCTAAGTGTTGTCCAATATATTGGACAGAATTACTCAGTGAAAATATTTATTTTAAGTAAATTATAAGTCAATAAGTATAATTAAAGGAGACAAAAGTAATTAGAACATTTTTTTTTTTTTTTTAGTGATAGTTAGCAAAACAGTTGCTTCCGCGTTTTACACATAGATATGCGTTAAATTTTTTGCAAACAATAAAAGATTTTTTTTGAACAACAGATCATTTTACAGCGACCTGCGTTTGTATTTTCCAAAAATTCTGGTATGTGGTGGAAACTATCATGTCGAACTTCTCCAGCAGGAGCACTTTGATTTGCTCTTTTGCGTTTTGTAATGGCTCAGTAGAAATTGTTGATATGCAGCTTTGTGGTGTAGGAGGACATGAAGGAGTTCGAGATGGTCTGCATCTACAAGGTATATCAATATCTGCAATTTAATAAAGAAATTTGCAACATCAGCTCGAAAATTTAGAGAATCATTTTGTTTAGTTCTATTCTCTTCACACTCTTTCTTATAGTCCATTCACAAAGCAGTAACCGCCAAATCAACAAAATACATTATTACGCACACGGTCCACTTTGAAGTACCAATATTAATTCTATTGTACTGTAGAATCTGATCTAGGATTTCCACTCCACCCATATTTTCATTGTATAACTTCAAGACGATTTACTTTTTCATACTTTAATGCTTTTTGTCCCATCTCTTTTGCCATGTCTGATGAACCGACTTCATCAGCTGAATGGCATATAAATTTGAGTAACTAATATGCGGCTCTGTCAAAAAATTCATCATCGATATAATTTTGGAAATATTTTAATGGCGTCTCCAAAATATAATTATCTTTTGACGGATCGAAAGCAACAAGTTTTTGTTTTCATACAAGCCTATTCTTTTACACAATATCCTTTTTAGTGGTG
This sequence comes from Delia radicum, assembly GCA_021234595.1. Classification (NCBI taxonomy): domain Eukaryota; kingdom Metazoa; phylum Arthropoda; class Insecta; order Diptera; family Anthomyiidae; genus Delia; species Delia radicum. Next base: position 128,391,346 of record CM037855.1, read on the forward strand.
AATTGGATTTCGGTACTTTCAGAATCTTCACAAGTGCTTTATGGTACTGAATCCACCAAGTTGGTCAGTTTAATTCCTAGAGTTGTAAATTTCAGTTAGATCTGTAGTTTCTTCTAATTATTTCAAGATTTCTTCTTCAGTCATTAGTTGTTTTGACGTCATTTTATAAGAAAAAGCAGCTGTATTGACAAATACGGTAACTAACTCAAGTACCAAAAACAACACCCACTAAGTAAATTTGTCCAATATAATGGACATGGACATTTAAATATGTCGCAAGACTTCATTATTGTAAAATTTAGTGGAATTAATATACAAACAATATGGGGAATGAGGAATGAGTCAATTGACCTAAAAGTGACTGGTTAAAGAAGGACTTATCACAGGACTGGTATAATTTAATACTGAAGTGGGTTAAGCAGTGTCAATTGTCCTAAAATTACCAATCCTGTGAATGGTAAAGGGAGGACATACCACTTAACCAGAATGCTTATTAACAAGAAAAAGCAAGTTGGCCAGAATTTTACTAATTGGAAGCTGTTTAGTTTTCGTTTATTTTTTAAACTAAAAATTATTAATTTTGTTTTTTTTTTTGGGCTTATTAAAAGAACGTGAACTACTGGAAAAGGACTTATCGCAGGACTAGTATTATTTATAATTGATGTGAGTAATGTAGTGTAAATTGATCTAAAAAGACTAGTTCCGTGACTTGTAGAAGTAGGACATATCAATTGATATTAAATTACTGGTATACATATTGACTATGAGTTAGAAATTTATTGTTTCATTTTCTATCATTTTTTACATTAAAAATTATTAAATTGTACGACATGTCCCTTTCAGGATATTCATGTGGTTAGTCCGTTTTGGTTAGTCCTCCGACATTACCCTCTTGCGACAGTCTTGTGGTATGCCCATCTTTGGTTAGTCCTGTGGCATGCCACCATGTGGTTTAAAGCAGGACAAATGGCCCTCTCATATGACAAGCCCATGTTAAAGTTGCCAGTTGTTTACATAGGGTAGAGTTTAGCAGAGGACCGGTCTCTGGCACGAAGGGACCTGTGGCACACGCAGGACCGGTCCCATTCCCCATAGAAAACAGCTAAGCAACTTCTCACGTAATTCCCACAATTTTTTTTCAGAACTTAAAATAGTATATTTATTACTTAAAACCTGCACTGAAATTTACTAAAGGGTCCGCCAAATAACTTTTTTTTTTTTTGAAAATGCTATAAAAAAAACTACTGAATAATAATGGAAAATAATTTCATTCAAATGGCTGCCGCGGCTGGCCATGCAGTAGCCTACACGATCGGTCCAATTTTTAAGCTCATTATCGATTGTGTGCAGTAGAGTGGGTCGCACCCCATACAAAAAAAAAAGTTGTGCCGGTCACCCCCTAGAATTAAAGATAATTTGAAGAAGATTTGAAAAAAATTTTTTTTTTTTTTTTGACAACGGCTACATTTTCTACTTGATCACTTTTGACTCCGATGTCAAATTCTAGAAGTGACTTCTGGAAACTCGATTTGGTACTCGAGGGTGGTAGAAATCGAGTTTCCAGAAGTCACTTCTAGAATTTGACGTCGGAGTCAAAAGTGATCAAAGTAGAAAATGTAGCCGTTGTCATTCCAAAAACAATGATATGTCACACGTTACTATCGGACTATAAATGGAGCCACAGGAAATAAAAAACCAAATGCGCGGGGCCAAGGGGCGTGGCAAAAAAAAAAAATTTTTTTTCAAATCTTCTTCAAAATTATCTTTAATTCTAGGGGGTGACCGGCACAACTTTTTTTTATCGACCCGGCCTAGTGTGCAGCTGTATTTCACCAATGGCACCAAACAGTGACTCGTTTTGGGTGTATAGGCTTTTCAATGTATGCGTGCGGGTTTTCTGTGCCCCAAATGCGACAATTTTGCTTGTTTACATACCAAATGAGCTTCATCTGAAAAGATGATTTTTTTGACAAAATCGGCATCTTCTGTAAGTCGATGGCAGGCCCACTTAGCGAAGCGAAAACGCATTGGATGGTCAGTTGGCTTCAACTCCTGAACCAATTGGACTTTGTATGGCGTCATACCAAGGTCTTTATGCAAAATTCGTCTCAATGATGTCTCCGAAATGTTCAATTGTTGAGAACGACGGTGAATTGATGTTGATGCCGCTTCAGCACACTTTCTGCCACAGCAGCAATATTCTCGGGTGTACGCACTGTTTATGGCTTTTCACGGTTTATCGATGACGGTGCTTCTCTTCTTCCAAAATCCGTACGCAATTTTCGCACACATTCTGCAACATTACCATGATTTTCAAAGTAATGTCGCAATATTTCCCAGCGTTGTTCAAGCGTATACACAACCATATTCGTTCAGCGGAAGGATAAAACTAATTATCTGTCAAATCAGACATGAGCTAAGTGTTACCATTCACGAAATAAGCACTAGTGGAAAACAAAACGTTAGATGGCGGGCCCTTTATATCTCACAGTATCAAAGCACTTATGAAATCAATGCAATTAAAACGTTTTAATACCATATACCACTCTTTTAATAGCGATACTAACTGTCAAAATGTGTTTATTTACACCAAAGCTATATGACTTCAAAAAGAGAAAAACAAATGACCAATATATTGGACAAAATATCTGAAAGGGTTAACAACTTTTTACTATCCAAACTATTATAAAAGGAGACAATTAAGTTTTAAATGAACTAAATGTTGTTCAGCGGTAAAGGCAAGTTTAACCTCTTACGGAAATTAAACAAATAAGGAAATAAAAAGTTTTAAAGTGTAAAAGTGTAAAAGTGTATTAAGAAAACTAAAAATATGTTTAATAAAGATGAAAAAACTGAATTGTACCAACAACACGTTACAGATTTTGTATCCTTACCACGACAACATCAACGAATTTTTAGTATAACTTCTTTGGCTATAAGTGACGTTCCCAGTGAGATTATCATAAAATCTCGTATCAAATACGGCAGTAGATGGTCAGCTGTAAAGGGTATTTCAGCCGAGTATTCTAAAAGTACTTCGGTGCACGGCATGCGATATATTTTTGAATTACATCGACCTTTTCATGAAAGGTTAGGGAATATTTAATGAAAATTTTTATAATTTTCGTTGAACTGTTATCACTGATTTCAGATTATGTTGGCTTATGTGCATTCTAGTATCATTCTATTTTGCTGTCTCCATAATGTGGATTACCTATATAAAATGGTTGGAGTCACCAGTTATATTGGGATTTGATGAAACATTAGTTAAGATTAATAAAGTGCCATTTCCAACTATAACCATTTGTCCAGAAATTAAAATAGAAGCGGAAGTATTTAATTTTACAAAAGTTTCACAACAAATATGGTGGGAAATTGAAGATAAGGGTAAATTCGAAAATATTGGAAATTTAACTGAGGAACAGTAAGTTGTAAAAAATGTTGTTTAATTAAGGTTTTTTAAATATTCCTTATTAAAAAAAAATATATCCTTCGTATTTTAGATTGCAACATTTTACTGCTAGTTTACAAATTTGCGATTGTGATGTTATAGAACGTTTTGCTCCTCATATATCTAAAGATATTAAAGTTGATGTCCCTCAAACTTTAATAGATGTGGCATTAATACCGAATATAACAGTTCCATATTGTAAATGGAATGGTCGCTTTTATTTTACTTTATTAAAATATGTAATCACCGATGAAGGTGTTTGTTATCAATTTAATGGTTTACAAACCGAAGATATCTATAGAAATCCAAAGTAAGTTTGAATTTAAAATAAAAATAATATATTTTAAAATATCTATTCCCATTATTTCAGTTATATAAGTTATTCTGATAATACTAAAGTCGATTATAATCATTTCTTAAATATGGAACCGGTATTGCCAAAATTTAATGAAATTACTGGTAATTGGTCATTGGATGAAGGTTATGTGGGACAAGGCTTTAATGCCTACCCTCAGCGGTCAGTTTTATCCTCGGCCCGTAATGGGCTTTTTATAGTTATGATAGGTTTTGAACATAATTTTCAAAATACATGTCGTCGTTTTAAACAGGGATATAAGGTGAGTTTAAATTGTGGCATTAACTATAAGCCTCCATTCAAAAAATATATTAATTGAGGTTGACAAAAAAGATTTCCTAAAAGGAATAATGTTGAAACACAATTTTCCGGCTGCTATATTTCGATTAGTGTATTTCATTAAATGGATCAATAATCATCAAAATAAACTTGTCAAAATAGCAGAAAAAGCTATTAAAAATTTGTTAAAAATTACGTTGCAGAAAAAACTGCTAAAATTGACCAATTATTATTAATAAATTTTAATTAGATAAGAACAGCAAATACAAAACTGTAAAATTTAAAAAAAATTATAATATATTTGAGTTGAATTTCCGTTAACTTAAAATAGTAATTTATTTCGGCAACATTTTTAGGAAAAATCAAATGCTGTAATATCCCAGCAAAAAATAGTGCTTACCCAGAAGCACTTCCGGAAGGCATTATTTAATTACCGAGCGCTTGCCAAGCAAATCCAGAAGGGATGCTTTTTGTTTGCGATGTCCCACTTGGCATGTCTCTTTTAAGCAGGCGAAGCAACAAATTCATGCCTTCTTAGGCAATAAGAAGCGCTTTTTTGAATGTTGACAACATTAATGCTTCATGGTATGGATACTTTACTGCTTCATTGTAAGCATTATTCACTACTTCAAAAAAGGCATTTTGGGAGCACAATTAATTTATTGTACGTAGGGCGGGGAAGCGCTATTTTGGAAGCATACAAATGTAGTCACTGCTTACCAAATCCAAATTATTTTTTGCTGGGATATGTAAAAAATTTATTGTTTGCGTTAAATTTAGTTAAACTCAAATAGCATTATATCCTGCTACAATCAACAGAAATATTTGCAAAATAAAGACAAACTTTTATTCACACAAAAAAAAAAACGTTAAAAATTTCACATTTTTTTGTGATTTCATTTGTCTATTAATAATTAACAAAGTTTTTGCTGATTTTAGCAGATTAATTTCTAACTTTTCATAATCAAAAATTTAGCTTAAATGCAACTAATATTTTGTAGATTTAACAGATTCATTTTGCTCTTCTTATGTTCCAAATATAAAAAAAAATCCGTTAATTTCAACAGATTTTCCTGTAACGACATTTTGAACTTAGTACGCCCAAAAACAAAAGTTGTAAATCAGCAACAATTTGCTATATTTAAATAAAATAACTGCGATGAGAAAAATTCTAAATAAGCGCCATCTAAAGTCAGTTTCAACTGGTGTTTTTTAAAATAGCTCATATTTGTTTATTTTACGAATAATTTTGTAATTTTTCAGTAAATCTATTAAGCTTTCAATAGACGAATTCCAATGCAATTTCATTGATTTAATGCAAAAATTCTTTAACATCATGCAGATAATTCTGCAATATCGAATTAAAATGCAAAAAAAAAAAAAACGATAAAACATATTCTTTAGACCAAACTTTAATAAATGTTTGCATAGAAGCAGCTGGAACTCATCTCAATCGAAGTTTCATACAATTTTATGAAAAACATATATTTTCAATTAATAGTTTCAATTACTCAATAAAAAAGTTTCATTAAAAACTAGCTTCGTTAAAAGTTTGGCATTAAATGCATATTTTTATCACATATTTTTTACTAATTGTGCTTTAAATACATGTTTTTATAGCATTTTTTTTTTTAGTTTCTCGAAAAAATCTCAATTTTATTTAATAATAAAATTTTATATGCAAATTGGGACTAAGAAAAACATTTCAAATGGATTTTTAAATGCATATTTTAAGATTTGTCATGCATGTTATAGGCGCTTAAAACCAGGGACCGTAAATAATGATTATTGCTCGTTTTTTTTAATCAAAAAATCAATCACTTAGAAGAGACATAAAAAAAAATTTATTGCACCATTATTATTATTTTTTGACAATCTTTGCATATCCGTCATGATTTTTAAATTTTTGATTTTTAAAGTTTTCTTCAATGGTAATGATTATTTTTGAGTAATAATAAAAAAAATCAGCCATAAGCAAAAAAAATAAAACTCAAAAATAATTATTATTTATGATTTTTATTTTTTTCGCTCAAAATAAAACTCACTTTCAATGTGTGGGATGGACATATCTCAGGAAGTAGGAGGAGCTTATCGAAGCTTTTAGTATCAATCTCTTCTTTGGAAGATTCTCTAGCAGACTAATGCATCAATCATATTTGTGGGTGAGGTTTAAGGGGTTAATTTTTAATTTCAAAATAGGGCTTTTTTTGCCGTATTTTGTGAAAGTAACAATGTGTGGGATGGACATATCTCAGGAAGGAGGAGGAGCTTATCCAAGATTATGGTATCAATCTCTTCTTTGGAAGATTCTCTAGCAGATTAATGCATCAATCATATTTGTGGGTGGGGTTTAAGGGGTTATTTATTAATTTCAAAATAGGGCTTTTTTGCCGTAAAGTCAAAATCTGGAAGCTCGATTTTCACCGTAGACGTATGGTCTAGTGGACTTTTTTGCTCAGTACAATCCCAAGAATCAGAAACGCGAAGCGCCCATTAAGATTTTTTTCCTTCCATACTAATCGCCCCACCCTAATATGTATATATATTTACAACTACATGAAAGTGAGTTTTATTTTGAGCGAAAAAAATAAAAATCATAAATAATGATTATTTTTGAGTTTAATTTTTTTTGCTCAAAAATAATGATTATTGCGGATTTTTTTTATTATTACTCAAAAATAATCATTACCATTGAAGAAAATCCTTAAAACTCATAACATAATCATTATTGTGTAATTTTTATTATAAAACTCATAATGATTACGGTCCCTGCTGAAAACACACATTCTGCAAAATATTTTAATGTATATAAATTTTCTCCTTGCACACATGTGTTTATTTCACACGAGTATAATGAAAAGTGTGATAAAATTCTTTGTCGGTCAAAAAAAGTGGAAAAGAAAAATCAGAATGTTATCGACACACACAAAAAATACATTTAAACACCTATTTTTTCTTCTAATTATTTATTTTTTCCATCATTTGTCGATTTTAATCTTTGTTTATTTTTATTTGTGTATAACACTTGTGTTGAGACATGTGGCAACATTATGAAATATTTCAAAAAAGAAAGCTTGTCAAAAAATGTGTGTCGATATTTTGAAAGGTGTGTAACGAATTTTACTCACATACATTACACAATTGCTTTATACAACACATTTCTGATATGTATAACACACTTGTGTGATTATGTGAACGGGCCTTAACCAATAAATTAGGACAAATAATGTTTTTTATTGGGTATTAGGCTTATTTAATAATAGATGCTTGACAAATAGTTGCAGCATGCCAATTATGCAGAATACTGAATAAAGCCCATATATTCTTGACATATGAAAATAAAAATTTTTTAAGTCAAAAATTTTTAATTAAAAACATTAAAAAAATTTTACAAAACCTAAAAATAAAAAGTTTTTCATCATATCAAAACAGTTTTAATTTTCAATCATTTTTTGGGTCCATTAATTATTAAAATAGCTTCAAACTTTTTGGATGTCTTTTTAAGTTAAAAAAATAAACTTTTTCAGGCCGGCGCTCATTGTTATCGTTAATATTTTGTAGAATTTCCTTACAAACCAGATTCTAATGTTCATTTGTTTTTAACTTAACTGAAAACTTCAAGGGTTATATCTAGGGTAACCAAAAATAAGCTATAGCTTGTTTTTTTATTAGAAATTATATTGTTTAAATACAAGTTCTGATCATGAAATTATGAAACTTTTAAGCTACATTTGTTAGCTTATTTTTAGCTTATTTGTTTATATTTGCTTTTTTAGCTTACTTCGCAAATATTAGCTACTTTTTCACTTTTTCTTTAAAAAATAAGCTTATTTTAGCTTATTTCTTTTCAAATAGAGCTTTTTTGATATTTTGAAGTATTTATTTTGAATTCAAAGTTGAAAACTTAATATCACATGTTGTTCGTTTATCAATAAATATTTTGATAAACCAATTTGAAACTTTGGAGCCTAAGAAACCCTATTGCACCTTTGTTTGACTGACGAAGTTCGAAAGAAACAAATTTTACACACATTTTATTTGTAGTAATGATGTTAAGAAAAAGTTATGAAATTTTTATTTTTAAATTTAACCGGCTTATTTTACTGTTTTTCGAGCTTTTTTAAGCACTTAAAACATGATTTTAAGGACTGTTTTTTGGTTGCCCAGTTTTATCCTAAGGAAACTGACTCTTAGAGCACTCATAAAATATGTTAAATACGAATTATGAAGTTAAATGAAAGTTTTATTTGATTATTTATTTGGCCAATACTTTTCTTATTTTGTAGAATTTTTTATTCTTCAATTTTTGAGCTAATAAGGCCTAAAGTTATTAATGTAAATAAAACAACAGTTTTTTACATGTTCCCTGACGTTTCGTCAATTTTTTGTTAATTTTTTCAAAGGGCAGTCTATTTAAATGATAAAAAACGTAAATCAATACAATAATCATACACCAAAACAGTTTTAACTTACATTAATGTGAAATTTTTCCTTTTTTTACATTAAACCGAAACTGATTTTACATTAAAACATAACACATTTAACATAAATTTGTACATTAAAAACACAACTTAAATAATATCATTATTATTTAGATCTTCTTTAATTCTCCGGAAAGTGTTCTGTTGCCAACCGATAATTACATTTTAGTGTCACATGAAGATGAAGTTTTAATATCGATTATACCGCACTATATTACATCTACAGATGATTTACATGATATTAGTCCCGAAAAGTAAATATATGTATAACAGTTATTGCAATTGCGTATAACATTTTTTAATACGCATTCTTATTTTCTAGACGACAATGCTTTTTCAATGATGAACGCTATTTACGCTTCTTTAAGACCTATTCCCATAGTAATTGTCAAACTGAATGTTTGACAAACTTTACTATAGCAAAATGTGGTTGTGCCAAATTTTGGATGCCCAGTAAGTAAAACAATAATGCATATATAAAGTTCCATAACCATAACTTTTTATTTTTCCATATTTTATTTTAGAGCCCTTAGATATTCCTGTCTGTAGTTTGGCTCAAGTGGATTGTTATACTAATGCTATTGAGGAAATGAATTCCCATATTGCTCAACAAACTAAACAAAAATTAAATGATTCCAGTGTAAAAATATTGTGCAACTGCTTGCCTTCATGTAATTCATTAGATTACAATTTCGAAATTTCTAGAGCCTACTATGATTTTGAAAAAACTCTACAAGTACATCGGACGACATATGACTATAATGAGTATGTCGAAAGAATTTATTTTAAACAGTGTAACGGTTTAACGAATAGTTTTTTTTAACAAATTTCCGTTTAACTTTATTCGACTTACAGTTATCAAATATGGTTAAAGATTATCATATTATGATTGGGAATACGTACCCAGTCAGATAAAGACAATTGGACCACCGCGGCCAAGGCACTTTAACAGGTGGTACAAGTGCTGGCAACAAGTGCTTTCGCAAGCCCAAAATGATAACATCATTAGACAAAAGGTCCGTCTCTTCAAAAAGTGACGAACAATCACTGGCGAAACAAAATGTCAAACGTTGGCAAAATATTGGTAAAACTATGAAACTTTTTTTTTTTTATTTTTATTTATTCTACAACTAGTCATAACTGACTAACGAGCAGATTTATTCTAATAAATACAAATTATAAAGGTTTATAAAGATATTACACTAAAAATATCTTCAGCTATTAGTTTGTCTCGTGAGATCACAGGGTTTTGTACGACGCAGTCTTCTTGGGTGACTACTGTTGCTTAATAGATTTCTGGCTTCAACATTGACATGATTTTCTAATTTCTGGTGATAAGATTCGGCAGTTTTTGTAATTACTGATTTAACAGTTTGAACTCCCAGGTCGCGGTGAAGGTCACTCATTCTGATGTACCAAGGTGCATTAACAAAATTTTTTAAAGTTTTATTTTGAAATTTTTCAATGTGTTTTATGGCCGCGGGCTTTGCACAGCCCCACAGTTGGCATCCATAACTCCATATCGGTTTAAGAACTTGTTGGTAGATAATTAATTTGTTTTCGAGGGATAGTGACGAGTTTTTAGCAATAAGCCAGTTTAGCTTACGTGACCTTATCTCAAGTTCGGTTTTCTTTTTCAGAATATGCGCTGACCATGTTAGCCTTGAGTCTAAAGTAAGTCCCAAATACTTAGCTGTATTTGAATACGGAATTTCTAATTCTTGAATTTTTAATGGCTCATAAGTGATGTCTTTCAGTGAAAAGTTTACATGAATTGATTTTGTATTGTTTATTTTAATTTTCCATTTGGATGCCCAAAATGAAATATTATTTAAGGCAGGTTGGAGATAGTTTGCTGCCTCTTTAGCAGAGTTTGCTACAGCAAGTAAAGCTGTGTCATCAGCAAAGGTAGCTATTGTTGTGTTTGGTGTTTGTGGGAGATCGCTGGTGTACAGAAGATAGAGAAGCGGTCCAAGAATACTTCCCTGAGGAACTCCTGCTTTAATTTCTTTAATTGAAGAGAATTCATTTTCATATTTAATTTGAAAGTACCGATGCTGGAGGTATGACTCCAGGAGGTTGTAATAATTTAAAGGAAAAAGTTGCGACAATTTTGAAAGCAATCCTTCGTGCCAAACTTTGTCAAATGCCTGCGCTATGTCAATAAAAACAGCAGAGCAGACCTGTCTATTTTCAAAAGCATTTTCGATTTCGTTAGTTATCCGATGTACCTGTTCTATGGTTGAGTGTTTTTGCCTAAACCCAAACTGGTGGTTTGGTATTACGCTATGAGTTTCTAAAATAGGTTTAATGCGTTTTTGAAGTAGCTTCTCAAAAAGTTTGGATATCACTGGTAGGAGCGAAATTGGCCTGTATGAAGATGCTTCGTGGCAATTTTTACCTGGTTTCAATACCATTGTTACTGTTGACACTTTCCAATAACTCGGTACATATTGTAAATTAAAAGATGCTTGCAATATTTTTGTTAGCAAAACAACAGCCTTATATGGAATTTGTTTTAAGACTTCAGCGGTTATTAAATCATATCCTGGAGCCTTCTTATTTTTAAATCTTGAAATTTCTCGTTTAACTTCGCTTGCTGTTATCGGATTTTGATTTGTTGCGGTATGTTCTGGAGATGAATGTGATGCTAAATTTATAGTAGCAATGGGTTCATTGGGTTTAAAAACAGTTTCTAGATAATTAGAAAAGAGAAGAGCTTTATCGTAATCTGACCTTGCCCATTTTCCATCTGGTGTTTTAAGTGGGTATGATTGGTTTATTGGTTGAACTAAACGTTTTGTTGCTTTCCATAGGGAATAATTATCTTGTCTATCGTATGATAGGTTTTGAAGGTGTTTGTGCATTGTTTCATTTTGTATGTCCTTAAGCATTCTTTTTAATTGTTGAGAAGCTCTATTAAAGTTGTTTTTGTCAGCTGGTGATCGGGTCATATGCCATTTTTTTCTAAGTTTTCGCTTGTTTTCCAGCATAATTTTGATCTCTTTGGGGTAGTTAAATCCAAAGTTTTTCGTTTTAATAGTTGGTGTGCTTATCCATGCAGCATTTTGAATATTTTCTGTAAAAGATAAAGTTGAACTTTCTAATTCTTCAATCGAGTTAATACACTCTGGAACGTGAATATTATTTAGGTTTGATCTGAAGTAACTCCAATCTGTGTGCTTGTTGTAGAGTACTGGTGGATTTTCTATTGTTATTATATTGTCACTTAGCGTAAGAAGTATTGGAGAATGATCTGAACTGAGGTCAATGCTATCTTCAATTTTCATAAAATTTTTTGATATTTTATATACAATAAAAAAGTCTATAAGATCAGGATTTTTAGATGGGTCAGTTGGCCAATATGTAGGTTTACCGGTGGAAATAAACTCGCACCCATATGATTTAGCAGCTTGATACAACTCACGACCTTTGGTGTTTGAGAGGCGAGAACCCCAATATATATTTTTAGCATTGAAGTCACCACCAATAAGGTACTTGTTTTTGTGTTGTTGTATTAAAATATTATAGTCTTCAATTTTGTTATTGTGTTTAGGGGGACAATAGACTGATGTTACAGACAATGGACCGTTTACAGTTTGCACTGTTACACTAGTAGCCTGAAATATTTCAGAACATATTTTAAGATCTTCAAAATGCTGAATACCGTCTTTAATTATTACTGCACTACCACCCCGAGCACTATTTTTTGGGTGTATAGTGTGATAAAGTTTATAGTTTTTAAATTTTAAAAAGGTTTGTGTTGTAAAATGTGTCTCAGAGATTAGACATATGTCGATTTTTTCGGTATACAAAACAGCTTCTAACTCCTGTTTGTGTTTAACAAGACCATTTGCATTCCACTGTAAAATTCTTAAGTTACGTGCCATTTTTAATTATTTTAAGATTGAGGTTTCTAGCCGTTCTAAACGTTGCTCAAGAGTTTTATTGAACAATTCCTGGTTATTAAGTTTTTCCAAAATCTGAGATAATGCACTTATTTCTGGATTTACGTTATTTTTTTGGCTTTGGGATTTTAATACATTTGCAAATGTTGTTTTTTTAATATTAATATTGCGTGGAGGGGTTTGTTGAGCGGCGGGCTCGTTCTGCCTCATTTTAAGCTTCAAAAGTTCGTGTCTTTTCTTTTGAACTTGCTTAGCTGTCTCGCAACCTCTATAGTTTGCTGGGTGCTCCTTACCACAATTACAGCATTTTGGTTTGGCTTCAGAAGTTTTCTTACATTCAGCTGTGCTATGATTTCCTGCACACTTAACACAGCGTGGTAATCTTGAACAAAAATTTTTTGTATGTTCGAAATTTTGGCAGTTTTTACACTGTGGTACAAGTTTTGAGTGTTTAAGTGATTCAATCTTTACTATACTATTTAAGACATTTTTAATGGCATAAATTTTATTGATACTTTCAGATGATTCAAAAGAAGCAACGAACATGTCTGTGGGTTCTTTTGTTTTCCACTTTAGCTTTGATGTTATGGAAATGGCTTTAAAGCCTTGGTTTTGAATGTCTAAGAGTATTTCTGATGGATCACAGCTATGGTGAAGGCCTTTAATCATTACTTTTATCAAACGCAGTTGTTTATTTTCATAAGTGTACCAAGGAATACATTGGTCTGATAGCATTCGTGTAATTGACCTATAATCATCGCTATCACAGGTGTTTACTTGAATGGTATTTTTTGGCAAAACTTTTGTAAGGGGTTCATTTTTAGAGTGTTTTTTAATCAGATTTAAAAACTCTTTATAATTTTCAATTCCTACTACTTTTATTGGCGGAATTTGGTTAGTTTCAACTTTTGTTGCTTTGAAACAAACTGGTGGTTTAAAAATATAATTTAAAAAATAAAATTAAAAAAAGTTCATTAATATTTTTGGTCCCGCCGGGATTCGAACTCTTACTGCGAGCTTGGCAGCCGATAGACCTATCCACTGAGCTAACGCTAAATATACTTAAGAGCTTAAAACGTAAATGAATGATAATTGCTGGGTAACAGTTGTCTGCTCAAATATGTCGGCACCGGCATAAGGTTTGTTGAAATCAACTTGCCAATGTTGGGAAAACAAACAAAAAAGGTTAGTTTTAAAAGAGCTCTTCCAAAAACAAAAAAATAAATTTTATAGTAAAAAATATTAGAATGTATATAGAATTGCAAAAAATATGTATGCCTAAATCCTGTATCGAACTCGGAACCTTCCGACTACACATTTTTTTAAACAAACCATCATAATTCTTATACACTAAATGCTTTAGATTTTTGAGCCGTTGGCAATTTATAACGGAATAGCACTTGCTAAACACTTTTTTACCAATGTTGGCCAAGTGGTCTCAGTCAATTCTTTGCCAATGATTTTTTTGCGTGGACCACTGAAATTATTGTAAAACTAATACTGGAAAAACGCTTTTTGGGAACGCTAGTAAATAGTCCTAAACAAGTGCTCTGCCAGTAATATTGTTCCAATTCCAAGGCTTTCCAGTGGTATGCCAATGCTTAATTTTTTTACCACTGGCAGTATCTGACTAGGTATGATTCTCTCATTATAATATGAACCATAATTTACATGATATCAGCTGCAAAAATAATAATATAATCAGTTGTTTTATAATTATAATCATAAAAATCATATTACGATAAAACTATAATTTCAATCATTATAAGATGCTCTTCGGTAATACCTTTTCTCTGTCATTCTTTTTATTAATTGTATTGGCATGAAATTATGTTTTTATACTCGTTCGTTAAACCGGATCCCACTGCACTTTTAAAACCGTTTAACTTAATTCTAAAGTATTTCTTTCTTTCAGTGCCCGTGCCTCCCGTCTATCAGTTTTCTTTAAGGAAGCCCAATTTACCGCTATTAAACGTACGGTTATGTTTGGTGTTACCTCTTTAATAGCCAAATGTGGTGGTATTTTTGGTTTATTTATGGGTGTATCCGGATTAAGTGTTATTGAATTTATTTATTTCTTTTCGGTACGATTATATCGTAACTTAAGCAAAAGGCGAATGATTACAAGGAAATTAAAAGAATTGGAAATTTTGGAGGAAGACGAAGATGACTAATAAAACAATCATTTTTTTTACCAAAAAAAAATTACTTTTGTATGACTAATGATAAAAGATATTTTTTTAAAACATCTAAAAACTGAAAAAAATCGTAAATGGAAAGATGAGCGTAAATATCAAGAAAGTCCATGGATAAATTAGAGAGTTATGGCAAAAATATCGAATTATTTTACAAAGTTAATGTAAACTTGACGTAAATATGAGCATATTTTAATTAAAAATACAACACTTAAGTCGTTCATATCAAAATATGAACTATGTTCTTAAATTAGATTTTTTTAAGAAAAATCCCAGGGCAGAAACGGTAATAACATATGATTATTTTTTGGACTACCAGTAATGATACCAGCATGCTCTCAGCATTACTTTAACACAAATAATAACGATTTACGAATAACTACACCCAAAAAAATAAGTTAGTAGAAAAGTTAGTAAAACGTCTTGTAAATCAGGTATACTATTTTTTAGCAAAATTTTTTGCTAAAATCGTGTTTTCAGCTAAAATTTTTGTTATACTTATTCAGCACTTACTTGTTTTATATTAATGCTTTACTAATATACTAATGTTTTACTAATTAGTTTTGCTAAAAAAAATTGTGCTGATAAGCACATTAATACACTCAAAAAAAAAAGTTTGTAAAGTCAGCAAAAAATTTTGCTGAGTCAGCGAAATTTTAGTCAGGACGATGCTAGCAAAAATATTGCTAATGTCAGCAAAATCTTTTGCTGAAAATCAGCGAGCTGATTTTTAGCAACAAAATAAGTAGATTCAGCAAAAGTTTTGCTAACACTTAGTAGATTACAAATAAAAAAGCGTTGGTAAAAATTAATAAATTTTTTGCTGAATTTTAGTAGACTGAAAAAACGCAAAAAAATTGTAAAAAAATTGTAATTTAGTTAAAATATTTGCTGAAAATCATAAAACATATTTTTGTGATTCTTTTAAAAATAATTTACAATAATTACGAAATATAAAAATTTTCATATTCCCACATTGACGACATGAATTAATTTAATATCTGAAAATATATAGAAATAAGTATATATAACATAACAAAAATTTTCTTTCAACTACTTACATCAATGGTTGTCTTAATGATGCTATCTTTTCAATGACGAAACTGCCGAAGATAATTCTAGAAACGAAACGAAAAAATAAACAAAAACAAACGAAAAAAAAACAACCCTTTTTTTTGCAATAAGAAAAAGGAACCATACAAATCTACCTAAGATGTGTGTCTTTGTCTTTTGCTTTACTCTGTCTACATGTCTGTATATGTTTTTTTTATGGTTGATTTTTTTAATTGTCTTATTAGAGCTGTCCTTTTTAGTATCATTTTCCTCCTCTCTACTACATCTTGACATGCCGCGACATCTGCTTATCAGCACAATTTTTTTTAGCAAAATTAATTAGTAAAACATTAGTATATTAGTAAAGCATTAGTATAAAACAGTTAAGTGCTGAATAAGTATAACAAAAATTTTAGCTGAAAACACGGTTTTAGCAAAAATATTTGCTAAAAAATAGTATTCCTGATTTACAAGACGTTTTACTAACTTTTCTACTAACTTATTTTTTTGAGTGTAGTGTGGACGACAACCAGATTGAAAGATATAAGCAGAATGAAGTAGATGTCGCGGCATGTCAAGATGTAGTAGAGAAGAGGAAAATGATACTAAAAAGTACAACTCTAATAAGACATATAAAAAATCAACCATGGAAGTTTTTGTATCTCTTTTTCATACATAAAACAAAATTGAGGATTAAAATAACTTAAACTTTGCGTTGTCACCGGCTTGTGAAAATAATTGTCTATTAATTAAATAAAAAACAAAATAAAATATTTATTTATTTAAACTAAATGTTTATATGTGTGGTCAAATTGCAAACAAACATATACAGAAATGTAGACAGAGTAAAGTGAAAGACAAAGACACACATCTTAGGTAGATTTTTATGGTTCCTTTTTCTTATTGCAAAAAGGGTTGTTTTTTTCGTTTCGTTTGTTTTCGTTTGTTTTTGTTTATTTTTTCGTTTCTATAATTATCTTCGGCAGTTGCGATAGCATCATTTAGACAACCATTGATGTAAGTAATTTAAAGACAATT
The DNA here is from genome assembly GCA_021234595.1 of Delia radicum. Taxonomy (NCBI): domain Eukaryota; kingdom Metazoa; phylum Arthropoda; class Insecta; order Diptera; family Anthomyiidae; genus Delia; species Delia radicum. The sequence continues at coordinate 128,408,106 of CM037855.1, forward strand.
TTTGTTATGTTATATATATTTATTTCTATATATTTTCAGATATTAAATTAATTCATGTCGTCAATGTGGAAAAATGAAAATTTTTATATTTCGTTATTATATTAAATTATTTTTAAAAGAATCACAAAAATATGTTTTATGATTTTCAGCAAATAAATTAACTAAATTACAATTTTTCTACAAATTTTTTGCGTTTTTTTCAGTCTACTAAAATTCAGCAAAAAATTTATTAATTTTTAGCAAGGCTTTTGTTGCTGACATTAGCAACTTTTTTGCAAGCATCTTCCTGACTAAAATTTTGCTGACTCAGCAAAATTTTTTGTTGACTTTACAAACTTTTTTTTTTCAGTGGATGTATAATGAGTTATCGATAAACACTTATTTTTTTTCATTATTTCAAAAATAAAGTAATGATCTTAAAATTTTTTCAAAATCTATATTTAGAGTCATTATTTTTTCAACTCTAAGTACATATGTATATGTTTTTACCTATCAAGTACGGCATATCGAGATAGCTCAGATGGTAGAGCGCTTGACTGACAACTAGGAGTCTCAGGTTTGAGCCCCGGGCACATTTTATTAAAAAACTATTTTTTAAAAATACTTTTTTTTATTAAATTTAGTTTAAAAAAAAAAATTATATTATTATTTGTTGATAAACAAAAAATGCCGAGCACTTAAAATTTTTTATGCAAAAAGTGCGTTGCTTTGCTATTTGCTATTTTTTTTATAAAAATTTCTTTTTAATCAAATGCGACTTGTTTACATAAAATTTCATTACTTTCCAGCTTACAAAAAATCAATAATAAGCAGATATATATGTACATATGTACTAAATAGAGCTGAAAAAATAATGATTATAAAAATAGAATTTCAAAAATGATAAAAATAAAAATAATTTCATTGCAATAATGTCATTTGCTATAATGTTATGATATATCCCACTGTGCATAATAGGGATAAACATAATGAGTGAGAACAATGCAATGCTCTCGCCTTCTGATAACACATTGTGCCAGGCACCTTGTGCCAGGCACCTTGTGCCTGCAAACCATAACAAATATGTGAAAAACTATCTAGCAACATTAAAAAAAAGTCAATTAATCAATTTTAAGTCGCGAAAAAATATTCAATTTCCTATTTGCAGCCACATGATATTTATATTTTCTCTCTAACTGAGAGAATTTTGGAGGTCTGGTTGGGACTAGTCTTGTGTCCTGGAACTTTTACATTTGCATATGACAATTTCAATTTGGTATGACTGTTCACATATATAAGACAATAAATATAAATATTCATATGTCTTTTAGTTAGCATTAGGACCTTTCTTGATCTTCATTCCTTTTATATTATACTAGTGAAGATGAATTTCTATAGTTTATGTAAAAAAGTATCTTATGTAATGTGTGCATTTTAAATCGCACATCTTTAAAAAGGACTGATGTTACTAATGCCCCATAGTAATTAGGTTGCATTTTTCGTTAAATTCTTTTTTACGCGGATTTGATTAATATCTTTTTAAGTTCTTAAATGAATAACAAATATTAATTTATGATAAACTTACATTTTTAAGCACTTTTGCACTCACTTATGGCTATTATGTATTAGTTTTTTTTATCTAACTTTGATTTTCGCAAAAAAGTGTTGACAGCGATGTCTTGCGAAAAAAATAAAACGAATTTTGCTGTTTTCTTTGCATTTGGTAATAGAAAAGAAAATCATACAATTTTATTTCAGTTTATCATGACTATTTTTGTGACCGCAACTGTATATAATATATTTTTAGACAAAACAAATATAGGACTGTCTATTTTTTTTTTTACTCGGGATAGTTAAAAACCATTACCATTGATTAATAAAATCCAATTACAACACATAACAAATTGTTTTTTTTAAATTGACATATAAGGATGGGGCTGGATTCCCTTGTGGTTTGTGTCTTCAATAATTGTTTATAAAGCTCTTTCACTGTTGGTTAACAGAATTTATGGAATAAAAGCGCCCTTGGCTAAAAAATGTAAACACCATAGAACCAAAGAGTATATACAAATAGAGAGACTGCACTTCCCACGCCTCTCAGCAACAAAATTTCGAACTCGGGCAAGCAAATTTTTACACTAAAAAATGAATGCAACATGTTTATTTTGCTTATATTTTGTTATTTTTTTATTAAAAATTAATGAAGACCGTAGTGGGTCAGAAAATGCATTCCATTCATGCTAGTGTCTAATAACTTTTTCTGTGTTTTTTTCTAATAGTCAAAGTAAATTATCATATAAAAATTATAATTTTTCTGTTAATTTAGAGAAAAATTTGTCATGATCTAAAACCGAACAAATAAAATCTCACACAATTAATATATTTTAATTTTATCTTGCTGATTTTGTTTGAAATAATTAAAAATTTTATGAAATTACTATTTAAAAATACGATAAAAATTAATTTAAATTTCAGCAACATGTTTTCATTTGCTCAGTGCGAGTTTACGAATAACTAAAAAGAGACCTGATTGAGCGACAATGAGTAGTATGGAAACCCACTGATAGAACTCCAAAACGGTTAAGCTTTTGTATTTACCAAACTAACAGATAGAGATATACCCTCTTTTGGAATAAACTATTGTGTATTATTGCAATCACAGCCATTTAAAAACAATATTAAAGCTTCAATTACTTTGCGTACATACGGACTACCACTGGGCTGGCTGTATCTATAAGTTTATTTTAGTTGCATACATTTCGAAACAGTACACAAACGTAACGATACACAAGAGGAACAAGTATCGAAACTAAGCGCGGAAAATAAATATTATAATTCGTTATAAAAAGTCAAATGATATAAAACAAATATTAAATTAAAAATGTAAAAAAATGTGATTTTTTCGAAGAAAACAAAAAATATATAAAACTGCAAATTATTTAAATTTTTTATGCGAATTGGTGAAACGTTTTAAAAACATTTTCTGTAGAAAATTGTTTGCCGGTTAATTGAAGAATTTTCTTATTGGGGTAGGTTAAGATTTTTCCGGTTTATATGTTTTGTTGGCAAACAGCATCTCTCGGCATTTTTGCAGCATAGAAAAAAAAAATAACATCAACCAACATTACAACCATAATGATTTTCTCATAACGTAAGGGTGTCAACGTATAGATACTTTTAACATATATAAAAAAAATTATAATCATTAGGGTGGCACTTAAATTAAATGTTTTTAACTATAAAATAAAATAAAAAAATTATGAAAAAATCATTTGACACAGGTGTGCACCCAGGCGTTGGGAAATTGGCTCCTAGCGTTGCCCAAAATTTTATTTTTTTATAAGTTATTCCGGAAGGCCTATTAAAAAAAAATATGAAATTTTCAACTGCACCCTTTCCGATTTGAATGAAACTTGATATGTATAGATTAGATTAGATTATATGGCACTATGCACCGCGACCAACTTAGGTCTTTTGTGCTGCCTAAAGTTACCCTAAAGCTACCTATAAAGCCAATAATCCTATTAGGCAAAATCTTCATAATGTCCGAAGGGGAGACAAAGCGATTGCCAAGAAACTTGGCACGCCTTTCACATAGCCTCGGACATTCGCAAAGAACATGCTCTGATGTCTCAGCTACCAGTTCGCAAAACCTACACTCATCCGTGTCCGAAAGACCCCTTTTGAGCAGGTGGTATCTGAGATTGCAGTGTCCAGTCAGGTAAGACACCAGGGTTCTCAAGTCACCCCTCCCGAGGGACAAGAGTCTCCTCGATCCTGCACTGGAAAAAGAAATCAATCTCTTAGCCTGTCGTTGGCCAAGAGAGTTTTCCCAATAGAGAGAGAATTCTGACTCCCTCCACGACCCGAGCTTCTCCCTAACATACCCCAAAGGTATACCACAGAATGGTTCAGGGCCAATAAATGTATATGTAATCTCTTAATTAGTATGAGGAAATAGTAGTTTTGATGTTTTAGATTCGTTGTAGTTCGAGTTTTATCGATACTTAAAGTTTGTATATTTTTTTTAATGTATAAAACTCAAGGTTGGCCACCGAAACGAATAACGTATCGATTTTTATTCTTGTTTCGGTAGCGGTATTTCATTCGTATTGGTATCGGTATAACCGATACCGAAGCATTAATACAGGTATGTACCGGTATTATTGCATAAATTTCAATAAGTATAAAAAACGTTTTCAATTTTAAAAAATCTACTAACTGAATTTATGAGTTGTTCACATAAAAAACACTTTTCAATTCGGTTGGCACTGTATTTCTCATTGTGTACAATTATGAAAAAACTATTTAATATTACGTTTTAAACACACATTGTGTAAAGTTTATTTGGAACAAAAGTTGGTTTACTACAAACATTTAATATTTTTATCAAGAGCATATAAAAATAAACATAAATTAATAAAATTCTTTTATAAGAAAGTCTTTTGCTGAAAAACTTTATATTTAAATAATCTGACAAAATCATAAAAAATAATCAGTATAAATAAATATATATTTTTCCAAAGCTAGATCATAAACTAGCTAGTAATTAGAATTCGGGCATAATGGGGCTAAAATTGTCAATGTACATTGACATTGCCCAAATAACTAAAATAACGTTATCCTTAAAATACCGTTACCGAAACAATTGAAACCCTGTTTTCCCTTAAATAGCTTTACCGAAATATTTAAAATATTAAAGTAAAATTAAAGTAAAATACCTTTAACGCGAATCTATCTTAACCGAAATAACTGAAAGATTGTTAACCCTAAAATACTGTTACCGAAATAAACGAAAATAGCGTTACTCTTACCAATACCTGCATCGAATCGGTTACCATCCAGCTATTTAATTGATTTCAGTTTCAATTAATTTTTTAATTTCAAACAAACTTTAAGTAAACCCAAAAAAAAAGTCAGCAAAGTCAGCAACATTTTTGGTTGGAGGATCCTTGCAGAAAATTGCTAATATCAGCAACAAAAAAAAATAGTAAATTCAGGAAAAAAAAATTCTAAATTTAACAAATTTTTTGCTGATATTAGCAATTTTTCTGCAAGGATCCAAACATGTTGCTGACTTTACTGAATTTTTTTGTGATTGTAGTTACTATTAAAAATGTAATTAAAAGCGCAATTAGTCACCAAAAATATCGTCAAAATTCGAAAAATCGCTAAAATTTAAATAAAGCGCTAAATTTTTCAAGAATATTCAAAGTTTAAAAAATCGTCAAAATCTCCAAAAAAAAAAAGCTCTGCTTTTGGAAATTTTAAAAAAATACGACAAAATTTAAAAAATCTTTACAATTGAAAAAAATCACAGCAAAACTTTTTATTACCCGGTAATAAGTTTGAGGAAAAATGAGGCTATCACGTCAGCAATATTGTAATTTCGGAATTTTCCATTTTTGCAAGAGGAAAATTTCTGACATGAATGCCCTAATATGTAAACTTTAATGAAATTGTATTAACATTTAAGTGAATCAAATGGTGTAGTGAATATTAAGGTCGACCATGCTATAAATATTTTGAAATGTTATTGCTCTGTAAAAAGGTCACAAATGACAGTCCTTGGTAATTGGTCTATGTATATTATAAAACTTTTAATTGAAAGTGATTTTGAAGACAAACGAAAGTTTAATTGAAATTTTATGGACAATTATTTTTTATACTGCCAATTTAAAAAATTTTGACTTTAATGCTATAAACACATAGACGACTGCAGCTACACGACTACAGCCTGTCAAAAATAAAATACACACGTTTATATGAAAACGATTATTTTGGCACCAACACAACTACACGACTACCCGACTACTTTTGCCGCTGTAGTCAACTTAGGTTAATTTCTATTTTTGTTGGCTGCAAAACAAAAATAGTGTTGACAATAAAACAAAATATGTAACAAATTAGTGCTTAAAAATATTTTATTTTGTTAAACACAAAAAACGTCGCAACATCAAATGGTATAATAGCATTAATATTCAAGAGGGGTTATATAAATTTATTTTCACGTTATAATAATGTATTATAAATAAGTAATTGTATTTTTAAGTGAACTTTATATACGTGTCTACAACCAAGCATGTTGTTCTATTTTAATAAAGAAAAAAAAGATGTAATTGGCACTACTGAAACAAAAATTCATTTGTATCAGGGATGTTAAATGGAGTTTTCAATTTTGTACCAACATCCAAAAAAAATTGTACTTTTTGGACGTTGACGGTACCATTTTTTTTAAATTTATTAAAACAACAAAAAAAAATACATAAAAATTCTCTTGTACAGAAAAAAAAAAAACAAAACCTTTCAATAACATACATTATATGTATGAATAAAATAAGGCATAAAAAAGTCTTATGAATATATGAGACCAAATCATGGAATTATTTGTTTAGTTAATAAACTATTTGGAATTTCTACATCATAGCAGCATAAATTTGTCGCTCTTAACCAATCCTTAGTCTGTATGAGACTTGATAATGTTGGCTAATGTAGTCTGTTTCTTTCCTTAGTTTTTATTATATTTTGAAAAGAAAAAAACTCTTTCCACATTTGCAGACCAGTGTGGAATGGATAAAATTCCAGCAACGACTAGAAATGTCTGGAAACATATTGACATTCAGTTCATTTTGAAAATTAGCTACTACCGACCAAAAACTACAAACGTTTTAATTTTTTAACGACTTCAGTTAAAAAAATTTTAGTTTTTACTCTGGCTCAAGTAATATTTTTACTAAGAAGACAAGAATGGAGCAAAATTAATGATTAATCGGTTTTTTGTTAAAGTTCTGCCTATTATGGAGGCTATAACTTTTCTAAAACATTGGGTTCTGAAGAGATCTTTAACCAGATCGAAATACTAGTATTAACCTAGCTAATATGTTTGATTTGCTTTATTTTTGTAAATATACGGAGGTTGAGAGCTCGTTCTAAATTAAACATATATAAGATTGTTTGGAATTTTCTTTCATTTCTTTAACAATAATTTAATTTTCGTTTGAGTTTGAATTTTAACGTCTTTTTCAGACAATTGCAGTTAATACTATAATTAATATGCAATTTTATTTAATTTAATTGTGAAAGGCGTGGTAGAGAAGAATGAGTGTATTTTCTAAAAATCATAACTACATTGCAAATATTCAATTTTTTCTGAATCAGACTGCGCAGTTTCTGGTATTGAACGTTCGTCAGTGACCCTGTTTTTTTTTTGAATTTTTGAATAATGTAATATTTGTTATGTTTTTATTTGTTCGATTGCGTCTATATGAAATTTTTCTGTGCAATCACTGACCGTGGTATAGATAAACTGATTTCTAATGCCACATGCACTCGCACTACACGTTAGACAGAGCGCTTTAGCCCTCTGAGCTATAGTTAGGTCGAGTTTTGTTGTGATTAAAACTAGTTTTATTCAATACACGGTGTTTTTGTTCTTGCATACATAATCTCAGAAGTACAACTCCAACAACACAACAGTTCTATTTTTAGAAACTCACCTCACTCTAATGTCCACTGTTTTCCCATATGTTATAAGTGATGCCATATCTATATATCAATTTTCACTTCTTCAGAATTTTAATAAATTCAAAATAAAAGTGAAGTTGGCTGCAACAAGTGTCAATATATGTAAGAGCTGCCAGATAAATTTTGTAAAAAATCGTAAATTTTTAATCGTCATTAAAAAAAAAAAAATTGCCAACTTTATTCTTCAAAATCCTTAAAATGATGATAAATCGTAAAATCTGGCGGATATAGTCGCATATATTTTAAGAGCTCATTACATAAAATGAATAAATGCAATGAAAAAGGACACAATAACAATTTGTTTGCTATACTAAAAATTCAAAAAGGGGAAAAATTAAAAATTTTTAAATTGTACCAAATGAGTCGCGGTAGTACCACGGTACTTTAGAAGGTCAAAATGTACCAAAAAAAGTACAATTGTACCAACTTTAACATCCCTGATTTGTATAAAAAACAGCTCTTGATATTTTTAAATTGAATCGTGATCAGCTGTTTACTATGCTGCTGTCGTTTCCAAAATAATAAGTAGCTGACCACACGGCGACGATTGCAGTCAACGGCATTTGCAGTCGTGTAGCTCTGCAGTCTGCTGTGGTCTATGTGTTTATAGCATAATAATTTCTGGCATCTAAACGATACTCGAAAAAACAAATAAATTTTCTATGACGTTAAAACAACAAAAAAAAAATTGTCATGAAAACTTACAATTTTTTAAAATACTGCTAAAGGAGTTTACTAGCTTTAGAAATCAATAAAAAAGACAATATTTAAACAATTATAAAAAAATACATAAATGGTTTATTCAAAAAATTCTTTTTGCGATAAAAAAAACACAGTATTAGATATTATTCTAAAATTATAAATTAGAATTCGGACTATCATGGCAATCCTAGTAACCATTTCATTATAGACCCCTTTTCTAAAAGCAAAATCGGGTGCTATGGTGGAGTCTTGGGTACTCATTTGAGAAAAAACAAATTTTATTTTTTTTTTCATACACGAATAAATTCTTTGGTCCCTAACGTAGCCAATTTTAAAATGTATCTTCATCCAGAGAAAATCAGATAAAAGTTTCATCAGTTTTCGTCGAATGTAAGAATATTTCATCAATATTGATGAAACATTTCATAAACAACAAGAATTATAATGACCATATCATGTTTTTTATGAAATCTTTCATAAATACTATTAAACGTTACATTGGATGAAAATTTATGAAACTTTTCATAAATATGATGAAGCTTTTCCTTTGAGTGTACTTTAGGGACTTCATTTTTATTCTTCTACAAAACATAAAAACAACCAATTGAAATTAGGTCCACCCGTTAAGACTGCACAGTATCACCCGATTTTCAATGTCTTGTTTTGAGAAAAAAAGCATTTAAAGTAAATATTGCTCATGTAAAATATAGGGCAAGGAGTTTTTTTTAACAAGCTGTAACTTTTTATTTCTGCGTTTTGTTCTCCAAAATTTTCAAAGCATATAGAAAAAAGCTCAAGCTATTGAAATATGAAAAAAAAAAATTAAAAACAAAATCTAAAACTAGTAAACCCCTTAAATGACATGTAGTGGTGACTATTTGCGTTTTATATGGAATGACTCCTTTGTCAAATGTTTATAATAGTTTAGTCAACACCTCCCTAAAAATAAGTGCCATCCTAATAACCATATAAAATACACATACCTTAACAACTTCAAACGGAAATATAAAGTTCTAAAGTCAAAACTGTAATTAAAAGAGTGTCAAAGTTTACAATTGCAAAAAAATAAAAAAAATAGCAAAAGTGTATATATCCTTATAAAAGTTTTGCAAAAATCCTGTATAATTACAACTGGAATATTTTATACATACATATATACAAAATCATAAAAGTATACTTACAACATATAGAACAAAATTTTTTCAAAATAGTTTTATATAACTGCCAAAAATTTATAAAGTTGCCGCCCTTTTTTCCACCGAATATTTAAAAAAATAAAATAGTCCATTCAATATCTACTGTTTTTCCAGCTAAGGGTAAGTTTTGTTGTATATACGAGAAAACATTTAATTATATTATAGTATAAATTGTTTTCTTACACATACAAACATACATATATTTATATTTACCATGAATCTTAAAAACTGCGTCAATGAATTTCTTGGCTGTACATCCGATATTTATTTCATTTTTTATTATGAATTTACGAATGTCCAGCAAATTTCCTGGGAATGTGTCATATGCCAATATAACATACCACAAGCACTGTTGCCAGGTTTGACGATTTATCGTCATTTTGACGATTTTTAGTACCTAAATTACTAAATGACGATTTGACGATTTTTGCTTCCAAAATGACGATTTTTTGACAAACGTTTAATATGTCAGCAAAACATGTTTATTTGCTATTATTAAACAATCACCGGATATATTTCTGGATTTTTATTATTTCGTTAAAATTAAAAACTATTTTTTATTGAAAGTTTAGCAAAAAAGTTATTTTATGGATTCATGTTAGGTTTATTTTAATTTATTTTCTGCACTTAATTAAGGTAAAGACCACTGCAAATGTAGCTAAAAACAAATGAAATTTCACTTGAAGAAAGAACGACTTACATTTTAGTAAATTCAACTAACATAGTCATTTGTTTTTTATTGTTCAAAAAATTAACTACAATTATATTATTAATGAGTGTTTCAGTTAGTGCAGTAAAAAATAAACAAACATTAATTTGTTTTATTTTTTTAAATAAAAAAAATACTGTATAAAATGAATGTAAAATCATAATACTGTAATTTAATGTGGTTTGTTTTTTAAATGAACTACAATTGTAGTCAAAATATAAATTTTTTCTACAAATGACTGTTTTTTTACTTAAAAATAAAAATACTGTATTACAACTGAAACAACGACAAATATTTACATCAGAAGTTCCCTGAGTATGTGCTTACTTTTTTCATGGTTGGCAAACACTACCTTTTCATTACAATGGTTGGTGCCTGTCAAGGCCACACTAATGCCGTTATGAACGTTTTAAAGCTACGATTCCAATAGTGGCTGTAGGTTTATTTAAAAATTCTACCCATTAAATTTTGTTACATCAACAAAATAACGTTATAAATCGTCGTTTCGGTATTTTAGCGTTATTTTGACTTTAACTAGTTCAATATAAATCAAACAGAAAACTAAAACCGTTCACATAAGAAGAAAGATGTCTTTAATGGAATCGCTTTTTTTAAATTTCCATTCCGCTATTAGTGTTACTGTGATAGCCAATCGTTATTATGAAAAGTTATTGAATGCCAACTCTGCTTTTTTTAACATTTATATTTTTATCAAGTTTAATTAGTGTAAGATTGAGATAAAAATAAAATATTTTTTAAATTAAAAAAAAAAAACATCCAAGTTTTTGCGAAACAAACGTCGAGTTCGAATATTCTGATTTATAAATCCAAAAATAAATCCGGTGCTTAAAAAACAGGCCTAATAATAATATAAATAAAGTGTTCCAAAGTGAAACTTCAGATATTCACAATTTATATTTGAAAATGGAAAAACATGCAGTAATAAACAATATTTAAATAAAAATAAATAATAATATAAATAATAAATAATTTTTAGCAATATTAAAAGCCAACCCAAAAATATGAAATAATCAAAAATTTCAAAATTTATTGTATTAAACTATGTCATCACATGTAATGCAATTTGAAACTATAATTCGTTAATGGAAGTCCAAATTTAATAATTAAAGAAAATAACATTGTTAAAGAATTTCTAAACAATGTAAAAGAATTTAAGATTTAAAAAAGTGGTGTTTACAGAATTATGTAGAAGGAAATAACAGTTAAAGTGGTAAAGTGCTATCGTTATAAAATATCATGATTTTCGAAGTTTAAATTACAGAAAAGTGTAAAAAATCGTATTATATTACACCGATAGTATATGAGCATTTGAAATGTGAATTACATTATTATTCTTTTTTTTATTAAAACTTTATCCCACTTGTAACAAATATTTTTTGTTTTGACGATTTTTTGACGATTTTTGAAAATAAAATGACGATTTTGACGATTTTTATTGGAAAATTTGACCATTTTATGCTCAACATACATGGCAACACTGACCACAAGCTATACATAATAAAAAGGAAATAATGAAAGAAAAAAATTTCTTCAAAGAGGGTATAAAACGAAGTCAAAGATACGCTAAAGAGAAAAAATGTTTGGTAATTAGAATTAATGAAAGTTTTCGGTAATTTAATGAAGCTATTTATCCCAATGTTAATGAACATCTTCATAATATTCATAAAAAGCTTTATAAATTTTAAAAACTAGTGTTTTAATGCAACTTTTCCAATGAATTTAATTAATGCTTTTCATAAAATTTTATAAAAAAATTGCATTCATTTAATAAAGAGTTTCGTTGACTAAATTGCAACGAAACTTTAAGGACACGTCATAGGTCCGCTGGACATTTTTCTACCAAACTTCTCCGATATATAGAAAATTAAGACAATTTTTTGTTTTAAAACGGCTTCTGAAATTCAGTAACATATCGCACAACTAGTTCAAAAGTGACTCAACTCAAAATTTAAATTTTTCGGGTTTCTATGCTTTAACTATGCACAATACACTTGTTTATCTATAAAAAAAAATATCAGTGTATTTTGTTATTGTTAACTATTGCTAGAAAACAGTTATGTCTTTCTTTATGTTTCAATTGGTATAAAGTTGGAAATATTTTTTTTTTTTGATTTCAGAAAAATTAAAAATTTTGAGTTGAGTCACTTTTGAACTAGGTGTGCGATATATCTTTTTGCTTAATTTTGAGTAAAAAAAGATTTAATAAAAAAAAATTTGAGTGATTAAAAAAAATTGAAAATTAAGTTTTTTTAAGCAAAATTTGAAGGAAATTAGCAGCTTAAAATGTTTTAAGAGTTTAAAGCTAAAAAGTTTGATTAAAAACAAGCAGGTATGTGGGACATGTGGGTATGTGTTAGTCCGTTATAAGCGAAGTACGCGATAAGCGTGGTAAACATTTTCCAAAAATTAATAAAGTAACAGGATTTTTTCTTAAATTCTGCAACTTTTTAAATTTTTGAGTGTAATATAAAGGGTCCGCCATCTAACGTTTTTTTCCACTAGTGCTTATTTCGTGAATGGTAACACTTAGCTCATGTCTGATTTGACAGATAATTAGTTTTATCCTTCCGCTGAACGAATATGGTTGTGTATACGCTTGAACAACGCTGGGAAATATTGCGACATTACTTTGAAAATCATGGTAATGTTGCAGAATGTGTGCCGATACACCCAAAACGAGTCACTGTTTGGTGCGGATTTTGGTCCAGAGGCATAATTGGGCCATTTTTCTTCGAAAATGAGCAAGGAGTGGCCGTTACAGTCAATGGCGATCGTTATCGGGCCATGTTGAATGAATTTTTGTTCACAAAAATTGAAGAGGAGGAAATACAGCTGCACACAATCGATAATGTGCTTAAAAATTGGACAGATCGTGTAGGCTACTGCATGGCCAGCCGAGGCAGCCATTTGAATGAAATTATTTTCCATTATTAACCGGAAGGATTGTACTTTCAAATAAAAAAAGAAATTTGAGAAAATATTCAGTAGTTTTTTTTTTTTATAGCATTTTGAAAAAAAAAAAGTTATTTGGCGGACCTTTTAGAAACCATTTTTCCATTAAATTACGTTTCATACATTTTTCAATTCTTTTAATTAAAGTTTAAAAAATATGGTATAGTTTTTAAAATTTGCAGCACAATTTTCATTTTAATATCTTGATTTTTTTATGTGTTCGTTATAAGCGTAAAAATTTGTATTAAAATTCGTAAAAGGTTCCAAAATTTTTTTTTCGTTATCTAAAAAACTCGCTATGAACGATGTTCATTATAACCGTATTATTTTGTATCAACTATTGTAGTAAATGTGTTGGGACCACAAAAATCGTTCGTTATAAAAAAAGTTCGTAAAAATTTGGCGTTTCTATAAAAATAGCGAAAAGTAGCTCTAACCACAAAAACTAGTAAAAATTAACTTTAGCAAGTGTAGCTCAAAATAATTGATTTCTCGTTAATCGAATTTATATTGTATCTCCACTTGTCTAGAATTTACATGCAGAAAAAAGAGAATCATGTTATGATTGAAACACGTAACGATCATAATATGGTCTTAATCAGGTGCGGATTCTGGAGGGGTGATATATAACCCCCCAAATAACTTTAATATAAATTCATGGTTAAATTAAAAATGGTTTGCGCATTCAAATTTTGTTTGGTTGTCTTCAACCAAGGCTGGCAAAACTATGAGTAGGCACTACTGACACGCATGTTATAGTTTTGCCAGCCCTGGTTTAAGGCAACCAAACAAAATTTTAATGCGGATTTTCTGTAGCACGCGACATTTTTTTTAATATTTTCAAATATAGTAACAAAATTTCAGCTGTTTAAATATTTATTTTCGCTATTAAAATATGTGCCTAAATAGGAAAATTGTAAATTTTTACATTAAGATTGCAAATCTTCTTTCAAAATGATAAAGAAAAAGTTTGAAAAGTCTTAAATATTTGCTCAGAGAATTTTGGTAGAAAATCGAAAATTCGTTTTACTACTAGGATCAAAGATCCACAAGCTTTTCGTAACATAAATAGTATCGTATTTTGTAGAATTTTTGTCTTTAAAAGTGTCAAAACTTTCACATAAAAATGTTACCAGGGAAATCGGAAATATGTTCCGAAATTCGATTTTTTTGCTCATAAAAAATGCCCTAATACCTTAAAAACACATTTTTCATTAAAAATTTGTATTTTAAAAATTATTTTTTTGAACAGTTTTAGTAATTTTGTGAAATTTAAGAATTTCGCTTGTATCGTTGATCTTTTAAAATTTGCATTTCACTTTCGAATTGTTAGGTTTGAGATCATAATTAAAATGTTACTATTACAATAGAAAACACTAATTGTTAATAAATGTAAGAGATGATGAAAAAATCTTGTGGGGATCAGCGCTAGAGGAAGTGCCGCACTTTCGACCTAAGCGATTAGGTCATCTTCAGCCTCGTTCTAATCCAACACCCACAAGAATAATTCCAATTGCCAACAAAACAGGAAATTTAAATCTGCCAAACTGGGCTAGATTTTAGAAATCGGAGTTGCAAACACCAAAAAATATTGAAAAAAATGTTTTCATTTTTTTTTTATTATTATTGTTTTTTATTATTTTTTTTATATTTATTACACAAGGCAACAATTTTGAAAAAATTTTAGGGGCTTTGAAAACCACTATACAATTTTGATGTATTGTGGTCCCAGTAGTACAAATATGGTTCAATTTTGAAATTCTATGGAGAGGTTTTTTTTTAAAAAATTTTTAATTAAAATTATAAATTTTTTTAGACGTGTCTCCACATAATTAATGATAACTAAAAAAAAATTAGTCCGATATTATTCAAATAAATTTAGAAAAACTGAAATTTACATAGCCTTTAATCCGTTAATATATTGCGTTTCAATCGGCTCAGTAGGTTTGGAGTTATAATAAAAAATTGAGGGAAAAAATATTTTTTTTACGTGAAAATAGCAAATTTTTTTGGTTAAAAAAAATCATAAAAAATCGAAAACGGCAAAAATCGTTCAGATTTATTGCTTTATCGCAAAGCCACATGTAATAGGAACAAAATGAGATATCGATCATAAAAATCGATTGATTTTTTTCGAATTTATTCACAATTAAGTGAATTCGCTCATTTTCACCAAATTTTAGTTTTTTGTCTGATATACATAAAATTGAGTAGTTAATGTTCTTCTTTCGATTGATTGAATTTTGAAAACATTTTCCCCATGCTATGTACAAATTTTCACATCAAAAATACATTACATAGTAACATTCGTGTATTTTTTGGCAAAACCCTACCTAGAATATACTGATTCTATTCTTCGGAAAGACATTTGTGTTGGATGAGCTTAAATGTAAATAAATAAATAAATTAAATAGTAGAAAATTTATATTTTATTATTCACATTTATTATAATAAATAAAACAAGAAAATAAATAAATAAATATGTATTATAAACTACAAACTCTGAAATTTTCTTTTAGTCGATTTTCTACTATTGTTGAATAACGAAGTGTTACTCTGAATACTCCAGCAAAAATCAGCCATCATGTGTGCATCCCAGCGACCCTGGTATCGTTCCTCCATTGTCCGGATATCTTGGTGGAATCGTTCGCCCTGTTCTTCACTCAAGTCTCCTAGATTTTCAGGAAAACGATCTAAGTGACTGTGCAGGTAGTGTAATTTGATGCTCATGTTGCATCCAAGATTCTGGAAGTGAGTTAACATCTCTTCAACGTGCGCAACGTAATCATCACCCTTGTTATTTCCTAAGAAATTTTGAATAACCCATACAAACGAATCCCATGCATTCTTCTCAATTTCTGACATTGAACTGCCAAATTCAGTATCGTTCACCAATTTGCGAATTTGTGGGCCATCAAATATGCTTTTTGTACTTAAACAAAAATAACACTCGGATGCGTGGTTCGCTGTTTCTCTCCATAGCATAGGCTTCAAAATTTCCAAGTGTCGTCTGTAAAATGAAAAAAAAAAATTGAAATCAGGAATATGAAGAATTCAAATTTTAATTAAGAAATATTGTAATTATAAAATATTCCAAATCTATTAATTTATACTTACTTTACGTTAGAAGACTTCATAGATAAATTCAATCGACATGGAATGCATATAGTACTCGGTGTCCAATGCTGGTTCAAATTGTGCGGATAGATATTATAGCAATCTTGATATGACTTTTGCAATGAAGTTAAGAACCACTTCCGTTTTTTCCCGGTGATATATTGGCCGCACACATAACAAAATAAATCTGGATCGTTTTTACATGAAAATGTTCTGGCTTTCTGGCTCATTTTTATTAATATTTGAAAATTGTTTTTAACTTCTAAGCTGTATGACTCTAATTTTTGTGTAGGTATTAAATGATGTTTGCGTTATCGCAAACACTTCTTGAATGAAATAAAAAGGGTCAAGGAGATCTTATAAATACTGATACTATAATTTGGGATAACCCTTTGTGTGGATACAGTTTGTGTGTGCTGCAAATTTTTTATTATTCCCAAGAATCCTAAAAAACATTAAGGACTTTTATGAAAAAAAAAAAATTATCCGTTACAGGTAGCTAACGGAAAATAAGAGCACTTCAGCGTATACGCACATTTATGAGCGTTTTATTACTATCCTACCGCAATCGTAAAAATTAAACAATCTTTTGTTTATTACTTATTTTTTTTTAATTATTAGAATCATAAAAATGTCATAGAGGTTTTTCCCAAAGGGGTTTTGCCAAAATGCGTGTCGTAAAATGCACCTGAGTTTTTATGTTCTGCATTTTCATTATGTAGGTACAATTTTCTACAGTGCTTGTAAATATGCGATACCTTCAATTAATTGTAAATAAAAATGTAAAGCATGCATCGATTTTTATGATCCATATCTAGTTTAATTCGCATGATATGTAGCTTTACTACAAAAAAATAAAAAGTAATATTTTTTGCAGTTTTCGATTTTTTCCAGATTTTTGTTTTTCAATTTTTTTTTTTTTTTTAGCATTTTTTTTTTTTTTTGCTAACAATTTGTTTCATAACTTTGAAACTATTGATCGCATTAAAAAAATTTGTACAGTTCTTTAAAGATATTGTAAACCTTAATTTTTGTAAATTTAATTTGACAAAATCGGACTAGTTGTTTTTGAGTTATGACAACATAAGTGGAGAAATGGCTCAAAATATTGTCAATTTTAAAAAAAAAAATTTTAAAAAAAAAAATTATCCATAGAATTGAAAAATTTTACCATTTTTGTACTTAGGCAGCCATGATGCATCAAATCTATATAGTGGTTAGTCAAGCCTTTTTTTGCTGTTGACCTGTGTTATTGTTCGATAACTAAAAATAATAAAAAAAACATTAAAACATGCTCTAAAAATATGCTTTCGTTCTAAAAAGTATTAAGGTATTCTCAAAAACATGCCCTTAAGATCAAAATATGCTATTAAGAGCAAAATATGCAAAAATATGCTATAAAAAATCAATGTCAGAATTTGTTAATTGAAGGGCTTATTGTAAAAAGTTGATAACCCAAATTTTTTATTATTGCTGGCTTTAGCACTTTTTAGACATATTCTGATGAATATTTTGTAAAAGTCTAGCTTATACATTTATAACAAGTATCAAGAGTAGAAAAGTCCTTCAAAACTACTACTTTCTACATTAAATCAAAACGTTAAAGGTAAAAACCAACAACATTTAAATGTGGCTTATCAAGTTTTAACAATAAGCCCTTCAATTGTTCTGAAAATTAATTTTTAAACACGACGCAAAGGAAAAAACATTGAACTTCATATTTCTGGTTGCCCTGGTAATAATTTATTTAAACAGATGACATTGTGTGTAACAAAAACCCGCTTTGATTTTTACAAAACTGGATAAATTATTAGTTTAACGGATACTTTGATGACATTAAAATTAAAAATTCTGAATTTTTACATTTAAGATTATCAAAAGAAAATATTGTCTAATAATTTGTGCCAAAATCTGAAAAATTTGCAAAAATTTTCAGAAATAAATAATCCCCTTAAAACTGTGGACTGGATTCTCCACTGTTTTAATGATTCTGGATGATGATAAAATCGTCCTCGTCATAATATGACCAGTCAGAATCATAATTTTTATTTATTTTTATTTATCAGGAAATTTTTCCTAGATTAATGTGTTGCTTTCTTCGGAAAGGGGATAGTTGAGATATGAAAGGTAGGGAAAGATGATGGGCTTCAAACATGGCAACCCTGTAATTGCGCGAGATCATAAGTCTTAGAGCAGTTGTTGCTCTCCATGTGATGGAGAGTTGGCGAACTTATTGAAGCTTTTTGGCTCATAGCCCTAATTCCTTTTTTTACTTAGGTGGGGTTAAGTGATATTTGAAAACCGAAGGTGGGCGCTGCTGCACATATGAGGGATAGAAAACTCATACATATTATTTTTCTAAATTGATGTTGTCGTCACCAGGTCCAGTCCAACGCGCTAACCTTTACACCACAACACCCATTAAAATTAAAACCTTTTGAACTTTTTAAAGTGTAGAGTTTTTAAAATTCGTTATATATTCCTTTTTAGCACTTCTTTTGCACACTTCTTACAATTAAAACAAATGAAAAAATCCGCCAATTCCGTGTGTGCTTTTTTCTAGGTAATACCATTAAACAGTCTCAGGCACGTAGCTAGGAATTTGTTTCGGGGGGGGGGGGGCTTTTCGATTTTGTATTTTGATTATATATATTTTTTTTTTTGAATTTTACATTAAATTTAAAATATTTCAAAAAAAAAAAAAAAAAAAAAAAAAAAAAAAAAAACTTCAAATTAAAAATAACTAGTATTGTGCCAATCTGGCTTACAACATTCATGTTATGCCAAATATAGATATCAAAATATTGTAAATTAATGAATATGTACAAACAATCTTTTTAATATCTATTAATAAATAAAAAAAATAAATATTTTTTTTTTTTGCACACTAGAGTAACAGCTTTTTGTTTTTTTTTGTTTGCTAAATTTTTACCTACACGTAATGGGCAATCATGTATTAATAATAGAAATCGCTTTCACATGTCATTTCGAAACAAAAACCTCCCGCATAAAGTGCATTTCCTTAAAATGCATTTTTTCATTTTTTACTTATTTTGCGAATTTTGATGTCTATATCGCGAAACAACGCTTTAATCTGTTTGATCACAATCCGCGAAACACGTCAAATTTGAAAACTTTTGTGTACTTTAAGTTGGATATGCATCGTTATTGTCTAATTGCGTTAAATTTTTAGCTAAATATTAATTTTTAGTTTAATTAAATAAAAAAATGATTATGCGGAAAACTTTTTGAAAACCGCGAAAAATAAAATTGCGTTACTTTATATTTGTATGTGCTAATATATGTCTAGGGTAGCTAAAACTTGATAAATGTAAAAAAAAGTAAAAAAGTTTCAACTTCTAATAACCCGATTAAAATTAATACGATGCTTTATAGAATCATACGAAATTTAATATGAGTCTTAATAAAGTTTTATCCGAGAAATGGGCATAATAATTAAATAACATCCGAATAATGACGCGATACAATTTGATAAGATTTTATATAGCGGTATAAATTTATATCTGAACTGATACTGATATATACAAAATAAGCTATAGTTGTATCCGGTTTTTGATTTTAAAACGTCATGAAAATCCGAAATATCTATTAATCCTTTTAGACTTTAGCCACTTGCAAAAGGTTTACAACTTTATAATTTGTAACAAATTCCATAGCATTTGGAAATTTTATTATATTCAAAAGTAGAAAATAATATAATGAAAATGAAGATTTTGTGGAATTTATTAACTTACACCATTGAATAACAAACACGGAAAAAACGTTGGAACTAAATTTAGAGTTTTAGATTGAAAAAAATCTTAGACTAAATTAAGAACTCTTAATATTACAAATGAAACAAATTCTTTTTTTAGGTTTAAGAACTAGAAAGAAATGAATTCAAAAGACAAAAATTGGGACAAATTTTGTGTATATAATTATACACAAAATGATGCAATTAATTGTACTATTGTACAAAATTAATTTTATATATGAATTTATATAATTATGTCCAGTTAAATGCACTGGCAGACAAAACCTTATAAGTGTATATAAAATAATGTATTATTTTATGCAAACCTCTTAACTCGGTAAATTAAAGATTTATAACCGTCCAAAAAACAAATTAAAAGCAAATATCCTATATAATTTGCCTGACACTTATAAGGAAGCTTTTCCGATGGGTTCCCTTTGAAATTAATGAAATTCGGATAGGTGCTAAAGCAGCAAAAATATATGAAAAACGTATCTATTTTTAAAATTGGTGGTGAAATTTAACACATCTTTGTATGAAAATATGTTTAAAGTTTAGGAAATTTAGACTTATTTAAAAACAGCGTTAAAATGCTCGAGAAAAACACACATTTTGAAAACCATTTTGACACTATGTCGTGGACCCCGGCTGTCACTTATTTGAATTATTTTAGCAAATGATTCACTATTTTTTCCCCTTTTCATATAACCGACTTTTTTTTAATATCGGGGGCTATACTTCATGTCTTGTATTAAAAAAATCGTAAATTTTACAAGCAAGCGTGATTGTAGTCTGAAAGAAATAATAATAAAGAAAAAATATAAAATTGGAAAATTTAAAAATATACCTGACATCGCCTAGGTCTTATTTAAACTAAATTATGTATTTCCAATTCACTTTGATTTATATTTTGGACAATTTCAAACGCTTTTCAAATTGTCTTTAATAAATTTTTTAAATAAAAACCCTTTAAAATGTCTAAAAAAAAACTACATCGTTATAACACAAAGACTGGTTTAGCTGCTTGATTTTAAAATGTCGCATTTCAAGGAGCACCGATAGAAATTTGTTTACATTTAGTCTAAAAAAAATTGAGAAAATTTGAGTCACATTGGACCACGTTAACACATTATGCATATCGATCAAATTTTGAGGCTTAAATTTGTTTCAAAAAATTAAAAAAATATATGAGATATCGTAATATATATCGTAAAAAAAAATACTGAAACCTATGTTACCAGATGCGTGCGTAGCAAACCAAATTTAAATAAAAAGTTTGCACTGTAAGTAAAGTAACGACTTTTACGGCACAAGTAAACTTAATTTTGAGTCTTAGTGGTATCTCCATTTTAAAAGATTATGTCAAAATACACAGAAAAAATTATTGTCAAAGAAATTTCAATTAAACTTTTGTTCGATTTCAAACTTACTTTCAATTAACTGTTTAATTGAAAATGAATTTGGTATAAAAAACATTTTTAGTTTTTATAAAGTATAACAACAACATTGAAACAAATGCAAAAATTTTAAAGTCCCGAAAATTAAAAAAATCGTTTAAAGTTGAAAATTTGCGTTTCTTTAATTTTGGTGTTTTTTTTTATTTTTTTCGAATTTTGGCGTTTATTTTGGGAGTTTTTTAAATTTCTGCAATTTTGAAGATTGTTTTTAAAATTTTTTCAATTTTTTTTTCAAATTTTGCGATTTTTTCAAATGGTCTCGATTTTTTTAAATTTTGGCGATTTTTTTTACAATTTTGGCGATTTTTTTTACAATTTTGGTGATTTTTGTATTTTTTAAATTTTGTAATTTTTCCCAATAGTAAACAATATCCAATTAAATTTTTAATAGATGTGAATAAAACTATATGTAATTGAAAATAATATTAATTAAATAGATACAAATTATTTTAGTTGTTACTACAATTGCATCAACACGACCGGATTCAGTTAAACTTTTGCTGAATCAACAAATATTTTAATTAAAACTCAATTTTAGTTTTTTCTGTGTAGACATATCTAATTTTTAGTTTGCATTGTCTCAAACAATTTTTTGATTATATTTTAAGTCAAAGACTTCGAAATCTCTTATGAAATGATTTTATTTATTGCTTTTTGTCGAAAATCAACTCTAACAATGATAGCCGCATATTTGCAGGCGATGTTTTCTAACGAAATTTTAAGATTCGAACCATATAAAACTATTTCCTATTTGATCCAAGTCAAAAATAAATATTTTCATATTAAACTTATCAATAACATTGTAACTTTCTAACGAATTGTATTAAGTTTTTAAATTTGTCAAATCATTTTGGGGGGGCTCTAGCCCCCAAGCTCACCCCCCTAGCTACGTGCCTGAACAGTCTATATGTATTTTCAAATTTTTTCCTGCTGACAGGGACACTTTGGTGTTTTTTTTTTGTTGCAAAATTTGCTGCATATTGAAAATTTTAACGCGGCACACGATATTTATGTACTATATTCAATGCATGGGTGAGGTCAATAAACGAAAATACAACATCAACAATAAATAGCAACAACTACGAACTTCGTTTATGGTAAAATAGCAGAGTTCTAAAATAGTTTATACAATAAAACAATTAAAATGAAAAGAAATAAAATTTGTAACCAACAAAAAGTTAAACTAAAGAACAATCGTTTAAAAAATTAGTAAAATTTTGTGACTAATCGTAAATATTGTCAATATTAATCAAGATAAAAAAAAGTTGTAAAATTTGGGATCACTCATAATTTGAAAAAAAAAACAGTTATGCAAAAAAAAAATACTTAAAAAAAACAGTTATGCAAAAAAAAATACTTTTTCAAATATAAAAATTAAAAAATTCTATTTTGTCTAGATACTTTTGTACACCCTAAAAATAATCAAAATTAAAAAAAAAAAAATTGTAAAATCTGCTACTTCGAAGCAAATTTTTTTTTTGTAGAATTTCGTATTTGTAAATTTTTAATTTGTTATACATTCTAAAAAGAAATTATTTTTTATAGTTCTGCATTTTATATTATATGTTTGATAATAGTCTACGGAATTTTTAATTATAATTATTAAGAAAAAAATAAAATAAAAAAATACACAATTTGAGGCGACATCAATCAAATCAAGTAGTACAAGTGTTTTTGTAGTTTTTTCTTATATTTTTTTTTTTATTTTTTTTTTTTTTTGGAAGACAAATTGTACACTTGGCCGCTTAGTCGATTACAATTGACGACTCTATGAGGAAATTATTGTGTCGATGTTTTGTTTGACTTTTTGGGGTTTGTATTACGGTTAATAAAGAAAAAATGTTTTCCGTTTTGGCTTGTTGCATATGGAATACTACTCCACTCTATTGGTCTTCATTGCCAAACATTGTGTAAATATAACATATTTTGTATTGTGTACATGAAACAATTGACATCGCAAGATTGTCTTAGTTCATTTAGTTTTTTGGATTTGTCTTTTGCGTGTCAATTGTAGATTTTCTGATTGGATATTGAAATGTATAATAAAGTTTAATTTCATAGAATATCGAATGTATTTTTTATGAAATACACATTAAGAGACATTGCGTCGCTGCGCTTACAAAAAAAGATACGTGTTTTTGAGGAGTCCTCAAAAACAGATTTGTTTTGCGATTTTGTGATAGTTTATATAAAACAAATTTAAAATAATATTTCAACATATCACTAAATTTTGTATTTGTAAAAAATTTACTTGAAAACAAATCGAAATTACAAAATAAATCTCTTTTTAAAACTCTAAAGGGTAACGCTGTCTCAGGACAGCCGTCATAAAATTGACCACAAATGCGTCGAATGAGTGCTATACACTTAGAAATGAATATATTCTGATTGAAAACTAAATCTTAAACACAAATATTAAAAAAAGTTTTTAAAAACTAAATTTTCAAACTTCTAAAAAACAAATTTAAGTTGATTAAAAACTCTTGTTACTACGCGTACCGGGCCCCGGCACAAGTGCGTACACGTGTGGGTACTCTAATGAAAGGACATTTCCTCAGGATTTAAAAAATGATATTATTTTTTGGATCTATGATACGTAGTACCCTCTACACCCGTTAACAAATTTTGATTGCAGCTTTAATTTCGAAAAAACTTACAAATACATCGAAATTATAACAAAATATTTTTTTTGGTAATATCGCAAAATAGAAAAACTTTACTTAGCGAAGCCACTAAACTGCCTATCACATAGCAGAAACTCCGTGAGTCCGACCTAAGGCCGGTCACGCAGAAAATCTTTACTCTGCGTACTGGACGGACTTTAAGCCAATCATTTTTGTACTATCACCCACACGCAGTTATCCCTGGGTAATGCCAACTATAGCAACTAAAAGGTCATATTTTCACGTAAAATTTATTATTTTAACTAGATATGGGCACGTGAGCAGAATTTTGCGTGATTTGAGTGAATCACGCATGATCACGCGTGCGTGTGAATAAACCCTAATTTTAATCACATGAACGCGAGTGAGTGTGAGTAGAAAAAAATTCTTCGTGAGTGGAGTTTTACCAAAACATTTTGTTTTTGCTTTAGTCAATGTTTTCTTTAACTTTTTAGCCGATTACATAATTACATGTTCAAAGCTAAATGTAAGTAAAACATTCACAATTTAACTTAATTTTTGCATTTTATTTTTTTCTGGTCAGATTTTATTTCGTGAATTTACGTGATTCACGTGAATCACGTGTGAGTGTGAGCAAAATCTAAATTTACTCACGTGAGAGAGTGTCAGTATATAAAAAAATCTCGTTAGTGACTGTGCGTAAGTGGAAATTTTCTCTCGTGAGCCTGAGTTAGTGTGAGTCAAAATTCACTCACGTGTTCATCTCTAATTTGAACAGTAAATTTTACAAAAATAACAAAAAAAAAACACTAAAAAGACTTCCTCCTCATTTTTGTACTTAAGATATACTTAGAATACCTTTAGAGGGCGCGTATTATGGATCATAAAAATAAGATAATTTTTTAAATATTGAAGAAATTTCCTTTTATTATAGTAGGATTTTGGGTCCTCTAATTCAGCAGTTCTTCTGATTTCAACAAGTCAACTTTCATTTGCATTGAACTAAGTGTCAGCAAAACATTTTGCTGAATTCACTCATTTTACACTTTTGCGGATATTAGCAAATTTTTCTGCAAGGATTCAACAATTTTGCTGACTCAACTAACTTTTCTGCCAACTTTACAGACTTTTTTGATTGTTCCTATCTAAGGAACAATCAATGTTTTGTGGCGCTTTTTGTTCCGACAGTATGGTTGATTTGGCATTTCCAAGCACCAGAATGTATTCTTCTGAGAACATTAGAAGAGAAATTGATGCCATTTATTAAAAACAGCAAATTTTCCAACAAGAAAATGTCTTGGAATGAATTGTTTTTTAGTTATATATTATTTATTTTCCATTGGTTTTACATTTACTTCGGTTAAAGTCTTCACTTTTTTTTTAACTTACGAAATTTAGTGAAATTAATGTGTAGTTATTGTTTTGCAAAGCAGTGTATGCGTTAGTTTTCGAGATGCAGCATAAACTTATGAATTTCATTGCAAAACAGCGTTAGCCCATTAGAGTGTTAACACTCCACAAAGCCACATAGCCCAATTTGTCAGCGGAGCGTGCTGCTTTTTGCTGCAAATAAGATTTCAGAGTTTAATTTTATTAAAAAGGAGCGTGTTCTATATTTTTATATTAGAATAATATGCATGCAGGTTATAAAAACAATTATCCATTTCCAAGAATTTTATGAAAAACTAATGGAATTAAGTGGACAATAAAATGGGAGTTACCATGAAAAACGCAATAAAATCAGTTTTAAAGAGTTGTGGGTGCAACAATTAAAAAAAATGAATTGTTAAATAAAAACTGTTTGCTACAAAGTTGAGTCCTTGCTCTCTTTATAAATAGATACTTCTTTAATAAAAGGTATATTTTTAATAACCCGAGTAAAAAAAATTATATAAAGTCTTATGTTTTTTCATCTTAAAATATGAGATTATATATGCATATATTATATTATAATATGTTTCTTAAACACAGAAAAAATTAAATGAAAAGAGTATTTAGGTTACAACCTATAAATTAAGCTAGTATAACTATATTATAATGTGATTTCTAGATAACTTCCGTGCTGCAACTAAAATTTAGTTATATTAACTGAGTTTTATGGTGAAAAACAATATTTTGTTCTACCAACTGATTTCAATAGCGGTAACCGAATTTCAGTTGGCAATAGTTAACATTTTTCTCTGAGTATGTGGTAACATATATAACGATATATTTTTATATATTGGTCTTTATAAAATAATATATTAATCATATAAGCCAAGGATAGTAAAACTTTTTTCGTTGCGTGCCAAAAACAAATATATTTCGTTGTAAAAAAGTGTCGCGTGCCACCTTATAATAACTTTTTATTCCCTTTTGTAGTGCAATATTTTAAAAATCGGAAATTTTTTGTTTCTTTTAAATGACTTTAGAAGAACTGTCAGAGAAGGAGAATTTGTCTTTTTTTTTGCTTTTTTGCTTTTTTACATTTTTATATATTTTTTTTTATTATTAATTTTTGAGCACTCGTGTTATTTCCCTGCGGGAAATGTGACTAGAACTTTGTGTGTATGAACCTGTCCTAGTTTCGGTTCTGTTATATGAAAGTGACCGGTACTTTTAACATTGGCTTGTCAAAGGAGGTGACAATTGCCACCTGTGGAGCACTGTGTGACGTGTCGAATAACTTGACCAAGGTAACATATCACCATACAGACTGAAATGAATATATTACGGGACAAGTTAGAAGAACGTAGTGTCAAAGTATGACCATTTTAGGATTTATGTGATATGCAACACAACCAGTGGAAAAAAAATTATCACGTGACTGGTGTAGGTGTACGTATCTTAGAACAGGAGAACATTTTTTTAAGGAAAACTAGTCACATATTAAGCGCAATGTGTTCTGTAATAGGGGTAGTTTGACTGAAATAGTTTTGAGACGTACCACTGCACTGGTCTAAGGGGTACATGTCGCCGGGCATGCGTAAAGTAATTAGCAAGTAACCTGTCACTTTTTATTCAGTGTATGTCATATTATGCACGAGTTGCTAAATAGCCCGTCCGGAACCAATCACTGCACTTTTCCAAAACAGTGTGTCTTACCCCCTGTTCAAAAGAACCTCAAAAAAGGCACAACAAATAACAATTTTATAATTAGCTTATTTTGTCTATACCCAACAAAAAACTAAGTTTAAGATCGCGACGTTTGGCGAGAAATTGCCATATCTGGCAGCCCTGGTCACAGTTTCGTGTTCAGTTCTTTTAAACCAGTGGAGTGTTACGTCTTTATTTCTACTGTCACATAGTCGGTACAGATAAAATTCCTTCAGTGTTATGTCTGTTGTGTAGCAGTCAAGGGACTGAATCCTTTGGCACTAATTGCCATGTTTTCATCCTCTGCTAACGGTTTTGAACCAGTTCATTGACCAGTAATAACTTAAACTGCAACGGCCCTAGTTGCTTCTGTACACTTTGATGTTATGTAACTTTTTCTCCCGTTACATGATTTATCTGGTAGCAACCAGTGAATGTTTTGTCACCATAACTATAGTCACGTGATTGGTCATTTCACCAAAATTAACACTTTTTGGTGCACCACAATTTTGGTTTCACCAGTTTCGTGACGTGCCCCCAAATCATATATCACAGATTTGTCACTTTGGATCAATCGACCCTTCGTTTCCGGCAGGGTTGTTATTAAGATTATCTGGCTTAAAACAAAAACAATTTAATTTTACTATTTTTTAAGTGATTTTCCCATGCCTTTTATACTTTTGCCTTTTTTTCTTGCAGAATTTAAAATGATTGTTGAATTGTAAAATGTTTTCAGGCATTTGGTTTATTTATTCTTCCACTGAAACCTTAAAAATTCTATAAATCTAAAATTCCAAGAAATTTACACATTTTGGAATTAATTTCGACACTTTTGATGATAACAATAAAAAAACGATACTATTTATTAACGTTTGTTCTGAAAAGCTTGTGGAATTTTGATTCCTGTAAAACGAATTTTCGATTTATCTATTAAAATTCTATGAAAGAAGACTTTTTTTTAACTTTTTCTTTATCATTTCGAAAGGCGAAGGCAATAGGGTTGTAACCTTATTAAATTTTTTTTTACAGTTTCGTCGAATTTTTGGCGGGTAAATCTGGGTTATATTAAGATTGATGAAAAAAAATTCTACAATTTTTAATAATTTTCGAAAAAAATTAGGGGTTTGTATTATATTTAACTTCAAATACACAGGCAAAAATATTTGTAAAGTTAAAATTTTTTTAATTTTTGATTCATAATTGGAGCTTTAAAAATAATGCACAATTTTAGGAATTTTTTTTGGCCTAATGCGGTTAAGGGTTCACAATCTAATAATAACAAAATGTTTTATTCCTGAGAGTTAAATATAATACAAACAAATTTAATATTATTTTTTTTTAAGTGTTTTAAAAAATAATTTTTTCCGTTCAAAAAAAAGTTACATCACAAATACAAAATCAAATTTCATTTCGATATTTATCGATATTTATTCTCAAAATAGTTTATCTCAAAATTGGGATATCCAGTAATATCTGATAAAAAAATATCTAATTTAAGATCCTGATAAGTCACCAAATATCCCATGGGACTAAATAAATATATTTGGGTATAATTAGATGTAAAAAGAAATAGGATTTTTGGTGGATCGAATGAGATATTATGCGATTAAATTGGATTTACTTTAATCCTATGTCAAGATAAATATATGGAGTTATATATAACTAAAGGGTCCGCCATCTGACGTTTTTTTTTTTCAACTAGTGCTTATTTCGTGAATGGTAACACTTAGCTCATGTCTGATTTGACAGATAATTAGTTTTATCCTTCCGCTGGACGAATATGGTTGTGTATACGCTTGAACAACGCTGGGAAATATTGCTACATTACTTTGAAAATCATGGTAATGTTGCAGAATGTGTGCCGATACACCCAAAACGAGTCACTGTTTGGTGCGGATTTTGGTCCAAAGGCATAATTGGGCCATTTTTCCATGAAAATGATGTTTGACCATATATAATCATATTTATAACTTATTTGTTGATCCTGTGTCATATATGGCATTTTACATAATTATATATTACATCAGGTCAATATATAACAGTATATCGTTATATGTGTTACCACATAATAAGAAACATGTTACAAGATATGTCCATGCATGAAACATAAAGATGAAAAAACATAAGACCATATATACATTTTTTTGCTTGGGTAATTAAAATATGTCCTTTTTGAAAATCTGGAAAATTTTCAAAGTCTGGTAGCGGCCCCTAAATTTTTTTTTATAAAATTTTTAAAAAATTAGAGAAAGCTCATGAAACTTTTTTAAGAAATGATAGTCTATGCAAAATTTATCATCAATTTTTATGAAATGTATATTTATAAATTTAATTGATTAAAAATGCTTTATGAAACAATTTCATCAATATGATGAAACTTTTGCCCCTGAATGTAATTTTAATCTCATTTAATACAGTTATATATTTGATGGATCAAAGTGGATATTGCTGGATACTCGAGTTAAAAAAGTTTTGATAAATTTATGCGTTGGCATATATTATTGTTCATAATTATATGTTTTATATATAGTACACCATATATTCATATAACATGCGTACTACTAAATATTGACCAGTATACAGTACGGTATAATCACATTACATATAATATAAAATATATAATAATATATAGTAAATCTGCTTGCATAATAAACTATATATGAAAGCATATTTAAGTACATATAACATAGCGTTACACACATAAATTTGTATGGCTCAATATAAAACAGATGTACAATTATATGTTGCATTATATCCAAGGCAATATTAAGGTGTTATTTTATGTTGCCCAATATTAACCTATACCTGTGTATATTTAATTGTATAAAATGGAGTAAAATTATAATTAATGATACACAATTTGATCTCAGTTAATACAATTGGACGACGAAAGATTTGGATAAAGTTAGATCTTGTTTAAGATAATATAATACAATTTTATCAAATTCGATGTAAGTTTTTGTAATTCGATACAATTTAATATACTTCGATACAATTTGATTTATTTTTGATAAAATTTGATGTTCTCATTTTTCGGATCAAATTATGTATAAACTTATAAGTTACCATATAAATTTTTTTTACCTGGGTACCTTAGCGATCTATGTCAAATGAAATATGATTTTATATTCGAGTTTTAACTTTTTTTGATCGGAATCATTAAATCTATATATATAAAAAGAAGTGTACATTTTGTTTGTCACTCCATAACTCGAGAACGGCTGCATAAAATAAAAAATGGCTGAATACGTTTTGTAGAACATGCAATGAGGATGGTTTTAAAAAAAAAATGTTTAAAAATATTTTCGTTTGGTCGAGATGTGGTGATTTTTCTGAACATTAGTCATTTTCATATAAATTGTGTGAATATCAAAAATCAATCCAACACGACTTTGTAACGGAACCAGACTTTCAATGAAAATAAAATTTGAAGGCAAAACAACGTTTGTCGGGTCAGCTAGTTTTATAAAAGCGATTAAGTTTCCTTTAAAGTGTGTCAATAAGGTTTTCATTAAATCAATGAAAATTTGCTTAACATTTTATGAAAAATAGTTTAATAAACTAAATTAAAGTGTCAGTGTAGAAACGGTAATGACGGTAAATACCCAGTGTAGAAACGGTTATCACATGTCATTAGTTTTCTCACAACCAGTAATGAAAGCATTCATTTAACACATAATAATAAGAACTTACTAATAACTAATACATTTTCACATTATTTTAATACATAAAATTACAAATAAGTAATTATTTGTATCATTATTTTCAGTATAAAGTAATGATCTCAAACTTCTTGGAAAATCTGTTTTTAGACTCATTATTTTTTCAACTCTAGTAAGTGCATATATAACTACTTATACTTGATGTTAGGTAAGCTGGAAAGTAATGACATTTTGTGCAAATCAAGTCATTTATGTTTTCATCTATCAAGTATAACATGTCGAGACAGCTTAGATGGTAGAGCGGTTGACTGACAACCTGGAGGAATAGGTTCGAATCCCGTGCGGGCACATTTTATTAAAACACAATTTCAATAAAAAACATATTTTTTATTAAATTTAGTTTTTTGAAAAAACTAAATTAAATAAATTTTTTGGATTATTTTTCGATTTTCCGTAAGTTCTTTAGTAATGATAAGTCATTCTTTTGCGCGTCATGTAAATATAAAAGTAATGAGATTTGCAATGACAATTAAAAGTACATACTTGTCATTACCAAATATGTACTTATATAACTACTTATACACACAAAAACATTTTCTGCTATTTGTCAGCTGAAATTCGGTTACTACGACTCATATTCGGTTATTACGAATTTTAGTCGGTTGGTAAAATTGAGCATCAGTTTTCACAACAAAGTTCATTTGATTCAACTGAATTTTAGTTGCAACACCCAAAATATTCAGTCAACTAATGTAAATATCGTTGTACTAACTGAAGTTATAAGTTGTTACCATAAAAATAGTCTTTTCAATTCGTTTGGCACTTTATTTCTCTGTGTGTATGGTAAAGTTTTTCTACGCTGGGGTCTTTATTAAAATGCTAAATATTAGAATATAAATATTCCGAGTCATTTTTTTTTTAAGTTAAGCAATTTTTTCATTCGTTTTATGAAGAACTATTTTCATTAACAAATTTTCTCTCTGTGCATTGTCATCTATGGAAAATGCATGAGATTCTACTTATATCGTAATTGAATTAAAAAGTTAAAAACTTTTACTGCAATAGAAAAGAATTTTCAGAACTCTTTTTTTTTTTTTGCTACTACTCTTGCACATTAGGCTGGCAGCTATTTGGAAAAAGTCCAAACTTTATGATATACACTAGAGTGGGTCGCATCCCATACAAAAAAAAAAGTTGTGCCGGTCACCCCCTAGAATTAAAGATAATTTGAAGAAGATTTGAAAAAAATTTTTTTTTTTTTTGCCACGCCCCTTGACCCCGCGCATTTGGTTTTTTATTTCCTGTGGCTCCATTTATAGTCCGACCGTAACGTGTGATATATCATTGTTTTTGGAATGATAACGGCTACATTTTCTACTTTGATCACTTTTGACTCCGACGTCAAAATCTAGAAGTGACTTCTGGAAACTCGATTTCTACCACCCTAATTCACGAGTTTTTCTAAACGATAAAAAAGTTTTTTAAATTCCATGAAATTTTGTCTTCTACAGTATATATATTTATTCAGTAACAAAAAAGTTACGAAGGTTTAAAAAAAATCAATTTGAGTTTTTATTCCAACAATCGTTAACAATAAGCTTTGGTCTTTTTGTGGTTATTGTTTTTGTGGCCATTTTTAAAGTGCTCTCTTTTTACTCATTTTTCTATCAAATATTGTTGAGAGAAACTGTATTCTTAAAAGTATAAACAATGTTTTTTTTAATGTGGTATTCTCCTTAAATAAATTAATTTAAATTTTGGCGAGACATTTTTCTTATTGCGGTATTACATACTATGGGGATGTTTATATTTTTCCACACCTCACATAGCACTTTAATAACCTGTTGCATATAACGCGATAAATTTAAGTTTTTTTTATTATCATTTTTTTTTTTAAATATAAAAAATTTTGAATAACTTTACGGTTTGTATGTAATTTTGTTTTATCAATATCACATGATTGAAAATGCATATTGTTAAAAAACAATTTAATTATATTTTTAAAGAAAAAAAATATTTTAGTAATTTACACTAATTTTATCAAAAAGCTACAGCTGTAGACGTGAACACTTGAAGAGGAATAATAATATGTAGGGCTCGGAAGTTAATGCATTTATATTTGTGTTTTATGTACATAAAATATGTATTTAAAATCGTAAAATATGTACTTAAAATTTAAAAATATGCATTTATTATTTTTTTCTATATAATTTTTAAATTTTAGTAATTTCTGTTTTAAAAAGTCGTTACAAAATTGAGAATTAGAATTAAAAATCTTCTTAAAGTTTGTAGTTGAATTTTCTGTCATATTACATTTCGTGATAAAAAAAATTAAATGTATAAATTTGATAAGATTTTATTTCTAAAAAAATTTAAATTGTAAAAAATTTATTTTTAGTAAAACATCAAAAAAAAATTTGCAAACATATGCAAAAATATGTAAAAATATGCAACAACATGTAGAAATATGCAAAATATGTAACAAAATATACAAAATATGCATAAGAATATGCATTTATAGCAAAATATGCAAAAATATGCATTTATAGCTAAATATGTAAAAATATGCACTAACAAATCGATGCCATTTTGTTGCAAATTTGTTAATTCGCAAAGATATTTGGTTAACATTGTTCTCTAGCTAACGACAACAGACATGTATTTACGTGAAGTTCCGAGCACTAATAATATGTTTAACAAAAGTGTTGCCAGCTGAATCGGTTTGGGATGACGGTTAAAAAGAGTACTATGTGGAGGAGAAAGATAATAGAAAATAGAGAAACAAGTGAGATTACGAAAAAGAGAACATTATCATAGTGCAAAAACAAATGCACACTAGCGCCACAAAAAGACCAAAGCTTATTGTTAACGATTGTTGGAATAAAAACTCAAATTGATTTTTTTTAAACCTTCGTAACTTTTTTGTTACTGAATAAATATATATACTGTAAAAGACAAAATTTCATGGAATTTAAAAAACTTTTTTATCGTTTAGAAAAACTCGTCAATTAGGGTGGTAGAAATCGAGTTTCCAGAAGTCACTTCTAGAATTTGACGTCGGAGTCAAAAGTGATCAAAGTAGAAAATGTACCCGTTATCATTCCAAAAACAATGATATATCACACGTTACGATCGGGCTATAAATGGAGCCACAGGAAATAAAAAACCAAATGCGCGGGGTCAAGGGGCGTGGCAAAAAAAAAAAAAAAATTTTCAAATCTTCTTCAAATTATCTTTAATTCTAGGTTGTGACCGGCACAACTTTTTTTATCGACCCGGCCTAATATACACCCCAAACTTTTTTTTAGAGAAAATTGTTAAATCGTAAGCCAATTCGGACAATTTTAAACCACTGGACATCTCAAAAATCGACTTTTTGGCGAATATCTAATGTTCATGTTTTATCAAAGTTAAATAGAACATATTTTGATGATGTTCGAAAAAGATATGCTTGCTATAGGAATAAAACATTGATAATACACAGAGACGTGAATTAAATTACCTTAAAAGGATCAAAATAAAATTTTCTATTTAAAAGTATCAAAAAAAATATTATTTTTCTGTTTAAGGGGGTTTCATTAAATCCCCTTAAAATTGTTTAACTGCCTCCGTCACTGTTTGCTCTTTGTATATGCATGTTATAGACAGATTTTTTTTTTTATGAATTTTATTACAGCACATTATATTTATTTGATTCATACAACATTTTCAATGTCATAAGTTGACGCCCCTCGTTTTCATAACTTGGATTAAGCCTGCCAAAAAGACTTCTTCTAATATACAAATCATTACATAATCTAATATAAAATTTGAAATCAATTCTCAGTTACGAGCTGTCAATTTATGTCCATTAATATTTCATTCATTTCTTTTTGAGTTTTTTTTTGCATTTAGAGAAATAAAAAACAACGTTTAAAAATAAAATGCTTCTAAAGCTACTTTTTTTTTTGCTAATTTCCAAAGTGTGTATATTTTACACAACACAGATGAATGAATAAGTTTTTGTTTTTTAAACTTCAACATAATTTTGAAATTATAAATAGTTCAACAATCTGTATTTCTTATTTTGTTTTATCTTTTTCAGATATTTTGCAGATTTATTTTTTTTAAATTTTTTAACACGTAGTGTTTCATCAAAATTTATTGCTTTAAAATGGATACGAATTCAGTAAGCCCATTACCCGATGCTCCACTAGCCATGATGGAAAATGAAAAAACTCCACCGGGAACACCTTCTGCCAACGATATGCCACCACCGCCAGATGAAAAGTAAGTTGAATTGTTATTATACACTCGAAATATTAAACACGCAAACAAAGTTGTAAAACTATTGTTACACTCATAAAAATAAATAGCAGAAAAAGCTGCTGAAATTAGTAATAAAGGGTGTCTTATATAGATGTATAGAACTTTGAAATGGAATAAAACAGAGATGAATTTTTTTAAATTGACATGAAATTTACTTTATTCGAAAGATAATCTTCTGGCATTATAATTTAAATATGACTTCTGGCATATGACCGCCACGGCTGGCTCGGACGTAGTCTAATCTGGAGGTCAAATTTTCGATGACTTTTTCCGACATTTGTGGCCGTATATTGGCAATAACGCGGCGAATGTTGTCCTCCAAGTGGTCAATCGTTTCAGGCACGATCTTGGAGGCCAATTCACGGGTCCGAAACGTGAAGCTATGCGGTTACCAAACGTTTCCTTCAATAAATCAATTGTGGCACGAGCTGTGTGACATTTTGCGCCGTTTTGTTGATGTGCTCCTGCCGTTTTGTTGATGGTTGTTCAATTGATGAACGAAAAAGTCAGTAATCATGGCTCTATAGCGATCACCATTAACTGTAACGTTCTGGCCAGCATAGTTTTTAAAGAAGTACACCCCAATGATTCCACCAGCCCATAAAACACACCAAACAGTCAGTTTTTCTAGATGTAACGGTGTCTCAGCATACACTTGAGGATTATTATCACTCCAAACACGGCAGTTTTGTTTATTGACGTATCCATTTAACCAAAAGTGAGCTTCATCGCTAAACATAATTCGCAAAATTCGTGCGCGATACGTATTTCGAACAGAACCATGATTTTCAAAATAAATATGCACAATTTGAAATCGTTGTTCAGGCGTCAGTGTATTCATGTTGAAAAGCCAAACCAAACTAAACATAAATCACTTGACAGCTGACAAAATGGCCGCCAGTTAAAAAAGTGCTGCCAACTTAAAGTTCTATACCTGTATAAAAAACACACTTTATATATTTATCATTATATTATATTTGTGGCAATATATAACCGTATGTGTTCATATCATATATTTACTTAGCTCATGAAATGTAATATATCATCATATAACATGTATAGTATGTTAAATATTAGTATATCTTGCATATCTGATCATATGAAATAGATATAGATCTATATATGACCATATTCCATTTCATATTCTACCATTTATGATCACATGTAAATGTATATGGTACAATTAATCAAAAATAATTCTAGCACTTGTATATATAATTATATATGGCAAAACATATTATTATATATAAATATATATCGCTGATTTAATAAAAGACTATCATAAGTCAAAAACACGATTTTTGAGTTAATGATGCAGACTTATTAGTTATATCATGATTCATGTTGTGTAAAAATGTCATATTAATATAATTTTATTTTTTCTGGAAAGTGGATGCAAAGAGTATATACTTTATAGAGAAACTGTGATACTCATGGGTTTGTCGATATTTAGCGATTACGCTGGCTAAGAAGCACCCAACCATTAAAACATGCGTAATGGATTCTGAATTTTCAATTTTAAAAATTAAATAGTTGGTTAGTTCCACTATAGTTCCACTTTCTGCCACTGATCCTGTTATGTGTTTTTAAAATAAAAAGTACTGATCTCTAAAAAAAATTTCTTTTTTTTAATTAAAAAACTTATGACATACCCATTTTTCAGATCAAACTATATGAGATTAGATCTCGTGAGATAAAATGAGATCAGCTTATGTATGCCATTTTTCGGATCAGATGAGATGTGATGTTTAGTTATATGTGATACCATATATAATCATATATGACTATATCAGAACTTTTTTCGTCGGGCAACGAAAAATATAAAAATACACTAAAAAATAGTTTTTGTCATATATTAGTAAAAAAAACCGAAGAATCAATTAAAATAATTTGTAACTATATAATTGTTTTAGTTTCAATTAAGATTTTTATTTTAATTTAATTTTAAAAATCTTCAAAATAAAAAAAACATAAATGGGAAAAATTGACAAAATTAAAAAAAAAATATGTAACAAACACCAAAATTTAAACAATTTTTAAAACAATTTTTGAAATTTAAAAAAATCGCGAATTTTATTTAGTTTTTGGCGTTTTTTTAAATTTTGGCAATTTCTGTTCAATTTCTTCTGTGTGCTAAAATTTTAAAATCGTAAAATTTTGATTGTACTTTTATACCACAACACAACTTTCCACCAATCAGCGGTCTGAAAACTATTTATGTAGAGAATATATCGTCCAAGTCAAGTGACTATATTCTGCATTATGTAGTTTGAATCTGAAAGTTTCTTGTAGGCCAAAAAAGTTTAAGTTTCTGTTTTAAACTGATTTTTAAGTAATTTCTACTGGCATCGTATTAACATTCATCTAATTTCCTTTATACTCCGTAGTAATTTAACCTAAATTTATTTTCAAAATAATAACAATTTCTCTCATTTTATTTTAAATTAATAAATTGTTAAATGAGTATAAGTAGAGATGATTGTGCGATGTCTGAAAATTTAAAGACATAATAATGACAAAATAATTTATGACAATTTCATTTTTTGTTTATTTTTATTAAGATAATACAGAAATTTGCACCTAAAATGCAGTAAATCTTATCTTCTACATACATGAATACTATTATCCAACAGAGACAAAAGGTATTTCGTTTTATAAACAAATTTTGAAATTACAAAATAATCTTGATAAAAATTAAGCAGCAGAACTTAGCAACCAAGCCATTCTTATCATTACAAATTGATATATTTTTTTTTTAGTTTAAATACTAGGGTATTCAATCGGTTAACCGTTAATCGGTTAACCGATTAATTTTTGTCGGTTAACTGTTCGAATAATCTAAAATTGACGATTTTCAAATAACAAATAAACCGATTAATTTGTGTCGATTAACCGATTAACCGATAGACAACTTCCTTCGAATATACAAATGTGTAAACCATGCTCTAGCCGATTTCGATTTGATTCCTTTTTCTAATTTAGAAATACATGTTTTGGAAAACTTATCTAAAACCTTAAAGCGTTTGGACGTCGCTATTACAGTACAGACTAAATGATAGACGAGTTAAAGTTTTAAATACGCTTATTTTATTCCTTAACTCAGGAACATTTCCTTCTAGCAATACTTTTTTTAAAGTATAGTTCAAAAATTGAAACTAAGGAGTTCGTAAATCAACTTTTTTCTAGAATGTTTAATGATGAACTTTATCATGACTCGGATGACGACATGATAATAGAAGAAACTTCTCATATTAATGAAAATAATCTAATAAATAAAATAAATAATCTTTTATCAGAATTAAATGATACTATTAATAGTATTAAAAATATAAAAAAATTCTAAAAAGGACTTTAATGGCATAATGGAGGATTTTATATGTTTAGAAAAAACAAAGAAAAGAACTGAGAAGTTGGACATTCTTTAGCATGCCCTACTTTCGATTTCCCCAACATCCACAATCAGCGAAAGAGTTTTCTCCATGTCAAGTTTTATAAAAACTAAAGAAAAGAACCGTTTAAATGCTAAACATTTGAATTACATTCTTTTTTTAAAAGATTATTTCACAATATCTCTTTAAAACCTTTAATTAACACATATATGTATGTATACAAAGAAGGATCTCATTTACTTTATTTTTTTATTACTTATAAATTGTTATGTTTTATATGTTTTTTTTTTTATTAATAAAATATAAAATCAAAACAATAAATAAGTGTTTTTTATTATTAACCATTCTATTTATTCAAATTTGAATTATCAGGTTAACCGGATAATTCTTAATTAACCGATTATTAACCGATTAAATCTCAATCCCTATTAATTATTTGCTCGATTAACCGATTAAACTAGAAACCCGATTAATTGTATACCCTATTAAATACTACTAAATCAGAGTAGAAACAGAATAAGAGCTTGTCGTTTATTTCCATGCAAATTGACATTTAAAAAGCGTCGAGTTGTTGTTAAATAGAATCTATTTTGTTTTCATAGCGTTTGTTCTTATTCTCTCTTTTTTTGTTTCTCATTCTCTTAACAGAGTTGCCGCGTTTTAAGTATAATTTGTAAACAAAAAACATATGATGAGTAAAACTAACAGAGATAATTTATTTCTCATATAATCTCTTAGGGCCATTATTACAACTTGCCAATAGCTAAAGTTCGGATGTAATCTGACAGATTATTAGTTTTTCGTTATTATAAGTATACTTTAAGCTAAACGTGACCGATAAGCTAAAGGGAAGATATTGTTGCCTTTAACTTTAAACGTAAGGTTCATGTGTTTAAAGTTACCACATTTTCTGCTCTATAAAGAAAAAGAAGAAAATACCGAATTTCACAACCGAATTTCACAAATTATTGTTTGTTTGTAAACAAATAAATTAAAGTACGTTGCCACTACGTATTTTTATAAACCAATTCATAAACCAAAAATCGGTTTTTAGTTTGGTGCTGCCACATTATCAAAAATATTAATTTTATTTTATTGGGAAGTTGTAATAACGAAAAACATTATAACTCACTTTTTTCCTCACTTTAGCTAAAGTTACCTTTTACTAACAATTACTTTAAAGACAAGTTGTAATAATGGCCCTTAGTTATTGTTTTTAAAAGATAAAGATAAAGCTTTAAAAATAGGACTTTATTAACAAATATCACTCCGATATTGCTCCGATGAACAGTTTTTGCATGTGATGATTTTTTCAGTCAAAAATAGCCTAATTAACATATTTAAACAAAAATATAAAGTTCTATTGCATTATCATATTTTTTTTAAAATGTGTACACTGTACTGTACAAGGGTAGTCAAAGGGTTAAATCTATATTTTTTTAACCACCTCCGATCTGTTTTGTCCCAGCAAAACGTAGAGCTTACTTAGAAACTGTTCTGGAAGGCATTATTTAATTACCGAACGCTTAAAAAGCAAATCCAGAAGGCATGATTTTTGTTCGCGATATTCCACTTGTTATGTCTCTTTTAAGCAGTTGAGAAGCGCTTCTTTCATGTGCTCTAAGAAGCAATAAATTCATGCCTTCGTAGGCAATAAAATGTGATTTTTTGTGTTTTGACAATATTCCCAGCAAAAAATTTCCAAAAAGGTAAGCGGGTTTGTAATCAAGCTTTTTGGGCAGAACGCATTCCTTACTAGATTACCTACTCGATTCTTTTAACAGGGCGTGAGACTAAAATAATTGATTCCTTAGAATTGATTATTTTTTTTATCGAAGAACCATTTACTTTATATTTTTAAGAACTACATACATTTTTTAATAAAGAAATAGTTCCATTGTAAAACTACGAAGCACTTACACACAAAAAAAAATAAATAGTTCCCTAGAAAAAATAAGAAGTACTTACATTTAAAAAAAAGAAATAGTTCCATAGGTAAATTCAACTTTTACTCACACGTTATTCTCCTAAGTCACTCAAATATAACGATCAAAACTCATACGGAAATAAAATCCTAAAAAGTGAAACATCGAAGTGTTATTATAACATGGGTTTGTCATAATTTTGGAGCTATAAACCACGAAAATATAAATTTTTCAAAAAAAAGAACGATTCAAAATTGAAAAACAAAAATATGACTCACGCACAATCACCCTCGAAAATTTTTTTTACACTCACTCACGGTAACGTCAGTAATTTCAACTTCCACTCACAATTTTCTGCTCACGTGCGCTTCCCTAATTTATACCTAACCACAGTTTAACAAAATTGAGGCAACATGCAATTTCTGTTTTTAGTATTATTTTCCTGCAAATAAAATTTTGTTTGAAAAAATATATAAGATAAATTCTTTAAAATTGTATAACTTCTTTTTTCAAAATGATTAACTACTTTCAATGACGTCCTTTTATTCAGAAAAAGTATATGATTAATCTTGATTACAAAAAGTTAAACATATAAGTTAATAACATTGTTATTTTCTTTTAAGTAAATAATTACTTTGTTATTGATTTCATGCTTTCTAGTTTAAATTTAAAGAATTGATTACAATACTACTTGCTTTTTTGACTCTATCGTTGGAATGAGTTTGGTATAGCAGTTACTAAATTTGGCAATGAGATATGTAAGCAAGTGTGGGCATCACCTTCTTTTTGGAATGTGTAATTTTTTCCTGGGTTAATGTTTCATTGTATTAATACTTTACTGATTCAAAGAAGGTATTTTGGAAAGCACAAAAGAATGCCTTCCCTAATTGCTTACTTGTATGCAAGACGGTTAAGGGCTATTTTGGAAACATACAAATATAGCTACTGCTTACTAAATCGACGTTATTTTTTGCTGGGGTGTTACTAGAAAAAGTGAATACAATAAATTTTTGAAATATCGCAAAAAATATAAGAAACTAATTTTTTTTAATTGCACAAAAATAAAGGGGCCGCCATCTAACGTTTTTTTTCAACTAGTGCTTATTTTTCGTGAATGGTAACACTTAGCACATGTCTGATTTGACAGATAATTAGTTTTATCCTTCCGCTGAACGAATATGGTCCGTATGTTCGTTATCTTGTGAAAAAAGTAAAAGAAAGAAACTGGCATCCTCATCGATAAACCAAAGCGTGAAAAGCCAAAAACAGTGCGTACACCCGAGAATATTGCTGCTGTGGCAGAAAGTGTGCCTGAAGCGCATTCAACACCAATTCACCGTCGTTCTCAACAATTGAACATTTCGGAGACATCATTGAGACGAATTTTGCATAAAGACCTTGGTATGACGCCATACAAAGTCCAATTGGTTCAGGAGTTAAAAAAAAAATGTTATTTGGCGGACCATTTATAATTAAAAATATTACAAAAATGTGCATTTTTTAAAAAAAAAAAACGTCGATTTCAGTCGACTTTTATTTTTTTTAGGTTCAGCCGAACATTTTGCGACTTTAGTCCACTTTAAGTTGCCGCCGATTGTATTCTTGTTTAGCTGCCGCTAGCCGCTATTTAATTTTGGCTTCGTTCTTATACTAGACCTGCCTCTAAATATGGACCTGTTTGTTGTCTGTCTGTTGATTCAGCTTAAAAAATCTATTGATGTAGATAAATTCTTAGTTAATTTAACCTGTCAACCAATTTTAACTGTCAACCAAAATTTTCATTGAAAGCTCTCCTGGTGAAAATTCAGGTACTATTTTCTGTTGTAGTAGCTGAATTTTGCTAAAACTACTGAAAATTAGTTAAACATTACGTTGCAGAATATACTGCTAAAATAAGCATATTTTAATTACACAGATGGTCCCGGGTTCGATTCCCGGTGACGACAACACCAATTTAGAAAAATAATATGAGTTTTCTATCACTTATATGTATCGCTGCACCTACCTTCGGTGTTCCCATAGTACTTAACCCCACCGAAGTAAAATAATGCATAATTGCTATGAAACAAAAGCTTCAATAAATTCGCCAACTCTACATCAGGTGGCGAGCAACAACTATTCTAAGACTTATCTACTAGCGCAATTACAGTGTTGTCATGGTAGAAGCCCTTCATCTTTCACCACTTTTCATCTTTCACCACCTTTCACCAAACTTTCAAATAACTGTTGATTTTTTATGGAAAAGTTCTTGTGAGTGTAGGAATAGTTTCCTGAGTGTTGCTTCTCTTTAAAACAAAAAAAAAAAAAACATTTTTTTAAATATCAGTAGAAAGCAAAATTATAAAAAATTTTAAATTTTAAAAGTTTTTTTTAGATTTTATTTTAATGCTAATACAAAGCTGCCCTTCTGAAATCAAAAACCTAAAATTTTTAGCAACAATTTCTGTTGAATTTAGAAAAATATACTGCTATTTGCATTCTACTAAATTTAATAACATATAATAATAATAATATAATATATATTATTTAATAATTTAATAATAATAGCAACAAATTTGTGAATATTACAGTTTTCGTTTGCTGTTTTTAGTCTAAAAATATTTAGTAAAATATTTTGCTAATTTTAGCAGAGTAGATTGCTATTTTCAATTAACAAAAATTCAACTCGAATATAACTAAATTTTTGTTATCAGATTTATTTTTGCTGTTCTTATTTTAGTAATATTTAGCAAACAAAAAAAAATCTGCTAATTTTAGCAGGTTTTTCTAAGACGTTAGTTTTAACTAATTTTTTTGTAGCTTTTTCTGCCATTTTTACAGGTTTATTTCTATGAGTGTATTAACCTTAAATCTAAAAATAAAATTAGATTAATTAAATTTCATACACAAAAATACTCGTTTATTCACATTTAATTACCAACTGTAATAACTTTTTATAAAGCTGTAAAATTTTATCGGCAAAGAAAAAAACATAAAATGTCACATTTCCTTTCAAACACATGCTGCATATATCCGTCCGTCTCCAAAACACGATTATAGCCTGTTAGTGGCCTTCTCCTTGTTGCTTTTAAGGATATAATAAAAATTGATTTCAAATAAATTTTGCTGTTTGTTCAGCATTTAATCGTCGTAACACACCTGCATATTTTAAGGAATAGAAATTCTAAAGTAAAACCACGACGGCGACGACGACGACGACCCACAAAACTTAATAGTATTGAGGCCAACTCATTACTTTGGCACGCGATAAACTGTTGAATCCGGCCGGTAACATGAAAGCAACAAAAGGAAGTGTTGAAAAACTTAAACATATTCAACACAAAGTACAAACAAACATTAACATAACAAACACATCATGTTTAAATAATGAACCCACCAAACAACCAACCCCCAAAAGGATTAAAACACAGGAAATAGTATTTGATTGTGGGTGGTGGTTGGGGTGGAAGAGTAGGAAAATCTGATTAGTAACGTTTGTTGAAAATTTAATTTAAAAAAACTGATTGAGTTTGAGTTTAAAGGTTTTTTTCATTTTCAATTAAGAATTTGACAGGATTTAATTGAATAATTGATGTTACAAATCGTCAACTAAAATGCAAAAGGACATAACTAACATATTTACGTTTTAACAGGAGAAGCAGAAACTTCCACAGATATTTTAATAATATCGTTAATAAAACTGTTAGTTTTAATCATCGCATTAAACAATTTTGCGGAGAAACTTAGTTCGATGTTGTCACATGCAGGGTTTCATAATCACGCAACCCAACTTCAGTATTTTACAGGGCAACCAAAAAAAGGCGCGAAAACAAAAACATATAAGATATTATTTATAAAAGCTCAATTTTTTATCATAGAAGTCCAAAATTTTGTGTACACTTAGAATACTATGTAGGTAAAGACCACTGCAAATGTAGTTGAAAACAAATGAAATTTCACTTAACTTTACCCCCTACAAGGTAATAGGTCCACCCATTACTTTTACGCTCATCGCCTGTAAAATTGATCAGTAAAGTAAGGTGTATTGTAATGCGTGGAGCCCTATGGCGATACATTACTTTTCCCATTATTAGGTAATGTGTGGTTTTGCTGGGATGTGTTGTTTCAATCTCCTTTTACTGTATATATTCCATAACTTAGCCAAGGCACACACCTATAACACATTTAAAACCGATTCGTATTTTAAAACGGTTAACGATCATGTTAAATTAGCAGAGAAATGAAAATAACATTGTTGATTATGTTGGTAGTTTTTGCAAATCGCATAAAGCATCTTCTTCTTCTTCTTATATATAAAAGAAAAACTACGACACAGACCATTAAACGGAAAAGCATTGTACAAAAGCAATATAACCGATTACTGTATGCCATGCCAATATTGAGGGAATCTGTGGTAGTGTGATCACTGATCAACGCTGTTAAGTTTGTCAAGTACTTTTTATTCATTACGCGGCGCCAATATTTGTTTAGTTAGCTAGTGAAGTTCGTGCAGTAATGATC
This sequence comes from Delia radicum, assembly GCA_021234595.1. NCBI lineage: Eukaryota > Metazoa > Arthropoda > Insecta > Diptera > Anthomyiidae > Delia > Delia radicum. The sequence continues at coordinate 128,453,000 of CM037855.1, forward strand.
GTATAACGGGTAATAAACGAGAAAATTGTTTTGAATTTTAAAATAATAAGATTCGGTACATTGTTTCGGTTGAAGTTTTATATATATTTTTTTTTTGTTGTGTTTAAAAACTAATCTACTGGAAAAAACGTAAACAAATAATAAAAATAAATTGTGTTTTTTTTTTGTATTTTAAGAAATATTAATTAAACAACAACCTGCGGATTCAAGTGTATTGCTTAACCCATTTTTTACCAAGCATAGATTCTGTGCGAATTTTTTAACAAAACTTGGTACTAAGATACATACATTGGTCTACCAGTATGCAACTTTAGTAAATTGTTTAGCCAAAGCGCGCCCTCTAGTGGTGGTATAATTAATTGAAATTGGAACTTTGACGCTTTGTTTGTATTCACTTAAAGGGTTAACATTTTTTTTTAAATTGCAATTTATTTTGATTTTTGCTTTCACACTATTTTTAAGGATTTTTTTTTAAAAATTTTGACAGTTTTTGGAAATTGTTATTTGGCAACTCAAATTTAAATGTTTCTTTGCTGGTTAACACAAAATATCACATTTTTAATATTAAAAGTAAAAAAGTATTAATTTTCCACATACTTTTATTTTTACAAGGACGGAAAAATCTTGATTCGATTAGTAAATATTTTTCAAAAAGTACATGTTGAATGAAAAATTTTTTGTTTCTGAAAGTTTTCCTGTATTTATCGATGCCCAAAAATCGCGTTAATAATCCCGGTCTTTCTAATATTTTTAAATAGTTTTTAAAAAAGTTCTTTAAAAAAAACGAAAAATAGTTTTTTTCAAATCATTATATGGCAGCCCTGGAACATTTTTTAAATTTTTAAACATTTTTTAAAACACATTTATTGACAAGACCTCTAATTTCAAAGTTTATAGTCTCTTAAATATTGCAGTGCCTTTAAAGACACATTGGTAAAAAATGGGTTAATTAAATAAACATCCCCCGCTTCTCAATGATATATGAGAATTCCAGAATTTAGATTAAATTTAAAATTCACCTGATATTTATTTACACTTTTTTTAATTTGCGATAAATGTAAACATTAAATTTGTTGATTTTAACGGTTCTGTTGTTAACTTGCCGTTGACGGAGGTTGTTTATTTCAAGCGTTTAAAAGTATTTATTGATGGAGGAGTGTTCAATAATAATTTCTTAAGCAGTTCAGTGGCGAATGATTAATTTAAATTTCTAATTTAATGTTATATAAAGAATTTTTATTTTTGCAAAAAAAAAAAAATTAAATAGAGTATCTGTATATTATACATGCTTTGCATATACAAAATTAAAAACTAAATATTGAATGAGGGTAAAAGTTATTTCGTGTTTGTGAACAAATAATATTTACACATATACAAAATGGCAATCCATTTATTTAGTTACCCGTGTGAAAAAGATTGCATCTGATCAGATCAAACTAGATATGATTGAATCTAATTAGATATGATTGAATATAATTAGATCTAGTGCCAGATCTGATCATATATTATATTATATGGCATTTGTGAGACACTTTACACCCATATCTAATCATATATAGTACTTTTTTTTTTAAATTTGTCTAAGTTGTTTTAAATAGAACGAAGTAATGGGCTAATTTTTGACCCCACTTAGTAACGCCTAAACATGTGATTGGGTATATATATAAAAAAACGAGTTTTTTTAAATTTTTATTCTCTGCAAAATACCCGAAGCTCATTAAGATCTGCCGTTCCGGGTCGGGATACATCCCTTATCAGTAAAATAAAAATTTTTGAGGTTATCAAAAATTTTAAAGTTTTTTATATGAGTAATTTTTAAGTAAAAAGGAGCTCTCTTGCATGAAGCACTTGAATCGATTTTTAAGAAAATTTATCATAACGTTTCATTTTTAGCAATGAATTTTGTAAATTTACGGATTCTAATATATTGAAGTTAGAAAAGAATAGTTAAGAAGAAACCGGTTTTTCGATATTCAAAAATTTAACTGTTTAGAAAAACCGTAACCGACAAAACACAAAAAAACGGTTGAAACCGGTTTTGAAAAAACGACTTGATCAACCTAGTATCAAATACTATCATAGATTTAGCCGTTAAAAAGATAAGGAATATTATGTACGACTACTTAGTTAAAATTTTGAAATATTTTAAATATTTTGAAACGAGATATTTCAAGAGCCGCTGGGATTAGCTGTGCTACATTTGGATGTGCGTCTTCTTTACCAAGTTTGGTTGAAATCAGAGTCGGTGGTGGAAATCGAGTGGTTGACTTTATATGTTTTCAGTCAGAGATAATTTAGTTTATTCAGATTATTATTTTGTTTGCAAACATTTCTTGCAGCCATACAGAAATAACTGTACCTAGTTTTTTATTATTCGGTTTTCTTAACCACGAAATTTTTATGTTGTACAGGGAATGGTGCATTTAAAAATCTCATAAAAAAGTTATCATTTTGAGTTTTTAAATTTTCAATATATATTCTTCAATATTTTTTGTTTGTTGTTTTTTTTTCAAATAAGAAGTTACAAATATAAAATTTTTTAAAAAAATAACAAATTTTCGAAAGTTCTGTCAAAACGAAAGAAAAAAGTTAAAAGAAATAATTTTTTTCAATTTGTAATAAGAATTTCATTGTTTTTTTTTTTATAAATATTTGTTGGAAATTAAATTGCCACACCAATAAATACTCCAATGAAGTAACGCCATCATTTTTTGTAAGAAATGGTTTTAAATTTTTGTTGTTTGTCATTGAGGTCCGATTAAATAAAAAACTATTAAATGCTTTTTATTAACCAATAAAATAGAATAAAAAAACTTTTAAAAAATCATATAAATTTATCGCACCGGTTCCGGTGTAAATTAAAAAATTTTGAGTTGACTCCCTTTAGAGGAACCGATGTCATATGAAAAATATTCGAAATATCTAAATATGAACATATATGACCCAAAATATATGGTCATGTATGCGTCATTAGAGCGGCATTTTTTTCCAACTTTCGATTTTTATCAATTATTGTTGCGATTATTGCAGAACTAGGTCTAAAAGTTAGGTGGTACAAATTTAATTTTTCAAAAAAAGTTTTACTTCATACACACAGAGAAAAATTCAGCTCTTTGCCAACTGAAATTCGGTTCCTTAGACTCAAAGTCGGTTATTACGAATTTCAGTCGGTTGGTACAACTTAACATTAGTTTTCGCAACAAAGTTCGGTTAATTCAACTTAACTTTTTTCATTTCATTTCATTCTTTATTTATAATCTAAGCCCCAATGGGCCAAATGATTAAAGATAAACTTTACATGGAAGAATTTAGGTTTATAATTAATACAATTTATAAAAATAAAGTGGTACAATAAGCATTAATTAATATCTAAAATATACATGTAGCAAAAAAATTTCGAATATATTGTCTAATGTAGCCAGTAACCGCTAAATTATTCACAAATTTTCAAGTACAATTTTCCGAAACACAAAATCGGAATTATTAAAAGTCCTTTCACTATATGGTATAACACTATACCATAGTCTTATAACCCGAGCTTGAAATGACCTTTGCAATATCTGGGTTTCGAAATGTATCTGCACTAAAGTGTGTGTTCGTTCAAAATTTCCAAATCTAAATTTTTCCGCTAGATAGATATATTGGTTTCTTCTGCCTATACATTTTGTAGAAAAATAAAAGACACCTTAGTTTGACAAAATCGTCAAAACTACAACCTAAAAAGTCGCGCACATATAAAGTAACATGATCAGTTCTACCTAATTTATAAACAAATCTTATAATCCGGTGAACGCACATTTTAAGTTTTTCCAAAATCTCCAAGCCATATAGTATCGTTGACATGTGGAGTGAATGGGCTAATTTTTTCCTGACATTAAAGGGCAAAGCTACACCTACATTACATAATTTCCTCAACGATTGGTACACTCTATAAGTAACAAAAATTATATGATTATCAAATTTCAAATTTGTATCTATATAGAACCCTAACGCCTTGTAGTACTCCACATATTCAACTCTCGAATTCCCAATAAACAACACTGGTTCATTTACTATACGGTTGGAAAAGAACATGGCCTTACACGACGAAGGTTCTCATTTAATAAAATTGTGAAAGCATTAATTCTATCAGGTAAACAAAAACAAACTTTAGTTGCAACATCTGAAATATTCAGAAATCTAATTTAAATATCGCTGTATTAACTAAATTTATAAGTTGTCACCATTAAGATACACTATTCAATTCGGCTGGCACTTTATTTCTCTGTGTGTGCAAAAAAATTCCGCTCTAATGAGCCATATATGGCCATATACCCTAAATTTTCGGATACGAACATATATGACACTTCATTCATAATAATATATAATCATTTTCACATGAAAAATTAAATTATGAGCGATTATTGTACTATTTTCTCAAACAGACTATTTTTGAGCTTATTTTTTTCAAAGACACGAAACTACTACTTCCCTTATCCAATATATATGAAAGTAAGCGTGTGTGTATAACAGAAAGTGATCATTGATTAGTATTGCCTCGGAGTATTGTATTCATTGTTATTGTTATATCGACGCGCCTAAAGTTAGCCTATCTATCGGTCCGTCCGCCAGTTGCCTCCTCCTTCGACAACAACAAACACATAAAAAAAGCTAGTAGTAATTACAAACGATCAGTATATGAGATCGTTTGCAATAGTTCTCATCATTTCATATACAAATATATAAATAATACATACAACGACGATACAAGTTAATAATTTTAATGTTAAAAAAAATCTATCCCCATCATGAAATAGTTAAATTTTTACATTATTCTATTGCAACAGTCAGTAGTAACAGATCCATGAACAAATTTTCAACACAAACTTCAAATGAAATAATTAATCGTTTTAAAAAAAAAATATTTCTAACGGAAATTAATAGTTAAGTGTGTTTAAATTAATAATAAAAAAAAAATTAGATTAACAAATATAAAAATTAAAAAATAAAAATGGAATTTCCTTTACATTTCTAATTTTAATCTTCAAATAATATTTACATTTTTTTGTTGTGTGCGTTTTTTTTTTTTTTTTTTATTTTAAGTGATGCCAAAATTTAAATTTTAGTTAAATCATCATCATTAACTTAGTGACGTTAAATATCATTTTCAAATTTTGTTTTTATTTTTCTCATTTTGCCAATTTTTATTTTTCGGTTACAATTAGAAAGATACTTTAAAACAGATTGTGTTTTTTTGAAAATAGTGAAAGAAACTAAAATATAATTTTTTTTATTGTAAATGCGTGATCGTCATCTAAACAAAATGCCGCGTGGTGGTTCAACAACAGCGTAAGTTTAACAAAATAAAATAAATGTATTAAAAAAAAAATAATTAAAAATATGTTTTTTTTTTCTTATCACTTATTAAAATTATTATAAGATTATACACTCATAGACCGGATTTCACTAACAAAAAGCTTAATTTTTAAATTTTTATTAGGAAAAGAACAAGTACAGTAAAACCCGGTTGAGACGAACTCCGAGTGACCAAAAAATTAGTTCGTTTTAAGCGAGGTTCGTATTAAGCGGGTTTTTTAACGATAAAAAGTATGTATTTATTAAAACAAAAACAAGATTTTTACATAAATAAAAAATAAAAAATAAAATTAGCATTTCCTGCATTCACAACTAAAAACTCAATTAAAATTCTTCATTAAAAAAAAAAAAATCTGTTATTTTTTCTGAATGACTGAATTAACGATTTCATTCGTTATAAGTTTTTCTATTACCAAAATATGATTGTCAGCTTCTTCGGCACACGATTTTGATCGAATATGTCACTTGACAAATTTTCAACATCGGGAGGATTAACAATTTCCAATATTTCTTCACCTGATAAAGTATGTGACATCAAAACATTAGCATCTATATCTAGAAAGTCATCCACGGATATGAAATTCATATTAGGTCTATATCATTAAACGGATAAAGAATGTACTAAACATGGTAATTTGTATGAAAACGAGTTTTTGGGACTGCTTAAAACAGTTCGTAATAACCGAGGGTTCGTATTAACCGAGTTCGTATTAAAAGATTTATTTTATATGAAAATTGTTGCCAAAACGTCGGGACTTTTAAATTAGTTCGTATTAACCGAGGGTTCGTCTTAACCGAGTGCGTATTAAGCGAGTTTTACTGTATTCTGTTTAAAATAAAGTAATTTTCTAAATTATTATTTTAATTTTTATCTATAGTTTTTAAAATATTTTTCTTTCGAAGAGAAAAAAAAACTGTATTTTTTTTTCAAAGATTAAAACCATTTTGATCTTCAAACAAAAATAAAAATTTTGTACAAAAAAAGAAAAGTCCTCTTTTAAGAAATGATAAGTTTTTATATAAAGAAAAACAGTGGCAAAACGGACAAAATTTTTGCTCCACAGGAATTAATTAACATAGATAATACAAATAGGCTATGTCCGGAAGATTAATATTTTAAGAAACAGGCGCAGGGTGTCTTTATTATTTGCTTACCTATAAACGTACGAGAAAATAAAAACACTTCGATAATAGAATGAAACAGGTCGCGTTTTCAGGAACGCGATACGAGTGGAATCGAAACACTTTACACATTTGTATTATCGGTACGTATTGTTTGAATCAAGTTTCGCAAATTTTTTATAAAAATCCATTTTTTAAATGGCCTGTATCTCCCAAACTAAACGATATAAGGCAAAACGGACAACATTTTTGATTCACAGGAATATTAATACACCCTGAAAATACAAATTTAAACAAATGGAATATTGGTCTTAAATTAAACGACGTCAAATGGAACGGGGAACGAGTGGAGTCGGAACACTTTACACATTTGTATTATCGGTACGTGTTAATTATTTCAAGTTTTGTCCGTTTTGCGATAGCTAACTTAGTTTTCGAGATACTAGCCATTTTTTTTTTTTTTTTTTTTATTAATTAATAATCGTATAATTACAAATTATATAATATTACCCTAACCGAACACTAGCTACTATGGGCTTCGGCGCGTTGTAGCGAAAACAGACCAGTGCCTCTGGTGGGAATCGAACCCACGACACAGGTAAGCCAGCACGCTACCAACTAGCCTACCGGGGCGCACTAACTATCCATTTTATAAAATTACTTTCTTTTTTAATGCCCGTTATCTCCAAAACTAAACGTGATAAAGAAAAACGGGCAAAATTTGTGCTCCACTAGTTAGTAATACACTCTGATAATACAAAAAGGCTAGGTTCGGGAGAGATCTGGAAGGATTAGTTTTTTATAAAACAACCACAGGATGTCTAAATTATGTGTTTACCAATAAACTTGTATGAAAATACAAATTTAAACACTCCGATAATAGAATGGAACATTGGTCAAAAATTAAACGATATGTGCTGGAGCATCGGAACACTTTACACATTGGTATTATCGGTATGTGTTACGTAGATCAAGTTTTGCAAAAAATTTCTCCGTTTTTCGATATCTTGCTTGGTCTTCAAAATACAAGCCATTTTTTAAAATGACGTTTTCTCCGAAACTAAAGGAGATAAGGCAAAACGGACAAAATTTTTGCTCCGCAGGAGTATTAACACACCCCTGATAATAAAAATAGAAAAGTTCCGGAGGGACTCATTTTTTATGAAACAACCATATGGTGTCTTAATTATTTGTTTACCCATATACTATATGAAAATACAAATTGAAACACTTCGATACTACGTTGAAACATTGGTCCAAATGTAGCTACATGGAATGGAATGGGGAACCAGTGGAATCGGAATACTTAATACATTCGTGTTATCAGTACGTGTTACGTGGGTCAAGTTTTGAAAAACTTTTGTCAGGTTTGCGATATCTCGCTTAGAGACTAGCCATTTTATAAAACGGCGTTTTTTTTAAAGTGTCCCGTATCTCCGAAAATAAACGAGAAAGGGAAACACGGACAAAATTTTTGCTCCGCAGAAGCAATATAAATAGGACCGGGAAAATCCCGAGGGACTAATTTTTATAAAGCGGCCACAAGGTGACTTATGTTTTTTTAATTATATATAAACTAAGATACTCCAATAAAAAAAAGTTCGTTTCCAGTTCAATACAATTTCACTTCATATTTATTTTATATCGTTCTCCATGTTTAGTCTTTCAATTTCATTCAAATTAATGCCCAATCCTGTTGTTAGGTTTAATTTATCAGGATTGCCTTTTGTAAAGAAATGTTGTTTTTTTTATCAATTCTTATTATTTTTTTTGGCATTAAATGCTAATGAAATTGTTTTCATTTGCATTAGTATCAATTAATGGTAAATTGCCATGTATGATATTTTCATAATTTGGCAATACCATTATTTTCCACTCTCACGAATTCTTCTAGATAACGGTTGGTACGTGTCACAGTGGTACATTTTTAGAGAAGGCGGTCAAAAATCTTTAACTTTTGAAGGAATCGACGTATTTCAATGCGGTTTTTTTTTTTGTTAGAATGGCTAAGCCTTTAGCTTTAGTTAAATAAGATATCGATCGTAATAATCGTGTGGTAATGAAATTAAATATTACGGATTGAACTTATATAACACTAGATTTTGGAAAATTTTTGAGTTCAAACAAAGTACGGAACGATGATTATTTTCTTAAATTTTTCCATTCATAAAAATAAGTTAGTAAAAAATTTAGTAAAATTATTATTTTTTGTTAAAATGGCACTTTTAAATGATATAATTATAAAAACATCTCATTATTTTAGAAAAAAATTTTATTAGTATTTTTTAGATGTTTTTATATAACAAAGATACAGCAAAAACTCTATTTGAAGGGTGTTCAGCTTCCATTTGTAAACAAAGTTATGATCCGAATTCCCTAATAATTTATACACATCATCTGGCGACTTTTTAAAAGATAACTTGATTCAAAAAAGTTCACTTTTAAACATAAAAAAATTATAAGTGATAATCTGTGTTAGGATTTATTCGATCTCACTCCTTATAATGTCATTGATAATATATCAAGTTTCTATGAAATTTGAAAATACCTTAAAAAATTTGGAACTTATTAATATCTCCGAAAGCAAAAAAAAATATGAAACTTTAAACTGATTAAAAATTAACAAAAGTTGTAACTTTACAAAAACACAGATAAATGGTGTTTTGTATGACCCTCTTCATAGTGAAATAGTAAAAATGTAGCCATGATTTTTTAGATATTTAGATATTTAGATAGATTCTAAAGTGTTTTCTATCTAAAGAACTAATTTTGTTTAAAATCGGTTGCAAAAAGAAATGATTTTTGGCCGCGTTCTTTAAAAATGTAAAAGTGTGCGTCCCATATTAAAGCCATATTTGAATATAACGATTGGTTTTTTTATTATTAAACAAAATTAAATGAAAAAGGAAATTTAAAAAAAAACCTTTTAAAACACTTTTTTTTCTTTTTTGAAAAAAAAAAAAATATAAACAAAAATTTTTTATTATTTTTCTCAAGAGTAATATTTTTAAGTAGATATTTTTGGTACCGTGAAATAACTCTCAAATGAAAGAAGTCCCAAAAAAATTAAATTAGTCCCAATTTTAATAAATGAAATAACCTCCAAAGAAAAAATGAAATAAGCCCCAACATTTGGGAGTTATTTCATAGTAATAAAATAACTCCCAACAAAGAATGAAACAACTCCCAATGAAAAAAGTTCCAAAAAAATGAAACAATTCCCAATTCAAAAATATCGAATTCTGCGATTCTCGGCGCATGCGATTCGCGTCCGTGGCCGCGCCTATAGGACGCGAACTACGGTGGCGCCGCATTACGCGAAACGCGGCCGCGCAGCAGGACGTGAATCGTACGCTCCGCTTTCCAGAGGTGGCATGTCATAACGTCCAATGACATAATGTCCATGGACGTTATGTCACTCGAAAAGTGTCATAATGTCCATGGACTTTATGAAAATTTGGAATTTGACAATTTTGGACATTATGCCACTTTCAAATGTGGCATAGCGTTCAGACTTTTTAAAATAAAAAGATTAATCATATTTAGTATATCAATACAATTTTTTTAAATACATGTATATCACAAAATAAAACTAAACTTATAAATCGTATAATCTCACGCAGAAAAAACTTTATTTCGCGAAGCCGCCTGCCGCGTTCTACGGAGGAAAAAACCGTTACAAATGCATAAAATTTACCAAAATGTAATTTTAATAGAAATGAAATAACTCCCAACAAAAAAGAAATAACTCCCAAGATAAAATCACATTTAAAAATTAAAATGAAATAAGTCCCAACAAATGTAAAACAACTCCCAATGACAAAAATAAGTGAAATAACTCCCAACAAAATCTGGTTGGGAATTATTTCATTTTGGGAGTTATTTCATAATGAAATAATTCCTAACTGAAAATTGTGAAATAAGTCCTAACGCATTGGGAGTTATTTTATAGTTAAATAAATCCCAATTTATATGGAAAATTTTTGGGAGTTATTTCATTTTTTTTGGGAGTTATTTCATTTGGGAGTTATTTCACGGTACCGATATTTTTTTTTATTTTTTTTTTTTTTTTTTTGTATAAATATATTTTTTTTATACTTTTACTATAATTATTTTTGATAAAAACAATAAAAAATAAAAGTTTCCAGTTTTTGAATACACTATACTCTATTTACAAAAAAAAAATTGACAACGGAATATTCATTATACACTGCGTTGCAAAACTATAATTACACATTAATATTACTAAATTTCGTAAGTTACAAAAAAAGTAGAAGAGTTTAAAAAAAAATTAATAATATTTAACAAAAAAAAAATTTATTTATTTTTAAAAAGGAATAACAAAATCAATTAGTATTGTATAAAGATAAATAAGCTTAACTTAATATATCAAAATTTACAAAAATTTAAGAAAAATATTTAAGAAGCAGCAGTTTTAATAATGCGTGAGGCATCCAGTTTTAATAATGCATGAGACCTTTAAATAAACTCGAAAATTCGATCAGACATACTGTCCACCAGATTTATTCGAAGTTCTTCTGTTACACATAACCTGACCAACCATACCGCTTTCAGTGGGACTATCCTGCTCTTTGAAGGCAGATCTTTCCTTGATATTTTTCTCGCTTTTAACCAAAATTCCATTTTTGTATTTTAGAATTTCCTAACAGAATTTTCACAAACAATATATTGTGTTTTGTTTTTTTTTTTTTGAAACTAAATATTTCGCAAACTACGGATGTGCCCTTTAAAAAATATAAAATGTGAAGTTCTTACTCATAAACATCAAGAGATTATAATAGTTCCTTTTTTTCTGAAAGGAACGAACATTAACCCTCAAACCTGCCAACGCGTTTTTGCAATGAAATGTATTCCACATTTTCGGCACGAAAAATAAGCAATAAGTTTTTTCTACTAAAATTTTTTAGTTGCATACTTCATGCGATATTTACTCAAATATGTTAAGAGATAATCTCAAAAACTAATACATAAAAATAAATAAATAAATATTACTGGACTCATTATTTGGTTCAGCTTTCTATATCTGTGCTAATATTGAAAAAATTCTGTACCTAAATAAAGCTTTTGGAGGTTTTTGCCAAAAAAAATTATTTATTATATTGACAAAAATCCTCAAAAGAAAGCTGAGAAAATACAGTTTAATCTTTCATCAATTGTAATCCATATTTCCTTAAAAGTGGTTTGTATTTTTAAAATTTGTTTTTATCTTACATACAAGTTTTGTCGTGAAAAATCGGAGGCTTGATTTTAATTTTAGAATTATGGTTTCTTCGGGAAATTCTATAAGAATTTTCCGCAGATAACGTTTCCGCTATACTTTTGGTAGTCAAAAAATTTGACCCAGCCTTATGATTACATATGTCACATGTAATTGCATATGTTTGTATAAAATTGTATCTGATTAGATATAATTGTATGACAATATATAATTTGATACATTTGGATGAGTACACAATTGTATAAAACTGTATCTTTATTCATCAAATTATGTATAATTGTATCAAATTAGATCTAATGTGATACAATTAGATGCTCTCTCTTTTCGGATTTCTTTATACATGATACGAAAAAAAAAAACAAAAATGTTTCTACTTCTAAAATTTGCAACCTAGTGTAATTGGCCGGAAATGGCAGAATAATTTTCAGAATCAGCAAACATTTTTTAAATCTATAGGAATTGCTTCAATATTGTCCACTTTTTAAACATTTTAACAATAGAAAATTGAGTTATTTTTGCAATTTCATTATTGACCATTTGTTAAAAATAATTTTACAACACTTTAGGTCTGTTTGGTTTTTTATTTGAATCTCCTCGTGTGTTTTAACTAAATATTAGTTTTGTTTGTTTCAATGATGATCAAAAAAGCTCCAAGCTCATCGCTTGTCAGTGCATCTGTCTGCAAAAGTACTTTGTCCAACTGGTTTTTTTTTGTAATTTTTTTGTTATTGGATTTAAGTAGTTACTAAAAAGACATCTTCGGAGAAATTTATATTTTACTGCCCAAAAGGAGAAACTTCATACCACAAACGTTCAATCAAGATATGTTGTAAGCAAAAAGTATTTATTTTTCTTCATTTTCAATGGTACATAAAATATGTAACCATAAAGAGATGTAAAACATACATATGGGGCTTTCCAAGCCAACGGTCCATTAAAAGTGAATATTGAACAACGCCAAAGAAATAGTATTTTTTCTTCTATATGTGCGCCCCGGTAGGCTAGTTAGTAGCGTGCTGGCTTATCAGTGCGGGGGTCGTGGGTTCGATTCCCACCAGAGACACTGGTCTGTCTTCTCTACAACGCGCCGAAGGCCATATTAGCTAGTGCTCGGTTAGGGTAATAGTATATAATTTGTAATTATATGATTATTAATTAATAAAATAAAAAAAAAAAATCTTCTATATGATGCGATTCAAAAAGTGAGAAATTTTGCATTTATTTTTAGTAGGTACATATATTATTTATAATAAATCAACCGAATTTGAAAAATGCTAGAAATTTTACTATATTAATACATTTTTTATAGAGAATTTGAAGAAATATTTTTTTTTTAAATTTCGTAAGTTTTTGTGTAATCGAATTTTTATATTTTTTTTATTTATCAAAAATATAATATGTGTTCGATAGATTCAGAAAGTTTAATATTGTAATTAGATTTCGTTCAAATATTCGTTGCATATTGTCCTTCCTAAATATATAAAAACTCCATTATACGGTTTTTTTTTATATGCACTGTTTAATGCTCATACGTCATGTAGCTTTAACATATAAATATTGAAATATTTAGGTAGGACAATATTCAAAGAAAATTTTCTTCAGGAATAATACGAGTTAGACGATGAAACTTGCTGGGACATTAGAAAAACATTTACCGTTTTTCATAATTATAATCATAAATTTTTCCAATTTTTATGTAAATTGAGCATTCTGTTACACCAAAAATGTGCAAGTATCTGCGTTTTTTTAAAAATTATTTTTTTTTCAAATTTTCTAAAAAAAAATTTACTGATACACTCATACAAATAAGTCTGTAAAAATAGCAGAAAAAGTTACTAAAAATTAGTCAAAAAATATTATTCAAATAAAAACAGCAACAAAAAACTGTAAAATCTACTAAATTTTGTGAAAATTTGTATTATCTATATATATAAAATAGAATGTGTGTTTGTTTATTTGTTTGTTTGTATGTATGTACCTTATAGGAGACCAGACCACTGGACCGATCTTCCTGAAATTTTCACAGTATGTAACTGGAACTCCGGAATGGTATACACATGATGCTTTAGCCTTGGGATAGAAAGCTAAAATTTTCACCATGTGTTCTTTGGAACATGACAAAATTTCCTGTACTTTTACTTTTTAAAATGTTGCCCAGGAACGTGGTAAAAGGGGGGATAAAAGTGGGAAAAAGTCACCCATTAGCGGCCTCACCGAACCCTTTACGATAGATAGCTGAAATTTTCACCATATGTTCATTCGGATATAACCCAACTTTCTGCAGTTTTACTTTTTGGAATTTTGTTCAGGAACGTGGTAAAAAAGGGGATAATAGGGGAAAAAGTCTCCCCCTCAGTGGCCTGACCATACCACTGGACCGATCTTCCTGAAATTTTCACAGTATGTAACTGGAACTCCGGAATGCTCAATAGGATACTTTTTTTTTGGCCACGCCCACTTTTACGCCCACTATTTCATTATTTGAAATTGTATACACATGGTGCTTTAGCCTTGGGATAGAAAGCTGAAATTTTCACCATGTATCACCATGTATTCTTTGGAACATGACAAAATTTCCTGCACTTTTATTTTTAAAAATTTTGTCCAGGAACGTGGTAAAAGGGGGGATAAAAGTGGGAAAAAGTCTCCCCATTAGCGGCCTCACCAAACTCTTTAAGATAGATAGCTGAAATTTTCACCATATGTTCATTCGGATATAACCAAACTTTCTGCAATTTTACTTTTTGGAATTTTGCTCAGGAACGTGGTAATAGGGGAAAAAGTCTCCCCCTCAGTGGCCTCACCAAACCCTTTGGGATAGAAAGCTGAAATTTTAACCATGTGTTCTTTCTGATATGTCCCAACTTTGGAAAATTTACTTTTTACAATTTTGATACGTAACGTGGTAAAAAGGGGGATAATAAGGGAAAAAGTCTCCCCTTTAGCGGCCCGACCAAACCCTTTGCGATAGAAGGCTGAAATTTTTACCATGTATTCTTTCGGATATGTCCTAACATTCTTTCACTTTTCCAATTTTGCTCTATAAAACATATTTCCACCATCTTCTACCAAATTTATTTTTTTTGGGGAAAATTGTGGTAGAAGCCATTTTTCACCACACTACACCATTTCTTCGCCAACTTCTACCATTTCTCACCATTTTGTTAAATTTATAAACCAATTTCACGCTGTTCCACCATATCCCACCTTTCCCGCCATCGTCCATGGAGGTAGAGTGGTGTACATCATGTCCACCATTTTTGTACCATTTCTACCAGTTTTCACAATTTTCCACCATTAAAAATAAACTTAAATCATTTGTTTGGCACGAAATTCTAACATAATTTTTTACCACATTTTTAATTTTTTTACGCATTTCCAATAGCTTTTCCAAAATTTCAAAACGATTCAAAAAATACTAAGGCCTGCTAACTTATATCATAATAACCAAAGTTAAGGCCATAGTTACGAATGTCAAATACAGATAAAACAATATCTGTGGTTAAAATTAGACTCTGGTTATTTTAAGAAAAGTTGGATTTTAAATGAAATTTTGGGCAGGTCAACGTCTGTCGGGTCAGCTAGTATATAATAAGACAACTAAAATACAGCTCTGCATTTATAAGATAAATAAAATACAGAGTTCCATCTGTCTTTATTATTTCCTTTGTTCCTTTTGTACGTAATCTAAAAAAATTAAAATAATAGAATAATAAGTAAAAATTTAATTAAATAAGCACTGGGTCTAATTGACGCTTTCGATACTGAACGAGTTATCGCATCTAACTAAAATGCGATACCTATCGAATGGCCAAATCACGGCATTCGATCGCTATCGATTCGATATTTTAAACAAATAGTCTTCACTGGTTTTTCTGTAAATTTTAGTCTTTAAAACCCACTTGTATACGCAAAAAATATATGATTTAATTTGAAAATCAAACTATTAATAGCACCAAATTATAATTTTTACTGAAAATAGTAATAAATAGTCTGTCGGAAAAACATGTTAAAACTTTAATTACGTAATAATTTATACACTTTTAATTTTATAAACAATACTTTTTAAATATAATTTTTGATATGTTTGATTTCGATCGCTAATTGTGTATCTAATAAATTTTGTTCTATCATACTATCGCTATCGAGTGCCATCTGATCTTTCCAATTCATTCAATATCTATTCATTGCTAAAAGAAAAATATTTTTTTATTTATTTTATTAATTTTTTTTTAACATTATAAATTATTTTATAAACACAAAAACCATATATAGTCAAAAAAATCCTTCCCTTTTTATATTTTTTTTTAAACTTTTGAATATTTTTTAAATATTTGTTAGTTTATAATAAAATATTTGTTAGTTTATAATAAAACCAATTGTTTCTAAATATTTTTCTAATACGACGTGTTCACTTCACCTGTGTATTCTATACTGACACAATATAAAAAATACACAAATACTGAAACGCAAAGATCGCATTAGCACGACAGGTGCAGATTTTTATGGTCAAAATAACATTTTTAGACTTAGGTAAATTCAGCAAAAAAAATAGTTAACCGTTTAGTATTTCATGAAGTCAAAATAGCAAAATTTTTAACTAAAATCTTAGTTTGAACTAAAAATTTGTTTAAAATACTAATTTTTCTACTAATTTTTTCTATGAGTGTATAGTCAAGTTTTTAGCATTTTCCAACTTTTTGGGAAATTTGTAAAATTGTTCCATTTTTTATTTTTATTTATTTTAAACGAGCTTTCAACCTCCTTATATTTACAAAAATGAAGCAAATTTAATATATTAGCTAGGTTGATACTAGTATTTCGATCTGGCTAAAGATCTCATCAGAACCCGAAGTTTTAGGAAAGCTAGAGCCTCCAGAATAGGTAGAGCTTTAATAAAAAAAAACCTACTTATCATCCATTTTGCTCCATTCTTGTTTTATTAGAAATCGAACACGTGGCTAGTGTTCTTTCCTAACAAGCATCATGACGTTAGTAAACTTCGAATACCAAAAATGTTATATTTATTAGCATTATATGAGACAACAAATACTGTTAGTTTGACATTGATACAATAAACTTTTTCTTGTAGCGGCGCAGTAGGCTTGGAAAGGCCCATATGTACAATATTGAATGCTTACAATTTCAAAATACTATATACAAGAGAGTATTACAAACAACATACCAAATGTAATTTTCAATAAGATTTTATACCTACTTACACCTGATTTGTAAACAAATAGTTTTATGAAATTTTTCAGTTATATTGCGTTATTCATTAGAAATCGATTGGTACTTCAAATTTTGTTACATCAAACGTTTATGTGTAAAAATTAATTATAGAAAACATTACTGGATGATTTTCAAAGTTCATATCTTTACGAACAAATCGAGAAATATTTGAAGAAAATCCATGGATATATTTCAATATTATGATCAGGGCAGCGACTTTCATGCAAATGTATGTATATAGTAGGGTGATCTATTATTCGACATTTTTCAAAAAGTTTTGACAATTTTCTAAAGTAGATTTTTTTTGAAAAATAAAATTATTCAAGTTCGAGGCCATACTCTATGTTTCTTTATTAGGATATTGTCCGAACAAATAATCTATAGAGGTTTTTTGTTTTCAAATTTATTCTTTGAAAACGAAAAGAAACAAAAACGTGTATTGAATATTTACACACAAAAAAAAACGTTTTCAATTTATTTTTTGATCAATGGTGATAATATTTTCCTTCGAGTTCATATATATATTAGTTCTCATGTAGTGAGTAAACAAGTTTATATAAATCTTTGATGTTTGGCATGGGATTGTTACCGCTTTGAAAACGTGTTCTGATGATGGGAACATTCCCGAAATAGATGAGAAAATTCCCGAAATAGATCTATCAACACATTCCTGAAAGGGTTAAATAATAAATTTGAAAACAAAAACTCTATAGATTAGATGCTAGGACAATATCATAATAAAGAAATATAGAGTATGGCCTCGAACTTGAATAATTTTCCTTTTCATTGCACAATAAAAGGTCGAAAAACATAATTTTTATTTTTAATAAAAATTATTTCAAACTTGTAGATTTTTTTTTGATAAATTTGAATAAGTTTTTATTTCAAAAACTATTATTAATTTTTAACCCACTTGAAAATTTTTTTTCGATAGTTTTCAAATA
Organism: Delia radicum; assembly: GCA_021234595.1. Classification (NCBI taxonomy): domain Eukaryota; kingdom Metazoa; phylum Arthropoda; class Insecta; order Diptera; family Anthomyiidae; genus Delia; species Delia radicum. The sequence goes on from CM037855.1 coordinate 128,470,892, forward strand.
ACAATTATAACTTTTACAAATCATTTAAAATATTGATTTATGAGATACATCTATTACATTCAAACCGTTCATCATTGCAAACGACTTAAATTAAAAAAAAAATTATACACAAATATTATTTAAAAATGTCTAAAAAGGGAAAAAATGTTCTTTTCATTTACAAAAAATAAATATTCAATAAAAAAACTGATTTTTAAGAAAATTTTTTATCACATTACGTTTTTAACAATGAAGTTTGTAAATTTAATATATTGAAGCTAAAAAAGAATAGTTAAGAAAATACCGGATATTCGACAGCAAAAATCGGTTTATTCGATATTCGATATTCGAAATTTTATATTTTTAGGAAAGTCGAAACCGCCAGCCCATTAAAAACCGTCTGAAATCGGTTTTGAAACACCGACTCGATCACTCTAGTTTGTACAAGAATAATTTACATTTATGTAAATGTAAATGTAAATTATTCTTGGTTTGTAGTCAGTAGCCCAAAATCGATTTTGACCTAATACACTCAGGGAACTTCTGCTTTAAAAATATGTAGTTGTTTGGGTTGTAATACAGTTTCTTTATTTTTAATGTAAATGTCGGTCATTTGTAGAACAAATTAAATTTTTTACTAACCTTGTAGTTCATTTAAAAAAACAAACCGCATCAAATGACTGTTTTATGATTTTACATTCATTTTTTACAGTCGTTGTTTTGTTATTAAAAAAAAAAAATTTTTTGTTTATTTTCTACTAACATGTGGTTTATTTGACAACAATTGTGGTTCATTTTTTGAACATTAAAAAACAAATGACAATGTTAGTTGAGTTTACTGAAATGCAAGTCGTCCTTTCTTTAAGTGAAATATCATTTGTTTTTAACTACATTTGCAGTGGTCTTTACCTAGATAGTATTCTAAGTGTACTTTTCCGAATTTGTTATTGCATATTTTTGCACATTTTGCTATAAATGCATATTTTGGCATTTTTTGTTGCATATTTTAAATTAAATTGGTTTTAGTGCATATTTTGATTCAAACGCATATTTTAAGAGCATGTTTGGTTTTTTAGTGCATGAAAGTATATGCCTTGGATATGTTCTATTATGTTTAACGAAATCAATGAATTTATCAATAAATTCACACCAGAACGTGTAAAATAGTATAAATGTATATTAGGATGTGGATGGGGTGTTTGTTCAGTACACCCAAACCCAATCGGCAGAAAAAATGATAACACATTAATACGACTCTACTTTTTGAATACAGTACTCCAAAAATTAAAAAATTCAGTATTTTGCCTATAAATGCTTATAAAGAATTATTTTTAAAGGCATTTTTTCCATAAAAAAACACGGTTTTAAAATTAAGTAAAAATTTGAATACATTTTGGAATGCTAACTTATCTTAAAATAACCAAAGGGCTTCACCATAGTTATACATGCCAAATTTATATGAAAATGTGCGCCCCGGTAGGCTAGTTGGTAGCGTGCTGGCTTATCAGTGCGGGGGTTGTGGGTTCGATTCCCACCAGACGCACTGGTCTATTTTCGCTACAACGCGCCGAAGGCCATAGTAGCCAGTGCTCGGTTAGGGTAATAGTATATAATTTGTAATTATATGATTATTAATTAATAAAAAAAAAAAAAAAAATATATGGAAATATCTGTGGTTAAAATTTTTAGAAAAGCTACTCGCCATTAAACCATTTTTAATTGTAATTCGGAAGTTATCTATCGTATTTGAAAAATTATCAACTGTATTTCAGATTTATTTTTTCAAAAATTTTCATTGAATTTCAGAAGCTATTTAATGTTTTTCAGATTTAATAATTGTATTTCAATTGTCTATTTTATTTCAGATTTTATCAATTGTCTATTTTATTTCAGATCTAACAATAGTGTTTCAGAAAATATCAAGTATATTTAAGTTTTATCAATTATTTTTAAGAAATTATCAATTATATTTCAAATATAACAATAGTATAGATAGATATATAGATAAACGTTCATAATATTCTAAAAGTATAAAGATTTCTATTTGAATTGGTTTATTCAAAATATTCCTATAAGTGTAATTTTAAAATCTCTAACTCAATTAAGAAAACCATAAATTGTTTATTCCAATTACATGGGTCAATTATTATGATTGCATGTTTATAAAAATTGTTTGTTTATTCTGACTTCAAAAATACTTTATTTACATGCGGTTATCAACAATTTCAATAACACGGTTTGTCTGAAGCAACTTTAGGTTAAACAAAAATTAACAGCAATTTCGAGCATACTGGATATGGCCCCAGCAATGCTCAAAAAAACTTTTTTTTAAATACCCTGTGAAACTAAAAAATTGTTCAGTTTGAAAAAAAGTCTATTTCATAGCGGATTTTAGCTGTACATATAATACTGCGGAACACTGGCTTTAGAGCCTCGAATTTTATATCGGACTAGGTTTACTGTGTCACACGTAGAGGAAAAATATGGTTGCAATATGATTGCCGCCACAAAACTATGTTTCCTACAGCCATAAATGGTTGTTTCAATTAAATTATTATTGTATCAATCATATTTCACCAATTATATGGTTGCTTTAATCATGTTATAATAAAAATTTCTCTTTTTTTTCGGTTATCATATTATTCTCTTGTCTATAATCATAATATACTATTTATTATAATATTCATCTCTCTTACTAGCCATATTATAGTTGCGCCAACTATAATATGATTAGACTGGTTTTTATGAGCGTCTTCGCTCTTTTAGTGTCATTCTTGCTTAAGATTTTGTGAAAAGGAGTTGTGAGTCCAAACAAATTAAATAATATTAAACAAAATGACATAAAAAATAGAAAAAATGCAGTTGTGTTAATTGTAATGATGATATTTTTAGTGGAAGAATGAATAATTTTATAGTCTTAAAGGTTAATTCGACAAGCATCTCTTAAATAACCTATTGTTCATAAAAGTATTATAAACTAAGTAAAAAGTGATAAAAATAGAAAAAATTTAAACAAAATACACGTGCTTTTTAGTCTGTAGTACGATATAATCATAACATGTTTGAAATAATAATAATATGGTAATAAATGATGACGAAATCCTTTTCCATGATCATAATATGACAACTAGGTCTATAATATGGCTATAGTACAAATATTATGATTGCTACAAACATGTTATGATCATTATAAATGTATTGTGAAATGGTATTCTTAACAATATTTTAATGCGTACTTATTCTGTAATCACATGTTTTTCCTGACAAAATAAGATTTATACCGAAAAAGAGAAAGTTTAGTTTTGCTTTTTCGGATACTAAAATAAAACCAAAAACAAGTTTCTTTATGAGATAACTCATAAACTATATCCGACACAGTAAAACTAATATCATTTCAGAACTCCATATACTCAAATTAATCAAGATCCGATATCAAATCCGATGATCAGCAGTGTTATATATACAACTAAAATCCGCTTGAAAGTAGATTTTTTCAAACTCCACAGGATATCTAAAAATAGTATTTTTGAGCATACTAGGATCATGGTATAACCCAGTTTGCTCGAAATATATGTTCATTTTATTTAAACGTAAAGTTGCTTTAGACAAACCGTGATAAGCAAACAACATACTTAGTACGCACTGTAAAAATGTAACGTGTTTTTTAACCCTTTAATGACGAATGGCTGATATATATCGCATTTTTTGTTGTAGTAGCTACACTTTCCTACCGATGTTTTCGAGTGTGATGCTTATCGACAAAGGATACACTGATAGAAATTTGTGCGTAGTATTAATGAATTCCTTCATTAATCCAATGAATTTTTTCATAAAAAAGCCCCCAAAGAAACGTTTCATTGAGTCTATGAAAGGTGTTTCATTAAATCAATTTTAATGAATGGTTTCATTGACCCAATGAAAATTTCATAAAGTATATGAAATTTTTTTCATTTATCCTAGCCTAATCGTTATGAAAGTTGCATGTGTTTACTGAATAAAATTCTTAGTTTGTATGAAATATTTTCGTTGATATTTAATAATTTGCACTTTTTATGATTATTTCAGCTTATCATTAATTTGGTGGTTATTGAGAAATTATCATTCGTTGATATTATTTATAAGGTCTGATCTTTATAGGATCTATACAATATTGTTGAAAAAAAAGTTTGAAAAGTTCGAAAGTAAACATCAGAGGCTGTTCTGCAAAAGCGATGGCGGATTTTTATTAAACTCTGCCTGATTCAGCAAATTTTCGTTACTTGAAATATTATGACATGTAAGATAATTTGTGTTAAAAGATGACATCTTTTCTTATATGTCGGTACAAAATATGTAATTTTTTATCGATCTGGCTTGGAATTCTGTAGAACGATCGACGACTATAGTCCACATTTTGTAGTTAAATTACGATCATATTAGATAAAAATGTTAAATATTGTTAACAATGTTGTTAGAAAACAAAAATTTATTATCGTTTAGCATAACTTTTTTGTGTAACATCGTCAAAACGATAACAATTTAGGTCTCGTTTTGAACAAAACTATATCGTTTTTCTTAGAGAATCTGTTAACTGGAATTTAGTGAACAACTATTCAAATTCGTCAAAAACTGTTAGCTCTAGGCAAATTTAATAAAAAAAATTTATTTATATCAAAGTTTTGGTTAATTCTGTTTAAAAGAAATTTTTCACTTTTTTTATGTCAAAAAGATAGTACAAAAAAAAATGTTTTTTTCTTATTACAAGTCAAAAAAAAATTTGAAAATTTTTCATTGATTTAATGATTTTTTTTATGAAATTATGAAAAAATCATAAAAAATTTTAATGAAAAAAATACCAATATTAATGAATTTTCATTCAGTTAATGAAATTTTTCTTTAAACCAATGAATCGATTTTAATGAAATCGTTTCATTGATACTATGAAGGAAAATTCTATCAGTGTAGATGTAGCTTTCAGATCATACCAACCACTTGGACCAATATGGCCTCACATTCGAATATGGTGACCCCAAAATTAAAAAATATGAATATATTTTTTCCAACAGATTTTTTCGAGTGTGATGCCTATCGACAAATGATACACAGATATTACCAAACACTTTTACCAAATTTAAGCAATTTTTGCTCGATGTGATTTATAAAAAGTGATATTTATAGATTTTTATCTCCTGATTCCAAATCTCCAAATTTGTCAATACCTTTACAACTTTGAAATGTCGTATAAAAAAGATACTGTATTCCTACAGTGAAAACTCGATTTACGACTCAGGCTATTTTAAAATTTTTGATATATTCGTGTTTAGCATAGCAAAATATTTTTTTTTAAAGATAATAGAAATAAATTCCACACGTCTTTCGCTATTATTTCGGTGAGGTATTTGTTCACTTATTTTGACCGTTAACGACCAATGGGATATACCCTGCGTTGCATAACTATAATTAAGAATGAGTTTAGCTATTTTTTCTAATATTACAAACTTTTTTTTAAACTTATAACTGTGTTGTAACTGATCTCTTATTGGGTAAAATTTAAGAGATTTCATAATGGATTTAAGAGAAAAATTGGTGTTTCATAACTATAATTACATATAACGGCAAACAAAGACGAATAGCAAATATAGAACAATTAAAGATTTATTTTGGTTTATTCTGCAATTTTTATCAATTTGCAATAAAATGCCGCGTGGTTAATATCTAAGTTATTTTGGAAAAGTGCAAATATCAGCCTATTTAAAAAGTTGCTTACGTTTTCGAGAAATTGGTAGAAAAATGTGCTTATCACAAATTTTCCAAATAATCCGAGTGCTTGTGGTAAAAATAAAACAGGCGGCCCGAAAAAAAGCTTTTTGATCGGGACCGGCGTAAAATAATCAACTGTGGCTGTAACACAATGAAGAGTCTCATTCTGATAATTGATTAATGTAAGGTAAATGTGTGCAAATCAACCATAACTAGGTTCTTAAATTATTCCCAGAAAATTACTCGCCAAAATCTGATGTCTGTGCCAAGGTTATTATCCTGCCACAAAACTGCTCGACTTAAATTCGCTAAAAGGAATTTACAAACCAACTGGAGAAAGGTAAGTCAATAATCGCTGGGTTTAACACAAATTTTTTTTAAAAGTGATTTTTTCTGATGAGAAAAAGTTCAGTCTTATTGTTCCAGATGGTTTTAACAGCTATTGAAGAGACCTTAATGGTTCGGGGCGATTTTCGTTTCTACGGTCTAGTTGATTTGGCATTTCCAAGCACCATAATGAATTCTTCTGAGTACATTACAGCACTAGAAGAGTAGTTGGTGCTATTTATTGAAAATAGCAACGAAGAAGAATTAATTTTCCAACAAGAAAATGCCTCAGTACATATAAGTCGTCAGACGATGGGATGACTATCATCAAAAATATAAGAGTATTGTAACCCCATTGAGAATATTTGAGGAGTATTAAACCGTTGAGTTTAAGCAGAAATCCGTCAATGTGAAAGCTTTTTTCAGCAGTTATTGATGTGTTGGGATCTATAACGGAAGAACTTCGAATAAAAAGTGTCTTATCGAATTTTCGAATTGATTCAAAAAAAGGAGGCCTCACGAACTATTTTTTTTTTTAACATTTTTCTTAAATATTTTTAAATTTTGATGTTAAGTTAAGCGTATTTATAGTTATTTTTTTAATGATAATTGATTTTGTTACTCCTTTTTAAATAGTAAAAATAAAAAAATCAATTGTTTTTCGGTAAATATTATTGATTTTCATTGGTTTTCCTTTTATGCGGGTTAAACTCTTCTACTTTTTTTTTAACTTACGAAATTTAGTGAAATTAATGTCTAATTATAGTTTTGCAACGCAGTGTATATGTATGTCCCATGGATTTTTTCATAGAAGCAGTTGCAAAAGAAACATTTTTAACGACATTTTTGTTTAGAAATATTGGCTCGATAAACACGAATCCCCAGAAAAATTGGAAGTTTTCCAGTAGTTTAAGTTTGGTCGTGAATGGGTTAATAAATAAACTATGATAAATACTTGTTAAATTTTCGTTAAAATTCATAAAAGTAAATATAAATTCTATTTGATTCTTGTTGTCTACAACATAAAAATCTATGTTGTTGATACTATCCCTCATACAAAAAACGAATTGTTTCAACATGAGTGTAGGAGCTGTGGAACTAAGTTGCTCTGTAGGATTGCGTGCCACAATAATAAAACAATTTTTTAATATGTGTAAATTGTATGAATACAAAAAAAAAAAACGAAACGAAAATCAAGTAATTGTATCTTAAAGATACAAATCAAATTCACTACATTTACGAATATTTGTTAGCTACACTCCCGTACAAGTTGTCAGAACTTTGAAATAACTTTTACATTATCTTAGAAATGTTATAAGGATTTATCGTCTCTAATTCGAAAATTGAACAGTGACACACATTTTTAAATCCTTTTAAACTGATATTATTTTTTAATAACAAGTTTGATATAACTTTTATTAAAAATAAAAATTTATTTTTTGATCAGTGGTGATAATCTTTAACCTCGAGCTCATATATTAGTTCTAATTTAGTGAGAAATACTAGTTTATATGAATGTTTGATGTCTTGCATGATATTGTCACTTCTTTCAAAACGTGTTCTGATGATGGGAACCTAGAAAATTCCCGAAATAGATCTATCAACACATTGCTGAAAGGGTCAAAGAATAAATTTGAAAACAAAAAACTCTATAGATTATTTGTTAGGACAATATCCTAATAAAGAAATATAGAGTATGGCCTCGAACTTGAATAATTTTCATTTTAATTCTTTAATAACTTTTGCAATTTAACTCGTAGGAATGGTCTTTATTTCAAATAGTTATCGCTTTTTTGGTAGTCAAAAATTTAAACCATTTTTTATGTTTAAAAATTTTGGTGTTTTTTGTACCGGGCACAGTTTCACTGATGTTCCCTTAACAGATAAAGTGTACGACCGTCAGAAACACAGAATAACATGAGAGTGAATTTAATTTAAAAAGGCAGTTTTTCGCATGGCACATTCGCTGTTTAGTTTTAAATAGGCCAGTTTGTTGCGTGAACTGAGTTTTATTTCTTTGTTATTTTACATCATAAACTCAGACGAGCATGAAAAGAAATGCTCAAATTATATGGAATTTTTGAAAATTGTGCAATAATTGCATAATTTGTTTTTGCTTTTTTTATAACAAACACTGATGTTGACAAATTTTAAATATTTAGAAATAATAGTGGCAATGCATATAACACTGTGCAACAAATTTTGGGCCATCGCAGTCAGCCTCAATGGTTCCAATGCGAAACGAAAGTCGACTATTAGATAAAAAAAAAACCGCCAAAGGGTTTTGCCAAGTAAGTTCGAATTTCGTTTTTATGGCCTATTGCTGATGGGGAATTTTTGAAATAATTTTCCTTTAAACTTTACTCGATTTTCTATGCCGATTGACAATACAAAATTTGCATTTGGGGGAAACTTTACCTTCCGCTAAAATGAAACCCAGATGTAAACTTTCAAAACGCCGATACACGTATCTTTTTTTTTGTCTCTTCTATCAAAATTTATAGGTCGGACCTTGTTTTTTTTTTTGTGTTGTACAGTGTTATTTCATCACATATATGTCTTTTTGTCAACGACTTATTTTTAAATTACTGATAAGTATATTATTATTTAAAAACTTGTAAGCACATATTTGTCTAGTTGCTTATAAGTAGGGCAACCAAAAATAAGCTATAGCTTGTTTTTTATTTGAAAGGATAGAACAATTTTGATTAAACACAACTACTGATCTGGAAATCAGGAAAATTTTGAGCCATATTAGTAAGACCCTTTTTTGGTTTATTTTTTTTTTTTACATGTATTTTTGGCTTATTTCTTTAAAAATTCAGCTTATTTTAGTTTTTTTATACAAAAAAAGGGCTTTTTTGCATTTTTCTATGAATCAGTATTTTTATTGAAAGCTGAAAATTTAATGTTGAAAGTTATAGAGGGGACAACAAATTGGTTTATCAAAATATTTTGTTAAACTAATTTGAATTTTGAATATAAAGAAACACTACTTTTCTATTACTTTCGAAGTTCCATTACTTCTATTACTTTCGAAGTTTTCTATTACATTCGAAGTTCCAATGAACAGGTTATATAAACATTTTATTTGTAGTAACCATTTTAATAAAAAATTTAACGGTTTATTTTTTAAATTTAGAGGCTAATTTTTAATTTTATTGGCCTATTTTACAGTTTTAAAAGCTTTTCTGAGCACTTAAAACGTCGTTTTAGAGCTTATAAGTATATTTATAACTAGTGGTTTAGGTAACCACTTATTTTTTATTTTTCGTAATACAGCGGGTAAGCGAGTGTTCAAATTGTGTGAGTTTTTATATTATAATATGTAAAACTACTTACAAAAACGACCTCGACGAACAAAAATAATGATTTTTGACCCCGAATTGTATGCAGTTGGCCTTAATACTTACTTACTACTTATTATTTAGATACTGGTAATGAGATCCCATTACTGAGGTTTTGCTAAATACTGGATCGAAAAAAGAACACTGTGTCAATAATGAGTTAAAAAAGTTAAAATGTTTGTTTTTGACTGACGCAAGATATGTGGCAAAATCGTTTAACCGGTGAAATAAGTTCAATTTAAAAAATCGTTACATTCTTTTAAGTTCTGTTAGTTCTTGTATTCGTTTAATAAATTCTGATGTGTTTTTAAAGTGAGTGTAGAATAAGTACATACTCGTCGTAGATACAAATAAGTTCTCGTATGTCTTTTTTCATTTTAGTTTCAATTTATTCATTGAATTTAATTTTCAATTTTATTTACATTTTGATGATTGTAAATTAACTCTGACGACAAGTTTATGAGGAACGAGCAACAAGAGAAAAATAACGCCAAACAATAAGGAAAGAAAAACTAGACGTCTGTGCAGGAGGGTAATAAAGTAAAGCTTAGAAAACTTACATACAGTTATTTACACAATTAAACGAACACTTTAAATAAAAATAAGTTTAAGTGAAAAAACCTTAATTTTGTTATTAATATTTCCAGCAAGAGCAAAGAAAATCGATTTTATTAAGATCATAGATGTAAAGATGTTCTATATCATGATTTCACGTTTTCCCAAGTAATCTTCATTAGAATTTTCATATAAATATTTCTTTAGTTATTGGCTAATTCATACTTGTCGCTGTTTGATAAATCTGACGTGATTTTTAATTATGATTGCATTCACACAATCAAGGGATAATGAACTTTGGATATGTTGTAAATTATCAAAAAAAGTTACACGTATATTTTTTTAGCTGCTCAATCTCCAAAAATTGGGCCAATTTTTGAATTATAGTGGAAAAAGGATCTTCGGCAAAAAAAAAACGAAATATTTCGAATATCGAAAAAAGCCCAGAGACCACCTCAATTAAATAGGCATTACTATACATTATGTTTAGCTTAACACAACTTTAGTTCCTTAATAAAACGCCAGATTTATTGCTAGTGTCCGACCGAACAGTTCGGCCAGAAAATGCATTTGGTCTGTATTCGGTATTTTAAAGCATTATGGACAAATTTGGCGAATGGAAAAATGTTTATTGGGCTGATAAGATGCTATTTTGAGTGTCAAATTTGAAGAAAAGTCTGTAGTTAAGCAATGAATTCACTGTTCGGCCTCAGAAAGTTCGGCCAAATTGAAAATAGTTCGGCGGCCGAACTTTTAACTTTATAGCTAAACTTCGGCTTTTCTCTTAAATTTTATACACAAAATCGAATTGAATCGGCTCAATAAACATGTTTCCAATACCAACATTTGTCATCATTGCCTCTAGATATCAAAAAACCGACAAAATATAGTTTTTTGGCCGAACTGTTCGGTCGGACACTATTTATTGCTACTCAAAACACATTTATTTGAATATTTAGACATGATTTGTAGACCAGTTAATGGGTCTTCAAAAATCCTATCATTTGTGACCCCCTAAAAATGAGATTGGGCAGCTAAACAAAAAAAAAACACGGGTTCCATAAGTTTGTATTCACTACAACATATCCGAAGCCGGTCTGGGTCGGGATACCTACCTTGTGAGGTTAATGAATTTTGCATGATATAAATGAATTTTTACATACAAGCAGTTAAGTTGTACTGGAACTCTTCCATTGAAAATTTTCATGAAACCAATGCAATTGTTCATAAAAATTTGTGAAAATTATAATTTTATTTATTAAAAGTTTCATTCACTCAATAAATGAAGATTTTACTCCGATGTGGTGAAATTCATTAGCAAAAGTAATGAGGACACCAAGGAACATATTTGAGGTCCTTAAAATCAACAAATCTTCAAAGTCAAAGACTGCCACCAAAGTTTTATATCAAAAACTGAAAACTAAACAACATTTCTTTAAAACAAGTTTTTTTTAGTTTCATAAATAAATTTATAAGTAAAATCGGTAAAAAAAAATAATGAAAATATATATTCGTGTAAAAAAAGTGCTCAAGAAAATCATATCAGTATAAAAAAGTGCTGTCTACCATCTAGCACTTTTTAATAAATTTTGAGTTCTTAAATTATTCTAAAATGGCAGTCCTACATGTACGTCAAATTTCATGAGTGAGTGCAAATGTTTATTTAATTTGTATTCATTAAGTTCGAATTTAGTTTATTTTTTAGAAATTAGTTAAACGCAATAAATTATAATTACAACAAGACAATTTAAAAATGTCTACAATCTTAACTTACAGGTAGTACAGTAAGTCCCGCTTAAATGCGCCACGCATAAGTGCGTTCCCCGTTTAAATGTGCAAAAAGTTCTGGCAAAAATATTCTTCACACAAAGTGCATGCAGATATTTAAAAATGTCTACAATCTTAACTTACAGGTAGTACAGTAGTTCCCGCTTAAATGCGTCACGCTTAAGTACGTTCCCCGTTTAAATGTGCAAAAAGTGCTGTCAAAAATATATTTTACACAAAGTGCATGCTAATATTTCCCCGCTTAAATGATTTCTTTAGATTGAATTAAATTATTAAAGTAGGAACAAAATTGGTCACTTAAATGCGTTTTTGATAGAAATAATGTTTTGCTTAAAAAAAAATCCAAAAAATACAAAACGTCTTTTGTTAAACACAAAATTATGTTAAAAACTTAACTTATTTTTAACTAAAACTTAAAAACCGTAGCAAAAATTTCCTTTAAAGGAAAGAAATACATTTTTTTTAACCAAATAGTGTAAAATAACTTTCGCTTAAAGAAAAATAATAAAATGAAATGCGTTTTTTACGCATTTATGCAATATATTTCTAAATGCGTTACTGCGCATTTATCCGAGTTTTCGGGTAAATGAATCCACCTTGAATGAACAGGAAACTCTGCATTTTTGATTGCGCATTTAAGCGGGGACTACTGTACTTTTTAATAGTTCAGGTTTTCAAAAACATATGTAAATCTTAAAGCTAATAATGAAATTAATTAGTTTTTTGAAAAAAAAAACTGCAAGTAATTAAAATTGGCCCTTTATATTTATATAATGAAAATATATTGCCTGTTATAATAAATATATATTATTTAGTTGCATAGTAACTGCTGGTATTTTTAAATATTTAACCCAGGCGATAATCGGTAAATGAATTACACACTATCACAAAACGAGAAAAAGTCGCTTTTGTTTGAACCGCTATACATATTTTTAATAGATTTTGTAACACTGATTCCAAATCTGTTTTTAAGTTTTCCCATCACTTCACAATTTTGAGAAAACCGCGATTTTGAGATGTGTACACACTAGGGTATTCAATTGGTTAACCGTTATTCGTTGAATCGATTAGTTTTAATCGAACAATTGTTCGAGTAAATTAAAATAGCCAATTTCGAGTAGTTTTAACAGACTTTCTGTTGTTTTTACTACCTGTATCGGTTATTTAAACAATGTTTAAAAATTAATATCAAAATGTGTTGAATGGGATGGAAAATTGTGTTTTCAGTTAATTTAATAGGTATTTTAGGTTTTAATGTAATATTATTGTGAGTGTATATTTTTTTTTTTTTTTTTGATTAGCTAAATTTTTGCTAAATTTAGCAACTGGTTTTCAAAAATTAGTAAAATATTTTGCAAAAATCAGCAGCAAAAATTGGTACAAAATTCAGTAATATGTAAAATGTTATTAAAATAAAAAATTGTACTAAAAATTAGTACACAAATAGTAAAATGCAATTGAAAATTTTTTCTACTACACTCACAAGTTAGTTCAACTTGAGCATTTTTTACCGTGTATCATTTTACTGTGGCAACTATTTAAAATAACTCATATGGTCCACATGTACTCTAAAGTGGACCTAAATTACAAAACCTCTCTAAAAGCATATAAAATTGCTGGAAAATTAAGTAAAATCGACATAAAATTGGTATTTAAACTAAAATTTTAAATTTGGTGTTTTAACAAAATTCTTTAAAACTTGCTTGTTATTCATATTTTATGTTAATGAAAAACTATACTTTATGTTGCGTTTATTTGCAACGACACTATAGAACCAGCAAAATGTGTGCTTTCTCTTTAATGTGCTTTTTCATAATGGACATGGCGTAAATATAACTTGATGACAGTTGACAGTTTTGACATATTCATGCAACAGGACGAAAAATTCGAACTGTCAACTTTAGCGAATAAGCCACATTAGGGAACATTCCCTTAAAATAAGATTAGCAAAAATAAAACTTTTAAATTTACAAAATTTTAGTGATATTCGAATGGCATTTTAGTTCATTGAAAATAGAAATTTTCTAGACTATAAATAGCTAAACAAAAACTGTACCTAATACTAACCACATTTTTGCAATATTTACCTTAAATTTAGTCGAATGAAAATAACAGTACATTTTGCTGAAATCTACAGCAACATTTGCTAAAAAGTTGTAAACTTTATTTAAATAACTATAATTAATTTTTTGTACATTCAACAGATGTTTTTTGCTATTCTTATCAAACAAAAACATTTTGAAGTGTGTGTCTTTCAAGAAAAAATTTCGCAGACATAATATTTGTGACAGAAGCAATACACACAGAAAAAAGAGCATCATATTATGATAGTTTAAGAGCATAATTTTATTATTGCAATGCGTAACAATCATAATATTATCGTAGCAAATATATTATAATATGATCAGCCAGAATCATATATGAGATAATTAGAATCATAATATGATAATTTTGTGTCCACAATCATGTTCAATCATAGCCATTCTCTGCGTGTATGGCGCTTATTAAGAAATTTCTAGTAAATAAATATAACTTTGTTTTTGTGTCTTTAGCATGGTTGCCAATTCAGCCATTTTCGGCCTAGATCTAGCAATTTCATTTTTATCTAGCCATCAAAAAATGTCTAGATTGTATCAAGCCGCAAGATTTAGGCATTGCATTTTCTTGTAGCCATTTTTTCCTGAAAGTTTTGCAGTTAGTTTCATACAAAAGTGATTAAATTTTTAGATTTTCAAAATTTTGTTACAAAATTTTTAATTTTTGCCAAGTAATTTTCACATGTAATTTTTACATTTGATTTATAACTGTTTTTGTTAAAATTTTACTAAAAATATTTGAGGAATTATCATTGTTAGAGTTAAGAGTCGACGAATAAACAATAAATAAAGCAATTTTAAAATAGATTTTCATGTCTTTTACCTGAAATATTATGAAAAACTCGCTTGAGTCAATCCAAAATTAAAAAGCTCTTTTAAAAATTAAAAATCTCTTAATTTTGACCCAACCTTTAAAAACGGAATATGCCACTAGAATGTTTGACCCAAAATTAAGTTTTCGTGTCCCGTAGATTTTGTGTGTCATTTTTTCAAACTTACCGTGGTATTACCACACAGAAAGAATTTCTTGGACGAGTTTTAATTAAATTTTTTCACTAAACTAATGAAGTTTTCTTCACAATGTGAATGAACAATTCCTTAAAATATATGAAAAAGCTCCATAGTTTTAATGAAACTGTTTTTAATGCAAATTTTTCATTATTCGTATGAAACTTTTAATAAATAAAATGAAATTTTTCATTAAATTTTATGAAGAACTGTATTCATTTAATGAAAAGTTTCTATGGACGAGTTCCAGTGAAATTTCATAAATTTAATGCAAAAATTCATTGATATCATGCAGAGAATTCTCTCAGTGCCGGAACAGGAACTTCATGCACTAATTAAGAGTGTTTTAGGCGCCTATAATATGCATGAAAAATCTTAAAATATGCACTTAAAATTTAATCAATTCATTATTTTCGTTTTAAATAAATTTTAAAGTTAATTTGTATGTTTTAAAATGTTCTCTGAACAATTAAAACAAAATTCTAGTCATTTATATTGAAAAATATGCATTTAAAACCCCATTAATACCAGTTTCTCTTAATCTCAGTTTGCATATAAAATTTAAGAGAACACTTAAAAGGGCTTGCGTAGCTTGGATCCTCTTTAGTCTATCTTTATGCTCGTTGGTCAAATATGAAATAATGATTTTTTACGAAAAACTAAGAAAAATGCAATAAAAATATGAAAAAGAAATAAAAATATGCATTCGAAATATGCATTTAAAGCGAAATAAGTAAAAATATGTGGGCCCTTGTAGGCTAGTTAGTAGCGTGCTGGCTTATCTGTGCGGGGGTCGTGGGTTCGATTCCCACCAGAGGCACTGGTCTTTTTTCGCTACAAACGCGCCGAAGGCCATAGTAGCTAGTGCTCGGTTAGGGTAATAGTATATAATTTGTAATTATATGATTATTAATTATTAAAATAAATAAAAAAAGTAAAAATATGCTATCAAAATGTGCATTTAAAGCGAAATATACAAATATATGCCTTTATAGCAAAATATGCAAAATAAGCACTGAAAATTAAATGCTATTTTAACGCAAACTCTTTAATTCGCAAGGATATTTTGTTAACCCTGTTCTCAGACTTAAGTAAAACAACATGCATGAACTTGACCATTTCTAGTCATTTTTCTCCGTAATCTAGAATTTTTTTTACTTGAAGAGTTGGCAACATTGGGATTTAGTCAAGAAAAGAATACGAAGGGAAACCGACTCATAAATGCAAGTTGTTTTTGTTGCAAACTTTACTAAAGCATAAAATATGAACAAATAGAAACATTTTATTTGGCATATTTAAAAAATACTACCAAATTTCCGAGTACGGAAATGTGTAAGTTCACTCAAGGAAAAAGCTTCATCATATTTATGAAAAACTTCATTGATTTTCCTCCAATATAACACTTCATAAATATGATGAAGCTGTGTCATAAAAGTGGAAATTGATGACAGTGTTCTTCATGTTGTATTTATGAAATTCAAGTTTCATAACCTTTTATGATATGCTTAATAAATGTTATTAAATATTTCATAAATAGGATGAAGCAGTTTCATAAACTTTTATGAACGTTTTATAAATATTTATTTCATATTATATTCAACAAATTTTATTTAAAATTAACCCATTTTTCACCAACGTGTCCTTAAACACAAGTCAATTTTTAAACGCCTATTAGTTCTAATAGAAATGTAATTTAAAGTCGCAACAAAAAGCAAAAAAAAAATTAAATTTCCAATTCCGTTGTTGCCATATAATGATTTGAAAATAACTATTATTAAAAGCCCCTTTTCAAAAATATTTAAAAATATAAGCAAGAGTAATAAAACTGATTTGCTGGTTTCGGCAAAGATACATTATAATATATTTAGAAATTAAAAAATGGAGAGAATGGAGCAAATGATAAATAGGTTTTTTGTTGAAGTTCTGCATATTATGGAGGCTCTAACTTTTCTAAAACTTCGGGTTTTGATTAGATCTTTAGCCAGATCGAATATCAACCGAGCTAATATGATTGATTTGCTTTATTTTTGTAAATATACGGAGGTTGGAAGCTCGTTAAAAATTAAAAATAACATAAAAATAATCTCGATGTATATAAAAAAAAAACTAACAAAACTGTAAAAAATATTACTTGAGCCAGAAAAAAACTAAAATTTTTTTATATAAATAGAACAATTTTGGTCTTCAAAGTTTAGTAACGTCATGATGCTTGTTAGGAAAAGAGCCTAACCACGTGCTTGATTACTAAGAAGACAAGAATGGAGCAAAACTTATGATTAATAGGTTTTTTTGTTAAAGTTCTGCCTATTATGGAGGCTCTAGCTTTTCTAAAACTTCGGGTTCTGATGAGATCTTTAGCCAGATCGAAATACTAGTATCAACCTAGATAATATGTTTGATTTGCTTTATTTTTGTAAATATTCGGAGGTTGGAAGCTCCTTAAAAATTAAAAATAACATAAAAATAATCTCGATGTATATAAAAAAATAAATGAAACTAATAAAAAATTTTTCATTCAACATATATATTTTTTACACAAATTAATTGATCTAATCAAGAATTTTTCGTTATTGTAAAATTGGAAGCATGCAGAAAATTAACCCGCTTTTGTTTTTAATATCAAAAATAAGCTGGCTTCTATAAACCAGCAAAGAAAGGGGTATTTTAAAGTTGAGCAATTAGAGTTGCCAAATTACAATTTGCAAAAAATGTCTAAAATTACCAAAACTTTTAAAAATTCTTCAAAATAGTCCGGAAACAATAATTAAATATGTTTGCAATTTTTATTAAAGAAATTTGACTTGTTCAAACATTACAAATAGATTTTTAAAAAAATATTAACCCTTTAAGTGCGTACAATGCGTAAAAGTTTCAAATTTAATTAATAAGACCAATACTATAGGATATACAATTTATTGAAAATGCTTACTGCCAAACCAATCTATCTCCCTACCAAGTTTTATCAAGAAATTTCACACGGAATCTATGCTTGGTAAAAAATGGGTTAAGAACACATCAAATATTATTAAGTTGCTATTTCAGAATTCCAAATAATTTCTGCTAGGTTTTCAGTTTTAAAAAGGTTTAAATTGCAATCAAATATTTTTTAAATTTCAAAAAAAAAAAAAATTAATAAAAAGCTAAAATTTATTTTCACGAAGTTTATGAAACTTTGTAATAAAATGATTAAGGTCTATGAAACATTTGTCATACATTTTTATGAAACTTTTCATCATATTTATGAAAACTTCATTAATATGAGATGACTATCGATTTATGAAACAATATCATCAATATGAAGGAACTTTTTTCCCTGAGTGTAATATCGGCAATATTCTAAGCTTCCATAATTTGTATTTAAAATATAATCATTATCTAATATAAATCATTAAAGACACTATAATACAATTTTACCAACCAACCATATCAGTTTTTTTTCAAATTTACAACATTTGAACTTTATGTAGTTTTTAATATAAAAAAAGAAACTCCTTTTTCAAAACAAAGTTCAAAAATTTTACTTTTAATGTTAAAACCACCTGTTTGACCTTAACACATGAACCTCCAAAAAAATTAAAAATAAAATTTAAAACGAAAACGAAAACCTGTTCCAGCCATACAAAATTACATTATAAAACACTTTCTATCAATATACCACCAATTTTTGGTTGAATATTTTTTTGTTGCCTCAAACACTTTATTGTGATTTTAAAAAACAATATGATTGTATGGTTTTCATTATGTTGGCAAAAATACATGAATATCTGCAATATAGACAGGCGAAAAATTTTCGCACGAGTCTTTTAACCACAAATGCAAACATTATTGTATGATATTCGATGGTAGTGTACACCAGAGTATTGTAATTTTTGTGGCCCGCTATTTTGAAAAGTGAAAGAAAAGGCGGCATTGTTTTCGCTGATGCACGTTGAGTGCTGTATAAAGTAGGAAAATAAAAATAAAAACAATTTTTAAAAATGAAAATAAAATTAAAAAAAAAATAAATGCATTACATAGTACCACAGTATAAATCAGAGTTTCTCAAATAAAGGGACCGATAATATTTATGTTTAAAAACTTACAAATTTTTAAAAGTATTTAAGTACTCTTCGGTTATAGTCACGTCGCTTATATTCCATTTAGCGTTGAGTCCACATTTTACGCTTTTACTGTCACCTTAAATGAAAGTTCATACAAAATGTGTACGATATAGTTCCATATAATAACATTTGACATACAGTAGAGAGCAAAAAAGAAATGCAACGCTGAGTCTTTATATCGTGTGTGTGCTCATAACTGCATCCAATGAGTATGTTACTTTGGTTTTTATTTTGTATTTAAAAATCTGCTGCTTAAAACTAATTTTTCAGTACAGTTGGAGTAAATTTCCTAAACCGGTGTTGAAAATTCCAGAAAAAAACTTTTTTTATTTAAAAATAATAAAATAGTTATTCGAAAATTTAAGAAAAATGTTCTACTTAAACATTATTTTGTTTTGAAAAGTACACAAATATGCTAAATAATAATATTTTTTTTATCAAAAATATGCTTTTAAGATCAAAATAAGTAAAAATATGCTATTACCCAGCAAAAACATGGTAATGACTACTTATTATTTTATACATTACTTGCTGAGTACTTATTACGTTCTGCATTCCTTTAAATAATAAAATAATAGGTTACCGATAAGAAACTTATAATGCATTACTCTCATACAAAAAATAATGGGTGAAATAAAATAGGTTACTCATCTTATTACTTCCAGGCAAAATATAATGATACAACAATTTTCGAAAATCTATTTTTAGACTCATTATAATTTGTATTTTTGTAAGCTATAGGGCCTTACCCTTAGTTAGTTTTGGTATATTTTGAACATATTTATATAGATAAAAAAATTTGAAACTATAATATATTATATGAGTCGGTGGCTCAGGGTAAAAAGCAGTCGCCTTTAAATCAGATGAAGGGATCCATTATTGGCACTATTATGTTTAAAAAAGAATTGATAACATATTTTTTCAAATTCTTAAGTTTTTTTTAAATCTATTTTTATACCTATTTTTTTCCTTCTGGTATGGGCTTATTATTCATACCATTGTATACAAATAGGTTACCGATTATAATTCATATATACGTAAGGCTGCCAGTAATGCAGAACTTATTACTTTTTGGACATTTCATATAAAAAAAGTTGGACTTGCCATGTAAAGATTAATACGTCCAAACCTTCGCGTTTAGATTACTAAAGCTATGTACAGACGATTGTCAGATCTTACAATATTGTCAGAAAAATGTTCAGAAAATGTCTAATAACAGTGTGAACTTACAACTTTTGTCTTGCAACATTGTCAGAAAAAGCATTGCCTGTAAATTGTAAGACAATAATATTGTCAGACATCTGGCATTCGTGTGAATACCCTACGTTGCCATTGTCAGATAATTGCAAGACATTGTAAACTATTTTTTATTGGCAGATGTGTTTAAATTAATGCATCTGTCAATGGCAGTATTGTCACAGAAATATTTCTATTGGCGGCACTGTCCATAAATAATGAAAAAAAACAAAAGTTCATATTAATAATATTAAAAATTAAAAGTGAAACAAAATAGGAAATCAAATTAAAAAAAAAATGGATGGCGACATTTCCATTAATGAAACCTGCGTCATAGATTGCAGCTATGAGCCAACTGACTTGATGTTTCGTACCCAGGTTCTAAAGCCGGGAAAACCCAACACCCAAACAAAGATCCTACAGCAAAAAGGTGGAATCCGTGTGGTCACACGAAAGTATTATCAAACTTATCGAGGAAGTTGAGGTACGGCGTCTGTACATAGCTTTAGAGCATAATACTATGCTCTAACAAATCGATGCCTGAATTCTTCATTTGTTCACAAACGTACAATTGTTCCACATACGTACATTTTTTAATACAGCCAGAAAACAGACTCGTTAGCAGCAACCGTATGTGTAACCAATCGAATGGTTCGTTTGTAGCTATCGAATTTTTTTGTAGTTATCACGGAATTTTTCTTGAGGCAACCGAAATTCTATTGTAGTGATAGAATTTCTGCTGTTTCAACCAAACGATGGCTATCACAACTGCAAAATTCAGAAGCAACAACCGAAGCATTCGATGTTCAACAAATATGGTTGCTACTACCGAGTCTGTTTTCTGTGTGTATGAATCGAGCTTTATGTTTTTAATTCCTAGGAACAAATAGCTTCAAGTTGAAATTTGAGAAAAGAAATGGCCGAATTTGGAAGGGACTGGGGAAAGAATAATCAGCATTTGGAGAATATTGTTTTTATAAAATGCACCTTAAATAAGTAGTCCTTCAGAAAACCCTAAATACAATATTCGTTTTAAAAGAAACTGTAAATGTGGACAAAATTTTTTAATTTTCAATTTAGAATTAATTTTTTTTGTCATAACTTTAGTTTTTATCCACCGATTATTCTCAAGTTTACCTTAATTAACAAAAACTTCGGAGTATAATTGAAATTGTGATGAAATTTGGAGGTTGAATTGGAGTTAAGATTATAACAAATTTTAATAATTTCAATAGCAATTTCTAAAAATAAACCTCGGCTGCATATTTGAGAAACTCTGGTTTAAATTTATGTTAACGAATATAAAAATCATACGTATAGAAAGATTCCCGTACTTAATGATTTGAGTAAAATATAGTTCATTGACTTTGAATAATGGGTGTGATTACAATAACGATCATCAACAAAATGATGTAAAATAATATTAAATCACTCAAATTGTTTTCATTGCTGATGCCTTTTAAACATAAAATCATGATGAATATAATTCCAATATTATTTTGAAAGGATTTGTGTACAGGAAAACTATGTACAATTTGTATATCGTGAATGACGATCAACAAAAAATTTGTTGCGGTTTTTAAAATTCCGTATATGATCTCATTTTATACGATAATTTTATATTTTATATCACTTGTGTCTTGCTCATCACAGTCTAGAGTTTGCTGTTCGGTTTTCACCGAAACCGAAACAGCGGGTTTTTAATCATTAAAACCAAAACCGAAAACCGACCAAAATAAGTCGTTTTTAATAAATACTTTAACCCATTGAAAAAAAAAATAAAATGTTTACTAGTTTTGAATAACAATTTTGGTCCGAGTACTTCATAATTTTTTTTTTTATTCAAAATATAAGGGCTTTTGTATTATATTCAAATTTATTACACCGCAATCCGCAAAAATTCACATGAAATCGGTCCAATTTTTTTTAAAACTTTGGTGTGAATAACTATTTGCTGCATAATTAGGGTGATCATTCGTACTGATTTTATCAGGTCATGTACTGATTTTTGGTTACGTGTACTGATGCAACAATCATGTATTAGTCTGTATTGATTTTTGTTTTTAAATTTGTACTAATTATACTAATTTTTAACGTAAAAAAACTCAAGTTTTGATCCATTTAAAACAAAGTTCTAAGAACTTGCGTGTTTTTCCATAACCAAAAGCATTCTGAATCAAATGCTTTTCTACATTAAAAAATTTGTAAACTGATGGAATCTGCATACAAATTTCTTGAAATCTGCATACTATATTCCAAATATAAATCTAAAGTGTGCGCACCGGTAGGCTAGTTGGTAGCGTGCTGGCTTATCAGTGCGGGGGTCATGGGTTCGATTCCCACCAGAGGCACTGGTCTTTTTTCGCTACAACGCGCCGAAGGCCATAGTATCTAGTGCTCGGTTAGGGTAATAGTATATAATTTGTAATTATTTGATAATTAATTAATAAAATTAAAAGAAAATAAAAAATAAATCTAAAGTTATTTTCTTTATGAAAAACTTCTTAGGATATGAGAATTCTTTGAAAAGAAACGATTGTTTAAATTAGTTTTCCATCTATACAAATTTTCTGATTCCAAAATTTTGTATACAAATTTGGGAATATTTTATATTTATAATCTCTGGATATTGTTGTAGGAAAAATTCCCCTTAATCTCTCTGTTTTTTAGAACTCGTCACAAAACAAAAATTTTAACTGATTTCATGTCAGAAAAAATGGTTACCCTATGTATAATATGTTATTTTTTGGTCGGCAAATTTATCTAAAAGAAATGATAATTTAAAACTATCTAAACTTTTTAGGTTATAAAATAAATTGAATGCCATCAATTGAAATTCAATAAATATCCAGTAAAAATTATTTAACTTTAATGCATATTTATTTATTTTTAGATTGTTTTTTTTTAATGTTACCAAAAAAAAAACCGAAAAATAACCGAAACCGCGTTTTTAGAAATTTTCAAAACCCGAATCCGCGGTTTCAAATTCTTCGGTTTTTAGCAAACTCTATCTTAGTCCGTTTTTTTTTCAAAAACAAAATGTTTCGTTTACATATTTTTTTCAATTAAATTATGCCAAACGCACTAGGGGTATAACTTTTTTTACGATAAATTTTTCGGATCGTTTTGAAACAAAACCGTATTGCAAGTAGTGAAATTTCTAAAATTGCATTTTTTCAAGTTTTTCCCACTAAAGTTGCATAAGTGAAATAAAATGACTGCAAAATACACTGCATTGCAAAACTATAATTACACATTAATTTCTCTAAATTTTGTAAGCTAAAAAAAAGTAAAAGAGTTTAACCCGCATAAATTTAAAACCAATGGAAAATTAATAATATTTAACAAAAAAAACAATTAATTTTTTTTTATTTTATTGTTTAAAAAGGACTAAGAAAATCAATTAGAGTTTCATAACTATAAATACACTTAACTTAACATGTATATCAAAATTTACAAAAATTTAAGAAAAATATTTTAAAGCAGCAGTTTTAATAATGCCTGAGGCACCAATATTTCTTCAAATGCTGTAATGTACTCAGAAGAATTCATTCTCTTGCTTGGAGATGCCAACTCAGCCATACCGTCGAAACAAAAAACGCCCTAAACCATTAAGGATCCGCCTCCGAAATGAATTTTTGAGAAATATCATGGTTCCTTACGTAAGTCTATCCAATAGCTATTAAAACTATCTGGAACATCAGGATTGACTTTGTTTTCATCAGAAAAAAAAACCCTTTTGAAGAAATTTATGTTTAAACAGTCCTACCAACAACAGCGATCATTGAATTACCTTTTACCAGTAGGTTTGTAAATTCCTTTGAGCGAGTTCAGTCAAGTAGTTTTTTGACGGGGTAATAACCTTCGCACATACATCAGCTTTTGGCGAGTAATTCTCTGGTAATGCTTTAAGAGCCAATTTATGGTTGATTTGGACACATTTACCTTACATTCATCAATTATCTGATTGAGACTCTTCATTGTGTTGCTGTTTTAGGGGTTTTTTTCAGGTCGCTTATTTATATTTATCATACCCACTCGGATTATTTGCAAAATTTGTGACAACCACATGTTAACGGTTTATTTTTCTAGTAATTGGCCGAAAACTTAGGCCATTTTTTAAATAAGCTGAAATGTTCCCTTTTTCCAAATCACTTACATTGGGGAGCATTTGGAAGTACTTTTTACAAATAAAGATTAAAGCCAAAAAATATTTGAAATTAAAACTAAAGTATACTTTTCTAAAGTTATAAATTACACTGAATTCAAATATGGTCTCTCAATCACTCTCCAACATCAAGCGTTCGACATATATTAACGGGAAAAGTGTCGTATTTGATGAAAATGCTCCGATCTTTCACATTCCTGGAAATATATTTTTTATAATACTTGTAACGGCACCTGAACACACTACTCTTGCCCCTTTTTTCAGTTTTTGAACTTTAAAGATATATTATTTTTACTTGAAGTTATCGTCGGTTGAACTTGATAATAAATTAGAAATTTGTAAAATTTTACACTGCGTGACTTTAAGAAACCTCAATTTCAATTAACAATATTTTCGTAAGGAAATAATTTATCTTAAAAATTCAAAAACTGAAAAAAGGGTAAGAGTAGTGTTTTCAGGTGCCGTTACAAGTATTATGAAAAAATTCACACCAGATTTAGATTTAGTATACCTTACACCTTAAGAAAATTATACTTTAGTTCTAGTGTGAAATATTTTTCGGCCTGAATCTTTTGGTGTAATAAGTACTTACATGTACTCACGAGTGCTCCACACTGTACCCAGTAAAATAGTAAAATCCAAATAACTGGTTGCAGAACAACTTATACTGTATTATAACAGGTTCTAATTTCTTTCTGCAACTGTTTCTTTTTATATGGAGTTTGTCCTATTTGCAATAGGTTCTTTTCCTCCAAACACAAACAGGTTGCTTTAGAACCGGTTCTAGAACCAGTTATAGAACTGGTTCTGGGATAGTGACACCTTACATTTCGAATCCGAGGAACCTGTTCTAGAACCGGTTCCATGTAACAGGTGGTAAAAGAAGTTGTTCTAGAACAGGTTCAGAGGTAATATGTTCTAAAAATTTTGCTGGGTGATGTGAACCACGCGGCATTTTATTACAAATTGATTAAAATTGCATAATTATCAAAAATAATTCTTTAATTTTTCTGTATTTGATATTGTTCCTTGTTTACCGTTATATATAATTATAGTTATGAAACACTAACAAAACATTATTACACAATTTTTCTCTTAACTCAATTAAGTAATCTCTGAAATTTTACACAATATGAGATTAGTTATCACACTCTTAAAAACTGTTATAATTTTACACAATATGAGATTAGTTATCACACTCTTAAAAACTGTTATAAGTTTTAAAAAATGTTTTTAATATTAAAAAAAAACGAAATTCATTTCGAATTATAGTTATGCAACGCACTGTATTTGTTAAAATACTTTTTAATAAATGTGCTCGTTGTTTTGCGAATTTTGATCCATATCACTAAATGAAAAAAGAATTTTATCGTAAAATTCTAAAGTTGGCTAGAGTCTAATTGCTTTGAAATTTTGACAAAATATTTATATCAAAGTTTTATTAAACAAAACAAAAATTTCCAAATTCAAAAAGGTTTATTCGGAAACTTTTTTGAAACTTTATGTTTTTTAATATTTTTGATAGTAAAAATTTTATATTTTGCAAAAAATGTCAAAAGTTATAACCCTAATACGCACTTAAAAATGTTCACATCATGTTTTTGTTTTTGTTTGTTTTATGGTTCTTTGTCTCTTTGTCCGTTAATTTAAATGTCTGTCATTTTAGCTCAGTCTGTGAAATGATATCATATTGAAATCGTATCATATTAATATTTCTATTATCGGGTACATACATATATTTTTTTTTAATTTCTACATTTTTCTTGGGGAGCAATTCATATGTTTGTGTTTTCAATTGGATTAAAATGTGTTTTGATTCTGTGGTTCTGTGGCTTTTCATATATTTATCCCTTCAAATGCAGTTTAACACATGTTTAATTATTTGATATGTAAACAATTTATAGTACTTAACACTTTATCATTATTTGAGATCATATCATATGATCATTGTTGCATCATTAGCGTCATCAAAAAACGAAAAAAAAAAAAAATTTGATATGTTAATTGAGAACAAAATGTTCCCAAAGTTGTGGGGATTGATATCGATGATTAATTTGTTTAAAATTTACGAAAATGTCAATGGGGTGAATAAATATGTTTAATTGTTTTGAAAATTATATTTAGATTTGTTTTTTTACTTAATCTAGAGCATTGAAAGCTACTTCATGGGATTTAGAAAACTTACAAATTAGATTTTGACTATGAAAACAGAAAAACTCTGACCAAATTAGTGTATTTCTTTAATATTTTTATTTAAAGAATTTGAAATATTATTATTCAAAGAATTTGAAATAAGGTTTAAAATTTTGAATCTTCTTAAACAAAGTTTTTCAGAAGTTATTGTATTTAATTTTAATTAGTTAAAATTTGTAAACTAAATTTAAGTCTGGTGCGTATTTGGTTTTGTTACGAGGGCGGATCAATAAGTCCGTTACTTATTTATTTTTTATTAATTAATAATAATATAATTACAAATTATATAATATTACCCTAACCGAGCACTAGCTACTATGGCCTTCGGCGCGTTGCAGCGAAAACAGACCAGTGCCTCTGGTGGGAATCGAACCCACGACACCCGCACTGATAAGCCAGCACGCTACCAACTAGCCTACCGGGGCGCACAAGTCCGTTACTTTTTAAATGAAACACAGGTTTTTTTGCAAAAAAAAAAAAATATTTTTCAACATAATCTAATTTTAGCTCAATACACTTAGTTCAACGTTTCACCAATTTTCGTATCCCTTCCAAAAAATAGGATTTTTCGAGGTCCATAAAATAGGCATTTGTTTGATCAATAATTTCAACGCTGTAGCTAAATCTCTTTCCACCGAGCCATTTCTTTAGGTTTGGAAATATGAAATAGTCACTGGGGGTTAAATCCGGAGAATATGGTGGATGAGTTACCAATTCGTAGCCCAATTCATGGAATTTTGCCATTGAGACTGCACACATGTGCATCCGTAAATTATCTTGATGAAAAAGAACTTTTTTCTTGGCCATATGGGGTAGTTTTTTTTTAAATCCTCGTTAAATCGGTCCAATAAGTTGGCATAATATTCGCCGTTTATTCTTTTTCTCTTTTGAAGGTAATCGATGTTGATTATCCCGCGTGCGTCCCGAAAAACTGTTGCCATCACCTTATTGACCGATAAACTTACCTTGGCCTTCTCCGGAGCCGGTTCACCCGGAGAAACCCATTGTTTAGACTGCTGCTTGGTCTCCGGAGTGTTGTAATGGACCCATGTTTCATCCACAGTTACAAAACGCCGCAAAAACTCATTCGAATTGCGATTAAACAACTCCAAATAATCCTTTGAAGTTGTCACACGATTACGTTTATGGTCAATTGAGAGCAAACGCTGCAGACAGCTTTCTTAAACCCAACTGATCATTTAAAATCGAAACCACACTGCCGTATGAAATGCCCATGGAATCAACAATCTCACGCACTTTTACTCTTCTTTTACACCATATCGTGGATTTTTTCGACATTTTCGGTTGTATTGACCTCAATTGGCCGTCCAGAACGTTTAGTGTCATTTGTGCGACTACAACGAAAGTCAGTAAGCCACTTTGCTTACCATTGAAATCGATGATGCAGAGTCCCCATAGTATTTATCAAGCTTTTCCTTGGTTTGATTGACGCTTTTTTTTCGCAAAAAATAATGTTTAATGAGCACTCGAAATTCACTTTTTTCCATTCTTAAAAAAAAAATCCACGAGGTTGTATGTTTTGAACAGCTGTTAAACGCAAAGTAAAAGACGAAACTTGCTCAAAAGTCTATTAACAGGTATTACTTGATGGGAGCAGTGTTGCATATCATATAACTACGAGGAAAGTTCGAAAAGTCACGGACTTATTGTTCCGCCCTCGTATTTCATATTTATTTCATATTTTTTAACTGCTAGTTCCATAACTTCTTAAAATTTAAGATATTTTACTAAAAAAAAATAAATTTTCTAATATTTCTTAGGAATATTTACCTGATTCATGAAAGGAAACTGGAAGAAAAACCCTTATTATTTTTGAGTTAATGACAAATTAATATGAACTTAAATCAAATAAATTTGCATTATTCGTAAGCAATTATATGCGCTTTAAGGAAAATTTTAAAAACTTAATTTTATTATGACGTAATTTTAATTCGTTCTGTTCGTACTTTTTTTGACTGTATTGCGAAAACTGATGTGCTACTTGAAGGACTCCGAATTCTTCTGATATATTGTAGTGTTTGCAGTCTGTTGCGAGTGCGCACAACATGCCAATCTTCTGGCATACGTGTACACTCAAAAAAAAAAGTTTGTAAAGCTAGCAAAAAATTTTGCTGAGTCAGCAAAATTTTAGTCAGGAGGATGCTTGCAAAAAAGTTGCTAATGTCAGCAAAATCTTTTGCTGAAAATCAGCGAGCTGATTTTTAGCAACAAAATTTGTAGATTCAGCAAAAGTTTTGCTAACACTTAGTAGATTAGAAATACAAAAGCCTTGCTAAAAATTAATAAATTTTTTGCTGAATTTTAGTAGACTGAAAAAAACGCAAAAAATTTGTAGAAAAATTGTAATTTAGTTAATTTGCTGAAAATCATAAAACATATTTTAGTGATTCTTTTAAAAATAATTAACTATAATAACGAAATATAAAAATTTTTATTTTCCACATTGACGACATGAATTTATTTAATATCTGAAAATATATAGAAATAAATATATATAACATAACAAAAATTGTCTTTCAATTACTTACATCAATGGTTGTCTAAATGATGCTATCGTTTAAATGATGATATCGCAACTGCCGAAGATAATTATAGAAACGAAATGAAAAAATAAACAAAAACAAACGAAACGAAAAAAACAACCCTTTTTGCAATAAGAAAAAGGAACCATAAAAAAATCTACCTAAGATGTGTGTCTTTGTCTTTCAATTTACTCTGTCTGTGTGTCTTTGTCTTTCAATTTACTCTGTCTACATTTCATTTTCCTCTTCTCTACTACATCTTGACATGCCGCGACATCTACTTCATTCTGCGTATATCTTACAATCTGGTTGTCGTCCACACTATTAATGTGCTTATCAGCACAATTTTTGTTTAGCGAAATTAATTAGTAAAACATTAGTATATTAGTAAAGCATTAGTATAAAACAGTTAAGTGCTGAATAAGTATAACAAAAATTTTAGCTGAAAACACGATTTTAGCAAAAAATTTTGCTAAAAAATAGTATACCTGATTTACAAGACGTTTTACTAACTTATTTTTTTGAGTGTATATCATGAGTTTAGTTGAGTTTTAATTAAGTTAATCTTATTTTACCCATTAAACAAACAAAAAAATAGTCAATTTTAAAAATATGTGATATAAATCAAATTAATTATTGTAATTTTTTTTAATTATTATTTTGTCATCATTTTAAATAATTTCCATTTTATAATTTGTTTAAACAAAGTCATACCTCTAAAGTTCAAACGGACTATGGTTCAAACTTATTTAATTCAATTATCAACCATTTATTTTATTACAACAACTATGATTTATTTTTTTGTTTTTTCAATTTTCCATTTCTTTTTAAACCATGACTCTTTTAATTAAGTAATTACAGTTTTCGTTTAATTTCATATTATTTTCTTAATGTTGTTTATGAATTTGTCTTGTAAATTATGTAAAATAAAATGAGTTTCTCTATTGAAAGTGAAATTAGTTTGTCGTTATTATGTTAATTGAAATTCTGAGTTGAATGTTTGCTAAATTGAAAGATAAAAAAAACAACTTCATTAACATATTACATTTGTGATGATGCTCAATTTAAATGATAATTAAAAAAAAAGAAACAGAATACAACAAATTAATGAGATGTTTTGGGCAATCTGAAAAATAACATCAAATAAGTACACTGAGGGTATTATGAAGGTAGAAATGAGGCTCTGTGCAATAACTCCCAGGTGAAAAAAGTCCCAAAAAAAAAAATGAAATAAGTCCCAAAAATTTTTCATACAAATTTGGGAGTAATTTCAAATGAAATAATACCCAGTTCTTTTGCAGTTATTTCATTTTTTTAGAAGATATTTCATTTTGGTTATTAGGTGTTATTTCATAATGCAGTATTTCCGAAATGAAATAAGTCCCAACAGAACTTAGCGTGGGTTTTATTTCATTTTATTTTCTTGTTCGGTTCATTTGCTGTGGGAGTTATTTAATTTTTAGTAGGAGTTATTTCATTTTCAAAAATTCATTATTTTTTTAATGTTATAATATTCTAAACGGTTTTTGGGCAATACGACACTGATTTGGACGAAATAACATTTTTTGTTGGGCGCTATGACGGTTTTTTGTTTGGCCAAAATAAATTCGGGCGCTATGACGGTAAAAAAAGGAAGTTATTGCCCAAAATCATAATTTTTTTTTTAATTTTTTTAAATGTCATACGACCTTAAATGTCAAGGCTGATTCATGAAATCAAACAAAAGAGTTTTAGGGAAACTTAAAAAAATTGCTTCAATTTTATTTTTTTCTGTCGCACGCAGAAAAAACTTTATTTCGCGTAGCCGCCTGCCGCGTTCTATGGAGGAAAAAAACCCTAAGAGCGGCCGAAGGCCGCCACACAGAAAAACTTGTTTTTACAAATCCAATGTCGAATCCATTGAAATCTTATTTTTAGCTTTGTCATTTAAACAGCTAATTGATTGTTTTTTATCTTTAATAAAAGAGTAGAGCATTGGCCTTCTGTTTATTTCTGAGTGGCGGCCTTCGGGCGCTCTTAGGGGTTTTTTTCCTCCGTAGAACGCGGCAGCCGGCTTCGCGAAATAAAGTTTTTTCTGCGTGCGACACAAAAGACATTACGTCTTATGACATTTAAAAAAAAAAAAAAAATTATGATTTTGGGCAATAACTTCTTTTTTTTACCGTCAAAAATTTTTTCAAAATAAAATGCCATAGCACCCAAAAAAAATTATTTGGATTTTCTGTCATTGATTTGGTCGTTATAACATATTAACAACCACAATTTTGGGGGATATGCGGACATTTGGGCAATATGTCATTTTGGTTTTTGGGCAATACGACTTTGGGGAATATAACGGTACGTCCTTACTTCATTTGTGTTGCATGGACTATTTTTGGGAGTTATTTAATTTTTATTCTTTGGAAATTATTTCATGATGAAATAACAACCAAAATCTAGGATTTGTTTCATTTTTGTTTTGGAAATTATTTCATTTTTTTATTATATATTTTACTTTTTCGAGACGGGACTTATTTCATTTTTTTAGAATTTATTTCATTGGAAGCTTTTACACTGGGACTTTTTGCACCTGCGACTTATTGTATAGAGCCTTGAAATGATAGTTAAAATAACTACAAATGTAATGAAAAAGGCGTCATAAGAACGACTAAAAATTTAGTAATTTAAACTACTAAAACACAACTACAAATGTAGTAAAAACAATCGGTCAAAATAACTTACGTATAATTAACAGCAGATTTGTGAAAACAATTACAACTAAAGTAAAAATAACTAACTACAATTAACTGCATAAACAGTTCAAATAACAAGTAATACTATTGAATTAACTAAAATAATGGTTAGCTATGAGGAATTTAAAAATGTTCGTCACTTTGAGGCAAAATATTTTCAACATTTTTTTTTTTGTGTATGTTTTAGCCGATGTTCAAGCATGCTAAATCCATTCGCGTTAATCATTTGTATTTAACGGCGCGGAATTATGGTGGTTTTAAGTATAAAGTTACATCAATTTATGGATTTCATTGTAAAGGGTTATTTTTTAGCAACTTTCTTTTTGGCAAGACTATTTTTGGCAGCTCATCTGTTTTCGTGTAACATGTTACTATTAAACATGTTCAGTTTGGTCTTTAACTTAACCATGAATCGACTTACAAACGAAAAAAGCTTGCAGATTATTAAAATTTATTATCAAAATCCATGCTCGGTTAAGAAAGTGCATCGTGCTCTTCTTCCAATTTGTGGTCTGTTTGAGCAACCTTCTGAGGCGGCTATTCGAAATTTTGTGACTAAATTTCGCACCAAGTTACATTATTGGACATTAAACCACCAACACTAGGGCGGGTCGATTTAAAAATCGCTTAACGTTCAAGGAAAATCGTATTCTAGGGATCAAAATAAGAAACTTTGCCGAAGGAACCATACTTCTTCTCCGGGTGACACGCTAGCAGATTAATGCATAAAACATCATTCTAGGTGACCGTTAAGGGGTTAAAATTTAAGTTGAAATAGGGCCTTTTTAGTCGTGTTTTTATAGCAAAATGTGCAAATCTCGGGATAGCCATAATTCAGAAAGTAGGAGGAGTCTTTCCAAGATTAGGGTCTCTATTTCTTCTCCGGAAGACGCTCTAGCAGATAAGTGTATAAATTATATTCGATTGGGTTGGATTCTTTTGGGGCACTCTAAATGGGTCAAAGTGGGATTTTTCAAAATTTTAAACTACGGGTCAAAAGTCGGGACATCAGAATTCGTTTTAGAGGTATGATTCCTTCGGCAAAGTTTCTTATTTTGATCCCTAGAATACGATTTTCCTTGAACGTTGAGCGTTTTTTTTTGCCTCCATACAAATCGACCCGGCCTAACCAACACGCATACGTAGAGCGCGGACAGAGGATAATATCGAAGCTGTATCCGCCAGTGAGCTAATATAAGTTAATTGAAAGAAACAAATTAATTTGATAAAACAAGCAAAATTTGTTAAATATTAGTATACAAAAAAACAATGAAACTATTTGAAATATTTTTAGATTTTTTTTAATGCGAATAAAAATCTGCCCTTCCGAAATCAGCAATCTACAATTTTTTACTATTATTTTCTACTGCTATTTGCATTTAAATTTAAGGTAAATATAGCAAATAAATATTTTCTGATATTACAGTTTGTGTTTTGCTGTTTATAGTCTACAAATATTTAGTAAAAGTTTTTGCTAATTTCAGTAAATTTGCTATTTTCAATTATCTAAAACTTAACTGGAATATAAATAAAATTTTGTAAAGTTTGTTTAACAAAAAACAAATGATCTTGAACTTGAATAATCTTGCTCACATCATAATTTATGATAAAAGATCGAAAAATAAACTTTTGGTTTTAATTTATTAAAACTTAAAAGTAAAATATTTGAAAATTGCAAAGTACGGCAAAAACTGATCTATGGTCCTAATTCTATAGTCAGAAACTGTTATTGTTTATTACTAAACACTAACAACACTGTGTACTATGGCTAGAGATTCTAGCCTTTACACAAACAACGATATTTGTTAGTTAAAGAAAAAAAAAAAAAAAGGTTTTAATTTTTTGAATTAGTTGGATGCTTCCGTGCTTTGTTTTTTAAACTTCTCATGAAGTTTAAAAAACACTACGGGTAAAGTGTTCATCTTTTGTCATCAGAAAATTATAGCTTTGGGTAAATCTTCTACCCCGTCCACATTGGTTCTCTGATGATTGTAGGTGACGCTACATGAAACATGTAAGGACCTGTCAGTGGATTAAAATCTGCATTAAGTTGCGGATGAAGAAATTTTTTGATTAATAAATATTGTTGCACGGTTTTTTGTTTAACAAAAAACAAATGATCTTGAACTTGAATAATCTTGCTCACATCATAATTTATGATAAAAGATCGAAAAATAAACTTTTGGTTTTAATTTATTAAAACTTAAAAGTAAAATATTAGTTAACAGTTTTATTTTTGCTGTTCTTATTTTATTGAATTTAACTAAATATTCTGCTAATTAAAACAGTTTTTTTCTGCAACGTCGTTTTTAACTAATTTTTAGAAGCTTTTTCTTCTATTTTTACTTTATTTGTATGAGTGTATTTCACTAGAGTCTGCTTTAGGGAAACAAATACAAAAATTTCTCAATGCCGCATCGTTCTATATATCTGCTGCAAAATGTCCAGCGGATCTTTAAAGTGTCTTTAATGAGTTAATATATTTTGAGAAGATGTGCGGTGTATTTTTGTTTCTGAACTTTTGATTTATCGTATATGACTTTTATTAGTTTTTTTTATTAAAAAATACAATTTATCCAAAAATATTAGGGGCAATTCACACGCTTTCCATCCCTGTCCACCCAAAGCTACTATTGCCCCCTACACTGAGAGAATTATCTGCATGAGATCAATGAATTTTTGCATTCAATCTATGAAGTGTCACTGGAATACGTCCATTAAAAGTTTTTATTAAATTAATACAGTTTTTTATAAAATTTAATAAAAAAATTAATTTTATTTATTAAAAATTTCATACGACTGATGAAAAAGTTTCATTAAAAATGGTTTCATTAAAACTAAGAAGCTTTTTCATAAATTTTAAGAAAATTGTCATTCATATTGTGAAGAAATCATCATTAGTTTAGGGAACGAATTTCATTACAACTCGTAAAATAAATTATCTCTGTGTATTGGTGATTCGAACCGTCAAATTATTGTAAATTCTCTTTTGAAAATTATATTTTGTATGATTAATACTGGGAAATAGTAGCATAGCTTTAAGCTTAATGATTCGATATGTCATTTTCAAAAAAGTATTCGCAATAATAGTAGATCCAACCATATCCACCATATTTACTATTTCCCAGTATAAATGATACGAAATGTCACTTTCAAAAGACAATTTACAATAATTTCTCAATTCCCCAGTAAAAACTGTTGTACCAAAGAATGATTCTAACTGAGCATTTTCATCGATGAATTTAACATTGGCTTGTCATAGGAAGGACTAATTCTTATAATGCTGCAAAATAACTTCCTAGAAATACATAGCGGGAAATTTACCAGTCACTGGTATGGTCACGTGACTAGAACTTTGTGTGCATGAACCTGTCCTAGTTTCGGTTCTGTTATATGAAAAAACCGGTACTTTTAACATGGGCTTGTCATAGGAGGTGACAATTTCCACCTTTTGAGCGAATTGAGATATATCGGAGAACTTGTCGAATATAACACATCACCGCAACAGAACGAGTTGAAAGTATCTAGTATGCAACTAGTCTCATGTTAGACATTATTTGATATGTAGGAGGACCAGTTTGAAATGAAATATTACGATACTGGTTTAAGCGTACAAATCACAGTACTCAAGAAAACTATTTAGTAAAACACTAGTTAAATATTAGTCGCAAAGCTATATGTTACGGACTTGTACAAAATTAATAATTTCGTGACATATCATTTAACTGCGATAAGCGAACAAGTTACAGGACAAAATAAAAGTAATTGGCATGTCACCTGCTACTTTTTATTCCGCATGTGCCATATTACGTACGGGTTACAAAAAGAATATGGACGGATCCAATCACTGAACTTTCCTAAAAAATTATGTCATATTACCTGTTTTTATAATATTGCGTAAGTTCCCAAAAACTAATTTTTTATTAAATAACAGAAACATGAATTATCTGACTGCTAAAAGAGAAACAAATAAAATGATTAAAAAGGCCAAATCCGTTTTTTATGCTGAAAAGTTTTCTTCCGCCATTGGCTCCAAAAGAACATGGCAAACGATACGTGAAGTTGGTATCGGCAAATCTACGAATCAAGAACCATGTTCGATTGATGCCGATACAATCAATAAAAAGTTTTTAAATGTTCCTATGGTTCAAGCAGATCAAAATTATTATGTCAATAATCATTCTAGTAACAATTCTGAATCTAACTTTTTTTCTTTTGCTGCAGTAGACCAATGTGACGTCTTATCTAGTATATTGTCTATAAAATCCAACTCTATAGGAGTGGACGGGATTAATCCAAAGTTTCTAAAGATTCTTTTACCTCAACTACTTCCAATAATAACATTTTTGTTTAACAAAATATTAACTTCAAGTTACTTTCCCTCGAATTGGAAAATAGCTAAAATCGTCCCAATACCCAAAGCTGGTTCTGATTATAGACCAATAGCCATTCTTCCATTTCTCTCTAAAGCATTTGAACGTATTATGCATAACCAAATTACTTATTTCTTGGATAACAATAACTTGCTAACAGATCGTCAATCTGGGTTCAGAAAGAAGCACAGTTGCATAACAGCCTTAGTTGATGTTACAGAGGAGATTAGGGAGAAACTTGATGATGGCAAGACTACATTTTTAATACTTTTAGATCATTCAAAAGCGTTTGATACCGTAGATCATAACATTCTTTGTTACAAACTTAATAACTTTTTCAATTTCTCTTCGACCGCTACTCAGTTATTGTCAACATACCTACGTAACAGATATCAGTATGTT
Source organism: Delia radicum (assembly GCA_021234595.1). NCBI lineage: Eukaryota > Metazoa > Arthropoda > Insecta > Diptera > Anthomyiidae > Delia > Delia radicum. Next base: position 128,507,478 of record CM037855.1, read on the forward strand.
GAAACTGCAATCCAAAAATCCAAGGCACTGCCTGTAACCAGAGGGGTACCTCAGGGGTCCATTGTTGGGCCACTATTATTCTCACTGTACTCTAATGACCTTCCAGGCATTTTAACAAATTGTAATGTAAGAATGTACGCGGATAACGTTCAACTTTATACCAGTTGTACTAATGCTTAATCGACCAGTGTATTATCTCTATTAATCAGCAACTACATCGTATTTATACGTGGGCAACCGCAAATGGTCTAGGAATAAATCCAAAAAAATCTAAATGCATAGTAATTCAAAAGCGACTTGCCAAACTAAGTATTATACCTAATATATTTATAAATAATCAAAAAATTGAAATAGTAAAATCTGCTAAGAATCTCGGAATATTTTTTAATGACACTCTTACGTGGTCGAACCACATTAACTATGCTTGTGGTCGCACTTTCTCTATGACTAGAACTCTTTGGCGAACCCAGCATTGTACACCTATTCGAATAAGAATGCTACTTGCCAAAACTTATCTGATGCCTGTTTTACTATATGGTTGTGAGCTTTTTGCTAAATGTGATGCAACTAGTAAAGGGAAATTGAACGTTGCATTTAACAATATAATCCGATACGTGTATGGACTTAATAGGCGTTCTAGTGTATCTTCCTTTTCATCTCAACTATATGGCCTTTCTTTAAATAATCTACTAAACATTAGAGTTTTAGTTTTTTTACATAAAATAATATATACCCACATACCTGATCATCTGTACAGCAAACTTGTTATTTCAGATATAAGCAGGGGAAAAAGACTTAGATCATTTAGATACAAAAGTTTAATTTCGGAGTGGCATTTCTACATATTCGCAGTATCTCTCTGGAATTCTATACCCCACAGCTCTCAACTTTTAAGTAACGCACGAAAATTTAAAGAAAATATTTTTAAACTGTTTTCGGCATAAGAAAATCAAACATAATTATTTGATAAATTAAATTATTTAAATTTATTTAAATTTTTTATTTAGTTTTTTTTTGTTTGTTCATCTTGTTTAATTTAAATTGTTTTTTGTTTTCCATATAAAAATTGTAATTAGTTGTTAAGTTATTAATTTTTCAAATCATCAGTTCCATACTGCAAAATAAGACTCTTAGTCTTGTGTATGGAGCAATTCAAATAAATAAATAAATAAAATAAAATTGTCCAAATGCTGTTTTTGAGCCAAACTCTTTGGTCGAACTCAATAATTTTATAATTTTCCATACTCTAACCTATGGGAAATTAAGACGAAGTGGAACCAATAACTTTATATGCAACGGGCCTGTCAATTTAACAAGGCAATGTCATCGAAGAGGAAAATTGATACCATGTAACATGTCACAGACCTAACCTGGGACATGTCCCCGACCGTTGCCTTTTAGAATAGTTTTGTGACATGGACTTTTGTCGCACATGCAATTATGATATGTGATAATTTCTACAGTTCTTTTTGAATCATTTCATTATTAGGTCCGATGTGTAACAGTCAATGGATTGGTTGTTTCTGCACCGATTGCCATTTTTTTATACATTCCAAATTATTTTGCACCAGTTCAGAGTTACTTCACAATTTCTACTGTTACATCCCTAGTTACTTTGGTCCGCTTTAGTGTTATGTTAGTTTTTTTTCGAGTTACATGATATATCATGAATAAACCAGCCAAAGTGTTGCCACCATTTAAATAATCACGTGGTTGGATATTTTGCTGAAATTGCCACTCTTTCATACACCAAAGTCTTCGTTTATACCAGTTTTGCGACGTGTCTCCTTTTCACGTATCACAGATTTGTCACTTCGGATGAATCGACCATTTCCCGTAGGGTATGTTATGCCTAAATAACTTCCAAAGAAGTTGTTTAGGCCGAAAACTTCCAAAGAATTATATTTGGAATGCTTTTTTCATATGACAAGCCAATGTTAATTCAATCAATGAAGATGTAAAATTAGAAGAGATAACATTTTTGCTGGGAAATATTAGATATGGGTGAATAGCATGTGAATTGCCCCTAATACTGCGTTCATATTGAACCCCAAAATAGGATTTTCGTTTTCTTACAAGTTTTCGATTGTCAATTTCCATACAAATTTTTAATCGAAAACTTGAAAAGAACAAAATTTCTTATTTTGGGGTTCAATATGAAATTAGTATTAATTAGAAATGTTTTCTTTCACAAGTCGATAAAAATTGTTAATATTTTTATTCATTTCGCTGAGTGAAATCTTATAAACAATAAACGTATGTTATTTAATTTAATTTAAAAACATTGAAATGGGAGCGCTCTCACTAAACACTATGTCTCTCTTATACAAAGTGTAGTGATAAATCATTTTACTCAATGGGGAAAATCTAAATGAGACTTTAGCAATAATGGTTTTAACAAACAAATGTTTGTTTTTTTTACCACAACTAATCTATTAATATATTTTGACACATTTTTTGCAAATAAAACGATAATTTTTTATTTTAGTCTGGCTAAATCTAGCAAAGTGTCACAAATAAACAAAATTAAATAAAAAATAGTCTGACATTGAATTAAAAATACTTTTGTTTTTACTGAAAATAACGGCCTATCAATAAAAGTCTTTTTTTATATTCGATATTTGGATCACCAAAGAATTTTGAATACATTTTTTTTTTAAATTTGAAGAAAAAAAATTACAATAGTACAATACCGATTTTGAATTGTTGGCTGGGTTATTGTTTGAAAAAAAAAAAAACTCCCAGATGACGTGTTTAAGAAATTTGACAATTGTCCGAAGATTTTCTGGAAATACAAGACAAGATCAGAATATGACAATAAATCAAGAATTTGTTAAAGAATTAAATAGTGTTGTACAGCAAGTACATCGAAGAAGTAGCCCCATGTAGGACTTTTGGAATCTGTTGAGTTAAAAATTCCATAAACTAACTTTATTTTAAAAATGTTTTTTCTTTCCAGACGCTATGAAGAAGATCCTGAAAATGCTTGGAATTGTGGTTCTTGGTTTGAATATTTACTGATCGTTATATTATCCACCATATTGCTGGTGGGTGTTCTGGTATTGACATTATTCTGGATAATATTCTATCGTGGCGGTTTTGCCTGGTCGGAAAATCCGGAATTACAATTTAATTTACATCCTGTTTTAATGGTAGCAGGATTTATAACATTTTCCGGATTTTGTAAGTATTTTTTTTAATTTTTTTTTTTTTTTTGAAATATTAAAATAAAATCTTAATTCATATTTATGCTATTCCATTACAGCCATTCTTTTATATCGTCTTTGCCGTTGTTTAAAACATATTTATGTTAAACTTGTTCACATGCTATTCCATGCCTGTGCCATACCATGTATTGCTTTGGGATTTTTATCCGTATTCGATTCGCACAATCTTTCCGAGCCTCCCAAGCCAAACTTCTATAGTTTGCACACATGGTTGGGTTTCGTGACAATGGGTATGTTTGTAATGCAATTTGTCATCGGTTTCTTCAGGTTGGTAGTATTATTTATTGGTAACAATTGTTACACATTTTTTTCCACTTCTTGATCTTTATAACTGATGATTTTTTTGGCATTCTTTTGTTTAGCTTTTTGGTTTTATTATGCTGTGAGAATCGCACTTATAATTGTCGCGCCACTATGGTGCCAATACATGCCAGTTTTGGTTTGGCCAACTTTATGATGGCTATTGCTACCTGTGTTACAGGTCTTGTGGAAAAAGAGCGTCAATTGGTGAATAATGCTGAAAATAATGTTATATTGAGGTATGTAAATTATGCTGTCAATAGAATAATAATATAACAGTAGATCTAAACCGACCATTTGAGACACTACGCCATTTTTACCATCAACCCACACTCAAAGGAAAAGCTTCATGAAGCTTTATAAAATGTTTCATTAACTTTCGTCCAATGTAACAAAAAAACTAAATCAATTTCATCATATTTATGAAATGTTCCACTATATATATATATGAACGATATTTTGTATTAGTAAAGATTTCATTATTTTTGTGTAGAAATGGTCATTATAATTCTAGTTGGTTATGAAATGTTTCATAAATATTAATGAAATTGTAACATTGGACGAAAATTGATGAAACTTATTTCTTTTTAATTTATAACGAGCTTTCAACCTCCGTATATTTACAAAAATAAAGCAAATCAAACATATTAGCTAGGTTGATACTAGTATTTCGATCTGGCTAAAGATCTCATCAGAACCCGAAGTTTTAGAAAAGCTATAGTCTCCAGAATAGGCAGAGCTTTAACAAAAAACCTATTAGTTATCAATTTTGCTCCATCCTTGTCTTTTTAGTAATCAAACACGTGGTTAGGGTATTTTCCTACGTGACGTTACTAAACTTTGAAGACTTTAATTTAATTTGTTTAGAATAATCTAAAACGGGCTTTCAAGGTCACTTCAAAACATAAAATAAAAGACTATTTATTTCATTTTTAAACTATCCGACGTTTCGCTGGGGAATTTTTCCAGCCAGAGGTTTTACTCTGGCTCAAGTAATATTTTTTACAGTTTTATTAGTTTTTGTCTTTAAATACATCGAGATTATTTGTATGTTATTTTTAGTTTATAACGAGCTTCCAACCTCCGTATATTTACAAAAATAAAGCAAACATGTTAGCAAGGTTGATACTAATATTATTTCGATCTGGCTAAATTCTGTTTTTCTCTGGCTAGAGTATACTACAAAAAATAAACTGTTCACTAATTTTTATGAATAATTTTGGTCACAGCCCTTTAAAAAATTTTTTTGTCAAAATTATAAGGTTTTTCATATTATGCTTGCTATTGAATCATGAATTTCAAAGAAGGCACAGTGGGGAAATTTTAACTTTTTTTTAGCAAATTTGCCTATAGCCCACAGCTTAAAACGGATTTGAAAAAAAAATAAAATTTGAAAAACAATTAAATAAATTTGAGATTGATTCGTGGGATACAAATGTATCTCAAATTTTACGTAGTTTTATTCTCTATTGATAATCGTTATCAAATTCGAGGTTATTTTGTATAAAAAAATTTGGTCTTTTATGGAGATGACTGTGAATATGCTGCTTCATCGACGTACATCTTTACAATATTCAAGAAATGCAATAAAAGGGCTGTTAAAAAGCAAAGAAAATTTAAGTTAATTTAAACCACAATTGCTTTCAAACCATTATTTTTGTGTTCTCGCTGTCAGTCTCACGTTATTTTCTGATATCTTTTATTTTATAACCATAAAATTGGCTATATCTCGGAAACTAAGCGAGATAGAGCAAAATGAACCAAAATCGTTACTCCGTACCTATTAAGAACTACTACTTATTAACTACTTATGTTTTCGGTAATAAATATGGACCTGCCTCTGGTCAGATCCGAAAAGACCTTTATAGCAGAAAATGTCTGTTGATTCAGCTTAAAAATTCATTTGATTTAGCTAAATTCTTAATTAATTTAACTACAATTGTCAACTCAAATTTAGTTCTACTAAAATTTAGGTTACCTAAATTTGGCAGACCGTGATTCTCAACTTCATTTCTATTTTATAATCATAAAATAGGCTGTATCTCGTAAATTAAGCGAGATAGAGCAAAATGGGCCAAAATCGTTACTCCGTACCTATTAAGAACTCTTTATTAACTACTTATGTTTTCGGTAATAAATATGGACCTGCCTCTGGTCAGATCCGAAAAGACCTTTTAGAAAATGTCTGTAGATTCAGCTTAAAAATTTGTTTGATTTAGCAGACCGTGATTCTCAACTTCATTGAAAATTCTGTTGGCGCAAATTCAGGTACTATTTTCTGTTGTCGTAGCTAAATTTTCAACTAATTGTACGGGCTTTTTTTATGAGTGTAAAGTTATTTTATTAGGTCATAAAATTGATTTAATGCCATTAATTAAATTTAAAAAATATCTTCTAAGAATTAGTAAATTTGTGTGCATGTTTAATTATTTTTAGAAATTTTTTAGTATTACAAAAAAAAACGAAAAATAACCGAAACCGCGGTTTTTCTTATATTCAAAAACCGAAAAGGCGGTTTAATTTTTTTTTTGGTTTCTAGAAAAGTCTAGTAATCTTTGTCGATAACAATCGGTTGCCATCCTTGTATTTTCCTGATATTTAGCAAACGGATTCTTACTTCTTACTTCTCGTGAGCATCAAGTAGAGTCAAAAGGCGACTCAGTTTTGAAGAGAACACACTACCCGTAAGGAACTAGTATCCGGAGTACTAGACCCACCCCGTTCGGTTAAGATAACGTATGAGATCACCGAATCCGACACGTGATATTACCGAGAGGTCGTCCAGTATATGGTCACCCAAGATCCGGAGTCGAATATTCTGCAGCGCCGGACAATCGCAGAGAAGATGCTCCACAGTCTCCTCCTCGCCCGGTATGCCGCAGCTGCGACAATGCGAACCGCGTACAATCCCAAGTCTAATGCCATGCCTACCAATCAGCCAGTGACCGGTCAGAACAGCCGTCAGCCTCGAGACATCCCTCCTGCTCCTGCTCAGGAGAGAGTTTGTACGCCCTAGGTCGTAGTTGGGCCACGTAAGTCTCGCGGTCCTACAGGTATCCAAATTATGCCACCTGTTCCCCGCCCTGCGAAAATAGTACCGGAAAATTTCCCCCTTAACAGTCCCCAGCGGTGCAGCGACTGACACCGATGTGGAGACGTTTAAGGCAGATCCTGCCCTTGCCAATTCGTCTGCCCTTTCATTACCGTAGGGGTCTCTGTGGCCGGGGACCCAAACTAGAGTAACTTGGGATAGACAGCTTAGCCTGGACAGTTCCTCCCTACACTGACCAACGAGAGCAGAGGATGTGACGTACGAGCTCAGGGACATTAAAGCCGCTTGGCTATCGGCGAAGATGCCCACTGTCCCTCGAGCCCCCCTTTCAGACAGGAGTCTGCAGGCTTCCCTGATAGCCAGAATTTCCGCCTGGAAAACAGTAGCGTGATCAGGTAGCCTGAAAGAACACCGCAAGTTACACTCACCCGAGAAGACCCCGGAGCCTACACCACAACTCATCTTTGAGCCGTCGGTATATACCCTGATGTCAAAACCAAAAGTTGGAGCCCCCATATCCCAATCCCGCCTGGAGAGAAAGCTAACCCGAAAAGGTCGGCAGAAATCCAATCTAGGATTAACATAGTCGGACTCAAATCCCACACGTGGGCGAAGTCCATCAAGAAGCCTAGCATGTCCATAGGTCCTGGACTTCCAGGAACCCGTTGCAGCAAGCCGCGCTGCGCTGCTAGAAGAAACCGCCATTATATGCAAATCAATAGGGATAATGTGAAGCATTACATTGAGAGCCTCCGAGGGGCAAGTTCTTATCGCGCCCGTGACCACAATGCAAGCAGAGCGCTGCACCCTATACAGACGATCCGTAACCACCCTCTTAGTGGTCGCAGTCCACCACACGATAGAGCCATATGTCACTATTGGACGCACAATAGCCATGTACATCCACAGCACCATTTTCGGACTCAAACCCCACCTTGAACCAAACATCCTCCTACAGGAGTAGAAGGCTACCGTTGCCTTCCTGACCCTGTGCTCGGTGTTAAGTCGCCATGATAGTTTAGAGTCCAAGATGATACCCAGATATTTCGCATGATCAGAGAGGGTGAGCTCACAGCCTTGCAGCCGCGGAGCTCTGAAGCCTAAATTGGACCGAGTGGTTAAAAGTACCAGTTCCGTTTTACCCGGATTCACTCCTAAGCCACAACTGGCTTAGGAGTACTTTTAAACGGCTATATTTTTACTGAATTAAAACAGTTCATTGTTTTAAAAACCATAAAATAACTTAACATCTCAACTACAATCGAAAATATATAGTTTAATATTATATTATCCAGAGTTGATAAAAATATTTGCTAGCGGTTTTTGATGCACTCATAGAAATAAACCTCTAAAAATAGCAGAAAAAGCTACGAAAAATTAATTAAAAATGACGTTACAGAAAAGACTGCTGAAATTAGCAGATTTTTTTTTTTTGCAAACTATTAATAAAATACGAACAGCAAAAATAAAACTGTCAACTTTACAAAATTTTAGTTATATTCGAGTTGAACTTTAGTTAATTCAAAATAGCACTTTACTCTGCTAAAATTACCAAAAAAACTTTTACTAAATATTTGTAGACTAAAAGCAAAAACTGTAATATCAACAATATATTTCCCAGCGCTTCCGGAAGGCATTATTTGATTACGAAGCGCTTCCAAAGCAAATAAAGAATATGTCTCTTTTAAGCAGGTAAAAATCGATTCTTTCATGTGCTCTTATAAGCAATAAATGCATGCCTTCTTAGGCAATAAGAAGCGTTTTTTTGTTTGTTGACAATATTAATGATTCATGGTATGCATACTTTATTGCTTCATTGTAAGCATTATTCACTGCTTCAAGGAAGGCGTTCTGAGAAGCATGGCAGAATGTCTTCCCTAATTGCTTTTCAGTATACAAGGCCGTGTAGCGCTATTTTTGGAAGCATACAAATGTAGTTAGTGCTTACCAAATCCAGGTTATTTTTTACTGGGTTGCTATATTTATCATAGATTTTGTAACATGCAAATAACGGTATATATTGATAAAATCAAAAGAAATTTTTTTTAAAATATTGTAGTTTGCTGATTTCAGAAGATCTGATTTGTATTCGGACTTAAAAAAATCTAAAAAACTTTAAAAGTTTTAAATTTTTATATAATTTTTTGTCTATTAGTTAATATTTAACAAATGTTTTGCTGATTTTAGCAGATTAATTTGTTACTTTCGATTAACTAAAATTTAGTTCAAATATAAATAAATATTTGTAGATTCAACAGATTTTGTACTAATTTGCGCTGATCTAAGGGAGATGACCTCTGTGTCTACTTTAAAGGGGTATTGCGGGAGGTGTGGAAATTTATTTTAGTTCAGCAGCTCTATAGTTAAAATGTGTTAATTATAATTACTCGCCCATAAGTAATTATAATTATTAGAGTTAAGGTAAAATAAAATAAAAAAGACAACACCAAATTAGTTTTATGTACAAAAGGCCCAGCAAAACTTTGGTAATGGGTGCGATAAAGTAATGCATTACCTTGTAATGTGTACTCCTTACCTGTATCATTATTTTCCAACAAGAAGTAATGAGTTACCGATAATTGAACACTCATGGATTACCTGGTAATGAGACCTTATTACATTTTACATTATTTCAAAACATAAAATAATGACTTACCGATCATCAATTACATAATGCATGAATTATAAATGTAAAGTAATTATTAATATATATTACTTTGTGATTTTTTGTAAGCATAATGGTAAGGTGTATATTTTTGATATCACGAACGAAAACAGGAAGCACAACAACTCATCTACATGTTAAGCAATAAAATATTGTATGTATCGATAGCTCAGTTGGTAGAGTTCTCGCCTAACTTATTGTTAAATACCAGAGACCCCAGGTTCGAATCCCAGCATGACCAAATTATTTATTTTATAAAAAGTTATTTATTTAATTAAAAAAAAAATATCTGTAAAAAAATTTTTTATGGTTTTTTTTTTAATGAAAATCTATTTATAGACACATTACTTTTTCCCACCATGTAACCATATAAGTAACCAGTTACTTTACCCACTACAAGGTAATGAGTTACTTTGAGGCTCATCGCCTGTAAAATTCATCAGTGAAGTAACGTGTAAAGTAATGTATGAAGCCCTATGGCGATACATTACTTTACCAATGATTTGGTAATGTGTGGTTTTGCTGGGGGGTTTATGTTTATTGAACATAAATGTGTGCTCACCGTCAAGAGTAAAAATCCAAGTGATTTTAAACTAGATCGGTTAGCTGCAGCTAACCTCGTTTTTTTTTATAAAACTTCAAAAACATCGATTTTTAATACAAATTTTAGAACTACAAATGTATCTTTTGTAATAGCGTAAATTCATTTTCTTAACTTAGGATACAAATATTCACAATAATTCAATATTTCGTTAAATATAAATGCAAATTCATAAAATAAAATGTATATTTTAAAACCAATTTAATATACTTTTATAAATTATTGTATAAAATAATTGTATTTTATACAGATTTGTTTTTGTAATTCTTATCTCACTAATATTTGAGCTTCTCAGTAGCTAATTAATCCAACTCTCTTAGAATAATTTTTGAGAAAATTAATAACAAAGTTTTCCAAAATTCCCTGCGCTAGATCAACTAAAATTTTTTTTTTTTATTTTATTAATTAATAATCATATAATTACAAATTATATACTATTACCCTAACCGAGCACTAGCTACTATGGCTCTGGTGGGAATAGAACCCACGACCCCGCACTGATAAGCTAGCACGCTACCAACTAGCCTACAGGGGAGCACTCAACTAAAAATTAAATATAACGATTTATAGTAAAATGTTTAATATATTTAACATTGCAACTCCATTAAAATTCAAAGCATCAAAATGCATTTCAAAAAATGCAATTTCATTTAAAATAGTTTTGACAGTAAAGTCTACAATTTTTTTTTTCGACAGTGTTTAAAAATAGACACTTAGCATATAAAATAAGGTCTCGATAGTTCCGATGAGATAAAAAACTCCTGAGATATCGCTGGTTAAAGTTCAACAAATGTTCAACATGTTATTGGATTTATCTCAATTGGCTTCTGAAAATGCTAAAATAATTTTCTGAGTAAAATTTTTTTAAGTTTTAGCATTTTTCTAAAATTTCTCAAAAATAGCTGTTTTTGCCAACTAAAAAGTAAATATTGGAAATTGTAGTAAATATTTTAAATTTCACGAATAGGTAATTATTTTAAACTTGAAAATATTTACAAGCTAAAAAAATGGATTTTGAAAATTCAATTGCATTAAAAATGCATAAGTACACTAATTATATAAACAAAGGGGACACACGCAAAAAGTAGACACTAGTGCAAAGAAAATGAGCCCTGGGTCGGTCAGATGTGATAAGAAATGGCTGAGATATAGCTGATCAAAGATAGACTAGTGTTGAATTTGTCTCAAATCTAAAATAATTTTCTGAGTAAATTTTTTCTAATTTTGTTATCTTTATGAAATTTCTCAAAACTATCTGTTTTTGAGAACTAAAAAGTTAATATTGGAAGTTGTAGTAAGGATTTCAAATTTTACTAATAAACGATTTTTTTATAGCTCGAAATATTGCCTTAGCTAAAAAATTGCAAAAATTCAATTGCATTAAAAATGCATTTATACATGAAATATATAAATTTAGGGGACATAGTCAAAAAACAGACGCTAGTACCAACAAAATGAGCCCTGGATTGTTCAGATGCGAAAAAAAATTACTGATATATACACTCACAATATTTTTTCCTTAAAGACTACTGAGTATACACATTAAATTAACTGATAATCAGTTAAAAACAGGACTACTTACTTTTCGTTTAAAACAATTGTATTTTTTAGTTTATTTTCAACTGTTGAAAAATTAACTGACAAAATACATAAAAGCAATAGATTGTTTTCGTTTACTTCAATACTCAATATAATATAACAAGTTTTTGTTTTAAATAGAAAATTTTAACTGAATATTTTAACTACTACGGAAAGTACGTTTTTTTGTTTATTGAATAACAGACAGAAAGTTAAAAAATATATTTCTTTGTTAACTTAACTGTATATTCCATTGAAACAACTTTACCGATTAAACTTTTAAATAACTGTTGATTTTTTATGGAAAAGTTCTTGTGAGTGTAGCTTATCAAAAATTACTAGTATTGGCTTTAGCTCAATTGGCTTTGGAATATAAAGGGTGGTTAAATTTCAAGGGCCGATGTTGATTTTGAATAAAACACAAACTATTTAGGAAATTATTGTAATTTTATTTTATTATGATATATTGGTATTACTCAATTATGTATGGAACAAAATATCGGCCAAATGGGCGCCGCGACCACGGCGGCACACCTCCATCCGATGGTCCAAATTTTCGATGACGCTGAGGCATAATGGAGGTTCTATGCCGTTAATGTGCCGAATTATCTCATCCTTTAGCTCTTGAATTGTTGCTGGCTTATCGACGTACACCTTTTCTTTCAAATAACCCCAAAGAAAAAAGTCCAACGGTGTCAAATCACATGATCTTGGCGGCCAATTGTTGCGCAAAAGAGCCATTGTTTCGTTAGCTGTGTTTCAAGTGGCACCGTCCTGCTGAAACCACATATCGTCAACATCCATATCTTCCAATTCGGGCCATAAAAAGTGCGTTATCATCTCACGATAGCGAACACCATTCACAGTAACTGCCTGACCGGCCTCATTTTGGAAAAAATACGGACCGATGATGCCGCCAGCCCATAAACCGCACCAAACAGTCACTCTTTGTGGGTGCATTGCTTTTTCGACAATCACTCTTGGATTCTCATTCGCCCAAATGCGGCAATTCTGTTTATTGACGAATCCACTGAGGTGAAAATGTGCCTCATCACTGAAGATGATTTTCTTCGAAAATTGATCATCCACTGTTGCCATTTCTTGCCACCATTCTGCCCATTCACGACGTTTGGAATTTTCAAGAGGCTTTAGTTCTTGAGCCAATTGCACCTTGTAAGCGTGTAAATGCAAGTCTTTATGCATAATGTTCATCAACGACGAGCGTGAGAGGTGCAATTGTTGGGCACGACGACGAGTTGAGGTGGACGGCTCTTCAGCCACACTATCGCGAACAGCAGCAATATTTTCTGCAGTACGAGCTGTACGAGCATGCACTGGTGTTCTCACATCTTCTACAGACCCGGTTTGCTCGAATTTTTCCACGATTTTTGCGATTGTACGCACATATGGACGATCAAATTGACCAAAAAAATCACGAAGTGCACGATATGCATTTTGATTTGAACGCCCATTTTCATAATAAGTCTGGATAACTTTAACACGTTGTTGGATTGTGTATCTCTCCATGGTTCAAATTGAGTAAGTCTGAAATAGAGAAATGTCAAATAAAATTCGGAAAAAACTTGGCGTTTAGGTGTGGTTCACATTCAACATCGGCCCTTACAATTTAACCACCCTTTATTAATAAAAAAATTGTTAAGTATAAAAAAAAGTACGTTTCAGGGGGTCATTTTAATGAAAAATGATTTTGTACAAAAAAAGTTTGTGGTAAATAGAGTAATCCTAAGCCTCCTTGGCCTCTGAGAATCTCATTTATAAAAAAATCTTCTAATTTTAGCAGTTTTTTCTGCAACGTAATTTTTTAACTAATTTTAAGTAGATTTAGCAAAAAATGTTACTTATTTTTTCTATCAGTGTAGAACTCTTTTCCAAAATTATTTAAAAATACTAATCCAGCAAACATGGCAATAATAATATTATTCCCCAATCGTATTGCCAAGAAGAAAAGTTTTATTGCGGAAACAATCGTATTCGTATTGCGAAAAAACATTTCCCGAATGCAATACTACACAGTAGTAAAGGGTCCGCCATCTAACGTTTTTTTTTCAATTAGTGCTTATTTCGTGAATGGTAACACTTAGCTCATGTCTGATTTGACAGATAATTAGTTTTATCCTTCCGCTGAACGAATATGGTTGTGTATACGCTTGAACAACGCTGGGAAATATTGCGACATTACTTTGAAAATAATGGTAATGTTGCAGAATGTGTGCGAGGAGTGGCCGTTACAGTCAATGGCGATCGTTATCGGCCATGTTGAATGAATTTTTGTTCACAAAAATTGAAGAGGAGGATATTGGCAACATTTGGTTTCAACAGGACGGCGCTACGTGCCACACAGCCGAAGCTACACTCGATGTTTTGCGCCCTGTTTTTGAAGATCGCACTATCGCCGCAGAGCTGATGTCGTTTGGCCACCTAGGAGCTGCGATTTGAGACCGTTGGACTATTATTTGTGGGGTGCCGTCAAAGATAAGTGTTACGCCAACAAGCCAGACCAAATTGACGCTTTAAAGGACAATATTCGTTAAGCCATTGGTGAAATACAGCTGCACACAATCGATAATGTGCTTAAAAATTGGACCGATCGTGTAGGCTACTGCATGGCCAGCCGAGGCAGCCATTTGAATGAAATTATTTTCCATTATTAACCGGAAGGATTGTACTTTCAAATAAAAAAATAAATTTTGGAAAATATTCAGTAGTTTTTTTTATAGCATTTTCAAAAAAAAAAAAAAGTTATTTGGCGGAGCCTTTACAAAGGCAATTCTTCTGGAAGATAAATGGGCAATATTTCTTTATTATTATCTAGAAGATATAAAAAAAGGACCAATATACCTTTTGGAAGATAAAAAGATGATTTAAATATGTTTTCAAACATTTTATATACTTTTATTATTTGTAATAAATAAATGTACTATAACTGATGAGTTACATTTTATTTTATTGCACGTGTTTGAAATTAATGACGTCATCAACCAGCCTTCCGTGGTTTTGAATTAATTTGCCATCTTTATATTCGGGAAAAACAGAAATTATGTTTTTATTTGCAAAATACAATTTAATAATTTAAATACATGTTAGCTTACATTTTTGAGATTTTATATACTAAAATTATCCCAAAATTTTATGTCTTTTGAGTTTTTTATATTTCTTCCATGAATTTTTTAAGTAAACAAAAAATATTTTTTAATATTTTTTTTTTTTAATATCGCCGATGTATCTTCTATCTGATAAAAAGAAGATTTGTTCAAAATATTACTTTGATTGTCGCCAAAATGATAAGTGAATGATACAATTATTGTGGTTTATCTTCCAATTGTTTATTGGGAAAAAGACTTCACTTTTATATTTTTGATTAGTATGTTGATGAGAATTTCTGAAACTTTATTTCTATCTCGTCAATTGTATATAATACACAAAAATCTTACTGATCGGATCATTGATTTTCCGAATATAGAAAATATATTAGAACATATTCAGATATGATTGAGAAGAATGTTATGTGGAAGGTCCACCTCAGGTGGATATTCAATACACGTTTTTTTGACCTTTTATTGCGCAATGAAAATGAAAATTATTCACATTCGAGGCCATACTCTATATTTTCATTTTCATTGCACAATTAAAGGTCGAAAAAACTGATTTTTTATTTTTTAATAAAAATTATATCAAACATTTATAAAAAACAAAGTACAGTCTAGTTTACTCCCCCTGTTTTGTTTATAAACGAAACAAAAAATAAAAAGGAGGAAAAAAACAAAAAACGTGTATTGAATATCCACCAAAACACACATAACGAACAAGTTTTGAATTTATTTTTGATCAATGGTTATAATCTTGGCATGGGATTGTTACCGCTTTCAAAACGTGTTCTGATAATGGGAGCCTAGAAAATTCCTGAAATAGATCTATCAACACATTCCTGAAAGTGTCAAATAATAAATTTGAAAACAAAAAACTCTATAGATTATTTGTTAGGACAATATCCTAATAAAGAAATATAGAGTATGGCTTCGAACTTGAATAATTTTCATTTTAATTGCACAATTAAAGGTCGAAAAAAACATAATTTTTAATAAAAATTATATCAAACTTGGAAAATCTTTTTTATAGCGGCCCAATCGTACGTTTAGGGGTTAAAAAGAGAGGACAATACATGTCTCAAATGTACGAAACTTTGGTATATTTGCAAACAACATACAGTACATTTTTTTAACTTCTGCACACAGAGAAATAAAGTGCCAACCGGATTGAATAGTGTATTTTAATGGTAAAAACTTACCAACATACTGAAATTCGTAATACCCGAATTTAAATCTTAGTAACCGAATTTCAGTTGGCAAATAGCAAATTTTTTTCTGTGTGTGAGTGGCAAAAACTAGATAAAAACGTAATGATGCTAGATTTTTTTAAATATTTTTATAAATCAATATTCAGGAGTATCTGAAGTTTTTAAAGTTTTGTTCTACCAAATTTAAGCGCGATTAACTTGTCTAAAGATAATCAGAATTAAACTTTAAACATAGACATTTCCATATAATTTTGATATTTATAAATATGGTCAAGCCCGAAACTTTGGTTATTGTGAGATAAGTTAGCAGGTCTTAGCTTCATTTTGCACAATGTCCCGTTAGCTACTAACTGGGCCTTTAACTGACACATTTGTAGTTGTTTCCCATATAAATTTTTAATTTAACTGTTTGTTAAATTTTAACTGGACATTTCATTTGTTTTTAACCACATTTGCAGTGTATTTACATTTGTGTATCTACAGTGTCTATCTAAATTTGCAGTGTATTTACCTGCATAGTATTCTAAGTGTACCATTTCTGGTGAATTTTGAAGAGCTATGTGATCAAAACGTATTCAATATGCATATCAAATTTCATATTTATAAGAGTACTTCAAATTTTTTATTTCATAAATTTGAGACAAGCTCCCATATTTATATGTAAAGGTCTACTTATTTTCACTTCGTAATGTGTATTTTTTAATAAGTTCTCCAATGATATAAAATATTATATACAAGAGACAAATACTTATAGTAAAAACTGTGTTTTTCTGGTACTTTCGCATACAAAATAGTACTTTATGCATTCTTGGATTTCCTGTTTGCCGTTCAGTTAAAACATATACAATATGCATATGAAAATTTTTAATTTTTTGAGTACATCGATAATTATTTTTAATATTCACAAAATTTAGACATGAAAAAAATAAGTTTTTACAAATCTCTTTCCATCGTCTCTAAAATCTCTTTCCATCGATACCAAATTTACTTATGGTTCCTTAAGAAAAAGTACCAAAAAAAATGCAAAAAACAAAAAAATTTGTACTTTTTGACCCCACTTTTTAGCCCCTAAACCTTCGAGATGACGCAAAAAAACCGAATATCCCAAAATTTCGTTGCCTGCAACATATCCGAATGTCTTTCAAAGCCTTGTAAGAAATTTACAGAATAAATTCTTTCAGATTTTGACTAAATTTTGATATGTGATAAAGGGTACTAAACTAACGAATACGCTAAATTCTCTATCGTACCAAATTTACTTTTAAGGGTTGAAAAGGTGAGGTCAGAAATGGCACCAGTTTTTTTGCGTTTTTTTTTTTATTAACATTTGTTCCAAAGCATCCATACAAAAATAGGTGAACACAGAAAAAAGTTTTGTTGCTCCAACAGTATTTTTTGCCAACAGAATTTTGATAGTCACAAGTACTATCTTAAAAATCTATAGTTGATTCGATAGTTGTAACCAAGTTTCTATTAGAATAATTAAAAAAATATTGTTGCACATGTAGACATTTTTAATTATCCCTATTGAATCCAATCGAATTTTAGATAAATACACCATTTCATATTTCATATTTAGAATATATGTTTTTGTATTTTTATTAATTTACACAAAACACACAAATTTAAATTTTTTACAAACTATAGTACATATAAAAGCAAAGATTTAAAGCAATTGTTTTCTAAAACTCTGTTTATTGCAATGAAATTAAATACTTTATAGTAGTAGTAAATGCTATAAAATTAAAGTCTGTGGAAAAAACCATTATTGGTGAAAGATTAAAGTTTTTGGGATGAATTTTAAGTTTCGATAAGAAAAATGCTTGTAATTCGCCCATAAAAAGATACATTTTAATCTGAGTGTACTGCTACAAAAGGTCCAAAATCTGTCATCACAATAAATTAATGTCTCTGAAACTAAATGGACAATTAAAGTTGAAAATTATAGTTTTTTCCGGAACAATTTTCCTTTAAAATTTCTGGAATTTTTTTAGCGACCGTTTACCCAAAACTGAGCTGTGATTTGTCTATGGAAATATGAAAAATATTTTGAAACAAACGTTTTATACAAGTCCTTAATTTAAGTACACTTTTTTTGGCGATTTTGTTTGTAAAATCTACAGAAATTGCAGAATTTCTCTAAGAAATTTTTTTAAGAACATTGACCAGAATCGGAACGGATTTCTTCAGAAAATTACTTTAAATTTTAAATTCTTCTGTAGTTTTAGGAAAATCATCACTTGTAAATCATCATCAGCAAAGAAATGCTATCAATCAGAAAATAGAGACACCTGTGATATATTTTCAGAATCCTCCAATTAAGTTCCAAACAAACTGCGGAAATTTCCTGTAAAATATGATTTATGTATTTCTATTTCTCATTCCAATATTTATAAATTACGAGGGCGGATCAATATTACTTTCAACGCAATCTCCTTTTAGCTCAATATACTTAGTTTCGCCAATTTTTGTATTCCTTCCAAAAAATGAGATTTTTCGAGGTCCATAAAATAGGCATTTCTTGGCCATATGAGGTCGTTTTTTTTTTTTGAATCCTAGTTAAATCGGTCCAATAAGTTGGCATAATATTCGCCGTTTATTGTTTTTTCCCTTTTGAAGGTAATCGATGTGGATTATTCAGCGTGCATCCCAAAAAACTGTTGCCATCACCTTATTGGCCACGATTACGTTTATGGTCAATTGAGAGCAAACGCGGCACCCATATTACAGACAGCTTTCTTAAACCCAACTGATCATTTAAAATCGAAACCACACTGCCATATGAAATGCCTATGGCATCAGCAATCTCACGCACTTTTACTCTTCGATCGGCCAACACCGTATCGTGGATTTTTTTGACATTTTCGGGTGTATTGACCTCAATTGGCCGTCCAGAACGTTAACGAAAGTGAGTAAACCACTTTTTACCATTGAAATCGATTGTGCAGAGTCCCCATAGTATTTATCAAGCTATTCCTTGTTTAATTGATGTTTTTTTTCGCAAGAAATAATGTTTTATTAGCACTCGAAATTCACTTTTTCCATTTTTGAAAAAGTGCACGAGGTTGTATGTTTTGAACAGCTGTTAAACGCAAAGTAAATGAGGGAACTTGCTCAAAATTTGACAGTAGTCTACTAACAGGTGGTACTTCATGGGAGCAGTGTTGCATTTCATATAACTACGAGGGAAGTTCGAAAAGTCACGGACTTGTTGGTCCGCCCTCGTATAAACGAATATCCAATACTCTTCTGGTGTATATTGATGTTTCACGAATG
This sequence comes from Delia radicum, assembly GCA_021234595.1. NCBI lineage: Eukaryota > Metazoa > Arthropoda > Insecta > Diptera > Anthomyiidae > Delia > Delia radicum. The sequence goes on from CM037855.1 coordinate 128,526,492, forward strand.
CTATAAATTTTTCGTATGTATTTAATCATAGAGTCTTATTTACATATTTTTGTAAAAAAGTGTTCTTGAACATTTTGTTTGTTTTATGAAATAAAATTTTTTTGTGTTATTTTTGTTATTTTTTGACATTTAAAAAAGCAAATGCTTTGGTTGCAAGTATAATTTTTTGTTTAGTTGAATAATATTTTTATATTCAGAGTCAACGAATAGGTTTAAGTGGCCGAAATATATTTTTAAGACGGTTGTAACCATTACGAATTATTGAATAAGAATTTATTTTTTGAATATAGTATGGGTAACAAATTGTTTGGGCAAAGCTATAATTTTTTTTTTTTTATAGTAATTAAATGTGCTAAAGTCCCAAAACTTATTTAACAAATTGTGAAAAGCAATCTGATGTAGGCGTGTCCCTATCCGGATTTCATTCCTGCCCAAGGAAATCTTCAGGGGACTTTGTTATTAGAGTTTCTAGAGATATTTGTTATGTTAAATCACAAACTCAATGAGAATTTCTTGTCCTCGTCTAGAAGCGAGATTCAAAATTTAAAATATCAAAGAAAAACCAAAACAACAACAAAAAATTGTCACAATTGGCTTTGTCATCTTCCAAATACTACTCTGTTTTTTTGACAGACCTAGCAATGTAGTGACGTTTATTCAAGTAAATCAACAATAGAAAATCATATGTTTTCTATTAGTGTCGGTTACATTTAAATTTGCACAAGCACCTGCATATTTGTTATTTAAATTTATTTTCATCGGGATAAACATTAACTGCATTTATAGTAATTAAATGTGCTAAAGTCCCAAAACTTATTTAACAAATTGTGAAAAGCAATCTGATGTAGGCGTGTCCCTATCCGGATTTCATTCCTGCCTAAGGAAATCTTCAGGGGACTTTGTTATTAGAGTTTCTAGAGATATTTGTTATGTTAAATCACAAACTCAATGAGAATTTCTTGTCCTCGTCTAATTTTTTTTGTTACCATTATTGCCATTTTATGACAAGAATAATTAATTTGCTTTAATTATATATAGAACGTACTTGCTATCGAATATGAATCAAATGGAAAGACTTTTAATGGTATTCATTGAATTCCAACTAATATTTTCCCTGTGTATTTTCAAGATCTATTCAACGATTTACTAAATATATTTAAAGGGGTATAAGTTTATGTCTTCTTCCTCCTAATTTTTTATTGCAATTATTATAACATGTTTGTTTTTCATTTCTTTTCAGCTCCCGCAATTCCGAAATTGAACATTATATTATGAATTCATTGGGCATAGTATTGGTTGCTTTGGGCATTATAGTTTCCGTAGCCGTGCGACGATCAAATGCTCCAGCCACTGCCAAAGTTTATGTAACTGAACGAATTTAAGTTCAACAAAAACAACAAAAAAGACATGATAAAAATAAATTTAAACCAAATTTTCCTTTTCCTCTACCAATTATACTTCTTATACCTCCATCACCACCCCATTGATCCGAGAGCTAATTAATTAATAAATAAATTTGTTTTTCTTTCTTTTTTATAGATATAAAAAAAAAAGATTTTTGTATTTTGTAATTGTGTTTTTTAATTGTATTTATAAATGAATTATTGTAATATTTTTTATGTTTTCTTAAAAAAAAAAAAAAATATATTAATACTATTTTATTTTTGGTTTTACTAAAAAATCATTCGTTTTCTAAAAATTGATTAATAATAAAAACAATAAAAAAATTAAAAATTAATTACCGCATATCTATAAAATTAAAAACGAATATTCATGAAATTATGCCAAAAATCGAAAAAAAAAACAAAAACATAAATATAGAAATCAAAATTTTTACATAAATTATAATCAAAAATAGTATACACTGAAAGAAATTTCCGTTTTTTTTTTTGCAATTAATTCATACATATTAAGTAGTGTAAAATGTATTTGTATGTGTTAATTTTTCTGAATCTCGATAAATCATTTATTATAAAATATTCATGTAGAAAAACCATTATATGAATCAGTTCAAAAATATTTTGAAAAATAAAATGCCACAAATTATTACTAATATTTAAGCAATAATTGTAGTTAATTTTTTCATCTTGATTTGTTTTTTTTTTATGTAAAACATACAATATACAACAAAAATATTTGCTAAGACATTATTAAAGAAAAACGAAATCGTAAAGGTTTATATACAATTATTAATAATAAACAATTATTTATTTTAAATGGAAATTTATGAAGTTTTATTTCAAAGATTAAAACTATTATGACCCAGCAAAAAATTTCCAAAAAGGTAAGCGGGTTTGTAATCAAGCATTTTGGGAAGAACGCATTCCTCACTAGATTACCTACTCGATTCTTTTAACAGGGTGTGAGACTGAAATACTTGATTCTTTAGAATTGATTATTTTTTTTACCGAAGAACCATTTACTTTATATACATTTTTTAATAAAGAAATAGTTCCATTGTAAAACTACGAAGTACTTACACAAAAAAAAAAAAAATAAATAGTTCACTAGAAAAAATAAGAAGTACTTTAAAAAAAAGAAGTAGTTCCATAAGTAAATTCAACTTTTACTCACACGTGATTCTCCTAAGTCACTCAAATATAACGATCAAAACTCATACGGAAATAAAATCCTAAAAAGTGAAACATCGAATTGTTATGATAACATGGGTTTGTCATAATTTTGGAGCTATAAACCACGAAAATATAAATTTTTCAAAAAAAAAGAACAACTCAAAATTGAAAAACAAAAATATGACTCACGCACAATCACCCTAGAAAAATTTTTTTTACACTCACTCACGATAACGTCAGTAATTTCAACTTTCATTCACAATTTTCTGCTCACGTGCGCTTCCCTAATTTATACCTAACCACAGTTTAACAAAATTGAGGCAACATGCAATTTATGTTTTTAGTATTATTTTCCTGCAAATAAAAATTTGTTTGAAAAAATATATGAGATAAATTCTTTAAAATTGTATAACTTCTTTTTTCAAAATTCGGAACCACTTCCAATAACGTCTTTTTATTAAGAAAAAGTATATAATTACCTCTTGAGTACAAAAAGTTATACATATAAGTTAATAACATTGTTATTTTCTTTTAAGTAAATAATTACTTTGTTATTGAGTTCATGCTTTCTGGTTTAAATTTAAAGAATTGATTACAATACTACTTGCTTTTTTGACTCTATCGTTGGAATGAGTTTGGTATTGCAGTTACTAAATTTGGCAATGAGATATGTAAGCAAGTGTGGGCATCACCTTCTTTTTGGAATGTGTAAGTTTTTCCTGGGGAGTTCTATCTAATAGCAAATTTACTTTACAATATAAATCCAGTTTTAAGTAGATTTTGAGGAAAATTCTGTCGTTAAAGGAATTTTAAAACATTTTACGCCTCACCGGCAGAGTCCCAAGCCGGCCGGTGCAAAGACGACGGCGCGCCGCCGCCGACAAATTTCTTAATTTTTTTCACCGCCGCCGTTTAAGACGACTGCACAAGCCGCCGGATTTTCTTTGCGCCACAATTTTTTTGTAATTGTTCCAATTATAGTCAACCACTTGTGTATATTTAAGTAAAAACATTTACAAGTGTGAGTTTTTTTCTTTCTTGGAAAAAAGTGCAGTTAGATTTTTTTTTTATATTAATTAAAAACCATATAATTACAAATTATATAAAATTACCCTAACCAAGCTCTTGCTACTATGGCTTTCGGCGCGTTTTAACAGACCAGTACCTCTGGTGGAAATCGAACCCACGACGCCCGCACTGTTAAGCCAGCACGCTAACAACTAGCATACCTGGTCGCACACCGTTATTTATCTTTGGGGAAAGTGTGAGAAAAAAGATATAAAAAAAGACACGCAGTAAAAAATATATATAAAAAAAAGACAATTTTAATATACTATTACTACTCTGGAAACTTCTGCTTTAAAAATATCTAGTTGTTTGGGTTGTAATACAGTTTCTTCATTTTTATTGTAAATGTCAGTCATTTGTAGAACAAATTAAGTTTTTACTAACCTTGTGGTTCATTTAAAAAAGCAAACCACATCAAATGACTGTTTTATGATTTTACATTAATTTTTTACTGTCGTTTTTTGTTATTTAAAAAAATAAAAAAAAATAATTGTTTGTTTATTTTTTACTAACATGTGTTTTATTTTTACTATAATTGTTAATAAGTTTTTGAACATTAAAAAACAAATCACAATGTTAGTTGAATTTACTGAAATGTAAGTCGTCCTTTCTTTTAGTGAAATTTCATTTGTTTTTAACTACATTTGCAGTGGGGTTTAAATAAATAGTATTCTAAGTGTACTACTTCACCAGACCTTTATAAACATACATATTTAATTCAGTTTTTAAATCTGATTGAATTATTATCGAATGATTCTATTTTTTTATAAAACTCAAAGAATCATAATAAGTTTTTTATTCTTTTAAAAGAGTCAAATTAGTTAATTAAATTTTAACAAAACTACAACCGAGCTCTACTTGTTTCCATATTTTTGGTTCATTCAAAAACGTATTACAATTACTACATGACAGTTGTTTCTGTAGTAACCAGTAGTAGTTGCTTTTAAATGCAGTTACAGTTTTTATATGAAAAATTACAAAACAAATATTTTTACAGTTATTTTAAAAATCAACCGAAGAAAAGTACTGTAATTTTCAACAGTTGCTTTAGTATTTTAGTAAACATCCACGCAGAAAATTGCTATCGGCACACTGTTGGCAAAGTGTCGGCGACGATCGGTTATGCGTTGGCAGAACGTGGGATAAACAGTCTTGACAGTATTGTCCTGTTACCCGATTGGTAATAGCGGCCAACCGTTGGTTTGAGCGAACTTACCACCGTTTGGTGCTTCTAAAATAGCTTAAATAAAATTATTTTTGAGAAATATGCACAATAAAACACATTTAAAAAGCAGCAAAATACAGTTTGGTCTTAGTACACCATATTAAAATGTGTGAAATATAATAAAATATAAAAAACTGCTTCTAATTGGTTGCAATAAAGGCAATTAATTTGGCAAAGTGTTTGACAGTAGTTGTACTTTTGGTAATATTTAACAGGGTGGGTTTTACAAAAATAGCAGTGGATTGCCAGTACTATTTTCTTGGTACGGTTGGCGAATTATACCTGGGCAACTACCGAAACAGTAAGTGTGCAGTTAACAGTCAATTGTTGTTAGTTATTTAAAAAAAGGTTATATCGAGTTTTTAAAAATTCTCATTTAGTTTTTATTTGCTTTTGTTGATATGTTCATAGTTTGCAAATAATAATTAGAAAATTTCAATGGATCTCCAATGCATTAAAACGTCATAACTGGAGTACGATTTGGAATTTTGACTTTGCATTTTAAGTAGAATATAGGAAAACGATAAAAATCGTAATTGCAAAAAAAAATATTTTTGTTTTATTAAAAAATATTTTTAAAACACCGAAAAAATTACTGTTAAATACAATAATTTTGAACAGTGTTTCAAAAAATTGTTAGTTGTTTTTACTAGATTTTATAATATAATAAATATAAAACACCGTTACCGAAATAACTGAAACCCCGTTATCCCTAAAATAACGTTATCGAAATAATTAAAACAACGTTACCGCTAAAATACCGATACCAAAATAAGTACAATACCGTTAACGCTAAAATACTGTTACCGAAATAACTGAAATATTGTTAACCCTAAAATATTGTTACCGAAATAAACGAAAATAGCGTTACCCATACCAATAACCGCATTGAATCGGTTACCATCCATGGTATTCATGCAGATCAAGAATATATCGCTCATTTACTGCAAGACTGTCATAAGTCAAAAAGTTGAGTTAATGATGCAGATTTATTAGTTATATCATGCTTTATATTGTGCAAAATTTTCATATTAATATCATGTATACTTTTCGAGATAGAGGATAATATATTTTATTTTTTTTTTTACCCACTTGGCGCAACCGTCCTTTTAACCCTTATCCTTTGTAAGTGGGTCAAAACCAAAAAAATCACTTTTATTTTGCTTTATCTTAAAAAGTTATTAATATATTTTTCTGAAACTTCGTGACTTTTAATCATTCGAGAAGATGTATAGAATCCAAAAAAAAAAAAATAATCCTATCACCTAACAGAGCGTCCGCATAAAAAAAGTACCGTATAAGGTGTAAGTGGGTCAAAATTGCCCAATACAAATTGCATGATAATTTTTACGTTTATATGTATTTCTACTTGTACATTCATTTATTTTATTTCAAATTATATAATATTTGAATTTAAATGAAATACACTTTGCAGTTTCGAATTTTTGAATAAAACTAAGTAGTCAGTTCAAATTTTTTCCAAATAATTTTTTTTTCATAAAAACTACTGTTATTTTAGAAATAGTAACTCAATTCAAGGAAATAATTTTTTACATTCATAGTCAAGTATGAATATTACTTTAGTCTGAATACAATTTCAAAGCGTGCGGTTGTTGTAAAAAAAATTAAAAAAATGTCGCGATTGAACGAAAATGATTTGTTATGTGAATCAGAAGATGATGAAATAGCTAACGATCTGTCAACAGATGAAGATGATGGTGTGATATCAGATATTGATTCCGTATATAATCCAAATGTAACAGATTTTAGTGAAAGTGATATTGATGAAACCAATGATAATGAAATCACAGAGAACTTTATCTCTAAAGACGGAAAATACGTTTGGACAGAACAGATTCCAAATTTAGATAATGCTGGAAGACGTGCAGTTGAAAACATTATGGATACTAAACCTGGACCAACTCTTTACGCAATTACGAGAATGACATCTATAGAATCCTCTTTCGATTTGCTTATGCCCAGGGAGATCGTTAAAATTATCATAGATATGACTAATTTAGAAGGTAAATTATAAATTTACATTGGAGTATGTTTTTTACAATTTAGGCGCTTCATATTTATTTTTGTAATTTAGGAGTTTCTGTATATGGTAAAAACTGGAAGCCAGTTGACGAGATATCAATGAAGGCGTATTTTGGTATTCTTTTGTTGGCTGGTGTATTTCGTTCACATGGTGAAGCTTTGGAAAATTTATGGAATGATCGAAACGGAAGACCTATTTTCAAAGCAACTATGCCTCTTTATAGATTTCAAAACATAACAAGAGTTATCCGTTTTGATAAAAAAACCGATAGAAATGAAAGACGCGCTCGTGATAAACTTGCTCCAATAAGAAACCATTGGGATCGATGGGAATATATTTTACGGAAACTGTATAATCCTGGTAAATGCGTAACAATTAGTTACATTTCGAGGAAGATGTCCCTTTAAACAATTTATACCGTAAAAACCCGGCAAATATGGGTTCAAAATTTGGACTCTTAGCGATTCGGACACTAATTATGCATGGTCAATGCAGATCTATACAGGTAAGGACAGAAATTGCCAACCAGAAAAAAATCAAGGACGTCGCGTAGTTTTGGATTTGGTAAAGGATTTAAAAGGTAGAAATGTAACCTGTGACAATTTTTTTACTTCCCATGAACTTGGAATTGAGCTGCTACAAAGAAAGATAATAGTCGTTGGTACCGTTCGAAAAAAACAAAACCTTTCTTCCACCTAAGTTCGCCGACCTAAAAGGAAAACCACAACATTACTCGCAATTCCTTTTTGATGTAACCAACAATACCACAATTGTGTCATATGTGCCTAAAAAGAATCGTTTGTCATTTTATTGAGTACATTACATCATAGCGCTGAAATTGTTTCTGATACCAAGAAACCCGAAATGATCCATTTTTACAACGGAACGAAGTCCGGCGTAGATACACTTGATCAATTAGTCCGCAACTATACTTGCAAGCATCGATCAAATAGGTGGCCACAATCCGTATTTTACAACATGTTGGACATTTCCGCATATAATGCTTTTGTTATCTATACTGCCATTGACGCTGAATGGAACTAACAAAAACACTTTCGACGTCGTCTTTTTTTGGAAGAATTAGGAAATGCCCTTGTCCATGATGAAATATCACGTCGTTCCATAATGCCGAGAAGCAGTTTTGCCAAGTCGACTGTACGAAGTTTGCAGAAGGAGGACAAAGTGGTTGACAAAAGCGCTCTAAAGAGGGGCCGATGCTATATATGCCCCCAACGTTCATCCAGTACAAAATATTCAAATAAATGTACTAACTGCAATAGTTTAATTTGCAAAAGCCATTCAAATGTAATATTTTCATGTGAAAACTGTAAAAATGATACATAATTTAATGTTTTTATAATAAATTACTATTGGGCAAAATTGACCCACTTACACCTTATACGTAATTTTTTTTTTACACAGGATAAGGGTTAAAAGAACATCTGACAAATGAGAGAAAATCGCCGTTATGCACGTGCATTTCTGTACATATTTTTTAATATTATTATTGTTTATGCTTTGTTATTTAGCTTCGTAGCTCGAAAGCGTCAGTTGGTGAAAGCAGTTCCGAGTATTTTAATTGCTTATTGAGTGCTTTGCGAATAGTGATTTTTTTTTTGTTTAAAAATTAATAGTTAAACAATAGAAAAATGGAAAGCTTGCGTAATGTTGTATTGCAGCGGAAAATGTACTGTCTTTGGACAGTACTTTTAAAAGGACAGCCGATTCCGGGAAATCTATAAAAATTTTAAGATCCATATAAATTTTTATGTTGCTAAATAAAAATTGGAGTTAAAAAAAAACAAAAAAAATCCGGCGCTATCTGGGTTAAAGTGGGTGCAAAGAGTATATATTTCATAGAGAAACTGAGCTACTTTCGGGTATCTCGATAATTAGATTAAGAGAAAAATACATTAAAACCCCCTATTTATAAAAAACTTGACCAAATAAATAGAGAAAGGGTCGAGCGAGGCAGATATGGATTGAAAACTTTAAACTCGTTTTCTGTGAAATCTTGTTTTTTTATTCCTGTCAGTCTTGCAGTAAATGAGCGATATATAGTTAATGGGGTCCCATAATATTTTAAAAAGAATTACAAACTTATGATGTGAGCAATATGATAAAAGATCGAAAAATAAACTTTTGATTATAATTGTCTAAAATTTAAAAGTCCCTAATGGACAATAGGATGGATGGTATAAAAAATTTTTTTTTCAGTATTTGTTACATTAAAGGTGAACAAAATCTTGAACTTTAATAATCTTGCTCCCATCATTATTTATGATAAGAGATCGAAAAATAAACTTTTGGTTTTAAGTAAAATATTTGAAAATTGCAGAGTACGGCAAAACTGACTTATGGTCCTAATGCTGTTGTCAGAAATTTAGAAAATTCAGAGGAAACGGAAAATAATGGTCTAAAAATATGCTATTGTGCAAAAAATTAAAAAAATTATATTTTTTTTACTAGAAATATGATTTTAAGAGCAAAATATGCAAAAACAATTGCTCCGAAATGGATATATATCTTAGATTTTTTTAATACGACGCACAGGAAAATACATGATGCACCATATTTCTAGTTGCCCTGGTCACAGCCAATAAATCGAAACCAATTTGTGTTCAAAAGTGACCAAATGTATCAATAAATCTCTAGGATTAAGATTTTACATTAAATCCTTACAATACCATTAAAAGTATGCTTTAAAATTGAGCTATGAATATATTAAAAATTAATGAATTGAAATCCGTAAAAACATTAATCACCCTTTATAAATAGGCCACATTTAATTTTTTTGTTCCTATTTAAAAAAAAAAAGTAGAAACGGTAATGACATGTCATTACTTTTCTCACTACCGGAATGACACCATCTAACTTTCTGCATTACTTTAATGCAAATAATAAGGATTTACTACTAACTAGTTAATTTTCGCATTACATATTTGAATACAAAGTAGCCACAAGTACTTATTTTTATCATTATTTTAAATATTAAGTAATGATCTGGAAATTTTTTAAAAATCAATTTTTAGACTCATTATATTTTCAACTCTAGTAAGTACATATATAACTACTTATATTTGATTTTTTGTAAACTGCAAAGTAATGACATTTTGTGTTAGCAAGTAATTTATGTTTTTATCTATCAAGTATAAAATGTCGAAATAGCTCAGATGGTAAAGCGCTTAACTGACAACCAACAAATTTAGTTTTTTTCATAATTAATTTTTAGACTCATTATTTTTGTCCATACTAGTAAGCATATAGGTAACCACATAATTTTTAATGCTATGTCATTATTTTTAGCGGCATCTCCATATAAAAGTATTTGGATTTGTAATGACAATTGTAAGTACTTGTCATTACCAAATATATATTAATATAACCACTTATATGATAATGCTTCCCTACACTGGGTATCTTATACTTTTAATATGGTTATTATAAGAAAACGGGAACTTAAAGGTCAATTTACAAACCGAAAGTAAAAAGTGCTCTATGGTGATATGTGCAAAAAAAAATCTAGCACTTTTTTCGCCCCATCTAGCATTTTCTAGCACTATTTTTTCAACGACCTAGCACTTTTCAACATTCTAAATATGGCAACACTTCTCTGTTGTTATCAAAAGCTATAAAATGTAACAAAAGAGAATAATCTTTTCCAATAGAAACTGTATACTCTCAAAAAAGCTTTTTGATATTCAAAAGGAAAAGTAATAGAATAATGAGAACTAACCTTCTTTCACATCCATTGCCTTTAAGTTGATTTTAACAATGCAAAAGAGAACAACTTTACCCCATACATATTTTTGTAGATTTACTCTCCAGCAAATTAACACTAGGATTTTTTATTAAACACACACATGCGTATTTATATTTTGCATGTATTGATAACACAATAAATATAAACAAATTTAAACAAATTTGCCATCATATATTTTTTTTTATTTCTCTTTTACTGCAGTTTCTTTTTTTATTTTTAATGCACCAATTTTTTCTCTATGAAACGAATGACTGATCAAAAGAAAATCACCGACCGGCCCGCAGACGCAACTTTATATGAAGTTAATATTAATATTAAGATATGACGCATTCTAGCCAAATGTAGCGATTTTAAAACCCCCCAAAATAACGCAACTCTTTTGTATATATGTATAGACTGGAGTACTTCATGTTGCCTGAGTCAAAACCCCATTGAGAATATTTGGGGAGTATTAACCCGTTGAGAAAACCGTCAATATAAAAGCGCTTTTCGTCCAAAAGAAGTAGTTATTGATGCGTGGAGATCTATAACAGAGGAACTGGTAGACAGTATGTCTGATCAAATTTTCGAGTTGATTCAAAAAAGCAAGTCTCACGCATTATTTAAACTGATGTCTTAAAATATTTTCTTAAACTTTTGTAAATTTTGATATATTAAGTGAAGTGTATTTATTGCATACATGAGACTAATTAATTAAATGGACTAATTAATTGATGATTTCATTACAATTTCATTGATATCAATTGTAATGAAATTATTTTCATTAGCATTTGTTTAATTAATGATAATGAGTTTCATTGATTTGATTTCATTGACTAATGGTGATGATTTAAAATTTCATTAAAATTAGTAATGAATTAATTAAACGAAGGAAATTGCAATTGACTGGACGCAAATATGCTAGGTTTGGGAAGTATGACGAAAGATTAATTTTTTATGAAAAAACAATTAATTGTTTACCCAAAAACGTACGTAAAAATAAAAATTTAATCACTTCGATAATAGAATGGAACATTGGTCCAAAATGGAACGATATGGAATGAAACGGGGAACGATTGGATTCGGAGCACTGTACACAATTGTGTTGTTGTACGTGAAAATAAAAATTTAATCATTCCGATAATAGAATGGAACATTGATCCAAAATAGAACGATATGGGGTGAAACGAGGAACGATTGGAATCGGAATACTGTACACATTTGTGTTGTCGGTACAGTGTTTTCTGTTAAGGTTTGCAAAAAGTTTGTCTGTTTTGCGATATCATGCTTAGTTTTCGAGATACAAGCCATTTTACAAAATATCGATATTTTAAAATGCCCAGTATCTCCAAAACTAAGTGAGATAAACCAAAACGGACAAAATTTTTCCTTCATAGGAGTATTAATAAACCCTTATAACATAAATAGGCTAAATCAGAGAGAGATAACGAGTGATCAAGTTTTTAACAAACAGCCACAGGATGATTTCATTATTTTACTTATATACGTGATAAATACAAACATAAACATGCAGTGGTGTTCAAAACATTTGCAACTGAAATCATGGTTTAGGTAATTATAATTTTGTTGATCAAAAAGATTTGTGGTATAAGTTTTTGTTTTTTTTTATTAAATTCAGTTATAGCATATTATTTTACAAATACAAAAAAATCATTCATAACTTCTCAAAAATAAAAAAAAGTAATTTTAACAAAATAAGTCGATAGTGCAGTGTTCACAACATTTGCAACTTTAAAAGTAATTAACAGGAAATACCAACAATGGTTTTAACGCTCAGTATTTTGTAGGGTAGCCATTATTTTTTATAACTTCTGAACACCTCTTAGGCATTGAGGCAATGAGCTTTTTAATATAATCGTCAGAAATTTCATTCCACTGCTTCTCCAACTCGACGAAAAGTTCATCACCATTTCGGAATACTTTATTGCCGATATTCCGTTTTGCAATCATCCACATGTTCTCAATCGGGTTGAGATCGGGAGATTGAGCCGGCCACGACATGATATTAATTTCATTTTCCTGCAGCCAAAACTTTTCAACCCCCGCCGTGTGTTTTGGGTCGTTGTCGTGCTGGAAGGTCCATGAGAGTGGCATTTCCTATTCAGCATAACTGAACTCAAAAGATCTCTATAGATTGTGGCCGTCATTGCGCTTGTAATGCGGTGAATTGGGACAATCCCATTTCCTGAAAAACACCCCCACACCATAATGTTTCCATCACCGTGCTTCACTGTGGCGGTTGTGTATCTGGGATTAAACTTTTCGCCTCATGGTCTTCGAACATTGGCTCTTCCATCTGATCCCCGGAGGTTGAATTTAGACTCATCTGACCACAATATATACAACGGAGTACTTTATAGAAATTTCTTTTTGGGAAAGTCCATTTTGAAAATCATTTAAAACTTTTGATTTAAAATCAGAATTGTATTTATTTCCTGCCATTTTTACAAAAATTATTCTTACGATGTTTATGCTTCCAACATTTTATTACAAGAACAATAATTATAATAAATTTGTTTAAAAAAATGTAACGGCCTGAACTTCATATTAAAAAGGAATGCGATTACCGTTACCATAAATGTTAGTATAAATTGTTTCGTTAAGAGTAAGAATAATTAGAGTTGCAAATGTTTTGAACACCTGCATTTTAAATACATCTATTATTATTAATTTTTTTGTTGTTTTAATTTAAGGGAATTAATTTTTTTTATTTGTTTAACATAAAACAATGTATGAAGAATATGTAAAAAATAAATTTTAGTAACTAAGTGTGATTTGAAGAAAATAAATCAATGAAAACAACAAATGCGATCTCAGTTCCAAATGTTTTGACCACTACTGTATGTTATCGGATAATAGAAAGTTAGTTCCTCGTTCCATTTCGTTTCCCGTATTCAGTGTTACAATTTACACACCATTTTTTTGTAAACAAATGCTTTTTTTGCTCAATTGTAATTAGTTTTTTAGGCATTAGTGTGATTTCATTAGCATTAGTTAAGTAATGCTAATGAAATTCCAATGCTAATGAAAAAATCCCAAGTATGATTTATAGTTATGAAAGACTAATTGATTTTGTTATACCTTTTTAAATAGTAAACTAAAAAGTAAATAAATTATTTTTTTTTGTTAAATATTATTAAGTTTCGTTTGGTTTTACGAAATTTAGTGAAATTAAAGTGTTATTATAGTTTTGCAACGGATTGTATTAGTTATAAACTTGTAAGGGTTAAATATTTCAAATGTGTTTTTCCATTTTTATAAAACGTCTGGTTCTTTAATAGCCGTGTTAAAAACCAATAATATGACTGTAACCGTCAATTGCTTTTTTTTTCAATCAACTTTCAAAGAAACAATATACATTGGCCATTATTTGTGAACGTTAGAATTGATATTTACTCAGAAAGTTTTATGGGTCGCTGATTGCGAATCTAAAATCAGAGTATCAATTATGTATCTTTTTTACGACACACGACAATGAAATGACACCTAAATCATTCTCGTTTTAACAGTTTAAATGAGATGAATAAATAAAATTAGTTCCAACTCCGAAACGATAATGATATAGGTGTCGTTTCACTGTCGTGAGTCGTAAAAAGGATACATAATTGATACTCTGATTTTAGATTCGCAATCAGCGACCCATAAAACTTTCCGAGTAAATATAAATTCTCCCGTTCACAAATAATGCTCAATGTATATTGTTTCTTTGAAAGTTGATTGAAAAAAAAGCAAATAACGGAAAATTTTGTTATTTTTGAACACAAATTTCGGAGGGAACCCATTAGCTGTGCTTCCTTGTAAGAGAGTTAAGATTTATATTTTCCCTCAATTACGGGCATTAGAAGGTTAATAATTTTCAAATGAATTTTATTTCCGTTATATTATATTTATATATAGCTTAATATGAGTCAGCCTGCTTTATGAGCCATCTAGTGCTGAAATGATTATTTTCGCGAGTATATGAGTCTCTCTGTAGACATCTTCAGGTAGCCAGTAGCAGCGAATAAAACTAAACAGGGTGGTTCTCATACAGTCCTATTATTGGTTTTTAACACGGCTATTAAAGAACCAGACGTTTTATGAAAATGGAAAAAAAAACACATTTGAAATATTTAACCCTTACAAGTTTATAACTAATACAATCCGTTGCAAAACTATAATAACACTTTAATTTCACTAAATTTCGTATGCGCTGTGCATACATATATATATATATGCATATGTATGCACAGCGCATCCTCTAGAGACATTTATTCATTCCCCCGCTTAGTTTAGGGATATTTGCTTACTTTGGGGACTGTCCCCAAAGTTTTCGCGCCTTTTCATACATCTAGCGTATGAGATGAGGACAGTTTTTTCGATACACCGCATATTTCGGGTACAATTTTGGCCATGTCCCTAAAGTATGCGCTACGCATACATATATATATATATATATATATATATATATATATATATATATATATATATAATGTCCCCTAAACTATACGGGGGAACGAATAAATGTCCCTAGAGTATGCGCTGTGCATACATATATATGTATATATATATTTATATATATGCACAGCGCATACTTTAGTAAGAAAATTATGTGAAAACTACAAAAGTTTGAATTCAAATAAAAATTTATTTAAATTGTGTTCACTAAAGCTGCTGCAAAGGATATCATACGTAATAAAAACAGAATGCTACGGTTTGTTTTCGATTATGCTTATTTTTTTAATTGCGTTAAAGCTATATTTTTAAGTTGTTAACCATGTTAAATTCTTATGCATTTTCGTCCATGGTTTTTAACACCGCAATTAAGGAAGCAGCCGTTTTGAAAAACTGCAAAAAATACAAATTTAAAATATTTAACCCTTGCATGCTTTTCAATAATATATTACCCATAAGTATAAGCTTAAGTCCAAATTGAAAAATATTCCTGTTATATTAGAACTTTTCTGGGAACGCAACATAATCATTTGTAACATTTTCTGTGTTTGATATGGTAACTGCGACCACTTAAATGTTGAAAAGATATTAGTGGCTACTAGAAGACTCTGAAAAAATATATAAATTTTAAATATGTGTTTTTACAAAGTTTCATTTTAAATAAAATCTCACCTGATCTTTAATCAATTGTCCACCATAACAATATAACATCAATTGCAATGCCACTGCTGCCAAAAATGTAAATGGATAGTATAACGACACTATGGAATTTTCCTTTCCCATAAAACGAAATGCCAAAAAACATATTTGTGAACAACTAATTATTGATTTAACAAATATTATTTCGCCAAATATTCCGTCGAGTTTTTGAGCCAATTCCAAAGTATGACAATGAAATTTTATATTTTCAATTATTTGAGAAGGTGAAGATTTGCCTTGATTTTGCGAAGCGGCTTTTTCAAAACGTTGTTTTAGTATGCGAAAGCGCATAAATATATTTGCCACTAACCATAGAAATAAAGAATCTACAGCTACCGAAGCATTCCATAGAAAATGTACAATCAGTACATTCCAAGCAAAAGCTCCTGTATAGCCCAATATATTGGCGGTATTCCAAACAAAACTAAAATTTCAAAAAAAAAAAAAAAAAAAATTAAATTTTTCATCATAAATACATTCACGAATTGTGGAATTTCTAAATCAGATTGTGAAGAATATAAGATGTTAAAATGTTAAACACACTCCATTCCACTGTTTATTTTAGTTTGGAAGCACCAAACACACTCTAAATAATCAAGGTTGTATTTAAGATATTTCCAGCTAGATCTAGCTATTTTTTTTTTCCATCTAGCTATACAAAAATAGCTAGATTGCATCTAGGCGGAAGATTTAGCCATTTTTAGCTATTTTTTCTTCTAAGCTGTTTTTAGTCACTTATTTTATTAAATATTTTTAAGACTTCGCTTTTTGTATTTCAGTGTCCCATTAAGATATTTTGCAGCAGGACTTCGTGTTTATTTCATCAAGCCATACAAATATACATTAGTACCAGGCCGGAAGATTATTGCCATTTTGGTCAGGTGTTTTTGAAAATTTAAAATGTTTAAGATTAAAAGACCTAAGAAAATTTCAATTCTTTCACTAATGTTGCCACCTTTTAAGGAACAAATTAAAAATATTGTAAATGAAAACCGTACTACTTTCAAGTTTTCTGTAAAATTATAAAACATAACACACATTTTCATTTATAACATGTTTATTTTTAAAAAGCAAACTTTTTATTTTATTGACGAAGGATACAAAACAAGTTTCATATACCGTCTCTCATTTTAAATTGGTCTGCTCCAAGCAATTGGTATACTAAAAATACCAAACAAAATCCGAATCACTCACTATTTGTTAAGATTCGGTTTATAAGCGAAATAATAAGACGATCGGTTTATTATTTTGCACACATATTCGGACAAACATGTAAACCCTGAAAAAAAAAAATCGTAAAAAATACTTTTTAAATTTCCCATTACACGATTTTAAAAATCTCAGTGTACAATAAGAGTCCGAAATACCCATAAAATATTTTTCAAGTGTTCTGAAATCACAGCTATATGACTATGTGATTTTCTTTGCCAATCAAGCCTCTTTCTGAGAGCACTTTTATGACTCATAAACGACTCCTACTAAATATGAGCATTATTAAAATCATCAGAATTTTTAAGCCATTTATGAATAATTTATAAGTCAAATGTAAGTGCTCAAAAAATTTTCAATTAAGCTCATAAATAAAAGTCAATTATGATTCATTTATGACTCAGAAATTTGAGCGCTTGGAAAATTATCACACTTTTCTCTTTTATGCATCATAATTTCTGAAATGCTCAGAAATTTGTTGACTGGGAATTATTTAAACATATTTTAATTGCAACTGCGGTTTTATGAAATTAACAACTGCAAGAACAAAAATTTAACAAATTTAAAAGCAATGCGATTTTTATTTTAAAATCTAGCTATTTTTTGCGTCGTACCTTTATAACAATCCATGCATAAAATAAGAAAAAAAAAATGCAAATTAAGCAAAATCGGTTCGGGCGCTCAAAAGTTATTAGTGACCACAAAATTTTCCATACAAATTTGTAAAATTTGGGAGCTATAATTTCATTATAGCATTAGCTGAATGAAATAATTGGCCATTCGTTATAAAAGTAATAATTTATATGGAAAACTGTTGAAGGAACAATTAAATAAAAACGCTATTACAGTTCGTTGTATCAGTGTTCGTTATAAACGTTATACGTTGTATGAAAAGCGTTACCATGGCACCAGTATTGTATTTATAACAGTTCGTTATATCTGTGTTCGTTATAAACGTTATACGATGTATGAAAAATGGTACCATAATCATTGGCACCTGGAAAAAGCTTCGATATAAGGTTATAACAGTTCGTTATATCTGTGTTCGTTATAAACGTTGTACTTTGTATGAAAAACGGTACCATAATCATTGGCACCCGGAAAAAGTTTCGTTATAAGGGATGTTTTTTTATAACAGTTTTAATTATAAATATATTCCAGTTGTTCCACTGTATTAAGCTATAATATTGAAACCCACAAACTATGCAATACCAGAGAACTTAAATCTTTAGAGAAGGTGTATTAGAAAGCTCACTTTTTTCGTGGTTTTTTAAGGGCAAAAATTCAAGTTTCAACTAAATTTATCTTAATCGCTAGATAGCGCTAGTGTTCGCGTGAACCAATGGGCTAAATTGTATTTTTTTTACGAAATGTATTAGAGTAGGACAGGAAAAGAACATGTGAGCAGCCGCATTTGGATAGGGGGAAACGAAAACCAAAAAATTGTTTGTTTGATGCCGGGAGTGTAGTAAACGCATAACATGTTTCTGGTCGAGGGGATATACATTAGAGCGACTCACCAAAAAAAGTGCTCGATGTACCCTCCTAAAAATGAACCTTGGACTTTTCTAAGATGATATTTAAAATATTTCGGCTCCAGCTTTGACCTCTCGTGAGCTGGACCATTTTGAAAATGGGTCTATTTTTGCATGTTTTGTTAATTTGAGAATCTGTTTCCTTACCAACATATACAATATGGGTATCATAAGAAAGTTTTTTTTAAGGCGCGTCCAATTTGTCCAAGGACATGTCCTTTTTTTAAGGATATTTGAATTTTTTGTTCGGGGTTGTTTGTAATAAAAATGCCAAATGAACATATTTTAATCTTCAGTCAATTTAATTAAATACGGGTCTCAGCTTTTTTTGAAATTCGCGCTAGTTGGCGTTTTGACAAAAAATCTAATAACAAAGTCCCCTGAAGATTTCCTTATGCAGGAATGAAATCCGGATAGGGACACGCCTACATCAGATTGCTTTTCACAATTTGTTAAATAAGTTTTGGGACTTTAGCACATTTAATTACTATAAATGCAATTAATGTTTATCCCGATGAAAATAAATTTAAATAACAAATATGCAGGTGCTTGTGCAAATTTAAATGTAACTGACACTAATAGAAAACATATGATTTTCTATTGTTGATTTACTTGAATAAACGTCACTACATTGCTAGGTCTGTCAAAAAAAACAGAGTAGTATTTGGAAGATGCCAAAGCCAATTGTGACAATTTTTTGTTGTTGTTTTTGTTTTTTCTTTGATATTTTAAATTTTGAATCTCGCTCCTAGACGAGGACAAGAAATTCTCATTGAGTTTGTGATTTAACATAACAAATATCTCTAGAAATTCTAATAACAAAGTCCCCTGAAGATTTCCTTAGGCAGGAATGAAATCCGGATAGGGACACGCCTACATCAGATTGCTTTTCACAATTTGTTAAATAAGTTTTGGGACTTTAGCACATTTAATTACTATAGAGGTAACTCTTCGTTTTAAATAGGGCAATATGGGTATCAAATTTTTTCTTTTGCCAAGTAAATCATCGTTATACGAAAATAATTTAAGTTTTTGCAAATTAGATGCATTTTACACGGTGCTCTGGAATATATATAAATGCAATTTTGTGGTGACTCTAATATGATAGCGGATTTAGTTTCTAGATCATGTATGGATGAAAATAGGTCTAAAGAAAGAAAAAAATACAAAAATATAAAATCAAAGTATGCTGTATGAAAAATTTCATGCATGAAAACAAAATTGTAAATTTAAGTTTATCAGGACCCAATATCGTTGGGTTTAAGCTAAAAAAAAAATTAAAAATTGGTCATTGTGTCGTGATTAAAATGCCTTTCGCGTTAGTTGAATTAAACCGAATTGGATTACCGACAAACCGCGATGTGATACAACATTTATTATTTTTGTAAAGAATATGCTAACACTTATTTTACTTTAATTTTGTTAAAATAAAATCAAAATTGAAATATAAAATATTTTATAAAAATACGCTTGCATAGTGTTTTCATTTGGAATAAAACTAAAAACATATTGTTTTACAATTCCAAAATACAGATAATTAGAGCATCTTAACTTTTTAAGAGGATTTTAAATATATTATACATTCGCAAGTCGTTTTTGATGACAGTTTTTTAAATAAAAACAATAAAATTTAATAACTTTTTTTAATTTGCAAAAAAAATATGCCTCCAAAAAGTCGTGGATCATTTTTTTTTTTTTTTTCTTTAGTCCTATTTTTATTCATACATGATCTAGAAACTAAATTTGATACCCATATTGCCCTATTTAAAACGAAGAGTTACCAACCGATTGCATTTTTGTCAAAACGCGAACAAGCACGAATTTCAAAAAAAGCTGATACCCGTATTTAATTAAATCGACTAAATATTAAAATATATTAATTTGGCATTTTTATTACAAACAACCCCGAACAAAAAATTCAAAACCCGTTTTTTTTACAGAATATCCTTAAAAAAAGGACATGGATGATCGTCCTTTGGCAAATTGTATATACAGTTGGACGCGCCTTAAAAAAAACCTTTCTTATGATACCCATATTGTATATGTTGGTAAGGAAACAGATTATTTTATTAACAAAACATTCAAAAATTGACCCTTTTTCAAAATGGTCCAGCTCACGAGAGGTCATAGCTAGAGCCGAAATATTTTAGATGTCATCATAAAAAATACCAACAACTTGAGTCGCTCTAATATACATATATGCAAATATGGATTTTTTTTTTTTTTATTTTTTTTATTTTATTAATTAATAATCATATAATTACAAATTATATCCTATTACCCTAACCGAGCACTAGCTACTATGGCTTTCGGCCGACAACAGACCAGTGCCTCTGGTGGGAATCGAACCTACGACCCCTGCACTGATAAGCCAACACGCTACCAACTAGCATAACATGTTTCTGGTCGAAGGGATATATATGCAAATTTGAACGATTTTTTTTTTATATTTTTTTTTCGGTTGTATTGCTTTTAAAATTTGTACCAATGAGGTGAGGATAAAAAAATGTTTCTAATTTAAGGAGGCGAGAAAGGATAGGTAATTTTTGTTGTTGTTTGTTGTTGTAGGAATGAGATGAAGGGATGTCAGAATTTTAATATTTGAATCGACGAGGGGATTGAAAAAGTGGGTAGGGGAAACAATTATTCGGGCATATTTTAAAATGTATTACTAATTACATTGATTTTCTTAAAAATTATGTGAATTTTGGTTTGGTTTTAAGCTACACTCAAATAAAAAAGTCTGTAAAGGTTACAGAAAAATCTGTAATTGTTTCAGATTGTTTTGCTAGTATTGGGCCAGCAGATCGTTTTGCTAATTTTAGCAAATATGTGACTGTATATAAATTAAAATATTAGTAAAATTTACTAAAATTTTAGTAAATTCTTAATGGAAATCGATTTGCTAAATTGACAAAATTTTGTACTAATAAAGGTTGTTTTTTATACAGATACAGAACTTTAAGTTGGCAACACTTTTTTAGCTGAATTCTATTTTGTCAGCTGTCAAGTGATTTAGGTTTAGTTTGGTTTGGCATTTGAACATGAATAGACTGACGCCTGAACAACGCTTCCAAACTGTGCAAATTTATTTTGAAAATCATGGTTCTGTTCGAAATACGTATCGAGCACTACGTCCATTTTACGGTCAACATAATCGTCCATCAGAGCAATTAATTCGATTAACTATGGAACGTTTTCGCACCACGTTTACTCGAAATGATAAAATGCATCCACAGAGACGTCGTACAGTGCGTACAGAAGAAGTCATTACTGCTGTAGCGCGTATCGTAGAGGAAGGTCCCAATCAGTTTATCCGTCAATGATGACCGCTATAGAGCCATGATTAGTGACTTTTTCGTTCATCAATTGAACAGCCATGATGTGCAGGAGCTGTGGTTTCAACAAGGCGGCTCAACATGTCACACAGCTCGTGCCACAATTGATTTATTGAAGGAACCATTTGGTAACTGCATAGTTTTACGTTTCGGACCCGTGAATTGGCCTCCAAGATCGTGCAATTTAACGCCGCTGGACTATTTTCTGTGCGGATATGTGAAGTCGTTAGTCTACGCCGATAAGCCCGAAACGATTGACCACTTGGAGGACAACATTTGAAGCGTTATTGCAAATATACGGCCACAGATGTTGGAAAAAGTCATCGAAAATTGGATCTACAGATTAGACTACGTCCGAGCCAGCCGTGGCGGTCATATGCCAGAAGTCATATTTAAATTATAATGCCAGAAGATTATCTTTCGAATAAAGTAAATTTCATGTCAATTTATAAAATTCATCTTTGTCTTATTTCATTTCAAAGTTCCGTACCTCTATAAAAAACACCCTTTATTAGTGAAATAAAAAAATTATAAATCAAATTAATTTACCTTGATTACAATTATTTTCACAATGTTTAGGAAACAGCTACGAAGCCATTTTTATAAACTCTTCATCGTATATATGAAAACTTCGTGAGAAATTATTTATGAAACATTTTCATCAATATAATTAAACTTTTTTCCCTGAGTGCAGTTAATATTTAAATACATAAATATAGTTTAATATTTTTCCCTTGTGTCTAGATCAAATAATTTTAAGCCTTAAAAAATATATTATTAGAATTTTTATTTGCTAATTTTAGCAAATCGGTCTTCAAAATATATTAAAATAATCCGTCAGAGTTCCCAAAAGGGATTTGGCTACGGCATAGTGAAATAATTTATAATTAACATATTTTTTTTTAAGAATTTTAAAAAGCCAGTTTTTTAATATACATCAGGTTGAACCGCGAATTAAAAAAAAAATCATTTTATCTTCAAACAATTATTATTATCTTATCTTCAAACAAATATAATTATATATATTATTATTTTTATAATTTCATTTAAAGCACGACAACAGTAGCTTTAAAATAAGATATTAACGAATAGCATAGCTTCAATCAAAAGATATAAACGATTTTATACGACTACTGTTGTTAAATTTGCGATGTTTTCGAATATATGGACGTTTATATACGTCTACTTTTGTGAAATTTTTAAAAATATTTCATATTTATTTTGAAACGCGATTTTTCAAGATCCTCTGGGACTAGCTTTCCTAAACTAGCTATCATATACCAAGATTGGTTGAAATTGGAAAACGTGGAGGGAAACGATTGGTTGATCTTATATGTTTTTAGTCTATAGAAACTCCGAAAATACAATATTTTGTACAAAAACAATTTTGCAATGAAAATGAAAATTATTCAAGTTCGAGTTATTTCTTTATTAGGATATTGTCCTAGAGTTATTGTTTTCAAATTTATTAATTGACCACTTTCATGAAAGTGTTGATAGATCCATTTTGGGAATTTTTAGGTTCCCATCATCAGAACACGTTTTGAAAGAAGTGACAATCCCATGCAAAACATCAAATATTCATATAAACTAGTTTTCTCACTAAATGAGAACTAATATATGAGCTCGAAGTTAAAGATTATCACCATTGATCAAAAATAAATGGAAAACTTGTTTGTTATGTGCACCCTCTACCTTTTGGAAGATATATAATAAACGCTTTTAGTTTTTTTCTCTTTTTGGTTTGTTTAAAAACAAGATGTAAAGGGGGAGTAAACAAGGCTGTACTTTGTCTTTTATACAAGTTTGATATAATTTTTATTAAAAATAAAAATTATGTTTTTTCGACCTTTAATTGTGTAATGAGAATTATTTAAGTTCGAATACTCTATTGTTCTATAGATTATTTGTTAGGACAATATCCTTATAAATAAATAAAGAGTATGGCCTCGAACTTGAATAATATTCATTTTCATTCACAATTAAAGGTCGAAAACATATTTTTTTTTTTTTTTTAAATTATATCAAACAATTTTGGCATTAAAAAAAATGTAATTGAAATTTTTGTTGCTAAGTTTAGGAATATCAAAAAAAAAAATATGTTAAATCTTCAAAGATATTGTTTTATTTGAGCTAACTTTTAGTGCATTGAAATCTACCAATTAATCTGCTCAAATCAGTCAAAAACTTGATAACTATTGTAATCAAAAAAAACTTTTTGTGTGGATTTTTTTTATGGGTATAAAAATCTGCCGTTCAGAAATTAGTAGTCTACAAATGTTTAGCAAATGTTTTTTGAATTTTTTTTTTTTTTTTTTTTTTTTTTGAAAATTCGAAAATCTGTTAAAGTTGTGAACGTTAAAAATTTACATAAATGTTTTCTTACGTTGCTTTATGTGGTATTCCCAATTCCTCATCCAAGCCCTTCATATAAGTAAACAATTTTATAACTATTGGACGTAATAATCCACTTACTCCTGCAAAACCAACCGCTATAAAATAAAATTTACTTATTAACAAATTTGTCCCAGAAAACTTTTCAATAATAACCCATTCATCTCCGGTATCTGCAAATAAATATGAATTTTTAAAGTTTCCAACAATAAATTATACCAAAATATATTTCTTACCTTTTTCATTCCATTGCAAAATAGTTTGTATTAATTTTGCAATCTCTTTACGTTTATAGAAAAACATGGCAATTTTCCATACAGCAATTAGTAATTGATTTAACAGGGCTACTGCCAATGTAAATTCATTCATATCATCTAAATTTTTCAAAACAAAATCGATGGAGGCAATGGCAAATAAGAATGTTAATATATATAAGGAAAAACAGAGCAAAGGATGTTTAATGATTGTTCCATTATGACCCAAAGGATCTATGCCAATGACAGCAAATGTTAACTTTGGTATTATGAAATAGTTTTCATGTTTCGATTTTAAATCCTTAGACATCCTGAATGAAATATGTTTTAACTATTGTAATGTAAGTTTCAAAAGTTTTTGCTTTTTATAGGCAGCTAAATAATGTTTTTTTTTTTTTTGTTTTGTGTTAGAAGAAGGACACTTAAATATTCTGTTAATAACTTAATTTTATAAAGTTAATGTTAATAAATTATTTATACAGTTTTACATAAATTTTTGGTGGAAAATAAAAAAAAATTCTTTTCTGACATGCAAAATAGTATTAAATTAAAAATTTAAATTTAATATTTTTAAATATGTATTATCCCTCTAACTGGCAAACGATGTTTTGCAACGAAATTCTTACTATGTGCTCCACTCGAAAACAAATAATAAGTTTTTCAACAAAATTGTTTATCGTTGCCTAATTTAGGCGATATGAGCCAAAATATTTTAGGGTGCATTTTGAAAATTAAAGCATATAAAAGAGAAGTTTTGAACAAAAATTATTTCTCTTACCAATATATAACTACACTTCAAAAACTATTTTTTTTCTGCTCCTATTTAAGAAGATATCACGATTTTCGCTTTTTGGAAAAAGCGATATTAGGCGAAAAAGTATCAAAACTTCCATTTATATTGTTCAAACTTCAACGCTTTGCTATTAATACTTAATGTCTTCCTTCTGCCAAATTTCATAAAAATCAATCTATTAGTTTGTAAGTTAAGATGATGTCCTTTAGAGGAATCCTGATAAAATCCTGCAAGTCCTTGGACCAAAGTAAGGACTTATTATTAAAGATAAAGCTTCAATCTTACTTATATTTTATTATAAAGAGTATTTAGTCAACTTTAGTTGGATTTTTAGATTTTTGAAAACTACGTTTTTCAAAAATAATTATTTTTTGAAATTTTACGACATTTTGATTTTGCAGCTTTCTCGCTTCCAAACCGTGGACGGCACACGAAAATTTTTTTTGCAAAATATTTAGCACATTTAATTTTCTATATAATATATTACTAATTTCTAAGTATAAAACGCTCATTTGACGCATTTGTGGCAAATTTTATGAAGACTGCTCTGAGGCAGCCTTACCCGTTAGCGGGTTAAAAATATTTTAAATGTAGAGATGTGGTAAACATTTTACCCAGAAAAAAATCTTATATTCGCATACAAAATTTAATACTAATATTTCAATAAAAAAGTCTACATTAATCGTTATCATCTGAAGTTTGATATATATTTTCTCTTTTTTCATTTAAATCGTTCATTTAGCAATAACTACACTGCGTGACATCAAAAAAAATAATTGAGGTTCTGATCATCAATTCCACATATTTCGCAAACGCTGATTTCAATGGAGTACTTATTTTTCGATGTATGGTACAGTTATTCATCAAAATGACTTTAAAGCTGAATGAAAATTGGAAAATGAAAAACGGGTGCAGGTTCTCCAATTTAGTCCAAATATGATAGCAATATCCTTTTTTAACATCGCTACAAATGTTTACAAGACAGCAATAAATGTAAAAATTTCAATAATAGGAATTTTTTTTTACAGTTTTTTTGGGAATTGATTGATTGCCTTTAGTCCTATATCAATTGTTTTCTTTAATGAATAGAATAACGATGTACAGCTTAGTATTAAATTTCATTGCAATACATTAATTAACAAATATTCTATTGCAAAAGAAAAGTTTAACATTTGCACAAAAATTAAAAAAAAAAAAATTTGGATGTTATCCGAAAATTTTATCCGATTCGGTTGAAGGCTCCTTTATTCTATGCGTTCCGTGACATTTCTGTAATGTGCCGTTCCGGATAGATGTTTTGTGCGATTAGTCTGTTCCGTAATAGTAAACGACGTTCTGTGTGGGTAAACGATTATAA
Organism: Delia radicum; assembly: GCA_021234595.1. Lineage (NCBI taxonomy): Eukaryota > Metazoa > Arthropoda > Insecta > Diptera > Anthomyiidae > Delia > Delia radicum. The sequence continues at coordinate 128,553,178 of CM037855.1, forward strand.
TTATTGTTTAACTAGTTGCAAATATTTTAGTAATTTCTTTATCATAATGTGTCACAAAACCTTTTTTTATATTATTTTGTACAATTTGGCTTATAAAATTTAAAAAAAAAAATTCTGGTATTGGTTGTTTTGTTTTTTTTTTTTTGGTTTTGTGAGAGCAATCTGTTTTTAACAGGTTCGTCCGGCACGCAACGCTACATTACCGGCAAACTAACCATACAGACTCATGTTCATACATCAAAAATTAATCATCTGATTCGTCACGGAACTTATCCCGCAAACTAATTCAGCCTTGAAACTTGGCACATAATATTTGGATCTGGAAAAACTTTGCCATAGATCGAAAAAAAAAATCATGCCATTGAAATCAGCATACCTGAAATATATAGAATTATTAATTTTTAAAAGTTAAATTTTTGTACTCCTATGCTTTACTGGTAATCACATTTTAAATAAAAATTACTTACAATATTTGATTTAATTTTTTAATTCATCCTTTATTATCTGAGGAGTATCACAGAAACCTATTCTAACATATAAAATACATAATCAAAACTTAAAACTCCTTAAATTTATGTTTAAACTTTATAGTTTATAAAGTTTTTGGGCAATTTTTATTTTTACTTAAAACCAAACGATCCGGTTCTAAACCCAATTTCTTAAGGGCATCATCAATTTTTGTACGAACTTCAACGGGAAAATCACGGTTTCTGCCAAAAACCCAAATTTGATCGGAATAACCCAATGAACCTAAACTGCCACAAGACCATAAAATAGCAAAATTTTCATAATCGGTATATAAAACTTGATATTTTCCAGAACCGGGTAATAAACGGGCTATAACATCGGGGAAACGGGTGTTGAACTAGAAAAAAATAAATAATAAAAATATTATTTTGATTAGAAGTTTCAAAGAGAATTGATTTACATTCTTATAAATATTATAAAAATATATTAGAACTATTTTATAAATAAATTGAGATTTTGAAATTTTTTCTATGAAAGATTGTATCAAAATTGAGATATCGTCAAAAATTGCCATATTTTCTTGATATTTCATATTAAAAAATCGTTTAAAAATCAATAATTTTTGTATAAAAACTCATCTTAAACATACAGATTTAAAATTGCATTCATACCTTAAAATCCATTATAGATGATTTACGACTTTCAGGAGTTGCATAACCCAAATTGACCGAAGGATTTCCAGTTCTAAATTAAATGTATGTGTGAATTATTTAGACTTTTAGTGCGTTTATAAAGTATAGACTTACATTCTATTTATGGTTTTTATGGCAACTTCTAATTTAAAATTATTAAATTTAGATAATTCTTCTTTGTGTAACGGTTCGAAAGACAGGCTTGTGCAACCGGAAGCTATTTCGGGCAAATAAAAAGATCTTTCCACTTCATACCATTGACCCAGAACCTAAAATAGAAAAATAGAATAAAATATTAAATTACTATTGCAACTTTTTAATTATTTTCAAGGAGTTAAGTATCGATTTAGATTTTGATGCAAAATATTTTTCTAAAAATAATCTCACTTTTAAAAGGAAATAAATTAATTTTTTGACATCAGATTTTTAAAATTTAATTTAGCGTTGGATCCAACTACCACATTATATTTTTATTTAGATAATCATGATTATTTTAATAAATCTGCCATTTTGAGTTTTAAAAATCTAAAATCTTATTCTTTTTTGTAGCTGCCCCAAAATCTCCCCGGTCACAAGATTTAAGAAATTTCGATCACACAGAAAAAATTAAAAACCAGTTTTAATTACGAAATTGATAATTGATTTTGTGCCTATCACCCAAATTATATTATCAATTACCGTACATTATCAATTCTAATATTAACCGATTCAATCAAATATTTTTCTAAAAATATATTTCATTTTAATCAAATCTTTTATTAAAATATTAAATTAATAATTTTTTCTCAGTTTTGTATATAAAAAAAGTAAATCTGATTTGTTTTAAGTGACCATCAAAAATCCACTGATAAATAAAAGCCTTCTCGCTCAACGGATCTGCCATATTTAATTTTGATAATCTGATATTATATTCATATCGAATGACCCTAAAACAGGAGTGCCCAAAAGTTCCTTATGGAAGAGCAAACACCAATACATTTAAAGAAAAACTAATTTTTATTCAATATTTTTTGTTGTAAAAACCAATACATACAAAGAAAAAAGAAAAAAATATTTCAATGTTTACCAGCAAAGCATACGAAAGTGTTGTTGCTTTACGCTTGCGTGTATACAGTGAAGAACGACAAAAAAACTAATAAGACAAAGTTGTTTGTGTATTTCGTGTTGCTAGTGCTGAGCGCTCTATATGTGTATTAAAACACACAGCCTATAGCAAAGTGTTTTTACAAAAACAAATGAGCACCAAGCGCATAGGCCTTGGGCACCCCTGCCCTAAAACTTTCGAATATCGAATTTTTAGCAAACAGTACCTACCAATCAAAAAAGCAGTTCAAAACTTTTAAACTCAAAAATGTTATGAACTTTTTAAAAACTTTGCGAAATTTAATTATTTTTTTTTTTTTGGCAATTTTATTTCATAAAAAAATGGCTTAAAAACATACACACATATTTGCTAACTAGAATTCGGTTAATATGACTAAAATTCGGTTATTATGAATTTAAGACAGTTGGCACAACTTGATATTAGTTTTCACAACAAAGTTCGGTTGATTCAATAGAACTTTAGTTGCAACACCCAAAATTTTCAGAAATCTAATGTAGATATCGTTGTACTAAATGAATTCATAAAACTAATACCATTAATATATACTTTTCAATTCGGTTGGCACTTTATTTCTCTGTGTGTAGTGAAGGGTAGCATGAATGTTTTGTAAGACATTCGCAAGACATTTTTTTATACAACAACAATTTTTTTGCTCTAATAATATTATTTCTTGAAAATTATAAAAATATGTACAAAAATAAAGTATCCCATGAAAAATAATAAAACCTTTTTTTAGGTGAATTAGTCTGTTTTTTGCTATTTTAAGTAAAAATCGTCAAACCTGGCTTCACAGCACGCAAGGAATATTTATCAAAACATTCATGCTATCATTTAGTGTGTAGGGTATCAAATCTTCACTACGCACTAAAATGATAATGTGCAAAAAAGTAAAAAGAAATTGTTATACCCACATTTCGCTTTGTGACAACTAAGGCGCTGCAGCGCGCTGTACCAATTCCGCCAAAACGTACCTCAAACAAATGATTTTAATGAGGTTAATACTAAAACCGAAAAGGCATCAAAAAGATTTAAGATCTTTAAATTTTATGGAGCAATCCTAATTTTTATATCGGTAACCATATAAGTAACCAGTTACTTTACCCCCTACTAGGTAATGATTCCACTCATTACTTTTAGGCTCATCGCATGTAAAATTCATCAGTGAAGTATGGTGTATTGTAATGTGTGATACATTTCTTTATCCATTATTTGGTAATGTGTTGTTTTGCTGGGTAAGCCAATTTGATATTTGTTTCGAATTAAGATAATAAAAATTTTATTTTTCTTTCCGCTTAGAATTATGATAATGTGTCTTGTTTATATAAGAATCTAGGTAGATAAAGGATAAATATACTTTATAAAAATGCTGGGGTAAAATTTCACACCCTTCCAGGAGGGTAACTAGCGGTTCAAAAGTCTGCAAATTTACATAGTCGAAAAAATTGCACGAAAATGTTTCTGAAAAATTGGGGAGTGGAAATAGAGGAAAAAAATAGGAAAACTTTCTTGCTTACTAACAGTCTGAGATGTTCTCTATCGTACAAAAAATATTTACCAGTTTACGGCCACTCACCTGGGCTACAGGTATGATTTCGTAACATATCTACAAAAATTCGCTTTTTACAGTTTAATGAAATATCTTTGCTTGAAATATCGATTATTTCAAGTAAAAATAAAGAGTTTTACGTGAAAGATCATACAAAAATATTTTATTTAAAAAACATGGCGGAATTATTTTATATCAGTGGTTAATTCATAAGTACCAAGTATGGCAAGTCAAAAAAAAAAAAAATAAAAAAATTAAACCATATAACTTATAAAGCCTTAAAGATTGAATGTGTAAAGTTTCATCGATATTGGACAATGGAATCGGGGGTCAGGCATTAATGGGTTAATTTAGCTTTAATATGTTTTCCCAGCAAATTGACCAGATTTTAATGTTTAGAGCCTCGTCAAAAGCTAAAATCAATTTTGTTTGCATATTTTTGTAATATTCAACTCCTGCTTATTACAAAAATACCAAAAAGAAATCCATTACAGCCAGACTTGGGCGACGTCAATTACATTTCAAAATCATTCACATGTGAAATTTTTCTATATCTTTATTAAGATCAGTCCTACGGTCATAGTTGTGGGCTTAAACGCTTCCTTGCTAAATTTTAAGTTTTATCAACACCAGACATGGGACATAATACCAATATTTGTGTATTTAATTACAGGCCAATTACTTTCTTATGTACAATTACATGTAATTGGGTGTAATTGAGTAATTGCCCTGTAATTAAATACCCAGATGTTGTTATTAATCCCCATGTTTGGTATAAAAAATTTTACAAATTTATCAAAGAAGGTATTAGTGGTATAGAAAAATTTCACATGTGAATGATTGTGAAATGTAATTGACGTCGCCCAAGTCTGATTATAGCATTAAATTTACCATTTTTAATTATTTAACCCAAGTGCGTGCTAATGACTGTCTTACCCAATTTTAAGATTTTTCCATATAATAAAATTGTTCTTTCGCTAGGTTAATATGAAGTCAACAAATAATTGTATAAAAAAAAATTAAATTTGACCGATTTTGTCTCAGACTGCAGTCGTATCGAAAATGGAGATGGTAAAATTTTGTTTTAAAATATGTATACAATAATAGATGGATAGTATGATACAACATTTGTACCTATCCCAGCAAAACTTTGGTAATGGGTGCGATAAAGTAATGCATTACCTTGTAATGTATACTCCTTACCTGTATCATTATTTTATTTATTTTTTTATACTATAAATGTTTACGTGTAATGTTATGTGTAGTAATAAATATTTTAAATTCATTTCGATTAGATTTTATTAATTCTTCTTAGGTTTATGACTTTATTAAGTAAAATAATTTAATTTCAGTGGTTTAAATGTGAATATTAATTTATTCTAAAACATTATCATCAAATTGATAGTGTAATTTTTGAAGTTTATTTTTGTTTAATTTAAATGTAACAATTTTTTTAAACAAAATATGCAAAAAATAAATAAATTAAAAATTAAAAAAATAATACTTTGATTTTAACAAATGGCAAATTTCTGAAAAAAAAAATTGTCGTACTCTCTACGTTTCAATAGAAAGCAAAAATACTAATTTCTGTGAGAATTTGTTCACATAAGTATAAACAAATCTGCTAACTAAATAAGAATTACATGCCGGTTTAAATTCAATGCTAAAAACTTAAAGCTATGAAAATCATTTGATATGGCAACAACACTTTATCCAATTGTTTTTTTGCTTTTAGATAAATAAATTATTTTTATATAATTGAAAAATAATTCAATTAAAGAGCTATAAATCTTTAATTGAATTAAAAATGTTCGTTGTTGACGGAATTTTAGCAATTAATAAAACCCTTAATACAAATTAGAAAATTTAAATAATCAGCACTTTTAACTTCGCAGACATTTTTAAGAATTAATTAAGAATATTTTTGAAACTAATTTAAATATTTTGCAGTCAAAATTTTTTGTTAAAAAAGTCTGAGAATAGGGTAAACAAAATATATTTGCGAATCATAGAACTTGTGCTAAAATCGCATCGATTTGTTAGTGTATATTTTTGCATATTGTGCTATAAATGCATATTTTTGCGTATTTGGCTTTAAATGCATATTTTTATAGTATATTTTTACTTATTTTGCATTGAATGCATATTTTCATTGCATTTTTTGCTTAAAATGCATATTTTAGCTTTTCGTAAAAAAGTCACTTTTAGTTTAAAGTGATTTAAAGTGATTTAAACAACGTATGTAGAAAATATATGAATCAATACAAATTAAATTTCAAACATAAAAAATAATTAATTTAAAGCCCAGAAAAACTTTGGTAATGGGTGCGATGAAGTAATGCATTACCTTGTAATGTGTACTCCTTACCTGTATCATTATTTTCCAACAAGAAGTAATGAGTTAATTGATAATTGAACACTCATGGATTACCTTGTAATGAGACCTCATTACATTTTACATTACTTCAAAACATAAAATAATGACTTACCGATCATCAATTACATAATGCATGAATTATAAACGTAAAGTAATTATTAATATATATTTTTGAAAATCTATTTATAGACACATTACTTTGTGATTTTTTGTAAGCGTAATGGTAAGGTGTATATTTTGGATATCACGAACGAAAACACGAAGCACAACAACTCATCTACATGTTAAGCAATAAAATATTGTATGTATCGATAGCTCAGTTGGTAGAGTTCTCGCCTAACTAATTGTTAAATACCAGAGACCCCAGGTTCGAATCCCAGCATGACCAAGTTATTTATTTAATAAAAAAAAAGTTATTTATTTAATAAAAAAAAAGTTATTTATTTAATTGTAAAAAAAAATTTTTATGCATTTTTTCTATGAAAATCTATTTATAGACACATTACTTTTTCCCACCATGTAACCATATAAGTAACCAGTTACTTTACTCACTACAAGGTAAAGAGTTACTTTGAGGCTCATCGCCTGTAAAATTCATCAGTGAAGTAACGTGTAAAGTAATGCATGTATCCCTATGGCGATACATTACTTTACCCATGATTTGGTAATGTGTGGTTTTGCTGGGAGTGCCTTTCTTTTCACGGGTTTCTTTAGTTTTCTGCGAAATTATCAAAATCTCAGTTAAGACTTTTAGAAGAAAATTTCGAAGAAAATTAACATTGAAAGAAATAATAAGTGCATATTTTCATAGTTTTTAATGCATATTTTAAGATTTTTCATAAGCGCCTACAACAACTTTTTTTTGTGTATGAAGTTCCTGCCCCTGCTAATGACCCTTTACCATAAACATCTATGTGAGGGAGTGGTGGTAAGGTCGTTTACATTTAAAAGCGAAAACGTAAAAATGCCGGTAAACTAATTGTTAGTCATTAATATTAAAAAAAAAAAAAACAAAACAAAAAAATTGAAAACAAGTTTAAAATTTTAGTCAAAGATGACTATACAAAATATTTAAAAAAACTGCATAAATATAGTTCAAAGTCATTATCATAAGTCAAAAAAAAAAAAACTATAAAAAAATAGCATTAGCGTCTTTAATTGTTTTAAGCTAAGTTATTTTAAAAAAACATACAGCAAAATCTTTTAACCCATTTTACACCACTCATCGAGCCCGTGTTATTTTTTTTACGAAATTTGGTAGAAAGATGTAATGGTGTCTTTGTAAGTTTTTTCTTAAGTTTTTGTGTACTTACGGCGCCCCTAGCGGTAGAATTCGCAATTTAAATTTAAACTTTGACGCCTTGTACGTACACTCAAAAAAATAAGTTATTAGAAAAGTTAGTAAAACGTCTTGTAAATCAGGTATACTATTTTTTTAGCAAAATTTTTTGCTAAAATCGTGTTTTCAGCTAAAATTTTTGTTATACTTATTCAGCACTTAACTGTTTTATACTAATGCTTTACTAATATACTAATGTTTTACTAATTAATTTTGCTAAAAAAAAATTGTGCTGATAAGCACATTAATAGTGTGGACGACAACCAGATTGAAAGATATACGCAGAATGAAGTAGATGTCGCGGCATGTCAAGATGTAGTAGAGAAGAGGAAAATGATACTAAAAAGTACAACTCTAATAAGACATATAAAAAAATCAACCATGGAAGACTTTTGTATCTGTTTTTCATACATAAAACACAATTGAGGATTAAAATAACTTAAATTTTGCGTTGTCACCGGCTTGTGAAAATAATTGTCTATTAATTAAATAAAAGACAAAATAAAATATTTATTTATTTAAACTAAATGTTTATATGTGTGGTCAAATTGCAAAGAAACATATACAGAAATGTAGACAGAGTAAAGTGAAAGACAAAGACACACATCCTAGGTAGATTTTTTTATGGTTCCTTTTTCTTATTGCAAAAAGGGTTTTTTTCGTTTCGTTTGTTTTTGTTTATTTTTTCATTTCGTTTCTATAATTATCTTCGGCAGTTGCGTCCTTTAAACGATAGCATCATTTAGACAACCATTGATGTAATTAATTGAAAGGCAATTTTTGTTATGTTATATATATTTATTTCTATATATTTTCAGATATTAAATAAATTCATGTCGTCAATGTGGAAAAATTTAAAATTTTTATATTTCATTATTATAGTAAATTATTTTTAAAAGAATCACAAAAATATGTTTTATGATTTTCGGAAAATAAATTAACTAAATTACAATTTTTCTACAAATTTTTTGTGTTTTTTTCAGTCTACTAAAATTCAGCAAAAAATTTATTAATTTTTAGCAAGGCTTTTGTATATCTAATCTACTAAGTGTTAGCAAAACTTTTGCAGAATCTACAAATTTTGTTGCTAAAAATCAGCTCGCTGATTTTCAGCAAAAGATTTTGCTGACATTAGCAACTTTTTTGCAAGCATCCTCCTGACTAAAATTTTGCTGACTCAGCAAAATTTTTTGCTGACTTTACAAACTTTTTTTTTTGAGTGTACCTAACGGGTTAAGGTTTTTTTAAATTATAATTTTCAATTGTTGTTAAATCAATTATCTATCAAACGGTAAAACACAATTTTTTATATCGGATTTTCACGATTTTTGAGAATTTTTTAATAATATTGGTGTTTTTATACAATTTTTGAAAATTGTAATATGACAACACTGGCAATTTTCAATTTTTCCAATTTTTTTGAAAGAAAATAGCTAATTTTTAACATTAAAAAAGAAAATGAAGTAATTTTCTGCATATTAAAGTTTTTACAAGATCGGAAATTATTTGATCCGTTCTTTTAATTTCTATAAATTAATAATTTTTCAAAAAAAAAAAATATATAAAAATATGCCAAAAATTGTGTTTTTTAATTAATTATATGGCAACCCTGTAACAATAGTTTGCAAATTTTTTTAAATTATTTGCATAGTGAGGACCTCAAAGATTCACATGCTTTTACTGCGTTATTATATCTCTCTCCTATCCAAAATTATCAGATCTTAAAAGTATGTATGTGTTGCTTTTAAGCAACTGCAGTGTAAAATGGGTTAAAAAATACTAACCATGAAACTCGATTTTAAAAAAATTTCTCTACAAATTGAACATTTACTAAATTTTGACAAATTATTTTCTTTATTTTTATCGACTCATAAAAATGGCAATCATTTAGAGCTTCTTCTTTTTGTATGTAAAGCACTTGTCATTATGATCTCTCTCTCTCTTTTTGAATGTCTGTAATTGACCTGTCAATGTATAGTTTACTTTAATGAATGAATTGTCTGATCCGCCTTTCCGACACGCACATAATTTATGCAAATTTAATTCATTTGGACCCTCCAGATATTGTATGTACGATGTTGAATACAATAGTTTTTTTTTTTTTTTTGTGTAACACTAGTTAACAAATTTTAAAAAATTTTATGCGACATACATGAGACTATTTTTAATTTAGGCATCTCAAATACGAATTGAAGGATAAATACCAAAGTTATGACCATTTATATTAAAGTATATCCCTTTGAGACCCAAGCTCACAATTGGGAGCTTTGATGTTTTCCCCTTAAATTGCAAATATTTTCAATATTAATAGATTTATTGAGATCATGCATGAGGAAAAAGAATTGAGGCATTGATTTTTCCATATCAATGCTAATGCCATAGCATTGGCATTTATATGAAAATACAATGCTGTAATCCCAAGTACACTCAAAAAAAAGTTAGTAAAGTCAGCAAAAAATGTTGCTGAATTAGCAAACTTTTAGTCAGGAGGGTGCTTGCAAAAAAATTGCTAATGTAGACAAAATATTTTGCTGAAAATCAACGAGCTGATTTTTAGCAACAAAATTAGTAGTTTCAGCAAAAGTTTTGCTAACACTGGGTTGATTAAAAATTGAAAAGTCCTTGCTAAAAGTTAATAAAATTTTTGCTGAATATTAGTAGACTAAAAAAAATTAAAGAAATTTGTAGAAACTTTACTTTAGTTAATTTATTTGCTGAAAATCAAAAATTTTTTTTAATTCTTTTAAAAATAATTTACAAAACGTTAAAAAATATAAAACTTTCCACATTGACGACATGAATTAATTTAATATTTAAAAATTAATAGAAATAATTTTTTATTACATAAACAAAATTATTTCTCAACTACAAATTATGGCATATTGTAACGGAAGAAAAATGCAATAATTCTAGAAACGAAACAAACAGAATTAAAAAATATGACATATACAACTATTTAAAACAAAATAAGAAATTAGCTAAGATGTGTGTCAATTCTTTCGCTTTAGTCTGTCTACCTGAACGTATATTTGTTTGATCACACTACATGAATATCACTGAAAATCACTATAAGCATTTTGATTACAAATGCACATGTATTATTTACTAAATTTAAATATTTTTCTTTTACTTTGTCTTTAATTTAGTTAATAGACAATTACTTTGACAAGCCGGTGACAACACAAAATTTAAGTTTTTTAATCCACAATGTATATATGGTGGATTTTTTTATGTCTTACAAGAGTTGTACTTTTTAGTATAATTTCCCTCGTCCCTACTACATCTTGACATGCAGCGACATCTACTTCATTCTGTGTATATCTTTCAATTTGGTTACCGTCTACGCTATTAATGTGCTTATCACACATTTTCTTTTCAGCAAAAATAATTTGTAAAACATTAGTATAAAATTAGTTAAGCATTAGTTCAAAACAGTTAAGTGCTGAATAAGTATAACTAAAATTTTTGCTGAAAATACATTTCAGCAAAAAATTTTGCTGAAAAATAGTATACTTGATTTACAAGGCGTTTTATTAACTTTTCTACTAACTTATTTGTTTAAGTGTATGATTGATATGAAAAATGTCCTATTATTCCTTAAAAATATATTACACCCCCCAGTTTTATTACAAATATTTCCAAATGGAAGAAATCAAAAATTTTTTGAAAATATTTTACCTCAAAGATTCGAAAATTTTTAAAATTCCCAATTTATTTTTTTGAAATTTTCCATTTTTAATTTTGACGAAAAAAAGAGATTTTTTTGTGTAATTTCAACCGATAGAAGAGATTTGTCCGTGTAATTTCAACCAAAACTACTGACTCGATTTAAAAGCTTTATTCAAAACATATATTGCGCATTAAATTATATTTGTTTTGCAATTTAACTGACCAAAGTAGCTTGTTTCGATTTTTAACTTTACTCGAATATTTTTTTGTAAAATTTCTGATTTTTCCAAAAGATATTGCCAATTTACTTTTTTTGAGTTGTGTTAGATATTTTTATTTTTCTGCCGATCTAATTACCCGATCTGTCTGAAATTTTGCATGGATAATAAGAATAAGTGTCATTTGTTAAATTTATACTGAATTTTGATTTGCAATGTACCACGCGAAAAATTTCGCGATTTATTTAATAACATCAAAAAATTTTCAAACTTCTGCGCCTAAATTTCGAATTTTTTTTTAGGTAAAATTTTCCATATTTTGTACTCTATCCTTACAAAAAAAAAAATATTTTGTTAGATCTGTTCCCGTAAAAAGTTATAACGAATTTTCTACGAAAGTGTTTTATTAAATGTAACTTTCCCTTTTGATGAACAAGAAAGCATGCAAAAAAAATAAATTTTTCGGTTAAGAATTGTACTTACTATGATAGATGTAAAATCTTGCAATAGTATCACAGATACTCGTTGTACAAAAACATGTTTTATGTGCAATAGCTCTTCAAAAGATTTTAATGACATTCAAAAAATGTTAAAAACTCCAGTAATAAACTTGGAATTAGGATTGTCTTCACTACATGCTTGGCTGAAAAGTTTTGAATGCCTTTTGCATTTGGCATATAAAATTCCAATAAAAAAGTGGCAAGCTAGGGGTGAAGACAAAGCAATTGCAAACCAAAGCAAACAACGGATACAGGATGAATTTAAAAAATCTTTGGGTCTTTTAATTGACCAGCCAAAGCCTGGCGCTGAAAATTATAACGATGGGAACACGGCAAGAACTTTTTTTTCGAAATTATGAGCTTACTGCCCAAATAACCAAACTGGATGTTAATCTTATAAAAAATGTTTATATAATATTAATAATAATATCAAGTAAACATAACGTTAAAGTTGATAAATTCAAACTTTTTACTACCGAAACAGCAGAACTATTCGTTAAAAATTACCCCTGGTACAATATGTCACCAACGTTGCATAAAATATTAATACACAGTACAGATGTTATTAATAACTCAAAATTACCTGTTGGATTCTTATCAGAAGAAGCCCAAGAGGCTATGAATAAAATATTCAAAAAAACCAGAGAATTCAATTCAAGAAAATGTGGCAGAAAAGAAAACCTCCAAGACGTTTCTAACTTCTTACTTTTCAATTCAAATCCAATAATAACAGAAAAACGTAAAAGTCCGATAAAGACAATTAATGAACTGCCTGAAGAGGCAAAGGACCTTTTATATCATGATTAATCTTATTATTAGCTTTAATTAACTTACTATTTTTTAAATAACATTTTCTACTACTGTTAACAATGAATTAAAATAAATATATGTACCCTTCTAAAATGTATATAAATATATACATTATTTCTTAACTTCATTTTTTTTATTAGAAAAAAAAAATAGATAGGAATTTGGTTTTTTAAATTAGCGAATTTGGAAGTTAGCTCATACATCTCTTTGCGTATCTAATATCTATAAGTAATCCCCTTTTCAGCCATTAAAACCAAGCGGGCCATAATGATATTTTTTTTTTGCGATTAGCTAAAAATATTTGCAACACTCAAATATATTTTTCGCTTCTCTGATATCTAAAAGTGATACTCTTTTGAACGATGTGAATATCTTAAAAATAAAACTAAGTACTTGAGTATGCAAATTTGGTTTTTCGTGATTTGAGAAAAATATTTGCACTTCGCAAATATTTTTTTCACGTTTCTGATATCTACAAGTAATCCTCTTTTCAACCATGTGCATAACTTGTATAAAAACTTAGCGGTTTAGTTGATGCCCCAAAATGTACTAGGCCCACCCCACTGTGCAATGTTCTGTTTTAGGAGGCCAGCAATTGTAGCATTTTTGTTGTAAACTAGTGTAATTTACTCTGTTCTTATTTCTTTATGAGTTTTAGTGACTTTTTGACTTTGTTCGTTACAGTTTTTTTATTTTTTCAAAAAAAAAACTTGTTAAATAAAAATTTAATTTGTATGCATTTAGAATATGAGAAAGTGAAATATAATATTGAGATCAAAGTTTAACAAACAGATTTACAAACAAGTTTTTTTTTTTTATAAATATGTAATAAATTCAACTAATGAACATTTATTGACGCTCAATTATGGTGATCTTTTATTTATAGTCACGATTATAAATGTTGTCTAAGGTCCTTGAACATTTTTTTTTTGTTTGCTGGGTTGATTAGTTGTTTTCATAAAAAAATATTGAATGCATTGAAAAAAATAAAATCAACTACAATGACATTTAACATAGAATTGTGTTAACCCTTTTACTACCGACTTTTTGTTTGCGGACATATTTCTATTTTGACTTCAGATTATTTTTAGGGGCCTCAAATAAGAAAGAAACATGTTTGCATATACGCCCGTCCTCTCCCAATTCTACCCAGCAGATGGTATATCAGCACTGGTGCTGAAAAAGTGCTCTTTACATTGGCACGTCCATTGGTAAAACTTTTCAGCTCCTCGTACCGTGCGGGAGTGTTCCCCTCATGCTGGAAGGTGGCCAATGTCCAGCCAATCCCTAAAAAGGGTACGGCTAACAACCCTGAAAATTACCGCCCAATCGCAATTTGCTCTGCGCTCTCCAAAGTGATGGAGACCATGGTTAACTACCATCTTATGCAATATTTAGAGACCAATTCACTTTTAAATGATCGACAGTATGGCTTCCGCAGCGGTCGATATACCGGAGACCTGTTGGCGTTTATATCGGAACGTTGGAGAAGGACCATCCACCGCTTTGGTGAGAGTAAAGTGGTTGCTCTTGATATTTCCAAGGCGTTCGATCGCGTGTGGCACTCGTGAATAAGCTAGTTGCTTTTGGTGTCGGCAATGTCTTCTCTCGATTTATAACGAGTTTTCTCAGAGACCGCACTATACGTGTTGTTTTAGATGGAGTCTCATCAAACGAGTTTCAGCTAAATTCAGGGGTACCGCAAGGTTCTGTTCTTTCTCATACCCTTCTTCTTATTTTTATTAATGACCTTCTTGGTCAGACCTTCAATCCTATCTACTCTTTTGCAGATGACAGCAATATTTGTCATTCATTTTCATTCGATCACAGGCCAAGCTCTTTGGAGAAAAAGGGCAAGCGGTAGAACATGAATAACACACTCAATCAAGACCTTTCTACAATCTCTGAGTTTGGTCGCGCGAATAAGGTCGATTTTAATGCACGTAAGACCCAACGTTGTATGTTAACCCACAGACGGGCTGTGGAATTAACATTGTCATCTGTAGCTCTCAATGGTATATGTATTGAGGAATCGGATACTCTTGATGTTCTGGGCAAGAGAATACAGTGTGATGTCCGCTGGACATCGAAAGAGGCATTCAAGTGTCTTGGTTTTCTGAAACGGTGCAAGACTTACTTCACTCCATCCGGTCTTCTTAATATTTGTACCAGCTATATCCGACCGATTTCGAATACAACTCTCATATATGGGCAGGGGCTCCACTGTCTATTCTGAAGCTTCTGGACCGTGTTCAGGGGAGGGCGGTGAAGCTTATCAATGACAGTAGTGTATCCAACTCTATTGATTTATTGGAGCATCGTCGGAATGTGGGTTGTACGTATTTTAAGTGTCGAAAGAGGCATTCAAGTGTCTTGGTTTGCTGAAACGGTGCAAGACTTACTTCACTCCATCCGATCTTCTTAATATTTGTACCAGCTATATCCGACCGATTTGGAATACAACTCATATATGGGCAGGGGCTCCACTGTCTATTCTGAAGCTTCTGAACCGTGTTCAGGGGAGGGCAGTGAAGCTTATTAATTACAGTAGTGTATCCAACTCTATTGATTTATTGGAGCATCGTCGGAATGTGGGTTGTGTGACACTTTTCTATCGATATTACCATGGGAGGTGCTCATCTGATATAAGTGAACTTATTCCTCGAGCCCGAGTTTTTATTCGTAATACTCGCTTATCTAGTAGAGCACATCCGTTTGTAGTTGATTGTCCTGTGTTTCGCACAACGCATTACAGAGAAAGTTCGTTTTTTTATTCGAACGATTCGTATGTGGAACAAACTTCCCGCAGAAGTCTTCCCTGTTACTTACAATTTAGAACAATTTAAATCAAGTATCCACAAGCACTACTCCCTCTTTCCTCCTTCCCATACCCTATTTTCCTGATCAATACAATGCACTGCATGAGTAGGGGGCATCCCCTGAGTATTGGTTAAATTAAAAAAAAAAAAAAAAAGAATTCCATTGAAAACAGGATAACTAACATTTCATTAAATTTAGCTACCATTGTCATTTGTTTTTAATTGTAGAAAAAATAAACCATAAATCTAGTAAAAATTAACCACAACTGTAGTAAAAAATTAACTAACTTTTATTTGTTTTATTTTTGTCAAATAAAAAACAAAAAACTGATGAAATGAAGAAAAATTCATAGTACAGTAATTTAATGTGGTTTGTTTTTTTAAATGAGCTACAAATGTAGTCAACTTCTTCAAGAAATACTGCTTTTTCATTTAAAAATAAATATACAGCATTACTACTCAAACAACTACAAATATTTTCAGCAGAAGTTTCCTGAGTGATTCTTTAGTCGATTTTTTAATTAACTGTCATAATAGTAGTTTCGTATTAATTCATATAAAAAACAACTGTAACAAATAACTGGCATGTAGTAAGTGTGAAACTTTTTTGAATGTAGTATTACAATAATTACATTTGTGGATTTTATTTCCTGATGTATTAGTAGAAAAAAATAGTAAAAATATATCTGTTGAACCCCCAAATATTTAGTTATAGTGGAGCTAAATTTTAGTTAACTGAAAGTAACAAATTAATCTGCTAAATCAGCAAATAATTTGCGAAAAATTAGTAGACAGAAAAATAATAAAAAAATTAGCAATTTTTAACGTTGTTTTTAGATTCTTTTTTAAAACGAATAAAAATCTGCTCTTCTGAAATCAGCAATCTACAATTTTCAGAAAAAAAATCTGTTGATTTTAGCATTCTACTAAATATAAGGTAAATATAGCCAAAGTTTTGCTGATATTCATTATTTGCTGTTTTTAGTCTACAAATATTTAGTAAAAGTTTTTGATTCATTTAGCAGAGTAAATACAGTGGTGGTTATCAAATTAGCCCACCCAGCACACATAATTTCTGTTAAAGTTAATTCTCAATTATTTTACTTTTAAATTTTAAAAAATTAAAACCAAAAGTTTTAAATAATTAATTCTCAATTTAAAATCTTTTAAAAAATATATATTGGTGAAATATATATAATATTTGTTAATTTCCATAACACTTAGTCCACATTAGATATTAAGTGGAGAACACGTATTCATATTTATATCATGTCTTCTCATAATTTTTTGTTGTTAGTTGAGTAAACCCGTCCGTTTTTTCATTAAATTTTCAACTATGCGATTAACAAATTATTTTTAATTCATTTATAACAGTTAAACAATATTTAATGCACTTTTCCTTCTTGTATTTTTTTAATGTTATGCGTTTAACTTTTATTTATTTACAGCTCACATCATGACATTTATCATAACAACACTATTTTGATATCAGATATAATACTAACAGTAATGTGTGGTCCACACGTAATATAATTCTCTCTGCGATTGAATTTGAAGTTTGCTGACAGAAAAATATTAAAGTTAATATCTAGTGTGGACACTAGTAATAGTTTTAACTTGACATTTAACCCTTTGACGTACACAGGCAAGTTTTCTTGTCCAACAGTTTTTGCTACTTATAATTGTAAAGGAGCAATTCCATATGAAAGCGATCACCTTTTGGACGACCCCTCTCCGATTTTAAAATAAATAGTCTCAATCGATTGCCCAGCAAAAAATAATGTACCTACATATTTTTTTTTTTTTATAGTGACTGGTTTAGTGGTGGTGTGCACCACTGTCATGTGACAAAATTGAAGAATTCTTCATAAGGGACCTCATTGAAATAAAATTTTCCTAATTTTTCAATTAAAGCCTGATTCAATACCTTTCCAACGAGCTATCACTCGTTGCGATCGCTTTAGTAGTTTTTTTTTAAACAACTTTCAATGAGGTCCCTTATGAAGAATTCTTCAATTTTGTCGCATGACAGTGGTGCACACCACCACTAAACCAGTCACTATAAAAAAAAAAAAATATGTAGGTACATTATTTTTTGCTGGGCAATTGATTGAGACTATTTATTTTAAAATCGGAGAGGGGTCGTCCAAAAATTTGCCAATTTTGATCGTTTTCATATGGAATTGCTCAAAGGTAAAATATTAGCTTCAACTGTGATACATTAAGAAAAGTTCTAATCTGTGATATTTTATTTTATTTATTTTTACATTTATTTTTAATTATAATATTGTGTTTAATGTCGTACTGTTTGTTCGTATTTTACCAATTTATTAAAGAAATTTAAATGTAAACTTGACAAAAAAGATTATATGTTCAATAAAATCAAATCCCAGAAGATGTTGGAATAATCCCAACGAAACGTTGGATTGAAAAATGAAATAATCTTTTATTTGCATTTGAAAACCTTGACCTTGAAAGCCTGATTAGAAAAACTTCTATTAAAAAATTTTAAATAAAAACTAATAAAGGTCGATTAAAAAATTTTTACAATTATGGAGTAAATATATTCGAAGCTAATTTGTAAGGGCAACAAAAATGTGGAGGGCTGTAAATCTCAATATGGACCCACTGACCCGTTAAATAAAGGAATTCTTAACTAAAAATTTTTGACAAGCGAAATGATTGGAAATTCTTGTGGTACAATTAGGACATTGTATATTGAATAAATAATAAAAACATTAAAAACTCTTTTAACAAAATAATGATATGACAAAGAAAATTTCATGTTGGGTGGGCTAATTTGGAGACCAACACTGCTGCTATTTTCAATTGACTAAAATTCTACTCAAATATAACTAAAATTTTGTAAAGTTAACAGTTTTAAAAATGTTAAGTTTTCATTGATCTTCTTTTATTTAATTCTTCTTATTTTAAACGAGCTTAAGATCATTTATTTATTAATTATAATTATTATATTTATATATAATTTATTAATTATAATTATTATATTTATATATTATTTATTAATTATAATTAATTATAATTAATTATTAATTAGTTATTAATTAATTATTAATTATTATTATATTAATTTATTAATTATAATTATTAAAACGTCTTTTTCAATCAAATTGTAATAATTGCTCCCTGAAGAAGTCACCCAATGTGAAGACGAAATATTGGAAATAAATAATTATAGTTAATAAATAACTGATCTTAAGAAGTGTTAACAGTTTTATTTTTGCTGTTCTTATTATATTAATATTTAGTAAAAAAATCGGCTTTAACTAATTTTAAGTAGATCAGTGTGGTAAATGTACACTGGGTAAAAGATGAATTTTTGTTTGTATTCAGTTTTGTTGTAAAAACTTTTGAATGTAAAGGAAATGGCTGTTTAATAATAATTTGTTTTAATGTTTAATTTCATGCTTTAAAAAACCCGTATCCAACGCTCTCTTCTTAAAACCTGAACTGATTTTAAGAGAGTTTCGAAAAAAAATGTGTTAACAGTGGTACTTTTAATTAATTAATTTTCATGCTTTAAATCAATTTTAATTAAATGTTAAAGATAATTTGTCTTATCTAATGTATTCTCTGCATAAGTTTTGTAAAATGAGCACAAAATTTTGTTTATATATACTAAAAAATATGCATTAAAAACACCCATTAAAAACTGTTTCTCTTAAAACAAGTTGGCATAAAAAAATTTAACAGATGTTGAATACAATGGTTCTTCTTTGGTCTTTATGTTCTTTGCTTTAACTTTAAAAAATTATATAATTAAATTTATTTGTTACAAAATAATACCATTTGATATGGTAATTTGCAATTAGTTGAAGTTTTTTAAAAGTGTTAAAAGTTGCAGTAATAATGGATGTATTTGAGAACTGTATTTCAATTTTCTAGAGCACAGTCGAAACCCAATTTGGGATAGCGTATATCAGGGGCAAACGGGCATAGAACAAAGTCGAAGGACACAATTTTTTTTGCTTATTTTTGAAACAGTTTGCAACTCAATAAAGAATTTTATATATTTTTTCCTACACGCAAAAAAAAAATGTGTAACATTTACAAAAATTAGAGTACAAAGTTTCGGTGTAATTATACAACTACATAAAATTAACGACAATTTTGTCCAGACGCTTAGGTAAGTAAATGTTCAAAGTGATATTTATGTAAATAAGCCGAAGTTTTTGTGCTTAATATTTAACAGTTTTCCAGGTTATATTGCAAATAACATTTTTATTAAAATTAATAATTTATTTAACAACAATTAACACTTTTTAAACAAATATACTTAAAAACGAATATAAATATTATTACTTCTTACATTCTTTATAATTTTTCGTTTTTCACTGATAATTTTACATTCTTTTGATATAATTATATTGTATCAGAAATAAAATGCTTAAGAAACTCTACCTCCACAATGCATTTATGTTCGATATTACCATATCTAATAAATATTGCCACATTGATTTGTGTATGTCAAACTAAATTCTAAGTGTTTTTTTTAATTTTTTTTATTTATTAGAAAAACATACTTGTAGCTTATTTTATTTTCCAATTTCATCAATGTAAATTTTACATAGCATGTTTTATATTAAAGATCATCAATGTAAATTTTACTTAGCATAAACTTGAATAAATTACCAAAAAAAAAACAATTTGGGAAATTTAACAAAAACGGTGTTTAGCATATTATCCAAGCATTTTCGCCGTTATTTCAACACTAAGTAAATTTAGCAAGGAAAGGCTTTTATAAAAAAACACCAGTTTTTTTCTGCGTGTATTTTATATAAAAATTTATATACAAATTTATAAAAATTTATAAAAAGTACTTTGTACAGGGTGTTCGCGGGAAGGTATACTACTTTGTTTTGCCGCCATTTTGGTAAACATTTGTCTTGACAGTTCATATTTGGCAGCCGTGAAGTAGACACGTGGCAAATTTATTATGGAAAAATATTCGATAAACCAACGTGTTTTAATCGTTAAAACATTTTATCAAAATCAATCATCAATTACTGTGACGATGAGAAAGTTACGTGAAATTTTTGGGAGGAACAACGTGCCAACAAAACGCACTATTTATCGTGTAGTGAATGATTTCAAAGAAAGAGGGTCTGTAGGTGATAGGCCCAAGCATGGAAAACAACGTACTGCAAGATCGCCTAAAAACATTACTGCTGCTCAAGAAAGTGTTCAAAACAATCCATCAACCTCAATTCGACGTCGTGCTCAGGAGCTTGGTCTTCAAAGAACAACTTTGGCCAAAATTTTGCACAAGGATTTGCATTTGTTTCCATTTAAGATTCAGTGGTATCAACAAGACGGTGCCATATCGCATACAGCCAGGATTACAATGGAATTACTGCGAGACCTCTTTCCACAACAAGTTATTTCAAGAAATGGTGATGTTGATTGGCCTACACGGTCGCCTGATTTGACTGTTCCGGACTTTTTTTTGTGAGGATATCTGAAAAGCAAGGTTTATGCAAATAAACCAGAAACGCTTGAGCAACTCAAACAAAATATTCGTGATAAAATTAATGAAATACCGCGTGAAATGTGTGAGAATGTAATGAAAAATGTGCTCAAAAGGGCTCGCATCTGTGAAGCTAACAGAGGCGGACATTTATCTGATATTGTATTCCATAAATAATTGCCGACATTAAATAAAACATTTATCAATATAAGATCCATTCTCTTTCATTTAATCAAAAATTATAAGCAAACAAAGTAGTATACCTTCCTGGCGGACACCCTGTATAAAGAAGTACCATTTATAAAAATGTATCTTTTATAAAAAAGTACCTTTTATAAAAAAGTAAATGTTATAAAAAAAGGTAAAATTTTATTAAAAAGTACCTTTTATAAAAAATATCTTTTTATAAAAAAGTACATTGTTATAAAAAAAGTACCTTGTTATAAAAAAAAGTACCTCTTATAAAAAAGTAACTTTGATGAAAATGTAATTTTAATCAAAAATTTGTAATAACGTAATATACTTATTTACATACTTACCCTACTCATATTAAATTTTGGCATCGAAGGATATTTTGGACAGCGTCCAAAGCCCACAGCATCTGTATTATCCATTAATAGTAAAAATAAACATATAGTCGAAAGACATGTTTTAAAAAACGTGTTTGATGATGATTGCGATGGTGATGTTAATAAACAATTTAACATAATGCTTGTTTTTTATATATTCAAATTTAAATTCAATTTAACACAATGTTACAAATATTATGAATTAGTTTATTGCAATTTTTTTATTTATTTATTTATGTCTGTTGCTAATTTTTTTATGGTAAACCAAAAACAAAATTGTATATTGATTAATTATTCCAAGTGACAAATAAATACTAAATAATAGTATGTAAATATTATTTTTTCGATATAAAAAAAAAAAAAAAAAACTTAAAAAAAAAGTTGGCAAACTACGTGGAGTGACCAAATATAGAGGTTTTGAAATTTATATTAAATTATTTCCTCATCTAACACTTCGCTTTTATACGTGTAAATAGTTATTAAAGCTTTGGAGTTAATTGGAATTAGTAACAAACTATGGAAATATTAATATTTTTGTTAATTTTTATTAATATTTTTAAAATTAACTGTTTTGTTAATAATATGTTGAAAACAACCTATAAGGAAATAGTGTTTTGTTTAAACATTTCCTATAGGGGCTTTTAATGGGAATAAGCAAAAAAGTAGGTAAGCATGCGCGTAATGTTATGTTAAATTTTTGAATGCACTTTAAAGGGGAAGTATACCATAGTCAACAATTAGAATTTATATGGAGTTTTGGAAAAGAGATAACTATAGACGACGCACAGTGGTTTATCGTCATATTAGAAATGGAAAAAAATAGAAGGAGTCATCGTAGAACATCCAAATTTTTTACAGATGCTTTTTTTATCATCATTAGGAAATATATGAAGAATAAAATATGTCCGCCCACTTTTACGCCCACTCCCCATACAAGTGAAATATATAAATGGCAATATTTTCATTTGAATTTATGCTATTTCAACCGAATTCGGTATATATATGTTTTGTAGCAATTAAAATCAATGGCTAAAAAATTTACGAAATTCGCCCACAACCACGCCTACTTCCCATATAACAAAATTTTTTAATATGATGTATATCCCTTGTTATCAATGCTACAACCCCTAAACTTCATAGGATTATTAAAAATAATATCATATCCAAATCTTCCATACACACCCCTCCTCTAATACCCCAACTTTCCCCATCAATTTTCTAAATAATTAGAAAATTAACATGTAACCTGGTTTTAAATCAAACACGCTTTTAATCCTAGTAATAATAAAAAAAACATTAAAATGAAACATGTATATATAAAATTAATATTTTATTATAACAACAATTCCTTAACATCTTCAGGTAGATCTAATTCCTGCTTTTTTTGAACTTTTCGAAACTTATTTATAAAAGGATCCGAAGAAGCTAAAAGTAAGTGCATCACATCTTCATTTGTTGATATCCTACTCCATTTTCTGGCATGATACGTTCGATATTCACGATAATCGCGATTCCTCGCTTCCTGGGCTTCTTCTGATAACATTCCGATAGGTAAAATTGCTGCTGCTATTATTTTTCCTCCATGTATCAAGACTTTATGTACGGTCATTGGCATGTAGTACCAGCTATACAACCTAACATATAATTGGGCAGTGTTCGAACAATATTGCTGAAACTTATTCGGACATATATCAGCGTTGCTGTTAATAGTTATTAAAATTACTTTGAAACGATGAATAAGATTTTCATCTACACCCACAGCTTCAGCAGTAATTCTGGGATTTTCAAAAAACCTCCTTGATGTATTTCCATCATTGGTTGTACCCATTCCTTGTTTAACCATGTCAACATTTATTCCCAGGCTCAACTTTAATTTGCCTTGAATGATTTTTTTTTGTTTGCTCCCTTATTTCCTTGGTTGCAGAGTTAGTTCTCCAAGCAGCAAAATCTTTATTATAAGCGATGTGCAGTATACACTCCATAAATTTTATGCGAGCATGTAATGGAGATACACCGAACTTAAGAGCTTCCTCACTTTCTGGCTTCATTATTAAAATTTCCAAATTATTCATTTCGGAAGGCTTTGCTTTACATATATAGCATACCGCATTTGATGATGTTTGTGTTATTGTGTTAGCCACCTTTCCGTCAATCATTGCCAAAACCAAACTATGACTTACTTCGAAGATTTTGTCAGAAATTGTGATGATTGTTTTATTTAAATTTTTTATTTCATTTTGAACTCTTCCAACTTCACTTGTTATAACATCAGAAAAAAAAAACAACAATATTATTGATAAGCGAGATTATTAAATCTCTAATTTCTAATAAAATAGATGTGCTCTTATCATCATTCATTGTTATAACAAGAGGTATGGTTGCTATGGCAACAAGCGAGCAAGCAGCAAACGTAATATAACGAGAGAATGCGTAATAAGCAATAAAAAGTAGCTTGTTTTCTATTTAAACGTTTACTAGACAAAGGCTAGCAAAAACTAGCAGCTGAATTTAACTTTATTGTTTAAATTAGACTTCAAGCTTTCATTTGGTATAAGGTAGAGCACCGCGCTCGACCGCGCACAAAAGTTCTAGTCCATCAAAGTTGAAGAAAATAATAATTTTTAGACTCCTAAGATGAAGCAAATTTTTGTCAAAAAAATTTTTTTTCTTTAATTTTTTTTTTTTTAATTTTCATCTTAAATACCTAAATTATGGGAAAATACACAACAACAATACATATTTAAAGTTAATCCAAGAGTTTTTAGTTTCTTACTATTTTTTAGGATTTTCTTTCAAATGTTGTGTGTTAGACTTGGCACACTTTGAGGAAACGCCTACAAAAAAGTAATGA
This sequence comes from Delia radicum, assembly GCA_021234595.1. Classification (NCBI taxonomy): domain Eukaryota; kingdom Metazoa; phylum Arthropoda; class Insecta; order Diptera; family Anthomyiidae; genus Delia; species Delia radicum. Next base: position 128,577,629 of record CM037855.1, read on the forward strand.
AAATATCGCCCTAGCATTTCAGATACATGATATTCAATATGTTTTTAATGAAATTAATAAATTTCATCATGAGCGGAAAACATGAAATTCAGTATTAATTTCAACTTTTCAACCACTGTGCGACGTAGAGAAGTATTCGGCTACACTGAATTTAGAATTTTGAAGACGTTTGGCTAAAACTATTATTTTTAATGAAAATGAAAATTATTTAAGTTCGAGGCCATACTCTATATTTCTTTATTAGGATATTGTCCTTACAATAATAAAAATTATATCAAACTTGTATAAAAGACAAAGTACAGTCTAGTTTACTCCCCCTGTTTTTTTTAATAAACGAAACAAAAAAACAGAGGTGGACCTTGCACATAACAAACAAGTTTTCAATTTATTTTTTGATCAATGGTGATAATCTTTAACTTCGAGCTCATATATACATATATTAGTTCTCATGTAGTGAGTAAACTAGTTTATATGAATGTTTGATGTTTGGCATGGGATTGTTACCGCTTTCAAAACGTGTTCTGATGATGGGAACCTAGAAAATTCCCGAAATAGATCTATCAACACATTCCTGAATGGGTCAAAGAATAAATTTGAAAACAAAAACTCTATAGATTATTTGTAAGGACAATATCCTAATAAAGAAATGTAGAGTATGGCTTCGAACTTGAATAATTTTCATTTTCATTGCACAATTAAACGTCGAAAAAAATAACATAAAAAAAATATTTAAAAAGATTAAATTTAATCAAAAAAATTTAAACAAAAAAGCTTGAAAATGTATTGCGTTGCTAATAAGTTTAAACACCAAGAAACCCGAAACAACCAAAAAGCACCAATTTACGCAAATTATTGAGTTCGACGACGCTTGGGGGTTGTTTTGGGTAACTGCAGTAAAGTTGAGATCAGGCATGTTACTGATAAAGAAATAAATGTATAAAAACATAAACCGTCTAAAAACCCCTTTTTAATTCTCTATTCGATTTTTCAAAAAGCAGGGTTGCCAAATACTTTTGCGAAAATAAAAAATTATTTCTATTATTTTAAAGTATTTGCAAAAGCTTTTTTCAAAAATTTTCATACGTTAAAAAAGGGTACAATATGTCGCGAATTTACATTCCAGACGATAATTCAGCGACAATAAAAGTAGGTATTAACATTAGGGAGTTCTATAAAACTAAAATGCGATTTTTGAGCAAGGATGTGTTGGGTTTGTTTCCTTTCTATATAAAAATGTTAAACTGGAAATTTGGTGCCAATGGCATAAAGAAAAGTCGTGCGGAAAATCGATTGAACATTCCAACTGTGTTTATATGGGGAAAATTACTTTTTTCAGTTTTTGCCAATATAAAATTATGTATTCAAAAAGGTATAAAACTCCAAAAATGGTAAAGAACTAGCTCAGTTATAAATACTGCTCAGACCACTACTGTGCCAATTAGTACTTGACCGAGAAATTCGAGCACACACATTAAAAAAATTTAAAATTGATTACTGAGCAATTCCATTTAATATCACCGTGAAATTAATCGATGTTTTCCGATTTTGATAAAATTTTGTGAATGTGTTGGAAAACTGGCAACCCTATAGCTTCAAATTGTGGGGTAGGGACTTCACATAAAAGGTCATAGCTTTTGATGTGTAAAAAATATCGACAAATTTTTTTTTGCATAAGAACGACTAGGTTTTGGGGTATAAAAAAATAAATAAAAAACTTCAGAGTGGAAAGCTCCTTACTTAGTGAGATATCAGAAAAAATGTAGAAGTATGTACACAAGAAAATGTGTTTTTTTTTTTTTTAATTGTTGCCATTGAAAAACTACTATTACTAAATTGATTTTAAAGTTTTTTTCAAAAATTTTTATTTTTAAAAAATTTGTAACATTTTTTTGCATAAAAAAACCTAGCCGTTCTTATGCAAAAAAAAATTTGTCGATATTTTTTACACATCAAAAGTTATGACCTTTTAAGTGAAGTCCCTATCCCACAATTTAAAGCTATAGGGCTGCCAGAGTTTTCCAAAAAAAAAAAAAAAAAATTTTAATACTTGCGTTCACTACCGTACACACTCAGAAAATATTATCAAAATCGGAAAACATCGATTAATTTCACGATGATATTAAATGCAATTGCTCTACTGCAATATAATTTTTTTATTCAAAAGACTCAAAATGGTGCGATACTTGGGTAGGACAACGATTTGATTTTTACGGATTTCGAGGAAATTGTATTTTTTTGGTAATAACAAGGCTTATTTGTTGTTATAAAATATTTAAAATCGAAAATTTACTAATTTAGTAACTTTTGTTGATTTGTTATCAATACTCAAGGTTGAAAAAACTTTTTTCGAAAGTGGACCTGCGGCTTAAAAGGAAAGAAGGCTTATTTTTTTCAATTTACAAAACTTTGTTGTACTACTATTGAATTTTAAGAAACGTGATTTAAAATATTATAACACAATATTTGAAGATTCTGTGCCAAAAATGTTGGACGAGTTGATCGTTGTTAACCCGTGCTGTGCCCCATAGAGATATAAGGAGATACTGCGGGAATTTATATATATTTTAACAAAAAATATTTATATTCTTTTTTTTACAAACTTGGCTAAAAACATTCTTTAAATCCATAAAAAATATTCAGAATTAAATTAACCCTTAAAGAACATTTAAGGGTTAAGATTTTTTGGTGTCAAAATGACCCTTAGTTGAAAAAACGTTAAAAATTCATTGTGTTAGGCATAAAAATATTAAATACATCAGCAATATTGATTTTTAAACATCACAACTTTTAAACAAAATTGTTAAATTATATTTACTGCACGATTTTAAAAAGGAACAACTCTTAAGAAATTTGATTGAAAACAAAAATCAAATTTTTATTAATTTAAGTTAAGATATTATTAAATAAAACTAGACTTTGTGTATATCGGATACTCATTTTTGTATGATTCCACAATCTGAAGCAAAACCGGATTTTCTTCTTCAGTAGTCGTAAGAACCCTATTGAAATCTTTAATAAATGTTACACCTCTCTCCGTAATATCATTCACGACAGGTTAATTCTGGCAGATTTTGAAACCATTTTGAAAATCTTCATTAGATATCCATGTTGAAGGATGCAATTGTAGAAATTTTGAGGAAACATTAAAACGGTTGAAAAAACATTAGTTTTCTGGGTCAACAAATTTTCTATACACTGATAATAATCCATGCGTACAATTACGAAAAAATGTCAATATAACCAAATTTTTTGTAAAATAAACGAAAATTTGTACATTTTGCGAAATTTTTTGTAGTTTTGACAATAATTTCTTATTTTTATGCATGGATTATTATTAGTGTTCTATTGGTTTAAAAACTGGCTGTTCTGAATTAAGCCGAACAATAATTTCTTTTTCACTTCTGTGGAAAACTTTGAGTCAAAAAAAGCTAACGCTACATTTTCTTCTGACAAATAACATTAAGGCTGGTGCATTTTTTTAAAAGTTTTTCAGAAACAGAAGAATCAATTTCTGAATAGGAAACAGCTGCTTACTTTTCTCCTAAAATAATAGTTCAAGTACTCTCAAAATACCGCTTCTAATGTTTGTCTGCTTTTTATAACAATTTTATTTTCAGTATTTTTTAGAGTTCATTATGAAGGGTTTTAGTCAACTTATTCAAAATTAGATTTTTAAAAACTATGATTTTTTTTTGTTTCAAAATAATTATTTTATGAAATTTTACGAAACTTTAATTATGACACGTTCTTGCTTCCAAACAGAGCACGAATGACGAAAGGTGTCTTCACAAAGTATTTAGTAAATTAAGTTTTCTATCGGACTATATTAATTTATAAGTAAAAAATACTCATTCGATGCATTTATGGTAAATTTTATGAAGGTTTCAATCAGGCAGCACTAGAGGGATAGGGACGTATTAAAGAAATTTTATTTGACACCCATACATTGCGTGTTTCAGAAGTTACTGAAGTTTAAATTGGGAAAAAATATGTCTTATAACTTTTAAGATTATCAGAGTGACCCTTAATCCTTTACTGCATGAAACTCGGGATTTAAAAAAAAGTAATACATTTTGCTAGAAAATATATAAAAAAATTATATCTATTTCAACGTTTTCATTTATAAGGATTTGAAGGATAACGATTCGTTACATATGAACAAACTCGTAAAAAAGATAAAAATGGGTATTTTCACTATAAATAAAAAACATGATTTTTCGCCATTATTGGTACATTAGCATTTGACAATTTGTTAGCATTTGTTAGACCGACTTTGTTTCATCAAAAAGCTATTTAAATTTTTCAGATATCAAAATTTTTGGATATTGGCACTAATAGTGAAAACACCATGCCCATGAATATTAAGGGACGATTTATCCGAGAAGGAGTAAGTTAACGGAAAGATAAAACCTGAAGTTTAAAGGCAATTGATAGCATTTTCAGGTGACATAACAAGTTTTGTGAATAAATCTAAATTCGCGATATTATAACTTTGGGTTATGATATCTCGAAAAACTGATGTGGTGGAGAAATTTTGAGGTCAGATTCGGATACACAGAACATCCAACCTTAAGATAAGTGTACAACACCCATATATGGGCAGGGGCTTCAAAGTCTATTTTGGAGCTTCTGGACCGTGTGCAAAGGAGGGCGTCGGCGCTCATCAATGACGAGAGGGTATCAAGCTCTATTGACTTATTGGAGCATCGTCGGAATGTGGGTTGTGTAACATTGTTCTATCGATATTACCATGGAAATTGTTCTGCTGAGATAAGTGAACTTATCCCCAGGGCCCGTATTTTCATTCGAAACACTCGCTTATCTAGCAGAGCTCATCCGTTTGTAGTCGATTGTCCAGTGAACCACACAACGCATTACAAGGAAAATTCGTTCATCAGCCGTACTAGCCGTATGTGGAATAAACTCCCCGCGGAGGTCTTCCCTGTCACTTACAATGTAGCGAAATTCAAATCAAATATTCACAAACACTACTCCCTCTTTCCTCCTCCCCATAACCTAATTTCCTGATATCAACACAATGTATTGCATTATAGGGGGCATCCCCTGAGTGTTGGTCTAACGAAAAAAAAAAAAAAAAAAAATATTCCGCTCTTAGTTTTACAAATATTATTAGTACAATTATCCCAAGGGACCGGAGGAAATGCATGTGTTTTTCCTTAAGTCTGAGAGCGTTAAAATGTCATCGATTTGTTAGTGCATAATTTTGCATATCTTGCTATTAATGCAATTTTTGGCATATTTCGTTTTAAATCCATATTTTTATTAAATATTTTTACATATTTTCTACATTTTTATAAAATTTTTCTTAGTTTTTCGGGAAAAATCACTTTTATTACAATATTATTTTGTGTTTGACCAACGAGCACAAAGAGTAAAGAGGACCCCAGCTTATCAAGCCCTTTTAAGTGTTTTCTTTAATTTTATTTGCAAACTGGGATTAAAAGATGCTGATTTTAGTGGTTTTTAAATGCGTTTTTTCCCATAGAAAGAATTTAAATTTTGTGTTAATTTTTGAATTTCTATAAATCTACAACAAAAAGAAGATGCAAAATTTTAATATGTACATCACGGCTTAATAAAAAATGGCTTTATCAACATTTTTTTTTATATATTTATATGCCTTTAAAATATGGAGTCAGTGACAAATCATAACAAATAAAATTCAGATAAAAATATTCTAGTGTGTCTAACACATGTTTTTTAAGCAATACCAACTCAGTTCCAGCTAATAGAAGGGACTGAAAACATATATAATCAACCACTCGATTTCATATACCCCTTCTGATTTCAACCAAACTTGGTATATAAGATGTACATCAATCATGCAACTATAACCTAGTCCAAAAGTGGAACAGCTAATGCCAGCGGAACTTGAAATATGGTGAAAACTTGAACTTGAAATATCGTGAAAAATTTTCGAAAATTTTTAAAAAGTAGTCGTACATAATATTCCATATCTTTTTAACGGCTGAAGCTACGGCAGTCATTGATACATAATTTAAAAGCTATTAAAATTTTAGTTGTACTACACAGATAGAATTTTCTGTGTTATATTAATGAAATCGATCATTAATACAATGAATTTTTTCATTAAAAAGTCCCCAAAGTAAGTTTCATTAGATTAATTAAATAGAGACGGAGGAGATTAGAAAAATAAACAAAAATCTAAAAATAGAATATTTGTGTTGTTAGTGTTGTCACTTCTGAGTATAATATACAATAACAGAAAAAGCTAATAGGAAAGAAACTGCAATTTAGCTGCATTACATTCGAGGTCATACTTGGGTGTGATCGCTAAACGGTCATGACTTGGTATTGTAATCTAAGATGAGCGCAGGTTTGATTCTTACAGCCGCAGGTTGTTGAAAAATTTATCATATAGAGACAATCGGACAATTATAAGACACAAATAATAATACAATTTAAATGGAAAATTACTGATGAGCCTGTCCATAAAAAAAACCAGAAACTAGTCTAGTCTGATTTAAAAATTATTAGTGTTTATAATTTTTAGAGAAAAACGTTTATTCTTCTTCTTAGCCTCAACATTTCTAAATATTTTTCATTTAATTAATTATAATAGAAAAAATAATTTTTTTCCTGTTTCACATTTATTAATTTTGATTTTAATATTTGGTTAATTTTTATTTAGTTATTTTACTTTTCTGTTTTATTTTTCATCTCCCTGAACACGACTTGAAAAATGGAGGCATTATTAAAACTGAAACTTGAATTTTTTTTTAAATTTTTGGAAATTCAGATATATATTAAGTTAATTGTATTTATAGTTATGAAACACTAATTGATTTTGTTATTCCTTTTTAAATAGTAAACTAAAAAATAAATGAATTGTTGTTTGGTAAATATTATTAATTTTCCATTGGCTTTACATTTATGCCGGTTAAACTATTTTTTTAGTTTTGCTTTTTTATTTATTTTTATTTATTTATTTATTTATTTATTTCCTTTTCTATGCAACAAGATGAAATCTTATAATTAAAGCATAGAAATATCTGTGCTCATAATTAATTTGTACAATACATTGTTTAATTAAAACATTAAAAACAGTAATTTAGATATAAAAATAATCATGAGTTACAAATAAAGAAAATAATATATATGTATATAAAAACAATTGTTAGAAAATAATCAAAACTACGTTATACATGTTTATTTAGAAGAATAAATAAGATAAAAACAAATAGCATATAAAAGATGTTAAGTTCAAAATGTTTAAAAACCATGACATTAAAAAAAAATAAAATAAAAAGATAGGATCAAATCAAGAAAAAGAAAAAAAAAAAAAGAAAGAGAAAAAAAAAGAAAGAAAAAAAATCATAATAATTTGCATAATAAAGTCACTAAGCATTGCTGTTAAAGTATATTTTAAGGTCTTTTTTAAACATTACTGCATTACTGTTACCCTGAAGTTTAATTGGTAGTCTATTCCAAAGACGTGTCACGGCAACAAAAAACTGCCATGTTGAAAGTAGGTATTTAAATTTAAAAGATTTTACTAGCCTACCTCTATTCGATCTAGCAAAGTTCACACGTTGATATAGGTAGTTTGGTTCACGATCGTATATAATTTTATGAAAAAACGTTATGCATCGGATTTTCATAAGGTTGTCAAAGGTAGTTCCGTGTAATTTCGAGGCGTATGGTGATAGTTCAGTATATTTGCTAAGTCCAAAGACGTATCTAGTGATATTATTATAAGCGACATTCAATTTGCGTTTACTGATAGAGTCACAATTTGCAAAAATTTCACATCCATAGATTAAGCTGGGCATAAGATATGAATTGGCAATGAGTTTCCTGGTATTAAAAGAAGTAAACGATCTAGTTACCCAAAGGTTCCGTAGCATTGAGTGCGTTTTGCCTACGATGCTGTTAACGTGATTTGACCAGGTAAGGGTTTCATTAAAAATAATTCCTAGGTTTTTGACAGATTTGACAATATCAATTTTTTGGCCATTCAACGTGATATCCAAGTCTCTTGTGAAATTCAAAGCTTTCTTGTAAATTAATAGACATTTAGACTTCTTAGGGTTTAGACAAAGGCCATTGGCTGTCGCCCACCTGTAGATCTGATTTAAATCCATGTTTAGTTTATTTAGTGACTCATCAAGTTTACCTATTGAGGTGCCAAGGTAGAGCTGGACGTCATCCGCATACATATGCACGTTGCAGTTGTCTAATTGGATAGGTAGATCATTTGCATACATTGAGAAAAGAAGAGGGCCAAGAATAGATCCTTGGGGTACCCCTCTTGTCACAGAAAGTTTTTTAGAAATAGAATTTTCAATATATACGGATTGCGTGCGGCCAGAAAGATATGACCTTAATAATTTTACTGAAGTTTCAGAAAAATTAAACATATATTTCATCTTTTCGCATAGAATATGGTGATCTACCGTATCAAAGGCTTTAGAGTGGTCCAGTAAAACAAGGAAAGTTATTTCATCGTTATCAATATTTTGTCTAAGGTCCTCGGAAACATTCAACAGGGCAGAAACACAGCTGTGTTTTGGCCGAAATCCAGATTGCTTTCCTGTCAGTAGGTTATATCTGTTTAGGTAATTGTTCATCTGTTGGTGCAGTAGTCTTTCTAAAACTTTAGAGACATATGGCAAGATTGCTATAGGTCTAAACTCAGAGTTTGCCTTGGGTACGGGTAATATCTTGGAGTGCTTCCAGCTAAGGGGAAATGAGCTGGTAGTAATAACTGTATTAAGGAGATCTGTTAAATAAGGAAAGAGCTTAGGAAGAAGAATTTTAAAGAATTTAGGATGAACATTATCTGGTCCAACAGCATTAGATTTTATGCTCAAACAACAGTTAAAAACCTCAATTTGGCTTACACAATTGAATTCAAACTGAGAGAAGTTATTTACATTGCTATTGCTACTAAATTTGTAAAAATTTGGATCAGCTTACGAAATTAATGTGTAATTATAGTTTTGCAACGCAGTGTATAAAAGTGATCTTAAATGAGATACCTCAGAATCGTTCTTTACACGACCTGGTCTAATAGATGAAAAACGTTAAGTTTGTCACGGGCATAACTCTAACATAATCGTTAGGTAAGTATATTGATTGATTTTACAATTTAATCTCTATTTTTGCTTGAGCACTGCCGCACTCCATTTAGAAAATATTATGGTCTTAAAACCAAAACTAAAATGGAAGAATTTCCGATTTTCCAAGAATGTCCTTCAAATTTACAATACTAAAATCAAAGTTTATCTTATGTTCTTTTTATATTTATAAACCCTGAAAATTTGTTCATTCCGGATTCCCGGAAATGAGATCAGTAATAAAAAAAATAATCTTGGTTAAAAACAATAACTTGCGATATTTTAAAATGACCTGAGTCTGAATTTTTTACGATATTCGAAACCGTTTGGTTTTTATGCAACTTTTCCCGAAGAGCCTTTTCCCACTATATTTCAAATAATTCAAAAATTGTGGCAACTCTGGGTCCATTGTATATGCAATATGGGTATCAACATATTTGTTTTCTTGCATACTTTAACTCTGCGTACAAATAAACCTAGTTTTCGTAAACTAAAGACAAGTTTTCATACAAAAACAAATGAATTTTTAACCCTACCTTTTAACCATTAAACGTAAGATTGGACAGTTAAAAAAAAAAAAAAATACGTGCCTCTTTTTTCTTTGCTCCTTTACAACATATCCGGGTCGGGATACTTCCCTTGTAAGTGGTCCGACGGCAAAGAAATTTGGAACAGTCATAAGTGACGTAATATCGAGCTTAAGTTTTGATTACGAACTTTCCAAACACCCTGCTAGTGACCACAAAAACAAGGGAACTTTTGGCATATACAATTTTGAGTGCTCGCCATTTTTTTGTTTCTAATTCGATTTTTAATTAACATATTTGTAATCTGCTAGTATAGACTAACAAAAAAACATGCTTATATGTGTGGGTTATCTCTAATAGTTCCCGAGATATTCCCATTTGAAAATGTGAAATTCCGAATTTGGTCCGACTCATTAAAATGTTGGTTAGTTAACGAAATAAATTTTTGATTAAATTAAAGAAAAATTAATTCAATATCTTGTTCCACTTAAAATCTACATTCGTTTAAAATATAAATTAAAAAAAAAAATCAAAATTTTTATATAACATAAATGTTTATATGACTACATAAAGGGTGTTTTTTATACAGGTATAAAACTTTAAGTTGGCAACACTTTTTTTAACTGGCGCCCTTTTGTCAGCTGTCAAGTGATTTATGTTAAGTTTGGTTTGGCATTTCAACATGAATAGACTGACGCCTGAACAACGATTCCAAATTGTGCAATTTTTTTTTTTAAAGTCATGGTTCTGTTCGAAATACATATCGCGCACGAATTTTGCGAATTTTGTTTAGCGATGAAGCTCGCTTTTGGTTAAATGGATACGTCAATAACCAAAACTGCCGTATTTGGAGTGATGATAATCCTCAAGTGTATGTGGAGTCACAGTTACATCCAGAAAAACTGACTCTTTGGTGTGCTTTATGGGCTGGTGGAATCATTGGTCAGTACTTCTTTAAAAACGATGCTGTTCAGAACGTTACAGTCAATGGTGACCGCTATTGAGCCATGATTACTGACTTGTTCGTTCATCAATTGAACAACCATGATGTACAGGAGCTGTGGTTTCAACAGGACGGCGCAACATTTCACACAACTCCTGCAACACTTGACCGCATAGTTTCACGTTTCAGACCCGTGAATTATTCTCCAAGATCGTGCGATTTAACGCCGATTTACTATTTTCTGTGAGGATATGTGTAGTCGCTAGTCGAAACGATTGACCACTTGGAGGACAACATTCTCCGCGTTATTGCCAAAATACGGCTACAAATGTTGGAAAAAGTCATCGAAAATTGGATCTCCAGATTAGACTAAGTCCGAGCCAGCCGTGGCGGTCACATGCCAGAAGTCATATTTAAATTATAATGCCAGAAGATTATCTTTCGAATAAAGTAATTTATTTATTTTTTTTTTTTTTATTTCTTCATTTTACTTAACCGATCCCTTAGGGCCATATACAGTTAATTAAGGCTACTACAATAACAACAACATAAAAAAAATATATATATATAAAATATACCTTAAAGATAAAAATAATTCAATATATAACTAAAATTTTAAGAAAAAGTACAGATAATGCTTAAATTATTATATAAATAAACAAATAATTAGTGGATTCAGTTTAATCGTAACAAAAAAATAAATAAATAAAAAGAGAAAAAGATTAAATTAAGTTATGAGTTATGGCATGTTCTTCAAGCTTTCGCCTAAAGACCTGAGGCGAATATGAAAAACACTTTAAGTCTCTGGGTAAAGCATTCCACAATCGTATTAATCTTACATTAAATGAGCTATCAAAAAAGCCAGTATGAATGCGGGGAATATTATTTGAGGATATTTTATAGAATGCGAGAAATGGAAATTTTGTACAATATAGTTAGGAAAGGCTGTTATGATTAACTTGTAAAAATATATCAATGTTCTCATACCAATAAAGTTCTCGAAATCGCAACCAAGAAATTTTTAAACGTATCGTGTAACATGATTACGAAGTTTTAATCCGTATAACGTATTATTCTATTAAAAATTTTAGTAAATCTACTAAATTCACCAGCTGTGGTTCCAGAAGTCACCGCAGCACAGTTCAGTATATGTGACATTAACAAAGCATTTGCGACTTTAATTTTAATACGAAGTGGCAGATATAGATCAAGTGTGTACAACCTTCTTAATAAAAACGAAATCTTAGATGAAATGTAATTCATATGTAAAGAAAAACTCGGTACCGTGAAATAACTCCCAAATGAAATAAGTCCCAATGAAATAACTCCCAATGAAATAAGTCCCAAAAAAAATGAAATGAGTCCCAATTTTAATAAATGAAATAACCTCCAAAGAAAAAATGAAATAAGCCCCAACATTTGGGAGTTATTTCATAGTAATAAAATAACTCCCAACAAAAAATGAAAGAACTCCCAATGAAAAAAGTCCCAAAAAAAATTAAATAATTCCCAATTCGAAAACATGGAATTCTATTTATTTCATAAATAAATGTAAAAATGTACATAATATTAAACATATTATAAAGATAGAATTTAATGTATACATAAATATACAAAAGTAATCAGCAAAATTAATAGAAAAATACATATTAAAAATATATTTATAGAAAAACCTGGAATAATCTTTGCATTACGCGAAACGCGGCAGCACAGCAGGACGCGAATCGTAAGCACCGCTTTCCAGAGGTGGTATGTCATAACGTCCAATGACATAATGTCCATGGACATTATGTCACCCGAAAAGTGTCAAAATGTACATGGACTTCATGACAATTTGGAAAATGTCGTAATGTCCATGTACATTACGACATTATTTGTTTGGATATTATGTCACTTTCAAATGTGGCATAGCGTCCAGACTTTTTAAAATAAAAAGATTAATAATATTTAGTATATCAATACAATTTTTTTTAAATATTCTTTAGTAGTATATCACAAAATAAAACTAAATTTATAAATCGTATAATCGCACGCAGAAAAAACTTTATTTCGCGAAGCCGCATTCTACGGAGGAAAAAAAACCCCTAAGAGCGGCTGAAGGCCGCCACACAGAAAAACTTGTTTTCACAAATTACTTGATGTCTTAAAAATATAAGACTTCAACGGATTCGACATCTGATTATAAAAACAAGTTCTTCTGCGTGGCGGCCTTCGGCCGCTCTTAGAGGTTTTTTTCCTCCGTAGAACGCGGCAGGCGGCTTCGCGAAATAAAGTTTTTTCTGCGTGCGATACAAAAGAAACTTCAAAATTACTGATCTGTTTCCACACTGGAGTATAATGTCCATGGACCTTATGTCGTAACACGTTTTCTTCGTAACACGTATAATATTTTCTTCCTCTGGCATGGTGGCCAAAGGTTGAACAGGTAGGGGCAAGGGATGCTCTCAAGAGGATCTACCGTCTTATGTGTATTGGCATAACGGGGGCAGGCGGAACCTGCCCGACGGATGCCATGGGGGTTATGCTGGGGATACCACCATTGCATATTTCTGTAATGGAGGCTGCCTGCATATGATCCTCCAGACTTAGAGAATTCGGTGACATGAGGGGAGGTGATCTAAGGGGTCACATGAGGATCGCTAGAATCCTAATTGATGACCCGATTACAAAGGTTACGGATAGGAGGTCACCGGAGTACATCTTTGATAGGAACTTTAAAGTGATGCTGTTTGACAGGGCCATGTGGACCAACAGATCCTGGGATATGGTTCACAGATGGCTCAAAGCATGCGAATGGTGACACTGGTGCGGGTGTCTATGGACCAGGTTTCCAACGGGCCTTACCCATGGGTAGATACCCCTCCGTTTTTCAGGCGGAGATTTTTGCTATCTGTGTCTGCGCGGAGGAGTGTCTACGAAGGGGCACTATTAGATCTCGCATCTACATTCTTTCTGACAGTCAGGCGGCATTAAGGGCTTTAATGTCCTATGAGGTGTCATCTGGTCTGGTCATGGAATGCATTCTGGCTATTAACCGACTTGGCGGGCGCAACTCGCTTACCTTAGGGTGGGTTCCTGGTCACGAGGGGCATGAGGGCAACGAGAGGGCAGATTGTCTTGCTAATTGCGGGGCCCGAAGGCCCTTTATTGGCCCTGAACCATTCTGTGGTATACCTTTGGGGTATGTTAGGGAGAAGCTCGGGTCGTGGAGGGAATCAGAATTCTCTCTCTATTGGGAAAACTCTCTTGGCCAACGACAGGCTAAGAGATTAATCTCTTTTTCCAGTGCAGGATCGAGGAGACTCTTGTCCCTCGGGAGGGGTGACTTGAGTACCCTGGTGTCTTACCTGACTGGACACTGCAATCTCAGATACCACCTGCGCAAAAGGGGTCTTTCGGACACGGATGAGTGTAGGTTTTGCGAACTGGTAGCTGAGACATCGGAGCATGTTCTTTGCGAATGTCCGAGGCTTTGTGAAAGGCGTGCCAAGTTTCTTGGCGATCGCTTTGTCTCCCCTTCGGACATTATGAAGATTTTGCCTAATAGGAGTATTGGCTTTATAGGTAGCTTGAATCTTTAGGGTAACTTAAGGCAGCACAAAAGACCTAAGTTGGTCGCGGTGCATAGTGCCATATAATCTAATCTAATCTAATCCTCTAGCTTCCGAATTTTTTAAATAAATTTGATTTTCGACTTTTACATATAACACTTTACTTTTTCTTCTTTTGCCACTCATTATTTCAAATTTAAGATTTGCCATTATTTTTCATCACTTTAATACCGATCTTTACTTACCAAAATTCTAGCAAGAACTGCGTTCCTTTTGGTAAAATAACTCATTGTATTGCTATTATTTACTTTACGACAATTTTAAGAACCGTTACAAATGCATAAAATTTACCAAAATGTAATTTAAATAGAAATGAAATAACTCCCAACAAAAATGAAATAATTCCCAACGATAAAATCACATTTAAAAATGAAAATGAAATAAGACCCAACAAAAGTGCAATAACTCCCAATGCCAAAAAGGACTGAAATAACTCCCAACAAAACCTGGTTGGGAATTATTTCATTTGGGAGTTATTTCATAATGAAATAATTTCTAACAGAAGATTGTGAAATAAGTCGTAACGCATTGGGAGTTATTTCATAATGACATAAGTCCCAATTTATATGGAAAATTTTTGGGAGTTATTTCATTTTTTTTTTTGGGAGTTATTTCATTTGGGAGTTATTTCACGGTACCGAAAAACTCAGATCAACAACTCCAAGACATTTCATCCTATCTACAAAATCTAAATTTCATGTCAATTTAAAAAATTCATCTTTGTTTTATTCCATTTCAAAGTTCTATACCTCTATAAAAAACACCCTTTATATATTTATACTGAAACATTTAATTGTAAAAAGTTGTATCTGAATATATAAAAACAGTTTTACTTATGAATTCAATTCCAAGTGTTGACTATAGGTTTCTTCCCTTGCATTTTTCGCTCTAAATTAAGTAGCACAACAATACAATTTATGGATTTAGGTCTTGAATTTTCCATATTTCATTAAAATTTTTGTTTCTTTCTCCAAGTTCAATATTGAAACTTAATGAGGCATTAGTCATGTTTTGAAAAGTACAACATGCACAAAATTAAAATACTTCATAAAAACCAGGAAATATTGTGGCTTTCCATATTTTTAAAATGTTGCATGTTGCAACAAGTATTTTAATGTTTGTACTAAAAATTACTTCATTAATATTTAAAAAATTAATTTATTTAAACCATCCATAACAGTTTATTTCCGTTGAATTGTTTTTTTTTTCGAAATTTCTCTTTAATTTATGATTTTTTTTTTGTGGTTAGTAAATTTACTATTTATTTTATTATAAACAATTTCTTTTACAAATATATTGTTTAAATAAAATTTGTTGTATGTGTTTACTTTGCAATACTATTTGGACTGCATTTATTATTTTATTTAGTTTTTTTTTTTGTGGGTTGGCTTATTTGTGCAACCAATTAGTGTTGGATTTTTTTTTTATTGTTGTCCAAAAGTGAAATAATTTTATTTTTTTTAATTATATAAACCAAAAAAAAAACGTAAAAACACTTGCTAAGTTGTGTTTTTTTTTTTGTTAAACCACGCACTAAAAATATTTATTTTTAAAGTATTTTTTTTTTTTCCTTTTCAATTTCAATTAAGTAATTTATTTTACAACAAGATTCATAAGAAATGTCTGAAACGCGTTAAACCGACCGTTCACGTAGTCGTTATGTAGTTGTTACTTTGAATGCTCAAAGAGTACTGTCTGTTTGTAAAGTTTCTGAGTTTTCATTTTTATCGAGATCTGTGTTTAGACAAAATGTTGTGATTTAAGCTTCTGTTTTTTTTTTTTTTGGTGTTGACTCTCTGCTGTATTTTATGGATAGATGTGGAGCAGCTATAAAAGACTTGCATTGTTTCTGTTTAAAGCGTAGATTGAAAAGGTTTAATTGAAAATTATTATTCGTTATGGAAACAAATTAAATTAGTGAAGTAATTGTTTCTTGCCGGTTCTAGTAAAAACTATAAGTGAATTTCACTACTTTTTATAAAAAAAAAACAAAAATAAGAAGTTTATACACTAATAGAAAAAAATTAGTAAACTTTTTTGCTAAAATTACACTCAGGGAACTTCTGCTTAAAAAAATATGTAATTGTTTGGTTTGTAACACGGATGTTAAAGTTGGTACAATTGTACTTTTTTTGGTACATTTTGACCTTCTAAAGTACCGTGGTACTACCGCGACTCATTTGGTACAATTTAAAAATTTTAAATTTTCCCCTTTTTGAATTTTTATTATTGCAAACAAATTGATATTGCATTTATTCGTTTTATGTAATGAGCGCTTAAAATATATGCGACCATATCCGATTTGGCGTTTTATTTATTTATCATCATTTTGATGATTTTGTAGAATAAAATTGGCGATTTTTTTTTTAAATATCGAAAATTTGTCGATTTTTCACAAAATTTATCTGGCAGACTGGTATTGTGTGTTTTGAATTCATTAAAATTCTGAAGAAGTGAAAAATAAATTAAATTATTGTTAAAGAAATGGAAGAAAATGTCACTCAATCTTATATAAAACTATGCGAAGTTTTGACAACCAAAGTCAACTTTAATAACAAATTATTAATGGGGTTCCATAAGTTTACTCCAGAAAATGGTTTATCAGTTAAAACAAGTAGTATTGTACCTATTCTAGTAAAAATATTTCCGAATGAAATTGCAAATTTGGATTCAATAAATAATAAATTTAAAGCTTTCGCTGATTTTGAGCAACTGAAGTCGTTAAAAAATTAAAACATTTGTAGTTTTTGGTCTGTAGTAGCTAATTTTCAAAATGAACTGAATTTCAATATGTTTCCAGACATTTCTAGAGTTGTTGCTGGAATTTTATCCATTCCAAACTCATCTGCAAATGTGGCAAGAGTTTTTTTCCTTCAAAATATAATAAAAACTAATGAAAGAAACAGACTACATATGCATTATCAAGTCTTATACAGACAAATGTTTGGCTTAGATCGACAAATTCGTGCTGCTATGATGTAAAAATTCCAAATAGTTTATTAACTAAACAAATAATTCCATGATTTTGATCTCATATATTCATAAGACTTTTTTGTACCTTTTGTTATTGTTAAGTTTTGTGTTTTGTTTTAATAAATTAAAAAAAAATGGTACCATGAAGGTCCAAAAAGTACAATTTTATTTTGGAGATTGGTACAAAATTGAAAACCACATTTAACATCCCTGGTTTGTAATACAGTTTGTTTATTTTTTATTGTAAATGTCAGTCATTTGTAGATTAAATTTTAAATTTTTTACTAACCTTCATTTAAAAAAACAAACCACATTAAATGACTCCCAGCCAGAAATTGCCAATGGTCTGAAAAATCAAGCACTGACAAAACACTATTTGCCAATGATCCAACAAATAAAGTGCTGGCAAAGCACTTATTTACAACGCTCTGCCAACTGTAGTAAAAAGTGTTTTGCCAGTGCTTAATTAACAAAATTTACAACAGTAAAAATAATAAAAGCACTGGCACAGCTCTGGCTTAGAACGCTCTGCCAACGTTCGTAAAGAGTGCTTTGCCAGTACTTGATTTACAAAATTTACAACCGTAAAAATAAAAAAACACTGGAACAGGTCTGACTTAGAACGCTTTCCCAACAATGGCAAAAAGTGCAACAACAAGAGTGGAAAAATACAAAACTAAATTGCAATTTATGATTTGAAGTTAAGAATATTAAGGTCTCCTATTATAGTCAGCACAAAGTATAGTTTTTGTACTAAAATTTTACTTAAGAAATTTATTTTCAAATTTCTTTCTTTAGTAAAATTGTAGTAACAAATCGTGCTAACTTATCACAAAAATAATTTGATAAAACAAATATTCAGTTATTTTGTAATTAACTTAGCTGAAGCAAGCCTGTTCAAATTACCAAAATCATTCAATAAGAAATAATACAACTGAAGTGAATTGCCAAGTAGAACTTTATTGGTCGTTTTTGGTTTTGGTACTGGCAAAAAGCTTATTGCCAGTGCTTTGCCAACGTTTTAAGAAAGAAACGGCCAAGCCCTGCCCGGTTTATCATTTTGGGGTTGGCAAAGCACTTATTATATTATTAAAAAAGCACTTTATTGGTTGTTCTACCAATGCTTTGCCAACGTTTTAAAGCACCGTTGAAAGCACTGGGCCAATGCTTTGCCGTTCGTATTTTTGGGCTGTTTTATGATTTTACATTAATTATTTACTGTGGTTTTCTGTTGTTTTTAAAAAATTAAAAAAAAATAATTGTTTGTTTATTTTTTACTAACAAGTTAATTTTTACTACAATTGTGGTTAATTTTTTGAACATTAAAATGTAAATGACAATGTTAGTTGGATTTACTGAAATGTAAATCGTCCTTTCTTTATTAGATTTTTTTTTTTTTTGCTAAATATTAGTAGGATAAGAATAGCAAAAATAAATACAAATATCTATATTTATAAAGGAATCACGTTACTGACTTCCTGACAGACTAATTCTCAAGTTCCGCTCGAGCTAGGAACTTGAAATTTGGCATGAAGGTCCATCCTCCAGGGTAGATGTCCGCTAAGACGGGATTTTCGGTAATTCCTACTGAAAGGGAAATATGGGGAAAATGGTCCTCCATGACGGCCTGACCAAACCCCTTGGGATAATAAGCTGAAATTGTCAATGTGTTCGTTCGGAAAAAGACTCAACGCTCTGGTATGGTACGTTTTGAAATTTTGACCAGAAACGTGGTAAAATAGGGAGTTATAGGGGAAAAATGCTCCCTCTTAGCGACCTGGCTAAACCGCTGAAGCTAGGAATTTGATTTTTGAAAATTCCTACGGGGAGGGGCAATAGAGGAAAAGAGTGCCCTTGGCGGCCTGTCCAAACCACTAAAGCGAGAAACTGGAAGTTTGGCATGTGTGTACCTTATCACGAGTAGATAACTGTATTAAAGGGATTTTGGAAATTCCCCAGGAGGGGAGGCCAAACAGGGGGAAATCCCACTATCCGTCGTAGATAGAAACTTGAGGACCTTATCGTGAGTAGATATCTGTATTGACGGGATTATTCCAAATTCCAACAGGGAAATCTCCTCTACCCAAACCGACAGAGCTAGGAACTTAAAATTTGGTATAATTGATTCTAATCAGGAGTAGACTTCTGTGTAGATCGTATTTGATTTTTGGAAACTCCTACGGGGAGGGGCAGTAAGGGGAAGGTCTCCTCCTTGGCGGCGTGGCTAAACCGCTGATTTACTACACACGTGTAGACATCTGTATAGAGCTGATTTTTTTTAATTTCTACGGGGAAGGGTTAAAAGCGGAAATGTTTTCCACTTGGCGGCCTGGCCACACCACTAAAGCGAGGAACTAGAAGTTTGGTATATGGGTATCTTATCATGATAAGACATATGCATTGACGAAATTTCTGGAAATTCCTATGAGGGACAAAAAGGGTCTGGCCAAACCGTTGATTCTACGAACTTGAAATTTGGTACTTGAGTTTCTAATCAGAAGTAGACATCTGTATAGAACGAATTTTGGAAATTCCATTAGGGAGTGGCATAGAGGTTAAAAGTCTAAACCTTGGCGACCTGCCCCAATTCCTTTGGTCAGAAATTTGAAAATTAAAATATATGCTTCTTCTTCTTCTGGCCAGAAACGTGGTAAAAATATGGGTTGACGTAGGGAAACCTTTCCCCTTGGTATGTGAGTTCCTTATCATGAGAAGTAGGGCTAAAGGGTGGAAAAACTCTCCCCCTTGGTGGCCTTGCTAAACCGCTGAAGCTAGGAACTTAAAATTTGGTATGTGGGTTTCTTAGCAGAAGCACACATCTGTATAGATCAGACATTGAGGCGATTTTTGGAGATTCACACGAGGAGGGGGGAAAAAAAGGAGAAAGTCTCACCTTTTTGCATAATCAGGAGTAATTTTGATAATTTTTTAAAATATGATGACGATTTTGACGAATGAATCTGGAAAATTTGACGATTTTATGCTCAACAAACCTGGCAACACTGATTGTGACCATAAAATAAATTAAAGCTGGTCGGATACATGGCTTAGGCTACTTCTAAATATGTAATATTTTGTAATTTTTTTGGTGGAGTATTTTTCAAATGCAATTTTTACCTATAATAATAAACAAATTTGGAACGTGCACTCAAAAAAAAAAAAAATAAGTTAGTAGAAAAATTAGTAAAACGTCTTATAAATTAAGTATACCATTTCTCAGCAAATTTTTTGCTGACATTATGTTTTCAGCTAAAATTTTAGTTATACTTATTCAGAAGTTAACAGTTTTGAACTAATGTTTTACTAATTTATTTTGCTAAAAGTATTGTGCTAATAAGCATATAAATATTGTTGACGCAAACCGGATAGCTTATTTTAGCTTTTTTATATTAAAATATTGCTTTTTTGCTTCTTTCTATCAATCAGTATTTTAAGGTTTTTTTAATTAAAAGCTGCCCATTTACTGTTAGAGGTGACAGCGGGGACAACATAATTGTTTATAAAAATATTTTGTTAAGACAATTTGAATTTTGAAGCTTAAGAAACTTTGTTTGACTGACGAAATTCCGAGGAACAAATTAATTATAAACAAATTTTATTTGTAGTAAAAATTTGAATAAAAAATTATAAAATTTCCCGGTTTATTGTTAAATTACCCTCCAAAATACCATATACGTTATTAAATACGCAAACCATGTTTAAAACGCCATCTGTTCATTTTTAAGTTATACACCCAATAATTTTAAATTTTATTTAAAATTAACCTCCATTTAAGTTTTATACAAACACTTTTAGTGAAAATTTTTTTCTAAATAATGTAAAAAAAAACAATTATTTTTTTCGAACTTTACACATTAATGAACTTTATTATTACAGTAGATAAATACAATTATATGAAAAATGTTTACACTACTTTAGGAAACTATAGTACTTAAACCTACAATATAATTTTACATACTAATGATAAATAATTTCTATTTTCAATTTTTGTAAATGCTTTTTAAGTTCGTCATTATGATTTTTATAAAATGCGTTTTTTTTTTTTTTTTTAATTACACAACATTTGAGTGTGATAAAAATGTATTTTTGTTAATTATCTTAAAGAGACACTTTATTGTTACCGAGAGACAGAGGGGAGAGATATTCTTTTTCGAAAATATTTGAAAATGACAATTTCAATATTTTCAATTTTATTTTAACCCTCTAACTGGCAAGTCCACCTACAGGCGGGTTATTTTAAATTGGCCATAAATGCGCCAAATGAGTAATTTATAATAAGAAATTAAGCTATTTCGATAGTAAACCAAATTTATAAAATATTTTGTGAAGTATTTTTTTGTGCGCAATGCACGGTTTGAAAGCAAGAAAGTGTTCAAGTTAAAATTTCGTAAATTGTGAAAAAATAAACATTGTAAAATATGCAAACACAATTTTCAAAAATATTAAAAATATATTTATGTTAGCTATAAAACGTTGATAATAAACAAGAAGTAAAATTGAAGCTTAAGCTTTTAAAAAAATATTTTAGTTTGATCCAAGGAGATACAGGATTCTCATAGGATGCCTATGAAGGACATTATCTTAACTTGAAAACGTATGGACGGATTTTTATGAAATTTTTCAGAAAGATTATGTATTAAGTAGTAGTAGCAGCAAAGATTTTAAGTTTGATCAATATATCGCACACCTAGTTCAAAAGTGACTTAACTCAAAATTTAAATTTTTCGTGTTTATATGTTTAAACAATGCACAATACACTTGTTTATCTATAGAAAAAAATATCAGTGTATTTTGTTGTTGTTTACTGTTGCTAAAAAAACAGTTATGTCTTTCTTTATGTTTCAATTGGTATAAAGTTGCAAATATTTTTTTTCTATTTCTGAAAAATGAAAAATTTTGAATTGAGTCACTTTTGAACTAGGTGTGTGATATATTGAAGTTAAGGTGCTTTTTAGCTCAATTTTGCGTTTTTCGAAAAACGAAAATTGCCGTATCTTCTTAAGTAAAAGCACAACAAGTGTAATTTTTGGGCTGTATTTATATATTGGTGAAGATACACAAAAAATTAAAAGAACTATGCAACAATCATAAAAACGTTAATTCAACCATTCTTTTAAATAAAGGAAATCAAATAGTAACCGAAAGTAATGAGAAAATAAAAATATGGGAACAATACATTAATGAGCTTTTTAATGATTCCACAAGGTCTATTACTCCCGAAGACCTTAATGCTACAACATTTTCTGAAGGCAATGAGCTTCAAATTACAAAATCAGAAATCCTAACTGCCATAAAATCGTCAAAAAATAACAAAGCTGTTGGTTGCGATGAACTTCCATCCGAAATTGTTAAGCTAATTGACGACAACGGCATTGATGTCTTAGTAAACGTTTTTAACCACATCTACAATAGTGGCGAATATCCAGATAGTTGGTTAAAATATACATTTGTGGCACTCCCAAAGAAAGCCAATGCTAGAATTTGCAAAGATTTTAGATTAATAAGCTTAATGAGCCACACGCTTAAAATATTTTTAAAGGTGATACACCAAAGAATATATAACCAATGCGAAAACGCAATGGGTCGTACACAATTCGGATTTAAACAGGCCATGTTCTTGTTCAAAACTGTAAGGATGTCAGGAAGGATGTTTTCATGTGCTTTATAGATTATGAAAAAGCTTTTGATAGAGTACAACACAATAAGCTAATTGATATTTTGAAAACATTGGACATCGATCACAAAATAATTAGATGCATCCAAAACCTTTATTGGAATCAGACGGCAGAAGTCCGTGTAGGAGATATTGTTACTCGCAATATCCCAATAAATAGAGGCGTTAGACAGGGTTGTATCTTATCACCCGTATTATTTAATGTTTATTCAGAGCAAATATTTGGCGAAGCTATTGATGACATAGAACTGGGCATCAAAGTAAATGGCCAATATATAAACAATATTAGATATGCTGATGACACGACTTTAATTGCTGATAATTTACAAGATCTACAACATCTTCTCGATCAAGTCTGTCATTACAGTAAACAATATGGTCTCGATATAAACATTTCAAAGACTAAATTTATGATCGTTAGTAGAGGAAATAATACACCCTACGCAAGTTCATCTAAGATTATAGATAACAAGCAAATAGAAAGGGCATACAGTTTTAAATACCTTGGATGTTGGCTCAATGACAGCTGGGACTGTGATAAGGAAGTGAAATATCGCATAGAAATGGCCAGAAGTGCTTTCTGCAGGTTCAGAAAGATTTTAAGTAGCCGCGATATCAACATCAACCTAAGATTAAGGTTTACAAAATGTTACGTTTGGTCAGTCTTGCTGTATGGTGTAGAAACATGGACACTTAAAGTTGATACCATGAACAGACTCAAAGCATTTGAAATGTGGTGCTATCGAAGAATCTTAAGTATAAAATGGACCGATAGAGTAAGAAACGAGGAAGTATTACAGGCTTTGAACAAAGACCGTGAGCTCTTAAACAACAACAAGCGTCAGAAAACATACCTCGGTCATATAGTAAGAGGACCAAAATATGAATTCATTATCCAAGGAAAGATTGAAGGAAGACGTGAAATCGGTCGCAAGCAATTATCATGGCTCAGAAATATAAGAAATTGGACTGGGTTACGAACAATGAATGATCTTATAAACACTGCTAGAAATAGAGATGATTTTTTAACTATAATTAATAATATTAATTAAATGTGCATTATAAAAATGTATTTAGAATACTTATGTAATATTTTAGAAAATTTAAGTAATGCTCGTAAAAATATGTAACATCCTATATGGGCTTATATATTATCATATATGGGTATAGCTGACCATATATTTCCATATATAGTTCAATAAATGAACATATATTGTCTCATATATGATCATATATGTTCGGATCCGAAATTTGAGGGTATATGGTCGTATATGATCGTATGTGAACATATATGGATCATATATCATCACATATGAACATATATGATCATATACGACCATATACCCTCAAATTTCGGATTCGAACATATATGGTAATATATGAGATGATATATGGTAATATATTGAACCGTATGTGAACATATATGGTCAGCTATACCCATATATGATAATATATATGCAAATATATGGTAATATATGTTCATATACGATCCAATTTTCAACCGGGATGTGAAAAAAAAAACTATATGTATGTAATCGCTAAAATCCAGAAGTGGATAGAAGAGGAATTATTTACACCTAAACTTATTCGTTTTTATAGATTAGTTTTTGAGAGTCGCTATAAAGCTATTTCGTCCCTTATCGTAGGCGACGATAAAAAATTTGATAGAAAAACATATTGTTTAGTTTTCATGCTGAACAAGTGGTATACATTTCATTTCAAAAAAGCTTAGGCCAGGTTGAGGGTTAAGAAAATTTAGTTATATTAAAGAACTTTTTATTGAATATATTTTTTTTAATATAAATAATAAATGTTTGTTTTTTTTTAGTTTAGTTTTTAAAGTTCTGAAATTTTATAAAAGATATTTCTATAAAAATAGAAAATTTTTTAATTTACCGTAGTTTTCGTAAAATAAAATTGAAAATAGGGTTTCATTTTGTATTGGGACTTTTAGAATAAATATATTAAATATTTTTAAATGATTATGCATGATCCGATTACTTAAATATCAATTCTATATGTCGTCTGTCTTAATATATATATATGACTTTGTTTTATAAATATTTCGTTGAGAAAGAATACATTTTCCTAGGAAGACCTTTTTTTAAAAAAAAGTTACATCCTATGACAAGTGTTTTGTGTGTGTTTAGTTTAAATCGAATAAGGAACAAAAAAGATTATTAAGATTTTGTTAAAAATAAACTATAACTAAATTAATTTCCCATATCTAAAGCAGTTTTGCACTCATATTCTGCTATACTATGTTGTATACAATGATTGATTTCATTGAAACTTGGTCGTTCACTTGACTTGCGATTCCAGCAACGTCTCATTAAAGCATACACCGACATTGGAGTATTATCGGGACAACTTAAGACATTACCCTCTTTGATAAACTTTATAACTTCCTCATGGGTTAAGCCATAATATGGTTGCAAAGCAAATGAAAATATTTCCCATATGCAAATGCCATATGCCCAGACATCCGATTCAATGGAGAACTTATTGTACAATATACTTTCTAAAGGCATCCAACGTATGGGTATAACATCATTTTCATCACCCTTATAATAATCTTGTAAATATATTTTATGCGATAAACCAAAATCGGCTATTTTAACGGTCATATGTTCATTGATTAAACAATTTCGTGTGGCTAAATCACGATGTACAAATTTATGTTCGGATAGATAAACCATACCCGCAGCTACTTGAGCAGCTATTTGTAAAAGATGACCCTCATGTAGAGTTTCTCTTTGTTGAGGGGTATGAGTGGCATAGGGAGAACATGATCTTAAAAATTCACTTAAATCACCGGGAGACATAAATTCGAATAGTAAACACATTGGTCTACCTAAAGCACAAACACCTAAAAGTTTTACTATATTGGGATGATCGAATTCGGCCAATAAACAAGCCTCCCTTTCAAAGTCCATTTGCATTTGATCGCTGGCATCATCTTTTAGCATTTTGACAGCAACCATAAGATCATCGTAGCCAGGAACTAAACCAGGAGCTTTAGCCTAAAAAAAGAGAAAATTAATTTTATTAAATTTTTGATACAAGAAAAAATCTTAAATCTCTAAAAAAGAAATCCTAAAACTGTTCATAAATTTTCTTTAAAAGTTATTTTTTGTCTAAAAAGTAAGGGAATGTTAGCTTATGTGGCCTGTTCACTAAAGTATACCATTCGCTTTTTCTTTTCGTGTTGTTGCATGAATATGTCAAAACTGTCAACTGTCTTCAAGTTTAACTTTCGCTATCTCTATTTTAAAAAAGTTTAGACATGAATGCACACGTTTTTCCTGGTTTTATTGTGTTGTTGCAAAAAAAGGCAACATAAGATGTAATTTGTCGTTAACATAAAAAGTGAATAACAAACAAGTTTTAAAGATTTTTCAAAGTCGGATTTGTGCAAACGGTAAGAATTTTATTCACAATTTTAATAAAACTAATTGGTTCCATAAAAAAAATAAAAAATATGTGAAAAATTAAATTTGTATAATGTTCGTTTAAGTTTATCTTTGATATATTTTCTTATTTGTATTTACTTTTTTCCAAGTTTTAATTTTTTTAAATGGTTTACGCACTAATTTAATTGTTCTTGTCTCAATTTTTCTACATGTTTCACAACAACAAAAATATCGTTTCTAAATTAAATATGTTAAATGCATATTAATTGAAAATTAATTGCGACTGTCTATATGACGTTAAAATAACACTGTACTAAAATACATTATAAAATTTGCAATGTGGCGATGTCTCAACTTAAACGCAAAAGTTGTCAACACTGACGTAAAAACCATACGTCAATCTGGTAACGTTGTGAAACAGAGACGGAGTAGATTCTAAAAATAGACAAAAATCTAAAAATAGAATTTTGTGTTTGTTAGTGTTGTCACTTCTGAGTATAATATACAATAACAGAAAAAGCTAATAGGAAAGAAAACTGCAATTTAGCTGCATTACATTCGAGGTCATACTTGGGTGTGATCGCGGTGTGAACGGTCATGACTTGGTATTGTTACGTTTGTAATGTAAGAAGAAGCGCAGGTTGTTGAACAAATTTATCATGTAGAGACAATCTGGCAATTATAAGACACAAATAATAATACAATTTAAATAAAAAATCACTGATGACGCCTGTCCATAAAAAGGCAGAAACTAGGCTAGTCTGATTTAAAAATTAATAGTGTTTATAATTTTTAGAGAAAAACGTTTATTCTTCTTCTTAACCTCAATCTTTCTAAAAAAAATATATCGTTTGTTAGCCGCATTTAAAAAAGGTAGAATTATATACTATAAGCAATTTTAAACGATACAAAAAACGTTTATTAACGATACATAAAACGTACATATTCTCTAATGTGGACCTTTTAAGTTATTTTAAAAATTGCTATATAACTTTTAAATATTAATTGCGACAAGAAAATGGTCTATAACAAAACAATGCCCAAAGAGTTTAAAAAAAGAGTCTAAAAGCTGATGTATTTGGATTTAAAATATTCCATTTAGTTTTATTTATAAATTTTAAAAAGATATAGAGACACATTAGAGAACATTCTCTTGCTTTTTATTAAAAAAAATACCCCTTTATTAAAAAAAAACTATCTTTTATTTAAAAAGTACGTTTTATTAAAAAAGTAACTTTAATTAAAAATAGTACCTTTTATTAAAAAAGTACCTTTTATTAAAAAATAGCCTTTTATTAAAAAAGTACGTTTTTTTTAAAAAAAAGTAGCTTTTATTAAAAAAGTATCTTTTATTGAAAACAGTACCTTTTTTTATTCAAATAAAGTAACTTTTATTAAAAAACTATCTTTTATTAAAAAAGTAACTTTTGTTTAAACAAGTGTCTTAAAGTACGTTTGCTAAAAGTACTTTTGATTTTTTCTGCAAATATTAAATTTTACATATCCAGACGTAAAGCCCATAAAAAACTCAATAATATTTTCTCCCGATTTTCAAACAAATTTCCCGCATAAATTAGACTCAAACTCGAAAATACTTTCAATGTCAAATCTGGACGATCTAACAATTTTATGTGCTTTTAGAGAGTTTTTTATTTTAGGTTCACTTTAGAGTACTTGTTTGCTAATGTGGACCTTTTGAGGTGTTATAAAAAGAAAATGATCTATAACAAAAAAAAGCTATAAGCTGATGTTGGATTTGGAATATTCCACTTAGTTTTATATATTCCAAAAACCAGATGTAGGGCCACATTAGAGAACATTCCCTTGACTTTAATTAAAAAATTTACCTTTTATTAAAAAAAATATCTTTTATTAAAAAAGTACCTTTTATTAAAAAGTACCTTTTATTGAAAAAGTACCTTTTATTAAAAAAAAAAATACCTTTAATTAATAAAAACTCCATTTTATTAAAAAAAAAAATACCTTATTATAAAAAATGAACTTTTGTTTAAAAAAGTATCTAAAAGTAAGTTTTCATCAAAAAAGCTACTTTTCTTAAAAATGTACACGAAGGTTAAAATTTTTCATTTTTTCTGCAGATATCAAATTTTACCTAACCCAGCCGTAGAGTCCATAAAAAATATAAAGAAACTCAATAATATTTTTTCGCGATTTTCCCGCATAAAACTTTTTGAAGTTCAACACAATTTTTTGTTTAATCAAACTGAAAATTAATATTTCACAAACATTTTAAATTAGACTTCAACCCAAAAATACTATCGATGTCAACTCTTAATTAGTTCGTGTTGAAATAAAACAAATATATGCACAATACAGTGCATGTCACGGGTGGTCTAGAATTAAGTATTGACAAAAAAAAATACTCCACAAAAAGTGAGTAAAGGGTTTAAAAGCACGATATCAGCAATTTAAAAGTAATTACAACACAGGCCTAAAAATGTTAGAGGGGTCAAGGGCCCAGGATTGAAGTATACTTTTTTCCTTCGTGATATCTTAACATAAATGTTGGAAAAAACTCGGGTTTTTGCTATATTCAAGACCTTATTGCCATTGGATATTAAAATTACTAAAATTACTCCCTATTGTTTTTAAAACTCAGATTTAACCTTCCTCATATCTTATTTCTTCTATTAAAAATCCTCAGTTGTATTTATAGCGAAATTACTATGTTTATCAAAAACTTTCAACGGACGACGATTTTTCCTGAAAGCAATAAGATATTGGATATGTTAAACTTGAGTTGTGAAAACAATAGAGAGGAATTTTAGATGACAGAACAAATTTTGTGAAAAAGTCATAATTCGCGATGTTATGACGTCCCGAATATAGCAAAAAATCGGGGTTTTCTACTTACTTTTTGTGGAGTATTATTTTTTTTTTTTTTTTTGCAATATTTAATACTAGACCACCTGTGATTTAATCCAAAGTTTTAACACGTTCTCGCACGGCATTATAGAAAAAAAATAAAAAATTATTAAAAACAATATGGCTTTTAAAAACAATTTTGGCATCTGTCATTTGTTTCGGGTCTTCATAATCTGTGCTGCAACGATGCCTATCGTTCTTAAAGGTAATAAATGTTTTTAAATTTAATTGTTTTCGCGATTTTTGATAAAAACAAAGATTTAAGCGTTTTTCGCGACATGGGATAATTTACGTAAAAAGTAATTTAACTCATTATTGACACAGTGTTCCCTTTTCGACCCAGTATTTTTAAACGGCTATATTTTTTAGTGGATTTAAAACCCTTAAAATTATTCAATACCTTGACTACAATCGGAAATAGAAGATTGTTATCCAAAAATTGTTAAAAAAAAAAATTAAAAAAGATGAATATTTTATATTTTTTATTTTAACGTCGATAAGAAAATTTAAAAATATATTTGTCTGCTAAAATATAAAATATCCTGTCAAAATTTCAACTTTGGTTGCTAATATTTCACTAGAGGGAGCTTTAAGGTAAAAAAATTACAAACATTTCTTAAAATGAATTTGAAATCACTTCGAAATGCAGAACACCGCTGATAGTCTCTTACCTGAAATACTCTTCCAAATGCTCCTTGACCCAATGACCTAACATACACCACATCACCTCGTGGATATTCTAATTTTTCTAATTTTGTATTCAATGTAGTCTTCGGAGGTTCTATAACATTGTGTACCGTTACCATACTTTTGATAGTACCAAATTTATTATGAGCCACCAATTGATGTGAGCCTAAAGTTTCACGACTAGCCGAAAGATTCGTACAATCACCATTTGCAGCTGAATTAACCGCATGAAGACCACGTGTGGAAACATTGCATTCAGAGTTGGGATTTTGATTGGGTTGCTGTTGTTGAAATTCTTTATTTTTGGATAGTTTATACAACAATAAAATTAGAAGATGTAGAGCCACTATGGCGATGAAACCAAACCCGGCCAGCATAAAGATAACATAAGGGGTAAAGAATGTCTCCATTTGTATGGGTTCTGTATCTTTGATCAAAGGATCTATATAATCAGCTGCAAGGAGAGCAAATAATAATGTAAGTATTAGACTGGAGACTTTGAAATTGATTTATTTTGATAACTTACGACACATTGGTATATCACAATGTTGCCAACGTACTGATTCATCCACGGTATAACACCAGGGATATGGTTCTTCTGCTCCAGCATTGCGACAGTAGTTTTCACCATTTTTTATTTGTGGAAATACTTGGGGCGGTTGTATATGTTTGTGAGGATGTTGTGTATCCCATCTCTGACAGGGTATACCCGATTTTGTTACATTTGCAGTACCCAAATAATAACGACCATTACCATTGCGACAGTCATCTAAAAAAAAAGACAAGAGAAATTTTTAACCAGAATTTACTTTTTTAATAAAAGGTAATTTTTTTAAACAAGAGGTTATTTTTTAAACAAAAAGTAAGGGAATGTTCCCTAATGTGGCCCTACACATAGTTTTTGGACTATAAAAAAAATCAGGGATGACAGGTTATACCGCTAAAATACCGTTATCGATTCAAACCCCTTTCATCTGACTTTCGTTATCCCTAAAACAAAGTTACCAAAAATTAAAATATCGTTATCCGTTAAAAACCGTTACCGATATAACTGAAATACCAAGATCCATAAAATATCATTACCGGAATAATTAATATCCAATTGTCGATTAACGTTGTTTTTTTTCGAATAACGCCTTAACCGGTTAACCGACTAGGTCAAATAATTGGAACAACTAATTTTTATTAAAAAATTTTAAATTTTGAAAAATTTAATTTTTTTTGTTTTATTTATTCCTATAATATCCCAGCGAAAAAAGAGTGGAAAAATATGTAGTAAAATCATTACATATACGTATTCAGATGTAGTGCAAATTGAGGTGAAACACGCATGATTTTAACATGGGGTTGTCATAGGACGGAGGTAATGCAAATTCCCCAAAATTTGTTATTTTTAATTAGTGGTTAAGGTGTGATGCCAAGTCACATCTTATTTACCGAGTGATAATATTGATTTGTAGGAGTGCTTAAACGGTTATAATTAAAAAACTTTTAAACAGCTCTCCAGCTTTAAATACAAAGCGAAATAATAGTTTTTCGTTCAACTGAAAAGAAAGAAAACTATTGTTTAGTCTGATATTTTGTAATCATAGTTTTTCAAATTTGAAGGTCAGAAAACACTAATTCAAAGCGACATCTAGATTAAAAAATAGTTGTTAAAAGACACAAACTCCCGGTTCCATTCGAGTATGTCAAATACCGAATTGTAACCGAACATTCGTGACATTTCTACTAGTTAGCCTTGTATATGATGACTTTATATGCTAAGTTTAGGAACTTATCTAAAAGGCCAGCATTAGATCAGAAAAATCGGTAGTAGTAGCTACTTTGTGTGCAATGAAAATGTTGTTTCTTTTGAACTACTTCGCATTATTTTTGCTGGGATACTTAAAATTCTTCTGATATGGACTTCTGACTTCAACGTATATAACTCACTTTAGCCTTGAATTTAACGTGTTTTTTTAATTAATTTTACTTTTTTTTTTTAATTTGGATGTCGATTGCTATTTTTTTTTAATATAAAAGTTGTAAGTAAAGAAAAAAAAATTAAAAATGAGATCTTTAGCCAGATCGAAATACTAATATCAACCTAGCTAATATGTTTGATTTGTTTTATTTTTGTAAATATACGGAGGTTGAAAGCTCGTTATAAATTGAAAATAACATAGAAAAAATATCGATGTATATAAAAACAAAAAACTAATAAAACTGTAAAAAAATATTTTGCTAAAATGACACAGATATTATAAAAATAGAAATCGAAATCGACATCTACAAATTATCCGGGTAAAAATTTCTAGATATAAACACATACAAATTGATCCGAAAAATGGGTCTTCCACAAGTATATTATTATATCTAATTAGATATAATTTGATACAATTTTATCCGACATTTATGCAAATCCGGAATATTAAATTATATCTAATTGGATATAAATAGATCTAATATTATATAAATTTAGTCGATAGTAGCTTTAATTTTTGTGACTTGAATTTATGCTTAAAAGTATTTAAGTTAAAAATTAAAATTTCTAGAAATCACCAATTTTAAAGACTCAAATACTACATGGAGTGAAAAGTGCGTAGCCTTACATATAGATGGCGTGACAACGGCCAATATTTATTGTTTATTCCGCAGGGCCAACTCTTAGAAAATTGTGTCAAAATTGTATGACATTTCATTAATTAGAAAAAAAGTTACCGTTATTAAAATTATGCTGCTTTTAAAGTTTGAGAAAAAAATAGATTCCAAAGAATTTCGTGTTTTGATTAAAAAAAATTTTTTTGTTGGTGGAAAAAATACCGTCCAAGCCAAAGAATGGATTGATATACATTATGGTGAATCTTCACCGTCACATACAATGGTTAAAAGGTGGTATTCCGAATTTAAACGCGGTCGTATGAGCACAAATGATGCAGATCGTCCTGGTCGTCCAAATGAGGCAGTTGCCGAAGAAAACGTTATAAAATTGCATCAGGTTGTATTAGATGATCGAAAGATTAAAGTTAGTGAGATTGCTGGCATCATGAAGATATCAACAGAGCGAGTTCGGCATATATTACATGATCATTTAAATATGAAAAACTTTTCTGCGCGATGGGTGGCGCGTTTTTTAATAGTTGAACAAAAACTGAAACGTGTTTATGATTCAAAGTATGCTTTGTAGATGTTTGAAGTAAATTCAACTGAATTTTTACGTCGATTTATAACAATGGATTACACGTGGATTCATTATTATACACCGGAGTCCAATAAACAGTCTTCGGAGTGATTACAAGCGCGCGAAAGCCGACCAAACCGCCCAAAGACCCAAAAATCGGCTGAAAATGTAATGATCAGTGTTTTTTGGTATAATATTTACTGATTACTTGGAGAAAAACAATTGCTGCCAAATAATATGTTGAATTATTGGACAGATTGGATGAAGAAATTAAGAAAAAACGACCACACTTAAGAAAAAAAAAAAAACTTTTACCATCATGACAATGCATCGGCGATTTCATCTGATTTGGCTTCAGAAAATTTTAAGTCTACATTACGAGTTACTTCCCCACCCAGTATTCTCCAGATCTGGACACCAGCGATTATTATTTGTTTCCAAACTTGAAAAGATGGCTCCAGGAAAAGAGACCTATTTTGAAGAGTTTGACAAATCGTATTTTTCCAATTGTATCGAGATGATAGAGGATCGTTGGAAGAAATGCATTTCACTTAAAGGAGATTACGTTGAAGAAAAAAATTAATTTCAAATCCAAAAAACTGTTTTTTTATTGTTAGGCCACGGACTTTTCACTTCATTTAGTGTTTTTAAATGAAGAATATTTTCTGTGTACCAAAGTGTAATTAATAAAAATCTAAATTTGAAAAAACGATGCTCATGTGTGCATTCACGTCGAAATTTTATTAAAATGGAGATAGCGAAAATTAAACTTGATGACAGTTTTCACTTATTCATGCAACAATACGAAAAAAACGAAAGGTCCACTTCATCGAATATACCACATTAACGAGCATTTCTTTACTTTTTTAAACATAAAGTACTTTTTAAAGCTAAAGGTTCTTTTTTAAATGAAAGGTACTTTTTTAAAGCAAATTGTACTTTTTAACCTCTGTGCTGCGTAAGACGTATATATACGTTTTTTCAAAACTCTATCCTGTTGCGTATACGTCTAGCTCACATAAATGCAGCATTTGTTTCTTTTTTCTACGCAACAAGCGAAGATTTTTTAAACTTTACTACGCAGTTAAGTAATTAAACAAATGGTACTTTTTTTAAACAAATGTTACATTTTAAAACTAAGAGGTGCTTTTTTGGAAAAAAATTTTCATTTTGATTAAGTGTTCGTTTTGTAAAGTATATCTTTTTAAAATTTCACTTACAACTGATTTCATCCTCCTTGATTTCAGCTAAGCCCACATACGAGCAATTTGGTCTCTTGGCCGTACTATTGTAGTTTGGCAATATCGAGCAATTGGGTAAACGAAAATGGCCACGACTTTTAATAAAAATATTGCGTTCTTTCTTTTCCTCAATTAAGACCCAATCATTATAGCAGTATTGTAAATGGATGGCAGCACAATCTTCATAACATAAAGGCAAACGAACTGTATAACCATTTTCCATTAAACAGCGGGGAAAAGCATAAGCACAAAGAAGTTTCTATGATAACAAAAAAAAAACATTTATAAATTTCACTAAAAACCAATAAAAATAATTAACTAATATTTACCTCTGCTGCTGCACGACAAAGCCCTGTTAAATCTCCTATTAATTCTTCCCATAGAGCCGTGGTAATCTGTTCATTTTTCCATCCTCCAGTAGGATCTTCTCGACTATACCATACCTGATGTCGTATATAGTTTTTACATATTTTACCATTATAAGGAGCACAATAGCCCTTTTCTTCGTTGGCAATTGTTTCTCTTTGTTGCCTGTTTTGACGACTATTTAAATGTTCATGATGATAATGATGACGGACGGAATTGTAATCTTCATTGCGATATGTATATGCCGTTGTTTGTGTTATAGACCACATTAAAACCGCTAACATCATAAAAATTAAATAATTTATAGTGGAAGGCGAAGTATACTTGTGTTTAAACCATAAAACCCCATGATATAAATTAAATGAAACAGCGCTGTTTTTAATTTTCATACTCCTACTACTCCCACTACTAGTAGTTAAAACCCCCACCATTTTATTTTCGCTCCAGCCTTCTATTGAATTTTTTAACACACAACCACAAGTTTAATTGTTTAAAATTGTTGAAAATTTCTTTAAAACTTCACATTATTTGTTGAATATTTTATACACGTTTTAAAAGTTCTTAAATATTTTATTAAAATAATTAAAAATTGTATTTAAAATCTTTGTTTTTTTAACATTTTTTAAAACCGTTCTTGTTATTTTCGTACCAACTAACCAACTAACTAAACCGACCGACGCCTTTTGTTGTATTTAGTGTATGTGCGAAATTGACATTTTATGAGTTACAAATAGTAGGAGCATTTTGAATTTGGAGTACAATAAAGTAAACTATAGCTCATCATGCTTTGCATAAGGGTGGTTTTTTTACTGCCCAAAATTACTACAACTGGTATTGTTGAAAGGAATGGAAAAACACATAAACAGGGTTGTTTTTGTTGTAACATCCCATCAGTTTTGATAAGGAATAATGTCATTAGGAAAAACAAATTTATTTCATAAAATTTAAATCTAGTTTTAAGAAATTCACTACAAAATTACATTTTAACTAAATTCATTTAATTGAGTACTACTAAAACTTTTAAAATTTTAAAATCTAACCGTTTTTTAGAAGTTTTTTTTTAATATAATTTTGATTTTGAATTTTTTAACGCTATTGATTCTTTTAAAGTTCTGCATATTGTACTTTTTCTGGAGTTCTTTAGAAACAAAACAGTTTGTTTTTATTTTTGTTTATTTTTTGGAATTCGTTTTATTTAATTAGTTTTATTTACTATTTTACATAAGGTTTTTTAAACAATTTACTTCCAAATAAGATTATTTAAAGTTTTTACTTTTCATCGGGAATTTGTTCCAAGCCCTGAAATAAAAAAAATGCATAAAAGTTATAGTAATTAGAAGAATGTATTATAAATACTAATAACACTAGTTAGCAAAATTAAAAAAAAATTTATGCGTTAAAGATGAGACTAATTTTTTATTCACCTCTGTCCTGTGTTTCACATTTCCATGAAAGTGAAATCAATACGACTTTTTGGTGCTTTGTCTTTCACATACATATTTTCGATTTACTTTCCTGAAAGTAAAACGAAAGCACTTTTTTCCTTACAGAAGTTTTTAAAAAATCATTAGACAGCTTTATAAGTTAAAATTTAGCATTTTGAACGAAAACATAATATCCCAGCAAAACTTTGGTAATGGGTAGGACTTATTTCAGACCTTCCAAAGTAATGACTATCCATTCCAGTTTTTGTTATTTTGAAGGTCCGAAATAATACCTTACTAATTTGAATATATGTAACTGCTTATTTGTAAGATAAATAACAACGCCTTACTAATATTGTGTTAAATATCTGCTTATTTGGAATAGCAAAAATAATAAGTTACTTATTATCACTTATTTCAGACCTTTCGTAGTAATGACTATGCATTACATTTGTTGTTATTTTGAAGGTCTGAAATAATACCTTACTGATATGAACATACATCACTACTTATTTTGGAAGCTAAACAATTATGTCTTACTAATATTGTGTTATATACCTGTTTATTAGGAAGGGCCAAAGAAATAAGGTACTTGTAAGGTAATAAGTAACTACTTTTTTGTAAGGTATATTTATAAAGATTCATAATATATCATAATTAATAATTTAAATGCAATTTATTAATTTATTTATATATATAAATTATGCAATATTGCCTATTAATACCTTCTTATTTAGGTACATGTTAATACGTACTTATTTTTGCACCTATAAATAACTACTTATTAACATCCTTACAAGTAATACGTCATATAATGGATTTAAGCATTACTTTTGATGCTCCAAATAAGAAATGAAATAAGTACTTATGTGTAACTGGTGATTTCACTACATATTTTGAAACGTCTTATTTTTGTCCCTATATGTAAGCACAAGGCAAGGCCTTGCCTCCTATGACACCCCCATGTTAAAATCAGGTGTTCTTGGCCTCAACTATAAGTACTTCTGATTATTGTTTTCTTCTTCCATTTCCCATTCTATGGTAATAGCAAGTTTTCCTGGGATGTTTTCGATAATTTTTCGACATTTTTCGATTATTATTTCGAATTTTATACATTTATGGGAATTAGAAATCCCCAAATTTCAATTTCATGTGCTTTTAAAATTTATCCGCATTCAAGAAGTAAGGAAACCTAGGACATGGGCGATTATGTATTTAGGCCTCCTAAAATTGAAAATCGCATTTATTTATTTTTTATTTTATTATACAATTTCAAACCAAGCAGTTGGGGCCAAATATAGCTTATATACAACTCACCAAAAATATTTTTATATAAATATTTAACAATAAATCAAATCTTAACATAAACTAAACAATTTTCAGAAAACATTAATTAAAATATATGTATTTAAAAGCAAAAAAATAAAAATAGATACATATGTAGGTACATTTTTTATTTATTTATTTTTTTTTTAAAGAGAAGCAACACTCAGGAAATTCTTCCTATTAATTAATGTGTTGCTTTCTTTGGAAAGGGGATAGTGGAGAGATGAAAGGTGGTGAAAGATGAAGGGCTTCAAATATGGCAACACTGTAATTGCGGGAGATGATAAGTCTTAGAACAATTGTTGCTCCCCACCTGATGTAGAGTTGGCGAATTTATTGAAGCACTGGCAGAGCACTGTTTGCCAATGGTCCAACAAATAAAGCACTGGCACAGCCCTGGCTTAGAACGCTCTGCCAACGTTCGTAGTAGTACTACTACCCAGCCAGAAATTC
This sequence comes from Delia radicum, assembly GCA_021234595.1. NCBI lineage: Eukaryota > Metazoa > Arthropoda > Insecta > Diptera > Anthomyiidae > Delia > Delia radicum. Next base: position 128,615,417 of record CM037855.1, read on the forward strand.
ATGATGGTTCAAAAAACTAAGTACTATCAAAGCATACAATATACCAAATCCAAAACGTTCTGAGAACGTTTGAAAAAAAACATATTTAAATTACTTTAATAGCACTTTTTAAACAAAATTTACTGATGTTTATTGAAATAAAAATGATATCTGTGGAATTTTGATAAAATAGTGTAGTCAATAAAACTTTTAAATGTGGATACACTCAAAAAAGTTTTACAGTTACTACATGACAGTTGTTTGTGTAGTAATCAGTAGTAGTTGTTTTTAACTGTAATTAAGTTGTTTTTGTATGAAATAATGCAAAACAACTATTTTGACAGTTGTTTTCAAAAACAACTAACGAAAACTACTAAAATTTTTAACAGTTGTTTAAAGCAGTTGTTTTAAAATTTTTGTAAACAAGTACCAAACAGTCATTTTGAGGTAAACAGTTCAATTTTGTTAGTTATTATAAAATAAAAAAAAATATTTTGAAAAACTATGTTTTGAAAAATTCTCGTTTAGTTTATATTAATATGTTTAGAGTTTGCAAATAATAATTAGATAATTTAATTGTATCTCCAATGCATTAAAACGTCATAACTGGAGTACCATTTGGAATGTTGACTTGAGACTTTAAGTAAGATGCTGGAAATACTAAATTTTGTTGTAATTGAATGAAGAAAAATAAATTTAAATTTTTTTTAAAATACCAAAAAAAAAAATAACCTTCAAAAACAGTAGTTTTTACTAATTTTTACAGTTGTTTCAAAATGTTTGTATTAAAAAACTGTCAGTTGTTTTTACGACATTGGTAGTTGTTTTTTACCACATTTGTTAGATGTTTTTTAACAGTTAAAAATAACCACATTTTTAGTTGTTTTAACTGTAATTACCTTTGTCGCCTTTTAAACTGAAATTACAGGCTTTTTCAGTAGATTCTACTGTAAAACTTTTGTGAGTGCATTTTAGTCTAGTCCGCACATTTCTACTATTATACTATAAGATACCAGACGTTTTTCAAATCAACTTATTTCAACATTTTTAGAGAACTTATTTTACTGCAGTAATTGAAAAAATGGTCCTCATCAGTTGAATCTATATCTTCCTCTACTACTACTTCGTCCAACTCTTCTTGAAAACATGGCATAACTATGTCATTGGTTTCCATTTCGCCTTCATCTTCCCCAAAATTCATATCATGTTCTTCGACAGCTAGTATGTAAAATTAAAGCTATTTTATAATGTTTAACATAAATTCTGAAAATATATTACTCACATTCTTGAGAATTTTTTAGTTTTTGCATTAAATGCACTTTAAAATCATTATACTTTTGGGTTTTCAAATGTTTTGGAAGCGTTTTAAAAACAAAAAACGTAGCGCTTTACAACTACTTTATGTTTGGTTTTAGTGACGTTTTAAGAATACTCTAAAATACCAACATGAGACCGTAAATCTGGGTTATCATTTGAGTGCCCTGAGAACACTATAATCATTAAAAACATGTTGCTTTGGTAACGTTTCAACTACCATACGTAGTGCTTTCAGAATACTTCTGTGTTTGTTAATTTCTGGCTGGGTAGTTTTATTTTTTTTTATTAATTAATAATCATATAACGCTTTCCCAACGCTGGTCAAAAGTGCTTTGCCAGTGCTCGATTTACTAAATTTACAACCGTTTATAAAAACAAAATTTAATGCATGTACAAGTTTTATTTATAAAGAATACACTTAAATGCTACCATAAGTGCACTCGCGATAATAAGTACTAATTAAAATCAAGCCAGTTCACTTTTGCAAGATTGTTCATATTTGCAAATGGCATCTAATTTACATTTAAAAACGTTTTTCCAATAAAAATAAAAGTTTCTATGTTAAATTTTTTTATTTATTGTTTATTGGATTAAAAAAAACAATTAATTTTTGAAAAAGAAACAAAATTTAAAAGTTATTTTGCGAAAAAATCTGTGATTTTCTTTTGTTCAATAACCTTTAAAACGGCCCGCTCTCTTAACTGTCTCAATACATTCAAATCTCGTTGATCAACCATTTCACTTTCGGCCCATTCCAATGCCTTATTAAAAATTACACAGCTAGGGAAATCCCCAAATTATAATGCAGTTGAATAAAAATGTAACCACTAGCCTGTTGATTTAGATTTAAACACTGCGTAGGTTGATAAAATCCGTTAAAAATACAAAAATAAGCTGTTCATATTTTAAAGCTTTGGCACTAAGTTCATAATTTAGAGTAGTCAATGGAAGAAAAAAAATGTTCATATTTGGGGGTGTTCATATTTTTGCGAGTGCACTGTATTTCTACTTATTTCAATCATATTTTTAACTTTTGATGATACTGGATAATTAAACGAATCGCTAACTTCATTAAAAATATTGCCTTTTAAATGAACGTTTTGTGCTAAAAATTTTGTTTACTATCATAATGTTGCCATTGTCGAAAAAACAAACATTGTTAGGATGAATGGATGCAATCTGGAAACCAGAAATGTTAACGTTTTAAAATTATGGTTTTGGTACTGGCAAAGCGCTCATTGAAAGTGCTTTGCCAAAGTTTTAAAAAAGTAACGGCCAATCCCTGCCCGGTGTTATCATTTTGATGTTGGCAAAGCACTTAAATCTTCAGAAATCCAACGCTCATACCACCGTTGAAAGCACTGGGCTAATGCTTTGCCGTTCGTATTTTTCTGGCTGGGTACTTATATAAATACTCCTCATTTTAAACCTATTACCAATTTTCCCTAATGAATCCCAGTATATAATTGCGTTCAAATATCTAATATATATAAAAAAAAGTTTAAACATTGTTGCAGCAGGCATACATACTCTTTAAGTTTGTTTTTAAATACATCGACAGAAAAGTCAAAATAATGGCAAAGAATTCCAGATTTTAGCTACCCTGTATTGAAAAGATCATTGAAGAATTGTTGTATTATGAAGAGGATTATACATCAATTGAGGGTTTCGTAAAGATCTTGAAAATACAAAATTAATAAATATTCCGGACATTTAGCATTAAAATCTTTATAAAAATGTAATAACAGTCTCATGTAAATAAAACTTTTAAAATTTGCTTCCGAGAAAGTCTACTACATAATTTAAAACATGATCACGATATTTAAGGTTGTACACAAATCGAATGTGTGGCCGTTTAAATGTAATTTGTCATCATAACTCTTTACCTACGCATCTTGATGTGCGGCACGGTTCCACGTCATTAATTGACTTTTTTCTGTTGTCTTCTTCTTTATCTGTTACTGTATCTGGCCAGGCACAAATACCCGGTACTTCTCGTCATTCATTTATATTTGCATCATTTGAAATTATTACACAACATTTGGATGACGTGATTGAATATTTTGATTATGGTAATGTTGATTTATGTACTTTGGAAAATATTGCTGCGTCATGCAATTTTAACAGTATTCTGGATACAGCCAATGTGGATGATCAGGCAAATTTATTAAATTCATACATGTATCGTATGCATAGTGCAGTGCCACTGGTAAAGCGTAAGGTTAGTAGCTCGAATGATAATTCTTGGTTTAATTCCCCTGAGATAAGATATAGTCTGTCAGTTCGGGATATTGCTTATCGGTCATATCTCGATGACAGGACTGACGGAAATTGGAGAGTTTTTTGTCGTTTAAGGAACCATGCTAAGACGGTAATCCGTAATGCTAAACGTAGTGCGCATGCTAAACTTTTTTGTAATAAAAGCTCAGGACAGATTTGGAATACACTTCGTGCTAACGGTCTTGCTGATAATGCATCAACCGTTGATAATGTTGATGTTGAGGATTTGAATTTGTATATTTCTTCTAATCAAGGTAATAACCCTATCGATGATAGTTTTTTAGATAATGTTCTGGATGAAAGTGGGTTTTCGTTTTATAATGTTGATCTTTGTGAACTGATATCTGCTCTATATTCAATTAAATCGAATGCCGTTGGTTGTGATGAGCTCTCCTTAAAATATTTGAAATTGATTTTACCTTATGTTGGTAAATATATTCTTTATCTTGTCAATAATGTAATTACCAAATCAATCTTTCCATCTTGCTGGAAAACTGGTAGGGTAGTACCTCTTAAAAAAGTTGGTGAGTCTAATGACATGGATAATTTGCGTCCCATTTCTATACTTCCAGTACTTTCTAAAATTTTGGAGATCTTACTTAAGAACCAATTAGAGGATCACATTGCTAATGTTTCTTTTTTTAGTGATTCTCAATATGGATTTAGATGTGGTAGAAACACCACGTCGCTTCTTTTAGGACTTACTGATACGATTAGAAGGTCTTTAAGTATTGGCCATGTCAATGTTCTTTTATCCATTGACCTTCAGAAGGCTTTTGAAAAGATCGATCATAGTATATTAATTTCTAAACTATACCGTAATTTAGGTATTTCTGTTTCTTCTTGTAGGCTTATATCATCTTATCTCAGAAATAGAGGCCAATACGTATCTATTGGGAATAAATATTCTCATATATTACCCGTTATAAGTGGAGTACCACAGGGGTCCGTACTTGGACCATTGTTATTTAATATATATCTCAACGATTTATTTAATTGTATTCATTTTTCTTCATGTGTTTCATTTGCATATGCAGATGATTTGTTTTTTTTTTATTTAGTGGCGAGAGGCAATTCTCGGATGTTTTGCAACAACAGTTAAATTACTGTGTCTCTAATATTACGGATTGGATGTTGGAAAACAAATTATATATTAATGCGGATAAGACAAAGGCTATGTTTTTTGGATCACCCTTACAGGATTTGGTAATAAATATTAATGGTACTAATATTGAGTTTGTCGATCAAATCAAGTGTCTTGGGTTGTGGTTGGACAATAGTTTAAATTTCGAAAGACATGTAAATTATGTTATTTCTAGGGTCAACTACTCTTTGCGTAGGCTCTATAATGTTAATTTAATTTTACCTATGAGAATCAATGTTATGTTCATACATTCTTTAATTATGCCTTTATTTTTATACGGCATTGAAGTATATAGTGGCACTTTTGGCTACATTATGAAAAGGCTTTCAGTGTTCTTTAATAGAGTAATCCGTTATCTATTTTGTTTAAGGAGACTTAATCGTACTCATATGACGCCGTATGTTTCTAGATTCTTAGGTTGTCCATTTTCGAACTATGTTAAAGCAAGGACTATACTTTATTTTTATAAGATTAATCATAATGATGACCTTGTATATTTGAATTCATTTTTTCTTTTGGCCATTCTACACGAAATCGTCAAATTCAAATCCCTAGATTAACCTCACTCTTAGAACGATCATTTCATGTGCGGGTAGCTCATATTTTTAATCACTTGCCTACAGAGCTCAAGTCCTTAGAATTACCATTCTACACTTTTAAACGCAAAATTTTGATCTATGGTAATGAGTTATAATATTTTTGACATTTTAATGGAACGTGTGATTGTAATTATTCATTGGTTTACAGTGCCTTTATATTGTTTTTCTCTTCTTTCTTTTAACTTCTAATGTTTTTACTATTTTATAATACATTTATGTTTATTTCTCTTTTTTTTTTTACTATTATATTGTTATTTATATTTTTGTTTTATATAATACAGTAGTCTTGTGTTGTAGTTATTTCTTAGCCATATATGGCCCTTTGGGCTCGGTTATTTAATTGAAGAATAATAAATAAATAAAATAAATAAATAATTCGATTGAAAAGAAGATTGTATCTACGCATAACCCGACCATTTAAAACATTTTTAATAGAGTAGTTTTTGAAATATTTTTTAATTTTAGTTTTTGAGAATTTTGACTATATCTAGATATAGTATCAAGCTAATTTAATCAGTCAAATTTGCAAAGCAAATGGAATTTAATGCGTTACATATATTTAGAATACTGTTTTCAAATCGATTCAGTAGTTTTGGACCTTTAGCTTGAAATAACACTTTTTCGAAAAAATTTTAAATTTCCAAAAATATATAAGATACTAGCTGTTTGTACCCGTTCTTGCCTGGAACTCAAATACTTTTGAAATAACACATATAGAAAACAAAGACTTAAAGCATATACCGATTTTTCTCCAATTCGTTATCTTTATTATTATGACAGCCCAGGAGCTCCTGCAACCGCTGCCAAGCCACATCACTCATTGCAGTGTGCCCTGTTTTTATGATACTGTGAAAATTCTTAAAGCATAATTTTAAAGTTCTACTAAAGTGCATGAATGTTTATAATTTTCTAATGATTATGAGAATTTTCTTTCAAACTTGTGCAAAATTTGTATAAAAAGTAAAAAAATAACTGAATGGCTGTAACTATATGTTAATCCAATATTATTTCAATTACATAAAAAAAATAGAAAGCGATCTTTTGGAGGGCCATCTTTTTAAAATTTGTGCGGAATCTGGTAAAAATAATAATTTGTTACTGTTTTGTTAGTTTTTTGTTTTTATATACATCGAGATTATTTTTATGTTATTTTTAATTTATAACGAGCTTCCAACCTCCGTATATTTACAAAAATAAAGCAAATCAAACATATTAGCTAGGTTGATACTAGTATTTCGATCTGGCGAGAGATCTCAGCAGAACCCAAAGTTTTAGAAAAGTTAGAGCCTCCATAATAGGCAGAACTTTAACAAAAAAAACCTATTAATCTTTAATTTTGTTCCATTTGTTTATGGAACATCCAAACAGGACCCTATAGTTTTTATAAATTGTCACACTTTGAAAAATAACATTTGATATCGGAAATCCACAGTTGGCCTTTAAATGGTAGCGGTCGGAGATTAGTATTTGGTGACCTCGTCCTAGGTGTACAAACTATGAGTGCCAAATTTGAACAAAATCCGTAAGAAAATAAAAATTGGTTTAACAATCAACGAATGTGGTCTGTATGAATTTCACATGTTTTTGGAAAAGTGGGAGCGATCAAGTAGAAATTATATGGAAATCTGGCCCGTGGTAAAGGGATTTTGTATACAAAGTTTTGGCGATATCCATTGAGCTATAATGAACATGTGTACAAAGTTCGATCGAAATCCCTTGAAACATGAAAATGTTACTATTAAATAACAAATTCATATTTTTTAAAGTGGGCGTGACCGTTAAACAGCATAACAGCAAACTTCCCTGTAGTAATAGGATCAAGTATACAAAATTTCAGAGAAATCCGTTGGGAATTAAACATTTGTATGGCGAACAAACAAACAGAAAATTAATTTTATATATATAGAAGATGTCTCTTATTGATTTTAGTGCATGGTTTCCAAAAAGTTTATCCTTAAAGAAATTTTTTTTTACAGTTATATTAGTTTTTTGTTTTTATATACATCGAGATTATTTTTATGTTATTTTCAATTTATAACGAGCTTTCAACCTCCGTATATTTACAAAAATAAAGCAAATCAAACATATTAGCTAGGTTGATACTAGTATTTCGATCTGGCTAAAGATCTCATCAGAACCCGAAGTTTTAGAAAAGCTAGAGCCTATATAATAGGCAGAACTTTAACAAAAAACCTATTAATAATCAATGTTGCTCCATTCTTGTCTTCTTAGTAATCAACCACGTGGTTAGGTTTTTTATGTTTTTTTTTTTTATGGACTTGTTATTGCCAAAAACGGTAAGGAAAAATAAAATTTTTAAAAAATGAAACCAGTAAGACATTGCGAAAAAATCAGTAGGTATATAATAAGGGGGAAAAAATTCTTAAAAACGAAATGGTTTTTCCTAAAATGTTTTGATTGGCTTTAATACTTGCAAATTAAAAAATAAGCTTTATTAAAAATAGTGGAATTTTTTGGATTTGACGTTTTTGATCAAAAGTCAGTATTGAAGTGGGCTATGGTAATGAAACTGTTACTGAGGCCTTTCTCGGGAAACGTAGAATATATGTGAGTAATTTCTAAGAAATCCGTTAAAACTTTCTTAGAAGTTTGTATTAAAAAAAAAAAACAAAAAAAGTTGAAAAAGGTGAAACAAATTTTAATTTTAATCAAAAGTAGGCGTAGAAGTGGGCGTGGTCGATGAAAACTGTACTACGGTCTAAGTTGAGGTCCGATGATTATTCATGCCAAATTTGAGGAAAATCCGTTGAGAATTGCAAATTTGTATAGAGAACAAACATAAAATGAGTTTTATAGTTATATATAGATTTATATAATGAAAAGTATAAACTTAATACTTCAACAAAGAAAAGAAATCATTTCAATAGCAAATCTATGGATGAATAGCATAGTTATAAACATTTATGTAAAATTATCCAAATTTAAGATTTTCGCTATTTTTATTATACCATATATTTGGTATTCTGACGTTATCCTTAAAATACCGTTATCGAAATAACTGAAATACCGTTACCGCTATTTATATTTTATAATTAAAATACCATTATCGCTAAAAAAAAACCCCGTTACCGAAATAACTGATCCATCGATACCGCTAAAAATACCGTTACCGAAATAAAAGAAAATAGCGCTACCCGCAACGAATCGGTTCAAATCCATTTTATTAATACGATCATAGTAATACAATATTCTTAAAAATAAAAGAATATCGGTATATCAGTTATATTGGTAACGGCATTTTAAGGATAACGGTATTTTTCGGTATTATTTCGGTAACGGTATTTAGGGATAAAAATAGTCAGTTGAAATGGTTTTGAATCGATAGCTGTATTGCCTGCCATCCCTGTATTTTAGGAATAACGATAGCCAATTGAAAGGGGCATGAATCGACGATGTTTTAGCGTGAGTGCCTTCCAACCATGGTTTTATACAATAATTTTGTGGGAACTCTTCGCTGACAACCTGGAATACTCCGACGGAAACCCATTTTGGAACCGTTGCTGTATTTTGTAGTTATTCGAAAATATTTTTGAAATTTTGAAATAATAATGTCCAAAATTATATATTCAAAATATTAAAAGCTAATTTTTTGAACTAAATCAATTTTGAAATACTATTTGGATCGTGACTTGCATCTATCTGTACGGTCCGATTGAAAGTTTTGTGATGATATTATAAAATTAGTGTAATTTTCAAACTTTTGAAATGTGACTCAAACACATAAATCCGTCTAAAATTCTATATCTCAACAAACCTTTTAAAAAAATTCCGCTAAAACAAAAATCAAGCGTCTAACTTATCGCTAATTACTAATTCTCAATGTGTTTTATTTAAAAAAAAAACAAAAAAAGAAACATATTAAACACACACTTACATTCATAAGATAGGGATTGTCGGTTAGTCTTCTGTCGCGTAAATACATAACACGATCAAAACGTTCATCCAAGTTACGACGGAAGGCCTGGAATATAAAGAAAACAGATTTTTATTACATAAAATTGTAATTTATATGCAAATAAGTGTAGCAGTTAACTCTCTGCATGAATTGTTATTAATTTCCTTAATATAATGATTAGAAATTATAAAATGATCCACTATAATGTGAGATTATATAAGAATTTTGGAAATCATCAACAATTGTTGGCCAACGTTGAATTGATGAAACTTACATTGCCCAAAGTTAATTTGTGTAGGCCATACATGGCATATGTGGGTATGGACAAAGCCACGGTGATGATAGCTGCAGATGGTAAGATTTCAAACCACATTTTCTTAAGTTTTTACACACGAAAACTAATAAAATATCCACACAAATCCAAATTAATGGCTGAAAAATAAATTCACCAATTTACAAAATTTGACAATCGAAATGTCAAAGACAACAGCTGTTAGTTATGATTGAGTGAACGAACAGAAATAGAGTTGCCAATGCCCATTTTATACACATTTCAAAGTTGTAAGCTTTTATATAGCATAGAATCAGTCAATTTTTTTTAATACGACTGTGTTGTTAGGTAAAACCGTTAAAATTGGCGGAAAATGAGCAAGAAACTGCCAAAACAACTCAAAAAAAAAAAAAACAGAATCCGTTTATTTATGCTTTTTAGGATGCCCAAAAACAAAAATATTATTTTATTACTTTTTGACTTATATCCAGGGATGGCAGGCAATACCGCAAAAATACCGTTATCGATTCAAAACCATTTCAATTTGCGTTATCCTTAAAATATCGATATAATCTGACAAGATCAGAAAAATCGCTGCAAATAGATATATTTTCCAAAAGTTTGAGCATAAACTCATTGGAATAATGGGTCTAATAAATATCGGTGTACAGTGTCATTACCTGAATAATTAAAATGACGTTACCCTTAAAATACCGTTACTGAAGTAACTGAAACCCCGTTAATCTTAAAATGACGTTACCGAAATAGCACTCAGAAAAGTTTTGCAGTTACTACATGACTGTTATTTGTGTAGTAATGCATTTGTAGTTATTTTAACTGCAATTGCAGTTGTTTTACTTAGAAAAATAATTTTCAGCCCTGTTTAGAGTTGATTTTTTAAACACCCTTCCAAAATGACTGTGGTAACAGTTAATATAGCGTGTGAAATGTCCATTTGTTTGTTCCCATGATTCTCTTCAAATTTGTTACTGCATGCGTATCCACGGACAATTTAAAATAATTTACCATACAATTTTTCAAATTTTATTTGTTAATGATTTTTTTTGCGTATCCACAGACATATGAAAATAATTTTACTATAAACTTTTAAAATTTTTGTTTGTTTTGTTACTGAATTTTTATAATTTATATAATTTTTGTTTGTTGAATTTATAATTTGTCATTTTATTAAATTCATTTTATTTTAATTGAAGCAAAATTTACGAATAATTATTTCAGTTATTTTTAAATATTTTCATTCCGACTAAGGTTTTCTTTAACCGAGCTACTGAAGACATTTTTCAGTCAGGGTTGAAAGTTTGATTTGAGTTCAATATAAATTTCGCAAAATCAGCGTGTAGTAAACTTTATTTATTCCCAAGAAACAACTTTACGGACTGTCCGTTACAAACGGATTCATGAATCCGGCATTGACGGTACGAAAACGGACCGGAATTGACGTATCCGTAGAAGCTTGTACGAAAATAGACCATTAACGTACAGTAAAATTGCATTACTCAAATTTTCGAAAATTATTCGTTTTAACTCCGTTTTACTGTATCCATCCGTAAAACTCCGTTACAACCGTTATCGTTTTTCTTCCGGTATTACCGGAGTGTGTTTTGTTTAAAAAAATCAAACAGTTTTATTTATTAATAAAATTAAATATTAATAAAATAATATAATAAAATAGAAATAACCACGGAATAACTTTGATACATTAACTTGATACAGGTAAGTTGACAAATCTTAAATAGTTTTTAATCTAGTAATTTCAACAGACTCTTACGCAACAAAATTTCATATATAATATCATAATATTAATTAATATCTTCATTAAGGGTACTCATGAAGGTCATTTGCTTACAATGTAAAAAAACACATATGCATTGTCGTAAAAGCTCAAGGCTGAGAGAATGTAAATAACGATCGTGAATACCCTCATTGTATATAATTTAATTTTTTTCTTATTTTTAATTCATACATATCTTGTTTTTCTAGTTTATTTTTAATGTAATTGTTAATCCATTTTTGTTAATATCTTTATAAATGAAAAAATTTAAAAATAAAACCAAACTTTTGTTTAAAATTAAAAAAAGGAGAAATCATTTAGATAAATAAATAAAAAAAAATAAAAATGGACCATTTAAAAAAAACGGTACGAATACGGACCATATTCGGACCGTGTACGGTATATTAAAAACGGAGTCCACTCCGTTTTTAAAATAAATGACGGACAGTTTACGGTACGTTTTGAACGTACACTCCGTTTTATATACAGCATGACCGTATGAAAACGGTCCGTTTTAGCGTGCTTTATACTGTTTCGAATCCGTATTCGATGTTCCTTTTATTCCGTTTTCCGGTCCGTATACTGATCCGGAAAACGGTACGGAAACGGACTTCGGATCCGTATATGCTGTACCGAAAAAGGGCACATAAACGGACCGGATTGTTTGCTGAGTTGTGAATTAAAACAAAATTTTTAAACAAATTTTTTTTTAAATTGTCTATCTAAAAAGCACTAGATCACTGTGAAAAGCACCATGTTAGCAACAGTGGAGGTAAATGACAAACAACAACAAATTTTTTTTTGACAAGTGCTTAATTCCGTTTGTCATTACAGTTGGCCAAATTGTGTGAACTTTTGCTATTGGATTTGTTTTAAATTAAACTATTGTTGTTCGGAAAAATACTAAAGTGATTTTATTATTTACAAATTAACGTTTAAAAACGTATTTTAGCTTTGCCAAAACGTTTACAAACAACCCTATCTGCACAAAAAGAACTACCAGCCTTGCGTTTAGAAAATTTTCCCACAAATTTGGAAAAAACTAACCAACAAACAACAATGACTATTAATCAATTAAACGACGGCGGCATTGTGGAGAATTCCTTTCCAGCTGGAGCTTTAGTACCTAAAGCCGAAACGGGTGTATTGAATTTTCTACAAAAATATCCAGAATATGATGGTCGTGACGTTACAATTGCCATTTTTGATTCGGGCGTAGATCCCAGAGCAACCGGTCTTGAGGTTAGAAATTGTTAAAATGATGACAATATAGTTTTTCTTTGTTGTGATTTTTTGCTTATGCTGTCGTTTTTATAAATTTTATAATTTTTTGCCTTTTTTTTTGTAGACTTTATGCGATGGCAAAACTGTTAAGGTTATTGAACGTTTCGATTGTACCGGTTGTGGCGATGTTGCTGTTACCAAAAAGGTATCAGTCGATGACAAGGGTCTTATAACCGGTCTATCGGGAAGACGTTTAAAGGTAAATATTATTTTTAAGACTTCTTATCTGTTTAATTATAAAGTCTAATGATTTGTTTTTATAAATGACTGCGTGTGATAGCTATAATATCTTAAGGTGACCAGCTGAGATTTTTTTTTTTGGATTTTAAATTGTATTGGATATTTTGTTTATAGATCTTCAGAAAATTGTAAATATTCTAAATCTGATTTCTTTAATTAAAAATAAGGCCCGACCAAAAATTTAGAATTTTTATAAAAAAAAATTTTCACCTTTTCACTTAGTATTGAAACTTTGCACAGTGGGATATATAACAAATTTTTTTGGAAATAATTCTGCCATTGCTTACTTAGTGGTCCGATTGCAATGAAATTTGGAACAGCCATAAGTGACGTAATATCAAACTTAAGTTTTGATTTTGAACCTTCCAAACACCCCGAGTTCTGCAATATCGACACCCAAACTAATGAACTTTTAGCATATACAATTTTGTGTGCTCCCCAATTTTTTTTTTGTTTCTAATCCGATTTTCAATAAATTAACATATTTGTAATCTGCTAGTAAAGACTAACAAAAAATATGCTTACATGTGTTTGTTATCTCTAATAGTTGCCGAGATATTTCCATTTGAAAATGTGAAATTCCAAATTTGGTCAGACTCAGGACCAGTTTTTTTTTGCGAATAACGGGATGAAATAAGGTCCAATGTCCTTTTTAAATTATTGGTTATATAACTAGATAAATTCTTCATTAAATAAAAAAAAAAATATTAATGAAATATCTTGTTCCACTCAAAAACTATATTTGTTTAAAGTAGAAATTAAAAAAAATTAAATTTTTGCGATTTTTTGGCCCAAAAAGCTCCATATAAATATTTTCTTTCTGAACATATAAAGTGTGCATACTCTTGTGAAAGACCTTTTTATATAAAAGCGAGTTGTGTTACAAAAAAATATTATTTGTATATAAGTTTGATATAATTTTTATTAAAAATAAAAATTATGTTTTGTTTTCGACCTTTAATTGTGCAATGAAAATGAATATTTAGAAATGTTGAAATGTTAAGAAGAAAAATAAACGCTTTTCTCTAAAAATTATAAAAACTATTAATTTTTAAATCAGACTAGACTAGTTTTCTGCCTTTTTATGGACAGGCTCATCAGTGATTTTCCATTTAAATGGTATTATTATTTGTGTCTTATAATTGTCAGATTGTCTCTATATGATCAATTTTTTAACAACCTACGGCTGTAAGAATCAAACCTGCGCTCATCTTACATTACAAGCATAACAATACCAAGTCATGACCGTTTAGCGATCATACCTAAGTATGACCTCGAATGTAATGCATCTAAATTGCAGTTTTCTTTCCTATTAGCTTTTTCTGTTATTGTATATTATACTCAGAAGTGACAACACTAACAACACAAATATTCTATTTTTAGATTTTTGTTTATTTTTCTAATCTCCTCCGTCTCTATTTCACAATGTTACCAGATTTCGCAATGTTACCAGATTTTTACGTTCAGGTTTGAGGATATTATTCAAGTTCGGGGCCATACTCTATATTTCTTTATTAGGATATTGTCCTAACAAATAATCTAAAGAGTTTTTGTTTTTAAATTTATTAATTGACCACTTTGAGGAATGTGTTGATAGATATATTTCGGGAATTTTCTAGGTTCCCATTATCAGAACACGTTTTGAAAGAGGTATATACTATATACTTTTTCCACCAGCCGCTTCTAAAGTTATCACATTTTTAAAGAAAATATCTCTTTAACCCACTGTTAAAAATTGTGCACACCTCCAATTAGGTAGCGGAAGCGGTTATAAAGGGTCCGCCAAATAACTTTCTTTTTTTTGAACTCCTGAACCAATTGGACTTTGTATGGCGTCATACCAAGGTCTTTATGCAAAATTCGTCTCAATGATGTCTCCGAAATGTTCAATTGTTGAGAATGACTGTGAGTTGATGTTAATGGCGCTTCATGCACACTTTCTGCCACAGCAGCAATATTCTCGGGTGTACGCACTGTTTTTGGCTTTTCACGCTTTGGTTTATCAATGAGGATGCCAGTTTCTTTCACTTTTTTCACAAGATAACGAACATACGGACCATATTCGTTCAGCGGAAGGATACAACTAATTATCTGTCAAATCAGACATGAGCTAAGTGTTACCATTCACGAAATAAGCACTAGTTGAAAAAAAAACGTTAGATGGCGGACCCTTTATATACTTCAAATCTCGATTTAAATGTAGACATGGCAGCAAAAAATGTAAAAAATCCCATTTTTGGCAGTTTTTTCTTGAGAATTGTGGGATTGCTTACCGCAAATCATAAATTCGGACATAAATTTCACATTGTTGAAATAAAAGTCTATTTAAGTCCAAAAAATCATTGGATTATGTCTATTAATAAATATTTTATTGAATAGTGAAAACTTAAATTTTAACAAAAACTGAAATTTGTACCTTCCTTGTAGGATTACCCATGTTTATGTTTTGCCAAGAGTGCTAAATCGAACTCTTTTTTTAACAATGTCTTAATCTACAGGTAATTTCCTTTTTAACAATATTAAACTCTTGTATGATGTGTTCATAAATCCGTAACAGAAAATCTTCCCTTAAGCAAATATTTCTTATATTTCTTGCTATGAGTTTTTGTATTAATTTTAAACCTGACTTCAATGATGCAACTTTTGAAGATTTTCTGTTAAGGAGTTATAAACATATCATATAAGTGTTTGTTATCGTTGGAAAGGAAATTAATTACCTGTAATTTACGATATTTTTAGAAAGATATCGAATTTAAGATCCTGATAGATCCCAAAATATCCCATGGGATTATCGGGACAAAACTAGGATAGAATTGGATAGTTTTTTTATTAAATTGTATCTATTTAAATATAATTAGATACAATTTAATGGAACCATTTTTCGAAACAAATTATATCCTCTTTTATTTGCGGAAAATGTCTTATATATAATTTTATATAAACTTTTTTACTCGGTACATTTAACATTCTTGGTAGAAAAACAACTTGGGAGGTAAAAATCTGGTAACTTTAAAAGCAGCTGGGGGGAAAAGTATATACAAAAGTATATATAAAATCCAAAACTGAAAAAAAAGTCAGTTTCTATATAATTCAACTATATATAATTCAAAAATCGCAAAATATTTTACGAAAATAGTTTACAATTTTGCGAAATCGATTTCCATTATAAATAACAAACCCTTCAGCAAAATATTTTTAGAACAGATTACCTATGAACCTGTTCTAGAACAGCTTCTTTTACCACCGGTTACATGGAACCTGGGATTCCTGGGATTCAAATTGTAAGCTTTCACTGTCCCAGAACCAGTTCTATAACTGGTTCTAGAACCGGTTCTTAAGCAACTTGTTCTAGTTTGGAATTAAAGAACTAATTGCAAATAGGACAAACTCCATATAAAAAGAATCGGTTGCAAAACAGAAATTATAAGCTATTATATTAGAGTATAAGTTGTTCTGCAACCTGTTATTTGGATTTTACTGGGACATTTTAATATTGACAAATATTTTTTTAAATTAACTTAAAATTAACAATTTCGTTTAAAAAAAAAAAGTTATTTACAAATTACAATCATACATTTTATGTTTAGAACCTGTTTTATAGATGTAATCTTTTAATTTAAATATATTTGGATTATTATGTATCTAATTGTATCTAATTATATCTAATTGTATAAAATATAATATAATTAGATGTAATTATATCTGGACAAAACTCGGATAAAATTGGATAGTTTTTTATTAAATTGTATCTATTTAAATATAATTAGATCCAAAGTGATACAATTTAATGAACCCATTTTTCGGATAAAATTATATCCTCTTATATTTGCGGAAAATATTTTACATATAATTTTATATAAACTTTTTTACTCGGGTACATAAACCTCTATATAAATTTGTTTTAATCGGGTTTCTAATTTTTTTTTTTTGAATTTTACTTAAAACTATATATGTCATGGGATTTAAGTTTATCCAATTTAATCTCAAAACATGTCATTCGATCCACGAAAAATTACTTATATTTTTGGATCTAAATATGTTTAATTAAATCTAAATTAATCCCATGGGATATTTTGGGTTCTATCAGCATCTTTAATTAGATATGATTGGGTCATCCGAATTTGAGATCGGATATTACTGGATACCCCAATTTTGAGATAAACTTGGATACTAATAAATATCGATCTATATCAAATGAGATTTGTATCGATTTTTGATCGGGTTCTGAAAACAAATTAAAAGTTATTATTTGAAAATTTTTTTTTGCTATATATAAATTTTCGCAAAAGGTTAGCGAATTTGTTATAGCTTTGATTACGCTTTATATAAAATAATTATAATGAACATTTTCAAGTTTTATCTTAACACTAAGAAATGCGTTTAAAAATTGCATAGAACCACAAATGCAATTTTTGGATATGATTAGACCACAAGACGTATGTAGGTAGCATATGTCATATAAATTGTCGAAATATGATTAGCCGCTGTAAAAATTGTCTTACTAAAAATAGCATCCAGCTATTTTACACAAAAATTCAGTAATTCTTTTAATAGATGAGGTAATGTTATGTACAAAATAGTGATGCAAGCCGTCAGTCGTCAGCTAGTTAGCCGCCGCTACCAAATTTTTTTTAATCCGACGGTCGATTAAGCCACCGCAGAGTGTTTTTGACTCACAACCTCCTGATTGCAAAAAAAGAATATATCGTACACCTAGTTCAAAAGTGACTTAACTCAAAATTTTAATATGCTTAAACAATGCACAATACACTTGTTTATCTATAAAAAAAAATATCAGTGTATTTGTTGTTGTTAACTGTTGCTAAAACACAGTTATGTCTTTCTTTATGTTTCCATTGGTATAAAGTGTCAAATATTTTTTTTTCGATTTCTGAAAAATTAAAAATTTTGAGTTGAGTCACTTTTGAACTAGGTGTGCGATATGTACTTATGAAAAAGCACTTCGTAGGATGTTATTAATTTAGGGGCAATTAATTTATATGTAGATGCAAATGCTGTTTAAATAACTTTAATTTAATAGCTTCTATGAAAGCGAAAAATGTGCTTATACTAATGCTTTGGAAGTCAAGTTAAAGAGGTTCTTAAAGCACTAATTCCACTTTATTTTGCTGGGATATAGTGTAAATTAATTCAAGTGTAGTGAGTATATATAACGCGATTTGGATTTGTAAGCTGCAAATAATATATCCTTAAGAATGACAATTTTTGAGTCTGACTCAAACGAATTTTTGAGAATTTTTAACATTTAGCTTTAATAACTATGATTCTGTTGCTTCCATTATCCTGAGAAAAAAAGCGTTAACATAAATCTATAAGCCGCTATGCTCTGACTTAATATAGATGTTATTGCAAAATTTAGTCGAATTCATAAATATGAAAAAAATTTGAAAATTGTTCATATATATTCAAACTCAAAAGCTCAACGCGTTTGGTGAGGGAACTATTTTAACAAACGGGAAAAATGAATAACACTCTTCTTAGCAGTTTTTTATGTCCCACCCCAATTTGCAGTGGGAGAATTGATATTTTCAAAAAATGCATAAAGTTATATCCCTAATGCATAGTTTCTTTTTTTAATAATGTAATGTAATTTTTTTTACTTTATGAAATGTTATTAAAAATCAACATCAATCTTATCTTTTTACAGGTAACGCAGCAAATGCTTGCCAATAATACTGCTCCTAACGGTGAATTTCGTTTGGGCTTAAAAAGATTCCATGATTTATGTCCTTCTAAAGTACGTGAAAATCTGACTAATGCTCGTAAGCTTAAAGAATGGGATGGACCACATAAAACAGCCATAGCTGAAGTCTCAAGGAAAATTAATGAATTTGAAGCACAAAATACAGGTGAAAAAAAAAAAAAATAAATCATTGTTTAATAACACATGAATATACAATTTAATCTTTAATTTCTTTCTTTTCAGATAATTCCAAATTAACTTGGGATAAAAAACTTATTAAAGAAGATTTAGATAATACTTTAGAATTGCTCAGTGCTTATGAAAAATATTATCCCGATATTAAGTCTGCTTATGATTGTATTTTGTATCCCACTGAAAGTGGTTGGCAGGCTGTAGTTGATATAACCGAAAAGGTATTTGTTATATTTAGCTTTTTGTTTTTTTTTTTTAATTTGTTACTGCTTTTGTGTGTTTTTCTTTTGCTTTAGGGTGACTTAGAAAATGCTTTACATATCGGTGAATATACCAAAACTCAGGAGATCAAAAATGTTGATGATTATCTATCCATATCGACTAATGTACATGATGATGGCAACGTTTTAGAAATTGTTGGAATGTGTTGTAAGTACAAGTTATTAATTTTTGTTTGTACTATATGTCGTAAAAAACTTAGCATAAATCTAAAAAATTTTCGATAAAACCTAAAAATTTACCTAAATTATAAGCAGAGCAAGTCTAAAGATACAAAATGCCACAACAAATGGCAAAATATAGAAAAAAATTCAAAAACAAAAAAATTAAATAAAATAGGGAAAATTCTTCGCCTTCCCGGATTGGACAAACCGTTAAGCGAGGAACTCGAAATTTGGTATGTGTTTACCACGTCACGACTAGACATCTGTATAGAGGCGTTTTTTTTTTTTGGAAATTCCTACGGCGAGTGGAAAAGTCTGCCCTTGGCGGTCTGCCCAAACCGTAGAAGCTAGAAACTTGAAACTTGGTATATGTGTTCCTAATCATGAGTAAAAATCGGTATTAGGGTGTCACTTAAAAAAATAGATTTGTCATTACATAGCCCTTGTATGAAAGTGGTTCATCCAAAAGAGCATTTTTTTTGGTGTCGGAAATGACTGAAAAATTAGTGTGGTGTGTCAACAAAAATGTTCGTCATATACTGAAGACCTTTTTGAGTCCGAAAAATGAAAACTAAATTTCCCTTGTAGATTTGAATATTTTTTGAATCAAAACCACGAGTTGCAGATTTACATTTCGTGTATTTGACCCACTGACCATTTTGGAAAAAACAATTTAGTTCGAAATGGATAAATTTAATTTTAATATCTTTCTTATACAGAAGTTTTTCGATATCTTGTATTATATCAAAGGTATTCACAATCGTCTTTGCATTATATCCGCATAGACCATTGTTTGACATGTGCAGTAAATTTTGTATACAAATTTTCAATCAAATTCACAATTTTTTTGCTTGTGCATTTCGTTATTTGTCCTTAGAAGATCTAGATTTATTGATATGTGATAAATCTTTTAAAAAGTTGCCATCTAAAACTTTATCATTTGCAATTCTGGCATTTAATTCACCCACTATACAGAGACTTGTAGGATCAAGGTCTTGTACAAATTCTTCAAACTTTTCAAATTTATTCTTCCAATTAGTATAGTTTAAATAACTTGGGATAACGTGAAACACATTGGCTTCAAATTTGGCACTTGATATCGTTTTATTGGAGATGTTTATTGAAAAATTTAAAAGCATAAGCATTTTTAAGATTTTTTCTGAAACCACTAACTAGCACGTCCAGCTCTATGCGTTTTCGTAGCTGCAATCCAATGTAAAAAATAATTATTGGGTATACAAGTTAATAATGTCGATTTGGACAACATATGGCATTACTACTATGGTATTTTGGTATAACAAATATGGTATTTTGGAGGGTAAACATCTGTCATTATAATTTAGTATTCGATAGACGCCAAAAACATACATTTTTTCGCTATAATATCAAATTTTGTGCCTAAAAAAGATGTTTTGCGGGGAAGTCTGATAACCTTCTTTTATTTGAAGAAAACGGCTGCTCAAAGTTATCGATTGTTGGTAGAAGCTTATGGTCAACATGCACCAGCTCAAAAAACTTGTGAACGATGGTTTGCGCTATTCGGCCTGGTCAGCCGAAAAAGTTTGAAGATGAGAATTGGAAGCATTACTCCACGAAGATTGTTGTCAAACGCATTGGGATTCATTTAAAAGCAAGGAAATTGGGTCCCATATGTATTGAAGCCGAGAGACATTGATAGTCGATTTTGCATGTCGGAAATGCTGCTTGAACGCTACAAAAAGAAGTAATTTTTGCATCGTATTATTACTGTTGATGAAAAATGGATACATTACGATAACCCCAAGCGCAAAAAGTCATATGTAAAGCCCGGCCAACCAGCCAAATCAACGCCGAAGCTGAATATCCATGGCGCCAAGGTAATGCTCTGTATTTGGTGGGATCAGAAGGGTGTTTTGTATTATGAGCTGTTGAAATCGCGTCAGACGATCACAGGGGACCTGTGCCGAACACAATTGTTTCGTTTGAAGAGAGCAATCAACGAAAAACGACCAGAATATTCGACCAGACACTAGGCCATAATCTTCCATCATGACAGCGCTCAACCACATTTTGCAAGACCGGTCAAAAACTATTTGGAAAACAGTGGATGGGAAGTTTTGGCTCACCCGCCTTATATCCCAAACTTTGCCCCTTCTGACTACCTGAAACAATCGCGCAAAACTTCTACTCATGTACTGTCCACTCACGCCTAATGTTTTTATTATTATTCTTCAATTAAATAACCGAGCCAAAAGGGCCATATATGGCTAAGAAATAACTACAACACAAGACTACTGTATTATATAAAACAAAAATATAAATAACAATATAATATAAAAATAAAATTAGTAAAAACATTAGAAGTTAAAAGAAAGAAGAGAAAAACAATATAAAGGCACTGTAAACCAATGAATAATTACAATCACACTTTCCATTAAAATGTCAAAAATATTATAACTCATTACCATAGATCAAAATTTTGCGTTTAAAAGTGTAGAATGGTAATTCTAAGGACTTGAGCTCTGTAGGCAAGTGATTAAAAATATGAGCTACCCGCACATGAAATGATCGTTCTAAGAGTGAGGTTAATCTAGGGATTTGAATTTGACGATTTCGTGTAGAATGGCCAAAAGAAAAAATGAATTCAAATATACAAGGTCATCATTATGATTAATCTTATAAAAATAAAGTATAGTCCTTGCTTTAACATAGTTCGAAAATGGACAACCTAAGAATCTAGAAACATACGGCGTCATATGAGTACGATTAAGTCTCCTTAAACAAAATAGATAACGGATTACTCTATTAAAGAACACTGAAAGCCTTTTCATAATGTAGCCAAAAGTGCCACTATATACTTCAATGCCGTATAAAAATAAAGGCATAATTAAAGAATGTATGAACATAACATTGATTCTCATAGGTAAAATTAAATTAACATTATAGAGCCTACGCAAAGAGTAGTTGACCCTAGAAATAACATAATTTACATGTCTTTCGAAATTTAAACTATTGTCCAACCACAACCCAAGACACTTGATTTGATCGACAAACTCAATATTAGTACCATTAATATTTATTACCAAATCCAGTAAGGGTGATCCAAAAAATATAGCCTTTGTCTTATCCGCATTAATATATAGTTTGTTTTCTAACATCCAATCCGTAATATTAGAGACACAGTAATTTAACTGTTGTTGCAAAACATCCGAGAATTGCCTCTCGCCACTAAATAAAAAAAACAAATCATCTGCATATGCAAATGAAACACATGAAGAAAAATGAATACAGTTAAATAAATCGTTGAGATATATATTAAATAACAATGGTCCAAGTACGGACCCCTGTGGTACTCCACTTATAACGGGTTATACATAAGAATATTTATTCCCAAGAGATACGTATTGGCCTCTATTTCTGAGATAAGATGATATAAGCCTACAAGAAGAAACAGAAATACCTAAATTACGATATAGTTTAAAAATAAATATAGAGCAATTCCATATGAAAGCGATCACCTTTTGGACGACCCCTCTCCGATTTTAAAATAAATAGTCTCAATCGATTGCCCAGCAAAAAATAATGTACCTACATATTTTTTTTTTTTTTATAGTGACTGGTTTAGTGGTGGTGTGCACCACTGTCATGTGACAAAATTGAAGAATTCTTCATAAGGGACCTCATTGAAAGTCACTATAAAAAAAAAAAAAAATATGTAGGTACATTATTTTTTGCTGGGCAATCGATTGAGACTATTTATTTTAAAATCGGAGAGGGGACGTCCAAAAATTTGCCAATTTTGATCGTTTTCATATGGAATTGCTCTATACTATGATCGATCTTTTCAAAAGCCTTCTGAAGGTCAATGGATAAAAGAACATTGTCATGGCCAATACTTAAACACCTTCTAATCGTATCAGTAAGTCCTAAAAGAAGCGACGTTTCTACAACATCTAAATCCATATTGCGAATCACTAAAAAAAGAAACATTAGCAATGTGATCCTCTAATTTGTTCTTAAGTAAGATCTCCAAAATTTTAGAAAGTACTGGAAGTATAGAAATGGGACGCAAATTATCCATGTCACTAGACTCACCAACTTTTTTAAGAGGTACTATCCTACCAGTTTTCCAGCAAGATGGAAAGATCGATTTGGTAATTACATTATTGACAAGATAAAGAATATATTTACCAACATAAGGTAAAATCAATTTCAAATATTTTAAGGAGAGCTCATCACAACCAACGGCATTCGATTTAATTGAATATAGAGCAGATATCAGTTCACAAAGATCAACATTATGAAATGAAAACCCACCTTCATCCAGAACATTATCTAAAAAACTATCAACGATAGGGTTATTACCTTGATTAGAAGAAATACACAAATTCAAATCTCAACATCAACATTATTGATGCATTATCAGCAAGACCGTTAGCACGAAGTGTATTCCAAATCTGTCCTGAGCTTTTATTACAAAAAAGTTTAGCATGCGCACTACGTTTAGCATTACGGATTACCGTCTTACCATGGTTCCTTAAACGACAAAAAGTTCTCTAATTTCCGTCAGTCCTGTCATCGAGATGTGACCGATAAGCAATATCCCGAACTGACAGACTATATCTTATCTCAGGGAATTAAACCAAGAATTATCATTCGAGCTACTAACCTTACGCTTTACCAGTGGCACTGCACTATGCATACGATACATGTATGCATTCAATAAATTTGCCTGATCATCCACATTGGCTGTATCCAGAATACTGTTAAAATTGCATGACGCAGCAATATTTTCCAAAGTACATAAATCAACATTACCATAATCAAAATATTCAATCACGTCATCCAAATGTTGTGTAATAATTTCAAATGATGCAAATATAAATGAATGACGAGAAGTACCGGGTATTTGTGCCTGGCCAGATACAGTAACAGATAAAGAAGAAGACAACAGAAAAAAGTCAATTAATGACGTGGAACCGCGCCGCACATCAAGATGCGTAGGTAAAGCGTTATGATGACAAATTACATTTAAACGGCCACACATTTCCCTAAGAGAAATAGCTTTTTTAGCATTAAACATATTGTTGTTAAAGTCGCCAAACATAACTATATCGGAATATTCTAATAATATTTCCGAAACACTATTTTCAAAAGTAACTAAGCCTCCCCGAGGAAGATAAACAACGCCTACAAGAATCTTACGACCAGACACATTTAATGCACTCTCGTCCAAATCTAAAACGGGAATACATGGTATTTTTCAATTACCACTGTTTTCTTAATTTCCATTATTTGTACCAATTGTAATTGTTCACCCATTATAATTTTTGAAAATGAAAATCAAAAGTTTTTCTATTGGCAATCATAATGTGAGCTCTGGTGGAAATTGTAATGTTATTTCTAATGATTTCGAAAACTGGGAATTATTTGTAAGCTTTTTATTATTTTTTTTCTAATGTGGGTTTTATTGCATTCTACAAAAGCAGTTACATCATTATTTTCTTTTGTGAAAAGTTTTCCATTCGCTATATCTCGAAAACTAAGCAAGATTGCTTTAAACGGACAAAATTTTTGCCCAAAGCGTGGTAATTCACCCCTAAATAAACCCCCTAATTTGATTTATTTTAAAATCTAAAATTTAAAAAAATTGCTTATATCTCAAAAATTAGACGCGACAGCGCAACATTTTAGAAAAAATAATTTTAACAACAAATTCAATGAAAGATGCAATTATTTTTGACGCAGAAACAAATATTAATCCGCAGAAAAATAGTAGAGGTGGTTACCATTTCTTTTTGAATGACAATGATCCGATGTTTATAAAGGAAACTACGAATATTAAAAATTACCCACTTTTTGCATATTTTTTTTTGTTTTATAAAAAAAGAAAATTACGAATAAAACAATGTTTATTTTAATTTAAAGAATATAAAAACGCCTATCTTTAAGTGGATCCGTAGTGATTATGTGTTCAAAATATAATTTAAATCGGAAGTCCCAAGGTCAGATTTTGGCTGATCTATCATATACTTTTTTATACAAAAAACATCTAATTTTGTTTTATTTGTTTAGAATTTTTTCATGTTAAAAATAGATTTTTCAAAATCATCGTGAATTCAACAATTTGCCACCAGTTTTAAACTCTATAAATAGAATTTCAGTATTTAAAAAAGACTTAAGGGATTATTTATTACAACATGTGGAAGAGCTTCTGATGTAATTTTGTTGATCTCGGGTGTACAAATATACTAATTTTAATGTTATATAAAATTTTACCTTTGTTAGTATAAAATTCAAGTACTTATGTATTTATTTGTTTTTGCCAACTCGCCTCTACAATGCCTATAAGGCGCTGAGGCACCATAATGTAATGGATTTTTTTTGAAATAAAATGAAACAAAAAAAAAAAAAAGAATCAAAAGTAATCTTTGAAAGTAGTCGGATTATTTTTTTTTTGATTACTCCTTTTTAAATATTTTATCGTAATCTCAAGTAATCTTGATTACTTTTAGATTATTTGTAATCGTAATTAATTAGTAATCAGAAATTGTTAAATATAGAATTACATAATCACTACAATTTATTTTTAAAATGTAATCTAATTCATTACTAATCGTAAGTAATCGAAATTTTAACAGATACGACTTGAGGGATATTTTTAATTTAAAATTTCTTTTTTCTTTTCTATTGAGTTATAAAAACAATAAATAAATCATTTTCCAGTGCCTGTTTTTTAGTAATCTACAAAACTAAAAAACTGATTGAAAATCGGTCCACCCGTTAAGGCTGCACAGTGCCACCCGATTTTCAATATCCTGTTTTGAGAAAAAATCATTTAAAGAAAATATTGCTCATCTAAAATATAGGGCAAGGAGTTTGTTTATCAGGCTGTAACTTTTTTATTTCTGTGATTCTGTCACATAAATTTTCATAGCATACAGAAAAAAGTTCAAACTATTGCAATATGCAACAAAATTAAAAAATCTAAAGCTATAGCTAGAAATTCATGATGGTTCAAAAAACTAAGTACTATCAAAGCATACAATATACCAAATCCAAAACGTTCTGAGAACGTTTGAAAAAAAAAAAAAACATGTTTAAATTACTTTCATAGCACTTTTTAAACAAACTTTACTGATGTTTATTGAAATTAAAATGATATCTGTGGAATTTTGATAAAATAGTGTAGTCAATAAAACTTTTAAATGTGGATACACTCAAAAAAGTTTTACAGTTACTACATGACAGTTGTTTGTGTAGTAATCAGTAGTAGTTGTTTTAACTGTAATTACAGTTGTTTTTGTATGAAATAATGCAAAACAACTATTTTGACAGTTGTTTTCAAAACGAAAACTACTAAAATTTTTAACAGTTGTTTAAAGCAGTTGTTTTAAAATTTTTGTAAACAAGTACCAAACAGTAATTTTGAGGTAAACAGTTCAATTTTGTTAGTTATTTTAAAATAAAAAAATATATTTTGAAAAACTATGTTTTGAAAAGTTCCCGTTTAGTTTATATTAATATGTTTAGAGTTTGCAAATAATAATTAGATAATTTAATTGTATCTCCAATGCATTAAAACGTCATAACTGGAGTACCGTTGGGAATGTTGACTTGAGACTTTAAGTAAGATGCTGGAAATACTAAATTTTGTTGTAATTGAATGAAGAAAAATAAATTTAAATTTTTTTTAATATACCAAAAAAAAAAAAATAACCTTCAAAAACAGTAGTTTTTACTAATTTTTACAGTTGTTTCAAAATGTTTGTATTAAAAAATTGTCAGTTGTTTTTACGACATTGGTAGTTGTTTTTACCACATTTGTTAGATGTTTTTTAACAGTTAAAAACAACTACATTTTTAGTTATTTTAACTGTAATTACCTTTGTCGCCTTTTAAACTGAAATTACAGTCTTTTTCAGTAGATTCTACTGTAAAACTTTTGTGAGTGTATTTTAGTCTAGTCCGCACATTTCTACTATTATACTATAATATACCAGACGTTTTTCAAATCAACTTATTTCAACACTTTTAAAGCACTTATTTTCACTCGTAACTTGCCGCAGTTTTACTGCAGTAATTGAAAAAATGGAATGTTTTTATAGAAATACTATGTAGAACTACCACCGTCCTCATCAGTTGAATCTATATCTTCCTCTACTACTACTTCGTCCAACTCTTCTTTAAAACATGGCATAACTATGTCATTGGTTTCCATTTCGCCTTCATCTTCCCCAAAATTCATATCATGTTCTGCGACAGCTAGTATGTAAAATTAAAGCTATTTTATAATGTTTAACATAAATTCTGAAAATATATTACTCACATTCTTGAGAATTTTTTAGTTCATGCATTAAATGCACTTTAAAATCATTATACTTTTAGGATTTCAAATGTTTTGGAAGCGTTTTAAAAACAAAAGAAGTAGCGCTTTACAACTACTTTATGTTTGGTTTTTGTAACGTTTTAAGAATACTCTAAAATACCAACATGAGACCGTAAATCTGGGTTATCATTTGAGTGCCCTGAGAACACTATAATATTTAAAAACATGTTGCTTTGGTAACGTTTCAACTACCATACGTAGTGCTTTCAGAATACTTCTATGTTTGTTAATTTCTGGCTGGGTAGTATACCCGTTAAGAGGACATGTTTAGGAGTCTATATGTGTATGTACTCGTAACATCGTAATAAGACATTATTTAAGTGATTTTTTTGATATAAAATTAACCTTTAACAGTTATTAAAGGTCTCTGGAATATGTACTTTTTTTTATTTTTTTTTTTAATTTTATTTATTTTCCAATAATTCAGTACATTTTTGTTGCCTCAGTGCCTAATAGGCATTGTTGAGGCGAGTTGGTAAAATTTTACAAATCAATTATGATTATCAGTATTAAATATCAAAAAAAAAAAAGAAAAAATAATATATTTATAAAATTTATACATTTGAGATCTATTTTACATCAGAAGTTCTAAATTTTGTAATAAATAATCTTTCAACATTTTTAAATTTTGGTACAAGTTACACAGTGACGCAATATTCAACTTTTTGACTCCAAACAAAAAAACACTTATCCCAGCCGAAAGTACTCGATGAGAGGAGAAAAGTAATTTCTGGATTTTGCTAGATTGGTTGCCGTTCATTTTTTATGAGCCTCTATAGTTTTTTCGCCAAATTCGATTTTGAGCACTTTTTTGCAATTTTCTTCTCTTTTTCGCATGGCCATAGCTCGAAAAATGCTGTGAATTTTTTTTTGCAGTCTTCAGCAAAGTTGTAGCTCTTGAATCGGCCAACAAAAATGCTGAATATGTTAAGTCGGAAAAATTTCATCTTCATGCTCAAACCCCCAAAAATGTCGAAAAAATTACCACTTTTTTCACCAATTTTTTCCGTGTGCCTTTTTTAAACTTTTGCTCAATAAAAACAATAAAATCAAAAAAAAAAAAAAAAATGAAAATTAATCACATTTGTATGGCAAAATCCGTATCAAGGAGTGGTCGTATGAAGTTAGTATGTACTGGAAAGTTGTTCATAATTTTATAGGCTACATTTCTTCCCTTGATTGTTTGGTAAAATTTTCAATAGTTTAAGAGCTGTAGTCGAAAAACGGAAAAAATCGGTGAAAAAAGTGGTAATTTTTTCGACATTTTTGGGGTTTGAGCATGAAGATGAAATTTTTCCGACTTAATATATTCAGCATTTTTGTTGGCCGAGTCAAGAGCTACAACTTTGCTGAAGACTGCAAAAAAAATTCACAGCATTTTTCGAGCTATGGCCATGCGAAAAAGAGAAGAAAATTGCAAAAAAGTGCTCAAAATCGAATTTGGCGAAGAAACTATAGAGGCTCATAAAAAACGAACGGCAACCAATCTAGCAAAATCCAGAAATTACTTTTCTCCTCTCATCGAGTACTTTCGGCTGGGATAAGTGTTTTTTTGTTTGGAATTTTTGTGTTGCACTGTGTTATTAAACGCATGACTACCCATAAACTCAATTCTTTGTTTAGTTGTTTCCATCCTACACCTTGCTACTGCCAAATTAGTGTTATTTCTTGTGTTGTGTAACTCTTGATTTCTCGTAAATTGAATCGTGTGATGACCAATATTGTGTACACTTTTAAAAACATATAGCAAGATTTGCAATTTATAAATGCCATTAATTGGCAAAACTATTCTGAACTTATCCTTATATATCGATATTGTTGTGAACATTAAAGGAAGATTAGCCACTACTTTTAAGGCCTTATTTTGGCATCGTTGAAGCGATTTAAGCTCATTACTTTTTTTCCATCCATACACAGCAGTCAAATAATTTAAATGATTTTGAATAAGGGCATTGAATATTAAAACTTTTGTATTACGATCAAATTTTTTTTTAAACTTGTATAAAAACCCATTACCTTGAGCAACTTTTGTCTTTATATGTTGTATGTATTGACTCCAGGACAAATTACTCTGTAGATAAACACCCAGATAAAGGGTCCGCCATTTAACGCTTTTTTTTCAACTAGTGCTTATTTCGTGAATGGTAACACTTAGCTCATGTCTGATTTGAAAGATAATTACTTTTATCCTTCCGCTGAACGAATATGGTTGTGTATACGCTTGAACAACGCTGGGAAATATTGCGACAATACTTTGAAAATCATGGTAATGTTGCAGAATGTGTGCGAAAATTGCGTACGGATTATGGAAGAAGAGAAGCACCGTCAGCACCGTATGTACGTTATCTTGTGAAAAAAGTGAAAGAAACTGGCATCCTCATCGATAAACCAAAGCGTGAAAAGCCAAAAACAGTGCGTACACCCGAGAATATTGCTGCTGTGGCAGAAAGTGTGCGTGAATCGCCATCAACATCAATTTACCGTCGTTCTCAACAATTGAACATTTCGGAGACATCATTGAGACGAATTTTACATAAAGACCTTGCTATGACGCCATACAAAGTCCAATTGGTGCAGGAGTTGAAGCCAACTGACCATCCAATGCGTTTTCGCTTCGCTAAGTGGGCCTGCGATCGACTTGGTGAAATACAGCTGCACACAATCGATAATGTGCTTAAAAATTGGACCAATCTTTAAGGCTACTGCATGGCCAGCCGAGGCAGCCATTTGAATGAAATTATTTTCCATTATTAACCGGAAGGATTGTACTTTCAAATAAAAAAAGAAATTTGAGAAAATATTCAGTAGTTTTTTTTATAGCATTTTCAAAAAAAAAAAAGTTATTTCGCGGACCCTTTACTTTACTGAGTTAACATTAAAAAAACTTCACCATCAACAAAAACACTAAAGTTTATGTTATTGTTACAATACGGTTTAAATCGAATCAGCTTAGTTTTGTTTGCATTTTTTTTTTTTTTTTTTAAGTTTATTAATTCTAGTATATTCTAAAATAAGAGCAGCATCTCGTTCCATATAAGCTTTAGCCACGATTTCATGCTTATATGGGTAAAACAGACAAATATAGTCAGCGTAAATAAACAGCTTTCCATACAATCTAAGGTTTTTTATATCGTTAAGATAAATAGTAAAAAGTAAGGGCCCCAGAACACTGCCTTGTGGCCCACCATTAGGCTGGGCCACATATGTATGGAGAAAAAAAAAATTTAATTTTTTTTATGGGCACGGTGACAAAAATATGCCAAATTATAAGTGTTATTAGGTTACAAAGTTTGGTAGCAATCGGAGTTAATGTTCTGCCTCCGGTTTAATGTTTAATCTTTCAAAAATGTACTTAAAAAAGAACTTAAAGAATGATATACAAAGTTACTCTAATTAAGTTTATTTATTTGGAAAAGTTAGAAATCAATTGTAATTATATTTATTTAGAGAAAAAAAGCATGACAAAATTTTTTTTACAAAAGTGCAAGAAAGGATAATCATAAAAATAATGAATATAATGAGTTTATTTAGTTACAAAATCCTTTTTGCTATCGAATTTCGGCATTAATTTTCTTGATTCTATCTGCGTTTTGATGAAACCTTCTCTTGTTGTTTTGTTGCACAAAGTTGATGATGCTTCACTCACAGCTTTGACTGCTCTTTCTACCGCTTGGGTGTGACAGGGAAGGTGTAATAGTTCAATTCCTCCATTATTTTCTTCTTCAATAAACAGTCGAAGATTTTCTTCATTTACTGATTTTAATATAGGTAGTTCAGTGATAGTTTCCTCCCAATTCAAAAGATCAAAATATGATGATGCATTAAACTTTATCGTTGGTATCTGAAAAAGCCGTAATTGCTTTGATATTGCTGATCTACTTTTCAAAATTCGATGGAAAGCTAATTCACGAATGTGTTGCTGGGGATCTGTCAACATTGCAAGTAATAAGTTTTCAGGGTGTGCAAAGTAACCGATTCTTTGAATTACTGGGTCGACAACGGCTTTCAAAGTTGTTGGTAAATATCGGCTTAGTTTAATAAGTTTAAAAAGGTGTCGTGATCCGTCTTTACAGCTGGGGAGAGTTTTAATAGAAAACCACACTGGAGCGTAAACCTTGACAATATATATTGCAAGAGTGGTAAGGTTTGCAGATGGGTTCTCAACTGAAATATATAGACGAAGAATTCTGTTAGCACGTGTTAGCCATCGAGCATGAGACATTTTGCCTGGTGATTTATTTGCCAAATTGTTTGCAGCTATACCCGTTGAAACTGATTTAACTATTTTGTACAAATACTTCTGATCTGCACTTATATCTTCAACACAAAGCTCTGGTAAGTTCGTGGGAATTGGTTGAAACTTCACTATAGGTCTTTTTTCACAATTTTCAAGTGCCTTGCCAATTTTTCCCAAAAATGTCTGTGGTCCTGATGTACCACCATCAACATGTTGAAACAGGTGTCTGAATGGCAGTTCATTCATATGCAACATACAAATGATCCACTGTAAGGGTCTACCCAATCTTTTTTCTAGTATACGTATAATACCCCCAGATTTGCCAACATTTACATTTGTGCCATCACAACCAATTGCAATCAAAAAATCCATCGATATATCCGCATTCAAGAAAAAGTTGAATATTTCTTGTTATATGTACTTTGCAGTGCCTGAAGAAGGTGAAACATATCCTAAAAACTTCGAGTTAGGTTCTTTAATTAATGAGATGTGCTCCTCTAGTACACATTGCCTGTACTTCTTTCCATCTTTTTCAGATAGAATTGAAGTTCGGTCTTTTCTTCCATCGAAATATAAAGCGGGTATTTGTGAAACGCTTTGTTGTAAAGTTATATTTTCTCTAGTTTTTTTTCTTTCTCGGCGAAGCTTATTTTTATCTATAACTACTGAACTCGTGTGCGAAATGTGCAGAGCTGCAGATGCGATAGCAGCTCCTGCCCTGTCTGATACTCCAAATCTATCGCATGTTTTTGCTAATAAACTAAAATCAATTGCCCCTTTTTTTGTTTCAGTTTTTGAAGGACGCAATTGAAATTGTCGTGTTTCTTCACAATCCGACTGAACACATTCGGTTTCAGATGCACTACTCAATATATCTGTAGGTATTTCGGCCATTTTTTGTTGTTTTAGATTAGATTTTCCTCGTAACAACTTTCTTTTTAATGTTTTTCTAATCTGTTTTGTTGTTCCAACATCTACGCTACTTATAGCCATTTGTCTAACCGTTCTTTGATCTATTATAAAACTTCGCTCTCTTTCAGGTATTTTTTTGTTTTTAATGCAAGCACATTTAAGAAAATCTCTGCACTTACATGCCGAAATATCAAACAAAATCTTACTTTCACAAAGAAACTTTTCCAACTTGTTTTTAGGTATTTTTGGGTGAGACTTCAAAAGATTTTTACATTTTAAATGATATGTTTGTAGCATTACCTTCATTCGTTTAACCTCTACTGTAGGTATAGACGATTTCTCCCATATTTCCATTAATTTTGCAACTACAATGGCTTCAATTTCCTTATATGATGGCTCCTTTTTAGTTTCCCTCTCATATTTTAAGCTATGACGGGTCCACTCATAAAATTTCATCACATCTTCATAAGTTGGTAATATATTATCTTTCAAATCACATAAAACACCAAACAAAGGACACCTCCAACTATTTCTGGTACGCTCCATTTCGCAAACGATAAAATAAACAAA
Source organism: Delia radicum (assembly GCA_021234595.1). Classification (NCBI taxonomy): domain Eukaryota; kingdom Metazoa; phylum Arthropoda; class Insecta; order Diptera; family Anthomyiidae; genus Delia; species Delia radicum. The sequence continues at coordinate 128,648,665 of CM037855.1, forward strand.
TAAATGACAGCACTCTACAATGCAACACTAATTATTTTAACGATCGCGGCACACTTGTCTCATCTAACTCCGTGTTGTAAGAATTAAAGATTGTACGGGGATTTCCCTATTTTGTTTTTACATTGAACCGTTTAGATTACATATACAAAAGCAGAACGTTTTTTAGTTTTTGTAATATATAAAAAAGCAGAAGTTTATATTATTGTTCCTTAGCCGTAACCATAGCCGTAACCAAAATTCAATTGATATATGGGCAAATCCCAGAAACAGTCCACCAACAAAAAATTTAGTTAGGGACTTTCTATATTAAGGTAGCGATATGTAAATGCGTGTTCTGGGGAAATTTAACAGTGTGAATCCACATTGTAAAAGTACAGTTTTATATCGGGATTACCTCTATATACCGATACTTAAAATTATTTTGCATAAAACTTGTATAGATATGTAACTTTAAAAGTATTACTAAAGTGATGTCAAAAATCTACTTTTTCCAAAAATTCTATCGCTATCCGGAGGCAGTAAAACTTAAAATAATGCAATAAAATTTTATATACAGATTAGCTATACCATTTAGCACCTTTTTATCACTGAGCCTCTCAAGAAATGAAGAAAAAAAATTTTGACCCAGCCTACCCACCATGCTCGACAAGTATGAACGAGCTGTTATCTGAGTTTATTTTAACTTATTGTTTACGGTTGACCAGGTAACTTCTAAAAAGGGACAATTCTTTTCCACAAATTCTGTAGTATCGAAGTTTTTTAATAAGAATATCATGGTCTATGAGATCAAACGCTTTCGTAAGATCAAAAAAAAAAAAAAAAACCAACTACGCCACTATGTCCTTTATCCAATCCCTTACAAATAAAATTTAAAACATTAAGAACTGCTTCCTCGGTACCACATATAGTTACACAAACATATAGTTTAAAACCGGTATACTGACTTTTCGTTAAAATCAAATGTATTTTTCATTTATTTTTAACTATTAAAAAACTAACACAAAATACGTAAAAATTAAAGATTTTCTTTTATTTTTACTATCAAAAACAAAAAAAAAAAATTAAAAAAACTTCCAAATCCTTAAAAATAAACTATTTTATTTTAACTATAAAAAATAACTCCCAAATTATTAAAAACAACAGTTTTTATTTTATTTTTACTATAAATAATTTTCTGGTTCAAATAAAGAAATTTTTGTAAAAAGAAAATTTTAAATGAATATAATAACTGGTATAGAAAAACAGTATTTATGTGTAGTTTGTTTTTTTAAATAAATGGTAAGTTAAAAAATTTTTTTTTGTAGTTTAAATGTATATTCATTAAAAAAACAAAGTTTACTGATTACTTTTTAAATAAACTACAATCAGTTACTGTTAAAATATTGTAAGTGAATTTAAAAGATCAACAAATTTTAAATAGGTTGCGATATATCGGATAATTTTAAGACATTTTCTTCTGATTGCATTTAATTTGCATTGTGTGTGTCAAGAATAAACAAATTTTTAATATTATGTAAAAAATATTTCTTTAACTTTATAATTTTTCAACGGGTAGCAATAAATCAAAAATGTTTCTACAACATACTGATATCCCAAAGTTAAATCTTTCAAACGAACTCTAATAACCAGGGCAACCCGAAATACGCCATATTTTTGATAAGAAGTATTTTTTATATCATATTTTAAATTTTTTTTAGAACAAATGTATTGTTTTGGGAATATTTTTCCTTTTTTACATGTTTCGCTATAGAACATTTTTTTTTCAATAAAAAGAAAAATTTACAAAAATTCTAGAGTTTTCAACACCGCCCAGCCAGAAATTAACAAACATAGAAGTATTCTGAAAGCACTACGTATGGTAGTTGAAACGTTACCAAAGCAACATGTTTTTAATGATTATAGTGTTCTCAGGGCACTCAAATGATAACCCAGATTTACGGTATCATGTTGGTATTTTAGAGTATTTTTAAAACGTTACAAAAACCAAACATAAAGTAGTTGTAAAGCGCTACGTCTTTTGTTTTTAAAACGCTTCCAAAAAAGTGCATTTAATGCAAAAATTGACTGCTTTCATAGAATTTTAAATACAAATGTGGAATAATTTTCCAGTACTCCAAATACCGAAAATAAAGTAATTTCCCAGTGCTAAAAACACATTAATTATTTTTTTATATTTTATTAGTAATTCAATTTTTTTTTCTTCATTCAATTACAACAAAATTTAGTATTTCCAGCATCTTACTTAAAGTCTCAAGTCAACATTCCAAACGGTACTCCAGTTATGACGTTTTAATGCATTGGAGATACAATTAAATTATCTAATTATTTTTTGCAAACTCTAAACATATTAATATAAACTAAACGAGAATTTTTCAAAACATAGTTTTTCAAAATATATTTTTTTATTTTAAAATAACTAACAAAATTGATCTGTTTACCTCAAAATTACTGTTTGGTAGTTGTTTACAAAAATTTTAAAACAACTGCTTTAAACAACTGTTAAAAATTTTAGTAGTTTTCGTTAGTTGTTTTTGAAAACAACTGTCAATAGTTGTTTTGCATTATTTCATACAAAAACAACTGTAATTACAGTTAAAAACAACTACTACTGATTACTACACAAACAACTGTCATGTAGTAACTGTAAAACTTTTTTGAGTGTATCCACATTTAAAAATTTTATTGACTACACTATTTTATCAAAATTCCACAGATATCATTTTTATTTCAATAAACATCAGTAAAGTTTGTTTAAAAAGTGCTATTAAAGTAATTTAAATATGTTTTTTTTCAAACGTTCTAAGAACGTTTTGGATTTGGTATATTGTATGCTTTTATAGTACTTAGTTTTTTGAACCATCATGAATTTCTGGCTTTGCGATTTCGAAAATTCACAGCATTTTTATAAATTTGAATTTCCCGTTTTAAGACTGTACTGATGTAGGTATAATAAATCTTTTATCTTCTCTCTTTGTTAGCAATTGACGAATTTTTAATAAAAATATGTTTTCAAGAACATATTTTTTGCTTATCTTCAATATTTTTTGGTCATTGTTATGATCATTCAATCGATTTTTTATAGCATAATTCTGATTGCCCTGCTATTAACTATCTGGAATTAGTCGAACATATTCTCTTGTTCTAGCAGAAAAACCCTGGAGTCTTGACTTAAATTAATTTTTGTTTAACCTTTAGCTAAAAATGTTTTAAAACTTTGAAAATTGCCATATTAATTTTGACTCAACAATCAATGCCAAATTTGCCTAAAGATAAAAAACTTTAGGTGTACAATTCTGAAAAGCAAGTTTGTGGCCCCCTCCCAAAAGAAATTCCTGGCTACGGCCCTGATGGGCACTACTATTTTTATGACCACCACTGTACATAAGTGATTTCTAATTAAGTTGTTTTCTTGTTTAAAAAAATTTTGATTAATTGTGATTTTGTATTTTTTTTTTTTCTATTTACAGCATCTCATGGTACTCATGTTGCTTCCATTGCCAGTGGCAATCATGCTTCCAAAGATATCGATGGTTGTGCCCCTAATGCTAAAATTGTTTCCATGACTATTGGTGATGGTCGTTTGGGTTCTATGGAAACTGGTACTGGTCTCGTAAGAGCCATGATGAAAATTATGGAACTATGTAGTACGGGTCGTAAAGTTGATGTTATCAATATGAGTTATGGTGAACATTCCCATTGGTCGAATACTTGGTAAATATATTATTTATTTTTTGTTATTGTTTCTCTTTTCCCTCTTCTGTACTTTTTTTTGCTATTTCAGTTTAAAACTATTTTGAAATTTCCTTTTTAAACTAAAACGATTAAAAAAAAAATTGAAAATAAAATCTTTGAAGATATCCTGAAACCATTGATAAGAAACGACGTAAAAAAAGAAAACCTTACTTAAGGTAAATTGTTTTACTTTCCTATATGTATGTGTACTAAATGCACTAAATACTCTGTATAAGTCGTTTTTAATTGTTGTTTATTCTGTGTAGTTTACACCCAACATCCTCTGTTGTTAGAACATTAAACACTTTACGCCACGCCAACAACTAAAACCAACAGACAAAAAGGAAATTTCAAAAATAATAGTTTTATTCAATGTTTTTGTTTTAATGCTCTAATGCAACGGTTCCCAAATGGAGATCCGCGGATTTATATGGTACTTTATAAAATCATACGTAATTTTATATGCGGCTTTATATACACTAAAAAAAAGTTAGTAAAGTCAGCAAAAAATTTTGCTGGGACAGAAAAATTTTAGTCAGGAGGGTCCTTGGAAAAAATTGCTAATGTCAGCAACATCTTTTGCTGAAAATTAGTAGCTCCAGCAAAAGTTTTGCTAACACTTAGTGGATTCTAAATTAAAAAACCCTTGCTACCAAATTTTTTGCTAAATATTAGTAGACTGAAAAAAAAACTCAAAAAATTTGTAGAAAATCATAAACATATCTTTGTGATTCTTTTACAAATAATTTACAGTACGTTACAACATATCAAAATGTTTATACTCCCGCATTGCGACGTGCATTAATGTAATATCTAAAAATATATAGAAATAATTATATATAACATAAACAAAAGTATCTTTCAACTACTTACACCAATGGTTGTCTAAATTATGGCATCTTTTAAAGAAAGACAAATGCGTTGATAATTCTAGAAACGAAAGAAATAATTTGCAATAAGAAAAAGGGAACATAAAAAACTACCTAATATGTGTGTCCTTGTCTTTCGCTTTAGTCTATCTACCTTAACATATATTTGTTTGTAATTTGACCACACTACATTATTTATCTCTAGATATTTCGTAATTTATTTAATTAATTGACAATTACTCTCACAAGCTGGTGACAACACACAATTTAAGTTATTTTAATCCACAATTTTGTTTTATGTATGCAAAACAAATACAAAAATCTTCCACGGTTCATTTTTTTTATATGTCTTACAAGAGTTGTATAATTTTAGTATAATTTTAGTCGTCTCTACTACATCTTGACATGCCGCGACATCTACTTCATTCTGCGTATATCTTTCAATCTGGTTGTCGTCCACACTATGAGTGTGTTAATCAGCACAATTTTTTTTAGCAAAATAAATTAGTAAAACATTAGTAAACTATTAGTAAAACATTAGTTCAAACAGTTAAGTGCTGAATAAGTATAACTAAAATTTTAGCTGAACAATTTTAGCAAAAATTTGTTGAAAAGTAGTATATACCAGTTATATACCTGATTTATCAAGACGTTTTACTAACTTAGTTTTTTGAGTGTAGCTTTATCCGAGAAATTATAACCATTTGTATTCGTTCAGTAGTAATTTGATACTATCAGATTAAATTATATCCCAATAATGGCACGATACAATTTAATCCGATTTTATATAATAATATAAAATTATAGCAGAACTGATACAAACATATACTAAATCGATTAAAGTTGTATCCGGTTTTAGCATTAAAAACTTCATTAAAATCCAAAATATTTGCAGAAATAATTAACTGCAAATACGAATTTTGCTTCAACGTTATTAACCCATTCAGATCTTAGATAATTGCAAAAAGTTACAAATTTATAATTTTTAGTCAATTCCTATTCATTGGATAATTTTATTTTATTCCAAAAAAGAGTTGTTTCAGAAGAGATAATTTTAAAAAATTAACAACAGATTTTTAATTCACAACATTGACACACGGAAGTTACAACTTAAGTTAGCTTTTTACATTGAACAAATTTAAACTAAACTAAAGTCAAAACCCCTAACGCTACAAATGAAACGAGTTCTATTTTTCACACAAAAATTAATAATTTTTCGAAATAACTTGTGTACAAAGTGTAGAAATTTAAGATTCAGAAAGAAATCAATAAATAAATCGCATTCAAAAAATAAAAGTTGGGAAGTTTCTTAAGTCTACCCACGTGAAAATCGAATCATATATGAAAATATATGATCATATATGAACATATGTTGACATAGCTGATCATATATGCCCATATATTGTTTAATAAATGATCATATATTATATATTTAATATATGACCATATATGCTCGGATTCGAAATTTGAGGGTATATGGTCGTATATGATCATATATGAGCATATACGAATCGTATATTAGCATATATGAACATATATTCTCATATACGACCATATACCCTCAAATTTTGGATCCGAATATATATTGTCATATATGATACCATACATTGAACTATATATGAACATTTATGATCAGCTATATCCATATATGATCATATACAAGCTCATATATATAAAACGATTTTTGCCTGGGTACTTCAAATGTTTTATAAAAAGTCCACATACATAATTTACACAATATGAGATATTAAATTGTTCAAGTGTTTTGATGTAATATATAACTATATCCAAAAGAAGATCTATCCATAATTAAATTCTGTTATGTTATAATATTTAAATACTGATATCTTAATATAGAAAAGGCTTATCTCGACTTTTTGTTACTTTACAGGAGAAGGAAAAATCTGAATAAAAGCTAAAAAACTTCAAATGCAAATCTTATTGAAAACAAGTAACAAATTCAATGTTGATTTTTATGTTTTCTACTTTTTATGAAGTTATTTTAGATAGGGCTTTTTATTATTGATTTTTTTTTAAAGTAAGTGTAAAGTTAGGGCTTTTTGCAGCAAATTAAAACTAGGATAAACTAATGTAATAATTCATGTTCTAAGTAAAAAAAGTATTTCTAACTAAAATACAGACTTTAGACAAAAGTCTTAGTACACGGTAAAAATAGATTTTATAAGAAGAATTATCATAAAAATGGTGCCAACTGCTTATAGAGATCTTGCGAGTGTTCGCTTCACTGTTTTTACAAAGTTGTGATGAACTTGGATTTTATGTTGCCTAGAAGGCTATTGACAAAGTCCTTTTTTTTTTGCGCTAACTAAAATGCAAAATTCCCTGTACATTTAAGCGGAGAGTCATTTATCCAAAATTCAAATAAATGAAGGTTAACGCATTTATTAAAATATTGCATAGCACATAAAATAAGCATTAAACGAGAATAATTTTTTAAGTTCAAATATTTTTTATAACTTTATTTTATCGAGTCCTATCCGCCAACAAATAGATTTTAATTTTTTAATGAAAATCGATAATTATCGATCATTTCCATCATTCCTTATAATTTCATAACTCCAAAAAATTAAGCGTTATGCGGGCGCATTTAAGCGGGAACTACTGTAGCCAAATATTGCTCACCTTCCGTTCTCAACTTTCTAATTAGGACAACAAATTAGTAGACACCTACTTTTTATGTGCTCAATCGCAGCTTTAGGGGTTAAAGAGTGCGGTCAAAGGTGACCCAATTTTACGATTTTTAAATTTATTTTCCATGAACATTAATGTACTATTGACAAATTGGGTATCAAGGTATTTTGAAGACGATGCACCGGCGAATAAAATATGTCCTGTTAAAAAATGCTTTTCGAATATAACATTAGTATAGAAAATTGTTATTGGTTTGTAAAAAAAAAATGCATTTAGTCTGTATTCGGTATTTTATGGACAAGTTTGGTGAATGGAAAAAAGTTTATTTGGCTGCTTAAATGCGATTTAGAGTGTGAAATATAAGGCAAAGTCCGTAGTTAAGCAACGAATTCACTGCTTGGCCTCTGAAAGTTCGGTTAAAACGAAAATAGTTTGGCTGCCGAACTTTTAACTTTATAGCTAAACTTCGACTTTTTCATTATTTTTTTTACACAAAATCGAATTAAATCGGATTAACAAACATATTTCCAGTACCAAAATTTATCATCATTGCCTCTAGATACAAAAAAAACCAAACCAAATATAGTTTTTTGGCTGATCTGTTCGGACATACACTATTGTTTTGAGATCAAATTAACATATAATGATCATTTAACTTTCGATCGGCGTGCATAAACGTTTTTCGATTTTCGTAATCGTTCGAATTTAAGATGACTTCTTTCGAAGAGCTTTTGAAACCTATTTTTAATATTTCAAAAACGTTGCAACCCTGGGTCATCAACATATAAAATATGGATATCAAAATTTTTGTTTTCTCGAGTTCTTTAATACTGTCTAATACTGTCTTTAATACTGTCTTTCAAAATAATGCTTAAAGTAGTTAGGGATTTTTTTAAATTACTATAAATCTATTATATGTAATCAATATAAATCTATTATATGTATTTGAGAATACGTTAAACTAAATATGGTCTACGAGAATACGTTAAAAACGCGATATTGAATAAAATCGAGATACGCCCTTTCTTTATTAAGCCAACGATATATATTTTTTGTATTTTGCATTGTCTAGGTATATAAAACGTCATATTTAATTGGATCAATTGTATCTAATTCTAAATGCAATATACAATTATATATTGGTCGAGATGCGATAATCACATTAACACTTTTCGACAAAAATAGTTTTATATATGAATTTATATAATTATGACTGGTTAAATACATTAGCAGACAAAAACATATAAAATAACGTATTATTATATACAAACGTTTTTACTCGGGTGTTACAAAAAATGGTTAAACAATTTTACAATATTATAATAAAAATTTAATTGATTAATTGAAAATTTTTTTATCACATTTTATTTAAAATAATAAAATAAATAAGATCATATTTCTAAAAATTAAAGTTCTTGTATGAATTTGTTCATTAAAAAGATATTTTTTTATTCAAAAACTATTAAAAGAAATAAACAAATCTATGGTCAAATACTAAATCTTAATTGCCCAAGTAAAAAAATTTGATGTGGGACATCATCAAATTATAATAAATTATATATAAATTAGATATGCGATGGGATAAAATTTTATTCGAAAAATTAGAACATATAATTGTATCTAAAATACATCAACTTGTATCGAACTCGATACAATTGTATCAAATTAAATCTAACTCGATGCAGTTAAATACAATTTTGAACAATTTGATGTATATTGGATACAATTTCATCCGAATTTCATCCGTCACCATCAAATTTTTGTGTGTTATATATAATTGTATCGAATTAGATATAATGCGATATTATTTGATAAAAGTTGATACAAACAGTTCCTAGTTTTTCGCAATAAATTATATCTAATTTCATAAACTAATATATATGACTAATATTATTTTTATATCATTTTTACGCAGGTGAAACTGTGGATCCATAATGGCTCTTTTTCAACAATTTAACTCCAAACAGGGTTGTTTTGTAGACAAACTAGCTTTTCTCTGACTTTTTAAATATTAAAATGCAGATTTTTTTTTCGTCTGTACGAACTCTTAGCATGTGTTAACTTATTATGCTAACTTACGTGGATCAAAAAAAGTTTTTTTGCTAGAGAGGCTCAATTTCTTTTTTGTTCATTTTCATTAAAAGTACACAGCTAACCTTTTTCGCAGGTGCGCGCGCGCTGAAGCTAGAGTCATTCTTGTGAACAAAAATCTAATTTTTTTCGGTTAACGAACTCAAAAATCACAATTCTGCAATTATAAAAATATATCTAAATCACTCTGAAAATATTGTTCATATGGCACCACACATATATAAATGTGGATTTATAGTGGACCATGTATAATCATATCTAAATTCAATAAAAAAAATTTCCAAAGCAGTATATCTCATGTATTTCTATATAATTTATTATTTAAAAATATATTTCTTTATAAAAAATAATAAAAACAAAATGTTTAATGTTGGTTTACATGAAGTTATATATGTACATTTATGTTGAATTATATACGAACGGATATATAACTATATTGTATATATATAAATATAAAATAATATATTGCTATATATACCCTCATGTAAATATTTTTAAAACAACACAAAGCTATATACAATTAGATACAAATATTAATGCTTTAACATGGCTATATAAATTATATTTTTTATCTCTATATAAATTTATATATTGAAACATTTATGTGTATAAAATTATATCTGATTATATATAAACCTGTTTACTTGGGTGTTGCAAAAATATAAAAATTTCCCACACACTTGTGTTTTTGATGATTTTTTCGAGAAGTCTCGGAAAGTAAAACTCGTTTAAGATAAACTCGGTTATTGCAAACTTATTTGCAATTTCTGACATTTTGGTAACAATTTCCATGTTACATTTGTTAATATGTCTTGCTGTGTTTGACAGTCCCACAAACAAATTTCATATAATTTTCCATTTTTCATACAAAATTTTTCAAAATTTTCCTAAAATATCTTTGATTTTTAACAATTATTAAACCGAACACACAGAAATTGTTTTCAAATATATTGTTAAATATTTGTTTATGCAATCAAATGAAAGAATTTAACATTATTTAAAAAAGTTTACACAAATTTTTAATATTTTGTGGAAACAAATTGTAAAGAAACTTTACTACAGTAAAAACGAATGTCGATTATGATTTTTTGTCCCTCGGTGTTCATCTTAATCGGGTTTAATTTTATTTGGCTTTTGTAATGTTTTTTTAATTTTTTTAGTCAAAATCCTTTACTTTTTAAATTTTTTAATAAATTAAAAAAAAAAAAAATTTTTTGTTTTTTGTTGTCTCTCAGTCAACCATTAGAAGTATGTCAAGGGGTCCCTGAACCAAAAGTTGGTGGGAACCGCTGCTCTAATGTAAAAAAGGTGGAAAAACTTGTCATACATATTAAAAAAAGACTATTGTTTTGAAAAAAATAGTTCAGCAGGTCACTGATGAAATAAGAGTCTATAGAAAACAATTGAATGCCTCGCTCGAATAAGGATATAAGCGACATTTTTTGGAAAACGCGTTTTTTTTTTTTACATAATATGGTTTATCAAGCATTAATACGTTACCTATGCAAATATTTGTGATGATGTCAATTGTTTTTTGGGATGCACGCGGGATAATCCACATCGATTACCATCAAAAGGGGTTTTTTCCTTTAAACGGCGAATAGAATGCCAACTTATTGGACCGATATTCCAAAAAAAAACTGTGTTTCATTAAAAAAATTCACGGACTTATTGATCCGCCCTCGTATAATTAGTAGTAACTCGAACATTACATTTTTTTTTTACAAGAACAGGGATGTTAAAATTTCTCTTGGACAGTGGATGTTTAAAAGACTTATTTATAGACTCACGAACAACCAGTGAATAAGCCTAAAAACATTCTAGTTGTTTACTCGTTGTGTGTGGCGCACAGCAAATGTGTAACTTAAACGTACGAATACCGCTGTTACTAATTAGGTTTCAATAGACTGAAGAACCGTGAGTCTTTGTTTAGGCGTGAAATAAAAGTGTCCTATAGTATCGCGAAAATTTTACCGAAATTCGTTAGGGTTGTAAAGTATACAATTTAACGTTTAGTAATTTGCATATAACAATGGCGGCTCCAGCTCACGCCTTTGGGGGGAGGGAAAACTTTGAAAAACATTTTCATTGCCACAATTGTTTTGCTGTACACAATATTTCATATGCCTCGGTGTTCCAATAACACTTACCGCCACCGAATTAAAACAACATAACTTAGCTATGAACTAAAAAAACTTCAACCAGTTTGTCAAATCTCCATCAGATGGCGCTCAATGTTTGAAGCCATTAACTTTTCGCCACCTTTCATCTCTCCTCTATCCCCTTTTTAAAGAAATCAACACATCAATAGAAGAATCTTGTTTCAGACCAGAGGTGGAAATCGAAATAACGATTCCCGCACATAACATATTATCAAGTACAACCCGCAAATTTGTATTTTTTAATATTAAGTAGGTTCTTTATCTTATAAAACATTAACTAAACTTATCATTTGTAGTTTAACTTCGTCTTCATATGAACCGATTTTCATCAAATTTGCACATCTCAATAATATTTGATCCAATACTATATGCTAAGTTTCGCTTGATATGTACCAAAATTTCGGATATTCAACAAAGACGACTTTTCGCTAAAAGTCGTGTTGAATTTCAAAAAATTATCAAACTTAATCTTTTCCTATATATAAGCTACAATAATTCTTTTTCAGAATTCAAGATAAACACAAATTTTTATCGATTTGCAGTGTTGCCAGGTATGTTGAGCATAAAATCGTCCAATTTTCCAATAAAAATCGTCAAAATCGTCATTTTATTTTCAAAAATCGTCAAAAAATCGTCAAAACAAAAAATATTTGTTACAAGTGGGATAAAGTTTTAATAAAAACAAAAGAATAATAATGTAATTCACATTTCAAGTGCTCATGTACTATCGGTTTAATATAACATGATTTTTGACACTTTTCTGTAATTAAAACTTCGAAAATAATGATATTTTATAACGATAGCACTTTACCATTTTAACTGTTAATTCCTTTTACATAATTCTGTAAACACCACTGCAGTAGCACAATTTTTAAATCTTAAATCTTTTTACATAGTTTAGAAATTCTTTAACAATGTTATTTTCTTTAATTATTAAATTTGGACTTCCATTAACGAATTAAAGTTTCAAATTGCATTACATGTGATGACATAGTTTAATACAATCAATTGTGAAATTTTTGATTATTTCATATTTTTCATTTTGGGTTGGTTTTTAATATTGCTAAAAATTATTTATTATTTTATTTATTATTTATTTTTATTTAAATATTGTTTATTACTACATGTTTTTCCATTTTCAAATATAAATTGTGAATATCTGAAGTTTCACTTTGGAACACTTTATTTATATTATTATTAGTCCTGTTTTTTAAGCACCAGATTTATTTTTGGATTTATAAATCAGAATATTCGAACTCGATGTTTGTTTCACAAAAACTTTGATGTTTTTTTTTAAAAAATATTTTATTTTTATCTCAATCTTACACTAATTGAACTTTATAAAAATATAAATATTAAAAAAGCAGGGTTGGCATTCAATAACTTTTCATAATAACGATTGGCTATCACAGTAACACTAATAGCGGAATGGAAATTTAAAAAAAGCGATTCCATTAAAGACATGTTTCTTCTTATGTGAACGGTTTTAGTTTTCTTTTAGATTTTGAAATATCTTGAACTAGTTAAAGTCAAAATAACGCTAAAATACCGAAACTACGATTTTTAACGTTATTTTGTTGATGTAACAAAATTTAATGGGTAGAATTTTGAAATAAACCCTGTAAAGACACATGCCCCTATTAGAATCGTAGCTTTAAAACGTTCATAACGGCATTGGTGTGGCCGTGGCAGGCAACTCTCATTGTAATGAAAAGGTAGTGTTTGCCAACCATGAAAAAAGTAAGCACATACTCAGAGAACTTCTGCTGTAAATATTTGTCGTTGTTTCAGTTGTAATACAGTATCTTTATTTTTAAGTGAAAAAACAGTCCTTTGTAGAAGAAATTTAATTTTTGACTACAATTGTAGTTCATTTAAAAAACAAACCACATTAAATTACAGTATTATGATTTTACATTCATTTTATACAGTATTTTTTTTTATTTAATAATACAATTGTAGTTAATTTTTTGAACAGTAAAAAACAAATGACTATGTTAGTTGAATTTTTAAAATGAAAGTCGTTGTTTTTTCAAGTGAAATTTCATTTGTTTTTAGCTACATTTGCAGTGGCCTTTACCTTTATTAAGTGCAGAAAATAAATTAAAATAACCCTAACATAAATCCATAAAATACCTTTTTTGCTAAACTTTCAATTAAAAATAGTTTTTAATGATTGATATAATTTTTATTGTTAATAAAAATTATGATTTATTCGACCTTTATTGTGCAATGAAAATGAAGTTATTCAAGTTCGAGGTCGTATTCTACATTTATTTACCAGAATATTGTCCTAGTAAATAAATTATAGAATTTTTTAGTTTTTCAATTTATTCTTTGACCACACCTTCAAGAATTTAAATTTAAATTCTTGAAGGTGTGGTCAAAGAATAAATTGAAAAACTAAAAAATTCTATAATTTATTTACTAGGACAATATTCTGGTAAATAAATGTAGAATACGACCTCGAACTTGAATAACTTCATTTTCAATAGTTTTTAATTTTAACGAAATATTAAAAATCCAAAAATAGATCCGGTGATTTTTTAAGAATAGCAAATAAACATGTTTTGCTGACATATTAAACGTTTGTCAAAAAATCGTCATTTTGGAAGCAATAATCGTCCAATCGTCATTTAGTAATTTAGGTACTAAAAATCGTCAAAATGACGATAAATCGTCAAACCTGGCAACAGTGTCGATTTGTAATAATGTACATTTAATTGTACATTTAATTGTGCATTTAATTGAACCAAAAAAGTGCCATCAGAGAAAACACTTTAGTATACTCAAAATAGTTTGTAGTTTAAATTAACTGAAAATATAATTTAAAATAAATTATAATTCACTTAAAAACCGGTCTACTTACTTTTCATTTAAATCAAATGTTTCTTGTTTATTTTTAAATATTGTTCAAATAAAACAAATTCGTAAGAACAACTTTTATCTTTAGATCAATAAAAAAAAATGTTCGTTTCAGTTATTTGAAATTATTTCCGTCTTTTGTTTTTGTTTGTTCTACAAAATGTAGACAAACACACTACATACATATCTTGTTTGAATGGCTGTAATATTTGTGTAAACTTCTTCAATTTCTTATAATATGAGTTGATATAATTAAAATTAACCATTTTAATAAAAAAAGGGAATTTTTTGAATATTTTTTGGTGAAGCAGGCAGCACATACAACTATAAATTAATAATAACTATAGCGGGAAAAATTAACTACAATATTACGTTTTTGTGTTTAAATTTGTATGAAACTTTAAATAAATGAAAATCATGAATGAAACTAAAAAAAAATCGGTAAATGGTAGTAAATTATTTTGAACAAATGTATGAAAAAGCTGAAATAAAAATTTATTTAAAAAATAAAAGTTTTGAACTCAATTGAAAACTTTTTTATTGAACTACAAACAGTAACCTACATAATATTCTGAGAGCAGAATAGATTATACTTATTTAACTTCTCAGCTAATTTTTTACTATTACACGTTCGAATAACCAAAAATGCTTTGTTTGATTTTTCGAAGGGTCTAGCTTTGTAGTTTTTATTGTATAACTAAATTTAAAAACTCAGATTTACACAAAATTCTTTGCGTCTTTTATGGATTTAGATCTGAACTAAGGCAATTCAATAAATGTCCAGTAAATACAATTTTATACGAATTATGGCCCTATAGAATTGTATTATATTGTATCAGCTTTGTATCTAATTGTATCAGATTGTATCTAATCTGATGCAAATAGATATAATTATATAAAAACCACATATTGTATCCGGATTTCGGCCTGATATAATTGTGTATGATTTTATGTAAACTGATACAGCTAAATATATTTAGATCCGAGTTTTAGTTTGGTAACCACCTAGGTCGCATAATTGGATACAATAGTTTTAATAAAATTGTAAATTAAATTTTGAAAAAAAGTTTTAAACATTAGAGGGTTAAACAAAAAATTCTTTAGATGGTTGTAAAGCAGAAATGCTTAATGTTTTTCCTATTTTCTTTTCTTTTTTTATATTTTCCCCCCTTTTTAGTCGCATTGGTGAGCTAATGAGTGAAGTGGTTAACAAATATGGTGTTGTATGGGTAGCGTCTGCTGGTAATCATGGTCCTGCTCTGTGTACTGTTGGTACTCCACCTGATATTGCTCAACCTAGTTGTATTGGTGTTGGTGCTTATGTTTCACCCCAAATGATGGAGGCTGAATATGCAATGCGTGAAAAATTACCAGCTAATGTTTATACATGGACTTCAAGAGATCCTTGTATTGATGGTGGTCAAGGTGTGACGGTATGTGCTCCTGGTGGTGCTATTACCTCGGTGCCACAATTTACCATGTCAAAATCTGCACTTATGAATGGTACTTCCATGGCTGCTCCTCATGTTGCTGGAGCTATAGGTAAAGACAATCATTTAACAAAACTATGATAAATTATTTAATTTGTTTCCTTTTATTTTTCCTATTCTTTTCGTTTTCGTTTCCGTTTCTGTATTTTTATTTCCAGCTTTACTTATCTCTGGTTTGAAACAACGTAACATTTCATATTCGCCCTTTAGTATTAAACGTGCCATTTGTGCTACTGCCACTAAATTAGGTTATGTTGATCCATTTGCTCAAGGCAGTGGTCTTTTAAATGTTGAAAAAGCTTTTGAACATTTGTTAGAACATGATAAAGCTGTCGAGAATATGTTAAGGTAATGTGTTGTTCAGTTCCATGTTGTTCACAACTTTATTTAAATTTTTCTTTCCATGCTAGAATTTCTTGTTTATTTTATTCTTTTTATTTTATGTTTTTATATAAAGTTTTTGTTTAAAGTTCTTGTGTATTTTTAATTATGCATTATATTACAAACAAAAGTTTTTAATGTTGTTTATGTATTTTATTTTTATAATTTTCATTCTTGTAGATTTTCTGTACGTTGTGGTCCAAATAATGCCAAAGGTATTCATATTAGAGAAGGTGTTTTAAAGAAACCATACGAATATAATGTTAATATTGAACCCATATACTTTAACGATACTGAAGCGGGTAAGTGAAGAATTAAGTTGTTAATTTAACTAAGGAATTTCTTAAATTTAGTGTAATTTAAGTATTTAATTTAGGAATTTTTCTGAAAAACAATTTAAACAATTTGCTGGCCAAATCAAAAATGTTTGTGTGCATAAATTAAGGACATTATTGCTTTACTTACCATAGCAAGGAACTCAGATTTAGCTGAAATTTGGATATGTTGTACATCCGGCGAAAAACAAGAATAAGTTTCATAAATTTTTTGTTCAATGTAATTTCATCAATATTGATGAAACATTTCATAAACAACAATAACTAAAATAGCCATATCATGGTCTCTATTAACTTTTTTCTACATAAAAAACAATGAAATTCACACAAATACAAAATATCCTTCATATATATAGTGAAGTATTTCATAACGAAATTCATTTTGTTTCTTATGAATTGTTTCATATATACTATGAAACGTTTTATTGGACGAAAATCTATGAAACATTTCATAGATATGATGAAGCGTTTCCTTTGAGTGTACAGGAAACAAAACTAACAGATCTGTATTTTTTATTATGGGCCTACACTAGGATGTCCCTTAAAATAAAGATTTTTCAATTTTCGTTCATTACAATAACAAAATGCAAAAACGTCTTTTTTTAAATTGATTTTAAAGATTTTTCAAAATACCTAGTTTGCAGATATCGATTGCTATTTTTATAATAGCGGTATTCACTCTTGATAGCATTTATGCAAGGGTTGCATTAATACTATGATTTTATGCTACAAAGAGTGAGCGTCTTTTTTTTTGTGTATATTGTATGTTTACAACCCAAACATTTCAATGTTGACAAAACAGCTAATTTCTAACGAAAATGTATTTTCTAGCGATTTTTAAGTAGACTTTAGCGATTTTTTCAAAAAAAAAGGTTGGCATTATTCTTCGTTCTCAGTGGATTTTTAACTCTGTTGTTATTTTCCATCCATTTTTATATTAATATCGTATTTTTCTTTTATTTTAGTTTGTTTTTTTGATAAAAATTTGTGTTAAAATCAGTTGTTTTTTTTTACACGAAAATTAAATGTTTTTTGTAAATATTTCTGTTCTTTTTTTGTTTTCCGGGAAAACTAAAAGATGTCAAGTATTGTAAGTTTGAAAGGTTTGCAAGACCCAGAATATGCAATAGGTTTTCGTCTTGCATATAAATAAAAGTCTTGCATATTTTTATTTCATGTATTTTGTTGTTGTGGTCTTGCATACTCTTGTATTTATACAAGATCTGCAAGCTTTGAAAGGTCTGCAAGGGTAGTTTGCTACCAAGAGCGAATACCGCTAATATAATAATAGTTATTAAAAAAAAAAAAAATAAATTGGAAATATGATAATTTGAGTTTGTATTTGGAGCGACTCCTTTCTAGTACATTTTATGAGAATAGCTTATTTGGTTAAAATTGAACAAACTTTGACCTATCACTTAAATTTATTAAGACTATAATTATCTTTACTTTTATTTGAAAAATCTTTAACCCCTAGTGGCCTGGGAACAAAAAAGAAACATGAAACATGAGTTGATAAAAATTCCCACTTGATAAAAATTATTATTTTGTGTAACTTGATCCATAAAGGGTTTAATGCTTTCACTTTTCACCAAAAAAGACTCACTAGGATATTTACTGTAGAATATCATTCACATTTTTATTAAATTCGGAAATGCGATAGACGGTACACACCTAACAAACAAGTGTAATTCTTTATAGTCCCAACCTTATTTTTAAGGGTTATTTTTGACCCTACTTTTTAACCCTAAAAAGTGTTATTCTGTAAAGTGCAATTCTTTATAGTCCCAATCTTATTTTTAAGGGTTATTTTTGACCCCACTTTTTAATCCTTAAAAAGTGTTATTCTGAAAATTTCCTAGTGGGTCTCTTATGATGAACAGTTTATGGATAAAGTTACACAAAATAATAATTTTTATCAAGTGGAATTTTTTTTGGATCCATTTAAAGGCTTCATATTCTTTTCTTGTAGTTATAATTTAACCGTACGATGCATACCCAACTTTTTCTACGATAACGCACTCCCGCGATACGTTTGTACCTACTAGCTTATTTGGGCTTTTTTAATGTTGAAATGGTCCAATTTCATTATTTTTTTTTAAATGCTTGTATTAATAATTTACAAATCTTTTAGTTTTTGTTTCATGCAAATATTCTACCTAGTTCAAGAGATATCGGCAAAAAAGGTCAAAAAGGTGTGTTTACGTAGTGTCGACTTTGGAAGCTCGTAGCTCCTAAACCACTGATCCGAATTGGATCAAATAACCTTTAAAAGATTATAAATTACTTATATTTCCTAAGTTACACCGTTCCTGAGTTACAGCACTGCAAAGTTGCAAGTGGATACATTTGTACCCGGATGTGTGTTCTAGGGTTTAATTAGTTTTTGTCCCCCAAAACAAGGTGTTAACGATTTTTTCTATAAAAGTAAATATAAATATAGTCTTCTCAAATTTAAGTGATATTTTTCCGAAAATTATGAAAAATGTTATTCTGTAATTTCCTAGCGGGTCTTTATTTGTCAAAAAGTGTAAAAATTAACCCTATATGGATCAAATTACATAAAACAATTATTTTTATCTAGTTTAGATTTTTTTATATAAATTTAAAAGTTTTACATTCTCCTAGCCATAATTAAAATTAAGTGGGTCTGTTTTGTCCTCAGGTCACTAAGGGTTAACGATTTTTTAAATAAAAGCAAAAATAAATATAGTCTTAATAAGTTTAAGTGAAATTTTTTCCGAAAATTATGCTAGCTTTGATGAAAACAATCAAATCTTGTTAAATTTTTAAGAAAATAAGTTATTTTCATAAAATGTTGTGGAAAGTAGTCGCTCCAAATACAAACTCGAATTATCATTTTTCCAGTTTATTTCTTATTTTTCGTTAAAAGCAACTATTATATTATAAAAATAGCAATCGATATATGCAAATTAGGCATTTAAGAAAATCTTTAAAATTAATTAAAAAAAAATTATATTGCATTTTTATTAAATTCGTGGGTCATTTTGGATTTCTGGCTAAGGTGGGTTAATGATATCCGATGAAGTCAGAATTCCATATCGGAATAATTTTGAGTATATTAAATAAATTAAATCAAAATTATCGTCATCGATTTTTCAATAATGGTTAATTTTTAGCCGTCTTGAGGCACGATTGCTTTTTAATAAATGCAATAGCCAATCTGCAAATTAGGCATTTAAAAAATCTTGAAAATTAATTTAAAAAAAGGACATTTATGCATTTGTATTTAATTCATGGGTCATTCTGGATTCGTGGCTAAATCTGAATAATTTTGAGCTTATTAAATGAACAAATGGAATAATAAGTAAATTTTTTCGAAATTTCGAATTTTGGGAATTTTTAATAATAATACACCTTTTTCCCAAAATGTGCCATTTTCGGTCGTCTTGCAGCACTGGGCTTCAAAAAAAAATGCTATTTTTGCAGGTTTATTTCTATGAGTGTACCCTTTTGGTATTTTTCTAAAATAGGTAATGAAGGTATTTTTCTAAAATAACACTGAAATTTTCTTCTCGAAGATAGGCATTTATTCTAAAAAGTACAAAAATATGCTCAAAATTTGGTGTTTAATCAAAAATATGAAAAATTATGCTCTAACAAATGGATGCCAGAATACGGGAATTATTCTGAAACAGAAAAATATTTCATCAATTTTTCAAAACGATGCACAGGAAAAGACGTGTTGCGGCATATTATGGTTGCCCTGATGATAATAGTTCAACCTTAAAAAGTATGATTGATAAAGATAGTTACTACACAAAGAAAATTTAATTCATGTGAACGAAACATTCCTTAAAATTAACGAAAAGCTTATTACTTTTAACAAAACTACTGTGTTAATGAAACCTTTTCATTGAGCTATTGAAACTATTATGAAAGATATTATTCATAAAATTTTATGAAACTTTGATTACGACGAGTTCCAGTTGCTTCTATTCAAAAATTTCTTAATTTTCTCAGTGTATTATCCGACCTAACAGTTTGGTAAAAAAAATATATTTCATCGTTTTTTTGGCATTTTGATGAAGTATAAACAAGTTTCGATATTGCATGATATTAAAGGACTTTGCATTAAATCAATTTTCGTCCAACAAAATTCTCTCAGTGATATTATGAGTGTCAAATTTAAGCAAAAACACGAAAGCGAAATTAATTCCAAACTTTTTACGATTTTGCCCAAAGTTCGGCAGCCAAAAGGTGAATTCGTTCCATTTGCAAAATGTCCTCGTATAAGAGAGCTTTCGGATTTGATTTAAAAAAAAAAAACACATAAAATTTAGAGAAATGTATGAAATCTTTAATTAAGTCGATAGAACGATCTATATTATTCAATGTTTAAAGATGATTTAATGTAAATGTTGGCCGCGGTTACGCCTCTAATGTTTCATAGGCTAGGTTCAATTTTGTCATACTCTCTCCAACATATCGGCCTTTATCTCACGAATTAATTCTTCAATATTGGCTTCCAGTACGTCAACCGTTGCGGGCTTGTCCCTATAGACATGAGACTTAACATAGCTAAACAAAAAATAGTTTAAATGCGTTAAATGGCACGATCTAGGCGGCAATTGACCGCCCCAAACGTGAAATAAACTGTTCACCGAACTAGCCTCTCAATTGGGCCATTGTTTCGCGTGCTGTGTGGCATGTGGCACCGTGTTTTTGAAGCAAACAAAAATTTGTAATCATCGCACGATAGCGCTCGCCATTCACAGTAAAGTTCCAGCCTTCGTCGTCTTTGAAAAAGTACGGTCCAATGATGCCACCGGCCAATAATCCACACCAAACAGTGCATTTTTCGGGATGCATTGGCAGTTCTTGCAATGCTTCTGGCTGCTCTTCTCACCAAATCGGCAATTTTGCGTATTCACGTATCCAGAAATGAGCTTCGTCGCTGAACACAATTTGCACCTTCTTATATGAGCATGAATTTTGATAATAAAATTCAATAATCTGCAAGCGTTGTTCGTTTGTAGGTCGATTCATGGTTAAATTATAGACCAAACTGAACATGTTTAACAGTAACATGTTACAAGAAAACAGCTGAGCTGCCAAAAATAGTGTTGCCAAAAAGAAAGTTGCTAAACAACCATCCTTTATAACTATTTTTACTTATTTATATGCGTGGCATATGCGTGCATATTCTGTAGAATATAATTCCTTCAACTTTTTGAATCGTGATATCTCAGAAATAATGACTTTAAAAAAAAAAAGTATAATGACAATTTTTGTAGATAATTTTATGATCTTTTTTTGTCTGACCCTTTTTTTTATTAAACTCACCGTTTACTAGAAAAATCCAAAAAAAACCAAAATTTTGACCTTTGACATGAGTAACTTTTTTTTGCGGGCATGGAATTAATGGGGACTTTGCTATTTTATTTGTAATGGAGTCAGAATTTGAACACATTTTTTTTTGGCTAATTTGACCGAACTATATCTTTAGCTCGTAATTAAACACTTTTAAAAAATTTAATTCCAACATTTTTTCTACTACTATTAATAAACTTTAAATATTTGCTAATATTGATATAGAAGCAACATTATTTAAAAGTTTTCTTAGCAAAAAATAAATAATTTATTTAATTGAATTGAACTTTCTCCAATACTGACTGACATATAACAATAGTAATAACCTATGCCAATTTAGTAGTTTTACAATTTTAAAACGCTTGTAATTATAAAACAAATATTTTTTTTTTAAAAAATTATTTTTATTTATAACACAGTACAGACTATAACTTATTAACACACTTTTTGTAGAGTGCCAACGGATCGCGATCTTCTATTTATCGTATTTTATGCATTTGGCTTCCCAACAGTTTTCATAGGCTTTTTGGCATAAAAGACCAAAAAAGTCCTCAATTGGACGTGTTTTTTTTTTCGTTTGTAATCATAGCTTTTGAATTCTGGATGTAAAGTTGTGATATACCTTTTGGTAAAAACTTCTCTTTGGCCGATTACCGTACCTTGTCGGAAGTTTTTTTCAAGTCATCAGAATAAAATCCAGTACTAATACTTCCTTTGTTCCAAAAGAACAGTAATAGAAAGTTTTTCCACAGTTGTCAGCATTTTGTTGGTATTTCTGGTAATTGGTTTTTACCACATTTGGGTACTGTCTTCCTCTGGTACATTCAGGGATAAGGGTTCATCATATTTATTAAAAACTTCATAAATATGAAGAAAAACTTCATTGATTTTCGTCCAATGTAACACTTCATAAATATGATGATGTTGTATCATAAAGGAGCAAATTGATGACAAGCTTCTTCATATTTATGAAAAATTTCATAAATATGAAGAAGTTTCATGCCGTTTCATGAAATGTTTCATAAATGTTATGTGCCGATTTATTAATATGATGAAGCAAATTCAAGAACTTTGATGAAATCAAAAATATTCTTTGCTAGCGTACAAATTTGATAGAGGCTACAGCCAATGGAGGCAATTTATTTTTAATACATCATTTTTAAACCTCAATTCAGAAAATATAACTTAAAACTCAGAATTTCAAATTGAAATTTGGAAAATATAAATTGATATTCAATTTTAGTAAAAATCAGAAAAAGTAATATTAAGTATTGTGCGCCCAGGTAGGTTAGTTGGTAGCGTGCTGGCTTATCAGTGCGGGGGTCGTGGGTTCGATTCCGACCAGAGGCACTGGTCTGTTTTCGCTACAACGCGCCGAGTAATAGGGTAATAGTATATAATTCGTAATTATATGATTATTAATTCATTCATTTTTGAATTTAAAAACATTCATTACATTAAGAATTTCCACTAAAATTTATATTTATGTTCACAGTATTTAATTCAAAATTTAGAACACATTAACTGATTAGAATTTCTGACTTTTAATTGATATTAGGATAGATTTTGAATTTTAAATAAAAAATCTAAATTAAATATTACATTTTTTTAATTTTAAATTTAACATCTTAAATGCTATTAATGATTTATAAATCTGAATTGGAAATTCTTAATTTCAATCGATAGGAAAACAAAAAAAAATATATATGTTCAAACGGTTTAGGAAACTTTTTTATGAAATGATGAAGATTTATGAAACATTTGACGTACATTTTTATGAAACTCTTCATCATATCTATGAAAACTTCATAATTATGATGAATAATGGATGACAAACTATTTATGAAACAGTTTCATCAATATGATGACACTTTTTTCCCTGTATGTAGTGGTTCACATTCATTTGCAGTAAGTTTTTGCGAATTGTTTGCTTGGAAAAGTGAACTTTTCTGGCCAACTATTACTATTTGATGCCCCATTTTGATTAACCGCCGATTTTTTCAATTTAACAGGATCAGCAGTGATTTTTTTGGACGTCCTTTCTTTTTTATCCCGGTTGATGCCACTCCATTTTCAAACCGTTTGAATATGGAATATATTGTACTACATGGCACTTCTTGTCTAAGGAACTAATGAAACACTTCGTTTTTAGGATATCGTCGAAGCAGCATGTTACAGACATTTTTTCTTAAACTATTTTTCACATTTGAATATTTACAATAATATTAATTGACACACATTTTGAAAAAAAAACATGCCTACTTAGCAGTAATTTATATTTGAATTTTGTCCATTTACTTAGTTGGCATAGGCTAGTTTAACATTGTTTTTACTTTCAATTTTACTTTGAACAAAAAAGAAAACTTTTCAAATTCAGACTATAGTTTTTATTTGCTATTCTTACTTTTACTACTATTATCCTGTACAATAACATTTATTCATTTCGAGGATAATGATACTTTACAAATTGTATTCAAATAAAATAAAAACAAAGTTTATTTTTTATTTTTTTTGTTTAAATTTATTTTTTTTACTTAAACTACTCGTATTATTATCACTCTATTGTTATTTGTCTATTTTATATTTTATATTTGTTTTTTTTTTTTTTTTGTATTTTATTCAAAAGAACTTCCATCAAATTACCTTTTGTGTTGTTTTGTATCATTTACAATATTTTAATTAAAAAATAATAGTTTTTTTTTTTTTTTTACTTGTTGTAGTAAAACTTTTAGTTTTGCATATTATATTTTTTTGTTTGTATTTTATATATTTGTCTATCTTTTTGATAATGATCTACACTGGATGACAAAAGAAATATTTTGTGTTCGATTATAACGAACACTAATTATAACGATTTTTTTTATAACGAATGATTTTTCTGTTCCCAACGGATTTACTAACATATTTCATGGAGAGAATTCCTTGGACGAGTTTTAATGACATTCTTCACTAAACTGATGAAGTTTTCTTCACAATGTGAATGAAAAATTTCTTTAACATAATTAAAATGTTACTACAGTAGAATCTCAGAAATTAGAACCACTTTGTACATCGAGCAGTTCTCATTTCTGAAAAGTTCTAATTTCTGGACATTTTTTTTTACAGAAAATTATAATAAAACTAGTTATGTAAGCTTTATTTTAACACACAACAATTTTTATTTAATAATATTTAATTAATTGAACATATTAAATTAATAGAAAAACTTTAAAATTTTAATTTTGTACAAGCATATCAAATTTCACATGCATATGACCGAATTGTACTCACCACGAATAACTCGGGGATTCTCCGTTTTATTTTTACTTCAATGAGCAAAAAACTAATTTGTAGTGAAAATACAATACAAAACAAAATAAAAATAACTTCCAGAAATTAGAACCACAGGTTCTAATTTTAGAGCGTACAATACATTGGAAGGGCCGGTTCTAATTTCTGGACGTTTCTAATTTGTGAGAGCTCTAATTTGTGAGATTCTACTGTATTATTAATAGAAAACACTAATTATTAATATATATAAGAGAAAGATCGTTAGCCTCATTCTAGTACACCACACACAAGAACTCATGGTTTGATCAGTTATATAAAGGCCCAGTCAGAAACTGGCAGTCGTTCAAAACATCAAGCATTGTAAATAAACTACTGTCAGAACACTTACTTAAGACGCTTTACCAGCTTTTCTAAAATGCGTTTTGCCAGTATTTTTTTTTTTACAATAATTTCAGTGGTCTAAGTGCCATACTACGACCGCAACCATCGTCTTATTGAAATCAAAATTTGGCGATAAGTTGAGTTCAAGAAATGGACATGTCAATTGGCCTCTAAGCTCGAGCGATTTGACACCTCTCGATTTTTTCCTGTGGGACTACTTGAATTCACTGGTTTATGTTGATAACCCAGCAACAATTGACGCCTTAGAGGCCAACATTATTCTTGTTATTTATAACAAACAGCCAGCAATGCTCTAAAAAGCGGCCCGAAATTTGATGTCCAGATGCCGCTTCGTTAAGAACAGCAGCGGTGTGTTGTTACACACATACTTTATCAAAAAGTCGTAACAACTGCATAAAATAACTGTTACCGAAATGCAGTAATTTTGGTAGGTTGTTTAAAAAACCAACCATAAAAAACATTAAAATTTGCTTTTCTGAGTAAAACAACAGAAATTTCAGTAAAAATAAATACAAACGCATTACAACACCGGTAACTGTCATGTAGTAATTGTTGAACTTTTAGCCAAAGAGTTTAGAAAATAAAGAGATTGCAATGCTCTCACTTACTGAGAAATAATATATAACTTGTGGCTGTAAATAAGAAAATTAATATATTTTCGCGACTTTAAATTGATAAATTTACTTATTTAATGTTGCTGCGAATAGTATTCGAAATATTAGTTATGATTTGAGCAAACATTTGTTCAATTCAGCTTTGGTTTTCCTTAAAAACGGCATGTTTCCTGTTTGCAAGCACAAGATGTTTACAAAGAGTGAGAACATTGCATAGCCATTAGTATAGCTTACTTTTCATAATAAGCCACGAAAATCAGATTTCGAATTTGAGAAGAGACTAATTTATTTAAAATCAGTACAGTTTGTTGAACATTATACCACTTTTTGGGACAGTTGAGCTTTTATTTTGTATTTTAAAAAAATAAAAAATGTTTCACGCTCTCCAGAGCAATCTTCAATATAATTATTTGTTTAGTTAACGAATACATTGAATTAATGTGCACTATAACAAAACCCGAAAATTGGCTAGTGTGGAAATTATGTAAACTGCCAAGTCCCGTTCCTGAAAGAAACCTGCCGTTAAAAATTTTTTCTACCTCTAATATCGCTAATTAAATGGTCGGACCCTTAAATGTAAATGGTTAAATCGTCAAGTTCTTATAAATTTTCCCAAAAAAAAACTTTTTTAAAAACCCCAAAAATCACTGTTTTCCAGTGTTATTTGTGTATATAATTGTTGCTTGTTGCATAGAGAAAATGTTGTTTCATTATATTACTACACATTTTCAAGTACTTACAGCAATTTATCTTCGCATACATATTAAATCAAGTGTAATCCATTAATTTTTGTTGTTTGGTTGCACAATATAAAAGTTCGTTTTTATTCTACATTTTTGTCTCCTTCAAGCCATAAATAAAAGTATGCTTTCATTCATTCCCTCCTTCATTCGTATGTTGTTCCTTCATTCATTCGTTCATTTATTCTGTGAAAATCAGTCAACCACCTCAGTTTCTCATTCTGTAGTCATTTGAACGAAGTGCTTTATGTCGTTCATAACAACTTATTGCAGCTGTTTATGCGATCCATACATATTGTATACAAGTACCATTTGTATTTACAGATGTGTATAGAAAAGTAGCATAGTTTGATAATTTTAAGATGGAATTTTAAACGGAATTTCTAATTGCATAAAATTATGCCATAATAAGAAACAAATTGATTATATTTATAAATACATTTGTCAAAACAGTCGAACATGGATACGGGGCGGGTGTCGTCGGACCCGGATTTCAGCGTGCTTTGCCCATGGGACCACGATCTACATTCTATCTGACAGCTAGGCGGCACTTGGTGCCTTGAGGGATCAAGATGTGTCGTTGGGTCTGGTTAAGGAATGTATCTTCTCTCTAAATCGTCTCGGACTTAACAACTCCTTGGCACTGGGCTGGGGGCATGAGGGCAACGAACGGGCAGACTGTTTGGCCAACTGTGGAGCTCGTCGACAATTCATTGGCCCTGAACCCTTCTGTGGCGTACCCAATGGGTATGTCAGAGAGAGGCTTAGAAGATAGAGGAAGTCGGAGTTTGGGGCCTATTGGGCCAGATCGCATGGGCAGCGACGGCGAGGCTGTTTATATCTCCATCTGGGGAGAGGTCGCGGAAACTCTTGTCTATGACGAGGGGCGAAACAAGGACCGTGACGGGTTACCTCTCGGGACACTGTAGCCTTAGGTATCAATTGTACAAGATGGGATGATCCTCTACGGATACGAGCAGGTTTTGTGAATTGGAACCCGAGACCTCAGAGCATGTTCTCTGCAAATGTCCGAGGCTCTCGGACAGGAGTGTGCGTTATTTTGGTGGTAGAATAGTGACGCCATCGGACGTTTGGAATTGTTTACCTGGTAGGATAGTTGGCTTCGTAGGGAGCCTTAACCTATAGGGTGTATTCGTTGGCAGCACAAAATACCAACTTCTGGTCGCGGTGCATAGTGCCACTCTAGTCTAATCTAATCTAAGAATGAAAATTTGTATATACAATTAAACTTTTTGTTAATATGACAAAGTTTTTAATTAAAAATTTGTGTAAAGCCAAATTACATAGAAAATTGTAACCACCACATTAGTGCTGGTAAAAAAATGAGTAGTGGATATCGAGTATTTGTGGTTTCTTTGGGTATTCACTTAAAAGTAACTATTCGATATTTTCAAAATTGTATTTTGGAATGAAAAACCATCCAAAAATCTGATTCCGCTAAAATATTTAGCATTAACTCATTGTTTTAACTCATTAATACTGTCTTCCTTTTCGACTCAGTACTTTTAAACGACTATATTTTTTACTGCAAAAAGATAATCGAGTGATTTAAAAACCTAAAATTATTCGACATTTTCCCTACAATGATGGAAAAATATGAAAATGTATTTCTCTGCTAGAAATTAGTTTATCGATTGTATATAATATTTGAAAATCTGAACGATTGAACGATGATCTTTTCAAATACATGAAGTCTAAAATATTCCAAAATTTATTCCATTTTCACTCAAAACATAAACAATAGAAAGTTTTTATTAAAATACTACTTAACTTTTAAGAATTACATCGCCACGGTCGCCAATTTAAAAAAAATGGCCAAAAACCGCGATCTTTTTCCAGAAATTTAAAAAATCGGCGAACTTAAAAAAAATTATTTTTTATATATTTTTAAATTAAGTGAACAAAATTATATAAAATTTAAATTTTTAAAATGTCCTAAACCGTCTAGGATTTATATGCTCCCAATGAAAAAAAGTTTTTATATACTTATATACTATCATTATATATGCTTATATGTGTGGCAATATATTACGATATATGTTCATATCTTATACTTAGTTTATGTAAATATATGATCATATGTAAGTGTATATGGTACAATTAATCAAAAATAATTCTAGTAATTTTATATATAATTATATATTTCAAAACATATCATTATATATAAATATATATAATAAAATTTAATGAAACAAACTTCCACTTTCTATGTTTTTTTTAGTATCGTTTTTAATTAGAAAATTTAATTCAAAAAAATTAAAAACTACGGGTTTTTGTTTTGTAATGATTATATTTTTATTAAAGTATTAGATTTTAAGCAGGGTTGGCATTCAATATCTTTTCATAATAACGGTAGTTGGCTACCACAGTTACATCAAGACCGAAATGAAAATCTTAAAAAAGCTACTTCATTAAGGACATGTTTGTTCATGTATAACCGGTCATATTTTGCTATTTTACCGGTTTGATTTCGAAATATCTTGAACTGCAGCTAAAATAACGCAAAAATACCGAAACATCGATTTATAACGGTATTTTGTAGATATAACAAAATTAAATTTATAAAATTTTTAAATAAACCCTTTGATAGTAGAAGACACATTCCACTATTGGAATCGTAGTTTAAAAATTTCCATGTCGGCAGTGAGATAGGCGTATCAGGCAACTACCGTTATAATGTAAAGGTAGTGTTTGTCAACCATGATTTTAAGTCAACGAACTTATAGACTAAAGAAGAACAAAGGTACTCAACATCTGTTAGAAGAGAGTTTGAAACGTCTTGTTTAAAGAAATGAAACACCCAACCCTTATAACATGGGTAAAGGATTAAAAATTTTCAATTTTAAAAATTAAATAGTTGCTTATAGTGGATATAGGCAATATACTTTCTACTGCTGAACCCGTTTTGTGGTTAACAAAATAGTTGTTTTGAATAATCTGAAATTTCTGAAGTACTAATGAGGGAGATTTATCCTTCATACACAAAATATCGTATTGATCCATAATACCGACCGTATATTTATTATTTTTAGCATTATTTTTTTAAATTAATATTTATTAGTGTCCGACCGAACAGTTCGGCCAGAAAATGCACTTGATCGGTATACGGTATTTTAAAGCATTATGGACAAATTTGGCGAATGTAAAAATGTTTTAAAAAAAGTCGGAAGTTAAGCAATGAATTCACTGTTCGGTCTCCGAAAGTTCGTAAAAATCGAAAATAGTTCGGCGGCCGAACTTTTAACTTTATAGCTAAGTTTCGGCTTTTTCATTAAATTTTATGCACAAAATCGAATTAAATCGGCTCAACTTGAAAATTATTAGGAAATATAACCATTTTATGAAAATCATAAAGAAAGCAATTAAAAGCCCAAAAACCTTTAGAAAAAGCAATTTTAAAGCTCAAAAAAAAAAAAATCCAAAAATACATACAAAAGTAAAATAAACCAATTTGTCTTCTCTTGCCCTAATTTATCCCTTCAAATTTATCATGACTTGTGTTATTTTTCTTATCACATCTGTTAAAATTATACTAGTATGTAAATTGTCGTTTCGTACATCATTATATATTCAATTATATATTACAGTTAATTACATTTTAATACAGCTTTTCGTGCTATACATATATTTTTTTTTACATTTTTTTAAAGTGAATTAAAAAAGTAAAAAGTTGTTAAAGCCAATAAAAATAAAGTTTAAAAGCCACTTTATGCTATTTTAATTAATATTTTAAATTAATTAGCATCGTTATGGTATTTCTGAAAATGGCAATTGTAATTTTTATATACATAAATATCTTTTTTTATGATTAACTGTTATGCGATTTATGTACAATATAATTAAATGATGCGTAAAAATTGCATTGCAAAAGTCTTTTGCCAAAAGACACTTCAAATAAAAAATCAGTTACAAAATCTGTAAAACTGATGGTGAAGCAAATCCGAGAAAACAAACTGTTCAAAAATTTATACTAACCCTAACCGAAATAAAGCCCACCGTGTTATACATATATGTATAACACTTAGAACATTATGCAGGTAAATACCACTGAAAATGTAGTTAAAAACAAATGAAATTTCACTTGAAACAAGAACGACTTACATTTCAGTAAAACATTGTCGTTTGGTTTTTTACTGTTCAAAAAATTAAAATGTAAAAACTAATCACATATACAGTAAAAACTAAACAAACATTTATTTGTTTTATATTTTTAAATAAAAAAAATCTACTGTATAAAATTAATGTAAAATCATAATACAGAAATTTGATGTGGTTGGTTTTTTTTTAAATAAACTACAATTGTAGTCAAAACTTAAATTTCTTTTACAAATGACTGTTTTTTCACTTAAAACTATACTCAGCGAAGCCGCTAAACTGCCTCCTATGTGATAGGCAGTTTAGTGGCTTCGCTGAGTAAAGTTTTTTTGTGTAACCGGCTTTCAGCCGGGCTTAGGGGGTTTCTCCCATGTGATAGACATTTAGCGGCTTCGCTGAGTAAAGTTTTTTTGCATCTTGTAATTTTATCCCAACATCTGGCCGGTCACGCAGAAAACTTTCCTCAGCGAAGCCGGGCTTTGGATGGACTGGAGGAGAAAACGCTTAAACCAATAAATTTATCAATCTGTAATACCAATCAATCTGTAATACCAACGATAACAACTCATATTTTCATGTAAAATTCGTTATTTGAACAGAAAATTTTATAAAACTAACCAAAAAAAAAAGAACAATTACTTCCTCCCCATTTTTGTACTTAAAATAGCTCTAGAGTGCGCTACGTATCATAAAATATTGAGGAAATTTCTTTCATTTGAGAACCCACACTTTTATGTTTCTACGCAACTGCCCCAAAAATTTTAATTCCAGAGGGGGTGATATTTTGTATCACCCATTAAGTGCAGTTTTGAATCTGATTTCTTTACTTCTATTTTTAAATATATGAAAAAAAATTTCTTTTTGTGTCCGTGTACCAGACAAATGCTTCAAGGGGTCCGTAAGGCAAAAGTTTGTGGAAACCGCTGCTTTAAAATATTATATACACAGAGAGAATTATCTTGGACGAGTTTTAATGAAAATTTTCTCTAAACTAATAAAGTTTTCTTTACAAAATGAATGAAAAATTTCTTAAACTTTAAAAAAGCTTCATAATTTGTATGAAATTGTTTTTAATAAAAATTTTTCTTAAGGCGTATGAAATATTTAATAAATAAAAAAAAATTATGAACAACTGCATTAATTTAATGAACAGCTTCAATGGACGAATTTCAGTGACATCTACTGCAAAATGTTCTATCGGACACTAATCATTATAATGAAAAGCTTAATTAGCTTAATTCTAGCAAAACTTATTCTATTTTATACAAAAAATAAATTAGTACAATACGAATAATTTTCGCAGTGTATTAAAAGTACAAGGTTTTTGGTGTCCAACCGAACTCACTTTTTTTGGCCGAAGCCGAAGTCGATCTTTTTAATTAATTTTTAAATTTGAATAAACAGAGAGTTTCGATTGATTTTGACAACGAAATTTATTTAAACTATTCTTTGAATTTTCTTGTGTTAACCAATTAGAAGTTTTGTCATGCTTCTCTTCAGTAAAGTCGAATGCAATTGGATGCGATAATATTCACCCTAAGTTCTTTAGGATCCTCCTACCTCTTCTTATTCCATATGTGACTCATATCTTTAACACAATTTTAATGTCTAGCACGTTCTCTTCTAAATGGAAACATGCAAAAGTTATACCAATACCGAAATCAAATAATGAATATCGACCTATTGCGATTTTATGCTACCTTTCAAAAGTCTTTGAAAAGCTATTGTATTCTCAGATATGTGAGTACATACATGGACATGGCTTAATGTGTGAAAAACAATCATTATTCCGTTCAGATAACAGCTGTATAAGTGCTCTTGTCGAAGTAAGCGAGAATATTAGACGTGAACTAGATAATAACAAACTAAACTTCCTAGTACTCCTTGACCACTCTAAGGCTTTCGACACAGTCAACCATGAAACTCTTTGTATGAAACTCAGACGGCACTTTAAATTCGCATCAAGCTCAACTGAACTCATGTTAACTTACCTTGTAAACCGTACACAATCCGTATGTGTGAATAATTTATCATCTGAACCATTGGCTCTTACTCGAGGCGTACCTCAGGGTCTATCTTGGGACCGCTACTTTTCTCACTATATGCAAACGATCTCCCTCAACAACTATCGTACAGCAAAGTACATATGTATGCAGACGACGTACAGCTATACCTAAGTAGCCCCGAAGAATCAATTAAGGAGAACATCGATAAACTGAATTATGATCTGGATAAAATTCATCATTGGGCCATCGCAAATGGTCTTTGTTTAAACCCTAATAAGTCTAAATGTCTCGTTATACATAAGAGGTCTATGCAACCAGAAATTGATGAAGAAATCCTTATTAACAACCAGAAAATTTCAATTGTCCCAGCGGCTAAAAACTTAGGCATCGTATTCAATAGCACATTATCATGGACTAACCATATTAACTCGTTAGTTGGTCAAACATATGCCAAGCTTAGAACACTATGGTCTACACAATCATTCACTCCATTAAATGTAAGATTGCTTCTAGCTAAGACCTACGTTATTCCTGGTCTTTTATACGGCTGCGAACTCTTCGCAAATTGTGACGCCACAAGCAAACGTCGACTTAATATTGTATTTAATAATATTGTACAATATGTCTACAATCTAAGGAGATTTAGTAGTGTATCATTAATTTCCAGGAACATATACGGTGTTTCTTTGGATAATTTTCTAAAAATAATAGAACTCTTATTTCTTCATAAAATTATATACACACAAAAGCCAAAATATATTTTTGATCAAATTCGATTTGCAAGATCCAATAGGGGAAAAAAGTTAATACTTCTTAGACGTCACTCTCTTGTTTCTGAATATCAATTTCATGTACATTCTGCTCGTCTTTGGAATTTATTACCACAAAACATACAACAAGCCAGCAACGCAACGCACAGTGGTTGAAAAGTTGAAATTAATACTGAATTTCATGTTTTCCACTCATGATGAAATTTATTAATTTCATTAAAAACATATTGAATATCATGTATCTGAAATGCTAGGGCGATATTTTCATTACTTTTTTGTAGGCGTTTCTTCAAAGTGTGCCAAGTCTAACACACAACATTTGAAAGAAAATCCTAAAAAATAGTAAGAAACTTAAAACTCTTGGAATGACTTTAAATATGTATTGTTGTTGTGTACTTTCCTATAATTTAGGTATTTAAGATGAAAATTAAAAAAAAAAAAATTAAAGAAAAAAAATTTTTTGACAAAAATTTGCTTCATATTAGGAGTCTAAAAATTATTATTTTCTTCAACTTTGATGGACTAGAACTTTTGTGCGCGGTCGAGCGCGGTGCTCTACCTTATACCAAATGAAAGCTTGAAGTCTAATTTAAACAATAAAGTTTAATTCAGCTGCTAGTTTTTGCTAGCCTTTGTCTAGTAAACGTTTAAAGATGTGATGCACTTAATTTTAGCTTCTTCGGATCCTTTTATAAATAAGTTTCGAAAAGTTCAAAAAAAGCAGGAATTAGATCTACCTGAAGATGTTAAGGAATTGTTGTTATAATAAAATATTAATTTTATATATACATGTTTCATTTTAATGTTTTTTTATTATTACTAGGATTAAAAGCGTGTTTGATTTAAAACCAGGTTACATGTTAATTTTCTAATTATTTAGAAAATTGATGGGGAAAGTTGGGGTATTAGAGGAGGGGTGTGTATGGAAGATTTGGATATGATATTATTTTTAATAATCCTATGAAGTTTAGGGATTGTAGCATTGATAACAAGGGATATACATCATATTAAAAAATTTTGTTATATGGGAAGTAGGCGTGGTTGTGGGCGAATTTCGTAAATTTTTTAGCCATTGATTTTAATTGCTACAAAACATATATATACCGAATTCGGTTGAAATAGCATAAATTCAAGTGAAAATATTGCCATTTATATATTTCACTTGTATGGGGAGTGGGCGTAAAAGTGGGCGGACATATTTTATTCTTCATATATTTCCTAATGATGATAAAAAAAGCATCTGTAAAAAATTTGGATGTTCGACGATGACTCCTTCTATTTTTTTCCATTTCTACTATGACGATAAACCACTGTGCAACGCACTGCAAAAATTTACTTTATAATTTTTTTTGAAAAACTTTAATTTTTCAATGTTTTTCTTTAATAATTTTTACTAATTTTGTTTTCAATACTTTTGTCTTTTTCTCTATTTTTTGTTTTATTATATTATATTTTTTTACATATTTTATATTAATTTTTTAAATTTTCTATATCTTTTTTTATTTTTTATATTAATCATTGTGAATCAATTGGGATATTTTATTCATGTTCTATAATTATAAGATTCAATCTTGTTGTACTGAAAAAAAGCAAATAAATAATTAAATAAATAAATAAAAAAAAAAAATATTTGAACACTAGTAAATTCTGAAAAAAAAATTAATTTCGATGTTGTTTTTTGAAAAATATGAAATTATGAGTTTATTTTATTATTATTATTTAATTATTTTAATGACGTCTTTTGAAAAGAAAAATGGAATGCTTTAACTTTTTTATTTTTACTAAAATGTATTAATACAAATTCTTGTACTCTAATAAATTTCTTCAAATACTCGGTGTTAGGAGAAATTCGGTCAACATTTGGACGAACTTGGCCGGATATCACTTTTTGGCCCAAATCCGAAACCGAACCTTAATACTCGGTCGGATACTAAAGGTTTTTCATTGACTTAAACAAGCCATAAATAAAAGTATGCTTTCATTCATTCCCTCCTTCATTCGTATGTTGTTCCTTCATTCATTCGTTCATTTATTCTGTGAAAATCAGTCAACCACCTCAGTTTCTCATTCTGTAGTCATTTGAACGAAGTGCTTTATGTCGTTCATAACAACTTATTGCAGCTGTTTATGCGATCCATACATATTGTATACAAGTACCATTTGTATTTACAGATGTGTATAGAAAAGTAGCATAGTTTGATAATTTTAAGATGGAATTTTAAACGGAATTTCTAATTGCATAAAATTATGCCATAATAAGAAACAAATTGATTATATTTATAAATACATTTGTCAAAACAGTCGAACATGGATACGGGGCGGGTGTCGTCGGACCCGGATTTCAGCGTGCTTTGCCCATGGGACCACGATCTACATTCTATCTGACAGCTAGGCGGCACTTGGTGCCTTGAGGGATCAAGATGTGTCGTTGGGTCTGGTTAAGGAATGTATCTTCTCTCTAAATCGTCTCGGACTTAACAACTCCTTGGCACTGGGCTGGGGGCATGAGGGCAACGAACGGGCAGACTGTTTGGCCAACTGTGGAGCTCGTCGACAATTCATTGGCCCTGAACCCTTCTGTGGCGTACCCAATGGGTATGTCAGAGAGAGGCTTAGAAGATAGAGGAAGTCGGAGTTTGGGGCCTATTGGGCCAGATCGCATGGGCAGCGACGGCGAGGCTGTTTATATCTCCATCTGGGGAGAGGTCGCGGAAACTCTTGTCTATGACGAGGGGCGAAATAAGGACCGTGACGGGTTACCTCTCGGGACACTGTAGCCTTAGGTATCAATTGTACAAGATGGGATGATCCTCTACGGATACGTGCAGGTTTTGTGAATTGGAACCCGAGACCTCAGAGCATGTTCTCTGCAAATGTCCGAGGCTCTCGGACAGGAGTGTGCGTTATTTTGGTGGTAGAATAGTGACGCCATCGGACGTTTGGAATTGTTTACCTGGTAGGATAGTTGGCTTCGTAGGGAGCCTTAACCTATAGGGTGTATTCGTTGGCAGCACAAAATACCAACTTCTGGTCGCGGTGCATAGTGCCACTCTAGTCTAATCTAATCTAAGAATGAAAATTTGTATATACAATTAAACTTTTTGTTAATATGACAAAGTTTTTAATTAAAAATTTGTGTAAAGCCAAATTACATAGAAAATTGTAACCACCACATTAGTGCTGGTAAAAAAATGAGTAGTGGATATCGAGTATTTGTGGTTTCTTTGGGTATTCACTTAAAAGTAACTATTCGATATTTTCAAAATTGTATTTTGGAATGAAAAACCATCCAAAAATCTGATTCCGCTAAAATATTTAGCATTAACTCATTGTTTTAACTCATTAATACTGTCTTCCTTTTCGACTCAGTACTTTTAAACGACTATATTTTTTACTGCAAAAAGATAATCGAGTGATTTAAAAACCTAAAATTATTCGACATTTTCCCTACAATGATGGAAAAATATGAAAATGTATTTCTCTGCTAGAAATTAGTTTATCGATTGTATATAATATTTGAAAATCTGAACGATTGAACGATGATCTTTTCAAATACATGAAGTCTAAAATATTCCAAAATTTATTCCATTTTCACTCAAAACATAAACAATAGAAAGTTTTTATTAAAATACTACTTAACTTTTAAGAATTACATCGCCACGGTCGCCAATTTAAAAAAAATGGCCAAAAACCGCGATCTTTTTCCAGAAATTTAAAAAATCGGCGAACTTAAAAAAAAATTATTTTTTATATATTTTTAAATTAAGTGAACAAAATTATATAAAATTTAAATTTTTAAAATGTCCTAAACCGTCTAGGATTTATATGCTCCCAATGAAAAAAAGTTTTTATATACTTATATACTATCATTATATATGCTTATATGTGTGGCAATATATTACGATATATGTTCATATCTTATACTTAGTTTATGTAAATATATGATCATATGTAAGTGTATATGGTACAATTAATCAAAAATAATTCTAGTAATTTTATATATAATTATATATTTCAAAACATATCATTATATATAAATATATATAATAAAATTTAATGAAACAAACTTCCACTTTCTATGTTTTTTTTAGTATCGTTTTTAATTAGAAAATTTAATTCAAAAAAATTAAAAACTACGGGTTTTTGTTTTGTAATGATTATATTTTTATTAAAGTATTAGATTTTAAGCAGGGTTGGCATTCAATATCTTTTCATAATAACGGTAGTTGGCTACCACAGTTACATCAAGACCGAAATGAAAATCTTAAAAAAGCTACTTCATTAAGGACATGTTTGTTCATGTATAACCGGTCATATTTTGCTATTTTACCGGTTTGATTTCGAAATATCTTGAACTGCAGCTAAAATAACGCAAAAATACCGAAACATCGATTTATAACGGTATTTTGTAGATATAACAAAATTAAATTTATAAAATTTTTAAATAAACCCTTTGATAGTAGAAGACACATTCCACTATTGGAATCGTAGTTTAAAAATTTCCATGTCGGCAGTGAGATAGGCGTATCAGGCAACTACCGTTATAATGTAAAGGTAGTGTTTGTCAACCATGATTTTAAGTCAACGAACTTATAGACTAAAGAAGAACAAAGGTACTCAACATCTGTTAGAAGAGAGTTTGAAACGTCTTGTTTAAAGAAATGAAACACCCAACCCTTATAACATGGGTAAAGGATTAAAAATTTTCAATTTTAAAAATTAAATAGTTGCTTATAGTGGATATAGGCAATATACTTTCTACTGCTGAACCCGTTTTGTGGTTAACAAAATAGTTGTTTTGAATAATCTGAAATTTCTGAAGTACTAATGAGGGAGATTTATCCTTCATACACAAAATATCGTATTGATCCATAATACCGACCGTATATTTATTATTTTTAGCATTATTTTTTTAAATTAATATTTATTAGTGTCCGACCGAACAGTTCGGCCAGAAAATGCACTTGATCGGTATACGGTATTTTAAAGCATTATGGACAAATTTGGCGAATGTAAAAATGTTTTAAAAAAAGTCGGAAGTTAAGCAATGAATTCACTGTTCGGTCTCCGAAAGTTCGTAAAAATCGAAAATAGTTCGGCGGCCGAACTTTTAACTTTATAGCTAAGTTTCGGCTTTTTCATTAAATTTTATGCACAAAATCGAATTAAATCGGCTCAACTTGAAAATTATTAGGAAATATAACCATTTTATGAAAATCATAAAGAAAGCAATTAAAAGCCCAAAAACCTTTAGAAAAAGCAATTTTAAAGCTCAAAAAAAAAAAAATCCAAAAATACATACAAAAGTAAAATAAACCAATTTGTCTTCTCTTGCCCTAATTTATCCCTTCAAATTTATCATGACTTGTGTTATTTTTCTTATCACATCTGTTAAAATTATACTAGTATGTAAATTGTCGTTTCGTACATCATTATATATTCAATTATATATTACAGTTAATTACATTTTAATACAGCTTTTCGTGCTATACATATATTTTTTTTTACATTTTTTTAAAGTGAATTAAAAAAGTAAAAAGTTGTTAAAGCCAATAAAAATAAAGTTTAAAAGCCACTTTATGCTATTTTAATTAATATTTTAAATTAATTAGCATCGTTATGGTATTTCTGAAAATGGCAATTGTAATTTTTATATACATAAATATCTTTTTTTATGATTAACTGTTATGCGATTTATGTACAATATAATTAAATGATGCGTAAAAATTGCATTGCAAAAGTCTTTTGCCAAAAGACACTTCAAATAAAAAATCAGTTACAAAATCTGTAAAACTGATGGTGAAGCAAATCCGAGAAAACAAACTGTTCAAAAATTTATACTAACCCTAACCGAAATAAAGCCCACCGTGTTATACATATATGTATAACACTTAGAACATTATGCAGGTAAATACCACTGAAAATGTAGTTAAAAACAAATGAAATTTCACTTGAAACAAGAACGACTTACATTTCAGTAAAACATTGTCGTTTGGTTTTTTACTGTTCAAAAAATTAAAATGTAAAAACTAATCACATATACAGTAAAAACTAAACAAACATTTATTTGTTTTATATTTTTAAATAAAAAAAATCTACTGTATAAAATTAATGTAAAATCATAATACAGAAATTTGATGTGGTTGGTTTTTTTTTAAATAAACTACAATTGTAGTCAAAACTTAAATTTCTTTTACAAATGACTGTTTTTTCACTTAAAACTATACTCAGCGAAGCCGCTAAACTGCCTCCTATGTGATAGGCAGTTAGTGGCTTCGCTGAGTAAAGTTTTTTTGTGTAACCGGCTTTCAGCCGGGCTTAGGGGGTTTCTCCCATGTGATAGACATTTAGCGGCTTCGCTGAGTAAAGTTTTTTTGCATCTTGTAATTTTATCCCAACATCTGGCCGGTCACGCAGAAAACTTTCCTCAGCGAAGCCGGGCTTTGGATGGACTGGAGGAGAAAACGCTTAAACCAATAAATTTATCAATCTGTAATACCAATCAATCTGTAATACCAACGATAACAACTCATATTTTCATGTAAAATTCGTTATTTGAACAGAAAATTTTATAAAACTAACCAAAAAAAAAAGAACAATTACTTCCTCCCCATTTTTGTACTTAAAATAGCTCTAGAGTGCGCTACGTATCATAAAATATTGAGGAAATTTCTTTCATTTGAGAACCCACACTTTTATGTTTCTACGCAACTGCCCCAAAAATTTTAATTCCAGAGGGGGTGATATTTTGTATCACCCATTAAGTGCAGTTTTGAATCTGATTTCTTTACTTCTATTTTTAAATATATGAAAAAAAATTTCTTT
Organism: Delia radicum; assembly: GCA_021234595.1. Taxonomy (NCBI): domain Eukaryota; kingdom Metazoa; phylum Arthropoda; class Insecta; order Diptera; family Anthomyiidae; genus Delia; species Delia radicum. The sequence continues at coordinate 128,689,319 of CM037855.1, forward strand.
TTGTGTCCGTGTACCAGACAAATGCTTCAAGGGGTCCGTAAGGCAAAAGTTTGTGGAAACCGCTGCTTTAAAATATTATATACACAGAGAGAATTATCTTGGACGAGTTTTAATGAAAATTTTCTCTAAACTAATAAAGTTTTCTTTACAACATGAATGAAAAATTTCTTAAACTTTAAAAAAGCTTCATAATTTGTATGAAATTGTTTTTAATAAAAATTTTTCTTAAGGCGTATGAAATATTTAATAAATAAAAAAAAATTATGAACAACTGCATTAATTTAATGAACAGCTTCAATGGACGAATTTCAGTGACATCTACTGCAAAATGTTCTATCGGACACTAATCATTATAATGAAAAGCTTAATTAGCTTAATTCTAGCAAAACTTATTCTATTTTATACAAAAAATAAATTAGTACAATACGAATAATTTTCGCAGTGTATTAAAAGTACAAGGTTTTTGGTGTCCAACCGAACTCACTTTTTTTGGCCGAAGCCGAAGTCGATCTTTTTAATTAATTTTTAAATTTGAATAAACAGAGAGTTTCGATTGATTTTGACAACGAAATTTATTTAAACTATTCTTTGAATTTTCTTGTGTTAACCAATTAGAAGTTTTGTCATGCTTCTCTTCAGTAAAGTCGAATGCAATTGGATGCGATAATATTCACCCTAAGTTCTTTAGGATCCTCCTACCTCTTCTTATTCCATATGTGACTCATATCTTTAACACAATTTTAATGTCTAGCACGTTCCCTTCTAAATGGAAACATGCAAAAGTTATACCAATACCGAAATCAAATAATGAATATCGACCTATTGCGATTTTATGCTACCTTTCAAAAGTCTTTGAAAAGCTATTGTATTCTCAGATATGTGAGTACATACATGGACATGGCTTAATGTGTGAAAAACAATCATTATTCCGTTCAGATAACAGCTGTATAAGTGCTCTTGTCGAAGTAAGCGAGAATATTAGACGTGAACTAGATAATAACAAACTAAACTTCCTAGTACTCCTTGACCACTCTAAGGCTTTCGACACAGTCAACCATGAAACTCTTTGTATGAAACTCAGACGGCACTTTAAATTCGCATCAAGCTCAACTGAACTCATGTTAACTTACCTTGTAAACCGTACACAATCCGTATGTGTGAATAATTTATCATCTGAACCATTGGCTCTTACTCGAGGCGTACCTCAGGGTCTATCTTGGGACCGCTACTTTTCTCACTATATGCAAACGATCTCCCTCAACAACTATCGTACAGCAAAGTACATATGTATGCAGACGACGTACAGCTATACCTAAGTAGCCCCGAAGAATCAATTAAGGAGAACATCGATAAACTGAATTATGATCTGGATAAAATTCATCATTGGGCCATCGCAAATGGTCTTTGTTTAAACCCTAATAAGTCTAAATGTCTCGTTATACATAAGAGGTCTATGCAACCAGAAATTGATGAAGAAATCCTTATTAACAACCAGAAAATTTCAATTGTCCCAGCGGCTAAAAACTTAGGCATCGTATTCAATAGCACATTATCATGGACTAACCATATTAACTCGTTAGTTGGTCAAACATATGCCAAGCTTAGAACACTATGGTCTACACAATCATTCACTCCATTAAATGTAAGATTGCTTCTAGCTAAGACCTACGTTATTCCTGGTCTTTTATACGGCTGCGAACTCTTCGCAAATTGTGACGCCACAAGCAAACGTCGACTTAATATTGTATTTAATAATATTGTACAATATGTCTACAATCTAAGGAGATTTAGTAGTGTATCATTAATTTCCAGGAACATATACGGTGTTTCTTTGGATAATTTTCTAAAAATAATAGAACTCTTATTTCTTCATAAAATTATATACACACAAAAGCCAAAATATATTTTTGATCAAATTCGATTTGCAAGATCCAATAGGGGAAAAAAGTTAATACTTCTTAGACGTCACTCTCTTGTTTCTGAATATCAATTTCATGTACATTCTGCTCGTCTTTGGAATTTATTACCACAAAACATACAACAAGCCAGCAACGCAACGCACAGTGGTTGAAAAGTTGAAATTAATACTGAATTTCATGTTTTCCACTCATGATGAAATTTATTAATTTCATTAAAAACATATTGAATATCATGTATCTGAAATGCTAGGGCGATATTTTCATTACTTTTTTGTAGGCGTTTCTTCAAAGTGTGCCAAGTCTAACACACAACATTTGAAAGAAAATCCTAAAAAATAGTAAGAAACTTAAAACTCTTGGAATGACTTTAAATATGTATTGTTGTTGTGTACTTTCCTATAATTTAGGTATTTAAGATGAAAATTAAAAAAAAAAAAATTAAAGAAAAAAAATTTTTTTGACAAAAATTTGCTTCATATTAGGAGTCTAAAAATTATTATTTTCTTCAACTTTGATGGACTAGAACTTTTGTGCGCGGTCGAGCGCGGTGCTCTACCTTATACCAAATGAAAGCTTGAAGTCTAATTTAAACAATAAAGTTTAATTCAGCTGCTAGTTTTTGCTAGCCTTTGTCTAGTAAACGTTTAAAGATGTGATGCACTTAATTTTAGCTTCTTCGGATCCTTTTATAAATAAGTTTCGAAAAGTTCAAAAAAAGCAGGAATTAGATCTACCTGAAGATGTTAAGGAATTGTTGTTATAATAAAATATTAATTTTATATATACATGTTTCATTTTAATGTTTTTTTATTATTACTAGGATTAAAAGCGTGTTTGATTTAAAACCAGGTTACATGTTAATTTTCTAATTATTTAGAAAATTGATGGGGAAAGTTGGGGTATTAGAGGAGGGGTGTGTATGGAAGATTTGGATATGATATTATTTTTAATAATCCTATGAAGTTTAGGGATTGTAGCATTGATAACAAGGGATATACATCATATTAAAAAATTTTGTTATATGGGAAGTAGGCGTGGTTGTGGGCGAATTTCGTAAATTTTTTAGCCATTGATTTTAATTGCTACAAAACATATATATACCGAATTCGGTTGAAATAGCATAAATTCAAGTGAAAATATTGCCATTTATATATTTCACTTGTATGGGGAGTGGGCGTAAAAGTGGGCGGACATATTTTATTCTTCATATATTTCCTAATGATGATAAAAAAAGCATCTGTAAAAAATTTGGATGTTCGACGATGACTCCTTCTATTTTTTTCCATTTCTACTATGACGATAAACCACTGTGCAACGCACTGCAAAAATTTACTTTATAATTTTTTTTGAAAAACTTTAATTTTTCAATGTTTTTCTTTAATAATTTTTACTAATTTTGTTTTCAATACTTTTGTCTTTTTCTCTATTTTTTGTTTTATTATATTATATTTTTTTACATATTTTATATTAATTTTTTAAATTTTCTATATCTTTTTTTATTTTTTATATTAATCATTGTGAATCAATTGGGATATTTTATTCATGTTCTATAATTATAAGATTCAATCTTGTTGTACTGAAAAAAAGCAAATAAATAATTAAATAAATAAATAAAAAAAAAAAATATTTGAACACTAGTAAATTCTGAAAAAAAAATTAATTTCGATGTTGTTTTTTGAAAAATATGAAATTATGAGTTTATTTTATTATTATTATTTAATTATTTTAATGACGTCTTTTGAAAAGAAAAATGGAATGCTTTAACTTTTTTATTTTTACTAAAATGTATTAATACAAATTCTTGTACTCTAATAAATTTCTTCAAATACTCGGTGTTAGGAGAAATTCGGTCAACATTTGGACGAACTTGGCCGGATATCACTTTTTGGCCCAAATCCGAAACCGAACCTTAATACTCGGTCGGATACTAAAGGTTTTTCATTGACTTAAACATATTTTTAAGCCATTTCATTTAAAAAGAGTTAAACAAAAACAACTTTCTTTTACATTACGTGCAATTCTGCTTATTTAAGGTATTATGATGATTATTATTATCATCATCATTATGGTTTATTTCAGTTTTTTTTTTATTTAATTTTTTTTTTCATATTCATTTCCTTTATTTTCTTATCATTTGTTGTTCTTCCAGCCATTTTAATTTCATTTAATTCTCTTTAATCTCATTACAGCACCAAAAGATAAATTCAATTTTAATGTACGCTTAAATTTGATTTCCTCTCAACCATTTGTACAATGTGGACAATTTTTGGATCTTTGCTATTCGACACGTTCGTTAACAGTTAAAGTTGATCCAAGCGGTCTTCCACCAGGCGTGCATACAGCTGCGTAAGTACCATTCATCCATTCATTCATTCATACACTTGAAAGTAATTGTAGCATATAAAAAGCTTCCTGTGATTTTTTATTTTGCAAGAACAAAAGCATAAAGACGATATAAAGTTAAATTGCATTTAATTAATTAAAAACTTAAATATGTATTAAAACAACAACTTTAACAGTTAAACGTATTTAACAAAGTATTAAAAGGTGGAATCACACAAAATAAAAAAAATTAAAGAAATACTGAAAGAGGAAAAGAAAAGTCCCAGTAAGTTGGTTTGAAACTTAAATTTATGAATTTACAAAAAAAAGAAGTGTATAAACCAACGCACAGTGGGGTATTTAAAAAAAATAAAAGATAATGGTATTTTATTAAAACTTTCAAATTACTGATCCGATCGGTATAAATAAAATTGAAAATTGCAAAAGAAGTGTTAATCTTTTGAAATGTTTTGATTCGGTCGCTGTGTTTTATTACATGGTATAGTTACAGTTTGTCAAAGTTGACTACCTCGTGGATAAAAAATATTTTGCGCCGATTTCTAAGATTTTTAGCCTAAATTAATGTACTTTGCAAGATAAAAAAAAACATGCTTACGTCTCCTCTACTTTAAAAATTATTTAAATATCAACATTTAAATGTCATCCCTTTCTTTTGGATTATCTACCAAAAAAACATTTTTATGTAAAGGATTTAAAACCCAAATATTCTTGCTATTGATAACATTACTCAACAATTTTTTGCAGAACCCTCTTTGAAATACATGTTTTTTAATAGACTTATGAGGGCGGTCCCAAAATTAGCCGATCTGACATATAGCCGGCCGCAGCAGTTTGAAAAAAATTACTTTGGTGGAAAGTGGTAACCTTATAAAACATAAGTTTTAAGTTTCAAGGTGCCACGTTGATTAGTATTTTTGTTTGGAGCCACCAAAAATAAACGATGTCAGTGATTTTATAAACGTGGAAAAAATTGGTCATCATTAAGTAATTCAATACTTTCATTAGAATGGTCTTATCCCAGCCAATATTAAAGCCGATCTAGATTCTACTCTGGGGGGAGTCTGCTCCTTTGTTTACGACTATAAAATATCGGGTGGCAGAGTTTAAACGAAACCGTACGAGCTGCAAGATGAACGCCGTAGTGGTCGACCAATTGAGGTGTCCACGCCAGAAACGATTAAGAAAATCCACAAAATGGTATTGAATGATCGTCAGCTGAAGGTACGTGAGCTGGCTAAAATGATAGATATTTCAAAAACTGCTATACATCAATATATACATATTGACCGAAAATTTGGAGATGTGAAAGCAGTGCGCAAGATGCGTACCCAATCAATTAGGTATATGTTGGAGTATCTATAACCGCTTCCGGTACCTAATTGGAGGCGTGCACAATTAGCTGTATGAAAAAACGTGTTTGTTATCTAATGGTCTCAATTGGCTTCCGAAAAATCTAAAATAATTTTCTGAGCAAATTTTTTTTTTTTTAAGTTTTAATATTTTTTCTAAAATTTCTCAAAATTGGATTTTTTTTTTGGAAACTAAAAAGAATGTTTGGCAAACAATTATAACGGTAGTTGCCTACCACGCCCCGCTCTGGACCTATATGAAAATTGTAAAACTACAATTCAAATAGTGCAGTAACAGTATTAATTTCAAAATTTGACCGACTAAATAAATCTAAATCGGTGTTTCGGTATTTTAACTTTAGTTCAAGATATTTCAAAATCATACCGTTAAAATAGCGAGAAAAGACCGGTTATATATAGTTAGTTGCTCATAACTATCCATATCTTTTTAACGGTTTAAGCTACAAGAGTCATTAATACCTTATTTTAAAAATGCTTAAATCGACTGGTTTACAAAAATTATTCACTTCTTGACAGTAAAATGCATTTTTAAATCCGTGGTTAAAACCGCTGTATTTCAAAAAACTGTTTTTCTAAAAATTTAAAAAATATATGTAAATTATAAATTATTCTTCTTTACCGTTACCAAATCCCTGTGTGGTACTCCTACATTTTTCTGAGTTATGGGCTTCTTAGTTAAATTTTTTCACACACTCACATAACAAATTCGGCTATCACAACAGAATTTCATCCAACCGAATTGATTCTGTTGCTACAACCTCGTAAATTCACAGCTGAATTCGGTTGCAGTAATCGAATTGGGGGTTGTAATAGCCGAATTCGGTTGAGACAACTGAATTTGGTTGTGACAACCGAATTTACGAGGTTGCAGCAACCGAATCAATTCGGTTGGTTGGAATTTTAGAATTTTTATGAGAGTGCATTTTAAGTCATAACCCAGGATACCGTAAGAGCTCCACATAAGGATTGGGACACGGCATAGGAAAGTAATTTATAATTAACATATATTTTTTTTAAAATTGAAAAAAAAAACCGTTTTTTGATATACAGCTTTTTGCACCGCAGTTTTTAAAAACAATGCATTTTGCGTGTAGAAGTAAAAAACTTCTGTGAACCATTAAAAACACAATTTAAGTACCTTTAAAATGAGCTATTAATGACTATTGCAGCTTAAACCGTTAAAAAAAAAATTATATATTATGTCCGACCACTTGTTTTTAAACAAAACAAAACAAGTGTGAAAATAAAAAGGAGAATAAAAACAAAAAGCGTGTATTGTATATCTACCAAAGGTAGAGCTTGCACATAACGAACAAGTTTTCAATTTATTTTTTGATCAGTGGTGATAATCTTTAACTTCTAGCTCATATATTAGTTCTCATTTAATGGGAAAACTAGGTTATATGAATGTTTGATGTTTGCATGGGATTGTCACTTCTTTCAAAACGTGTTCTGATAATGGGAACCTAGGAAATTCCCGAAATAGATCTATCAACACATTCCAGAAAGTGGTCAATTAATAAATTTGAAAACAAAAACACTATAGATTATTTGTTAGGACAATATCCTAAAAAAGAAATATAGAGCTTGGCCTCGAACTTGAATAATTTTCATTTTAATTGCGTAATTAAAGGTCGAAAAAACATAATTTTTATTTTTAATAAAAATTATATCAAACTTAATATTCTAATATTGTTCATATTTTGAAACGCGAAATTTCAAGTTCCTCTGGGATTAGCTGTCCTACTTTTGGACGAGGTTATAGTTGTATGATTAATGTACATCTTATATACCAAGTTTAATTCAAATCAGAAGTGCACTCCTGATTTTATATGTTTTCAGTCTCATACACTCATAGAAATAAACCTGTAAAAATACTTGAAAAAGCTACTAAAAATTAGTTAAAAATTATCTTGCAGAAAAACTGCTAAATTTAGCAGATTTTTTTGCTGCATATTATTAAAATAAGAACAGAAAAAATAAATCTGTTAACTTTACAAAATTTTAGTTATATTCGATGTGAATTTTAGTTAATTGAAAATAGCATTTTACTCTGTAAAATTAGCAAAAAATTTTACTCAAATTTAGTAGAATGCAAATAACAGTTTATTTTGCTAAAATCAACAGAAATTTTTGCTAAAAAATTCTAGATTGGTGATTTTATAAGGGTAGACTTTTATTCGCATTAAAAAAAAAAATTCGCATTTTTTAATAATTTTTTTTTCTACAAATACTTAGTAAATGTTTTTACTGATTTTAGCAGATTATTTTGTTACTTTCAATTAATTAAAATTTAGCTCAAATATAACTAAATATTTGTAAATTCAACAGATTTATTTTTGCTTTTCTTATATTACTAATATTTAGGAAAAAAATCTGCTAAATTTAATTTTTAACTAATTTTTAGTAGCATGTAATTTTTACAGGTTTATTTCTATGAGTGTATCGATCGGATGAGTAGTTTAGAAGTTCTATATTTATCGCTATTATATTTTTCAAATTCCCCACTGTGCAACGGAAGGGGATAATTCTTATAAGTTATGAATAGGGCAACCAAAAGTTGAAAATTTATTGTAACATGTTGTGTTAGTTTATCAAAAATTTTTTGATAAACCAATTTAAACTATGAAGTTTAAGAAAAACAATTTCTCTATTGCACTTTTGTTTGACCGACGAAGTTTTACGCAAATTTGATTTGTAGTAACGATTTTAATGGTTTATTTTTTAAATATAGCGTCTTATTTTTATATTTAAACGGCTAATTTTACTGTTTTTCGAGCTTATTTAAAGCGCTTAAAATATTGTTTTTCAATCTGTTTTTTTTTTTTTTGGTTGCCCTAGTTATGAATAATGGAGTGTTGTTGCCGTTTGCGGGTATGTGGGTACTACTACTTCTACTACGACTTCTTGGTATAAGTCTTTTATATTAATTTCAAATTAAAAGTTGGTATATGTTCAAAAATGCAGTCATCATAAAGTACATACGAATAAATCAGAAATGCTCTTGTAATACACATTTTGAAGGTACCACATTAGGCTGTTTCCTAAAATTACAAATTGACTAATTTTGGACGGGACAACCCTCGGTTATATTAAGATTCATAAAAACTATTCTCTATGCTTTTGAAATTTTTCCCCATAAATAGTGTTTGCATAAACAATAAGTTTCAATACATTTTTATACCATATATTACATTTAATAGTAATTTTTTCATAAATTTTGTAAATAACGCTTTATAACTTTTAAAATTTCTACAAAAATAGAAAAAACTAATAATTTTGTAAAAAAAAAAAATAATTTAGTCTTATTGTTCCAGAGCTGCTCCCATTTAGCGCTTTGTACCCATTGTTTAAGACTAATAATATTGGATGCTTTTTGCAAGCTTTGCAATTATGAGATTTTTCTCGTTTCTCGTTAATATTTCATATCTTCAGCGAAAAAATAAAACCAAAACGCGAAAAATCTCAAAACTATTTTTGCTTTTGCTGTTTCAGACCTAATATTCTGGAACAGAGAATTTTGTACTTTTTTAAATTTTGTTTGATTTGAAAATATTCAGTTTTACCTAGTGTTTCCAATTATTCGACCTAGGCGGTTAACCGGTTAATGCATTATTCGAAAAATCGCTTAAATTGATTGGTTATTAGGGTCGGTTAATCGCTAAAATTGGCGATTAACCGATTAATCGTTTAATGTGAAATAAATGCAATTTTTAGTTTATTATTAATAAAAACACAAATATCTGCTTTTTTGTTAAACATTAATTAAAGTTAACTGCATTGGTTTAATAAGGCCGAGATTTAAGGATGTATATTATCTTTTAACTTGGTTTGGAGCAAAATTGATGATTGATAGGTTTTTTGTTAAAGCTCTGCCTATTAAGGAAGCTCTAGCTCTTCTAAAACTTCGGGTTCTGATGAGATATTTAGCCAGATCGAAATATTAGTATCAACCTAGTTAATATATTTGATTTGCTTTATTTTTGTAAATATACGGAGGTTGAAAGCTCGTTATAAATTGAAAATAACATAAAAGCTAATAAAACTGTAGTTTTGTTTTATTCTAATAAAACAAAACTACACTTTTATTAAAACCCCTATTCTAAACAAGATGACAAGACAGTAATTACCCTAAAATTTTAGCTAATAAACTTGGAAATGGCAGACAGAATTCAATATCCATTTAACTAAACCAAGTTTAACTGACATCCAAAAAAACTCAGACCAAGTGTTTGTTGAAGGTTTTTCAAAACATTCTGAGACTTTTTAAAGAAACATTCCTCAGAATTCTGGTGTGTTATTTTGGGTCTATGTAACCGACTTTTACAGTTTTTCTATTAAAACCCAGTTTATTTGACTTTGGGTTGACCCTGTAAGACTCTGAGACTATTAGGCTATTAGTTTTGTCAAAATCGTCCTGCAGGTTTTCCTAAAATGGCAAAAAGTAAAAATGGGACATATATCAATCATTCGTCGTTAAAGGGTTAAGTTGATTAAAACAAATTCTCTCGAGGCTTAAGGATCGCTTTCACTAGATTTTAAAATAATTTAATGATATTTTATAAAATGTTCCTTTTTTCTAAGCATTTATTGAAATTTTTTTAAGCAAAGTTAAGAAAATTATCAAGTTTTGTGAACAAATAAAGATAAAATTCATATAAAAAATTTAACCGGTTCATCATATTTTAACCGATTATTCTGTTCGAATAATTATTTGGGTTTTCAATTATTTGTTACGACATTAACCGAAATAGGGGCGATTAATAGAGGAATCAGTTAATCGATTAACCGATTTGGAAACACTAGTTATAACCTCAAGTTTATTTTATGTAACATTTTTGTCCTACCGAAAATATGGGTTAACAATGCGCCAAATCTTTAATGTTTTTTGGAACTAAGGAATTGTTTCTTTCACCAGAAATATACTTTTAAAACTCTTTTTTTTCAAAAATATTGACTCCTCCAAATCCTCCAAAATTAAATCGATCCGCTAAGTGGATTGAGTGATCAATTCTATTTTAATTCCTATGATGTGTTTAATAAAAAGCGCGCAAAATTATTTTAATTTTTGCAATATTTCAATTTTGTTTTATTTTTTATTCATAATTAGAGCTTTGAAAATAATACAAAATTTTAGACAGTTTTTTTTTTTGTCATAGTGGGATTAAGGGTTAAAAATCTTATAAAAATTAAATATTTTTTTTCCTGGGTACTTGAGGTTGTATGTAGCACAAAAAAATTTTAATATTGATATACACTAGAGCCCCGACTTGCGTCGTCCCGATTTGCGTCGTTTCGATTTGCGTCGCTTTTTAAAAACTGGAAAAATTCGATTTGCGTCGTTGCAATTTCAAGTTGCGTCGTACCGAGTTGCGTCGTTTTGACCCCGATTTGCGTCGGTTCGATTTGCATCGTTTTGATTTCGATTTGCGTCGTTTTGTTTCCGATTTGCGTCGTTTTGTTTCCGATTTGCGTCGTTCTGATTTCGATTTGCGTCGCTAAAAACGGTTAAATTTTTTACTGCAGCATTGCATTTGTAGCATTTGTAGTGCCTAATTTAGCATCTTTTCTGTCGTTTAGCATTTTTACAACTTCTGGCAACACTGATCGTCACATGTACGTTAAGAAGTTTTCAAATTGCGTGAAATAAGGGGAATTCCCTTTTCTTTGTTATATAAGTGGTGCTAAGAACAACTGTTGGTTATGGTAAGAATTTAGTGTGTGATTCGCCAAAATACCTTAAGGACGCAAAAAATGAGTCAAAGTTAAAGAAAAGTAAGTTTGGAATTAAAATTGGACGTAATAAAACTTTTAAATCGGGTGAAAAGGCTGTTAATATAGGAAGAGCTCCTGGACTAGCACCTACAACAGTAAGAACAATTTGCAACAGAGACAGTGATAAAATAAATCAATTAGCTGAAATTGTCACAACACTCCAATCTAAAAAGATACAATAGCAAGAAATCCCTTATTGGTTAGGATGGAGTCCCTTCTTTTAATTTGGATACATGATCAAAATAAGCGAAGAATGCCACTGAGCAAGGACGTAATAAAAAAAAATTCTTTCTATATACTCCGACCTTAAGAAAAATACTGCATCTAGTAGTAACGGAAATTCTGATGATTTCGAAGCCAGCAACGGTTGGTTTAACCGCTTTAAAACACGGGCAAATTTACATAATGTGGCATTAAAAGGAGAGTCAGCCAGTGCAGATTCAGCAGTTCAGTAGTAAAAGTTTAAGCTTGAGCTGAAATCCATAATTGAAAAAGGAGGGTATTCTGGTAAGTAGATTTTGAATGCGGACGAAACCGGTCTTTTTTCTTAATTTATTGTTTTGTTATTTCTTTATAATAATTATAAACATTTGTTGAAGTAAATGAAATAAATAAAAATGTATTCATACTTGTTTTTTAGCAAAAATACAAAATTGTTTGCTTTGTTTTGAATATTTTCCCCAATAAATTAGATTTCAGTGCATTTATATAGAAAAAGGTGATTCGATTTGCGTCGTTTCGATTTGCGTCGCGTTTCTCCGTCCCCATTAACGACGCAAGTCGGGGCTCTAGTGTATTTTGAAATATTTTTAAATAAATTATGAAAATATGTCCTTTTTGAAAATCGGGAAAATGTTCAAAGTCTGGTAGTGACTCTTAATTTTTTTTCTTGACAATTTTAAAAATAGAGAATTTTTTTCTTGAATCTTAATCTAACCCTGAGTTGTCTCATTAAAAATTCGACGCTTTAAAAAATAAGAAGCAGCCTAGTAGCACATACACATATACGTATGAGTAATATTCTAAAGAACTGTGGGCAAAATTCAGAAGGTTTTTTTTTTTTAAAAACTATTAAAAGTTGCTTTTACAACTTGTTTTTATTATCGTTTTTTTTTATTTGAGAATTTCATGTAATTATAAAATTTTAATTACTTGAAATATAACGAAAATCATAACAAATGGGATATTTTTATCCCAGCAAACATGGCAATACGAAGGTAATACGTCCTTAAACGTATTACCTGGAAAAAAATTTGTATTACAGCAACAATCGTCTTCGTACTGCAGAAGAGACCCCATTAGTTAGAAAACTTTTACCGAAAGCAAAGTCCTCTTTGCCCGGCATAAATTCCGGTTGCAGTCTACTAATTGAATACTTCTTAGGTCCCCGCAGGTGTGATATGTTTATGACAGTTTGAACTGTGGGTAGAAGGACTACGTAATGATACTGAACATTCTTCTGCCACTTTACTGTGGGCCATGATATTGATTTTTTGACCAAAAGTCTAATTCAGGTAAAGGGAAAACATGCTTCTACAATTAAAATCTAAAAATCTTGAATATTTAGTGAGTAAAAAATTGAATCATTGTGGTTAACCGTTTATTGTTGCCGAGACGTCAAAGTCAAAATTTCGTATTTTTGTGACATTTTTTTGTTTTTTAAAATCAAATAAAAAGTTATTAATTAACGATAAGTAGTTCCAAAAACTATCTCAAATCGTAAAACTTGAACTAGTTCTAAAAAAACACTAGTTAAATATTTATGACAAAAGTTGCTAAATCAAAAAGTGGATGTTTTTGAAAATCCAACATGTTTCAAGTGGTATTAACACTAGTGTCCGACCGAACTCATTTTTTTTTCGGCCGAAGCCGAACTTCGGCCATAATATCAATGTTCGGCCGAATCCGAAGCCGAACTTTTTGTTTTAACCCATTAATGCCTGACCCCCGATTCCATTGTCCAATATCGATGAAATTTCACACATTCTTTACTTAAGGTTTTGGACGTTATTTGATATAATTTTCTTTTCGATTTCCCATACTTGGGACTTATGAATTAACCCCTGATATAAAATAATTCCTCTGTGGTTTTTTAATTAAATTATATTGTTATGCTCTTTCATGTAAAACTCTTCATTTTTACTTGAAAATAATCGATATTTCAAGCAAGGGTACTTCATACAACTGTAAATTACGTATTTTAATGGTCATGTCATGAAATCATACCTGTAGCCCAAGTGAGTGGTCCTACCCAGCCACAAATTTTTTGCACTTAAAAGAATACCTAACACTATTAGCCAACAATAAAGTTTTCCGATGTGTCGATTCTACAATTTTTCAGATGCAATTTCAATTCTTTCTTGCAATTTTTCAGAATATGTAAATTTGCAGACAATTGAACAGATAATTACCAACCCCCAATTTTACACCAACATTTTCCTAAAGTATTTTTATCCTTTCTCCACCTACCTCTTACCTGGCTTTAGCTATAAATTTTTTTAAGATGGCTCCTTTTTGGGTATTTAAATACCCAATAGGCAGGAATGGGTTAATAAAAAAAAAATATAAATTGTTTTTTTAGATCAATAAATTTAAACCAAAAAGTTATTAAACATAAACAAAATACAAATTTATAGGTATATTTTTTCAAAAAATCATATTTGGAAAATAGTTGTACTATTTTAAGTCCAAAAAAACAATAAAATATTTGTACCATATTTTATAGTGAAAAATAGTTGATCGATGTTTAAGTTGATATAGAAAAAAAAAAACTTTAACTTTAATATTTAATATTTAAAATTAAAAAGTTTGATATTGTAATGACAGAAAAGCAATTTTTCCGCATTCACACCATGTGAATTGCTTCGTCTATCAGAATACAGCTGTCCGGCAGCGCTAAAAAGCTGTTCGCTAGTTGGTGGGGCTGATAAATATTTTATTGCTACAGCTTTTATATTTGTAAATGGACTTGAATTCCAATACTCAAATATATTTATACTTCGGGACTTAAAGGCTCCGTAATAAACATTTAAATTTCTGCTACTTCTAAGTCTGGTACTGCATCATGTCTATCCCAAATTGATGAACCTGTTATTCTCTTTTTAGGATTACTTACCACTCGAAATTTTTTTTTTTTTTATATTTAATTATATCGCAATAAATTTGATTATTTGCTTATAAATCTTGTAGGTATATTTCTGGAAATTTTTTTTTAAACTCTTTTGGCTTTTTGAAATTTTTTCACACACATTGATATTTAAATATCGTTGTTTTTTTTTTTTTTGGTATTCTATCATATTCAACGTTGTAGTTTTTATGTAGTTTTTTTTGTAAATTCTGAAAAGTAAATATAACCACAGTTGTTATTTATTTGTGCTTTTTATAAATGATCATAAAAAGTTCGGTAGTTCGGCCAAATTCGGCCAAAATTTGGCCGGACACTAATTAACACATTCGTGGTTTAAGTGGCAGCTCACGCTACTCGTGAGCATCAAGTAGAGTCAAAAAAGCGACTCCGTTTTGAAGAGACCACACTACCCGTAAGGAACTAGTATCCGGAGTACTAGACCCACCCCGTTCGGTTAAGATAACGTATGAGATCACCGAATCCCACACGTGATATTACCGAGAGGTCGTCCAGTATATGGTCACCCAAGATCCGGAGTCGAATATTCTGCAGCGCCGGACAATCGCAGAGAAGATGCTCCACGGTCTCCTCCTCGCCCGGTATGCCGCAGCTGCGACAATGTGAACCGCGTACAATCCCAAGTCTAATGCCATGCCTACCAATCAGCCAGTGACCGGTCAGAACAGGCAGTCAGCCTCGAGACATCCCTCCTGCTCCTGCTCAGGAGAGAGTTTGTACGCCCTAGGTCGTAGTTGGGCCACGTAAGTCTCGCGGTCCTACAGGTATCCAAATTATGCCACCTGTCCCCCGCCCTGCGAAAATAGTGCAGGAAAATTTTCCCCTTAACAGTCCCCAGCGGTACAGCGACTGACACCGATGTGGAGACGTTTAAGGCAGATCCTGCCCTTGCCAATTCGTCTGCCCTTTCATTACCGTAGAGGTCTCTGTGGCCGGGGACCCAAACTAGAGTAACTTGGGATAGACAGCTTAGCCTGGACAGTTCCTCCCTGCACTGAACAACGAGAGCAGATGATGTGACGTACGAGCTCAGGGACATTAAAGCCGCTTGGCTATCGGCGAAGATGCCCACTGTCCCTCGAGCCCCCCTTTCAGACAGGAGTCTGCAGGCTTTCCTGATAGCCAGAATTTCCGCCTGGAAAACAGTAGCATGATCAGGTAGCCTGGAAGAACACCGCAAGTTACACTCACCCGAGAAGACCCCGGAGCCTACACCACAACTCATCTTTGAGCCGTCGGTATATACCCTGATGTCAAAACCGAAAGTTGGATCCCCCATATCCCACTCCCGCCTGGAGGGAAAGCTAACCCGATAAGGTCGGCAGAAATCCAATCTAGGAGTAATATAGTCGGACTCAAATCCCACACGTGGGTGAAGTCCATCAAGAAGCCTAGCATGTCCATAGGTCCTGGACTTCCAGGAACCCGTTGCAGCAAGCCGCGCTGCGCTGCTAGAAGAAACCACCATTATATGCAAATCAACAGGGATAATGTGAAGCATTACATTGAGAGCCTCCGAGGGGCAAGTTCTTATCGCGCCCGTGACCCCAATGCAAGCATTCGTGGACAAGACGGCATATGCCGTCAAAGTTAATGCCAAATGTTGGGACAGGACGGCATATACCGTCAACAATAACGGTAAATTTATTTTCATCGGGATAAACATTAATTGCATTTATAGTAATTAAATGTGCTAAAATCCCAAAACTTATTTAACAAATTGTGAAAAGCAATCTGATGTAGGCGTGTCCCTATCCGGATTTCATTCCTGCCTAAGGAAATCTTCAGGGGACTTTGTTATTAGAATTTCTAGAGATATTTGTTATGTTAAATCACAAACTCAATGAGAATATCTTGTCCTCGTCTAGGAGCGAGATTCAAAATTTAAAATATCAAAGAAAAACCAAAACAACAACAAAAAATTGTCACAATTGGCTTTGTCATCTTCCAAATACTACTCTGTTTTTTTGACAGACCTAGCAATGTAGTGACGTTTATTCAAGTAAATCAACAATAGAAAATCATATGTTTTCTATTAGTGTCAGTTACATTTAAATTTGCACAAGCACCTGCATATTTGTTATTTAAATTTATTTTCATCGGGATAAACATTAATTGCATTTATAGTAATTAAATGTGCTAAAATCCCAAAACTTATTTAACAAATTGTGAAAAGCAATCTGATGTAGGCGTGTCCCTATCCGGATTTCATTCCTGCCTAAGGAAATCTTCAGGGGACTTTGTTATTAGAATTTCTAGAGATATTTGTTATGTTAAATCACAAACTCAATGAGAATATCTTGTCCTCGTCTAGGAGCGAGATTCAAAATTTAAAATATCAAAGAAAAACCAAAAAATTGTCACAATTGGCTTTGTCATCTTCCAAATACTACTCTGTTTTTTTGACAGACCTAGCAATGTAGTGACGTTTATTCAAGTAAATCAACAATAGAAAATCACATGTTTTCTATTAGTGTCAGTTACATTTAAATTTGCACAAGCACCTGCATATTTGTTATTTAAATTTATTTTCATCGGGATAAACATTAATTGCATTTATAGTAATTAAATGTGCTAAAATCCCAAAACTTATTTAACAAATTGTGAAAAGCAATCTGATGTAGGCGTGTCCCTATCCGGATTTCATTCCTGCCTAAGGAAATCTTCAGGGGACTTTGTTATTAGAATTTCTAGAGATATTTGTTATGTTAAATCACAAACTCAATGAGAATATCTTGTCCTCGTCTAGGAGCGAGATTCAAAATTTGTTTCTTAATTCTAATAGTTTTGCTCCAGTCCAGGATTAATTATCTTCAGAAATTCCGAAGATATAAGGACCATGTGAAAATGTACTGTCCGCGAATGTGTTAATATAATTTAGACGCCAATGTGTTGTTAATGATTTCATTTACCTAGGTTTTTGCGACTGTTTGTGATCGTTCATAGACTTTCGAGATTTCGCCTTTTAACTGAAAAATGGCCTCCAAATCGCACTTCTACACCGGGTTCAATCTTCTAACTTTCAGTTAAAAACTCTAGTATAGACACAAAAGTGGATACTTCAGATAGTTTGGAAGTTTCTGATCTTAAATCTGAAATCAAAAAATCAAAACGGAGAAACCAATATGGCGTCATTGATTTTGAAATCTTTTAACTATTATATTCTCTATTAGTCAATTGTATATATCATGTGGTCGGTTATCGTAATTCTTTGATTAAATATTTAAAGTTCAAAATGAGAAAATTATTATATTTAATACGTCTAGATACATTAATGTACATTAAGGCGACCATTTGTACTGATGTGAGAAGTACATGTACTAATGTTCGGTCTCTCGTGCTGATGATAAAATCGTGTACTGATTTTTTAAAATTTGTACTGATTTTTTAAATTTAAGAAAAATATATCACTTCCATGAAAAAACTTAAGTTTTAATCCATTTTAAATATGTTTTTTTACACATTAAAAAAAACTAATCAGATAGAAGCTGTAAAAATAATTTCTAGAAATCTGAGAGCTTTAATATTGAAATATCTTGGGATGTGTTAATGTTAACATATATTTAGAACAAAAACGACTGACCACTCTAAATATTTTTCAAAGAATAAAGTAATTCTAAATCTACAGGTTTTTCTTTATGAAAAGCTTCTTCGAATCTGAGTATTTTTTGAAAAAAAAGTTGTTTGAATATTTTTTTTTTTAAAAGGCCTTAACATGTAATTATCGAATTCATTAAAATTTTTTGAGTCTGAAATTTTTTATGTAAATTTTATTATTTTTTATAATTTGAGGATTCGTTTAAAGGAAAAATTCCGAATAATTTGAATTTGTATGTAGGAGAGTCCTAGCGGAAAAGTTGCTAATATCAGCAATAAAATTAGTAAATTCAGCAAAAATTTAAAATCGCCATATTGAATCCGTCATTTTGAATTTTAAGTTTTCGGTTTCAGAATGGAAATCAATGGCCTAAATCCGTTAAACACAATTGATTAAAACTTAATACATATATTAAAATTCTGATGCCAAATTTGTGACCAGAAGCTGTCTTAGCGATACTAAGGATAAGGATACTTTTAAGACCCCGATTTCGCATATTCTAGTTTTGTCCAAAACTTCGACTTGCTGGTGCATTCCTTGGATTAATTCCGAAGTGATCTGAAACAGCACACCTATCTCAAACGCTTTTGTCAGTCCACTGTTAGAATATCCGCAGGATAATACCTCTTACAGTTTCCTGTCCAGCTCTAGACCGTTCTCTACCAGACCTTTCGGGCCTCCAAAGGACGGCACAGTTTCCAGCCCAAATCTCGTCCACAAATCCTCACATCATATTCTAGGGCCTTTGAAGGATGTCACGGTTGTCCAAAGGACCACAATGAATGTTCCAGGACCTCTTGCACGTCTAACTTCCCGGCTTATACCTATCTAAATGTTGGCTGAAAGACGCTAGAATATTCATTAAGTGTCTCCAGGAATTTCGAAACATGTGATACGGCTGCTTTGTTATAAACGCTGTGTTCACGAACACTCATAGGACTCTAAGGATATTCACAGAACCTTCAAAGAAAGCGATCTAGTACGGCCCACGTACTAGTAGAAAAATCATTTTATGTCAGAAAATCGTAAAAAAGCAATTCTAATCAAAAAATCTTAAATATCTTTGGAAAACCCAAAAAAAAAGTTAAAAAAAAACAAGAAAAGAAAATAAGTTAATTTGCCGTCTCTGATAATTAAATAAAAACATATATGGTAGAAACAAAAAAAAAAAAAATAAAAAAATCGGTAACTATTACATATAATTGTGTATGGCAAATTAAAATCTCATCTAATTTTAAAATCCAATGATTTATGTTTAAATTTTCATTACTATTGGAAATATGAAACAAAATATTTGTGCGGATTTCCAAACAATTTTAAAGGATTTTATGAAGTTATATCAGATTGTATTAAATTATATATAACTTGATCAAATTAGATAGACCCAGTTTTCGGATCAAATTATATCAAATGAGATCCCATGGCAGAAAAGGTTATGTTTGTCATTTTTCGGATAAGCTAAGATATGAGGTGATATAAAATTATACATATGACTACATATGTTTATATATACCCATTAGGGTGGGGCAATTTGAACATCTTAATGGGCGTTTCGCGTTTCTGATTCTTGGGATTGTACTGAGCGAAAAAGTCCACTAGACCATACGTCTACGGTGAAAATCGAGCTTCCAGATTTTGACTTTTTAGCCGTATTTTGTGAAAGTAACAATGTGTGGGATGGACATATCTCAGGAAGTAGGAGGAGCTTATCCAAGATTATGATATCAATCTCTTCTTTGGAATGCATCAATCATATTTGTGGGTGGGGTTTAAGGGGTTAATTTTTAATTTCAAAATAGGGCTTTTTTGCCGTAAAGTCAAAATGTGAAAGCTCGATTTTCAACGTAGACGTATGGTCTAGTGGACTTTTTTTGCTCAGTACAATCCCAAGAATCAGAAACGCGAAGCGCCCATTAAGATTTTTTTCCTTCCATACTAATCGCCCCACTCTAATACCCATATCGGAACTTTTTTCATCGGGAAGTTCATATTCCAAAAATAAACCCGCTGTTTTTTTCAGTTCTTTAGAATTTACTCATCTATTGTTATTTGAACGTACAAACTAAAACTTTTCCATTCAATTATTTCTTTTAAAATTTTTATTTATTCAATTCAACTCATAACATTTCATTTCTTTTACATTTTTTATTCAATTAGCATACGAGCATTCGATACGTCATGTGTACAAAAGGGCTCATTATTTGAAATTCCGGTTACTGTTGTACAACCACATATTGTTGATTGCCAAGAAACGCGTTTATATCAACCCGTATCACAAAAAAATGATGGTAGTATAGAATTTCAACCGAATACCATACAAAGAGATTTCATATTGGTACCACGTTTAGCGACCTGGGCAGGTAAAGTATCCTTTTTTTTTTAAATTGCAAATCAAATCACCAAATCCTAAACGAACAAAAAAAAAAAAAATACCAATAAACCCACAAAAAAGGACCGAGAAAACAAATCAATGCAATAGACATTTTATCGGATGTAGTTATTTGTGGTGATGATAGTAGTAGTGATGATAAAAGTAAAGGTGACAAATTGTCAATTTGTCAAAAAGAAAATCGAAGTGATGGGGATAATGTTAACAGTAGCAAATACATAGTCTTACCAATTTCAAAGCAATTTTCAATACGATGTGTTTTTTTTTTGTGGTATTTTAGTGTGTGAAGTTTGTCCTGTTTTTTCCGTGCTTTCAAAATTGTTGACAATTTCAGCAATTTTTTTATTCTATTTCCTAACAAATAATGTAAGCCAATAGGAAATTTGTCAATGAGCGGTAAATTTTTTGTGTTCGAGAAAAATTGAATATACATTTAATGCAGGAAACTTCATGAGTCGTTTTGTTAAAATCTTTTTAACTTTAAATTGTGGGAAGGTCCCAAAATCCAAAAAAGGTTTTTACTGACTTATCTCCATGATATTTATCAATTGTTTTACAAAATCTATAAAATTCCATAAGAATTCAGCCAATGGAATTTTTCTTTAAATGAATTAATTTTGTTATAGAAATTTCATTTTGTATATGAACATTATCATATAATTAATACAAAAAAAAAAAAAAATCATTAAAAATTAATAAAAATCTCCACTAGAAACTAGCCAATTAAACATTTCATTAAACAAATGAAAATTTCTATGAAATTAATGAAAGTTTTCATACACATTTTATGTCATATGTAAAAAATTGCACGCTTATAATGAAAAAGTTCTATTAATAAAACAAGCTTGATAAAAATTGTAAATAAATATTTTGATTGGCTGAAAACTCTATTTTTGGGCAAACTAGTGCGTTTAATCTCAATAAACTACGCCGCTCTTCTAGTTTAATCGATCTTTGGCAATTTTGTTCAATCGTTCGTTATATCGCTTGTTTGATAATTTTAAACAATTTTTGGCAAAAACGATCCCAAAAGTCCTCAATTGGACGTGCTTTTGGGACGTTTGGAGGATTTGCGTATTTCGGTACAAAAGATATGTTTTTTGCATTAAGCCATTACAACTTATTTTTGGCATAATGACAGCATGCTAAATCTGGCCAAAATAATATGTCGTCTTTAAAGTGTCTATCTCTAATAAAGTTTTTTAGCTTTACTAAAGATTTATTAATGTAAACATCCTCGTTTACATCCATAGCTTTTGAATCCTGGATGTAAAGTTTGCCGAAACTTCGCTTTGTCAAAATACCATACCTTGTCGGGAGTTTTTTTCAAGTCATCAGAATAAAACCCAGAATTAATTAAACCGTTGTTTCAAGCTAAAGAAAAGTATTTTCCATCATCCACAATTTTTTGAAAAAAAATTTTCATGAAGTTTTTTCTTAGTTGCCTGCATTTTGTTGGTATTTCTGCCCATTGTTTTACTATATTTGTGTACTGTCTTCACGTTCATTTGGAGTAAGTTTTTGCCAATTGTTTAATTGTAAACCCGAAATTTTCTGGCCAACTTACTATTTAATGCCCAATTTGATTAAGCGCCGGCTTTTTCAATTTAACAAGCTCATCAAGCTCTTTTTGATCCCGGTTGATGCCAGTACATATTCAAACCGCTTGAATATGGAATATATTGTGCTACGTGGTACCTTTTTCCTTAAGGGGGGACATTACATTCACGGCAGAGAAAACAGACCTTTTTTAAAAAATTCATAACTCAGTTCGTGTCATACGATAGCGAATCAAGTTTAAAAAAAACTAACATTTTTCCAAAATTTCCAAAAAAATATATTTTTCACTCCAACATGGTTTTATAGACTTTTTTAAATCTTAACAAAATTGGTATGACACGAGCTTTTTTTTTTTTTTAAATATTTTTTAAATTTTTGGTGATGTTCCAAATTTAAAAGTGTTTTTTCGAAAAAAGTATTGACTTTAAAAATTCATAAAAAAATCGAAAAAAAATTTAAAAAAAGCTCGTGTCATACGATAGCGAATCAAGTTTAAAAAAATACAAAAAAAAAAAATTTCGTCAAAAAATGAACCTGCTAGTGCAGCAACCAGTACGAAAACATGGTTTCGAGATAAACGCGTTCAAACGCGGAAGCAAGTAAAACAAGTATATACCAGCTGCCATAAGTAGGTAGCGCGAAAATTAAAAATGCGCTCTCACTAATCCGGCTGTAACTTTTGAACCCGTAGGAATTTTTCTATGAAATTTTTTTTTCTTATAATTTTACGAATATTTACTAAAATACAAAATTATAAAAAAAGTCGATTTCAAAAAACGGCCAATGTCATGTCCCCCCTTAAGGAAATGATCTAACACGTCGTTTTTAGGAAGGATACCGTCCAAGCATGGCATATACATTTTGTCTTAAACTCTTTTGGGCAACCATTTGCATTTTGAAATTTTTCAGTTTTGAATATTTACAATAATGCTTATACGTAATTTACGATTTTATTGACACGCATTTTAAAAAAAGCATGCCTTAGCAGTAATTTATATATGAATTTTGTCCATTTACTTAGTTGGCATAAGTTACCTCCTATAATATAATCACGTTGGTTCTATCGTCGTGACAACATGATGGAAGGCAATATCTATAGACTTATCTCGTTGATATGCGAACTGTAGCTCATGTGTCGGAATCCGCCTGAGATATATATCACTGATATACTTATCCAAGACTTTCTTCATTGTATTAAGAAGAAACGAATTGAGGCTAATTGTTCTAAAGGATTTATATAGTCTATTAACAGGTGGTACTTGATGGAAGCAGTGTTGCATTTCATATAACTACTAGGGAAGTTCGAAAAGTCACGGACTTATTGATCCGCCCTCGTAGTTGCACGAACTTTTTCACCGGCTTTGGTATAAAGACATGAACAAATATCCCTCTAGATCTAAATAACCGAATCATATGTGAAACAACTAACACCATCACCCCTCAGCAACACACAAAAAGATCCAGTCTGGATCCGGAGATTTAAATTGCAAAAATCCACCTATCGCCCATTTTACCCGGCTCTCCTGAAAGTTGGGATTTAGAAATTCAATATATGATATGGCCGGCCTCTTGAGAGTTTGTATAATTATTTGAGGGCGTTTTGTTGTCCCACCGTTTCTGGAAGATCATAAATCTTCGCACTACAGCTATGCCACGTGTGCCTTTTGGAAATTTCAAGTTCCTTGTTGTATACAGTAAGTGTAGTTGACCCAGTCATCTGTTTTCTTGACCCTATTGAACAGGACAATCCCTTTTGAGTTTTTAATTAAAGTTCATAACATTTTCATTATTTTAAAATGTTTCTATTCCATCACTTCAAATGGACTATTTGATCTTTAAAGGTACTCCAATTTTATTCCAACGAGTATATTATTTCCACTGGTGAAAAGATAATGTAACTGACTAAAGAAAAGAAGGTTATTATGTGAAATTCAAGTCAATTTATCATCAGTATAAGCTTTTTTTGTTTTTTTTTAATATAGTATTATGTTTGTTCGTAAGTGCATTGAAGTTGACGATGATACTTTAGATAAAATTTAACAAACCATTACGACTACTTCACTACTACTACTACTACCTGTATTAGGGTTATAACTTTTTTTTTTTTTTTTTTTTTTTTTTTTTTTTGCAAATATCAAATTTTACCTATCCTTGCTGTAATGTCCATCAAAAAATAAGTAACATAATATTACTTTTTCGCGATTGTCAAAAAAGTTCCCGCATAAACCTTTTTAAATTTGAGAAATTTGTAGTCAAAATTTGAAAGTGATTAGACTCTAACGTTCATATCGATCTTAAATTACACATAAGCTGTTATTTTGAAAAAAAAAATTATACACTGACAGAATTATCTGCATGATTTCAATTAATTTTTACATTAGATCTATGAAGTTTCACTGGAACTCGTCCTTTGGAACTGTTCATTAAATTAATGCAGTTTTTCATAAAATCTTATGAAAATTAAAATTTTATTTATTAAAGATTTCATATGCCTAATGAAAAAGTTTCGTTAAAAATGGTTCCATTAAGATTATGAAGATTTTTCATTAATTTTAAGAAATTTTTCATTCACTTTGTGAAGAAAACTTCATTAGTTTAGCGAGAAAACGTCATTAAAACTTGTCCTAGAAAATTCTGTGTAGCGCTATTTCACGATATGGGCATTAAAATTCAAAGAACAACGAGCGCCTTTCGTAGAAAGCATTTAAACAAATGTTATACAGTTGTTTTAGTTTTCTAATAAAATTATAATTTTAAGAACGTGAGCAAATTCATTTTCAGAAATTCACTTTATGCGGGAGGTTTTTGTTGCAAAATAATCCGAAAAAGCGATTTGTTTTTATTAGCCCTTTGACAGTGTACCCATTTTTAAATTTAAAGGCAATATAGTCCCGATATTAATTAAGAAAGTCCAATTTGTTATGCACCTTTATCTACGAAAAAATTGGTAGGTCGTAAACAAATAAAGCTATAATCTAGAAATTTGGCACGTAGCTTCATCTAATGACCAGAATAAAATCAAGTAAAGCGTTTTTGGTTATTCGAATATTTTAGTGGTAAAAATGGACTGAGAAGTTTCAAAAGTTCGATTTGCAGGCACATTTTTTAGTTGCTGGAGGGGGTGGGGGGGGGGGGGAGGGGGCATACATGTAAATATTTTTCTTTTTAATTTAGGGACCCCTAACAAGAAACAGAAGTCAAAATAGAAATATATCCACAAACAAAAAGTCGGTAGTAAAACGGTTAATATAGTATTTCCTATCACGTGGTAATAGGTAAAATTTTTGCAAATAAAAACAATATAAAAAAAATGTATAACCCTAGTGTACCATGGAATGGACTACATTGAAACGACAACTATTTATTTTAGTTTTACAAAATTTACAATTTTTCTTTTTGTTGTTGCCTTTTATAAAATATTTTATATTCTATTTTTTTTTGTTTGTTCTTGTTCTTCTTGTGTTTTATTTTTTTGGTACCACTTCAATTCAAACTTTTAAGTCTTACGTATGCGTTCAACCGATAAAAATCGTGACAAGGATGTTGGTAAATTTTTTGTACACACCGTACAATTGTTGCCCAAGTCATCATGTCGTGTTTTGGAAACTATGAAGATTTTGTCTGTCAATTCAGAAAATGAAACCACATTGGCATTCAAGTGTCAGGTAAGTACCTTAACTACACGTTTGTATGGGTTTCGGTGTGTGTATGTGTGTATTTGTGTGAAGTATAAGAGTATTCGTATACAAACGCGTATTTTATCCATATATCACACACAAACTCATGCAAATATTCTAATATACATAGTCATATACAAAAAGAAAAAAAAAAACGATAGTAAACTAGCACATGACAGCAAATTTGTATACATGGGGGGAAATTTGAAAAAAGGCAGTGCATTTTGCGAAGTTTAAACGACAGACACAAATTGGTAGTAAACCCGAAGGATCAATATTATCAATATTTAAGGCATCCAGATCAATATTAGGCAGGAGGGCTAAAATCTTTTGCTGAAAATTAGCGAGCTGATTTTTAGAAACAAAAATAGCAGACTTAGCAAAAGTTTTGCTTACACTTAGTTGATTCAAAAAAAAAAACTTGCTAAAAGTTCATAAAACTAATGCTGCATATTAGAAGACTGAAAAATCTCAAGAAATTTGTGGCAAAATTATACTTAAGTTAATTTATTTGAGCAAAATCTAAAATTTTTGTTGTTATTGTTTTTAAAATAATTTACAATGCGTTACAAATATAAAAATGTTCATAAACCCACATTGACGACACGAATCAATTTAACCCTCCGATGAGTGACAGTTGTAGTGGCCGAAGTAGGAGTAATTTCAGTTTGAAAAGGTAAAAAGGTCCCTAGGGACCTTCTCACTCATCGGAGGGTTAATATCGGAAAATATATAGAAGTAATTATATATAACATAAACAAATTATCTTTCAACTTCTTACATCAATGGTTGTCTAAATGATGGGACCTTTCTAGAAGAGAAACACAACGAAATAACAAAAAAATAAAATATTCAACCCTTTTTTTGCAATATGAAAAAGGAAACATACAAAATTATGTAAGATGTGTGTTCTTGTATTTTGATTTAGTATGTCTACCTGAACGTGTATTTGTTTGCAATTTGCCCACACTGCATTAATTGTCACTATAATCAGTTAGTTTACAAATACACATTTAATCTGTATTTAATTTAAATATTTTATTTTGTCTTTAATTCAAATAATAGACAATTACTTTGAAAAACCGGTGACAACACAAAATTTAAGTTTTTTTAATCCGCAATTTATATGCATACGATACACATTGTTGGCGTCCTTTTGTCTTACTATGTATGAAAAACAGATACAAAAACTTCCATGGTTGATTTTTTTATACGTCTTACAAGAGTTGTACTTTTGTAGTATAATTTTCCTCGTCTTTACTACATGCAGCTACACATACTTCATTCTGCTTATATCTTTCAATCTGGTTGTCCTCCACACTTTTAATGTGCTTATCAGCACAACTTTTTTAGCAAAATAAATTAGTAAAAGATTAGTAGAATATTAGTAAAACATTAGTTTAATACAGTTTAGTGCTGAATAAGTACAACTAATATTTTAGCTGGAAACACAATTTTACAAAAAAATTTATGAAAAATAGTATACTTGATTTACAAGACGTTTTACTAATATTTCGATAACGGGTGTAACATCATTTTTGACTTATTTAAATAATCTTTGTGGCTGAATTTCAGTTTATGGGGGACACCCCTAGAGAAAAAATCTGAATATGCCATCCCCTTCAGAATGTTCCCAGGAGTACGAAAATCATAATGAATAAGGGGGCTCACGCCCCCTATGGGCGTGGCAGTCGAAAAACGACCCGGCCCACCTACGTAGACAATATGGGTATCAAATGAAAGCTAATGTCTTCACGATTCCAAAAATAGCCATAGTTGCCAGATCGCGCGGTTTTTGCAGCCGATACGGCCATTTTTGTTAAATAGGGGCGGGGGTGAAAAACGACCCATGCCACCTACTTAGGCAATATTGGTATCAAATGAAAGGAAATGTCTTCACGATTCCAAAAATACCCGTAGTTGCTAGATCGTCCAGAATTTGAGGAAGATATGTTAATTTTTATAAAATGAGGGAAGGACTTTTTTTTGTTTATTTCTTTTTAGCTCGGCCAGAGGCCGAGCACTCGAGATCCCCGCCGTCTAGAATTAAGACATACTGGAGTTAAAAACCCCTAAGCCCGGCCGTAGGCCGGTCACGCAGAAAAACTTTACTAAGCGAAGCCAGTATAACAATTTTTGTTTGATTTTAACAAAATATAAGCAAAAAAAAAGGAAAAAAAAAATTTCCCCCACCCCAAATTTTGCCAAAATGGCCATATCGGCTACAAAAATCGCCCGATCTGGCAACTACGGCTATTTTTGGAATCGTGAAGACATTAGCTTTCATTTGATACCCATATTGTCTACTTAGGTGGGCCGGGTCGTTTTTCGACTGCCACGCCCATAAGGGGCGTGAGCCCCCTTATTCATTATGATTTTCGCACTCCTGGGGTCATTTAAGGGGCGTGGCATTTTTTTTTTTTTTTTTCCAGGGGTGTCCCCCATAAACTGAAATTTTGCCATCTTTGTTGTGGTAAACTTTTTTTAAAGTAATTATGAATTTTTTTCTGATTTTTTACAGTTTGAAGGACCGTTAATCAAGTTTTTCATAAAGAACTAAAATTCTTAACAAAATATCTACCGCCTTTATTAGAATTCCCCCCACTGTAGATAGATAAAGTATAACAAGCAGCATTGCTTAGTAAATTCATCAAGTATTCAGTATGATAAAAAATTTAGATGACAAATTTCTTTTTTGCAAATTGAAAAAATAAACACAAAAATATAGTTTTCATTTCGGTTTAGGTAAATATTTTACAAACTACATACTTCTACTACCTCTACTCGTAAATTTTGAAAAGTTAGCAGACTTTTTTTTATCTAACATATACCACTAAATAAAATATATTTCAAAATTAGGTTAGCATCATCATCAGAAACTGTAACTAATGACTAGGGCAAGGAATTTCTTGCAAATGCACGTTCGTACACTCAACAAAAAAGTTAGTAAAGTCAGCAAAAAATGTTGCTGAGTCAGTAAAATTTTAGTCAGGAGGGTGCTTGTAAAAATATTGCTAATATCAGCAAAATCAGCTCGCTGATTTTCAGCCACAAAATTAGTATATACAGCAAAAGTTTATTAAATATTAAAAAATCGTTACTAAAAGTTAACAAAATTTTTGCCGAATGTTAGTAGACTAAAAAAAAAAAAATCAAAAAAAAAATTTAGAAAATTTATACTTTAGTTAATTTATTTGCTAAAAATCCAAAACATATTTTTGTGCTTATAAGCTCATTTTTTTAGCAAAATAAATTAGTAAAATATTAGTTAAATATTAGTAAAACATTATTTCAAAACAGTTAAGTGCTGAATAAGTATAACTAAAATTTTAGCTGAAAACATAATTTTAGAAAAATAGTATACCCGATTTACAAGACGTTTTCCTAACTTTTCTACTAACTTATTTTTCTGAGTGTAGCCAGTAGCCCAAAATCGAGTTTGACCAAATACTTTTCTGAATCAAAGAAAGTTTGCAAATTCTGACATCGATTTGTTGTTTTGCATATTTTGTAATAAATGCATATTTAGGCGATTTTTGTTGTATATTTTCAATTTAATTGTATATTTTGTAAAAATTAAAGCTAAGTTTTAATAAAAAATAAAGAGAAGCAAATATTTGTAACCCTACACCCAGAAGCAGTCTCAGTTGTATCCACCGAATTTGTTGTCAATCGAATTCCGATGTTACGGCAACTATCATTACACAGTGCAACAGTGAAAAAAAATGCAAGGACTCGACAGTATAGGTTCGATTGTACTACCAAAGGTTAGTAAAACCCTGTACTCGCCAGTTTGTCTACCAATTTTTTTTATGGACCTCAAAAGATTTTGAAAATCAGTGCACCACTCAAAAAAAGGCGTCCTCAGTTTTTGGCCAACAGTTAATTCAGACTTGATGATATTGCTTAACTATATTTGGCAATAATGTAGTGAAGAGTCTACTGAACAAATTTTATAAACATTTTATGTGCATAAAATCATTTTTTCCTGGACTTTTTTGAAAAAATATAGAGAAACATTTTTTTTTTTTTTACTTTTTTTAGCATAACTAACAGGAACTCATAATTATTGAAGAAAGTAAACAAAAATGCAATAAAAGTGTAGTCTAGTCAAAAACGACTATTTATAAGGTACAAATTGGTCTTTGTAAGCTATTTCTAGACACATTCAGATTGTATTGATATGTTTACAAATGTTGTTCTGATTTACAATGGCTACAATTTTGTCATATATTGTTAGTGAAAAAGTTAGTGAGTCCCTGTAAGTTATGCTGAAAAAAGCAAAAAAAAAAAAAAAATAATTTTCTCCTATATATTTTCAAAAAAGTGCAGGAAAAAATGACTTCAATACATTGTTGCCAAATATAGTTAAGCAATATCATCAAGTCTGAATTAGCTGTTGGCCAAAAACTGAGGACGCCTATTTTTGAGTAATGCACTGATTTTCAAAATCTTTTGAGGTCCATAAAAAAAATTGGTTGTCAAACTGGCCAAACCGAGTACAGGGTTTTACTAACCTTTGGTAGTACAATCGAACCTATACTGTCGAGTCCGTGCATTTTTCCAAAAGTCTTCATTTGTTGCACTGTGTTATTTAATATTTTGAATGTGAATGCTAACTTTTCAGTTGTCTCATTCAGTATTAAGTATCCCATCAAAAAATAACCTTGATTTGGTAAGCAATTTGGTACATGCTTCCAAGAAAGCATACCGTCGCCTACAATACAAAAGGACGTAGCGAACATATTTACTTTTTTATAGGAGAAGCAAAAAACTTGTACAATATCGTTAATGAAACTGATAGCTTTAATCACAGAACCAAACAATTTTGTGGAGAAATGCAGCACTCATAAGCACCCAACCCTACTTCAATATTTTACATGGCAACCAAAAAAATGCGCGAAATCAAAAACATATAAGATTTGAACTTTATTTATAAAACCGGTTTTTTTATCGTAGATTTCCAAAGTTTTGTGTAGGCATGTTGTTTAGCCAAATGAATCATAATCACCATTAAAATCGGGTTTGAAAACTTTGCTAGTTACGCCCTTTTGCATTTTAGGTGACGATACAATGAAGCAGTAAAGAATGCATACAATGAAGCATTAATCGTGATACTACGCAAAAAAAAACGCTTCACATTTCCTACAAAGTCATGACTTCATTGCTTCTAAAAACACATTAAGGAAGCGCTTTTCAATTGATAAAAACATACATACCAAATGTGAACAAAAATCATGCTTCTGGAATTTGTTTCGGAAGCACTCGGTATTTAAAAAATTCCTTCCACAACTGCTTCTGGGTAAGCAACAAATTTTGGTGAGTCAGCCAAATTTTAGTCAGGAGGGTGCTTGCAAAAAATTGCTAATGTCAGCAAAATATTTAGCTGAACATTAGTGGGCTGTTTTTTTAGCAACAAAATTAGTAGATTCAGCAAAAGTTTTGCCAACAATTTCAAAATTAAAAAAACCTTGCTAAAAGTAAATACAATTATTGCTGAATATTAGTAGACTAAAAAAAAATCAAAAAATTTGTAGAAAAATTGTACTTTAGTTAATTTATTTGCTGAAAATCTTAAAATTTTGTTTGTTATTCTTTTAAAAATAATTTACAATACGTTGCAAGATATAAAAATGTTCATAATCCCACGACACGAATTAATTTAATATCTGAAAATATATTGAAATAATTATATATAAAATAAACAAATTATCTTTAAACTACTTACAACAATGATTGTCTAAATTATGGCATCTTTCTTGAAACAAAATAAGAAAATATGAATTACTCAACCCTTTTTTTTTGCAATATGAAAAAGAAAACATACAAAATGACATAAGATGTGTGTCCTTGTTTTTCGCTTTAGTCTATCTACCTGAACGTATAATTGTTTGCAATTTGACTATAATCATTTAGTTTACAAAAACACATTTAATCTCTATTAAATTTAAACATTCTATTTTGTCTTTAATTAAAATAAGAGACAATTACTTTGACAATACAAAATTTAAGTTTTTTTAATCCGCAATTTATATGTATGTGATACACATGGTTGGCGTCCTTTTGTTTTATTATGTATGAAAAACAGAAAAAAAACTTCAAGATTTGAATTTTTTATTAGTACTTTTTAGTATCATTTTCCTCGTCACTCTTACATCTTGACAAGGCGTGACATCTACTTCATTCTGCGTATATCTTTCAATATGGTTGCCGTTCACACTTTTAATGTGCTTATCAGCACAATTTTTTTTAGCAAAATAAATTAGTAAAACATTAGTAAAATATTAGTAAAACATTAGTTCAGAACAGTTAAGTGCTGAATAAGTATAACTAAAACATTTCATCAAAAAAATGGCTTAAAAATAGTATACTTTTTTTTACAAGACGCTTTACTAATTTATTTTTTTGAGTGTATCATGCGAAACATATTTGTTTTAATTTTATCATGCTAAAATCGAAAATTTTAAAATTTTTGAAATCGGAAAAACTGTTTTCGAGATATTGTGATTTGATTTTCACCAAAAATTTCTCTATTCTAGAAATTTTTTAAAAATTATCTTAGAATATTTTTTGTTTGTTTCACTTAAATACTACACAAAACATGCTTTGATCATAATTATGTCTGAAATTAGAGATGATGTATCAGAGGTTTTATGAGCAGGTAGACAAGGGTTAAGCAACCCGATTTTTCTTAAGTTTCGAACCAGAAAACTATAGGATCTAGTGCTACAATAATCAAACCATTACTTAATGAAAATCAAAACTTAAAGTAAATGTTCCTTCAATATCCGTGTGTATCAAATGGAAAAGCATGACAATTTTACTTTATAAATTTTATGTTTTTTCGAGACATTTGATTTTAAATTTACAAGTTATCCTTCAACCAATATCAGATTATTATGCTTAAATGGAAAGTAATTTTGTCTGCTTTGCTGTTGCCAAAAAATTCTAGAATGGAGGAAAAAACTTAATTTTTGTTAAAAATCAAGTCGATATCAAGTCAAAAACTTTTAAATATTCGTGCTTAGCATGCCAAAATTAATTAAAACTGACGCGTCGCAAGACATATTTTAGTAAAGCAGTTTAAGAAACAATTTTTAAAAATCGAAAATTATGTTCGAGGTGTCTAAAGGGGGTTAATGCTATTCGACTTTTCCTAAATTTGCACCACCTAACTTTTAGACCTAGTTCTACAATAATTGTCACAATTATTGCCACAATAATTGCCACAATAATAAATAAAAATGTAAAGTTGAAAAAATGCCGATCAACTGTATTTGCAGTAATATCTTTTGATTATCGAAAGTTTTTTTTTTAAAAATTTGAAAGATTGGACCAATTTTCTTGTATTATCACTAAATAAACGGTTGATTATACTGTAAAATTGATTGGAATTACCAACAATTGGATAACAGGATAGCGTTTTAGTTCCCTTTCGCTGTTTCTAATTTCTAATGCCGTATTTTTGCTTTTTTAATCAATGATTAGAAATTTGGAATAAAATAACCTCCTATCATATGAATTTTAATGGTTTTAACCGAATTTCAATCAATAATTTTTCTGGGTGTAAATATACACACAGAAAAAAAATATGCCAACCGAATGGAAAAATGTATTTTGGTGGTTACAACTAATAAACCTGGTTGGTGCAACCATATTCAAATGTGTTTTCTAAATAGTTTGAGTGTTGCAACTAAAATTCAGTTGTGTTAACCGAATTTTGTTGAGGAAACCAATATTTAGTTATACCTACCAATTTTAGTCGTAGCAACATAATTTTAGTTGGCAAATTACAAATTTTTATTGTCATTTGTTAGACATTATAATTAATTCATAATTTTTAAACAAACAATCTGGAGTAATAAATCTATTTTTGAAAATCCAAAAATTGTACATATGTGCATATTTTTGAATTTTTAGTGCATATTATTTAGTATTTTGTGCATATTTCGATTTAAATGCATATTTTATTCTTTACTGCATATTTTAAGCGCATATTTTCTTGTTTTAGTTGCATGAAATTCCTTGCCCTACTAATGACTTTTGTATGGTCATAAAATAAAGAATAAAAACAAAAAATATGTTTGAAAAATAAGATTGAAGGTGAATTTGTGAAGATTCAAAAGAAAAATTTGTAATGACTATGTGGTCCCATATGTCATTAACTGCCTTCTGTCATATTGTGAACAAAACCTTGAACATATTCGTAAAGATTTTGTTAATTAAAACTCAGGAGCGTGGGTGCTTTGAACTGTATTAACGGAAACATTAAATTAGATTTCCAAATGATTTTCTTAAAAACTTCGAAATGAAGCTATTTTAAGCAATTTTTGTGTGCAACTTTAATCCTTCGATTTTCAGTATAAATGTATGTTAGGACATATTGTTTTGTAAGGCAAAAAAAAAAAAAAATGTAAAATATTTGCAGACTTTGCTTTCTCCCCGAGTCTCAGTGATTTAAAAGTAATATATGCTCAATTTTAAGAAGATTGGATAACATTTACAGGTTGCACACTTTGACCATTTTTGCAAAAGTAAGCTAAATTCCGATGATTCAATTATCTATATATGTATATAAAACAGGATGTGTGTATGTATGTAACGTATGGACTACAAAACGGCTTTGCCGATTTTGATGAAATTTTCAGGGAATCTTCAGAATATTCAGGAGGGTGACACTGTGGAGTCTGCTTTTTGATTTTCTGTGGGCGGAGGGGCGTGGCAAAATCCAATTTTCATATTGTACTACCAATGATAGCAAAGCAGACAAAATTACTTTCCATTTAAGCATTTATTTTTTTTGCTTTTTTTAATTTAATTTTATTTTTTTTGAAAGCCGTTGTCATGTTTTTCAAAACGAGATATCAAACTCTTAAATCGGTTATGTAGTTCCAAAGATATTTACAAAAAACCTATGTTAATCTTCAGACTATGTTACACGAACACAACAGCCTCATCCGTCTATTCAAAACAGCCCTAGACCAGATGCCGACAGATGATTATACGGTTGTAATAAGAGCTGACAAGACACCGGCTGGTGAGCATGAGTGGCGCTTTAATGCACCAGTGATAGGTGACGTCGCAGTTGTTATGGCAGTTGTTTTCAGCTATTCATTTTATATACTTCAGCAAATAAAGGCGATAGAAGGACATAGAGGCGTTGGGCTTCCCATGAAATTACAAATATTAAAATGATTTACTAATATGAATTTATTTCTTTAATTATTTATTTGCGTAAAAAAAATTTTTTGATTTAAAGAATTAATTACAATTAAAATTTTAAGGCAAAACAAAGTTTGCCGGGTCAGCTAGTCATTAATAAATTACAATTATCATTAAAAAATTGTGCATGGGGATTATTTTCGTCCACTAAATTACAAATCCATATTTTGTTCAAATCTTTAGGTGCCCAAATGGGTATTTCCCTCTTTCTTAATTGGTTTCTACATTTTTATTCGTATTTTCCTTATCAACCTGAAGCATACACTCATAGAAATAAACCCGCAAAATAGCAAAAAAAAAGCCCCGGTAGGCTAGTTGGTAGCGTGCTGGCTTATCAGTGCGGGGGTCTTGGGTTCGATTTCCACCAGAGGCACTGGTCTGTTTTCGCTACAACGCTCCGAAAGCCATAGTAGCTAGTGCTCGGTTAGGGAAATAGTATATAATTTGTAATTATATGATTATTAATTAATAAAAAAAAGCTACTAAAAATTAGCTTGCAGAAAAAACTGCTGAAATTAGTAGATTTTTTTTACTAAATATTAGTAATATAATAATAGCAAAAATAAGTCTGTTGAATTTACAAATATTTAGTTATATTTGAGCTAAATTTTAGTTAATTAAAAGTAACAAAATAATCTGCTAAAATCAGAAAAAAAAATTTACTAAATATTAGTAGCCAAAAAATCATAAAAAAATGTGAAATTTTTAAAGTTTTTTTTTTTAGTTTTATTTTTAATGCGAACAGAAGTCTGCCCTTGTGAAATCAGCAATCTACAATTTTTTAACAGAAATTTCGGTTGAGTTTAGCAAAATAAACTTTTATTTGCATTCTACTAAATTTGAGGTAAATATACACTTAGAATACTACTTAGGTAAACCCCAATGCAAACATATTTAAAAACAAATTAAACTTGAAGAAAGGACTACTTACATTTCAGTAAATTCAACTAAAATTGTAATTTGTTTGTTACTGTTCAAAAAATGAACCACAGTTGTAGTAAAAATGAACCACTATTTGTTTTAATACTGTATAAAATGAATATAAAATCATAATACAGTAATTTGATGTGGTTTGTTTTTTTAAATAAACTGCAATTGTAGCCAAAACTGAAATTTCTTCCACATATGACAGTGTTTTCATTTAAAAATAAAGATAATGTATTACATCTCAAACAACTACAAATATTTACAGCAGAAGTTCCCTGAGAGTAGCAAAAATGTTATTAATATTACAGTTTTTATTTGCTATTTTGAGTCTACAAATATTTAGTAAAAGTTTTTGCTAATTTTACAGAGTAAAATGCTATTTTCTATTTACTAAAATTCACATCGAATATAACTTAACTTTTTTAAAGTTAATAGATTTATTTTTGCTGTTCTTATTTTATTAATATTTAGCAAAAAATTCTGCTAAACTTTGCCGTTTTTTCTGCAGGGTCATTTTAAACTAATGTTCAGTAGCTTTTCCTGCTATTTTTACAGGTTTATTTCTATGAGTGTACGTTTATCAAAAAAAGCTATTCGTACGTATCAGATGTGAAATGTTTCTTTAACAACTCTGAAAGCATTTTTTGACGTCTGCATCTGGCATATTAAAATCGTTCGTTTAAGCCCTCTACTTAAAATTGCCTTGTGTCAGGACAACAGTCATAGCTGTTTTTTTTCATTCATTACTTTTTATTTAAAATAATGATAAAAATAGATACTTATGGGTAACGCATTATTTTTTGTATTGACCTTATTATTTATGTTAAAGTACTGCAAAGAGCTAGCTAGTGTCGTTACTGGTAGTGAGGAAAGTAGTTACATGTCATTACCGTTTCTACACTGGGAAGTGCTGATGATGTTGGAAAGGAATGTTAAACCCAGTGTAGAAAAGCATTACCATATAAGTGCTTATATAATTACATATTTGGTAATGACAAAATAATTACATATCATTAATAAACAACTTACGAAAAATCAAAAAAATCTGGGGTTACCTATATGCTTACCATTATGGACAAAAAAGTCTAAAAATAAATATATAAAAAAAACGAAATTTAATAAAAAAATATTTTTTTATTGACAATTTTTTTTTTTAATAAAATGTTCCCACACGACATTCGAACCCGGACCTCCAGGTTGTCAGTCAGCGCTCTATTAGCTGAGCTATCTCGACATGTTATAATTGAGAGCTAAAAACATAAATGACTAACTTGCAGAAAATGTCATTACATTCCAGCTTACAAAAAATCCAGAAATAAGCAGTTATACTTGTACTCACTGAAGTTGAAAATTATGCGTCGAAAAATCGAATAGCAAAAGTATAATAAAAAAAAGACATTTTTTAAAATAAGTGTTATCAGAATGGTGAATTTTTTTCCTAGATCCAATGACTTTAAAGTTGATAGCGTCTTAATAAAAATATTTCTACAATTTGTGTTTAAAAGTACCCGATTTGGTTTTTCATTCTTTTACCACAAATGGCAATAGAATAAAGAAAAAAAAAAAAAAAAAATGTGCAATAATATTGCAGGTGTATTAAGTGCTTAATAGACGATTAATCTATTACAAAAAATAATTATTAAAAATATCAAGTTTTGAGCCTTAAACGCACCTGTTTTATTCACGGCGAATGCGTTCAAATTGATGAACATTTTTTTTAACATTTGCTTGTCATAGGCAAAAGGTAATTATGCTCGTAAATGCTTATTTTGCACTTCATAAAAACGAGTGATTTAATTGTTTAAAGTATCGATGATTAGATGTTCTTTTTGATATGTAAAGGGTGTTTTTTTATAGAGGTATAAAACTTTGAAATGGAATAAACCAAAGATGAATGTTTTAAATTGGCATGAAATTTACTTTATTCGAAAGATGATCTTCTTGGTTTGATTAACGTTTTTTTTTCGCACAAAATAATGTTTAATGAGCACTCGAAATTCACTTTTTTCCATTTTAAAAAAAAATCCACGACTTTGTATGTTTTGAATAGCTGTTAAACGCAAAGTAAATGACGGAACTTGCTCAAAATTTGACAGTAGTCTATTAACAGGTGGTACTTGATGGGAGCAGTGTTACATTTCATATAACTACGAGAGAAGTTCAAAAAGTCACGGTCTTATTGATCCGCCCTCGTATCTCTTTTTTTTCATAAAATTTCATAGTTTCACAAAAGAAATTTATTCGATTTTATAAACTCTCTTTATACATTTAATGAAAATTTTCCTTGGAGATATGAAATTGTTTTAAAACTAAACTTTAAATTTTTTTATTAAATATCATTAATACATTTCAATCATTAATTTTAATAAAGGGTCCGCCAAATAACTTTTTTTTTTGAACTTCTGAACCAATTGGACTTTGTATGGCGTCATACCAAGGTCTTTATGCAAAATTCGTCTCAATGATGTCTCCGAAATGTTCAATTGTTGAGAACGACGGTGAATTGATGTTGATGGCGCTTCACGCACACTTTCTGCCACAGCAGCAATATTCTCGGGTGTACGCACTGTTTTTGGCTTTTCACGCTTTGGTTTTTCGATGAGGATGCCAGTTTCTTTCCCTTTTTTCACAAGATAACGAACATACGGACCATATTCGTTCAGCGGAAGGATAAAACTAATTATCTGTCAAATCAGACATGAGCTAAGTGTTACCATTCACGAAATAAGCGGACCCTTTATTTAATTCCCAAGTCTTCAACATATCTTTTAAAGTGATTTTTTAATTCAATGAAGCTTTTTGTTCACTTTATTTTTTGATTTTTGGTATTCTATGAAATCGTTTCATAAATTATATGAAGCGTTTAATTTCATTTAATTCCAATTAATTTTTTTTGAGACATTCTTAAAGGTTTCATTCAATGAAACTTTTTTAATATTATAGCATTTTATGTAACTGTTTCTTAAATTCTATGAACGCTACGTTGTCAGCGTGAATCATTAGTTTTATGAAGATTTTCATTAATTATACAAAGCATTTCATAAACATTGACTTTAATGAAACCTGTTTCAGTGATACTATGAAAAGTTTCAATGGACGAGTTCCAGTGACAATTTTTGTTAGAGCCATGCAGAAATTAATTGATGAAGTAAAGATAACAAATATTTCATGAGTATAAAAAGAATTTTGAGACATAACATCTTTATAAAGCAATGAAAAGCTCAAAAATCTTAAGAAAAAGCTATTTTAATGCTCAAAATAGGAAAATTCAAATAAAGCAAAATATCATTAAAAAGTTAAAAAGCTAATTTGTCTACTTTGATAATTATATATATATATATACTAGCGCCCCGGTAGGCTAGTTGGTAGCGTGCTGGCTTATCAGTGTGGGGGTAGTGGGATCGATTCCCACCAGAGGCACTAGTCTGTTTTCGCTACAACGCGCCGAAAGCCATAGTAGCTAGTGCTCGGTTAGGGAAATAATATATAATTTGTAATTATATGATAATTAATTAATAAAAAAAAAATAGATTTCAAAAGAATTTTACGAAGTTATATCAAATTTGATTAAATTATATCTAACTTGATCAAATTAGATAGACCCATTTTTTGGATCAAATTATATCAGATGAGATCCCATGGGATCTCATGAGATAAAGTTATATATGCCATGTTTCGGATCAGCTATGATATGATGTGATAATTCATTATACATATGACTATATATGATTATATATACACTCAAAAAAATAAGTTAGTACAAAAATTTGTAAAACGTCTTGTAAATCAGGTATACTATTTTTTAGCAAATTTTTTTGCTAAAATCGTGATTTCAGCTAAAATTTTTGTTATATTTATTCAGCACTTAACTGTTTTATACTAATGCTTTACTAATATACTAATGTTTTACTAATTAATTTTGCTAAAAAAAATTGTGCTGATCAGCACTTTAATAGTGTGGACGACAACCATATTGAAAGATATACGCAGAATGAAACAGATGTCGCGGCATGTCAAGATGTAGTAGAGAAGAGGAAAATGAAACTAAAAAGTACAACTCTAATAAGACATATAAAAAAATCAACCATGGAAGACTATTGTATCTGTTTTTCATACAAGGCTTTTTTATTTCTAATCTACTAAGTGTTAGCAAAACTTTTGCTGAATCTACAAATTTTGTTGCTAAAAATCAGCTCGCTGATTTTCAGCAAAATATTTTGCTGACATTAGCAATTTTGTTGCTAGCACCCTCCTGACTAAAATTTTGCTGACTCAGCAAAATTTTTTGCTGACTTTACAAACTTTTTTTTTTGAGTGTACCTATATTGGAACTTTTTTCATTGGGTACTTATTTTAAAAAATTACTTTGTACTATTTCTTCTAATTCAAGTTTATGAACAATTGAAGGGCTTATTGTAAAAACTTGATAAGCCACATTTTTTTTATTTATGAATTTTCGCTGTTTTCTACATATCCATTGATTAATATTTGATACAAGTCTTGCTTAAACAGTTATTACAAGTACAAAGAGTATAGACGTAGTGCAAAATTCATATTTTTTGCATTTCTCAGCCATTAATAGACGAAAAGGAACTAAAAATTAAATGTGGCTTATCAAGTTTTTACAGTAAGCCCTTCAATTTATACCTAAAGGCTCCGCCAAATAACTTTTTTTTTTTTTTTGAAAATGCTATAAAAAAAACTACTGAATATTTTCTCAAATTTCTTTTTTTATTTGAAAGTACAATCCTTCCGGTTAATAATGGAAAATAATTTCATTCAAATGTCTGCCTCGGCTGGCCATGCAGTAGCCTACACGATCGGTCCAATTTTTAATCACATTATCGATTGTGTGCAGCTGTATTTCACCAATGGCTTCACGAATGTTGTCCTTAAAAGCGTCAATTGTCTCTGGCTTGTTGGCGTAACACTTATCTTTGACGGCACCCCACAAATAATAGTCCAACAGTGTCAAATCGCAGCTCCGAGGTGGCCAAACGACAGCAGCTCTGCGGCTGATAATGCGATCTTCACAAACAGGGCGCAAAGCATCGAGTGTAGCTTTGGCTGTATGGCACGTAGCGCCGTCCTGTTGAAACCAAATGTTGCCAATATTCTCCTCTTCAATTTTTGTGAACAAAAATTCGTTCAACATGGCCCGATAACGACCGCCATTGACTGTAACGGCCACTCCCTGCTCATTACCATGATTTTCAAAGTAATCTCGCAATATTTCCCAGCGTTG
Source organism: Delia radicum (assembly GCA_021234595.1). Taxonomy (NCBI): domain Eukaryota; kingdom Metazoa; phylum Arthropoda; class Insecta; order Diptera; family Anthomyiidae; genus Delia; species Delia radicum. Next base: position 128,730,489 of record CM037855.1, read on the forward strand.
TTCAAGCGTATACACAACCATATTCGTTCAGCGGAAGGATAAAACTAATTATCTGTCAAATGAGACATGAGCTAAGTGTTACCATTCACGAAATAAGCACTAGTTGAAAATAAAAAAAACGTTAGATGGCGAACCCTTTATATATTTTAACCAAAATACTATAAATTCATTTCAACTTTAAAAAAGTCTTTTCAAAGTTAACTGCAAATTTCCATTTGAATCTAAAAACTTTTCTATTGAAGAAATCTTTTTCAAATTCAAAAATTATATTCTCTTGAATTTGATTTATGTTAATCTCTACTTTAGTTGCATTCAAATTATACAATAATACATGATTCCTGTTACAGTTCAATAACATTTCATGTCTCTATCAATAATATAATGCTATTTATAATAAAAATTTTTGTAATATCAATTTGTTCACTGTTAGAGTTTTAATAGAAATTCCCCTAAGTCTTTGGAGCAAAGAAAAAATGTTTTCATTGTAAAAGTTCAAGTACAAGTCATTTTCTTGTACACTCCAATGTACAATAGAGTGCCTCCAAAAAAAAAAAAAAATAAAAAAAAAATGATGATTCCTTGGGAAAACAAGCCGTGAGCTAAACCGTTTATAAAAACCCTCCAACAACAGTATTTTTTATTAATTCGAAATTAGTTACTGCACCTATTGTCCAAAATTTGCTCAAATTTAAATAAAATTACAAAATTCTTTAGTTCAGCATTAAAAAATGATTAAAAAAAATGGACTCAGGGAACTTCAGCTTTAAAAATATGTAGTTGTTTAGGTTGTAATACAGTTTCTTTATTTTTAATGTAAATGTCAGTCATTTGTAAAACAAATTAAATTTTTGACTAACCTTGTAGTTCATTTAAAAAACCAAACCACATCAAATGACTGTTTTTAAATTTATTACAGTAATTTTTTGTTATTTAAAAAAAAAAATAAAAAAAGTAAATGTTTGTTTATTTTTTATTAACATTTGTGGTTAATTTTTACTACAATTGTTATTCATTTGTTGAACATTAAAAAACATATGACAATGTTAGTTGAATTTAATGAAATGTTAGACGTCCTTTCTTTAAATGAAATTTTTTAACTACATTTGCAGCGGTCTTTACCTACATAGTATTCTAAGTATAGTTGGTCCCCTCTAGAATTAAAAAAGATTTTTTTTCTATTTTCGGTTAAGGGCGTAGGGCCCCCAGGACCCAAAAAAACGGTACGCATAATAACATACAAGTGTGGGTAGTCTAATGAAAGGGTTTCAAAAATTATAATATTTTTACGATCTATGTTGCGTAGCGCCCTCTACAACCACTTACAAATTTTGTCTGCAGCGCTATTTTCGAAAAGACTTACAAATACTTCAAAACAATAATATAATATTTAATAATATTTTTTTGATAAAATCGCAAAATGGAACAACTGTAGTCAGCGAAGCTGCTAAACTGTCTATCACAAAGGAGAAAACCGGCCCCAAAAACCGAAGATAGAAAAAAATTTTTCTTTTTTTAATTCCGGAGAGGCTCATATTTTTTTTTTTCTAATAAACTCCCCATAAAATAAAGTTCATGTTTACATTGCGATTTTTATAAAAAATTATACAACTCTACCATTTTTCATCCGTTTACCATTTTTAATACATCGTCGTAAAGATTTTAAAATCCGCTAATAATTTTGGTAACTAATTAACCCTTACTGGCACTGTCGTACTTATTTGTTACATACGTTTTGTATGCATACAATTAATTTGTTAATACCTACTGTATACAATATGAATATTGTTATTACACACAGAGAAAATTTTTTGTCAATTTCCAACTGAAATTTAGCTACTCCAACGAAAATCGTTTGCTTTAACATAATATTGGTTTAAGCAACAAAAATCGGCATATTATACCTTTAATGAAAGCTTATTTAATTGGCTTTTAATTTGCACTTTTTTATATACTTATATAGACGCTTTTTTTAATGGGGAGCCCTTATCTCCAAAAAAAAAATTAGAGTGAAAAATACAAAAACCTAAAATTGGGCTGTAATGGGTTAATTGGACACATATGGTACCTCATTGGAAACATAGAAAAAGAGCTTTCATATGACATACATATTGTCGTGGTCGGAAACGTAGTTTTTGATAGATTTAAAAAAAGCTTCCAACTTTAATGCCTTGCACAGCCGTAAGCGGGCTTCGCTGACAAACATTTTTTTTATTTAATCAGATCAAAAACGGTAAACAATTCGGAGCTATGCCACTAAACTCCAATTGTTTCAAAAACTACAGCAACCTTAAATTCGCACTTGCCAATATAACCTCTATTTGGCAATTGAAATTGACAGCCGTTAGTTGCCAGTTGCCATACGTTATATGTTTTTGCCAACTGGCAACGCCACTTAGGTTCGGTTGCTATCAATAATTGACCCATAAGAAAAATTATTATATTGAAATTATTAGCGGATTTCAACACTTTTCCAAATATGTATTCAAAATAAAAAACGAGAGATTTTTTGAATTTTTTTATAAAAATTGAATCGAAAAACATCAAAAAAAATCTTATCTTCTTGAGTTTTTAATAATTTTTTAATGAAGAATCGTAGAATTTCTGAATATATTTTATGTGACCAAATTTCTGACAAAAGGTATAAATAAAGAACGAGAGATTTTTTGAATTTTTTATAAAAACTGAATAGAAAAACATCAAAAAAAATCTTATCTTCTTGAATTTTTAATAATTTTTTAATGACGAATCGTAGAATTTCTGAATATATTTTATGTGACCCAATTTCTGACAACAGGTACCGTTACTAATTTTTAGTGTACAGACAATTGGTTTTTTTGGTGGCTTTTTCAAAATGCTAAATCGTTGATGACTCCGAAATATTTTAGGAGTCATCATAAAACATGGCTGTGCATCTTACACTTTTTTTAAAAATCCTCTAACTGAGGCACTCTAACGTACTATATTGTATGAATGAATGTAATAAACTTTTCAAAGCAATATTGTGCTAAATTGAACATTGAACAATATTTCTTATTTTGTCCAAACTGAAATGTTCCATACATTACTTTCTCTCTACATATAACAAACATATTATTATCCTTGCAAAGCTTCTATGTTTACATTTATCTAGAAAAACATTTATATTCTTGGAGAACTCTTCTTTATTGCTTTAGATTTTTCTACTTTTTTTCTTTCATTTAGAGTAGAAAAACTTGTAGTTTACTATGTGTGATTACTAGGGTGCTCCAAAAACAAACTACTTTTGAAATAGTTATTTGGGCGTAAAACTAGGTTTTCCAAGAAATTACGATTATCAGATATCGGGAAGATAACGGCCCAGAAGTTTGCAAACCGGAATACAAGGGGACAATAACACTTTTTGTACATTTTATAAAAAATTTTGATATTTTAAAACGAATTTGAAGAAAAAGCATTAAAGAATCGTGATTCGGAGTGAATTGTCTTTGTAATAAGGCAATAAAAACTTATATCGGTTAAAAATAGCCGAGTTATTACAATTTCCCACCGACAACTGATGTGTTGCTGGCCACTTAACCAAAAAATTCAAGATCAAAATTCGAAATTTATTAAAATTATCTACAACAAAAACATTAATGCATCCTGTTTCCCAGAAACTCAAATAAAAAAAAATTTTTTTTTTCATCTTGTGTTTCGCTAACTAGTTTTAAACTATTGCTAAAAATTTAAAAACTTTCAATTCATTAATTTCCAATTTTAAAGTTTAAAATTTTTTTTAAAGAAAGTTTAGAAATTCAACCATTGGAATTCAATTAAATAATTGTTTGATATCGAACTGACTTTCAAATTTGCAAAACCGCGGTTTTGGTTATTTTTCGTTTTTTTTTGTATTATTAAAAAAATTCTAAAAAATAATTAAATATGCATAAAAATTAACAAATTTTTAGAAGATATTATTGATATTCATTTGATGTCGTTCAATTCGTTTTAAAATCTCTACAAAAGAAGGGAAAAACCTTTATAAATTAATATTTTTTTATTATTTTATTAATTAGAGTCCAGTTACACCCTTGCCAAGAATGTTTAGAATATTGCGCTTAAATGAAATAAATGTGAACTCATTTTGTATAGTTGTGCATAATAGTTCATAGTTAATTACGTCCATTCTTCGTTCTTTTAGTTCATTTGTTCGACAATTATTCTCAATTATTCATTACGTTATATTGGTCACAAATCCGTACAGTATAACCGAAAAGCAAAAATTAAAGATTTAAATGTAACCGAAAACCACAAATTTAATTGAACTGAAACCACTGGACAATATTATCTTATTAATAATTGGAATAAAATTCTCATACAAACATATAAAAGAACGAACTAGTGCAATAAATGGAAATGAACTATGGACCCATAAAACCCAACTCAATAATTTAGCATTTTTAATAACTTTCTTTTATCAGCTACCTTAACCAAGAGCAAAATGTTCAATAAAATAACTTCAGGTAGTGTTAAATTAAGCTTACTTTTAGATAAGTTAGCCGACAAAAAAAAAATATATTCAGGAAATGGTAATTCACACCAAAGTTTAGAAAAAATTGGGTTTTCCGTTATAATGAATTTGAATATAATATAAAAAAACCTTGTTATTAGGACAAAACAAAATAAGTAAAGATCTCGAAACAAAATTATTCTTCAAATTGGCGGTATGAAACAAGACCCCAATGAAATAAGGCCCCAAACCGAAAATGAAGTAAGGCCCCAAAAATTTCGATAAAAAAAAATTGGAGTGTTATTTCATTTTTTGGGACTTTATTTCATTTTATTTTTTGGGACTTTATTTCATATTGAAATTAGGCCCTAATATGGGAAATGAAATAATTCCCCAAATAATATTTTTGGGGTGTTATTTCATTTTCTTAAAATAATAAATAACCGTTATAATTACTGCATGAATTATCAAGTTATTAATGTAAATAGTTATTTGCTATTAGTAAGTGAGATTATACCGTGTAGTAATTTTGAAGTTTCTTTTATGTCGCACGCAGAAAAAAACTTTATTTCGCGAAGCCGCCTGCCGCGTTCTACGGAGGAAAAACATCCCTAAGACCGGCCGAAGGCCGCCACCCAGAAGAACTTGTTTTTCAAATCAGATGTCGAATCCGTTGAAATCTTATATTTTTAAGACATCAAGTAATTTGTAAAAACAAGTTTTATTGTGTGGCGGCCTTCGGCCGCTCTTAGGGGGGTTTTCCTCCAGGCGGCTTCGCGAAATAAAGTTTTTTCTGCGTGCGATTATACGATTTATAAATTTAGTTTTATTTTGTGATATACTACTAAAAAATATTAAAAAAAACTGTATTGATATACTAAATATTATTAATCTTTTTATTTTAAAAAGGCTGAAAAAAAAAATCGCGCAATTTTTTTTTCAGCCTTTTTACTATGTATTAATTAGGAATAAAGAAATATTTCAAAGTAATATATAATTTTGTTTTTTTATTGGGGCCTTTTTCATTTTCAAAATGGGGCTTTACTGCATTACGAAATAAAGCCCCAAAAATTGGGTCGTTACTTCATTTTGTTTTGGGGTGTCGTTTCATTTGGTTGGGGGTTTATTTAATTTTTTTTTTTGGGTATTGTTTCATAATGAAATAAAGCCCCAAAAAATGGGGCGTTATTTCATTTTTGGTTTGGGGACTTATTTCATTGGGGTGTTGTTTCATACCGCCCTTCAAATTAGGGAAAAATTTATTTTTATTTATATTATTTTTGTCTGTTTTCGATTTTGGTTTTGAGGCTTGAAAAATCCCGGTTTCGGTTTTGATTAAAACCGAACGGCAAACTCTGCTTTATAAAAATATTAAACAGCATTTCAAATACATTTTAGTTAAAACACAATTTTTAGCCTTAAAACTGTATTCATAAACGAACATTAACTTTTAAACAATGTTTAAAGTAGGTATTTTAAGCTAATATTCGTTTATGAATACAATTTTAAAACTTAAAATGTGTTTCAACTGAAAAGAATTAGATATCTGAATTAAGATTTTTTATGAATACTGGCGTAAATGTTTAATTGAAAATGAATTTGATTCGCACAAAATTTCCTGTTGTTATAACCCATACTGACAACAAAGAAACAAAATGCAAAAATTTAAAAAATCACAAAAATTAAAAAAAAAAAAAATCTATTTAATTAAAAAATTGTAAAAAATTAAAAATAAGCTTCTAAATAGAAAAAATGGCTAAAACTAAAAAAAAACTCATAAAAAAAAAGTTCTAAATGTGAAAAATTTAATAAAAAATAAATTGCTAAGGTTGACGAAAATTAAAAATGTTTTCTAGATATAGACGTTTTAAATTTTAATTTTAAATATAAGTTTTTTAGACCTTTTTGTTTTAAATTTTATTAAGGTGTTCTTTTTTTAATTTAGCAATTTTTTTTTTAATTTAGCAATTTTTTTTTTAATTTAGCAATTTTTTTTAAGTTTTGTTGGTTTTTTTTAAAAATGTGGCGATTTGTTCAAATATTAATGTTTTTTACAGTTATATTAGTTTTTTGTTTTTATATACATCGAGATTATTTTTATGTTATTTTCAATTTATAACGAGCTTTCAACCTCCGTATATTTACAAAAATAAAGCAAATCAAACATATTAGCTAGGTTGATACTAGTATTTCGATCTGGCTAAAGATCTCATCAGAACCCGAAGTTTTAGAAAAGCTAGAGCCTATATAATAGGCAGAACTTTAACAAAAAACCTATTAATAATCAATTTTGCTCCATTCTTGTCTTCTTAGTAATCAACCACGTGGTTAGGTCTTTTCCTAACAAGCATCATGACGTTACTAAACTTTGAAGACCAAAAATGTTCTTTATTTTGACGATTTTTTCCATTTCCATTTTCGTTTTTTTTTTAAATTACAAAAAGTCCTGTTTTTAACGAGTTTTTTTTCTAAACTTGGATTCCCGACGAAACAAGTTTATATATAGTGTGATATTTGATGTAATTATAAAGGGTCCGCCATCTAACGTTTTTTTTTTTTCAACCAGTGCTTGTTTCGTGAATGGTAACACTTAGCTCATGTCTGATTTGACAGATAATTAGTTTTATGCTTCCGCTGAACGAATATGGTTGTGTATACGCTTGAACAACGCTGGGAAATATTGCGAGATTACTTTGAAAATCAAGGTAATGTTGCAGAATGTGTGCGAAAATTGCCATTTTTCTTCGAAAATGAGCAAGGAGTGGCCGTTACAGTCAATGGCGATCGTTATCGGGCCATGTTGAACGAATTTTTGTTCACAAAAATTGAAGAGGAGGATATTGGCAACATTTGGTTTCAACAGGACGGAACAGGAAGCCATTGGTGAAATACAGCTGCACACAATCGATAATGTGCTTAAAAATTGGACCGATCGTGTAGGCTACTGCATGGCCAGCCGAGGCAGCCATTTGAATGAAATTATTTTCCATTATTAACCGGAAGGATTTGAGAAAATATTCAGTAGTTTTTTTTTATAGCATTTTCAAAAAAAAAAAGTTATTTGGCGGACCCTTTATATAATTTTATATGTGGCCATATATAACGATATATATTCACATCCCGTACTTATTTTTACGAAAATTTCTAATATAGCGCTATATATTCGTATCATGATATATCATTATATATTATGTTACATATAAGTTGATTTTTTTATCTCTTCACATGTACTTGATATAGCTAAATATGAGATCATGTATACTTCATTGTATAATTATATATAGGTATATATGATACAATAAAATCAAACAAATTCTATCACTTTTTTATATAATTTTATATCATCACATATTATTTTATATAAATATACGTGTTAAAACTAAAAAGAAAAATTCTGTCACTTTCATATATAATTATACATAAACAAATATGGTAGAAATTAACAAAAAAATCTATCACATTTATTATTTAAGTTGGCAACACATTTCTAACTGGCGGTCATTTTGTTAGTTGTCAAGTGATTTATGTTTAGTTTGGTTTGACATTTCAACATGAATATACTGACGCCTGAACAACGCTTTCAAATTCTGAAAATTTACTTTGAAAATCTGTTCGAAATACGCGCACGAATTTTACGAATTTTGTTTAGCGATGAAGTGTACTTTTGGTTAAATGGATACGTCAATAAACAAAACTGCCGTATTTGAAGTGATGATAATCCTCAAGTGTATGTTGAGACACCGTTACATCCAGAAAAACTGACTGTTTGGTGTGCTTTATGGACTGTTGGAATCATTGGTCCGTACTTATATGAAAACGACGCTGGTCCGAACGTTACAGTTAATAGTGACGGCTACAGATTATTACTGACTTTTTCGTTCATCAATTGAACAACCATGGTGTGCAGGAGCTGTGGTGCCACAATCGATTTATTGAAGGAAACGTTTGGTAACCGCATAGGTTTACGTTTCGTGCGATTTAACTCCGCTGGACTATTTTCTGTGGGTATATGTGAAGTCGCTAGTCTACGCCGATAAGCCCGAAACGATTGACACTTGGAGGATATCATTCGACGCGTTATTGCCAATATACGGCCACAAATGTTGGAAAAAGTCATCGAAAATTGGACCTCCAGATTAGACTACGTCCCAGTCAGCCGTGGCGGTCATATGTCAGAAGTAGTATATAAATTATAATGCCAGAAGATTATCTTTCGAATAAAGTAAATTTCATGTCAGTTGAAAATTCATCTTTGTTTTATTCCAATTCAAAGTTCTATACCTCTATAAAAAACACCCTTTATATAATTATCCGAAAAGACAATTCAATGTATTTAAAGCAAAAAAAAAAAAAACCAAAAGTAAAAAAACTGATAAAGCTGCACTTAAAACAGAGTAAAAAGTTGCACTTAAAACAGAGTAATAAATAAAGCTGCACTTAAAAAAAGCTGCACTTAAAACAGAGTAAAAAGTTTACCGAGGAGAAAATAAAATTTTTTGTTCTCAAAATTTTGAAATAGAAGTCTTACAAATTTTTTCAAGTGCAGAAATTAACAGCAAGCTTTACACGTCCTTGTTATACAAAATAATTAAAAATAATAACTATACGTTCGGTATTATGGATCAATACGATATATTTATTTTTTGAAGGATAAATCTTCCTATATCATACTTCAGCAATTTCATATTGTTCAAAACGACTATTTTGTTCACTACGAAACACGATCAATTTAAGAAAGTATAATGCCTATATTGGAACTAAGCAACTATTTAATTTTTAAAATTGCAAATTTAGAATCCATTACTCATGTTATAGGGTTGGGTGTTTAATTTGCTGAAACAAACCATATCCAGCGCTCTCTTCTAAACACCTGAACCGGTTTTAGAAAGGTTTCGAAAAAAATGTGTTAACAGGGGTACTTTCAATTAATTAATGATCATGTTTTGAAGCAATTTTAATTAAATTTTAAAGTTAATTTGTGTTGTTGAAAGTATTCTCTGCATAAGTTTTGTATAATTAACACAAAATTTTGTTTGTATATACTAAAAAATATGCATTAAAAAACCTCTAAAAAATTGTTTCTCTTAAAACCAGTTGGCATGTAAACTTTTACAGAGTACCTTTGTTCTTCTTTTGTCTAAATGTTCGTTGGCTTAAAATAATGGTTGGCCGATTTACTCCGAATCACGATTTTTTAATGTTTTTAATTCAAACTCGTTTTAAAATATCAAAATTATTAAAAAATTTAGAAAATACTTTCCCCTTGTAATCCGTTTTTAAACTTCAGGGCCGATGCGGCACAGCACGTCTTTCCGATATCCGATTATCCTCACTTTTTGGGGTTTTCCAGGTGGTAACCCGGTCAATTATTATTTTTTTTTTTCATCCATATAAGCTTGGATCATCCTAGTGAGTACGTTTGTGAAAATTGTACTTAGAATCCGTACAATCGTACTAGAAGAGTTAGTAGATATAGATTTGTTCAAACAAAAAAAGTAGTTGTTATTATTTTAAATTGTAATGACCACATACATTATGTGACAAGTATACCCCAAACAAGAAAAATTCCCTAAACGAACATAATAGTTCTTTAAATAAACTTGAACTAACAACCATTTTTATTTTATTTATTTTTATTCAAACTCACTACAACTTTTCTAAAGTGAATGACCGAAACTTGTAGCACCGAAGCATTGTTGTTATGTTCCAAGTTAATAGATACAACCGTATGCTACAGGGGAATAGTTTAGTTTTATCTATGACTTGGTTTAAGATCTATATAATAAATGATCAACAAATTTTAAAAGAATAATAAACTATTTGGTTCGAAGGAGGATCACAGTTATCATAAAAAACAGTTAAAATAGTTCAAATTGTTAATTTTATGGATCTGGTCCGCCCAAAAAAGGGCTTTTTTGTTTATGTTATCGCTGCAGTTAAAAACTTGTTATTCCGACTTATATTGTGTCTAGGACAAAGTCGTTCGAATTTGGTTATAATTGGTCACTGGTCATGGCCAGCCAGAAATTGCCAGTGGTATACCACTGGCTAGCCGAGGAATTGTAAATAAACTACTGGCAGATCATTTGTTTAAGAATACTGGCAAACAGTGTTTTGCCAGTATTTGTTTTATAATCTTTTCAATGGTCTACAGAAAAATAATTGTCTGGGACCACTATGTCAACGTTGGCATAAAGTGTTTCCCCATTGCTATACATTCAGAAATTACCAACGGCTCAAAAGTCTAACCGCTGGTATAGCATTTATTTTATAAAAATTATGATGCTCTGTATAGCATTTATTTTATAAAAATTATGATGCTCTGTTAAAAAAAGTTTGTAGTCGGAAGGTTCGGAGTTCGAGCCCAGTTTCAGGCAAACAAATTTTTTTTGATTTTATTATACTTTTTAATATTTGTGGTTATATAAAATTGATCTTTTTTGTTTCTGGAAAAGCTATTTTAAGACCAACTTTTTTTTTTTTTCCCCCAACGTTGGCAAGTTGTTTCCATCAAACGTTATGGCAGTGCTGACATATTTGAGCAGCCAACTGTTACCCATTAGTTATTATTTATTTACATTTTGAGCTATGATTTATTATATGTCTCGCTGCGGTTGAGGCATATAATAATTTAGTGGTTAGAGCTGTGGACTGCCAATCTGTCGGCCAGGGATCGATTCCCTTAGGGACCAAAAAAAAAATACACGTGAACTTTTTTAAATTTTATTTTGAAAAACTAATTTTTATATCACTAACATTTTGCCAACGTTGGAAATTTTGTTTCCCCAGTGCTTGTCCGACACTTTTTGAACAGGCGGACCTTTTGTTTAATGAGGTAATCATTTTGGGATTGGGAAAGCACTTGTTGCCAGCACTTGTAGCACTTGCTAAAGTGCCTTGCCAGCGGTGGTCCGTTAGTCTTTTTCTAACATGGTGTTTATACCTAGTACACATATAACGGTTCCCCAACAAAAATTCGTTTTTAAGCTTGTCCGCACGCTGCATTTCGTAAATATTAAGATGTTTTGATGACATTTTACACAACATTTAAAATTTAAATGATCTCGCGAAGTTGAACATTTTATTTTTCGAAGAATTTTTAATTTATTTTAAAGACCTCTTTAGGTGAAATGCACAAAAGCTTGTATTAGGTCTTTAAAAAAAATTCAGAATTCAACTACCCTTAAAACTGTATTCATAAATGAATATTACCTAAAAATACCTACACTGAGAGAATTATCTGCATAATATCAATGAATTTTTGCATTATATCTATGAATTGTCACTGGAACTCGTCCATTGACAATTTTTTATTAAATTATGCAGTTTTTTATAAAATCTAATGAAAAATTTCATATAATTTATTAAAAAAATCATACGACTAATGAAAAAGTTTCATTAAAAATAGTTTCATTAAAACTGTGAAGCTTTTTCATGAACTTCAACAAGTTTTTCATTCACATTGTAAAGAAAACATCATTATTTTAGTGAAAAAATTTCATTAAAACTCGTCCAAGGAATTCTCTCTGTATATTTTAAAGCTTGTGTAAAAGTTAATATTCGTTTGTGAATACAGTTTTAAGGCTTCAATTTGTGTTTTAACTAAAATGTGTTTGAAGTGCTGTTTAATATTGGGTATATAAGTTAATAATTTCGATTTTTTTGCTTGAAAAATGCATTTAATATAAAAACAAAATGAATTGATATATTATTCAAAGTATTGTCCATCGTTAGCCACTACTTTTTCGCATCTTTCTGGTAGCATATGGATTTCGCGCCAAAAGAACTGCTCCGGTTTTGAGGTAAAGAATGAATCAAGCTAATTTCTGATACCCTGTTCTGAAGGGAAGAGTAATGTAATGTAATGGCGTTCTGCATCGATCGAAAAAAATGGTAGTCAGAAGGGGCAAGGTCTGGGCTATAAGGCGGGTGAGCCAAAACTTCCCATCCACTGTCTTCCAAATTGTTTTTGACCGGTCTTGCAGCATGTGGCCGAGCTTCAATTCATATGGGACCCAATTTCCTTGCTTTTGAATGAATCCCAATGCTTTTAAACGTATGGAAATGGCTTGTTGTGTGACTCCCAATGATAATGCGAGTTCTTCTTGCGTTTGACAACAATCTTCGTTTAGTAATGCTTCCAATACCTCATCATCAAACTTTTTCGGCTGACCAGGCCTCTCCTTGTTTTCTGTGTCGAAATCACCACTTTTGAATCGCGCAAACCATCGTTCACAAGTTTTTTGAGTTGGTGCATGTTGACCGTAAGCTTCTACCAACAATCGATAACTTCAAGCAGCCGTTTTCTTCAAATGAAAGCAGCATACCAGACTTCCCCGCAAAACATCTTTTTTAGACACAAAATTCGACATTATTATAGCTATTGTAAAACTGTGTGTTTACACTTTGGCGTCTATCGAATAGTTAATTATAATGACAGATGTTTACTCTCCAAAATACCATATTTGTTTTTATTGGCACAAACCATATGTGATAGTTATGCCATATGTTGTCCAAATCGGCATTATTAACTTATATACCCAATATTTTTATGTATACGGGGGGTAAAGTTTCTTCGTTGGTGGAAAATTTCCATTAATGATCTTTTTTTTATAAAATTTTATATTTTATGCCTTGAATGTTTAATACATTTAATAAGAAAGTTTTATTGAAAAACTAAAAAAAAAACAGATTTCTTAGAAATGATGAATGTTTTCAATATTGTTTAGAATTCTTTCGGTGTAGAAGTTTTTTGTGAAATAATGGAAAAGTTCATAATTTATATAAAAATGAATGAATTTTTTACAAAATACCTCGAATTGTGATAATTAGTTGGGACTTTAAATAGATTTTCATACGAGTTTTTATGTTTCCACCGAATCTTACATTCATAAAATTCGGTTAGACTCCACTTATATTCTTCACATTCAATTCTTCTACCACTTATACTTTATTCTTTTGTGGCTTTCTTTATTTTGCAGGAAAACAACATTCTTGAATTGTGTATAGCAAAATATTGGTCAAACTTTGGTAGCAGTCATCTTAAATATAGTTTGGAGTTTCATGGCATCCAGGCAACCAATACAAATGCATGTAAGTTTTATTTTAACCATTCCTAACAACAGTCACAAAAACACACACACATCATTATTCCTTTAACTAGCACAATAACCACTTTTAATACTACCACTACTGCAACAACACACATACTTACTTACACATGCAAGAAAAAAAGAAAAATATTTAGTTTTAGTTGTGTAAGTTTTTTAGAAAATAATAGAAAAAGAATGTAATAAAATAATAATAGAAAATAAGAACACATAATTCTATGTTGCAAGTAGAGTTGGTCGAAGAAAAAAAAAAAACACAAGACTTAAGAGTCATTTTGACGAAAATATGACTTTTTAAGCTTCATCACCTCCGATTTGCTTGAAACTTGGTATATGTAATCTTCTAATTAATATGACAAAACAGTAGTTTTTATTTTTTGAAAATTAGTTGTCGTTCGCATTTTATCGCTGCTTTAAGTTGGTATTTTCTTTAAAAAATTTAAAAAAATACATACTGTTCAAATGGTCGTAATTATTGAACGCGTGGTCCAATTTTAAAAATTAATATCTCATTTCAAAGCTTATTTTGTCTTCTCTGAGATATATGAAGTTTTGATACGCGAATATCTTAAAATACATCTCATTTTTTTTTATTTTTATTTGCAGATTGACCAATATGTCCTCTAAAACATAAAAAATTCAAATTGTTGAAAAACGATCAGGAAAAATCGTTTTTCTAAAGAACATATTGTTTCCCAATCTGAATTTTGTTTTAATTCATCCAACCCCCGTATATTTACAAAAAAAAAGCAAATCAAACATATTAGCTAGGCTGATAATAGGATTTCGATCTGGTTAAAGATCTCATCAGAACCCGAAGTTTTAGAAAAGCTAGAGACTCCATAATAGGCAGAGCTTTAACAAAAAGCTATGTTATTTTCCTAACAAGCTTTGCACTCAGAGAAAAAACTTTCATCATATCGATGATATTGTTTCCTAAATCGTTTGTCATCAATTATTCATCATATTTATGAAGTTTTCATGAATGTGATGACAAACTTTAAAAAATGTATGACAAATGTTTCATAGACCTTCATCATTTCATTAAAAAATTTCATAGACTTTGTGAAGAAAATGTTATTTTTTTATTGAAATTTTTTATTTAAAATTTAGAAAATATCATTTGCAATTACAGACTCAAACATAATTGTATTAAGTGATTTAATTCAGATGTGGAAAAGAATCAGAAATTTGGAAACGCAATTATTTAAATTTAAAATATTTTAGTTTTCATTTCATACCAACAACTAACTTCACTTAACCCAATTATGTTTACGACTTTAGACGTTTTAAAACCAAAAAAACTACCAGAAATTATATGAAATTCTTAAACACTAATTAAATATTACACTGTGCAACAAGAACAAATTTCCCGAATGGGTCCAACGGAAAATGAAAACATGTCATTCGTATATCGAAACCCTCAAAGGGATTAGTTCTTATTGATTTTTTATAACCTCTTTAAGTTGGCTTATTTTTGAGCATTTTTTTTTTCATAAGGTTGAAAATGATATGTTAAAGGACAACTTAATTTTTCTGTACAAAAGTTAATACAAAAAATTAGCCTACAAAATTTTAAACTAAAACAAAAAAATATTTTTTTTTAAAGTGGGCCAGATAGATGGGGTCACAATTTAAAATAAGTAATTTTTAATTTCCACACTCAGAGAATTATCTGTATGCTATTAATTAATTTTTGCATTCGTCCATTGAAAATTTTCATAAAGTAAATACTAATTCTCATAAAATTATATGAAAAATATCATATTATTAACGAAAAATTTCATACACTCAGTGAGGAAGTTTCAGTAAAAACTGCTTTCATAAAAGGCATGAAGATTTTCATAAATTTTAACATAGCTTTCGTTAATTTTGTGAAGAAAAGTTTCATTGTTGTACTTAAAAATTCCATTAATTTTAGTCCAACAAAATTCTCTATTTGTACTACTTTCCAGTCACAGCTTATTTTCCATGGATGTTTATTGTAGTCTACTTTTTGGAGAATAGTTTTCAGGAAGTCATACGTCTCTTTAGTTTCTAAACTGTAGACATCAGTATTGTAGCGAATGTCAATGTTTACAAAGTTGCTCGGCGATGTCTATATGCAGACATTTTGTTCTCAGCCTGCAAGAGATGATTTAAATTTAAAAATCTAGCCAGTTCTTCAAAATTGTGTTGTGAAAGTCCAATTTTTGCAACAATGGCTCGAGCTGGTTTTGTGTAATCAAAATAAAATCATTTGACACAGGCGCAAACAACGATATAGCGTAATTTAAATCAGTTATATGGTTAATCCTGATTTACAGACATTTATGAGTGGAGTATTAGTCCATGAAAATATTTAAAATCTCATATTGAGAATCCTACACTCAGGGAACTTCTGCTGTAAATATTTGCAGCTGTTTGAGTTTGAAATACAGTAGCTTTATTATTAATTAAAAAAACAGTCATTTGTAGAAGAAATTTCAGTTTTGACTACAATTGTAATTCATTTAAAAAAACAAACCACATCAGCTTACTGTATTAATATTTTACATTCATTGTATACAGTGGATTTTTTATTATTTAAAAAAATAAAACAAATAAATGTGTGTTTATTTTTTACTGCATGTGTGGTTAATTTTAATTTTAACTTTAATTTAACAGTATAAAACGAATGACAATGTTAGTTAAATTTACTAATATGTTAGTCGTCCTTTTATCAAGTGAATTTAACTACATTTGCAATGGTCTTTACCTACATAGTATTCTAAGTGTACTAGTTTCAAAATTGCAGCTTATCGAGCCCGAGATTTGTTATACTTTTATATAATTTTTTAACATTTTTAGTTGTATTTATTGAAAAAAAATTTTTTTTTTCAAAAATTTTTTTTTCAAAATTTTTTTTTTCCAATTTTTTTTTTTAAAAAAGTTGTTCCCCTTGTGCACGTAGACCGCGCAATATTAATGTAAATTGAAAAAAGTAAAACTCCAGTTATTCTCCATAAAATTCTCTACGAAGTTTTTTTTATATCCATTAATTTTTTTTAATGCAAAAAAATTTGTAACAATAAATAAATCGAAACACACGAATTGTATTTTGAAAATTGTAACAAAATACACGAAACGCACAGAAAATTTAGCTATTTTTTTTTTTATATTTTCTTTAACTTTATATAGAATTATTTGATTATAATATGAAACGCGTATGAAAAGTTTCATACTATTTACAGAACATTTCATAAAAATTTATAAAACTAAAAAAAAAAAAATTATAAAACTTTCATAAAAATTTTGTATAAATGCTTCATCCTTTTTATGAAATATTTAATAACATTTCATTAAACATTATGAAACTTCTTCCTCATAATAATGAAACATTTCATAAATATGGAAAATTTCTGTCATCACTGTGTCCTCATATGAAACAGCTTTATCATATTTATGATAATGTAACATTGGACGAAAATCAATGAAGAAAAAAATTTGAGATCGTAAATCGTTAGTTTATTTATGATATTATGTACAGGAATGTATAAATGTGATTTTTTTTTAATAATGTAGAGAGTTTAGATATGCAATGATCTTTTCTACTCAATTATAATACTTTTTTTGATTAAATTAATTAGAAATAATTAACAGTTGAGATCTAGAGAAAAATTGTATAAAAAAAAACTCTTTAAGAATAAAAAAAAAAAAAAAAATTCACAGATAAAATAAACTTAAAAATAAACTAGTCTAAAGATGATACCATGATATTACTGATATGCTGATATTGTGATAATTGACATCTTTGGTCGAAATTTAGTTTAAGCCGTTGTATCTTCACGTCCACCATTTCGATGCTGTTTATATTATGCAATCTTTCAGTAGAGAAATGCCATGGAAGGTTATACATCATTTTTAGTAACTTATTTTGAGCGATTTGTAAGTTTTTTATATGGCATTTTGCTATGGTTGCCCAAACTGGAGCAACATAAAACATTATTGAATGAAATATGACCTTTAGCATAATTATTTTGTTTTCACGACTAAGTTTGGATTTTTTATTAATAAAAGGAAAAAGTATTCTCTTGGCTATATTTATTTTATCGATGACATAAGCAACATGTTCTTTAAAGTTAAGTTTTGAATCTAAGATAACACCTAAATATTTAACTTTAGGCTCCCAAGAAATATTGCTTGTTTCAAAACGTAAAGAATGTTGAGGAACATAACAGTCTTTTCTCTTTCTTGTAAAATATATATATCTTCCGCTAAGACGCCCGAACATATTAAGGCTGTATCATCAGCAAATATAGACGTTGTACAGTGTTGAAAAACTGGAAAATCCGATGTGTATATATTGTAGAGAATGGGTGATAAGCAGGAGCCCTGTGGGCAACCAGCTGTAACACCCACTTTATTGGAGAAACTTTTGCCAATATGAACTCTGTACTCACGATTTTTTAAAAAACTTTTTATAATTTTAATGAGAGGGGTGGGGAAGTTGAGATTGGTCATTTTAAAAACACGGGCATCATGCCAAACAGAATCAAATGCTGCTTTTACATCTAATAACACCATACCCGTTGATTTTCCGTTAACAAAATTTGATTTGACTATGTTTTTAATTCTAAGTAAAGCATGTGATGTGTTGAGGACGTTTCTAAATCCAAACTGTTGGTTTGGCAATATATTATTATCATCAATAAATGAGCATAATTTATTTTTAATAACTTTTTCTAGCAACTTGCTAACGGATGGTAGAAGGCTAATTGGCCGGTAAGACTGTGGAGAGTTGCTAGGCTTATTAGGTTTGGCGATGGGTATAACCATAGCTTCTTTCCAACAGTTTGGAAAATAAGCATTTTTTAAACACGAGTTAAGTATTGACGACAGCAATTTTATACCATTATTAGGGAGATTTTTAATGCACAGATTATTAATTTTATCAATACCTGGTGCTTTTTTATTTTTTAGTTTTTTAATTATATTTTTTAAGTCAGTTTCTGCTATTTCAAGATCAGAGTAATCATTATAGGTATCAGTTTCTAGATGCTGGATACAGTTGTTAACATCATGTATTGTTTCAGAGTCGCTTAGATTTACTGAGTATGAATTATTCATTTTGAATGTTTCAGCTAGTATGTTGCATTTTTCTATACATGAAGCATACTGAGTACCGTTGCTTATTAACGTTGGTATTTGTTTTGATTTCTTCTTTATAACTTTTGTGATGTTCCAAAAGGGGGAAGAACCTTTTTCTAGAGTTGCCAGATGATTATTCCAAGATGAATTCCTAAATTTAATGATTTCGTCTTGTATTAGTTGATTAAGATGTTTCATTTCAGTTTTATCAGCTAGGTTTCTATAACGAATCCAATTTCTTCTGAAATAATTTCTGGACGTAATCAGGTTTTGAATTTGTATTGGAAACGATTTATGGTGAAATGTTATTTCTTTTTTTGGTACACTAACATCTATGGCGTTTTTAATAGCGTTGTTTAAATATATTATCATTTCGTCAATAATATGTGTTTCTGATGTCACATTATAGTTTAGATTTCTAAGAGAATCATTTATATTTTTTGTGTATCTTTTCCAGTTAGTTTTTGAATAAACCAGTTTGTAGTTTTCCTGGTTATTGAATCTGAAGTTCAGAGAAGTTTTAACGGGAAGATGGTCCGAGCTTAAGTTATTTAATACTACTGCTGCCGATAATATTTGCGGTGTGTTTGTTAAAAAATAATCAAGAGTGGATGGCTGACTTCTTGATGACGATGGTATGTGTGTTGGGTCAGCTGGATATTTTATAAAAATATTTCGTGTTGTTATTTTTCTAAATAAGATGTTACCCCAGCAATTTGATCTGTTGCAACCCCATTCTTGATGCCTACAGTTAAGATCACCAGCTAATATATACATGTTGCTGTTGTTTGTAAGCTTGTTTATGTCTGAAGCAAACTTAGTTTTTCTTGAATTGTCTCTTCCGGCAGCTCCACCGGGAAAGTAGCAAGAAAATATATTAACGAATCCATTATTTGTAACCAGTTTAATCCCAACGTTTTCAATGAGCTGAGTATTTATTACCGGCAAAACTTGATGATTGAGATTTCTTCTTATAACAACAGCGACACCACCCCCTCTTGCACCAACTTTATCATATCGATAACAGTAGAATGCATTATGTTTAATTGATATTTTTGAAGTTAACCATGTCTCAGTTAGTAAACAGACATGAATATTATTAGTAATTAAGAAATTGAAGAACTCTTCCTTTTTATTTCGAATACCCCTGGCATTCCATGATATTATATTTAGCGATTCACTCATATAAAAATTTACATGCTAAACTAGTGATCACTTGAAATTGATCAGCTTTTGATTGACAGTTTTTTAATTTGTCTATAAGCTCCAAAGTTAGATTTTGGATTTCTTCTAATGAGAAGAGATTATTATTTTTTGGGCTATAATTGGAGTTTTGTTGGTTCCAGTTTAAAGTGGGTTGCGCCAATTCCTGGCGAAGTGAGTTCGGAAAGCATTGATTATAGTTAGCTTGATGCTGCATTGGTCTGCGAGAGTTACATTTTTGAGTAGAAAAACGTTTTTTAATTTGAATGTAATTTTGTCGGCTAGGACACTGGGGTGAATTAGATTTATGTGGCCCATTACAGTTGGCACATTTAATTGTTTCATATGTACAATCTTCTGTCTTATGTTGCCCTGCACACTTGGAGCAGAAGGTTTTGACTTTACATCGAGATGATCCATGGCCAAACATTTGGCAATTATAACATTGAGTGATTTTATTTTTACGGGATCTTACATAATCCCAGCTTACTCTAATATATTCAATATTTGAAAAACTTTTTCTAAGTTCCTTAACAGTAGTCGATTGACGTTTAAAGTGAACAACGTAAATAATTTGTTCTTTATTAAACTGACCTGATCTTTGGACTAGTTTAACATCCTGACACTGAAGGCCTAGTTCCGTCAGTTTGGCTTTTAGGGCTTTAGGGGCAATTTTATCTAAACCAAATAATAGGGCCTTATAAGGGCGCTGATTTTTACTAGTGTAAGTAAAATATTCATATTTTTCATCTAAAATTGGGATGATTTTATCATAATCTTCTTGAGTGTTAAAGAATAATTTTAATCCTATTGATATTTTTTTCAATGCATAACCAGTAATGTTATTGGTTTCACATAACTCTTTTATTTCTTCTAATTTGCATTTTAAAAGAGTAATAGGAGGAATGACACTCTTAACGTTTTTTTGAAGAACAGTCTCTTCGTCATTTTCAATTTCCAATGTTTGCAAAGGTTGAAAGTAATTTGTTTTATTAACGGCACTACCGTTATTATTTTTTGCCTTCTTCATCACGTTATTTTGTGAGTTGATAGAAGTCTCATTTTTACCAATTGTTCTCTTAATCTTGGAAGATTTTTTTAATGCTTTTTGTTGTTATTTTTTAATATATTTATATTTATACGTTTGTTTATAACACAACTGACTGATTTTAATAGTTTACTTAATATGCGACAGAACGATGTGCATAGATCAAGATCACAACATGAACTGAAAATTTGAGATATTTTGCGAAAGAAGAACATTTTTAAGTTTTTTATCCTTTTTCAAAAGCGTATAATTAAAAGCTTCACATATCTCAGAGAAGACAAAATATGCTTTGAAATGAAATATTGCTTTTTTAAATCGAATTACTCGTTCAATAATTCGCAATTAAAAAATAAGTACACACAGAAAACAGTTTTGTAGTTGCAACCGAATTTTTTGTCAACCGAATTTTTGTGGTTCCACGTACTAATACTATTATTAAATTTTAATACTATTGTAACAACCGACATTTATTTACAAATTTCGAATTTTTATAGTAACAATTGAATATTTTATATTTATGGAATATAATATTCTATAAATAGATTCACAGGCGTTCAACAAAATTTATTTTATTAATAAAAAAATTATATACCTCGAACTGGGCTCGAACCGGTTATCTTCCGTTTGTTAGGCGAGTACTTTATCTCTAGCCTAATCTCAATTTGAATTTATATTTTCAAATTTCTACATTTCAAGCTTGAATATTTTCTAGTTTCAAATATAAATATTAGTCTGAAAATAATAGATTTGTATGTACAATAGAAATTCGGTTGCTAATCTCAATATTTTAATAGATTTAACAAAACTATAAAAAAAATATATATTATTTTAAAATTATTTTATTAATAAAAAATTCTTCTCCTCGAACAGGGTTCGAACCGGCGACCTTCTGCTTGTCAGACAATTACTTTACCTCTAGTCTAAACTTAATTTGAATTTATATTTTCAAATTTCTACCTTGAATATTTTTTTTTAAGTTTAAATATTAATGTCTAAACATAGATTTGTATGTACAACAGAAATTGGGTTGCTAATCTTAATATTTTATTAGAGTTACCAAAACTTAATATTATTTGAAAATTGGTAACAAAAACTTATGTTTTAGATAGAGTGGCTGTTATTTTGCAGGCGAAGCTAAAATTTGATTTTAACTGCAAATCTTTTATTCAAGCGATAAAATCTCCGAAAAGGGGTTGGTTGTTGGTATTAAAGTTAATGTAGAAGATAATATTTTTTCAATATTGATAAGGGACCAATAGTTTGAATGATGTGACTGTGTTTTGGTTAATTTTATATATTATTCTGATGATGAGTTTTAAGTACTTACAATTAAAATTATTGAATAATGATTAAATTTTGTTGGTTACAATTTAATTCCAACCAATTTATTCTCTGTGTGTACGTATTTTTACAAATTCAAAAAAAAAAAAAAAAAAACTTTAAGCCGCGATAAAACGCTAGCGAAAACGAATTAAAAAAAAAATGTTTTACTGTTTTTGTCATACTAATTAGAAGTCTACATATAGCAAGTTTGATGCAAATCGGAAGGGGTCGAGTTGATGGCTATCGGCGTTTCTTTTGGAACGACCCTTAACTAAAAAAGTTTATATTTTTTATACAACGTGGAAAATATTTTTTATGGTGTTTTTTTTTTTTTATAAAAGCATAAAAAGTTGTTAAAAGTTTTTGTATGGTTTTGTTGTTGTCTTTAATGCTATTGCATTTATGGCCACTATAGTTACCACACTATTAGAGTGAAATCCTCTGATGATGATGCCGTAGTAGCTGTTGGTTACTTTGGTTATTGTTGTAGTAGTTTAGTTCAGTGCAGTGCAGTGCAGTGGTGCTGTAGTGTTTGTATTGCTGCAGCAATTCCCAGTTGTTTGTTAGGGGTCTTAAGTATCTTTCTCTAGTGTCTGTGGTCTATTTGTATTCTCTGTATAAAGTTTACTTTAATAGTGAACAGTGGTTATAAATGGCAAATGAGTTTTAGTTTTAAGACAAATTATAATTTTAAGAAACTATATGGATTTTTTGAAAATATATGGATATTTTTTTTTTTTTAAGTTGCATTAAACACAATATACCAGTGTTGCCACCTGTAAAACATAAAATTGCACAGCCGTGGGGCAAAAATTATTCAAAACCATCTGAAATTACACAAAAAAATTGTAAAAAAAAACTTTTTAATATAATTTCAAAATTATCGTTATTTTTGATATAAAAAAAATGTATACATACACATTTGAAACCCTTTAGACCAACTCTCTTCTCTACCTTAACAACATTTTTGTCTGATCAATCGCAAGCTTACGATAACTTTTTCTCTATTATGTTCACTACAGCGATGAAGTTCCGAGGATTAATTCCCTAATCTTTTTGCCGCTTTTTTAAATGGACATATCAAAAAAAAATTTTTGAGAAATATTTTCTCAAAAAATTTAAAAAATGTGGGTTTTTAAAGACAAATGAAACGTAAAACAACGTTTCTGATTTCTTCTAAAGTGGGTTTAGTGTTAGCAAAATTTTATTAATTTACCAGGGACAAAAAATTCAATTTATCTAAATATTGACTAATGTTTTTTTTTATTAACAAAATGAACTTTCCACATTTTTTAACGTCTTTAATGTGCAAATAAACAATTATTAGCAAGAAATTTGCAAAAATTACAAAATTTCTGTAAAAATTTAAATTACACAGAAACTCAAATTTTTGAAAATTTTCTCCAATTTGTCTGTATTTTTACATTCTTTGTTTTGGTATTGGTATTGGTAAGGGTATTTTTTTCGGAATCGGTATTGCCAAAACATCAATATTATAGAATAATTAAAAAAAAAAAATCGTTTTTATTCGAAAAAAGCTCAAATTTATTAAATTTTTATATAAAATAAGTATTTTTTTAATATGGACATAAAAATTATAAGGCACAATTAATGACAGTCCCTTTAAATATTAACGAAAAGTTAAATTTTAATTTTATATGGGCGATAAAAAATTGTTACTGCGTTACGTTGTTATTTGCGACGTTACTGAGGACAATAACATTGTTAAATCCAGGAATATGTTTTTTATTTTTGAAACTCTAAAAGCGGAATATGAATGCTTATGGCCCAAAAGGGTGTGAAAAATACAATTTATTATTTCTTTCCGATTGAAAAAATTATATATGGTCTTATGTTTTTTCATCTTAAAATATATTATAATATATGATTCTATACATGGTGTCATGCATATCCATATATACTTATATATTTCTTATGTGGTGATATATATAACAATATATTGTTAAATATTAACCTTTATAAAATAAGATATTAATCTTATATGATAGAAATGACAGATCTATTGTCATATATATATTCATTCTCATTTATAACACAATATGTTATCATATATGCTGATGCTGATCCGTTTATAATAATGTGTAATGATTTTAATAATCTTTATAATTTGTTAGATTTTTCTTCAAATGTTAATATTATTAAACGCAACATCATTTTGTTTTTAAATTCTTCTATTTAAAAAAAGGATTTATTCCGTAGACTTAAATAAATAAATAAAAAAAAAAAAATAGAAATTATATAATTTAAGATATAATTATATATGCTGGCTGATAAAAAATATTTTTGTGTGTTATATAAGATAAGCTTATATATGATGCCATATGAATAGTGTAATTCAACATATTATTATACATATATGATATTAAGATTCACAATTTAGGTCGAGATATGATTAATATGGTCCAACATCATTAATATTATCCATGCGTATAAGGCAATAATAATGAACCATAAACCGAATTACAATTTTAATTGACCATGGAACATGTCGTATGCAGAATTAGCGCACTCCATTATAAATTTGTAATAATGGACTTCTATTATTTTTCTTTAATTTTTTTTTCATATTTTTATCAAAAATAATATATGTCTGGGATATTACAAGTAAATCTAACTTAATCTTAAAATATCTCATTCTATCAACCACAAATTACTTATCTTATTGGATCTATCAGGATGTTGGATTAGATATTTTTGGATACCCCAATTTCGAGATAAATTTTGATCTAAACTTAATCCGGTAATATTAAAAACTAAAACAAAATCAGTTTTCCCTTCCTATTTCACATGAAATTTTAGCATTAAGTACGTAAATTACATGATAATCAAAGTACATATCAAATGAAAGGTCTTTTGTAGACCTATTTAACAAATTTTTTTTAACCCTATACATTACCTACAGGTAAAGAGGTTTGAATTTGAAAAATTACGTTTTAACTAAACGTTTAAGCCCCGACAAATTGTTTTAAGTAGCCTCGAACTCAGATATTACTGGATACCAGAATTTTGAGACAAACTTGAATAAGAATAAATATCGATCTATATCAAATATCTATATCGATCTATATTTGATTTTGTATTTGAAATGTAACTTTTTTATGATCGGGTTGTTTTATGTTTTTACTAAACCGGTTAAATCTCTTCTCAAGAGTTCGAGGCTACTTTAGACAATTTTTTGGCGCTTGAACTTTTAGTTTAAACGTAATTTTAAAGACCTTAAACATAAAAATTGAGAGATTACCAATTTAGGGTTAAATAAAATTTAGGTCTCCAAAAGACCTTTTATTTGATTTGCACTTTGATTATCATGCAATTTACGTACCTAATGCTCAAATTTCATGTGAAATAGGAAACGGAAACTGATTTTGTTTTAGTTTTTAATATTTCTTCTAAAGTGAATGAAAGGTATTTGTATCCAACAAAATAGATTCTAACAAACTGCTAATCCATTTTTACCGCCTAAAACTTTGATTGGTCAGTTATGTTTCTTAGCGAATATTTCTTACTTTGGTAGCCTTTCGTAATTCTTTAAGAAATGTCACATCTCATCCACTGTACATTAAATGTACTATAGTTTTACTTGTTTCCGTCCTTCCTGGCTTTCATTACTATTATAAGTATTATCTGCCTATTTTGGTTTGACTTTTTCTACTTTTCATACATTCATTCATTCAGGTTTTTTTCATTTTACAACTTCTTGTGTTATATATTTTTATTATATTTTTTAAAAATTTCATTCATTCTTTGCTGATGTTTTTGTTGAAAAGTGAGTGTTTAAAATTTTATACAAGTGTTGGTTTGTTAGTTTGTGTATGTAGTTGAAAGTTGGCTGACAGACTGAATGACTGAAGAACTGGCTGGCTGGCTAGTTTATTTGGCCGGCTAACTTGATTTTTCATAAGGGTGATCCTAAAATTTAAGTTATTAGCCCACGCTACCCCCTGGAAATATTTATTCGGGTGTAAAACTATGTCCCAAAAAAAATTAGGATTAACGGATATCTGAAAGACGAATATGAATTAAAACATTAAAAAATCGCAATTCGGAGTGAATTGTCTTTGTAATAAAGCATTAAAAAATTAAATTGATAAAAAAACAGTCGAGTTATTACAATATGCCCCGGCAACTGAAATGTTGCAGACCATTTCATTAGTTACGTCAAGCCCAAAATACGAAATTTTTTAAAATTATCTACTACAAACTCATTTTTGTATTCTATTATTTCCAGGAAACTAATATGATAAGTTTTTTTCATCTTGTGTTTTAAACTATTGCTAAAAAGGTCATCAATTTTAAACACTGTTTTCAGTGGATTTCGAGAAAACAGCGATTTTTGACACTCGTTAAGCCTTTAGTCCTTTCTTTGTTTTTAAATTTCCATATATTTTTGGTCTGAATACACAACATCACATACTTCTATACTCTAAATAATGGGAAAGTGGAGATACATTCAATTGTTCCTATTTAAGGTCGAAGGTCAAATGTAAACTGATTTTGAATTTTTTTTTAACATAATTCAAAAACACATATTTTTTATACGATGTTGTTTGAAAAAAAAAATACTTTGGTGAAAAGTGCCAACCTTATAAAACATATGTTTTAAGTTTCAAGGCGCCACGTTGTTTAGTATTTTTTTTGGAGCCATCAAAAATAAACGATCTTAGTGAATTTGTAAACATGAAATAAAGTGATCACCGTTATGTAATTCAATACTTTCATTTAAAAGGGGTCAGTCCAACCAATATTAAAGCTAGACTCTACTCTGGGGGAGTAGAGTCTAGGTAGACCAATTAAAGTGTCCATGCCCGAAACGGTTAAGAAAATCCACAAAATGGTATTAGATGATCTTTGGCTGAAGGTGCGTGAGCTTGCTGAAATGTTAGGCATTTCAAAAAGTGCTTTTCAAAAAGTACTTTTCAAAAAGTGCATCTTGACCTAAAATTTAGATATGAGAAAGCTGTGCACAAGATAGGTGCAGCGTTTGCGTGTTTCATCAAGACAATGCACTAGCTCACACATCCACAATTGCAATGGCCAAAATCATCGAATTAAAGTTCGAATTGCTTCATAACACACCTTATTAGCCAGACATAGCTCCCTCGGATTATTTTCTATTTCCTTACTTCAAAACATGTCTCGGTGGTAAAAGATTCGACAACAATGAAGATGTGGAGTCTGCGGTTGATGGCTATTTTAAAGAGCTGGACAGTTCTCATTATAAACAGGGTATCGAAGCTACTGAATATCGCTGGGAAAACTGTATCGAGCCAAAAGGAGATTATTTTGAGAAATAAAGATAAGTTTTACCAAATTTGTTGTGTTGTCTTTGTTAGGTCTGCTAATTCTAGTTAAATAGATCTGAATGAACTAGGTCACTCTTCTAGTTCAATCGATAATTTTTTAGCGAATTATTTATAATAGACACCTCTTGTTAACATTAAAAGAAATTGAGCTGACAACATTGAAAAAAAAAAAAAAAAATTAAACTCAAAAGCAACATAAAGAAGAGAAATATTATTCAAATCCAAAAAAAAAAAGAACGAAAAGAGCGAAAGGCCTAAAAGAGCTGAAGATTGCGAACTAGCTTACTAGTTCAAAGAAAAGGCTAGTTCAATTGAACTAGGTCGTTCACGAACTACACAACTATTTAATTGTGAGACCTCGCTAGTAAATTAATTTACTTGATATCATTTCGTTAGGTCTAAAAATAATATTCTTGATTTAATTCCAGAACATTAACACTTAGATGCTGTTAGATCTATTTGACCCTAGAGCTAAACAGATTTTTTTTTTAAATCATAGGGCACATAACCTATGCCATTTAAGTAAATGGACGAAATTCAAATATAAATTACTGCTAAGTAATCATGTTTTTTTTTCAAAATGTATGTCAATAAAAAACACTAAAGAAGTGTAAAAAATTTGACATGAATGTGATTGGAGTTTTTTAATTACAAGCATTTTAAAAATGTCTATTTACTAAATTGTCATAGGTTATATTCCAACAGCACTTAAGTGTTAATGTTGCGGAATTAAATGAAGAATATTATTTTCAGACCTAGCAAAGCAACTTAGAGTAGTTATATCAATATCCGCTCAGAAATATCTGTTATATTAATATGTTAACTACAAATTTTATTTCCAAAAATTTTACCTTTGGCCTTAAATATTGGCAATGCAATGTATATGCATTTTTCCCTAATTAAGAGGATTGAAGTAAAATAATAAAATTGCCTAAAAGCTAAATAATTGACACAGGTTTTACAGGTTTTACCCCTAATATGTGCCTTATAAAAGTCTGGAGTATAATCGTTGAGTTTCTGAAATTTCTTTGAAAAACTGTTCAAAATTGAAATTGAAATATTGAAAATAGTTTTCGTACACTCAGGGAACTTCTGCAGTAAATATTTGTAGTTGTTTGAGTAGTAATGCAATATCTTTATTTTTAAGTAAAGAAATTTAATTTTGAACTACATTTGTAGTTCATTTAAAGAAAACAAACACCTTCAACTTACTGTATTAAGATTTTACATACATTTTATACAGTAGTTTTTTTTTAACAAAACATATAAATGTTTCTTTATGGTTTTACTACATATGTGGTTTATTTATACTGCATTTGTGGTTAATTTTTTGAACAGTAAAAAATAAATGACAATATTAGTTGAATTTAATGAAATGTAAGTCGTCCTTTTTGGAAGTGAAATTTTATTTGTTTTTAAGTACATTTGCAGTGGTATTTAGCTACATAATGTGTTAAGTGTATCTGTGTTTTCTAGAAATTATGGAATACAAAATGTTTTTGTAATAGATAATTTTAATAAATTTCGAGTTGTGGACTTGAATTTCTTGATTAAGTGGTTTGCAACACATGAGTTGCCAAGGGAAACTCGTCTGTTTTTAATCGATTTAAGTTTTTATTACAAATGCAATTCACTCTGAATTATGATTCTTCAATATTTTTAATTCAAAACCATTTTTAATTCAAAACCATTTTTAATTCAAAAACATTTTTGAGAAAATGCACAAAAAATAATATTTTCTACTTGTAATTCGTTTTGCAAACTTCAGGGCCGATGCGTAATGTCCTCCCAATATGCGATAATTCTAATTTCTTGGAAGACGTAGTTTTTTTTTATTTTTTTGCAACTCCCTACTGTTCATAGTATGTTGGTGTCTAAGGCAGTTTTTAGTGTTTTTTTTTAATTTTCTTACTTAAAAGTTGAAATAGCGTTACACTATAGTGTCATCATTGTTGTCCAATGCACTCATCGTTTTAAGCAATCTTTTTAAGTTTTGTAGATTTTGTACATCTTCTTCTTATTATGCTTGTATGCTTGTGTTAGTGGCAGTTTCCTTTCCTTACACCCAGCAAAAACACAACTTACCAAATAATGAGTCTAGTAATCTAAACTCGATGGTTTGGACGTATTACCTTTTATTCTAACTTTTTTTTTCTATGAAATGTCCAAAAAGTAATTAGTTATGCATTACTGGCAGCCTTATGTATATATGAATTATAATGGGTTACCTATATGCATACAAGGGTATGAATAATAAGCCATTAAAAGAAGGACAAAATAATGGGTCTAAAAAGAGATTTTTAAAAAAAAATTAAAAATTAAAAAAAAATATATTATTAATCGGGAATCGATCCCGGGTCGTCAGATTATAGCCGACTGCTCTATACCATAAACCACCGAGACATATAATATTTGATAGTTTAAAACATAAATTAATTTTTCTTCTATGCAAATATGTTCAAGATATATCAAAATTGACACCTTACCCCATAGCTTACAAAAATACGAATTGTAATAGGTCTTAAAAATAGATTTCCATAAAAATGTTGTATCCCCAGTTAAAAATCAACATATATGCATCCATTTATGAAAATGTCATTCATGCTAAGTCAAGTCTTGAGTTTATAGAAGAGGGAGGAAAATAGAATGGAGGGGGGTACAGACTTGTACTCCAATTCCGTTTTATTTTGTCATCCGCAATTTTCAACACGAACTAAAGAAAACGAAAATTGCTGAAACAAACTTTTCCTGTGTGAACACAAAAGCAAATTCAAAGGAGAATTAAAGAAAACTTGCGCAAGTAAAATTGCCGTGTGTGAACCGGGACTAATGTATGATGGCATTCGAGGTCATACATGTCCATATACGCTCATAATAGTTCATACATGTAAATATTTAATAAATTTTCGTTAATGTACACATCTGACCATGTATGGAAATGTATGGGTATGTACGATTATATATGTAAATATTATCTTAATTTTCGTTAATGCACACACATGGACATGTATGATCCATCATATGAACATATATGAATCATTTATGAACACAAACGAATCATGTATCGATGGTTATGAGCATGTATAAAGCATGCGTGCTCATGTATGGATCCATCCATATATGTCGATTTTTAGCAGGGTCGTGATATTTTGCTTGGAACTAATAAGATAAATGTCCTATTATTGTTCATCAATTATTTTTTGTATAAGAGTAATGCACTAAAACTTTCTTATTGGTAGTCCATTATTTTAGTACTTAAAGTAATGTTGAAGGTAATAATTACTCATTACAAAGTAATGTATGAAATAATAAGTAGTCATTACCATGTTTTTGCTGGGCAGTTCGATAAGTGGTGGGCACTTATAAATTTAAGTTTAGGGTTTATTTGGTTTTTTTTTAGTTTAGTTCAAAATATTATAACCGGCCTGGTCTTCTATCAGTTAGTTAGTTTGTCTGTCTTTCATTTCCTACAGTTTTTTTGTGTTTTGCGTAAATTCCCCATTCATCTCTTTTAGTTCTCTTAATTTGTTGCTTTCGAACAAAAAAAAAATAAAATATAAAAAATACTTTTTCTTTACAATTCCGTTGGGGTGCATTTTATGTTCATAACAAAAATTTCCACTTCTACTCGTACATACACTCATAGAAATAAACCTGCAAACAAATATCATAAAAAGCTACTTAAAATTTGTTAGAAATGACGTTGCTGAAAATCTGCTAAAATTAACACATTTTTTTGGTGTAAAGTAGTAAGATAAGAACACCAAAATTAAAATTTTTAAATTTACAATACACAGAGAGAATTGCTTGGACCAGTTTCAATTACATTTTTTTACTGAACTGATAGTTTTCTTTACAAAGAAAATTAAAAAAAAACTATGAAAAAGCTTCATAGTTTTAATGACACTATTTTTAATGAAACTTTTTCATTAGTCGTATGAAATTTTTAATAAATACTATGAAATTTTTCACTACATTTTATGAAAAACTGCATTAATTTAATAAAAAGTTTCAATGCACGAGTTCCAGTGACAATTCATAGATCTAATGCAAAATTTTATTAATATCACCGAAAAGCGAATTTCCATATCACTGCTTGGTGAAAAGTTGTATCTATGTAAAATATACATAAAATAAAAGATTTCAATGAACTTAGTACTAAAATTGAAAAGGCATCAACAATTTTTAAAGTTCCCCCCATATATAGAAAAAGTACCATAACTTTGTCAATTTTTAACTGAGTTTAACAAATGAAGTCTCATTTTACTCAGGAAAACACTAACTCTAAAAGATGCTTCGAAAAAACCCTCTTAGAAGTCGAAAAAGTGAAGAAAAAAAATGTTGTAATTTTTTATAAAAAAATATCTAAATTTTATATTAATAATATAAAGAATCTAAATATGAGCTATTCTCAAAAATATTTAAAATTAGGTATAAAATGTTTTTTTTTTTTAAAAAGTGATTCACGCAAAACGGATTTAAAGTCCCTAAATAGGGGTTTATTAACGTGTAAAATCGTATTAATGTGCAATTAATGTGCAATTAAGGCACATTAATACGAAAAATCCGTTTTGCGTGAATCACTTTTTGCAAGGGGCGCAAAAGATATGGAGGTTTAATTTGAAAAATTTATAAAAATTAGCAATATAACATTTTTTGATTGAATATTTTTTTGGCGTTTTCATGGAAATTCCGTTATTTATCCTTATATTATTATTCCTTTATTTTGTGCTATCTAAAAAATCTTTGTCAAATTCTGTGGTATTTGAAAACATTTATTTTTTAACTTAAAATCGCAGTTTACTCGATATTTGAAAATGATTATTTCTTTTAGATATTATATTTCAATTTATCATAATCAGTTGAAAAGAAAATGTATATGAATGTAAAATCATAATACAGTAATTTTATGTGGTTTGTTTTTTTAAATGAACTACATATCGCTCATTTACTTCAAGAACGTCACAACTCAAAAAACATGATTTTTGAGTTAATGACGCAGAATTATTCGTTATATCACGTATCATATTGTGTAAACAAGTTGTATTGATATCTTGTATACTCACCTCTTGAGAGAAATTATGTCTTTATTTGTTTCTTCAAGGTGAGAGTAAATTGAAAACTTTAAACTAGTTTTCTACAAAATCAAATTTTTTGAGTTATGACGTTATTGCAGTAAATGAGCGATATGTAGTCAAAAATTTAATTTTTTTTACAAATGACTGTTTTTTCACTTAAAAATAAAGATTACTGTATTACAACTCAAACAACTACAAATATTTACCACTAAAGTTCCCTGAATGTACCTCCAGCTTGACTTACAGCCTACATTAGATCACTTGAAAAGTAATTGGATTTTTTTTGTAGCATCGTGTAATTAGCAGTTTTTCCTGCAACGTAATTTGGAACTTTAGTTAGTCTCTTTACAGGAAGAAGAAGAAGAAAACATTTTTATTGAAAAATTTTACGGACACAAGGGATACACCAGACTGCCGCAGTTTCGTCCCCCTCCTGGGACTCGTCAGTGGTTAATTTATGTGTCAATTGAACAAAGTATTTTATATTGTTAATTTTGCTCTATATGAAAAACTTTTTATTTTTTGGTGTCGTACTGTGATTTGAACTCACAGTCTTAGCATCAAAGCTATGCATCGTAATCTCACCTCTTAACCAGTTGAGCCACGGTCGACACAGCGTTGACTGCGACTAAATTGGAGTTTGGTCACACTACGTACACACAAGTATTGTTTTGATCAGAAGAGACAGAATTAGCTAATACCAATGCACAATTCATTTCTCAACTAGAATGCTTTTTCTTCTTAATCCTATCTCTTTTTCACAAGTAACAAATTTTTAGTAGTTTTAGCAAAACATTTAGCTAATTTTTTTCTAGTAGTGTAGTATTTGTGTACTTGTACTTGTACAGTTTGCATTCGTCCTCGTCCTCTCTCTCTAGTAGTTGTTGCAGTTGTACTAGTTATAAATACAATTGCATTGAAACATAATCCTTTGGAATTAAACTTGTTCAAATTTAATGAAGTTTAAAGCTTCTTTGGTCTGGGTCTTAATTTGTGCATAAAATATCAAGTGTTATGTTGCAAAGCCTTTTCTTTCCTTATACTTTTTTGTGCCCCCTACCCCCTTCTCTCGATGGAATTTAATTTATAGTGTGTTATTGTTGTTGTTCCCTTAAAGGAAATTGTTAAGTTAATTATCAAATTCAAATTGAGAGATTTATTAAGGGAAACAGAGCAGAAGCAGGGGTGTTTTATTAGCCCTGAACAAACAATCAAAATTATTTAATTTGTTCATACCATACCATAACATAATCAAATTAAGTAAATGTTGAAGTTTGATAGAAGAATATAAAAGAAGTTTATAAATTAGTTTTCTAAGAAATTAAAACAAATCTGGCATTTTAAAGTTTGTTTCATGTCCAGCATTAGACATTTTCGTAGATTTTTTTTTCTTCCTTACTTTTTTATTTTTAGTCCTTTTTTCTTTTTTTTATTTTCTTTTGGACTTAATATGATAATAAATTTTAAACACTGAATATCTTTGTAGGCTTCATTATAAGCACCTTCATGTCCTTTTGCAAATGTTTTACTTTTGAGATTTAATCTCATCATGATTAAAAAGAAATTTGGAGCCAGCAACAGAAAGAGTTTGAAAAAGAAATAATTTAAAAATCTTTGTAAAACAAATGGAATGAAAAATAATGTTGATTATATCCAGCATAAATTTCATTTAAGTTCAACTCATTAAGGACGCGTTATATACCCGTTGGACATTTTTCAACCCAACTTTTGCGAATGTAGTAAACTATACCTCCCCATTCCGAAACTTCTGGTGGCTAACAGAGTAATTGTAAAAAAATTACTGGCAAAACACATGTTTCAGACGCTTTACCAGTATTTACTAAAAGCGTTTTGTCAGTATTTGTTTTACAATAAATTCAGTAGTCTACAAAAAAAGCACTGGCAAAGAATTAGCTTACACCATTATGCCAACGTTGGCCAAAAGTGGTTTGCCAGTGTTATCCAGTCAGATAACAAATTTTTTTCCCAAGTTTGGCAATTTGTTTCCAACAAACCTTTTGTCAGTGCTAGCATTGAAATAAACCTATAAAAATAGCACAAAAAGCTACTTAACACTAGTTAAAAATGACGTTGTAGAAAAAACTGCTAAAACTAGCAATGTGGGCGTTCTGGTGTAATGGTTAGCGCGTTGGACTGTTACACAGATGATCCCGGGTTCGATTCCCGGTGACGACAACATCAATTTAGAAAATATGTATCAGTTTTCTATCACTTATATGTATAGCTGCGCCCACCTTCGGTGTTCCCATAGCACTTAAACCCACCGAAGTAAAAACAATGAAACAAAAAGCTTCAATAAATCCGCCAACTCTACATCAGGGGGCGAGCAACAACTGTTCTAAGACTTATCATATCGCGCAGTTACAGTGTTGCCATGTTTCACCACCTTTCAATCTCTCTACAATCCCCTTTCCAAAGAAAGCAACACATTAATTTATAGGAATAATTTCCTGAGAGTTGCTTCTGTTAAAAAAAAAAATCTTTTACTAAATATTTGTAAACTAAAAAATTTTATATATTTAGCTTAAATTTAGTATAATGAAAATAATAGTATATTTTGCTAAAATGAACAGACATTTTTGATAAAAAATTGTAGACTGGTAATTTCAGAAGAACATTAAAAAAAATTCACATTTTTTATGTTTTTTTTATGTACTAATTTTTATTTAGCCGATTAATTTGTTACTCTAAATCAGTGAAGGGCATCCTCTCAATTTTCAACCCCCGCAGTGTTAGGCTAGAAAATGCTGCTTGCACGACGCACAGTGGCGCCATTTGAGTTTTTTCGTTGCAAAAATCATAACTTTCGAACCAAATGATATAATCAACAAATTTAAAAAGCATATGATAGATAATCGATCAAAATGAGTGTTTGAAAAGTGTTCTACGCCTCTTAGGTGCCTACTTATAGGTTAGCAAAGTTGATATTTGTAAAAAAAATCATTTTCATGGGTAGTAAAATAAAATATTTTTTATTTTTTTTAAATTTTATTATTTTTTTTTTGTACCTTTTAAAGGCTTTTATGATTTAAAACTATTCCAGAAAAAATTAAATTTTTTTTTTTATTTATTTTTCAATTTTTTGTAAAATATTGCTCACAGTCCGTAAAGGAAGGTATATCTAAAAGACTTATCATTTCTGAACTATAATTATTTTCTCTTTTCGTGACTTTATATGCCGCAGTGATGAAATAAGTGGATCGGAAGATGCTGCTAACATGTTGAAGAGATCCTCATTTTGTCTTACCCTTGATGATTTGAAAGTGTTCAGCAGTCTATATTTTTTATAAAATTTGTTAAGGGACTCCTGTGCTTCTTCAGAAAGCTCTCCAATTGGCAATGGCTGATATTCAATTATATCTTTTCCATGTGACAATATTTTATGAACTGTCGGGGTCAACTTTTTCTGTGGATATAAGTTTGCTAAAAGAGATGCAGTTTTCGAGGCATATTCTCCATACTTTTCAGAATCAACTTTTTCCTTGCAGTTTAAAATATTCAAGATCGTTCCCAATCTCTTAATGATTTCATTGTCTATTCCAGTGACTCGAGTTACAGCCTCATCATTTTCAAAAAATCTTCTCGAAGTGTTTCCATCGTTTGAGTTTCCGTATCCGTGCTTGGGGTAGTCTACTTTTAGTCCAACTTCTTTGAAAAACTCATCCTGTATTCGATTCTTTCTGATCTTTTCCTTATCTTTGTTTGATGTATTTTCATCAAAATGTTCCCCCTCTTGTGGAAGCGTATACGCTAATTTTAACCAAAACTCCATACACCTTATTCTTGCGTGCAATGGTGAGATTCCATATTCATAATTCTCTTCGTTTGTAGAATCATTTAAATTGCCGAAGTTCTTTTGCGTCTTTTTGCAAATTGGGCATGACAATGTTGATTAAAATTAAATCAATTAAAAGTAGGACAATATAAAATATTTTAATCAAATAAAACGGGTATAATTTAAAGAGGAGAAATTATTAGGAAAATTCATAAAATATATAACTACGGGATTATGATATTTTTTTCAAATATATAGTCTAGTCTACCTAATCTAGACTAATCACGGGATAATGATTTTTTTTAAATATATAGTCTAATCTACCTTTAATTAAAAACAAAAATCTACCTAATGTACAAACATTTTCATAATCTACCTTGAATGAAAAACAAAAATCTACCTAACCTTGACTAATAACGGGATTATGGTCGTTTTAAAATGTATAGTATAATCTACCTAAAATCATAAACAAAAATCATATAAATTAACAATAATAATAAGAATGGGTTTTCGCGTTTATATGTCATTAATTGCCCAAAAATGCATGCGACACCTTTTTTGAACCATGTCTTTTTTCAAAATTTTACCTCTAGCGAAATCTATCAATAACATTAAAAAGAATGACGATCCGTTATCTAGTTTTCGAGATTCTGCATCTGAAAGCGGACAAAATTACATAAAAATGTTCTGTTTTTTTGAACACTGAAAATCGGTCAACTTTGAAGGGCTATATCTTCTGATTGTAATAAGAGTGGCATATTTGAAATAGGTTTATTCAATATTTTTTAGGGGCACATGAAATTTTTGATTTTTACCACCTCACTTGTTCTACAGGCGCTACTGTGCGACGTCGGCACATGTATACTATATCATCTTTGTGTGGCTAATGATTATGAACGTTCACAAACGCTTAAACGCTTCCTTAGAAAATTTGTAATAATTTTAATACCAAACATGGGGATTAGTAACAACATCTGGGTATTTAATTACAGGGCAGTTACTTAATAACATCCAATTACATGTAATTGGACTTAAAAAAGAAATTGGCCTGTAATTAAATACACAAATATTGGTATTATATCCCATGTCTGGTATTGATAAAATTGGAAATTTTCAAGGGAATCGTTTAAGCCAACAAGTGTGAGCGTAGGTCTGAAATTATTAATTGTATGACAAATTTCACAAGTGAATGATTGTTAAATGTAATTGACGCCGCAATATAAAAAAATTAACTTCGTTTTTTGCTGCTACACATACAAGCGTAAATGTAATAGTATGTGTTATGACCTTCACTGTATTTTGAGTATTTGTAGATTCAACAGATTTATATTTGTTATTCTTATTTAATTAATATTTAGCAACAAAATGTGGCAATTTTAGCGGTTTTTTCCGCAACATCATCATTTTTAACTTATTTTTAGTAGTTTGAGCAAAAATTTTTTGTTAATTTTTTTCTATCAGTGAACCAACGTTTACCCAGCAAAATTCACTTACATTTAAAGCTATCAATTATAATATGTCTCTTTAGCTCAGTGGTTAAAGCGGTCAGCTGACAGTCTGGCGGCCAGGGTTCCAATCCCGGCGGGCCCAAAAAAAATTCTACATGACCTTTTTTTTAATTATTTTTTGAATATCTATTTTTAAACCCCCTATTTCATGGTTTTGCAAACGTTTTGTTGCCCCAGTGCTTTCTCATTATAGGATTGCGAAAGTACTCGTAACCAGCTCTATAACAGCTGTTAAAGTTCCTTGCTAGCGGTGGTCCTTTTCTTTTTTCTGGCTTGGTCATTAAGAAATTTTTGTAAATATGTTTTACCTTAGTAATGCCCCCTCAAGTGGCAATGTTAGCAACAATCGTTGACACTTTGACAGATGATAAGACCTGGACGGTTAAAGTTAAAATAATTAAGTTTAATTTTATGGACAAAACTTTATTCAAAAATAGAAGAAATTTTTTGAAATTTATTTTTAAAATTGTTTGAAAAAATGTCGTAGTTTTCGACAATATTTTAAAAATTTCTTATTTAAACTCTGACATTATAATTCTTACAAGTGAAGTAGTCTTTCAATAAAAACAAGCGAAAATTTGAAACACGTATTTTGAAAGTGATTGTAAGTAAATATTTTGAAAGTGATTGTAAATTGTTTGTAAATAGTTTTTAGATTGCTCAAATTTTAACGGAATTTTGGTATTGTAAGTTATTCTGAATAACACGTCTATTTTTCTTCCAAAAGCAATGTCTTATAAACGTTGATCTCCAGCTTTCAAATATGCTCTTCGAATTTTGACGTACCTTGCGAAATTCTCAAAATCGGTATTTTTTTAAATGCATTTTCTCAATTAAGTTTGATAGTTTACAGATACTGTTCTATGAATATGTAGTACTAGTCTTGCAATTAAAACAAGCGAATATTTGAAAAACTTATTTTGAAAATGGTATGAGTCCATTTTCCATATTCAATGACTTATATGCACTACACAAAGATTTTGTGTCAATACCCAGTCAGAAAAAGACAAACGGACCACCGCTGGCAAGCCACTTTAGCAAGTGGTACAAGTGCTGGCAGCAAGTGCTTTCCCAATTCCAAGATGATAAAACCATTAGACAAAATTTTTGTCTGTTCTAAAAGTGACGGACAAGCACACAAAATTTTCAAGGTTGGTAAAACCATGAAATAGATGTTCTAAAAATTTGTTTTATAAAATAAAATGAAAAAAAGTTTATGTATAATTTTGTTTGTCCAGTCGTGACTCGAACCCTGGATTGGCAGGGTTTGCTCTAACCAGATTGGCAGCGGATAGCTCTAACCGTTGAACTAACGAGACATATAATATTTGATAGCATAAAACAAAAGAGAAAAAAAATTGGCCTTAAAACAGCTTTTGCAGAAAGAAACAAATTAATTTTATATAAAAAAATATTAAAAAGTATAAAAAAATCACAAAACTCTTTGACTGAACCGGGCTCGAACTCGGAACCTTGCGACTACAAACTTTTTTAAACAAAGCATCATCATTTTTATAAAATAAATGCTATACCAGTGGTAAGACTTTTGTTCCGTTGGTAATTTCTGACTGGATAGAACTTAGAAAACACATTTTCGCAACACTGGCCTAGTAGTCTCAGCCAATTCTTTTGTAAAATTTTGTAAAAATTGCACTAAATTAGCCAAAAATCAGTTTTAAAATTTTTGGTTTTTTTCAAAAAAAAAAAAAATTCTAATGACATAAATTTATATCTAATATTTTTTCCAATGTGTCAAAATGTAGGAATTTTACAGTTTTATTTGATTTTTGTTTTTATATACATCGAGATTATTTTAAATTTATAACGAGCTTTCAACCTCCGTATATTTTCAAAAATAAAGAAAAACATATTAGCTAGGTTGATACTAGTATTTGGATCTGGCTAAAGATCTCATCAGAACCTGAAGTTTTGGAAAAGCTAGAGCCTCTAGAATAGGTATTATTTCGTGAATTAAGTCCGTATATCGCAAGCTGAAAGGCAAATTGTCGATTCTTCGACTAGTTACCTTTATCAAAACAAGTCATAAGAAATCAAAAAAAATCATTATTTTATGTTTTGATATTTTCGGGATTCACCATTTCAGCTGACGATATAATGTTATTTAGTATTTATTATTGTTTTAAACATATATTTTCTCTATTTTTACTTATAATAATGAACAAATTTTGTAACCAAATTGCAGAAAATCACGATTTTTATTTGACACTCATAAAAGACGCACTGGTGATAATTCGCACCTATCGAACTTTCTTATGTCACTTTCTCGGGTATGCTAAGGCGAATTAATGTCTATTTATGCGTGGTGAATTTTTTTGAGTATATACGTATTTAAAGTAAAGTGGAGAAACATTAAAGGTACTTGTAGAAAAAGTAACAGTTGTAAATTTCATTTGTGCGAATTCGCACCTGTGTTCCTTTTGAGTGATTATTTTTTTTTTGTCTTGTCAAATTATTTCGGTAACGGTATTTTACGGATAACGCAATTTAAATTATTTCGGTAACGGTATTTTAGCTTAGAATTTTTTTAATGGTTGTATCTTTAAAGATACAACGGGCATTTAAGGGTTAATGTCATTTGATTGTTCTGGGTTCTGGACAATTAATAATTTTTTTTTTAAGATCAACTTGATCAAAAAAAATTAACTTTTAAACATAAAAAAGTTATAAGTAATAATCTGTGTCGGGAATTATTCGAACTCACTCCTTAGAGTGAATCTTTACGACGGACTTAACTGATAAAGTGAAAAAGACTAAAATTTTTTAATTTCTAGCGAGTACAGTGCGAGTTTTCAAACACAGTTCGTTTGTGACAACTACAGCTTTGGAACAATTGCGTCAACACGTAGGGTAGAAGTAGGAGCATTCGCGACTTTTGTTTGTTTTTGTTTTTTCGGAAAAATTAATTTTTATCTACAATTTTACACATCTTAACTTTAATTTTCACGTTTAAAGTTACATTTACCCTATGGGGTAAATTCGGCAAGTTGATGTTGCATATTTGTCAGTCGTAAATATAACGATTCTGGTGGAAAACTTATATTTTAAATTAAATAAACATTAAGATTGATCCAAAAATTTTATTTTCTTCGAATTTGTTGAAAGAAAATTACGTGCAACACATATTACCATGTAACGAATTAATATTACGTATACGCCTTTAAAAGTGCTACAAATTTTTACTGACTAAACTACCCCACCTGCTGGTCAGACGTACACACAGAGCACAGATTCGTGATGCCTACCGAATTTGTCCGCTCTATGAAATAACCCCTCAGGAAATAACCCCCCCAAAACAAAAATGAAAAAACTCCCCCCAAAAATTGGGATTTACTTCCTTATGAAATAATACCCGAATTTTTAAAATGAAATAAAACCCCAACAAAATGAAATAAATCCCCAAACGGGAATGAAAAAACCCCCCATTTTTTGGGGATTTATTTCATAATGAAATAAATCCCCAATTTGAAACGAAATAAGTCCCCATTTTTAAACTCAAAATTGTACATATAGATATAAGTTCATATATTTTTAATTCTCATAATTTTTGTACTTCCAAAACAGATATTTTTAAATATAAACCTGAATATAGTCTTCAACTGTATTGCGACAATAAGGGCTTACGGTGCACTATGCTTCGTTCCCATATAACGAAGGGACAAAAATAGAAGGAGTAGTCAGATATTTTTGAAATTTGGTACACTAGCATAAAATAGCTTAGTTTAGAAAAATAAGAATTTTTGGAAAAATCGGCCCTAGGACACGCCTACATCCCATGTGTCCTGAAATTGAAAAATATAATTTTAGCTTCAATAATGCCCACAAAATTACAAAGAGTGGTCATGCTGATACACATGCAACTAGCAACGTGTGTGTAAATTTTTATTTAAATCGGACTAAGGACTCAAGGTCCTGCTATATATCCTTTTTCTTAAAAACGCTACCACTCCTAAAAAAATTGTCTGATCGTAATAAATTTTGGTATGTAAATTGATATTTGCAAGATGTATATTTGTGCCAAATTTGGGTAGAATCGGATTGTCAATGTGGAAAATACAAAAACATCATTTATTGAAAAATAGGATAAACCGGTTAAAATGCTCTTGCAAAAATAAAACTATAAGGATATTTGAAAGATAACATAAATGAAAAAATTAAAGAGGAAAACTAGCAATGTAAACGTCATTAAAAAATTATGAAAAAATCATATCGCACTTCCATCAAAATTTTTATTTTTCCACTTTTCGAAAAAAATCGACGAGTAGTATTCATATCCGCTGTAAAAATATCGTGCTATTTTGCCTACTTTTTGATAATGAAATGGTTGGTTTAAAAATTCTTTTTCATGTGCCTTTAATATTAAATTTAAAATTGTTTTGCTTCTACTGAACATTTTGAGTTAATACCCTCCTGTTGATTAAGTGCGATATATATTGATAAAAAAATTAAAATTTTGGATTTTTAAACAAAAATTATAATAGTTTAACTTAATAATTATATTTTATCACTGCTAAAATAAAAAACGTTAAAAAAAATATAAAGACAAACTTATAACAAAGCATCATCCCTACTTGATTCTTCCCAAAACCAATTTTCGCTTAACGAAGAACTCATCTCGTCTTCTGTTATCTCATCTTCGATTTCAACATTTTCTCCAAGAATATATTTCCCAATTTCAGCATCTATTATTTTATTTTTAATCTTAATGTTTCTCTTTGATGATAATACGGGATCTGAAGACAACAACAAATATGTCATTAAATCTTTATTTGTGTTTTCTCGAGACGTTTTTCTAGTGTGAGACAATCGCACTTTCCTCACATTTTTATGGTTGGCTTCCAATGCTTCTTCAGACAAACATCCTTGAATGAAAAAAGCTAATTAGTTTTTTATTTAATTTGTTTGGGTCTCCGAGTTTATCTTAAATGTTAAACGTGTTAGTGGTGTTCTATGAGGAGGGGCTGAAATGACCCCTAAAAATGGCAGATAGAGGGTTAATTAGTTCTATGAAAAGAACCGTCTTCAAATTTTATTAAAATCATCTATTAACCTTGTATTAGATTTAATACATTTTTTTTGACTTACTCAAAACGCCTTTAAAAAAAATTAAAAACTTCAGTGGGCCATAAAAAAAGAACTCGAGCTAAATTTTGAAAATACTTCAGTGGTTTTGGTCTACTAATGATATAATTAATTTTTTTTATTTTTTAACATTCAAAATATAAAATCGTGTTGCGCAATGATATTAAACACTCTTAAATGCCTGATATTTGAGTAAAAATCATAAAATTAGGCATTTAAAAAAACGCATTTTTTTTTAAGTTGTGGTAAAAAATAGGCACTAATTTTTGAATACCCTGTTAGCTAAGAGTATAAACTTACAAAAACAGAAAAAAAAAATATCTAATTTTATATAATTTTTTTTTATACTCCATCAAACTTAAGTAATTTTTGGATTTTCAACAAAAAAAATGTGTTTTTCAGAACAATAAAAAAAGTTATTTTGTAAATAAATACTAAATTATAAATTTTAATTTAACTACAAATATATCAAAGTACTTGAAAACCAAATTTCGAGCGACTTTTTAAAAAAATGAATTTTTCAGAATTATTTTTGTGAAACAACTAAAACTCATTTT
Source organism: Delia radicum (assembly GCA_021234595.1). Taxonomy (NCBI): domain Eukaryota; kingdom Metazoa; phylum Arthropoda; class Insecta; order Diptera; family Anthomyiidae; genus Delia; species Delia radicum. The sequence goes on from CM037855.1 coordinate 128,774,113, forward strand.
TCTGTTAAGTAATTTTTGCAAGAAATTATCTGCTTTTAACGCCCTCTCGTGGTGGCAAAAGCAATCGGAAAAATTTTTTTTGTTAACATTTATTTGAGATACCTTATTATCTTTCAAAAAATCTGTATTTAAAAACAATTTGAGACAAAATTTTTTTTTTGATTTTTGTCTATGGGACAAAGCATAGTGCGGTGGCATCACATAACGTCCAAAAACATAATGTCCATGGACGTTATGTCACTCGTAAAGTGTCATAATGTCCATGAACTTTATGACACTCTGCAATGTGACATTATATCCACAAATGGAATGACATAAAGGCCATGGACATTATGCCACTTTTTGGGTGACATAAGGTCCATAAACATTATACTCCACTGTGGAAACAGATCAGTAATTTTGAAGTTTCTTTTGTGTCGCACGCAGAAAAAACTTTATTTCGCGAAGCCGCCTGCCGCGTTCTACGGAGGAAAAAAAATCCCTAAGAAGAAAACCCAGAAGAACTTATTTTTCAAATCAGATGTCGAATCCGTTGAAATCTTATATTTTTAAGACATCAAGTAATTTGTAGAAACAAGTTTTTCTGTGTGGCGGCCTTCGGCCGCTCTTAGGATTTTTTTCCTCCGTAGAGCGCGGCAGGCGGCTTTGCGAAATAAAGTTTTTTCTGCGTGCGGTTATACGATTTATAAATTTAGTTTTATTTTGTGATATACTACTAAAAAAATTGTATTGTTACACTAAATATTATTAATCTTTTTATTTTAAAAAGTCTGGACGCTATGCCACATTTGAAAGTGACATAATATCCAAAAAAAATATTGTCGTAATGTCCATGGACATTTCCAAACTGTCATAAAGTCCATGGACATTATGACACTTTTCGAGTGACATAACGTCCATGGACATTATGTCATTGGACGTAATGACATGCCAGCAGGGCTTACAGTCATTTCACCTTACAGCCTGGCAGAAATAAAATCTAAAAATATAGGGATTCGAAATTTTTTTTATTACACAACCAAAACATTAATTTCACAAATTAATTTTCTACTCCAACAATCTATATAGAGAAAATTTTTTTCCACATCAATAACGAAATAACTCTCCAAAAATAATTACTGGGGAATTATTTAATTTTGAAATTTTGGGGACTTATTTCATTACGAAATAAATCCTTAAATAAATAAGGAAATAAATCCCCAAAAGTGGAAATAACTCCCCAAAATGTCGTTGTTGTTGTCTTCTATATACATTTTTGGGGATTTATTTAATTTCTGTTTTGGGGAGTTATTTCCTGGGAGGTTATTTCATGGAGCCAATTTGTCGACATCCGAATTTTGATAGTTACATGTACTATTACATTGACATTATTCGATTGCATTTAGTGAATTAGAAAACTAATTTATATGCCCATTAAGTACTTCCAACAGAATTTTTTTAAAAACTCCTACCGCATTAAAACAAATATATTTTTTGTTTGTTTATTATTTATTAATGAATAAACAGTCAAAAATATAAGAACAAAAAATATTTCCGATGCTTGGAATTATAAAATCTTTAACAAAAAAGTTAAAATATTCAGTTAAAATTTTCTATTTAAAACAAAAAATTATATTATATTGAAAGAAACAAAAAAAAGAAAACAATCTGTTGTTTTTACCGATTTTGTCAATTAATTTTTTTAATTGACAACATTAATTTAATGTGTATATTCAGTAGTCTTTACGGAAAAAATATTGTGAGTGTAAGTTTTAACAATTTTGGTTTGCCATTGATCTGTGATTTCCTCCATCTTAGGCTTCACCTGCTTATAAATATTAAATAAATTTTCAGGAATAATTGTAAGCGTTTATTTATGTAAATGTATTTGCTTTAACTCGTTCATTTCTAAATTCATCTGATTGCCGCTTTACATCTCATTTAATTGCTGTTAGACGTGGCGCTACGAAATAACCCCCAATGAAATAACCCCCAACGGCCAAAAATGAAATAACCCCCAAAAAAATTGTGTAAAATTGTTTGGGGGTTTTTTCATTTTTTTTGGGGATTATTTCATCTTACGGTTTGGAGATTATTTCAGTATGAAGCAACCCCCAATGAAATAAAGCCCAAAATTTAAATTCTTTGGAGATTATTTCATATGCAATTATTTTGGGGGTTATTTCATATTTTTTGGGGGATATTTCATTTTGCTAAAAGTGAAATTTTTTTAGTATTTGTTAGTTTTTCTGCGTGGCGGCCTGCGGCCGCTCTTATGGTTTTCTCCTCCATGGGACGCGGCAGGTGGCTTCGCTGAATAAAGTTTCCCTGCGCGCGTCACACTAGGGAAGATAATGAGACGCGCGCAGGAAAACTGTATTCAGCGAAGCCACCTGCCGCGTCCTATGGAGGAGAAAACCCCTAAGATCGGCCGCAGGCCGCCACGCAGAAAAACTGAACAGTGTAACAAAAGAATCAAAAATATGAAAACAAAAAATAAAAAAAATTTGGGACATATTTCATTTCTTTGGAGCTTATTTCATTGGGGGTTATTTCATTTCTTCCTTTGGGAGTTATTTCATTACGAAACAACCCCCAAATTTTGGGTGTTATTTCATTTTCACCTTTGGGGAATATTTCATTTCTTTTGGGTATTATTTCATTTTTTTTTGTTGGGACTTATTTCATTTTTTTTTGGGATTTATTTCATTGGGGGTTATTTCATTTTGTCGTTTGGGTGTAATTTCATTGGGGGTTATTTCGTAGCGCCGTTAGACGTACATTTCGATAATACAGTTTAGTTTTTAAATTTTTTAATACATATTGTATAAACAAACTATTTGCTTTGTTTAATTTTTGGTAAACTTTTTAAATTGTTTTTTTATTTGACATTTTTTATTCGTTTTATTTTCAATATATCGGTCACAATTATTAAAATAAATTATACTTAGAAAAAGGTTTTGATCTAATTTGGTTATTACAACCAGATTTTAATTTCGAAGGCCAGTTAAAGGCGATAAGCGTAATGATTTAAATGTTGGCGATTTTTTAAAATTTTTGCGATTTTTTTTTTATTAAATTTTTTTGATGGTAATTTTTTCATATATTAGGGATTTTTTAAATTTAGCCGATTTCTTACAATTTGAGAGTTTTTTTTTAATTTAAGCGTTTTTTTTTTCAAATTTGGTGGTTTGTCAAATTTTTGAGATTTTTTTAGTGTGGCTTTTTTCCACTTTGAGAGTATTTTTTTTTTTGTAAATTTTGGGCGATTTTTTTAAATACTAACTTTTTTAATTTTGTAATTTGTTTTTCCCCAATTTTTATCCTTTTTTTTTTTTTTTTGCAAATTTTTACTAATATCTACTAAAAATTTGTTTGAAATTGAAAATAAAATCAATAAAATAGCTACAGATTATTTTAATTAATACTACAATTTCCTTAATGGGACAAAATTCAATTATACTTTTAATTGAATCAACAAATATTTTAATTGAAACTCAATTTTAGTTTTTTCTGTGTGTGTAGGGGTGTATTAAAATATCTACTGATTGATTCTGGCTCGATCTACTCAACCAAAACTAGAAGCTACTCTAGTTTGCTTCTTAAGTATATTTTAATTGTAGCACCGTGTTATTAAGACATTGGTTTTCTAAAAACCACTATTGCATAATTGTTTAAAACTATTAGCCACAGTGTCTGCGTATCTAACATGACTATAAGTATGGTCAAACTAATTTGGCTTTTAATTAATTTTTTTTTTTTTGTACAATTTTTGTTGCAAAATTTTTAAACAAAAAATTTGATACAACATATGCCTTTTATGGAGGTGATAAAGTAAAAGGCAAAACTTTTTATCTCTACTGCTGCACACACTATGCACTCACTAGTAGCTGTATCAGTGGCAACAGTGGCACCAGGCAACATTGCAATATTACACAAACCGTACTAACTATATGGTAGTGTTAGTGGTGTAGTACGTAGATACTTTTACTAACAACATCTTAACGAAGCTATCTGGGGAAAAAAAAAATACTTTTAAAAACAGGCAACAACATCAAAAAGTAACAGCTTGTGTGTTAAAATTGTTAAAAAAAAAAAAAATTAAAAAATATATATAAACGAGGGTAGTGTGAAAAATATTTGTCCTTTTGGAACTAGCAAGACCTGCAATTTACAAAAGAAAAACGAATTTATAACATTTGATAGTGCTTGCTTTAGTTTAGTTGAAATACTCTGGATTCAGCTTTTATTTAAAATGTACGATTTTGTGTTTGAAAAGATTGATGACTTATTTGGTTATTTAAAGATCGTTAATTTTAGATCCTAATTTGATAGATTTTTTTTAATCCTACTTTGTGTATTTAAAAATCCGGAATTAACTCCATGAAATCATTATTTAATTCAATGCCTCTTGCGCCCCGGTAGACTAGTTGGTTGCGTGTTGGCTTATCAGTGCTGGGGTAGTGGGTTCGATTCCCACCAGAGGCACTGATCTGTTTTCACTACAACGCGCCGAAGGCCATAGTAGCTAGTGCTCGGTTTGGGTAATAGCATATAATTTGTAATTATATGATTATTATTTAATAAAATAAAAATAAAAAAATTCAATGCCATTTACCGACTTTATTAAATATTTATTTATTACTATTTAGTCCATTTAAACCATTTGACTAGCCTTGTACAATACAGTGTACACATTTTTAAAAAATTATAAAAATTATGATAATGCAATAAAACCTAATAATTTTATTTAAATATTAGGAAAAGGCATCATGTGCATAAATTATACATCAGAGCAATATAGTCGCGATATTTCTTAACAAAATCCGATTTTTTTTATCAGTCTTTATCTCCGAAAAAATGGGCGTTTGCTGTATCTCCTAAACTACCAAAGCCAGAATGTCAAATAAGTCTAATGGCCATATCAACATCAACCAAAGCAATTTAAGTTATTCGACTGTTTTAGTGATTAAAATAGGATAAGAAGCTAAAAAATTCGATTTTCGGACGCTTATTTTGGTGTTAAGGAGCGGCAAACCTAGTTCTTTCTAATTTAAGGACACCCACCAAGAATCTGAAGTCAAAAGAAGAAATATATCCACAGACTAAATGCCGTTAGGGAAAGGCTTAAAATCTACAAAGAGTTTATTAACATATCCATTAATCCAATTAGAAAAATGCTACAAAATTTAGACTTTAAGGAGTACGTTTTCTATAATTTTAATAATTCACGATTTTGTGGTATAAAAAATTTAGGATTTTGTTAAATATCCAAGATTTATTACATACAAACCACGTTGTCTATTGAATTTAGTTCATTCAAATGTTTATAATTTAGTTCATATAAAAAAGTTTCTTAATTTTTTGATGCAAATAAATAGTATTAGTCCATACAAATTTGTTCTTTAAATGATCTTTTATTTAGTTCATTTACAAATTATTTATCACTTTTTCAAGTTTATTTCAAAAATCTACGATTATTTTCATTGATTTTGTCAAATTTGATTCCGTTAAAAGATTCGTAATTTCCGTAATTTAGTTCATTGTAATATATACTTTTAGTTCATTTAAAGAGTTTGTTTAAATAACCACGATTTAGTGCATTTACTTAGGTATTACAAAATGAGTAATTATGCTCATTAATTGTAGTTCATTTTAAGATCCATGATTTGGTTCATTAAAGTATGTACCTCATTTCATACACTTATAAGAATCCATGCTTAAAAATACGAAATTAATGCCAAAACAACGAACATTTTTGTCTATTGAATTTAGTTCATTCAAATGTTTATAATTTAGTTCATATAAAAAACACATTTTAGTGAATTAATTAAATACATATTAGTTTTTTTTAATTTTGTGATGCAAATAGTATTAGCCCATACAAATTAGTTCTTTAAATGATCTTTTATTTAGTTCATTTACAAATTATTTATCACTTTTTTCAACTTTATTTCAAAAATCTACGATTATTCCCATTGATTTTGTCAAATTTGATTCCATTAAAAGATTCGTAATTTCCGTAATTTAGTTCATTATAATATGTACTTTTAGTTCATTTCAAAATCTATGTTTGAGTTTATTTAAATAACCATGACTCAGCGCATGGCCTTATTTATTACAAAATGAGTAAATTATGCGCATTAGTTGTAGTTCATTTAAAGATCGATGATTAAGTTCATTAAAATATATACCTCATTTCATACACTTATAATAATCCATGCTTAAAAATACGAAATTAATGCCAAAACAACGAAAATTTTTGTAAAATGAACACATTTTCGTTAACTCATGTTTTTGTTATTTTGAAATTTTTTCGTAATTTTATACATGGATTATTATCGGTGTATATACACACAAAAAAAAACTGGTTGAATATTATTGAAGTGCTTAGTAATTATACAACTACATAAATTTCAAGTTAGTTTTACAAATTTCTTGTAAAACATAAATATTTTTTTTTAGAAATTTTTTACTTGGCTTGTATATATTTTACAAAAATTTGTAAATATTTTACTAGAACTTTGTAAAACAAGCTTGAAACTTATGTAGTTGTATAAATACTAACCACTTCGATAATATTGCCATAGTTTTTTTCTGGCTAAACGGTCTTGCTTATTAAAATATAGTTCGAGTCCGTTAAAATATCTAGAATTTAGTCTACTAAAAGCTTTATTTATTAATCCATTAAATTTACAATTGAGCCAGTAAATTTTAGTTCATTCACAGTATAGTAGGCATTATGCACAGAGATAACTTTCTTGGACGAGTTTTAATGAAATTGTTCACTTAACTAATAAAATTTTCTTCACAAATTTCATGAAAAAGCTTCATAATTTTAATGAAACTTTTTCACTAGGTGTAAGAAATTTTTAATAAATAAAATTACATAAAATTTTATAAAAACATGCATTTGTTAAATGAACAGTTTCCACTGGACGAGTTCCAGTGACACTTCATAGATCTAATGCAACAATTTATTGATATCATACAGAGAATTATTTTAGTGTAGTTTAAAGCTTATTCTAGAGTTGTGCTTATGCCCGTAATTTCAAGCAATAGATACCTACCGGTGCTTAGATATCTACCCGTATACACGAACAAAATCGGGTAGGTATCTAAGCACCGGTAGGTAAATATTGCTTGAAATTAGGGGCATTAATAGTTCATTTCGTTCATTTCCATTTATTGGACTTGGTTTCTATATTTGTACAAAATTTTTTTTTCAATTGTTTAAATTGTTATTAAGTTTTAACTTTAATCGTCAACTGTTTGAAAGCGAGAATGCGTCAAAATCGTAAAATTTTAAAAATCACAATTTATGTTGTTTGCAATCAGAGAAGCACTTGAGAAATTGATATTTCAATTAAAATGTTTCTATTTTTTTTTAAACCTATTGTCATCGCCTTTTCACACCAAGATACCAAGTGCAGGTCAGATATGTCGCAGGGTAAATTTTGAAATGATTAGAGTAAACATTTACCCTTGAAATAACAAAAATCCAGGATAAAAATCTTTATAAACAAATTCTTTAAACAAAAACGGAAACCTCTTTATTCGTGATTATTTTTCCGTAAGAACTCATAGAACATCGCTAGAAATTTTTCTTGCATACGTTGTGAATAAATTTCAAACTTAAAATTTATTCAACTGATTTAAAAGTGGGTACATCTAATGTACTCAGAATATTTTAGACTATTTCCTTTAAACATATTAATGTGAAGTGCCGATTTAATGTTAAAACTTCTGAAATAAAATCACCAGATTGACAATTTTCGGTATATAACTTTATTTTATCGAAAACACGTATTATAAGTTGAAATTTTAATTTTTTAAGAGCTTAAGCCATTGTGGAGTTTTATACCACGATTTCACGCTACCCCAAGTGATCCTCCGAATAATTTAAATAATTTTTTTTGTTAAGTTAATGGCTAAAATGTAAATTTTCTGAGCTTGGCAAACGACGCTGAACCAAGTTTAATAATATCGCTTCGCGAAAAGTGACTGTGGTAGCAGATGACACGCAGAAAAGGACCCTAATTGTCAGGGATCGGAACTAAGACAAATCGATAAGAAGCGACAAATCTAAATTTTTATACATTGTTTTTCATATTGAAATTAAATGCCAATTTCAATCAATTGAATTAAATGCCAATTTGCTACAAATTTCATCGCAATCAGAAGAAAGTGTTAAATTGTAAATTGTTATTCAATATCGACTTTTCAAACTCAATAAAATTTTAAAATGTGATTGAGAAAAAAATCTAACCGTATCGTCTTTTGTCCCATCTCTAGACCTTGGAAACTAAAGTCGACAGTAAATTTACAATTTATCGGTTTTCTTTTTATCCCAGAGCAAAACGGATTTTTTCCCACCTTTGAAAAATTACTTCATGCCATTAATTAATTCTTCTTAGTTGGAATAATTATAGAACAACCCTCTTCGAAAAATAATAAACCAACGAAGAAGAAAGGCAGTAGAAAAAAAATCTTGTTAATTACGATGCAAAAAAGTTTTTATAATTACGCTCAACTACTACTTATTAGTACCGAATATTTTCCCAAAAGCAAAAACTAAAATCAAGAAGAAAAAGTGGATAATACAGAAGATGAAATAGAAAAAATCCTCATAGATGGAAAAAACGAGTGAAGTGCATAGTAGTTGTAGTGGAGAATTGCATCCTTGACTTACTCGTTTGTTGGATTATGGGAGCGTGAAATTGTTTTGCTGTAACAATTTCTAAAGATCATCCTACTTTGAATGTTGATGTGCATACTATGGATGGCATTGCATTGCATGCCATGATGGCAAGAATGCTATGGAATTTTATATAAAGAATATATATATAAATGCGATATTTGGTATGCCAACAAACAAATAAACAAATGGTAACATTTTGAAACAGCCACCACCACCACCACCATATCCAGTCAGTCAAATCAGCCAACCAACCAACCATTCAAAGCTATAAATGTATTTCGTTTTTAATACATACGACCATCATCATTTTCCTTACTACTAACCCATATGTGTGAATAAGTGTAAAAATGAATGAATTTTCGCTGTGCTTTCCTTTTTAAACTTCAATATTACACACACAAAAAAAAACCCATTTCAATTACGAAAACCACCGATTCAATAACTTTAATTGCTGAAATTCCTCCAACAACGAAAATTGCTAATTCAATTAGAAGTATATTTTTCAATTAAATAATAACTCATTTAATTAAAACGTAATCAATATCGTATACCTTCCCAAAAACCAAAAAACAAATTGTTGTTGCCATACCAAATGTTTTTTTTTTTTATAGAAGTGTTGTTGCCATACCAAATGTTTTTTAACAGCTTGAATTGTATATTTAATATTGAATTTAAACCGGCATGAAATTCTCATTTAGTTAGCAGATTTATTTATACTTATGTAATCAAATTCACACAGAAATTAATTGTTTCTTTCTATTGAACAACTACATAAATATTACAAAAACAACAATTTGTTGTTGTTGTTTGCTTTTGAGCGATAATATAAAAAAATGTCAAGCAAGTTCCGTATGTGAACAAATATTTAATTGATCCAATTAATTTTTAATTGACAGCTTTTAAAATTTTCAACAAACCGATTTAAGTGAAAAAGTAGGAAAATATTTTTTTCTGTGTAAAACTTACACTATGCCAAAACACACTCATGACTTGTTTTAAAATACACGGGGTATTTTGAATTACAAAATCTGTTTGTAACACATTGACATACTAATGACATTTCATGAAATTTGTTACATTTCTTATATGCAACACACACACACACTGCAATACAATTTGGTTTATATTTACCAGTATAAGGAATAATTATAAGGATTTCTTTTGAAATTCAAGATTAATTTTATTTGTGAGTATGTGTGTTTTTGTGTTGGGCCATGAAACATGCTTAGAAAGTGTTGTTTAATGAAACAAAATATCAATATAGTTTTAAATTAAAAACATAGTCATTTTTGATAACTTCTAGGAAATTGCCACAACTTTTCATTATAAGTTGAGCAATCTACCTTTTAGTTGTCATCCATCCATTGGTTATTGGTTTTGTTTTTAACTTTTGAAATGTTCACTTTATAATAGGCAATATATGAATTGAGTATATTTCTTATTACTACGATCCCAACGTGGAGGAGTGTTATTCCAGTAGCAGCAAAATTTTCTGTTGGCAATAACCGATTTTAGAACAACTTCTTTTGCTTCGGAATCGAAGATATCTGTTTGAAAATGAGACTTAAGTAACTGGCTCTTAAAATCTAAATTAGAAACAGTTCTTTGAAAACCAGTTCTAGTTGCGTTGGATATGTTTTATAGTCAGTTGCTTAGAATTGTTTCTAATAAAACCAGTTCCAAAATTAATACTATTGGAAACCGACTTTTATGGCACAAATATTCTTCTAGACTCAGTTATCCCTGTACAAGTCGGTGGTCCACCGTTTAAGTTCCGCCTTTGTTACCCAAAAAGTCCTCGGATTGTGTAGGATACAAGAGATAAGTCTGAAGCCATTCCCAGCCAGCCCGTCATCACTCTCATTTCCCTCTACTCTACAGTGCCGGGTACCCATGTCAAACTAAGACGTCTCCTGCAAGTGTAAACATTGATTTCCTCTTTGCGGTTTAAATCCGTTTCCGTTTTCACCAATTTCCCCGATAGCGCCATGACTATTAGTTAAGACAACCGCTTATGCAGAATAATCAGTAACATTCAGAAATCGAATACACTCCGTAATTGCAACCACCTCCGTTTGAAAGATGGTGTTGTGATGTGTGAGTCAGCCGCACAAAAAAAACTCGCCTTTAGCCAAAACATGCCGTTCAGCTATGCTATCACATTCTATCTCTGAGATTTGATAGATTATCGAAGACTTTCTGATGTAGATTATCAAAGACTAGCTGACTAGCTGATGTTGGATGCGCCGGGCTCCAAATGTCCGCTCCCCAAGTGCATCATATCATACGCGAGCATCTATTGGGCTTAAGAAAAGGGAACCATGAAAATCTACCTAAGATGTGTGTCTCTGTCTTTCGCTTTAGTTGGTCCTACCTGTCTGTATATTTGCTTGCAATTTTACCACACTATTAATCTCTATTATTAATCTCTATAAACATTCAGTTTAGAAATACACATTTATTCTTTATTAAATTTAAATATATTATTTTGTGTTTTATTGAATTAATAGACAATTACTTTCACAAGCCGATGACAACACAAAATTTAAGTTGTTTTAATCCACAATTTTGTTTTATGTATGAAAAAAGATACAAAAATCTCCCATGTTTGATTTTTTTATATGTCTTTCAAGAGTTGTACTTTTTAGTATCACTTTCCTCGTCACTAGTAGATCTTGGCATGCCGCGACATATAATTCATTAATTCTGGTTGTCGTCAACACTATTAGTGTGCTTATCAGTACAATTATATTTAGCAAAATAAATTAGTAAAACATAAGTAAAATATTAGTAAAACATTAGTTCAAAGCAGTTAAGTGATAAATAAGTATAACCAAAGTTTTAGCTGAAAACATAAGTTTAGCAAAAAATTTGTTGAAAAATAGTATATTTGATTTACAAGACGTTTTACTAACTTTTTTTCAGTGCAGTTTATAGCAGAGAAAAATATTTTCATATTTTTTCATCAACATAATAATAAAAAATATAAAAGAGGAGTTTTTTTTTATTATTAAACAATTTTCGAAAAAAGTTCAATAAAAGAGCTAAAAAATTTAGTTTTTCATATAATTATTTGGCAACTCTAGATAACAATTTTTCACAATTTTTTCATTCACTATTGTAGCGAAGATGTTGCATAATGTTGAGGTTTTTAAATCAATTAATTACATTTTTCCAGTAAAAAAATATAAAAGTACTGTGTCGAAAATTGAACACTGTGTCTAAAATGAGTTAAATACGTGTTTTGTCAAAACACGTGCTTTACTATCTACACTCAATAAAAAAGTTAGTAAAGTCCTCGTCTCTACTACATCTTGATATGCCGCGACCTGTACTTCATTCTGCGTATATCTTTCAATCTGGTTGTCGTCCACACTAGTGATGTGCTTATCAGCATAATTTTATTTAGCAAAATAAATTAGTAAAGCATTAGTAAAATATTTGTAAAACATTAGTTCAAAACAGTTAAGTGCTGCATAAGTATAACTAAAGTTTTAGCTGAAAATATAATTTTAGCAAACAAATTTGCTGAAAAATAGTATACTTGATTTACAAGACGTTTTACTAACTTTTCTATTAACTTATTTTGTTGAGTGTAGGGTGAGTGTGTCTTTGCCTTAGTTTTCAATTGAAATAGTTTAACTTTGAAATTTTCTGAACATAAAATAGTCATTTGATAAATTTTTATAAAACCTTGATTTGATGGTTAATAACTCATATCGAAGGTAACACATTATTTTATGACTTCTCAAAAACACATAACTTATTTTAGCACCGCAACGACGATGTATATCGACTACTAAATTTAAAATATCAATACAATTCTACGACTGAAATAAAAATCGTTATTTTTTTGTTCCAGTATTTCGTTGAATATCCATTAGTTTTGCAAAGAGTTTTTGATCCTTTGCTAATACCTGCTACTATGCAGCGTATTAAAATTTCGTTCTAACCAACTTTTAATACGATTACCCTTTATTTAACATTTTTTTTTTGGTTATTTATTCTTCTTTTATATTTCTTGGATGAAAATCAGATTTTTGAATGTGTTTGCAAAAAAAAAAAAGCAAAGAAAAATAAAAATTGCAACCAATTGACAGCAAATAAAAAACTTAAAAACATTTGACAAGGCAACCTTTAAATGCTTAAAATATATAGCAGCAACTATAACAGAAGCGACCCATTTATCATGTGGTGTTTATTTCAAACTAACAAAAGAGGGCAGGAGCAAACAGTAAAGTGATGCTAGTGAACTCTACTCGACTCCTCTCAATCAAAGCACCAACGCCAGTACATAGTGCATATAGTTTCATCTTAAATATCATTGTAAAAATGCAAAAAAAAAAATAAAAAATTAAATCTCGAGATAAAAACATAAAATAAAAGCTAACAGAATTTACTTCAGGCTTTTTATAAAATTGAGACTGTCATCAAATGCAAATAAATCTTTTGTTGTTGAAGTGAGAAATGGAAATGGAAAGTATCCGTATTATGTTTCGGTATAATAAAGTTGGGACCAGAAGAAGACAGAGCAAAGGAGCAAAGAAAAAAAACTTATTAAAATGTCTGTCCAACCATTCTGCACTTCAGTTTTGTTTCGCCTAACTTGTGTGGCAATAGAAGGATTTGTTCGTGATACTCGTTGGTGTATAAGCAACCATATCTTCTTGACTTGTGCTGCACAGTGGGGTATTTCACAAATATTTTGAAGGAAAAAAAAACAGCCATTTCTTACTGGCTGATCGGTTTGCCATGAAATTTCACACAGCCACTATTCATGTAATTTTAAGCTTAAGTTTCGAAAAAAGTGCTAATCAATTAGACTCAAAGTATTACACCTCCGGTATTCAAAAATGTTGAGAGGTTGTCAATTTATCAGCCGATTTTCAAAAATTAAACATTTCTGTAATCTGCTTACTCATGTAGGTTATCACTTAAAGTATAAAGGGTGAGTTATTAAGAGCTTTTGGATTTGATTACAAAAAAAAACACTTAAAATGTAGAGAAATATATGAAATCTTTATTTGAGTCGATAAAACGATCTATATCGTTCAATGTTTAAAGATGATTTCATGCAAATATTGACCGCGGCTACGCCTTAAATTGTTCATAGGCTGGGTCCAATTTTGGCATACTCTCTCCAACATATCGGCCGGTATCACACGAATAAATTCTTTAATATTGGCTTACTGTGCGTCGACCGTTGCGGGCTTGTCCCTATAGACATGAGTCTTAACATAGCCTCACAAAAAATAGTCTAAAGGCGTTAAATCGCACGATCTAGGCGGCCACTTGACCGACCCCAAACGTGAATTACACTGTTCCAACTTTGCCAGCGCCCATTTACCAAAAGTTTGTCGTTGTGGTAGGTCGTGTGGCTTCAATTCTTGCACCAGCTGTATTTTAAAAGGTTTTACACCCAAATCCTTGCGCAAAATTTTCCACGTAGTGGAGTAACAGAGGCCCAATTCCTGCGAACGCCGCCGAATCGATAATTCACGGTCATCAACAACACTGGAGGATATAGCTGATATAAAATTACGACAAATACGAAATTTTATTTTTTTTATATATTATTATTTAAAAACGAACTGATTTTTGAAAGAAATTACAAACGACTAGTCTAAAATTATTTGACAAAAAGTTATTTCCCACACTGCGATATTTTCCTCTGCCCGCACTCTACGTATGCGTGTTTAATGTCCAATAATGTAAATAATAAAGTGCGAAATTTAGTCACAATATTCCGAATAGCCGCCTCAGAAGGTCGCCCAAACTGACCATAAATTGGAAGCAGTACACGATGCACTTGTTTAACCGAGCATGAATTTTGATAGTAAAATTCAATAATCTGCAAGCGTTGTTCGTTTGTAAGTCATGTTTAAATTATAGACCAAACTGAACATGTTTAACAGTAACATGTTACATGAAAACAGCTGATCTGTCAAAAACAATGTTGCCAAAAAGAAAGTTGCTATAAAATCACCCTTTATAAGTTGTCCGCATTTGGAAGTAAAAATTTTGCATATTTGCAATAACCTGATAAGGGTTTTTGCCAAACGAAATTGCAAATCAAGTCCAATTGCTTTTGAAAAGCGTTGGTGATATTGACAACAAGTTATTTAACTAAACAAAAAATAAAAATAATGCAATAGCTTTTTCACGGTTAAAAAAAAATGCAAAATTAAAAACATATGATTTTAGTAAAATTTTGGTCAAAAAGGTAGATCAAGATTCTTTTGCCTCCAGATGGAAAGTTTCTTCGGGAACACATATAGTCTATATATTTTTCTGAAAGACTTCTACACTGAAAAGAACTGTACCATAAAAGATCAACTGTTATTTAAAAAGCTATTCCGTAAAGTTGTTTCAATAGAATATATATTTTTTAACTTTTCTGTTATTCAATAAAAAAAACCAACGTACTTTCAGTATTTGTTAAAATATTCAGTTAAAATTTTCTATTTAAAATAAAAAGTTGTTGTATTATATTGAGTATTGAAATAAAAGCAAAAAATCTATTGTTTCTACCGATTTTGTCAATTAATTTTTTAACAGTTGAAAATAAACTAAAAAATACAATTGTTTTAAACGAAACATAAGTAGTTGTTTTTTGAACTGATTTTCAATGAATTTAATGCGTATATTCCGTAGTCTTTACGGGAAAAATAATGTGTGTGTACATAAAGTTGCTTTTTTGAAAATAATATTCCCCTGTTGATGGATCTAGTGATCCCTTCTTTGATACTTTAGCTTAAAATTACGTTGATTATGGCTTTATGAAGTTTCGTGACAACTTGATCAGTCAAAATATTTGTGAAACACCCCATTGTGTGTTGTAAATGCAAAGTGCATTCATTGCTGCTGCATCATAGGGAAAGTTGGTGACATTTAAGTATACACGAGATGATTTTTCTCTAGATCCATATTGACGATGAATAAAAAGCCTTTGTTGTTGGGTTTTTTTTTTCTTCATTCCTACCCGCTCTCATAGTTTGTATGAGTGTTTGTGTCTATTTTGGGTTTGTTGTCATCCTTTTAGTTTTGTTTGTTGGTAAACTTTTTCCTTTTTTTTTGTTGTATTCTGCTGCTGGTTTAAGGTTTATGCATGGTTGCTGTCGTTAAAAACTTATGCAAATCCATTTCCTTAGTTATATTTTCATTCTTTTGTCATCGTCGTTGTTATTCCATTCTTTGTATTATTGCTCTACATTTTTTGCAATGAGACATGTTTGAACTTGCAGGCAAAGCAGGCTATAATAACTAAGAAGAAATGACAATTTTATGTGGATTAAGTCAAGTGTTTAAAGGACTAAAGTCATTTTTGTTAAAATATATTTTAATTTTTTTTACGTTTTTTCCCACTGTGTAGAAGGATAAATTAGGTTTTTCTTTCTGTTTGTAACTCTGCGAAAGCAAATCTGGGACCCCATTATTTACTATATATATTTTTGAATAGCGTTGTCGTTATATCGGTGACCGTCTGTTGAAATACGAAATACTCCATCAATATAAAAACGGGGTTGCTAGGTTTTTGTCAAATTGTATATATATATTATAAACAGTTTGCTATTTAAAATGAGCCAAATCGGTTGATGGGTTCCAAAGTTATAAATGAAAATGTACAGTAATTTGGAAAATTTTAACACACAAATTTTCAGAGCCGGTTACCTGTGAATCTACTTAAAAATACATTATTTTGCCACCAGCTCCATGGAAAAGCTTCTATTACTGAATTCTGGGATTGGTTTTTCTGCCCATAACTAATTCTATCCTCCTCGTTCCTCATGTGCAGCCTACTGGACATTTTTCAAACGTTTGCAGACGTGTTTTCAAAAATTATTTTTAAATTTATGACCATTTGTACAGCTAACTGAACATGTTTTTTGTACTAAAAACCAGTATTTTTTTGCAAGCTGGTCACTCTAAAAAATTTTGCTTTATATTTGTGATCAGGTGATCGTATAACACGTTTTTTAAAGCACTTAACCATTTTAATTAAATTTTTGCAATTGCGATATATAAAAATTAAAAAAAAATATATAATTTTATTGTTAACAGTTCAATAAACAAGTTAAAGTACATAAATTTTCAATAACTTTATTGTTAGACCCTTATTTTAGCATTTTTTTACATGTCCAGCCCGCTGCACATTTGTTACCTATTACAAAAATAATGGCACGTTTTTTATTTCACTTAGTTACAAATGTCCAGCCGGCTGCACCTGCAGTATCTTAGAATCGCTTCACTTAGTTACAAATGTCTAGCCGGCTGCACCTGCAGTATCTTAGAATCGCTTCGTCCTTTATGTCCTTGAACAATTTTTTTTTTCTATTGTTTCTCTCAGAAGCATAAAACAAAAATTTTTGAAGACTTCTGACGCTAGATTTTTCCTCGGGACTGAGGAGGCTATAAGAAGAAAAAAGACCTGTTGATAATACACACCGAGAAAAATGTTGGCAATTGACAACTTAAATTCGGTTACTCCAATAAAAATAGGTTAATACTTCTAAATGTTGGTTTTCGTAACTACATTCGGTAAATACTACTGAAAGTCAGTTGCAGGACCTTAATTATTAATATGTGCCAGTGCGACTTGGATGTACCAACCGAATTTGTTAAATCTTGTAAATTAGATACTATGCAATTTTGAAAGTGGTATGAGCTCTCTTGCTTTTAAATGGAAACATAAACGGTTTTGTATCAAAGGACATTAAATTTATTTAAACTTAAAAAAAAAAAATACACATTTATTGCCAAAATTTAATGGACTCCTGACACATTAAAACTAAAAACTTTTTAAAAAACTGTTGTAGGGAACGCTGGTGTACCTTGAAACGTTCCATTTTTAAGTATATTTTGTACATTTAAAAAAAAAAAATATCTTCTAAAAAGTGTTTTATTTAGCCTTGCGCACATGTTAACCATAGATCTAGGACCATCAGTTGAATAGATGCAAAGAAAAATGGGGTATTGTAACTTGAAACGGCAAAAGTAAATTTTCAGAAAAATTTTATAATATTGTAAGTCAATTAAAATTTTTAAGTAGAACTAAAAAACTATTAAAAAATTAAACTTTATTAAAGCCTAAGATCAAAATTGGTACACTTACATATGCAGTAAATACAAGCCACAGCTAAAATTTTTTCAAAACACTATCATTACAGTACCTTGAAACCTTTTCTCATGAAATCCCATGGGTATCATCTGATATAATTTGATCCGAAAAATGGGTCTATCTAATTTGATCCAGTTATATATAATTTGATAAAAATTTGATATAACTTCATAAAATTCTTTGGAAATCCGCACTAATATATTGTTTCTAGAGTTATCAATAGTGTCCGACCGAGTACTCGGCTGCGGCTTCGGAGTTCGGCCAAAAAGTGAAGTTCGGCCAAGTTCGGTGTTCGGCCAAATTTTGGCCGAATTTGGCTGAACTACCGAACTTTTTATGATTATTTATAAAAAGCACAAATAAATAACAACTGTGGTTATATTTACTTTTCAGAATTTACAAAAAAACTACATAAAATATATAAAAAATAAAATATATAAAAATATAAAAAAACAACGATATTTAAATATCAATGTGTGTGAAAAAATTTCAAAAAGCCAAAAGAGTTAAAAAAAACAAGTGGAAGCATTAAAGTCCGATGTGCCGAATTTGGTATTAAAAAAGATTAAATTCGGCTGTGACGAATTTTTGGATACCCTCCATCTCGGTGTTTTCATAAACCAGGGAAAGTGCAAACAATATTAATATCTATATTCTTTGTAAAAATAACAAAAATAATGTTGTTTTTATAAGTAAAACAAAATATGACTGATTGATTAATGTCTTTGGGATGTTTCAGAAGAAAAAAATGTTTAATTAAAGTTTACTAAAATGAATCTGAAATTCTGCAGTGGGTATTCAAAGGTTATTCTGATTACCTAAAGAAGAACGTGTAGTGAAAAATATATATATTTGTATAGTTCCTTATGATGTTAAAAAAACTGTTGTAAAATTCGCCTGTTGTTTGTCTCTTTGCCTATATAATAATGAAAGAAAGTTACTAAAATATATTTTTGGATCGTTAGAAGAGATGCAATGAATACAAACGCATAAAAACAGTTTCGAATAATCAGAATTTTAGATAAATTTAAGGGAACAAAAATACACTTGCGGAGACATACATAATGAAATAATTATGAAATGCCAGTTTACATTACAACACATGTGTTTATACTATACATCACATAAGTAAAACGGAAAGTGTGATGAAACTAAGTTTGTCAAAAATTATAAAAGAAAATCTTTCGAGTGTTTTCGAGATACAAAAAATTAAAGAAACTGGTATTTCAAATTATTGTTTTTCAGCTCAGTTGCTTGTGCAATTCTCGTTTACGACTCCTAGAATAAGAACCCTAAGAAATTTTCCCAAAATTCGATTGGTTTTTACACATCAATACTTTAATTTAGATTATTTTTGTATGTATCAAATAAAAATTAGGGCTTTTAAGGAAAACAAATGCATATAATCAAAAGATTTTAAGATGAAGTATGCACCTTATATGTCTTAAATAAAAAAGTTCTGAAAGTGAATGTCCTTTAAATTGAATGGGGTTTTTAATAAATGTAATTAGAATGTAAGAGTTTCCTTGCAAATTTATTAAAGGTTGAGAATGAAAATAAGTAAAAATAGTGTACGAAAAAAAGTTATGTAATGTAAATTATTGTTGGATTCGGGGATTTTGTTCCTGGATATTTTTTTGATCTGATAACGATTAATATGTCTGGCAACTCCGGTTAATGCAGTCAAATAAATAAAGAATTTTAACTAAACTATTTTGTTCTACCTTTTTCTTATTGGTGATTTTTTGATTTGTTGGGGTTAACAAAAAAAGGTATATGGCAAGCCTGGTATATGGAAAACAAAAGCATACTTTATAAATTAGCTTAACAATTTTTCGAGGGCTTCTCGCATTTGCACTTATAACCAGTGTTGCCAGGTTTGCAAAGCATAAAAACGACAAACTTTCTAGAAAAAATCGTCATCATATTTTGAAAAATCGTCAAAATAAAATATATTTGTTAGAAGAGGGATAAAGTTTTAATAAAAAATAAAATACAATAATGTTATTCACATTTCAAATGTTAACGTGTTATCGTTGTAATATAACACGATTTTTGACACTTCTCTTTGGTTTAAACTTCGAAAATCATTATATTTTACAACGATATTCATATTTATAAAATGTTGAAACAGTGTGCCCCAGTAGACTAGTTGGTAGCGTGCTGGCTTATCAGTGCGGGGGTCGTGGGTTCGATTCCCACCAGAGGCACTGATCTGTTTTCGCTACAACGCGCCGAAGGCCATAGTAGCTAGTGCTCGGTTAGGGTAATAGTATATAACTTGTAATTATATGATTATTAATTAATAAAATAACAAAAATATAATGTTGAAAGATCAAATAAATACAACTTTAAATCAAACTAATTTTACCACATGAACTGTTAAACACTTATATCTGCATAATTCTGTGAACAACATTTCAGTGGCACAACTTTTTAAATATTAAATTCTTTTACAAAATTTGGAAATTCTTTAACAATAAGTCTGTTCGATTACTTTTCCTGTAAAGTTCAGTAAAAACTACTCAGTAACAAAATTACAAATAGTAAGACAAATTTACAAAAAAGTAAACGAACAGAAAATTTGTAGGAATTATTAAATTAGATAAAATAGCTTGTTTTAAATATTAAAAAAAAATCAACTGGTCATTATGGAAAAGGAAAAAGTTAATTGAAATTATCGACCAAAAATAATTTAAATGTTTTTTAACTTCTTCCATAGTTAATTATTTAATCATTTTCACTTTCAATCCATAAACAATTAAAATTTAATTTAATTTTTGTTTACTAAAAATACAAGCATATTTTTTTATTTTTTAGTCATATGTTTTTTTCATCTTACAAATTCTTTCTGGCAAAAATGTATCCAGTAAAAACTTGTAAGTTCTTTGGCATCAAACTGTCACTTTACTCTCTCTTTTTACCAGTTTTTACTGCGTATTTGTCTAAACGAACACCTTCCAGTAAAAACTTGTACAAATTTTTGTGTTATCGAACAAACTTAATGTTATATTTTTAATTATTAAATTTTGGCACTTTATTTATATTATTAGGCCTGTTTTTTAAGCACCGGATTTATTTTTGGATTTATTTTGTTTCATTTAAAGTTGTATATATATCATCTTTCAACATGAAATATATTCGGGCTAGAGATCTGTTTGTTTCGCAAAAAAAGTCCATGCCTTGTGTTTTAACATGAAAATTTTTTTATTTTTATTTAAATCTAACTCCAATTAAATTTTATAAAAATTTAAAAACTTGTTCTAAACATATAAACACAGAAACTAAATTAAGCTAAACCCGTAATGAATTTATAAAAAATAAATGCGGTTTGGATTAAGTTTTATTCAATTCTAGGATTTGCATTTTTGCAAAATTGTATTTCACATCATATTAGCATATAAAAGCTAGCTATCGATCAAAAAACAATGTTTTTGCTTTCAATTTTTAACGAAATAATATAAATTTAATAATCGAGCCGGCGATTTTATGAGAATGATAAATAAGTAGATCTTGCTGACATATTAAATTATTGTCAAAAAATCGTCATTTTGGAAGCAAAAGTCATCAAATAGTCATTTAGTTATTTTGGGTATTAAATATCATCAAAATGACGACAAATCGTCAAACCTGGCAACTCTGCATGCGATTGCTACTAATTCATACGTACATACATATATATATATATTCCCGTCTATAAGGAGCATAGGGCCGTACATACATACTGTATTACAAAACAAAACAAAAAAACAACAACAATATTTTGTGGGTTTTTTTTTGTTTTTAAGTGTTGATCATGACCATGGATGGTAACCGATTCTATGTGGTTATTGGTCGTAGTAACGCTATTTTCTTTTATTTCGGTAACGGTATTTTAGGGGAAACTATACTTCAGTTATTTCGGTAACGGGATTTTAGCGTTAACGGTATTTTAGCGTTAACGGTATTTTATTTATTTCGCTAACGGTATTTTAGCGGTAACGATATTTTAGATATTTCGGTAACTTTATTTTAGGGAAAAAGATTTTTCAATTATTTTGCTAACGGCATTTTAAGGATAACGTTATTTTAATTATTCAGGTAATGTTAATGCACACCACAATTTTTAACCGCATTATGCCCGAGTTTAAATGACTGTCTAGTTTATGATCACACTTTGGGAAAATATATCTATTTACAGAAGTTTTTTTGTTCAGATCTTGTTAGATTATTTCGGTAACGGTATTTTAAGGTAACGGTATTTTACGGATAACGGTATTTCAAGAATATCGGTAACGGTATTTAAGCGATAACGATAGTCAGTTGAAAGGTGTTAGAATCGTGGACGGTAATTCAGCGATATTGACAACCATCCCTGCTTGCGTATATTCTTGTGTATAAGCATTGAATGTACGTATGTATGTACATATGTATGATGAAATAAAAAAAAAAAAATTTTAGAGGTCTTCCCACATTTTCACTCATAACTTTTGAACGCGTTATCCGATTTTGATCATTTTCACTAGAAAACTGCTCATGATATCAACAAACAATTTGACTGAAAATTAGCAGTACCTCTTCTGTATTGGAGGAGTATTTTGTGTTTCCACAGACAGACGGACGGACAGACGGACAGACGGACAGACGGACATGGCTATATCGACTTCTCTATCCATGCTGATCAAGAATATATATAGTTTATGGGGTCCCAGAATTTTTTTAAAAGAATTACAAACATTTGACAAAGTGAATATACCCTCCTGCACTATGGGATGGAGGGTATAAAAATTTCCAGAAATATACCTACAAGATTTATAAGCAAATAATCAAATTTATTGCGATATAATTAAATATAAAAAAAAAAAATAAAAATTTCGAGTGGTAAGTAATCCTAAAAAGAGAATAACAGGTTCATCAATTTGGTATAGACATGATGCAGTACCAGACTTAGAAGTAGCAGAACCAAACGAAAATTTTATTGAAAATGAATTAAGTCCCGAAATATAAATATATTTGAGTATTGGAATTCAAGTCCATTGACAAATAAAAAAGCTGTAGCAATAAAATATTTATCAGCCCCACCAACTAGTGTAGCTAGCGAACAGCTTTTTAGCGCTGCCGGACAGCTGTATTCTGATAGACGAAGCAATTCACATGGTGTGAATGCGGAAAAATTGCTTTTCTGTCATTACAATATCAAACTTTTTAATTTTATATATTAAATATTAAAGTTTAAGTTTTTTTTTTTTTTCTATATCAACTTAAAAATCGATCAACTATTTTTCTTTGACTATAAGATATAGTAGAAATATTTTATTCTTTTTTTTACTTAAAATAGTACAACTATTTTCCAAATATGATTTTTTAAAAAAATATACCTATAAATTTGTATTTTGTTTATGTTTAATAACTTTTTGGTTTAAATTTATTAATTTAAAAAAACAATTTATATATTTTTTTATTAAAACAAAAAGTTCGGCTTCGGCTTCGGTTTCGGCCGAACATTGATATTATGGCCGAAGTTCGGCTTCGGCTTCCGCCGAAAAAAATGAGTTCGGTCGGACACTAGTTATCAACCCCGGTTTCCGAATTATTAGATAAACCGAGTTTTTTCTATTTTTTCGGTTTTTCAAAAAGGTCGGTTTTCGAGTTATTCGAGAAACTGGTTTTTTTGTTTCGAATTATTCGGCGTTTTCGAATATTTTGCAATCTGAAAATTTCTACGAAATATTCATATTTTGGATTAATTTGTATGGGCTCTCCCAATTTTAAATGCTACACTAAATCTGTTGAATCTACAAACATCTAGTTATATTTGAGCTAAATTTTAGTTAACAAAAACATTTACTAAATATTAGTAGACAAAAAAAAAAGAAACATTAAATAAAATTCTGCCCTTATGATATCAGCAATCTGCAATTTTGTAAATATTACACTTTTTGTTTGCTATTTTAAGTCTACAAATATTTAGTAAACATTTTTGCAAATTTTACAAATTAAAATTCTATTTTCAAGTAAATCGTATATATCTAAAATTTTGTAAAGGCAGCATATTTATTTTTGCTGGTCTTATTTCATTAATATTTAGAAGAAAAAAGAAAAACAAATCTGATAAATTTAGCAGTTTTTTCTGCAAGGTCATATTTTACTTAATTTTTGTAGCTTTTTCTGCTATTTTTACAGGTATATTTCTATGAGTGTAGTAAATTGTGTCATCCTATGTTGTAACAATGTTACTCTAAATACTATTATCCAAGTCTATATACATATATGTGTAAATATGTTGAAATTGGTTAAAATTTTTAAAAATTATACTCTCTCAAAGGCTTTTTGCACTCTAGGGGGTAATATTGTCAAACTGTAGTTGAAACTGTAAGTCAAGAGGACAACTCCAAATATTTTTATAAATCCTATCAACAGTTTTAAATATCTTTGAAATCTGAGCAATCGAGAGAAACTGACATTCTTCGAAAGAGTTTTTGTACCTGAATTGTTTAATTTTTTAAATCTGTATCGGACTCAACAGAGTGGTTCCAAATATAATATTTATCGAAATGTCCTTAAATTTCGATTTAAAATACAAAAGTTAAATGTTTTTTTTTAAAGACACATGACAGAAATTCAAAATACACAATGAATAATTAAAACTAAATTGAATGCACCCTATTTCTATATGTAGTAGAGTTTTTCAATCCCGCGAAATACTTCAGGAATTTTTTTCGTAATGTTAATAATAAACATACTTTTTTAAAGAATATGCATTCAAAATTGTACACAGAGAATTTTTTTTGTACAAGTTTTAATGAAATTTTTCATTAAACTAATGTAGTGATCTACACAAAGTGAATTAAAAATGTATTTAATTTTATGAAAAAGCTTCACAAATTTTATGAAACAAATTTTACTGAAACTTTTTTTATTAGGCGTATAGACTTATTAATAAATAGAAATAAATTTTTCAAAAAAATTTATGAAAAACTGCATGAATTTAATGCCTCAAAAACTTTATATTGCAATGAAAATGCAATCTTAAATTCAAAGTCACCCCATAACGAACGTCTTAAATCAGTTTTAAGGGTCCTTATTGGTACAAATCGTACGGATATTTTTTGATTCGATAACCTTCTGTAGAAATTGTTCGAAAGTATTTTTGGAAATCGCTAAGAATAAGCATCGACTTTTGGGTGTAAAATACTAATCTCAGCTTACTTGTTAATCATCTTTCAGCATCTATCATCTATCTAATTTAACATAACTCAGCTACTGAGAGATTTGGAATATCTCTTGTTTTACTAATCAATATGAATGAATCTGCACTGAGAGAATTATCTTCACTTCAGAAATGAATTTCTTCATAGCTTTAATGAAGATTGTAACTGGAACTCGTCCATTGCAACTTTTCATAGAATCTATGAAACATGTTTCATTAAAGTCAATGTTTATGAAATGTAGAATTAATGAAAATTTTCATTAGACTCAATAGTCCGAAAATGAAGCGGCTACAGAATTTATGAAACAGTTTCTTAAATTTTTTTAATATTAAGAAGTTCCTTAAATTAATAAAACTCTTCATGAATGTCTTGAAAAATACATTGTAATTAAGCCAATGAACCGCTTCATATGATTTTTTAAACAATTTGGTAGAAGTCCAAAATTAATAAAAGGTTACATTGAAATAATAAATCACTTTATCAAATACTAGCTGACCAGGCAAACGTTGTTTTGACTTCAAATTTTAATTGTAATTAATTCTTTAAATCAAGATATTTCTTTTACGCAAATAAATAATTAAAAAAATAAATTCACATTAGCAAATCATTTTAAAATTTGTAATTTCATGGGAAGCCCAACGCCTCTTTGTCCTTCTATCGCCTTTATTTGCTAAAGTATATAAAATTAATGGTGAAAACAACTGCCATTACAACTGCGACGTCACCTATTACCGGTGCATTAAAGCGCCGCTCATGCTCACCAGCCGCTGCCTGGTCAGCTCTTATCACAACCGTAAATTCATCTGTCGGCATCTGGTCTAGGGCTGTTTTGAATAGACGGATGAGGCTGTTGTGTTCGTGTAACATAGCTTGAAGATTAACATAGGTTTTTTGTAAATATCTTCGGAACTACATAACCGATTTAAGAGTTTGATATCTCGTTTTGAAAAACATGACAACGGCTTTCAAAAAAAATAAAATAAAAAAAGCAAAAAAAATAAATATATGTATATGTTTTTGGTGGTGCAATATGAAAATTGGATTTTGCCCCGCCCATCCACCCACAGACAGAAAATCAAAAATCAGACTTCACAGTGTCACCCGCCTGAATATTCTAAAGATTCCTTAAAAATTTCATCAAAATCGGCCCAGCCGTTTTGGAGTCCATACGTTACATACATACACACATCCTGTTATATATATATATATAGCGGTACCACGCCCATTTATCCCATTCCGCCCATTTTCAGTTCAACTACTAATATTTGTAATGACTCGTACAAAATTTGAAGGCTATATAGCTAATATTTAATATTAATATTAATTTTGTATATTAGCTAAATAATCACTTTGTATGGGAGCTACCACGCCCACCGGTATGATCCCGCCCAATTTTCCCATGACTATTCATAATATAATCAACGTGCAAAAATGTCTAAGAATCTGGCTATTATAGAACTGTAGATATATGATATTAAATATTTACTTTGTATGGGAGCTGACACGCCCACTGGTTCGATCACGCCCATTTTTCGCATGACTATTCACATTAACAAATAATCAATGAGCACAAATTTCTAAGACTATGGCTATTATAGTACTGTAGATATATAATATTAAATATTTACTTTGTATGGGAGCTGCCACTCCCACTGGTCCGATCCTGCCCATTTTTTTCCTGATTATTCAAATCAGTAACATATGGGATACTGCAATGTTTCAAAATTCTTGCTATCACAATAGTCAAGATATATGATGTTATTCAATTTATGTGGGAGGGGCCACGCCCACTTGAAATATATATAACCGAAAACCTAATTTGGACTATAACCTTTCAAATGAAACCGGTTTGGGCCAAATCGGTTGGATAGTTTTAGAGTCTATAGAGGACAAACATACAAACATTGTATTTATATATGTATTTATATATATATATATTTATATATAGATTATTTTTATGTTTCCGCTCATAACTTAAAAAAAAAAAAAATTTCGGAACGATATATAGCCTATGTCCATCCTGGAGGACCAAATTAAATATTGTTAAAAAAAATTTAGAAATCGTATGATTAGTTAAGGAGATTACTTTCTACAAACAAACAAACATACAAACATTACCTCTTTATAATATTAGTATAGATGTTGAACACTTGAGAATTAAATCTTAAAGCAAGAGTTTAAAATTTATGAAAATTAATGAAGTTATGAAATTTTATGAAAAAATAAAAAAATTAAGTCTTTGAAGTAATTTCATAGCTCTAAAGAAAAATTTCGTTAAATTTGTGAAGAGATAATTTATGAAATCGAATGATTTTTCTAATGAAACTATAAAATTTTATGAAAAAAATTTTGCGAAAAATTTATTAATATTAATAAAATTTCTTGGATATAATAAAATTTTTCATTGAATCTACGAAAAAAATTCTATGAAATTGTTTCATTAATGTCATGAAGGATAATTCTATTAGTATATAAATGGTTTTTCATGAAAAAACTCTAACAACTTTGTCAATTAAAAAGAAACTTTAATCATTTTCTTACTGAGCGGAAATTCTTGGGATATCGAGAAATTCAAAAACGAATCCCGCTTTCCCGGGAAATGAAAAAATCCCGGAAAAAGAAAAACCGCAATTGTTAGTAACATGGTGTCAAAACTCTCTACCAGGGATATATCTTTTGAAGATTTATCGATTTAAAATTTTTTTATTATTTATTTTAAAAAAAATTTGCACTCTTTTACTGTTCTGCTATATAGTAATATATATTTGTACTATAATTCACTCATTTTTTTTCTCTCTCAAATAAAGTTAACGCCTTATATCTACTAGAAAATACCAAAGTGATGATGATGATTGTGATAATGATGAAAATGATTTTGTTTATATGACTCTCGGATGATTGCATGTATGCACTCATACTTATGCATTGTTTATTTTGTGTGTATGTGTGTGTGTAAACTTTTCAAATATGTTTTTCTTTTCATATGTTAAAGATGAAATCAACAGAAGACGAAGTAGAATTCTCAGTAAAACAATCACGCATCTTCAACATTAAACAAGATGCAATAATGTAAAAGTCTGTTGTAACGTTTGCGGAATGAAATTGCAACAAAACGGAAAACGGCTGTAGTTTTTTCTAACACAAACTTAAAGTAAATTTTACTTTAAAAAAAAAAAAACAATGCACTACCACTACCGAGTAAACAAATGCATTTATGGTCTTATGTTTTTTCATCTTCAAAAATATATTACAATCGAGTCATTCCATATAAAACCAGCAAAAAATATCTAATTTTCGAACTTTGACCTCTTCAATTTTGACCAAACTCGGTACGGTAGGGTAAGTGTCATCGTCTATGTTTTGAGTTGGCTAGTTCTTACGGTTTTGGAAACATCGCGTTTTAAAATATGAAAAAAAATGGAAAATTTAACAAAAATAGTCTTACAAAATCGTTCATATCTGTTTAACGGTTAAAGCTACGTGATTGATTGATACCTTATTTTAAAGCTACTGTTGTCGTACTTTAAATGAAATATAATTTTTTTTTTTCAAAATCAGCGGCTAACTCTGCTGTATTTTAAAAAACTGTTTTTTAAAACTCTAAACAAATATGTGTTAGTTTCGAATTATTCCACTTTGCCGTTACCAAATCCCAATGTGGAGAACTTACGGGATCAAAAGTTATGGACTCGGGTACATCGAAATTACATTTTCCTATTTTAAATCGCAAAACGGTAACTCCTTACTCAGCGAAGCCACTAGAATTGGGCATTCTTGATCGTTTGAGAGAGCACTCTTTCTAGTTTGATTGATCTGAATGAACTATATCGCTCTTCTAGTTCAATCAATCGATTTGACAATTTCGTTTATTCGTTTATTTGATCGTTTGTTTGATATTTTTTAAGCGAACACTGAAAAAAAAACAAAATTAAACTCAAAAGCAACATAAAGAAAAGAAAGATATATTATTGCAAAAAATAAAAATAAAAATTTTAGAAATGTAGTTGCACATAATTGCAATTATCTCTTTAAATGCTTAAGCTACGAGCTAATGATACACATAAATTATTTACTTCTTTACGGCAAAATGCATTTTTTTCAAAATCCGTGGTCAAACCGCTGTATTTCAAAAACCTGGTTCTTTAAAATTTATATACCGTTGCCAAATCCCTATATGGTACTCCTTTATGTTCCTGAGTTATAGGTTTTTTAGTTACATTTGTTTACACTTTTATTCATTACAGGATACCGCATATAGGTATTTGGACACGGTATAGGGAAGTAATTTTTATTTAACATATATTTTTAAAAAAATCAAAAAAAAAAAGCTGTTTTTGAGATACAGCGTTTTGAGCCGAGGTTTTTGAAAAGAATGCCTTTTGCCGTGAGAAAGTGAATAACTTGTCTGTACCAATAAATACCTCAATTTAAGTAGCTTTAAAATGATGTATCAATGACTCTCGTAGCGTAAGCCGCAAAAATGATATGCAGGATTATGTACGACTAGTTTTTTTTTGAAAATTTTCGAATATTTCGAAACGCGATATTTTAAGATCCGCTGGAATTAGTTGTTGAAATCGAGTGGTTGATTTTTATACGTTTTCAGTCAATATGTGATTATATATGGTGTCATTCATGGCCTCATCTTATTATATGTTTTTTATATGGAAACATATATAACGATATAGTATTATATATTGAAATATTAAAAGTGTATGATATACATAAAAAGATATGGTGGATCTATTACCATATATAATACATTCTCATATATAACACAATATGTAATCATATATGGTGTTCTAGAAATTTGTTTATTGAGATCTTAGGTAAATTTTTGTAGTTGATTGTTTCCTTGAATTTTGAACGGTTTGCTACCTATGGACCTGAACACGGGAAAAAAGGTAAAAAAATCGAATTTTTTTAAGTTTTTTGCGATTTTGATCTGGAAGGTGAAGTTTTTTGATTTTATATGTTCGCAATTTTTGTTCTTTATGACAAGAGCTACAACTTTGCCATAGAGAGTAAATCGAAATTCTAAACGGTTTGCAAGATATGAGCCTGAGAATATGATCACTTTTTTTGCGAAAATGATACCGAGGCTCCAAATCTTTGGCAGCCCATAAACTAAAAAGGAGATGACTTTCGGAAAAATTGGAAGACACGGGTCTTGTTTTTTTAGTCTTTTATCACGTAGTGGTGTCCGTATATGGTTATTTTTTTTCGTGTTGCACTGTGATATTAGTTTGGTACAAATTTTAAATTTTATCATTAGTCATGTTATCTCCCTCGAAAAAGTGTTTTCCCTGCCAGAGCAAGTTTTTTTTTTGCACGAAACAAGTTAAAAATGGCAGTCAAAATAGCACAAAAAACCATTAAAAATGGCACAAGAAATCGCAAAATAGCTAAACCAAATGTGTAAAAAAGAAAAATATTAAAGTTTTATTCAATTTTCCTTTGTTAAATTTTGATTTATTAATTTTGAACTATACAATCATGTGCTTTCTCAAGTTATCAAAAATAAACGATCTACTATTGTCACATAAAAGAGTTGAGTATATTGAAAATAGGCGTTTCACATCTGTTGATGTAACTGAAGCATTTCCGAAGGGGATACGTTTTTAATGTATGAGTCCTTTGTATTCTTGTTAAAAAATATGTTTGTAGGCCACTATTTCGATTGAAAGCTTTATTAAATTTTTCAATAATTTCTTCGTTGTTGGCATCTTTAATCGTTTCCTTACCGCAATCAATAACATCTAATCTTTCCTTTGTTTCCAATTTGGTCATGCTTCAACAAAGACAATCGAAATTTCTTTTTATACAAGCTAAACCAGATTTTATTCCAGGTTTTAGAAATATAAATTTATTGCGTATACACTCTGCATCATCGTCACTGATCGTATTTAATGCATCACAACTTTCATTGAAATTATCACAACAATATATCGTATTGTAGCTTTAATCCAAGTTCCCCATCTGGTTACCCATGGTGTTGGTGGTTTACTTAAATTCGGATACATTGATTGTAATAGATTTTGGCGAGATGGATGGAGCCCAAAAAAATATCAAAATTATAAACTAGACAACGAGACACTTAACTTACCTTAGGGAATACTGATAAACTTAGCTTAGGGAATACTGCTGTACAATTTGCGATAAGTGAACCGACATCTTCAAAATTTAAACGTATACGTACTCTACAATCTGGCAATTTTAAAGCAAAATGGGCATTTTTATATTGAAAATTCTAAAAAATATTGCAAGACAGTAGAAAATGGCATTTTATGGCAAGGTCGAGCAAAAATTTCATTCTTGGAAAATAATTGAAAAAAAAAAAAAATGGCAAATTTTGCAGTTTGTTTCAAATGCGAAAAAAAAACTTTCCCTAAATATAACTAATTGTCCATGTTGTAAATAATGGCGTTTTTGACTAGTTTTGTCCAAATTTGTAAATTGAAGATTTAAGATTACTTGTTACGTTTTAGAAACGCTAGATTATTCTTTCGGCATCTTTTTTGTGTTCGCGTACACTAATTGCAATAAGTCTATGAAAATAGCTGAAAATTTTGATAAAAATTTGTTAAAAATTACGTGGCAAGAAAAAACAGTAAACTTAGCATAATCTTTTTGCTAAATATTAGTAAAATAAAAACAACAATAAAAAAACTGTAAATTCTACTAAATTTCAGTTAAATTTTTAGTTGTTTGCTTGAAAACTAAGCGCCATCTATTCATGAAAATTTGTATTATAAATAATAAGATACCGCTCTATGTTGAACAAAATTTACTTTCCGCAAATCCGTCAGCATACGTTTAGTAGGTAAAACATAGACAACATATACATATTGTATGTAGGTTCTATTTTTACACATTGTATTTAATTACAGTCCGTTTAAGAAACGTATCCGTTCGAGTAATGAAGCCTTTAAGCAAATTTTATTTGTAAGAAATTTAAGGTTTTTTTTTTACTACTTTTATTGGCCTCACTTTTTGTTCAAAGTTGTTTTTTACGAGAATTAAAAATTTATTATTTATAAACTTATTTTGTATTTGTCGCCAGATTTTATAACTTTACGCTCCTGAAGAAGTTTGAATAAAGTAAGCGAAACGTTGAGCAAAAACATGATAAATTGATTTTTATTTACAAATAAATCAGATTATTGACCAAAATAGCCCGTAAGGAAACCCCTTTTTAAAACCATTTGTAAATTTCGCTAATATTTTGTACACATAATCTGACAACTTTTTAAAAGATAACTTGATCAAAAAAAAAAAACCTAAAAAAATCTTATAAGTAATAATCAGTGTCGGGAAGTATTATTATTATTAATTAATGTAAAACTTGCAAATTTGGATTACTAACGGCTTTACTAATTTTTCTACTAACTTTTTGCTATGAGCGTATAATTAAGGAACATTTTAAATGTTTTTCCATCGCATTAAACCCCCTTCTCAAGCTACCCATACGATTTAGGGATTTGTCCAGCAAATTACTTTTTTAAGTCAGGATCTCTTGATAAGTCAGTGAAATTGTACTTTTTATCGGACCAAGTAATACTCTTAGTACTTTTTCTTGTTACTAAGATATCCACTATTCAATATACTACACATTGACTTTCTAGCTGCTCAACAAAGAGAGAAACTGTTTTCGATTTCTTTCAATAAAATTGGTTCAAAATTTCTTTTTGAAGTTTGCAATTTAAAAAAAAGAATATGCTTGATTTTCATAAAATTGGTGCAGTAACATGAGAAAACATGTGCTTATTCGAAACTAAAGTCAAAATTTTGATAGAATAATTACTTTTTTTTTATAAATTAGCCACTACAAAATTTGTTGCAATTTCATTCCGCATACGTTATATGTATATCCAAGTTTGTTTGCAATTTGGATATAAACTTAAGAATTAGGACAAACATGTCAGGAAAATTGAAGGAATATAATGGAAAATAAAAATAAATAAAGAGTTTAAAATCCATATAGAAAACATACTTTAGAGCATATTTTTATAGTTAAAAAAACTAAGATTTTTTAAAAAGTAAGATTATCCAACTTTATTAATTCAAACTTTTATTAAACAAAAAATTTACCAAAATATCGAGTCAAATGAAAGAATATATAAATTAACAGAAACAACAAATCCATTAACTTTAAAGTGAAAACATGTCAACTAAATCAACATTCAGATTGAAAATCTTCGATTTCAATGAAATTCACTATAACTTTCATACTCGGCAAGAAAATAAATTAACATAAATTTCCGATTTCATACCCTTTCGTTTTCCGATATATAACGTCATGAAAATTGCAAAAAAGAACTATAAAATTTGACCAAAGCATCGTCACAAAATTGTCTATAACTTTTAAACTATACAAGATACAAAATTCGTCTTAGCCTTATTTTATAGTTTAAAATATACCCCTTAAAATTAAATGCATATAATTTTTTTTTTCATATAAGGGTCAAAACTCACTTTTGAGGGGCCAAGACCCTCGAGTTTCAATTAAAATATTTGTTGATTCAATTAAAAGTTTAATTGAATTCGGTTTTATTAGATAAGTTGTAGTATTAATTAAAATAATTTGTAAATATTTAAATGATTTTATATTGATTTTATTTTATCTATTAACAATTAAATTGAATATTGTTTTTAATTTCAAATAAATTTTTAGTAGATACTATTAAAAATTTAATTAAAATTTGCAAAGAAAAAAACTTCAAAACTAAAAAAAATCCTCAAAAATTAAAAAGCCAAACTTGGACAAAGTTCGTAACTATCTAAATAAGCAACGAATAACTTTGAATATGGTTTTAAAGTATGGACTTTGAGCATTTTGCACCATATCAATCGATTACTGTTGATCTTGTTTTTAAACAAAACAAAAAAAGTGTACAAATAAAAAGGAGAAAAAACCAAAAAGCGTATATTATATATCTACCAAAGGTAGAGGGTGCCCATAACAAACAAGTTTTCAATTTATTTTTGATCAATGGTTATAATTTTTAAATTCGAGCTCATATATTAGTTCTCATTTAGTGAGAAAACTAGTTTATATCGTCACCTAAAATGCAAAAGGGTGTAACTAACAAAGTTTCCAAAACCGGGTTTATTAAAGATTGCAATTAATTTGGCTAAACTACAAGCCTACACAAAATTTTGGAATTCTACGATAAAAATAGGGGTTGAAGTAGACGTGAGTGAGTACTGAAGTAGAGGTGAGTGATTATGAAGTAATGCATTGATCTACATTTCTCCACAAAATTTGTTGGTTTCATGATTAAAAATGTCGGTTTTATTAACAATATTGTTAAAAAATATGTGGATGTTTTTTGCTTATCCTGTAAAAAATGAAATATGTTAGTTACATCCTTTTGTATTTTAGGTGGCGATATGAATGTCTGATGATTTGCATGGGATTGTCACTTCTTTCAAAACGTGTTCTGATGATGGGAACCTAGAAAATTCCCGAAATAGATCTATCAACACATTCCTGAAAGTGGTCAATTAATAAATTTGAAAACAAAAACTCTATAGATTATTTGTTAGGACAATATCCTAATAAGGAAATATAGAGTATGGCCTCGAACTTGAATAATTTTCATTTTCATTAATGTGAAAACGTTACTTATTTTTATTTGTTCGTATATACTATAAAATCCCTTAATCGAATTCGGGATTGATTACAAAATACAATAAATTGTGTATCAAAATTTTCAGAAAATTCATCTTAAAATGCAATATTTATAACTTTTATTTATTAAAATAAATTTTATATGCATTTACTATGGAAAAAATATAAAGAGTATTTAATATTCACCATTTAAAATCGTTATTTTTTTTTAGTAAAACGCACTTCAATTAGCTAGAACTTTTTTTTTCTTCTTTTCGTGTGTTAAACATACGAGTACTTGAAAGTTTTTATCTGAATTTTTATAGCTAGGATTTGTCACAGACCTCATATTTTTAACGCATAAAAATATTTGAAATTTTTTTAGTTTAAGCAATTTTTTTCTTATACTACATTTATACTAGAAGCAGAAACTAGTAGTTTTTAAAAACCACTTGTATTAAATTGTCAAATTCCATAAAAATTTTTAATCAAAAACCAGAAGTTTTAAAAAACTAATAGTTTTTGGCTGTTGTATAAATGAGGTATTAAATTATTCACACTGTGGAGCAAAAGTAAGCAAATGTTTTAAAATTCAAACTCATGGTGTATTTATTCTCCAAATCTTTTTGTAAAAACGAATCTAATCTAAAGGTATGATAATGTGTCCTATTTAAAATCATAGAAGTCCAACCTTTTGGACGGACCCCCTGTATCTTCTACAATCTCAAATTGTATAGAATAAGGTCATAAGGGCACCAAGACTAAGGTTAACTAACAATACTTTTATTACATAACTATTAATTTTATTATATAATAAATATAAAGGGCACCTGAAAACATTTTTAGTCAACAAACCCATTTAAACTGATCAGGATAAAAGTTGGACTTAAATCCTTAATATGCGTTTATAGAGCAAAATGTTTAAAAACTTCTTAGAATAAGAGGGAAATGTGTACACACGGAAAACAGTTTTGTAGTTGCAACAGAATTTCTTGCCAACCGAATTTTTGTGGTTCCACGTCTATCACTTCTATTATATATTATAATACTATTGTAACAACCGACATTTTTATTGCAACAATTGAATATTTTATGTTTATGCACTATAATATTCTATAAAAAGATGTACATCCGTTCAACAAAATTTATTTTATTAATAGAAAAATTATATTCCTCGAACTTGGCTCGAACCGACGATCTTCCGTTTGTCAGGCAAGTACTTTACCTCTAGCCTAAACCCAATTTAAATATGATTTTTTAAATTTCTACCTTGAATATTTTCTAGTTTCAAATTAAAATATTTGTCTAAAAATTTGTATGTACAATAGAAATTCTGTTGCTAATCTCAATATTTTATTAGAGTTACCAAAACTATAAAAACAATTTATATTATTTTAAAATTGTTTTTTTAATAAAAAATTCTCATCCACGAACTGGGCTCGAACCGGCGATCTTCTACTTGTCAGGCAATTACTTTTCCTCTAGCCTAAACCAAATTTGAAATTGTATTTTCCAATTTCAACCTAGAATGTTTTTTCTGATTCAAATTTAAATATGTATGTTTAAAAATAGATTTGTATGTACAACAGAAATTCGGTTGTGAAAGGCGTGGTAGAGAAGAATGAATGTATTTTCTAAAAATCATAACTACATTGTACATTTTCAATTTTCTGAATCAGACTGCGCAGTTTCTGGTATTGAACCTTCGTCAGTGACCCTGTTTTTTTTTTTATCTCAATATTTTATTAGAATTACCAAAACTAAACTATAACGAAACTTTATATTATTTTAAAATTGGTAACGAAAACTTAAATTTTAGATAAAGTGATTGTTTTTCGCAGGCGAAACTAATATTCGATTTTAACTGCAACTATTTTATTCAAGGGATAACATCTCCGAAAATTGGTTGATTGTTGGTATTACAGATAAAGTGGAAGATACTATTTTTCAATATTAATAAGAAAAACCAATATTTTGAATGATGTGACTGTGTTTTGATTAATTTTATATATTTTCTGTTTACAATATAGTTCAACTATTCTGATGATGAATTTTAAGTACTTGCAATTAAAATTATTGAGTAATGATTAAATTTTGTTGATTACAATGGAACTCCAACCAATTTATTCTCGGTGTGTACAAATATTTATTTATAATTGTTAATACAATGAAAACTAGTGAAAACGTATTAGTTTTTTCAATAAAAAATATAAGATTTATTTGTTTTTAGTGAAATACATAACACTGTGCTACACAGAAAAATCACTCGTCAAATGACCTAGTGAAGAAGTTGCAATATACGTTTAAACTTTCGAGATAATGGTAAAAGTGTATATTTAGCGAACGGCGCATTTAAACATTTGTTAATCAGTAATTTTTAATCCGATTTTAAGTTTTTCAACGGTATTTAAAAGAAAATTACCTGATCTTTCTAAAATATATACTTTCTTTATATTATTAATATAAATAGGTAGAGCTTTTTTTTTAATAACAATTAAAATGTTACATTTTTTTAAACTTTTTCAACTCCTACACACAACAATATTCTTTAAGTTAATGTTTTCCTGAGTAAATTGAGCATTCATTTGTTAAAATTGGCTAAAAATTGACAAAGTTATGGTACTTTTTCCATATGTTTTTTATAAAACTTTTTCAAATTCTACGAGAGGTGTTTTTTCAGCAATATTCTTAAAGCTAATGTTTTGGCAAAGTTATGGTACTTTTTCTTAATATATAATAATTACAATTTAAATTTTTTTTTTAATTTTTTTTTAACTTCACAAGCCTTTTTTCGAAATTTCTTTCCCTGAGTAAAATGAGCCTTCATGTATCAAAATCAGTTGAAAATTGAAAGTTATGGTACTTTTTCTATACACAGAAAATTTCGTTTCTGCCTCCTTCACACAAATGCAATAGAAAAAACAAAATTCGCTCTGTATATATAGAAAAAGTACCATAACTTTGTCACTTCTCAACCAATTTTAACAAATGAATGCTCATTTTACTCAGAAATAGAAGATTTGAAAAAAAGCCTTGTAGAAGTTGAAAAAATTGAAAATTTTAATTATTATTATATATTTAGAAAAAGTACCATAACTTTGTCAAATATCAACCGATTTTAACAAATAAAGTCTCATTTTACGTAGGAAAACACTAACTTTAAAAATATTGCTGTTTTAAAGAAAGTTCAAAATCGGTTAAAAATTGACTAAAGTTATGGTACTTTTTCTATACATACAAAATTTCAGTTCTTCCTCCTTCGCACAAATGTACTAGAAAAAACAAAATTCGCTCTGTATATATAGAAAAATTACCATAACTTTGTGACTTTTCAACCGATTTTAACAAATAAAAGCTCATTTTACTCAGAAAAAGAAGTTAAAAAAAATAAAATTTTAATTATTATATATTTAGAAAAAGTACCATAACTTTGTCAAATATCAACCGATTTTAACAAATAAAGTCTCATTTTATGTAGGAAAACACTAACTTTAAGAATATTGCTGTTTTAAAAATGGTTCAAAATCGGTTGAAAATTGACAAAGTTATGGTACTTTTTCTATACATACAAAATTTCGTTTCTTCCTCCTTCGCACAAATGTACTAGAAAAAACAAAATTCGCTCTGTATATATAGAAAAAGTACCATAACTTTGTCACTTTTCAACCAATTTTAACAAATGAATGCTCATTTTACTCAGAAATAGAAGATGTGAAAAAAGCCTTGTAGAAGTTGAAAAAATTTAAAATTTTAATTATTATATATTTAGAAAAAGTACCATAACTTTGTCAAATTTCAACCGATTTTAACAAATAAAGTCTCATTTTACGTAGGAAAACTAGCTTTAAGAATAGAGCTGTTTTAAAAAAAGATTGAAAAAAACCCTCATCAAAGTTTCGCTCTATATATATAGAAAAAGTACCATAATTTTGTCAATTTTCAACCGATTTTACCAAATGATGGCTCTATTTACTCAAGAAAATACTAACTTTAAGAATAAGGTTGCTTTTAAAGAACATTCGAAAAAACCCTCGTGTAAAACCCAACGTGTAATTACCCTTTGGGAAGATTTTCAGCATTTGGCTCTGAAGTTTGAGAAAAATACATCGATGGACTAGGGATTTGTGCATGATTAGTTGATTTAAATTCCCTTATTTTAGAAAAATTCTTATTAATATCCAAAAACGATTTAGTAGAGGATACAGGTAGGTCAAAAGTTTGGATCTCTATGGTTATTAAGAGGACACATTACCATATTATTATCGAGCCTTATTGGATTAATTTTTTCAAAAAAATTTTGAAGAATAAATAGATTTTACTTTTTAGTTTTGAAACATTGGCTCACTTTTGCCCTACAGTGTATATTCAAAACTGATTTTACACATGTAAAAATTTTAATAACTTTTTCTCCAGACTAAATATTACAATTTTAATGTCTTTATTTGCAAATATAGTTGGTAAACTTTGAAATGGTAATAAATTTTGCGGGTGTTACTATTGTTTGTATTACGTACAGAGTTTACAAACTTATGAATAAATAACAAAATGTTAGTTTTGTCAAGGACTAATACTTATTGTAACTCCTTTAGTACGGTTTGGCTTAACCTTAAATACAAGAGAACATAATTTATTGTCAAGCATCAGGAGGACTCATTGTCTTACATATTTGGTTGTTGTTGTTACATATTCCTGACTGTTGATTATGTTTGTAATTTAAACAAAAATTCAATGTTGCCGACATTTTGAAAACACTTTTTAACTCTTCCAAACAGTGGGATATATTACAAAAATTTTGGAAATAAATCGGTAATTTCTTAGTGTACTGAAATTTTGCACTGAAATTCGAAACAAGCATAAGTAATGTAATATTGAGCTTATATTTTGACGTTGAAACTCACACATCCCCCAGTGCACAGTGGAAAATGTTGGCCACTTTCGCATCAAAAATTTGTAACAAATATATGTGCCATTAAATTTATAGAAATCAACGCGTTTAAACAAAAGGTTTTTTTTTAGAAAATAAAATAACATGTTATTTTGAATTTATATCGAGCTTTCAACCTCCGTATATTTACAAAAATAAAGCAAATCAAATATATTAGCTAGGTTGATACTAGTATATCGATCTAGCTAAAGATCTCATCAGAACCCGAAGTTTTAGAAAAGCTAGAGCTTCCTGAATAGGCAGAGCTTTAACAAAAAACCTATTTATCATCAATTTTGCTCCATTCTTGTCTTCTTAGTAATCAAACACATGGCTACGGTCTTTTCCTAACAAGCATCATGACGTTACTAAACTTTGATGACCAACATTTTGAGTTTTAGTTTTTTTTTTGCAGTGATGACTTGGCACTTTTTTGCAACAAAAGGGTTTTTATTTACAACTGCAAAAATCAATATTATGTCAAAAACAATGTTATAATATCAATATTATTAAAAAATCTTTTTTTTTTTCTTTAACCATTTTGCATATATTTCCATACTTCCATAGTTTTTTACATTGACTCTTTCTGGGTAAGATGTATTTGACCGCTAATTCATGCGGCTTCATAGGGAAATGTCATTTTAGTTTTAAAAAAGTGTTTATTTGTATCTATTTTTTTTTAAATTTTATTTATTTATAACAAGATGCAACAAAATGGGGGGTAGTAATAATCTTGGGCGTCGAGGGTTTCGATATCATATAATTGTATTGATGTAAAACACACAAAGTGTATGAGGCTGTGTGGTTACAGTCACCTTTTGAAGTTTTAATTTTTTATTTGTAGAACCCTATATAGCCCTATATCCCTTTTATGGGCCTTTTAAGTACTTTTTCGAAATATACTAAAAACGACCCCTAAAATTGGCGATTTCAGGGTTAAAATGTTCCGCGAATGTGTTTTCTAAATTTTAAAAATGTTGAATTGTTTTTTTCCAGAATAAAATCCAGAATTAATACTTACGTTGTTCCAAGCAAAAAAAAAAAAGTATTTTTTATCATCCAAAATTATTTGAACATTTTTTTCATGAAGTTTTTTTTTCAGTTGTCTGTATTTTGGTATTATTTCTGAAAATTGTTGTTTACTCTATTTGGCTACTGTTTTCCTTTGGTAGTGTTTCACGTTCATTTGGAGTAAGTTTTTGCGATTTGTTTCCTTAGAAGCGCGAAATTTCTAGCCGATTTACGATTTGATGCCACAATTCGATTAACCGCCGATATTTTCAATTTAAGAAGCTTAGCTGCGGTCAATCTTTTTGTACGTCCTTTCTTTTTTATCCCGGTTGATGCCACAACTAAAAAAAATTTTGTGTGCCTTAAATTGTTATTCTCTACAACATAGTACACAGAGGCAGTTCCTTGGAACAGTTATAATGAAAATGTTCACTAAACTAATAAACTTTACTTCGCAATGTGAATGAACAATTTCTTAAGATTTATGGAAAAAAACTTCATAGTTTTAATTAAACTATTTTTAATGAGACTTTTTCATTAGTCGTATGAAATTTTTAATAGATAATATGAAATTTGTCATTACATTTTATGAAAAACTGCATTAATTTAATGAAAAGTTTCAATGGACGCATTCCAGTGACATTTCATAGATTTATTAATATCATGCAGATAATTCTCTCAGTGTTTCCGAAGTTCATTAAGATCTGCTGGTCCGTGTCGGGATACCTCCCTTGTAACTTAGAAATGTCCAAATTATTTGCAAATATTTTATGATATATCCCACTGTCGCCCCGACGCACAGTGCGAGATTTTGTTAATTTACGACGTCGAAACCTCAAAAAAAAGTTTGTTTCTTTAATAAATTTTTGAATGGGAATGATAAAAAACACTTCCAATAACACATAAATGCAACTTAAACAAAATAAATGCAAACAGGAAGAACATAACGGCACTTCAAATGTTGCACTAGTTTCTGTCCGTAAAAAAGTTGCCTAATGTTGTGTAATAGTATTCTAAGTTTAAGTATTTTTAACTTTTTTGTTTTTTTGAATATTTCATTCAATCTTTTTTTGTTTAATGAAATTAGTTATGTACTAACTAAATATTTTATTAAATTAAGTAAAAAAAAACTCTGACGTAGTATTAAAACGTGATTTCTAAAGACCATCTTTTGAAACAAAATTTGAAAAAAAAAAAATAATTTTCATTGGACAAAAAAGTGCTAATGCCGATCAGTGCGAGTGATCCCACTATATGTGTTGCAACCACTAATCACTCTGTTTAAATAATCTAAAAAAAAATTGTGCTATAAATTGCGACAAATATTTCAAATTTGATTTTTTTCATAATGAGTATTCAAATTTCGCGTCAACAAATTTTCAATGTTTGGGTACTAACAGAAAAAAATAAAAAATGTGAGAAAGTTTTAAATTTTATTTTAGGAAATATAAGTACTGGATCGAACAAATCTATTAATTTAAAAGAATTAAACTTGTTTGTTAATCGAATTTGTCGAGATTTTAACTTAAAATGGCTCAAGTCATGTAAAAATAAACTGGTATTTTCAAATAAGAACAGTGATTGGTTGGCGAGTACAACTAATTTGTCTAAATTTATTTGTGATGTAACTGTTTCATCTTCAAAGAATAAAGGTGGTAGACCAGAAAAAGATTTTCAAGATTGTTCTGAAAGAGTGAAGCAAAAAAAAGCAAAAGAGCTTTTAAATACAACTGACCCCAATAAGTTGCTAATGGCAGCTTCAATGAAATTGCATTCATCTGGAAAACGATCTTCTGCTGCAATTGTAAATGAACTCGTTATGGCTTCACCCAGAAGAGGTACAACAATAAAACAGAGCAGAATAACTACAGAAAAACCAACGAATCTTTCTTCTGACCAGGCACTTGCAATGATAATCGATCTAGATTTATCAACTCACCGATATCGACTTCTAAAACAGTATGTGATGCCAATAAATTCAAAGATATATCCATGCTATGATTTTGTAAAAGTTTCCAAGCGTAATTGCTACCCTGATGAAATAACTGTTACTGAAACCTATGCAGTGGCAGTGGCACGATTTCGCCCATTTTTTCAGAAAACGTGCGCCTTATCATATAACCATCTTGAACCAAAATTCAAACATCTACCTCTATTAACTAAAGAAATACAGAGTTTCAACGCCCTAAACTGTGAAAATCTTCCACTGTGCGACGCCACATATACATTGAAGATGTATCAATTGTATACAGTTTGCTTGCATACAAGATAAAAAAAAAATATGTTACTATGTATGAGTACTTATTTGTATCTCTCTGTGTGTGTGTGTATGTATGGCTTTCTGTGACAAATGAAATGTATGTCAGTATGCGGTTATTGTATCTCTACATAACGAACTACGTGTCTATGTAGTGCAAATTGCAATTGCTTTTCATTTCTCACCATACAAAATTTCTGAGCAATTGTTTGGTTTATAGTTTTTAGTTTCTTTCTTTGCTCCTCCAGTACCACCACCACCACCACCATCCCTATATTCATACTCCATTTGATGAACAACAATATCTACAAAGTGTTGAAAGCCATAATGCGTGTTGTATACACACATCTATAAACAATATAATGCGTGCGTGTGTGTGAGCGAGTGTTTTTGTATAATGTGCATGTATTGTATGTTAGTGTATGCGTTTTATATGAAAAAAAAGATGATATTTCTGCTCTGATAACTTTTT
Source organism: Delia radicum (assembly GCA_021234595.1). Classification (NCBI taxonomy): domain Eukaryota; kingdom Metazoa; phylum Arthropoda; class Insecta; order Diptera; family Anthomyiidae; genus Delia; species Delia radicum. The sequence goes on from CM037855.1 coordinate 128,817,378, forward strand.
GCATTTGTTGTCATTCATTGCAACAATAACACACAAACATGCATTGGTTGGTTCTGTTCTGTAGTTTTTTTTTTTTGTTTCTGTAACAGAATTTTTACCGGATGACATGGTCGTCTGGTTGGAAAATCTCTTGTCAATGTTGAGCATAAAAAAACTTACATTTACTATGACAATCATAAAAAAAAAACTATAGAAAAAAGAATGGAATATGCATGCAATCGTATTGTTTTCCCTTGGCTTATCTCGCTTCCTGTAGTGCACATTATCCCCATAGGAACATATAATCCTAATTCAAATGCATCACAATACAAAACTTATTCGTGCTTTACGTTGCCACTATTGGCAAAAAAAAAAAAAAAAAAAACAATGGGTCTGAAAACAAAAGACTTTAGGGTCGATACTATGTACTACTATGTACAATATGACCGATAATGGTTGACATTGTAATACAATAGAACCATACGATTTTTTTTTTTAAATTGTGATGTAAACTAAAATTTTTTGGGTTACAACCTATTGTTCTTCAAAAAAAAATTTTGTTTTTTGCTTAAGCTTAATTTGGATGCTTATCTGGTAAAGCGTTTTTCAGATTTTTCGGAAGAGGTTTTAGATGTCGTGAACTTGATTTTTCCACAAAAATAGCCTTTACTTTACTTTTTTGAATTGTACTAACAATTTGGTCAATAACCGAAATTTGGTCAATAATCAAAATTTGGTCTTGTAGACTTTCAAGAATAAATTTTAACGTCATAATGCTTGTTAGGAAAATACCCTATCCACGTGTTTGGTTACTAAGAAGAAAAGAATGGAGCAAAATTAATGATTAATATGATTTTTGTAAAGGCTCTGCCTATTCAGGAGGCTCTAGCTTTTTTAAAACTTCGGGTTCAGATGATAAATACTAGTATCAACCTAGCTAATTTGTTTGATTTGCTTTATTTTTGTAAATATTCGGAGGTTAAAAATAATCTCGACGTATATAAAAACAAAAAACTAATATAACTGTAAAAAATATTACTTGAGCCAGAGTAAAAACTACATTTTTTTTTATATAAATAGAACATTTATTGTCTTCAAAGTTTAGTAACGTCATGATGCTTGTTAGGAAGTAGGGTCTATACGTGTTTGATTACTAAAAAGAGAAAATGGAGCAAAATTGATGATAAATAGGTTTTTTGTTAAAGCTCTGCCTATTCAGGAGGTTCTAGCTTTTCTAAAACTTCGGGTTCTGGTGAGATCTTTAGACAGATCGAAATACTAGTATTAACCTAGCTTCTATGTTTGATTTGTTTTATTTTTGTAAATATACGGAGGTTGAAAGCATGTTATAAATTAAAAATAATCTCGACGTATATAAAAACAAAAAACTAATAGAACTCTAGAAAATTTTACTTGAGCCAGAGTAAAAACTACATTTTTTTTTTATATAAATAGAACATTTATTGTCTTCAAAGTTTAGTAACGTCATGATGCTTGTTAGGAAAAGACCCTATATACGTGTTTGATTACTAAGAAGAGAAAAATGGAGCAAAATTGATGATTAATAGGTTTTTTGTTAAAGCTCTGCCTGTTCTGGAGGCTAAAACTTAGGCTTCTGCTTAGATCTTTACTGGCTAAAGATCGAAATACTAGTATCAACCTAGCTAATACGTTTGGCTTGCTTTATTTTTGTAAAGATCCGGATGTTTAATGCTCGTTATAAATCAAAAAAACAGTTTTCTTTTTTTTATTCTTCTGAGTCAATATTTTTAAAGAAAAATGGCAAAAATTTATTTTTATGTGCATAAACCATAAGCTTCCGTATGGTACATTTAAGTATCACATATTTAGGTTGATCATTTTTTCCTACCCGAGATCAGAACAAATTTTTTTAAATAATTAAATTTTGTGATGAACTTAAGAAAACAAGAACACAGTGAACTTACTTTTCTTAAATAAAAATTTAGATCAAGTAGTGTTTTGCCTACAAAAGTAGCCAGAGATTATGAAAAAAATAACAAAATTTGTACAAAAAATTTCCGACTCAGCAAAAATTTTATAATTACATGTTGGGGCCTTGAAAAAATAATTTAAAAAATTTACCATATATTTAGGGAGGCCATTTTTTTCCGACGCAACATTATAATTTTTTTATACAATTCAATTTTGAGATGAATTCTTAAAGAAAAAAGAACACAGTGAATTTACTTTTCCTATATACAAATTCAGATCAAGAGGTATTTTGCCTACAAAAGTAACCAGAGATTATGAATAATACCAAAATTTGTACAAAAAATTTCCGACTGAGGAAAAATTTTATAATTACATGTTGGCACCTAAAAAAACTGTACCATATATTTAGGGTGGCGCAAAATCAGCACAAATGGTTTAAGCAATTAAATTTTGTGGTGAATTCTAAAAACACAATGAATTTACTTTTTCTATATAAGAACTCAGATAAAGTGGTATTTAGCCTACAAAAGTAACCAGAGTAATATTAAAAATTGTATGCAAACTTTCGGAAAAAAAAAACAAATAAAAAACAGTTTCTTTTCAAAGAGTGCTTCAATTCTAAGAAGATTATTTTTTTTTATTAATAACAAAACTTAAGGTTGTAAAATAACCCTACCCCTTTCCTTTATCTACACAGAAAACACTAAAAACGGGTTTCAATTGAAAATTTTATTGAATCAATTAATATTTTAATTGATTTTCACCTACCACTGAAATGATAGTATTAACTAAAAAAATTTGCAGACAGTTTATTAATACTCTTTCAATTAAAATAATAATAATATCAATTAAAAGAGTTATTGTTTTTCTTTACAACCTCAATTAAAAAGTTTAGTTAAATTGATTAAAACTTTAATTGAAACTTGAGAAGAAAACAATGGTAGTTTTAATTTAAAACTCGTATTTTTTTATTTTTGTTATATGCCTCCCATTAAATAAAAAGGCAATGTAGGTTTGTAAATTAAATTGACATTTTATTTATAATAAAATTAAAGCTTTTTAATATAGTTGATTATTAGCAAAATAAACTGTTATTTGCATTTTACTAAATTTTGTTGTTCGATCACGTTTTACGAACTTTATTTCTGCCTTTTATTATACATATTGCTCAAAATTTATTTAATTTAATCTATTTTAAAAACACCAATTTTTTGAATTACCAACGTTATGCCAACGGTGGCAAGTTCGTTTGAACTAACGGATGGCCAGTGTTATCAATCCGGTAACAGGACAAATATGTCAAGATTGTTAATCCCACGTTCTCAAAACGTATTACCGAACGTCACTGACGCTTTGTCTTTAAATTGTTCAAATTGAAAAGCTACAAACTTAGATAGAGTTCTATCTGATCTATAGTTTCCAAAAAAAGACATGTATTAGAAAATAAAATAGATACACCAATAGAAAAAATGTGTAAAAAGTTTTTGCTAAAACTACTAAAAATTTGTTTAAAATTACGTTGTAGGAAAATAAGCTGATTTTTTTTTTTGCTAGAGCATGTGTGCTCATGTATGGATTCATATATGCCGATTTTTAACAGGGTAATGAGAATAAAAGTCTGCCCTTCTAAAATCAGCAATCTAAAATTTTTTTTAGCAAAAGTTTCTGTTTATTTTAACAAAATATATGATTTCATGATTTTCAAAATATATGGTAGCGTGCTAGCTTATCAGTGCGGGGGTCGTGGGTTCGATTCCCACCAGAGGCACTGGTCTTTTTTCGCTACAACGTGCCGAAAGCCATAGTAGCTAGTGCTCGGTTAGGGTAATAGTATATAATTTGTAATTATATGATTATTAATTAATAAAATAAAAATAAAATATATGATTTCAACTAAATTTAAGGTAAATATACGAGTAGCAAACAATTTATTAAAATTGCAGTTTTTGTTCTGCTCGTTAGTCTACAAGTATTTAGCAAAAGTTTTTGCTAATTTTAGCAGAGTAAATAGCTATTTTCAATTAACTAACATACAACTCGAATATAACAGTTTTATTTTTGAAATCTGCTAATTCCAAAAAAGAAGTAATTATGAAGCGCTTCCAAGGCAAATCCAGAAGGCATGAGTTTTGTTCGTGATGTCCCAATTGGTATGTCTCTTTTAAGCAATAAGATCATGCCTTCTTAGGCAATAAGACAACATTAATGCTCCATGGTATGCATTCTTTATTGCTTCATTGTAAGCATTATTCACTGCTTCAAAGAAGGCATTCTGGGAAGCACTACAGACTGACTTTCTTTGTTGCTTTACTGTGTGCAAGGCGGTGAAGCGTTATTTTGGAAGCATACAGCTTACCAAATCCAGGTTATGTTTTGCTGGGTTGTAGTCGTTTTTCTGTAACTACTGTTAGTAGCTTTGCCTGCTATTTTTGCACGTTTTTTCTATCAGTGTAATATCTTTTAAGAAATACACTCAAAAAAAAAAGTTTGTAAAGTCAGCAAAAAATTTTGCTGAGTCAGCAAAATTTTAGTCAGGAGGGTGCTAGCAAAAAAATTGCTAATGTCAGCAAAAGCTTTTGCTGAATTTTAGCAACAAAATTAGTAGATTCAGCAAAAGTTTTGCTAACACTTAGTAGATTAGAAATAAAAAAGCGTTGGTAAATATTAATAAATTTTTTGCTGAATTTTAGTAGACTGAAAAAAACGCAAAAAAATTGTAATTTAGTTAATATATTTGCTGAAAATCATAAAACATATTTTTGTGGTTCTTTTAAAAATAATTTACAATAATTACGAAATATAAAAATTTTCATTTTCCCACATTGATGTCATGAATTAATTTAATATCTGAAAATACTATATAGAAATAAATATACTGCCGAAGATAATTATAGAAACGAAACGAAAAAATAAACAAAAACAAACGAAACGAAAAAAACAACCCTTTTTTTGCAATAAGAAAAAGGAACCATACTAAGATGTGTGTCTTTGTCTTTCGCTTTACTCTGTCTACATGTCTGTATATGTTTGTTTGCAATTTGACCACACTAGATTATTAATCTATTAACATTTATTATAGAAATACATATTAAATTTAAATATTTTCTTTTGTCTTTTATTTTATTAATAGACAATTATTTTCACAAGCCGGTGACAACGCAAAATTAAAGTTGTTTTAATCCTCAATTTTGTTTTATGTATGAAAAACAGATACAAAAGTCTTCCATGGTTGATTTTTTTATATGTCTTATTAGAGTTGTACTTTTGAGTATCATTTTCCTCTTCTCTACTACATCTTGACATGCCGCGACATCTGCTTAATTCTGCGTATATCTTTCAATCTGGTTGTCGTCCACAATATTAATGTGCTTATCAGCACAATTTTTTTTAGCAAAATTAATTAGTAAAACATTAGTATATTAGTAAAGCATTAGTATAAAACAGTTAAGTGCTGAATAAGTATAACAAAAATTTTAGCTGAAAACACGATTTTAGCAAAAAAATTTGCTAAAAAATAGTATACCTGATTTACAAGACGTTTTACTAACTTTTGTACCAACTTATTTTTTTGAGTGTACCACTACTATTCAACACCTTTATCCCTTTAAAAAATTTAAATAAAATCTTGCTACATTAATTTTGATTCAAGCCAATTTAAACTGTCCATAGTTATCCTTTTAAAATCTACTTGACCAATTAAATCTATCTATCGCTATTGTTTTTATTTTCAAAATTCTCTACTGGGAATGTCAACTGTTAATTCTTACTATAAAACAGTCCATTTTTAAGCTTTTGTGTTTTTTTATGTTTTAGGATTTTATTTTTATTCTAACCAGAAGAAGTCTTTAAATCTGTTCTGTTTGTTTCAGATTATATACTACCATTTCGAGTTATATGAATCGCATAAAAACCACAAACGAAAAATCTCTGCTCTTTAGCTTTTGATATCCCTATTTATTTATATGTTTACAATTTTCTTTCATTTTATTTTTTTTTTTGTTTTTTGTGTAAGTTTTCCTTTATAAAATTCATGTGGAAAGTGCATAAAATCTGTTTCAAATAGTTTAGCACAGAAGTAGAAAAAAAGAGTCTTTAATGCCATAGAAATTTTATCTTTTGTTTTTTAGTATGTGTGTAACTTTTTTTTTGTATGTATTTGTCTTTGAGCACAAATCAAAAATAATTTGATTTTAGTTTTTTTTAGTGTTTTCTTTATTGTACCAATTTTTTTCTTCTACACCATTTTCAGAAGTTATCAATTGTATTTCAGAAATTATCAATTTAAGAGGTGACGCGAATAGGGAGGGATAACTATTGAAGATTTCCGGTTAAGGAGTTATTAACACATTATACAAGTGTTTGGTATCGTTGGAAAGGAAATTACCTGTAGATTATGACATTTCTAAAAAGAGTGACATTTAGCAATCTTGGTAGAACAAAAACTTGGGCAATCCTAATAGGAAGGTAAAAATTCCAGTTTTTGTTAAAATATAAATTTTCACTTTTCAATAATCCAATCATTTTTTGAACTTAATTAGACTTTTATTTTAACAATGTGAAATTTATGTTCGAATTTATGATTTGCTATAAGCAATCCCACACTTCAAAAAAAAAATAAAAACCCTCAAAAATCAAAATGCCTCATAATACGCAAAAAATCGTCACAATTAAACATTAACTTTGATATTGTTCTCAACAACAAGAAAATTGAAATAGTTTCGTCTGTGAAAAACCTCGGGGTTATTTTTAATAACACGCTTAGTTGGTCGAATCATGTCAACTCTATAGTCTTCAAGATGAACTATATGCTTCGTACACTATGGCCTATACAGTACTGTACACCTTTTGAAATCAGAATGCTTATTGCTAAAGTTTATTTAATGCCCAGGTTGCTCTATGGCTGTGAGCTTTTCGCTCATTGTGATTCCTCGAGTAAGAGTAAATTAAAGGTGGTCTACAATAAAATAATAAGATATGTTTTTGGGCTCTCAAAGCGCGATCATAATAGAGTATCTTCCTATACAAATCAGTTGTACGGCATGTCTCTTGAGAATCTAATGAACGTCAGAATACGCACCCTGCTTCACAAAATAATATCTACTAAGGAGCCACGAAATTTGTATGACCGCCTTGCATTTTTTCAATCAGGAAGGGGTAAAAAGATACTTTCCCACCGGTACAGAAGCCTTATTACGGAATGGCAATTTTATTTTAACGCCATCCATCTTTGGAACTTTCTTCCAAACAAAATTCAAACCAACAATAACGCAACAAGTTTTAAAAAGAAAATAACAAAACATTTCTCAACTTAAAGTTTTTCATGCCAGTAACTAAATATTATTAATTTTTATTTTATTTTTCATTTTATTGTCATTATTGTTTTAATGTTTTAATTTTTCTATTTTTATTAATTATTATTAATTTAATTATTTAAAACTACAAATGTAACCCAATTATGTAATTACAATTTCTTACATCCCATACTTTAAATTAAAAGATATGGGATTGTCAAATAAATTCAAATTCAAAATGGCTTTTTACATTTTTTTCATTTTAGAAATTATCAATTGTTTTTCAGAAATTATTAATTGAAGAGCTTATTGTAAAAACTTGATAAGCCACATTTACTATTTTATGGATTATAGCTGTTTTCTGGGCATATGTTGATTAATATTTGATAGAAGTCTTGAATAAACAATTATTACAAGTACCTAGAGTAAAAACGTCGTACGAAAGTCATATTTTTTGCATTTGTTAACCTTTAAACTGCGAAAAGAAACAAAAAACAAAATGTGGATTATCAAGTTTTTGCAATAAGCCCTTCAATTGTATTTCATTGCATTTCAGAAATTATCAATTGTGTTTCTGAAATTATCAATTTAAGAGGTGACGCGAATACTGTAATGTTATAACTTTATTGTATTTTTTGCAAACATAAAATTCTTTATCGCATAGCCGTCGTATAGACCATAAAAAAGAACTGATATAGTACTTTTTAGCGATCAAAGTTTTGAATTTTAGTTTTTCTTTGAAGTATACAAAAATAGAATTTAATTGCATAGTATTTAGTATTTTCTTATAATTTCATTAATTAAAAAAAAAGTTCACCATTTGGATGGTGATAAACAAATAAAAAAAATTAAATAAAAAAATTCATGGGGAATTATAGAAATTGCATTCGGTGCGTGAACATATTTAACCAAAATGACTTAAAAAAAATCTTTTTATTATCATAGCGTGCTGTAAACAGTAGGATAAATCACAAAATTTTGGAAATATGAAATATGAAATTTGGAACAAGCATAAGTGTCGTAATATCGAGCTTAAATTTTGATCTTGAACCTTCCAGACCCGCCGAGGTTGGCAATATGACCACCCCAACTAGGGAAGTTTTTGCACATGTAATTTTAAGTGCTCTCCATTTTATTTGTTTCTACTCCGATTTTCAACAATATATTTGTAATCGCTAGTAGAGACTAACAAAATACATGCTTACATGTGTGGATTATCTCTAATAGTTCCCGAGATATTCCCATTTAAAAAATGAGAAATTCAAAATTTACACGAAATCGCGGGAAATTTCTTTCTTAAAGTATTGGTTATTTGACTAAATAAATTCTTGATTAAATAAAAAACAATTAATGCAATATCTTGTTCCACTCAAAAACTATATTCGTTTAAAGTAGAAATTTAAAAAAAAATTAAATTTTTGCGATTTTTTCCCAAAAAGCACCAACAGTCTTTTACCTACAGATAACTATTTTCTTTCTGAACATATAAAGTGTGCATACTCAGAAAAAATTATAAACCTAAAATATCTAATTAAAGATTTGATTTGAATTTAATTTGTTTCTAAACAAAGATTTAATTGAATCAATAAATATTTGTATTGACTTTTACATATATATAGATATTTTATTTTAGACGCAATTATCTTATTATTTTTTCATACAATGTATGCATAAATAGAAAATTTTCAGTATAAAATACCAAATACATATGAAGTTAACAAACAAAATAAGCACACACACAAACAGACTCACCATTGCAAAAAACACACATACCAGCGTATAGATCACACACTTTTTTTGTGAGTATCATATTTTTTTTTTGTAGAAGTTAATTATAACTTTTTTTTTCCTTCTCAATTTTAATAAAAGGTTTAATTGATAGTATCATTGCCGTGATAGGTGCAAAAGCAATTAAAATATTAATTGATTCAATAAATTTTTTAATTGAAACCCGTTTTTAGTTTTTTCTGTGTACTATTGTGAAAGGTCTTTTTATATAAAAGCAAATTGTGTTAAAAAACTTTTGATTTGTGTATACTTTCCCCCAGCCCCTTCTAAAGTTGCCACATTTTTAAGGCAAATATCAACTTTAAGCCACTATTAAAAATTGCGCACGATACTCCAACATACATCTAATTTATTGGGTAAGTCTCTTCCTACCCTTGCTTTAAATGTAAAAAATCCCTTTTTTTGCATTTTTTTTTTGGGGGAATTGTGGGATTGCAAATCATAAATTCGGACATACATTTCACATTGCTGCCTTTTTATGGACAGGCGTCATCAGTGATTTTCCATTTTTAAATAGTATTATTATTTGTGTATTTATAATTGCCAGATTGTCTCTATATGATAAATTTTTCAACAACCTGCGGCTGTAAGGATCAAACCTGCGCTCTTCTTACATTAGAAATGTAAAAATACCAAGTCATGACCGTTTAGCGAGCACACCCAAGTATGACCTCGAATGTAATGCATCTAAATTGCAGTTTGCTTTCTTATTAGCTTTTTCTGTTATTGTATATTATACTCAGAAGTGACAACACAAATACTCTATTTTTAGATTTTTGTTTATTTTTATAATCTCCTATGTCTCTATTTGTCAATGTGACCAGATTGACGTATGGTTTTTACGTTTAGTGTTGACAACTTTTGCATTTTTAAATTGAGACATCGCCACAGGGCAAATTTTATAATGTATTTTAGTACAGTGTTATTTTAGCGTCATATAGACAGTCGCAATTAATTTTTAATTAATAGAAATGTTGAGGTTACATTTTTTGCATTTCAGAAATTATCAATTGTATTTCAGATATTATCAATCGTATTTCAGAAATTATCAATTGTTTCTCAGAAACTATTAAAAGTTTTTCATTAGTTTTTTTTTTTTTTTTTTAATTTATAATGAGCTTTCAACCTCCGTGTATTTACAAAAATAAAGCAAATCAAACATATTAGCTAGGTTGATACTAGTATTTCGATCTGGCTAAAGATCTCATCAGAACCCGAAATTTTAGAAAAGCTAGAGCCTCCAGAATAGTCAGAGATTTAACAAAAAACCTGTTAATTATCAATTTTGCTCCATTCTTGTCTTCTTAGTAATCAAACACGTATTTGTGAAATACAATTGATAATTTCTGAAATACAATTACACGGTGCTACAAAAAACACAAAATTGTAATCACTTTTCATGTGACCTAGTGTAGGTTGTAAGTCTAGATGAGTGTATTACAAAACCGGTTTTAGAAGTTTAAAGTTGGTCCTTTGACGAATGATTTTTCTGTGTAGCACAGTGTTATGTATTTCTGAAATACAATTGATATTTTCTGAAATACAACTGAAAATGGTGTAGTTTTACGTTTAATATCATGTGCATTTCATATTTTTTATACCATATAGTAGGTACGACTACTGCTATATTATTAAAACGTAGTTATATATTCAATATTTTATGCTCAATGGGGTTTAAGTCGTCTATACTTTAATGTCATAGTACGCTTGTAGTTGTGTGTAGCATTATACCCCAGGGAGTAGACTCCCCTAGTGTGCTGTTGCTCGAAACTCTCTATTTATGGGTGTTTAAGAATAAAACGAGGAAGTTAGAAAACTACAGATTGAAGTGCACCAGTGCAAATATACAAACATTTAAAATTTTTTTTTATATTTAAAATTTTTCATAGATATTTTTGCCAGGGAACACATGGTGTTTTATATTATTACTATTTGTGAAATTATTTCCTATATAAAAGTTTTTGTGCTATTTTGCTTCTATTGCTCATATAAGTTACTGCCATGCTGCATAACTTGTTACTTTCGCAAATATTTTTGTTATTCAAAATTAAATGTGTAAAAAACAGAAATGTGAAAATTCTTTTAGATGATGGTAATTTTGAACAGTGGTTAAACAATACCTTCGAAACTTGAGTACAATTACAACAGAATTACAGACAGAAAAGTTATCAAGATTGCAGTATTTTTGGAATGCTAAATTTGAAATTTATAATTTGCAATGGGATTGCAAAAATTTCATTTAACTACACTTACAATATTTTATTCCGCAAAGACTCTTGAATATACACATTAAATTAATGGAAAATCTATTAAAAATAAAGGACTACTTACTTTTCGTTGAAAACAATTGTATTTTTTAGTTTATTTTCAACTGTTAAAAAATTAATTGACAAATTCAGTAAAAGCAATAGATTGTTTTCGTTTATTTCAATACTCAATATGATATAACAACTTTTGTTTTAAATAGAGAATTTTTACTGAATATTTTAACTATTACCGAAAGTCAGTTTCTTTTTTGTTTATTTGGCTTGTTGAATAACAGACAAAAAGTTAAAATATATTATATACCTTCAGAAGTTAAAATATATATTTCTTTGGTAATTTAACTGCATATTCCATTGAAACAACTTTAACGATTAACTTTTTAAATAACTGTTTAAATTTATTGGAAAAGTTCTTGTGGGTGTAGCTTCTTAATATTAATAATTTATGTATATAAATAAGAAAGGTTTGTAAAAACAACAACGAAAACTTTCGTAAAATTATGAATAATTTCGTTTATTTTACGAAAGTTTTGTAAAATAAAAAGAAATCGTTAATTTTACGAAAGTTTATGTTATTTGGAAGTTTTCGTATGTTTATGTATTGATTATTATCAGTGTAGTATATAGAACATATAGTTATATAAAAATTCGATGCTTAAATCAATTGTTACTGACCTTCAAACTGTCCAGTTTTGGGAAAATTCCAAAATTTTCATCTTTGGGACGCCACAACTCAAAAACTATTTAAAATATAAACAACATAGGTGCATCTAAATTTTGGTCAGACATCGCTTACAAAGGATGTATCCCGACCCGAACTCTCAGATTTTAATGAACTTTGGATATGTTGTAAAGGACTAAAAAAGAAGAGACACATATTTTTGTTTAGCTGCCCAATTTCACGTCTAAGTGTTAAAAAGTAGTATCAAGAAATCATATGTTTTTATATAAAAACTTGTCTTTAATTTACGAAAACTAGATTTATTTGTACGCAAGGCTAAAGTGCTTAAGAAAACAAAAATTTTGATACCCATAATACCTATATAATGAACCCAGAGTTGCCACATTTGTGAATTATTTGAACTATAGCGGACAAAGGTTCTTCGGGAAAAGTCCATAAAAAGCGAACTATTTCGAATATCGGAAAAAGATCAACCACCCCCTGATTAAATTAAATAGGCATTGCTATGTATTAATTACTTTCAGTTTAATGCATCCAAAATTCCTTAATAAAATGCTGAACTTACTCTAAACACATTTTTATGAATAACAGATATACTGGAAAGTAATATGTACACCAGAGAATGCGTCTTGAAAACCCCTCTCATTTGATAACAAATTTGTATATAGTTACTTTTATTACAACGAAATAAACAAAAAAAAAAACAAAAAACATATCAAATGTGGTAATTTTTGACCCACTTAGTAACGCCTAAACATGAGATTGGGCAGCTAAAAAAAAACATGGGTTATTTAAAATTTTATTATCTACAACATATCCGAAGTTCATTAAGATCTGCCGGCCCGTGACAGGATAACCTCCCTTGTTTGTCGATTGTAATGATAAAAAAACAAAATTTCAGCTTTTTCGTTATATCTCCTAAACTTGAGCTGATGTCGAAAAATCATTGTCCTATTCGGTATCGAGGGTGCAAATTATATAAGATCAGTTACAAATGTTGCTGTAACAAATAGACTGTTGTCCTGCACACTCATAGAAATAAACCTGTAAAAATAGTAAAGAAGCTACTACAAATTGGTTAAATATGAGTTTGCAGATAAAACTGCTAAAATTAGCAGATTTTTTTACTAAATATTAGTAATATAGAAATAGAACAAATAAATATGTTGAATTTACAAATATTTAGTCATATTTGAGCTAAATTTTAGTTAATTGAAACTAACAAAATATTCTACTAAAATCAACAAAAACATTTACTAAATAATAGTATACAAAAAAAGCATTAAAAGATTTAAAATTTTAAAATTTTTTTTAGTTTTTTTTATGAAATCCGCAATCTACAATTTTTTTTGCAAAATTTTTTGTTGATTTTAGCAAAATGAACTGTTGTTTGCATTCTACTAAATTTGAGGTAAATATCGCAAAATTTTTGTTAATATTACAGTTTTTGTTTGCTATTTTGAATCTACAAATAAAAAGTTAGAAAAGTCATCAAAAAATGTTACTGAATCAACACCATTTTAATGAGGAGGGTGCTTGCAAAGAAATTGCTAATGTCAGCAAAATATTTGAGGTAAATATAGCAACAAAATTAGTAGATCAAGCAAAAGTTTTGCTAAATCTTAGTTGATTAAAAATTAAAAACTCCTTGCTAAAATGGATCTACATTTTTGCTAAATACTAGTAGACTGAAAAAAACTCAACAAATTTGTATAAAAATTATACTTTAGTTAATTTATTTGCTGAAAATCTTAAAGATTTTTTGTGATTCTTATAAAAATAATTTGCAATACTTTACAAAATATAAAACTGTTCATTCTCCCACATTGGCTACATTGTAATTAATGTAATAACAGAAAATATAAAGAAATAATTATATATAACATAAACAAATTATCTTTCAACTATAGTTGAAGTAAGTAAGTAAGTATACTTACAACAATGGACGACAAATACCGTAGATAATTCTAGAAACGAAACGAAGAAATATGACATATATCGGACAACCTTTTTTTGCAATAAGAAACAGGAAACATAAAAAATTACCTAAGATGTGCGTCTTTTGCTTTAGTCTGTATACCTGAACGTATATTTGTTTTCAATTGGATCAACACTACATTAATAATCGCTATAAACATTTAGTCTACAAATACAAATTTCATCTTTATTTAATTTAAATATTTGATTTTGTCCTTAATTTAATTAATAGACAATTACTTTGACAAGACGGTAACATTACAAAATGTATGTTGTGTCAAGCCACAATTTTGTTTTATGTATGAAAAACGGATAGAAAAATCTTCCGTGGTTGTTTTTTTATATGTCTTGACATACCTCGACATCTACTACTTTCTGCGTATATTTTTCAATCTGGTTGTTGTCCACACTATGAATGTGCAATTTATTTTGCTAATGTGAATTAGCAAAATAAATCTGTAAAACATTAGTAAATTATTAGTAAAACATTAGTTCAAAGCAGTTAAATGCTCAATAAGTTTAACTAAAACTTTAGCTAAAAATATAATTTTAGCAAAAAGTTTTGCTCAAAAATAGTATAGTTGATTTACAGAGGTTTTACTAGCTTTTCTACAAACTTATTTTTTTGAGTGTAGTGAAAGTTTTTGCTAATTCTACAGAGTACAATGATATTTTCAATTAACTAAAATTCACATCGAATATAACTAAAATTTTGTAAAGTTGAGAGATTTATTTTTGCTGGTCTTATTTTATTAATAGTTAGCAAAAAAAAAATCTGCAAAATTTAGCAGGGTAATTTTTAACTTATTTTTATTAACTTTTTCTGCTATTTTTATTTCCATGCAGTTTTATTATCCAGTAAAACACAGAACAGTGTGTCTGTCCATAATGAGTTAAGTTCCATTAAAAGTGTTTTTTTTGTCATTTCTGCAATTGAAATTTCATTTATCTAATTGACGTTTAATAAAAAAAAATCCTAATAATGAATGAATGAATATCTTCTTTATAGCTAAACTTTTAAGCATAAATTCTGTGATTTTCTACACATTTTTTTTTTGCTCTCTCCTTTCCTTTTATATTACCATTTTGTCATTCTAATATATTTTTCGCACACCATTGCACTGATAATCGTATTATGCCGTTAGTGTGTTGTAAAAACGTTTAAAATAATTCGATTATATTAGAAGTAAAAGAATTGCCGCTAATATATTATCGATTATGGCGCTAAAGCTAAGCTAGATGCCATTGCCGCTGCTGTTGTTTCTGGTGGTGGTGATGGTGATGATGGTGACGATGATGATGGTGGTTATGGATATTTAAACCACTGTGCAAGTCGGCTTGTTTCATGTTGTGAACTATTTTGTATAAGTATTGTCGAACATCAATTTAGTAAAGTGCTATATGATGATATGCATGATATTGCACAAAAGTCTGTTTCCGCATCCGTTTACAGAAACGCTAAAACATACACACACACACACACACACACACACACACACACATGTACACATTTAAAGACATTTGTATGCATACATATGCATAATAAATACATAAATAAACTCTAAATATGGTTATACAACATATCTCTACTACCCCATCATATATAATGATAAGATGAGCAGAGTAAAAGATGTTTTCGCTGTCTGTCTCTGCATTCGTCCGTGCTTCTGTCTCCTCAAGTGTCTGTCTGTTTTCATATAATGTAAAGAAATGTTCGCTAATGTGGCATGTTCGCTAATGTTGAACTTTAGTTTTTTTTTTTGTTTTGGTGCATGATTGTGTCAAAACTGTCCACTGTCAGCTATTTTAAATTTCGGTATCACTATTTTTTCGACTTGAACGCATACGTTTTTCGTTAACAACATAAAGTGAAATTTTTTGTTTTGTAAGAAATTTATTCACAATTTTAAAAAATCGAATTGATTCCGTAAAAAAAATCATAAATGGGGAAAAAATTGAAAAATTTAAATTTTCGTAATGTTTGCTAATTTGCGACGTTGTTTGTTCGCTAAACTAGTCCGTTAATATATACGATATACGATATTCGTATTTTATTTTTTTGTTTGTTTCATAGTTTTAGCATTTGTTAAGTGTTTTACTCATTATTTTCAATATTCCGTCACACAGAGAAATAAAGAATTAAAAAGTTTATTTTATTGGTAACCATTAATAAATTCAGTTAGTACAACCATATTTTATTTAGATTTCTGAATATTTTGGATGTTGAAACTAACATTCAGCTGTATTAACTGAAGTTTGTTGTGAAAACCAACATTGAGCTGTACCATCGGATTTCAGTCGTAGTAACCGGATTTGAGTCGTATTAACCGAATTTCAGTTGGCAAATTGCAAAATTTTTCTCTGTGTGTTCTATTTAGGACAATTATTCTAGACGCAATTTTCTGTAAATTTTATACACTTTTAGAGAGTTGTGGATCTTTTGAGCTGTTTTTTATAAAATCTGTATACAAGAGTATTTTGTATTTTCCACTTTGTTTTTTTTTTATATAGTCCAGAATCTAGATGTATGACAACATTACCGAATATTTCCTTATGCATAAGTATGCTTATTTTCCTCCTTAATTTTGAAAACTAAGTTTGTAGTCAGTAGTTAACTATACGTCTACGTAGGTTGTTTCTATAAATGTTAAGGTACTTGAATGGTTTTCAATTACATGATTAAAAATCTTAAAACTTAACTCTTTACTGCATGACATTAAGGAAATTTAAGTTTTATAAGGAAAATATAGAGAAAAAAGCCATTTTCAACATTGTAATTTTATGGGGAATTTATATCGATAAAAATAGAAAAGATTTTGAGATATTTCTCAAAGAAACTGACGCATAAAATATTTTTACCTGGGTGCTTGATCAAAAAAGGAAACTGTCACATTTTAGTATAGATTTTTGTTGACTCCTAAATCAGAAAATTTGTAGAAGTTTTTGAAATGTTTTTAATTTTGTATTTTTTAATTTTTGATTATTTCGGCTATATCACGATTTAGCATCAAGCTACTTTAATCAGTTAAAGTGAAAAACAAATCATTTCCGAAGCAAATCTATAACTAAATATCAAAGTTATGACAATTTATGTAAAAGTATTAAAATCTAAAATTGTCTCTATGTTTATCTCATGTATTTGTTGTTCGCACGCCACATGTCGCAAATATTAACATATATTGATGAAATTTTGCGCACTGACTTATATTACCCACACAGACAAAACCTATCGATTTTGGGAAAAATCTGCCCATGTTTACCTCTAGTTGCCTTATAATGATCCCTCCCAAAAAAATTGCTTTCACAAAAATTTTCAGCATGCTGAGAGTTTCAAATATTAAAATATTTTGATGAAATTCGGCACACCAACCTATATCAACCCGAGGACAAAGAATTTTGATCTTTGTTAGAATCGGTACATGTTTGTTCCTTTGCCTTTTATGCTTGTTCGCATGCAGCAGGCCGCAAAAAACTTAAATTTTTATATTTAATAAAAATTATATAAAACTTGTATAAAAGACAAAGTACTGTCTAGTTTACTACCTCTATTTTTGTTTATAAACGAAAAAAAATAAATAAAAAGGAGAAAAAAACAAAAAACTTATATTGAATATCCACCAGAGGTGGACCTTGCACATAACAAACAAGTTTTCAATTTATTTTTTAATCAATGGTGATAATCTTTAACCTCGAGCTCATATATTAGTTCTCATGTAGTGAGTAAACTAGTTCATATGAATGTTTGATGTTTGGCAGGGGATTGTTACCGCTTTCAAAACGTGTTCTGATGATGGCAACCTAGAAAATTTCCGAAATAGATCTATCAACACATTCCTGAATAAATTTGAAAACAAAAAACTCTATAGATTATTTGTTAGGACAATATCCTAATAAAGAAATATAGAGTATGGCCTCGAACTTGAATAATTTTCATTTTTATTGCACAATGAAAGGTCGTAAAAACATAATTTTTATTTTTAATAAAAATTATATCAAACATGACAATATAATATTAGATTTTTAAACATTAATTCTTCTTAGTTTAAACGAGCTTAAGATCATTTATTTATTAATTATTTATTTCCAATAATTCGTCTTCCCATTGGGTGACCTCTTGAGGGAACAAATATTACAATTTGAAAAACTTGTTTTAAAAAACATTAAAAAACACTAAAACAAGTTTTTCAAATTGTACTAATTGTTCTCTGAAGAAGTCACCCAATGTGGAGACGAAATATTGGAAATAATTAATTTATAAATAAATGATCTGAAGCTTGTTTAAACTAAGAAAAATTAAATAAAAGAAGATCAAAGAAAACTTAACATTTTAAACTTTTTTAATTGAAAGTAAATTTGAAATCAAACAAAAATTTAGTTGAATTTTTCTGACACTATTTTTATCTGTATATATTTTGTTGCAGTATTTAATTTAATTTTTAAGTCTAAATAAAACAACCCACGTATTTTCCTAAATACATATTAATTATAGTTACATTCCCAATGAAAAATGTTTCTATATACTCGTATACAACTTCATATCATATATGCTTATATGCGTGGCAATATATATATATGTTCATATTCTTCTACTAAGTTTATGAACACTTTTTAATATGGCGTAACATATCATTGTATCGTATGTTATATTTTATCATATCTTGTATTTATGATCATATGAAATAGATATAGATCTATATATGCCCATATATTCTACCATATATGAATGTATATGGTAAAATTAATCAAATATAATTCTATCACTTTTATATATAATTATATATGACAAAACATATCATTATAAATACATACCCAGCAAAAAATTTCCAAAAAGGTAAGCGGGTTTGTAATCAAGCATTTTGGGCAGAACGCATTCCTTACTAGATTACCTACTCGATTCTTTTAACAGGGCGTGAGACTAAAATAATTGATTCTTTAGAACTGATTATTTTTTTACCGAAGAACCATTTACTTTATATTTTTAAGAACTACATACATTTTTTAATAAAGGAATAGTTCCATTGTAGAACTACGAAGTACTTACACAAATAAAATAAAATAAATAGTTCACTAGAAAAAATAAGAAGTACTTACATTTAAAAAAAAAGAACTAGTTCCATAAGTAAATTCAACTTTTACTTACACGTGATTCTCCTAAGTCACTCAAATATAACGATCAAAACTCATACGGAAATAAAATCCTAAAAAGTGAAACATCGAATTGTTATGATAACATGGGTTTGTCATAATTTTGGAGCTATAAACCACGAAAATATAAATTTTTCAAAAAAAAAAGAACAATTCAAAATTGAAAAACAAAAATCACCCTCGAAAACTTTTTTTACACTCACTCACGATAACGTCAGTAATTTCAACTTCCACTCACAATTTTCTGCTCACGTGCGCTTCCCTAATTTATACCTAACCATATTTTAACAAAATTTGGGCAACATGCAGTTTCTGTTTTTAGTATTATTTTCCTGCAAATAAAAATTTGTTTGAAAAAATATATGAGATAAATTCTTAAAAATTGTATAACTTCTTTTTTCAAAATTAGGAACTACTTCCAATAACGTCCTTTTATTAAGAAAAAGTATATGATTACTTCTTGAGTACAAAAAGTTAGACATATAAGTTAATAACATTGTTATTTTCTTTTAAGTAAAAAATGATTACTTTGTTATTGAGTTCATGCTTTCTGATTTAAATTTAAAGAAATGATTACAATACTACTTGCATTTTTGACTCTATCGTTGGAATGAGTTTGGTATTGCAGTTACTAAATTTGGCAATGAGATATGTAAGCAAGTGTGGGCATCACCTTCTTTTTGGAATGTGTAATTTTTTCCTGGGTATATGTATATAGTAAAATTTAATGAAAAAATTCTCTTTTATATATTTTTTTAATACCGTTTATAATTAGAATATAAATGAGTTTTAAATTTTACTGCAAAAACATGACAAACAAAGGTTTTTTGTTTCGTAATGATTATTCATATTTTTTTATTAAAGTACTTAAATACAACGTTATAATTATTAGGTTTTAAACCAACGAACATATAGACTAAAGAAGAACCAAGGTAGAGATGGACACGTGAGCAGAATTTTACATGATGCACGTGAATCAAACAAGATCACGCATGAGTGTGCGCGAAACCTAATTTTTTGTGAGTGAGTGTGCGTGAGTAAAATTTTTGCTTGAGTGAGTGTGCGTGAATAGGATTTTACCAACGTTTTTTTTTTCTGTAGTAAATATTTTATTTAGTTTTTTGCCGATTAAATATTTCTGGGTCCTTAAAACAAATAAAATTTCCAAAATAACATATTTAGAATAACTTTGAGTCAAAGCTTTACAATTTACCTTATATTTTACATTTTATTATTTTCCGGTCAGGGTTTCTTTCGTGAATTTGCGTGAGTGTGAGTAAAGTCTAAAAATAATAACGTGATCGTGATCAGAAAACAAATTCTCGTTAGTGAGTGAGTGTGAGTCAAAATTTACTCACCCATCTCTAAACCAAGGTACACAACATCTGTTAAATTGTATATACCAACTGGTTTTAAGAGAAACATTTTTTTAGAGGTTTTTTAATGCATATTTTTTAGTATATAAATTTTGTGTTAATCATACAAAACTTATGCAGAGAATACTTTGAACAAATTAACTACGAAATTTAATTAAAATTGCTTGAAAGCATGAAAATTAATTAATTAAAATTACCACTGTTAACACATTTTTTCGAAACTCTCTTAAAACCAGTTCAGGTTTTTGGAAGAGAGCATTGGATACGGGTTGGTTAAACAAATGAAACACTCAACCCTTATAAAATGCATTATGGATTCTAAATTTAAAATTTTAAAAATTAAATTAAATTAGTTCCACTATAGGCAATATACTTTCTACCACTGATCCTGTTTTGTGGTTAACAAAATAGTTGTTTTGGTGTTATCCTTTACAAACAAAATGTCTTATTGTTCCATAATAGCGACCATATAGTTATTATTTTTAATTATTATGTATAGCAAGGACATGTAAAGTTTGCTGTTTATTTCTGCTATTAAAAAAATCTGTAAGTCTACTTGAAATTTTTCGGTTCAAATGAGATGTTATGTTAAGTTATATGTGGTACTTTATACAATCATTAGTGTCCGACCGAGTACTCGGCTTCGGAGTTCGGCCAAAAAGTGAAGTTCGGCCAAGTTCGGTGTTCGGCCAAATTTTGGCGCAACTACCGAACTTTTTATGATCATTTATAAAAAGCACAAATAAATAACAACTGTGGTTATATTTACTTTTCAGAATTTACAAAAAAACTACAACGTTGAATATGATAGAATACCAAAAAAAAAAAACGATATTTAAACATCAATGTGTGTGAAAAAATTTCAAAAAGCCAAAAGAGTTTAAAAAACATTTCCAGAAATATACCTACAAGACTTATAAGCAAAAAATCAAATTTAATGCGATATATTTTAAATAAACGTATACTTTTATATTTTGCAATTAATTTCGAGTAGTAAGTAATCCTACAAAGAGATTAACAGGTTCATCAATTTCTGATAGACATGATGCAGTACCAGACTTAGAAGTAGCAGAACCAAATGAAAATTTTATTGAAAAATAAATTAAAATGTTTATTACGGAGCCTTTAAGTCCCAGAAATATAAATATATTTGAGTATTGGAATTCAAGTCCATTTACAAATATAAAAGCTGTAGCAATAAAATATTTATCAGCCCCACCAAGTAGTGTAGCTAGCGAACAGCTTTTTAGCGCTGCCGGACAGCTGTATTCTGATAGACGAAGCAATTCACATGGTGTGAATGCGGAAAAATTGCTTTTCTGTCATTGCAATATCAAACTTTTTAATTTTAAATATTAAAGTTTAAGTTTGTTTTTCTATATCAACTTAAAAATCGATCAACTATTTTTCTTTGACTATAAAATATAGTAAAAATATTTTATTCTTTTTTTTTACTTAAAATACTTAGTACAACTATTTTCCAAATATGATTTTTTAAAAAAATATACCTATAAATTTTTATTTTTGTTTATGTTTAATAACTTTTTGGTTTAAATTTATTGATCTAAAAAAAAAATTTATATTTTTTTTTTATTAAAACAAAAAGTTCGGCTTCGGCTTCGGCCGAACATTGATATTATGGCCGAAGTTCGGCCTCGGCTTCGGCCGAAAAAAATGAGTTCGGTCGGACATTAACAATCATATATGATTATATCGGAACTTCTTTTGTCAGGGAAAAAAAAAGTTAATTTGCCTTCTCTGATAATTAACTAAAACATATATGGTAGAATCAAGAAAAAAATCCGTTACTTTTACATATAATTGTATATGGCATCACATATTAACTAGTCCAATTAAAATCACATCTAATTTTAAAATCCATTGATTTATATTTAAATTTTTATTATTATTCGACATGTGAAACAAAATATTAGTTCGGATTTCCAAGCAATTTTAAAGGATTTAATCAATTTTTATCAAATTTGATCAAATTATATATAACTTGATTAAATTAGATAGGCCCATTTTGCGGCTCAAATTATAACAGATGAGATCCCATGGGATCACATGAGATAATTTTACGTATGCCATTTTACAGATCAACTAAGATATGATGTGATATGAAATATAGTCATATATATGACTATATATTTTTATATATGTATAACCATATCGGAACTTTTTTCATCGGGTATTAATATTGACATGTGATATATTAAACTAATATGGATTTGTGTGCGTATACATTTTCATACTCCTACAATTGCTACATAATCATTTTACTATACAATCATTTATCATATCGTATGCATAAAATTTCCCAGAAAAGGAAACAGAAATTTTAAATACAAAATCAAATATAAACTTATGATTATATTATATGTATATACCGTAATCCCCTAGAAAGGAAACTAAAAAATGAACATCAGTATTAAATTTGACGAAAAAATCCTGAAACTATTAAATCACGTTTTTTTTTCTTCTTAACATTTGCATCTGTTTGTTGGTTGTTGGTTGCTGGTTCTTTTTTTTTTTAGCTAGTTCTGCGACTTTTACCTTTTAAACAAATATTATTTAAATAAATAATATAAAACGTTTCATTTTGAAATTGCACATTTAAACAAAAAACTGAAAACAATGTTGTTGTTGTTTTAACACCTAGTTTTTGTTGCTGTTGTCGTTTTTTGTTAGTACGTACGTTGGTTCATTTTCACGTGGTACTTTCAAGGGCGGTATCCCGACTCGTACCCGCAGACCTTCATGAACTTTGGATACGTTGTAGAGAACACAAATTTAAGGGAAACGGGGTTTTTTTTTAGCTGCCCAATCTAATGTTTAGAGGTCAGTAAGTGCATTTTTATTTCTGTTTTAATTTTTGATACCAAATGAAAGCATTTTTAAGGACACATTCATTCATGTATAAAATATGTCTACATGGGAAAATCAACGAAACCATACGATTTCGGATTTTAAAAAGTAAAAATTTTAAATTAGTTGCACACAATTTTTTTTCTTGATAAGCTAATTTAAAATACATTAAAAAGCGTTAACGTATTCGCATAAATCAATGTTTATGAAAAATTTATAAACGAAAAACTGCAAACATTTTCGCTTATAAACTTTTTAAAATATTTTGGATTTTTCGCATATGCGCGGTTTGAAGAATTACGGGGTCAAATCTTATTTTAAAGATAGATATTAAAATAATTATTGTTATATGTATATAACAAATCAGTCGGATAATATTTGTTGTCTCTATATCAATTTTGTTCTCAACAATAGATAAAAAGTAAAAAAGAAAAAAATCCAACACCAAATGGAGTGGCACATCCGCGGTTCAATGAATGTCAATTATGTCTCGAAAGGTAGATATCGAAAAGTAGATATCATTACTATTATTATGTAAGAGTGGATCGGATGAACTTTGTATTCTCTGCAATATTTCTTTCTCATAAAATCGCTAAAAGTCTAGCTTCAAATTGAAGGCACACCCGAAGGTTCAAGAATTATGGATTTCAATATATCTTCATTTATAATAAGCCATGCTAAAAATACGAAAAAAGATGTCAAAACTACGAAATCTTTTGTAAAATTACCAAATTTTCGTGTATGTTACGAAAGTTTTTGTTATTATCAAGCAAATTGTAGATATTATCTTAAGAATCTTTATGTGAAAGTACTAAATAGATCGGATTTTATTTTTTGGCTTTACATCACTTTCAGCTATACACTACACTAAAAATCATGGATGGCAACCAATTCGATGCGTGTAACGGTAAGGGTAGAGCTATTTTCGTTAATTTCGGTATCGGTATTTTAGGGGTAACGATATTTCAGTTATTTTGGTAACAGGTTTTTAGCGATAACGGTATTTTTTTTTTTTTTCGGTATCGGTGTTTTAGCGGTAACGCTATTTTCGTTTATTTCGGTAACGTTATTTTAGGGATAACGGTTGTCACTGGGGATTGTTCAAAACGTGTTCTGATGAGGGTTCTTGGTTGCACAGTACCTAAGATGGAGACTTAAACTGTAAGTAGCGTTTTAAAAACAGAGGATTTCAAGGAAATTTTATTTTTTTGTAAAAAAAAATGTTTCAATAATTTGAGAAAAACGTATAACTATTACCACCAAATAATTGAAAACTTATTTTGTATTATTCTTTAGAATATATAAGCTCTGAAAAAAATATTTCTTTTCACACGGTCATAACAGCCCAAAATTGCAAAATTGGACCATTTTACAAAAATTTGTTATAAATAGAAATATTTTATAAATAATTTTATAAAACTTTTTGTTAAATATGACCCTGGGAGCTGACCCTGAGCTTTCAACATCCGTATATTTATAAAAATATAGCAAATCAAACATATTAGCAAGGTTGATACTAGTATTTCAATCTTTCTTAAGATCTCATCAGAACACGAAGCTTTAGAAAATCTATAGCCTCCAGAATAGACAGAGCTTTAACAGGAAACCTATTAATCATCAAGTTTGCTCCATTCTTGTCTTCTTAGTAATCAAACACGTGGATAGGGTCTTTTTCTAATAAGCATCATGACTTTAACTAAACTTTGAAGAAAAAAATTTTCTATTTATATAAAAAAAAAAATTAGTTTTTACTCTGACTCAAGTAATATTTTTTTACAGTTTCATTAGTTTTTTGTTTATACAAGGTGGCGCAAAAATAACCTTCCGATGTTTTTTGGCTGTAATTTAAAAAAAAAAATTAAAAACTTTGATTCTTCTTGTGGATTATTTTTATTTGGTATTTTAATTTTTTTTACATCAAGTCGAGAATATGATGTCATGTAAATGGCCGCCGCCACAGTTGATTGTCATTTGAGCCCTTTTTATGGCATTTTCTATCACTTTGGCCAAAACTTCCGGCTATAGGTCCTCACATTCTTGACGGATATTGTCTTTAAGGGCTGCAAGAGTCTGAGGCTTGTTGACATAAACCCGCGACTTCAAAAAGCCCCACAAAAATAAGTCTGGAGCGGTCAAATCAGGCGATCTTGCTGGCCAGTGCAAATCGCCAAAACAGGAGATTAGGCGCCCGGGAAATGCATCCTTCAGCATATCGGTTGTGGCACGTGCAGTGTGTGCCGTTGCACCGTCCTGTTGGAACCACATGTTTTCCAATCCCAATTCATCAAGTTGCGGCAAAAAGAACTCGTTGATCATTGCTCTGTAGCGCTCACCATTCACAGTAACCGTTTGGCCCGCGACGTCTTCGAAGAAAAAAGTTCCGATGACTCCTCCAGCGAAAACAGCACACCATACAGTGACTTTGAGCGGGTGTAATGGCTCTTCGTGGGTTACACGAGGATTTTCAGTGCCCCAGAAGTGTAAATTTTGCTTATTTACGTACCCGCTAAGATAGAAATGGGCCTCGTCACTCATGATTATTTTTGATGAAAAATCATCTTCCTCTTGGTGGTGATTAAGGATGGCTTGAGCGTATGTTACACGCGATTGGCGGTCAGCAGCTAACAGCTGATGCACCGTCTGGACTTTGTACGGAAACATCTTCAAATCTTGTACCAAAATTCGCTGTAAAGACCGTCGACTGATACCCATTTGCGTGGAACGTCGTCTGGTCGATGTCGACGGCGCTTCCATGACATCCTCGGCTACAGCAGCAATATTCTCTGCAGAACGGCTACTCCGGAGTCTGCCACGCCTGGCAGCATCTCGTGTTGTGTCAGTCTCTTCGAGGAGAGCGGCTAAACGTCGCAGTGTTTCACCAGTAGGCGTTGGACGGCCAGGAAATCTGCGACGAAAGTCACCGACCGATTATTGGTCAAATAAATAGTCACCAATATTCCGCGTTCTGGAGCAGTGTAGCGGAACATTGTTTATTAACGTATATTTCGCATGTGTTTACTACACAAATGTCAAAACAGAACTGACATTAGGGGCCAATCGCAAAATTTATAGCATTTACTGATAGGAGGATTACTTTTGCGCCACCTTGTATATTCAACTTGTATCAACCTAGCTAATATGTTCGATTTGCTGATTTTGATACCAAATTAAAAAGCGTTATCGTTGTTATACAAAAATTAAATTTTAAATGTAAATAACTATGTCAAAATGTACCACAACATTATTATTATTTTTTAAATTTAAAAAGAAATTAAAAAAAATTAATATTGTTCACTTTGATGAAAATCTTGAAACTTCGACTCATTTGCGTGACCTTACCGATTTGTCTAACATTTTTACTTTTTAGATGCCATAGAACAAATTTGATTTGTATTACAGTAGTTTTGACTTAGCTGCACAACCAACTTCTGCACGAATTTTTGTGCAGGTAAGCCAAAAGCGCTGCTAACTCTAATTGGTTACCTGCCTTAAAGTGCAGGTAAACTAAATTGTTGAAAACTGCAAAGACCAGATATGATTTAATTTATTTTTATTAATTGTTTATTTCATACAATAGAATTTATATAAAAAACAACAAAACGAAAATAAAAAAACATTCATAAAACATTTTATAAGGTTTTTACATACAAATTTATGTAGGTACAAGCGTTAACTAACCAAACTAACTAAGTAAGCAAAACATAAGAGGCAGCTAACGGCGATCTTTTGTATGAAAATAATGTACAACTGCCAAAAACATGAGGCACTTATTTTAAATGCGCAGGTATACACAGTGCACTTAATGAAGGCAATTGCATACGTAATTTTGTAAAATAACAACGAAACCAAAATTTTGTGCAGTTATGTGAAAAGTGCACGTAAGTAAAAGGCAGTTAAATCAAAACTACGTAGCATCAAAAATCGAAAAATCGTATTTGAAGAACGATTCTAGTAATTTGTTTTAATTTTATAAAATTTTAAAGAAAAATGTTTGATAATTGAAAAGAACAAATATACTTATACCACATAAAATTTATTCAAAATTAGTTTAACGAAAAAGTTTAACACTATCTATTTATACTTTTTGAAATGTTTCTAATGGGATTTTGTGGTCATTTAGAATGCAAATAAAAATACTTTATTTCATAATTTCATCCTACATTTTGTTGGGATTTTCCAACTTCCTCATCGATCTTGTAAATTTAAATATGTTTTATTTTCTCACGATATAATTAGACCAAAGTTTGGGATTTTCAGAGACTCGGTTTATTTAGAAAAGAACATGAAACGAATCATCCATAATCGATTTAAAAAAACCGGAAAAGCTGGTTATTCAAACCGATTTTAAATTAAAAAGACCAAAATCCGGTTTTAAAATAATTCGTTTTTTTAAGTATTTGAAAACCGGTTTTTCAAATATGTCGAATATTTGGCAACTCCATTCATAACATATTCAAAGTTCATCAAAATTAGCGGGATCGGTTTGGGATACCTTCCTTGTTAGTCTCTACTAGTTACTAACTACATTGTTTGCTTTGCTTTTTAAACCCATATACACGTGCGATATTTATTTTATATATTCATAATATATTTGCTCGCAGGATATTATATGGACAATGAATTGTATGCATGCATATGCATGTTTATGCTGCATAATAAAACTAAATATACTGTGTATGCGTATTAATAATTTACATGTATTCGGTGAAGAATATAATGCCATATTTCTTTTTTTATATTTTTTATATAAAAAATAAAATAAAACAGAATGTAGAAATTTTTATCCTTGGGTTAAAATTTGCATTTTTTCAGCCTTATTAGTTATAATAAGGGTTATTAGATACGTGATATTACTTATTTCATTTTTTCAAAAAGTGATTCACTTTTCGAAGCTGTATCGGATTTCTTTTGTTTGAATGTATATAATAAGAATAGTTTTGAAAGCTTGATGCAATTCGCAATTTGAGTGTTTTGCAATATGAATAGTTTTGCAAGCTTGATGCAATTCGCAATTTGAGAGATAGATAAAATTTTGTTTTATGAGACAAAACGATTAAGATTTGAAAGGACAACTTACATTTTTTTTACTCTAAAAAATCGGTCTTATTCCCTTAAAAAATTACCTAAAAATTAAAAATATCCTCTAAAAATTTGAGAAATATGTTCTTATTCTGCATTTTAAAGCTTATATTTCATTACCCGAGAGAAGACAAATTTGCATTTTTTAACTTTTTTTTTTTGCTTTTTTTTTTTTTGTGCTTTTTTATGCTTTATTTGGATTTTCCGATTTTGGGCTTTAAATTGTGACGCATTTAGAACCTTGGCCACCTCTCTATCTTGTGAAATATTTTATTAGTATTTTATTTTTGCAACTATTGGCAAATCGGGTTTCAAAAGTTAGTAAAATTAAATTAATTAAATAAGTGACCAAAATTAGTAAAAAATTTAGAAAATTGTAAAATAAGAATAGCGAAAAATTTTACTAAAAAATCACTATACTAAAAATTAGTATAATAATAGTGAAATAGTGAGATTGAAAACTGTTTTACTGATTTTATACAAACTTTTTTTTAGTATACTTCATATTATTACCTTTTTGGTGCTAATTTAACAAATTTTTGTGGTAATTTAGTTTCAAAATTCAAAAAATTGTAGTTTGGCCTGAAGAAAAACCAACATTAATAAAGTACGTTTCCTACCGGCAAAGGGTTTGATCCTTAGTGACATTAAGGACATGGTCCAAAGTGGCAGTGACTAGTCTTAGTTGGGCTTTTTATATGCAATTTACCGGTCACTTTAACATGATATTGTTATCGGCTAGGCTTTAGTAGGGCTTGCTTACAGAAAGGTTTGCTTACAAAACTTACGAAATTTTATGTTGCTATTTGGCTGGCTAACAGAAAAGTCATATTTTTTGCGTGTTTATTAAAATAAATAAAATAAACTGATACAAATTTTAAAACTTTTTAACACTACTAAAACAAAATATTTTTAAAGAACAGTAAGATGATCTCGATGAACCTGTCACGGCATAGGTCCTTTGAGGTCACTTGCATTTTTACTGAAAATATAAGAAAGTGTTTAAAAAAAACTAAGACAGCATTTTCTGTCATAAATTTATGTTAATCTAAAAACATTACATTGGTTGCTTTAATTCGTCTTCAGAATATTTCGTCTATATCTTCTAATTTAAGCTATAAATCAAAAAATTTTTATTTTTAGAGTTGTCCTTAATAGTTCATAGCTCATTTTGTTAATTTCCAATTATTGAACTAGCTCATTCTTTTAGTTTATATGCAAATTCAATTAAAAATATAAGCGTTTGAGGGATCAAATTTATTAAATTCTACTACTATTTTAAATTACATTTACAATTTTCTAACGCACTGTAAATTCAGGCACCTTTTTTGATTCTTTTTATTAATCAAATTATTTTTTCTTTTTTGCTGTAAATATAACATAAATTCAGCATTTAGTTCTTTTTTGTTAGTTTTTAATTATATTTATTCATATATAAATTTTTTTCGTTCAAAATTAAAACGGTGAACAATTTCCAATCATCACGCGGAACGAAAAAAAAAATAACGAAATTATAAACGGAGCACAAGTAAAAATCAACAAACAACTATTTATTCATGAATTTTTAAATTGAATATTTCTATATTTATTATACGGTAGTGCAAATACATACAATAATAGGTACCTACCCCAGCGCTTTGAATGGATTAATTCTTTAAGTCGTTAGGGATACACTGTTCTGTTTTTGGACCCTGTACTTTAAAATACCCCATGGGATCTATTTAGATCTAGTTGTATCTAATTAAATCCAAAAAAGATAAGTAATTTTTGGTCGATCGAATAAGATATTTTGAGATTTGCTTAAATCCTATAAAAGATGTGATTTTACATAATATATAAAAAAATGTAGTCATGAGGCGCATATATAACTACGTATGGGGTTATATATAACAATACATAATTAAATCTCATGCACATGGAAAATATTAATCATGTTGGACCATATATAATAATATCTCATATATGGTATCTTACATATTTTTATCTTACGTTCATACGGCACCATATATAAGCATATCTCATCTTTAAGTATTTTTCATTAGCAGAATTTAGTATAAACTCTTTAGAATTATTATCTATACAAGATTATTTTTAAAAGTTCCTATGAATAATAGTATTCTAATAATCTATTCTAAGTAAGCTAATCAAAATTATGCTTTTTAAAATATCTTCTTCACTCTAAAATTTTAATTTAATTAAATTTTCAACTTTGGTTCTTAATATATGCACTATGGGTCTCTTAAAGAAACAGAAATACAAAAATATTTAATTAAGCATTGTTCTATATATTTGCAAAGTTTTGTTAAAAAATGTCCAGCGGATGTATGATGTATGACGTATGCTTATGATTTAATTTAAAATTTAATTAATTCTTTCGAAGCTCTGTTTATTACATACTACACACTCATACAAATTTGAGTGTGTCAGTAGTGTATGCTTTGTAGATACATATATGTGTTATGAGTGTTAAAAGCAATTTCGTTCGTTTATTTATATACATATACTACAATAGATATGTGTTGAGTTGTATGTTCAGTCGTTTGTGTTAGTGTATGTTTCGCGCTACTCTATATTTAATTTTATTTGAAACATGTTTCTAACTCATCTAAAAAAAAAAATTGCATAATATTTCATACATCTAAAAATAGTTCAGAGTAAAATTTTGCATTAGGGTGTACCTAATAAAAAAAACACATTTGGAATACCACATTTAGACTACTTTGTAGGTAAAGACCACTGAAATTGTAGTTAAAAACAAATGAAATTTCACTTAAAGAAAGGATGACTTACATTTCAGTAAATTCAACTAACATTGTCATTTGTTTTTCAATGTTCAAAAATTGACTAACAATTGTAGTAAAAATTAACCAAATGTTAGTAAAAAATAAACAAACATTAATTTTTTTTATTTTTCTAAATAATAAAAAACAACTGTATAAAATGAATGTAAAATCATAAAACAGTCATTTGAAGTGGTTTGTTTTTTAAATGAACTACAAGGTTAGTAAAAAATTTAATTTGTTCTACAAATGACTGACATTTACACTAAAAATAAAGAAACTGTATGACAACCCAAACAACTACATATTTTTAAAGCAGAAGTTCCTTGAGTGCACTCAATCGATGAGTATTAAAAAGCTAAATATGGGAGAAATAAGTAAAACATTTTTGAAGTGGATCTTAATTTCCCTACCAGCTATTGAAGTTACCGCTTGTGGTTAATTTTGACCAATCAAAAGCTTCGATTTTTTTTTTTCCAAATAGGGCTCAAAAGTTTCGTAATTTTTGATTTATTACTGGCAATATAATTTTCTGTAGAGTAATTTTCGTCCACCAGAGAATATTTTAGTTTTAAGTATTTTCTGTACATATTTAACAAAATATAAATTATAAAAATTGGACTTGGTATACATTAAAATGTACTCTGGGGTACCAAAATTAATTTACAGAAAATTTAAAAATGTGTTTCTAGTAATAAGCCAAAACTTAAGAAACTTTTGAGCCCTATTTCGAAAAAAAATTCGAAACTTTTTTTTGGTCAAAATGCACTACAACCGGTAACTTTAATCGCTGGTATGGAAATGAAGATCCACTTCAAAATTTTTTTTTTACTTATTTTTCCCATATTCAGCTCTTTAATATGCATCGATTGAGTGGTATTCCATCAACCAATTCGAAAAAGCGACACCCTATTTTTCACACATTCACAAATAAACATTTATGTTTCCCATAGTGAAACTTGTATATGTGTAAATATTTGTTATATCCTTTTTTTCAATTCTATAATATTTTAAAACAATGGTCCCGGAATTGGACTATGTTGTACTTGGGAGCTTTTAAAAAGTTTGGACACACCTTTCAATTAATGTACTTTAAAATTTCTTTGAACTTTTTATTTATATTCTGCTAGTAAATGTGGAGTTTACGTGTTTTTCCTTTTTCTCAAATATTTAGCTCGCGTTTAGTCGCAGCTCAAAGTTGGGGGTTTTTCAAAGCGTGTAAGAAATATACCATGTTTGAATTACGTATAATAACTTTTGAACGCGTCAACAAAAAAAAAATATAGTTTTTTTCACGAAAAGGATAACGAAATTGAAAAAATATCCTTATTTCGCGAATATCTAAAAAATCCCATAATTAATTTTTCTTAAATTTATTTTGCAATTAACTCAAAGTTTTACTTACAACATATACAAATTTTATGTTGGGAATCAGAGGCGTTCAAAAATAAACGGAATTTTTCCGAAAGTATCTTTGATATTTAATATAAAATTTTCTATATTTACATAGCGCTCTACTACAAATTTCAATATTTTTTGCCGCGCATGTTAAAATAGATATATATATAGGTATGTTAGACAAGAGACCACAAGTAGAAAAACTGCGTACTCAGATTTTCGTCATCACATCGTATGTCCTTTCAAAAGGACATTTAAAGTTAAATTTTTAGACAGTTTTTTTAAATCAATCGCACATGTCCTAGGTTTCCTTACTTTTTGAATACGAATAAATTTTAAAAGCACATGAAATTGAAATTTGATGCTTTCTAATCCCCATAAATGTATAAAATTCGGAATAATCGAAAAATTACTGAAAACATATTATGTTTTCGGTCAAAATGCTAAATTTTAACTTATAAAGCAGTCTTATGATTTTTAAAAACTTCTGTAAGGAGAAAAGTGCTTTCGTTTTACTTTCTACAGGAAAGTAAATCGATAACTAAAATGGGTATGTGAAAGACAAAGCACCAAAAAGTCGTATTATATATCGTCACCTAAAATTCAAAAGGCCGTAACAAACAAAAAATTGACTTTTTGATTGATTACGATACAGTTAACCAAAATACACCTTCAGACAAAATTTGCGTCCAAAAACACCAATTTTGTTGACCAAAATCAAAAGGCCGTAACTGCAATTTTAATATTTTCATTAACCAAAAAGTCGTGTAGTTCAGTTTTTTGCCTTTTATGTAATGATTTGCACTGTTTTTTGTTTAACCAACTCAACTTTATTTTATTTTCTAGGAAAAAATTAATTAATTTTTAAAATTTTTCTCGAAATTTTTTAAATATTTAGTTAAAATGCGTTTTGTTTTAAAAATACTTAGAATAAATATGTAAAAATACATAAGTTGGATAAAAACTTTTTTAATTACTGCCGAAAAGCAGCATTTTTATCTTAAATTTGAGGTTAAAAAGAAGAATAAACGTTTTTCTCTAGAAATTATAAACACTATTAATTTTTAAATCAGACTAACTAGACTTGTATCTGCCTTTTTATGGACAGGCGTCATCAGTGATTTTCCATTTAAATTGTATTATTATTTGTGTCTTATAATAGTCAGATTGTCTTTATATGAAAAATGTTTCATCAACCTGCGGCTGTAAGAATCATACCTGCGCTCTTCTTACATTACAAACGTAACAATACCAAGTCATGACCGGTTAGCGATCACACCCAAGTATGGCCTCGAATGTAATGCAGCTAAATTGCAGTTTTCTTCCCTATTATCTCTTCTGTTATTGTATATTACACTCTGAAGTGACCAACACTAACAAACACAAATATCCTATTTTTAGATTTCACAACGTTACCAGAGTGACGTATGGTTTTTACGTTCAGTGTTGACAACTTTGCGTTTTATTTTTAATTAAAATAAAATATTCAACTGTTTAAATAGCAAATAAGACAATGAAGATTAAATGTGATTGTGGTACAATCAATAGCATAGATTACTATTAATCTGAAGGCAACGGTTTATTCCAGAAAAATTAAAAAAGTTTTTTAATTTCAATAAAATTTTGTGGAACGTAATAATATTTATTTGAAATGTAATATTAGGTTTGGCCACTGAATAGCTTAGCTTTCACGACTAAAAATATAATTTAACATTACGATAGTTGTCGTAACCGCCAGAATTCGATTGGAAACAAATCCGGTTTCTACAACTGACACTGTTTTCTATGTGAGCCTTTAAAATTCGTCTGCTAGAGGATTTAAAAAAAAATATATTCTAATCTTTAATAAAACATTCTGTCCCAAAGTTACAAAGAAAAAATCTGCATAAATGACAGTAGGAAATCAACTTCAAATGCACAAATATAAAAAAATTAAATTAAAATGCTTGAACAAAAAAAAACTCTCAAAACAAAACACATTTTTCTAACAAACTAAATGTGAAAAATTAAACTCCAGGCTGACTGGCCGCAAATCGTTGCATACAAAACAGAAAAAACTAAGAATTTTAAAATTATTGTATATGAGTGTTGTTGGTATCTGAGTAATAGTTTAGGTATTTTATTGTATATTTTTTTTTGTTTTCATTTTAGTTTGTTGCAGCCTTTTGCTACTACTACAGGCTTCTTTACATATACACTCACACAATCATTTACACACCTCGTATACACACACACACACTCGTCGTTGTTGATTTTGACTAAACAACAGCAACAAAAAAAAAAGTTTACTTTAAAACTATACATCAGTATTTGTGCATGCATACATACAAAGTTATTCATATTAAAATAAAAACAAAATAAAATGCAAAAATTCATATTTATGAAATAAGTAATTTTCACCATGCATACAGACATACATACATACCTATAACATGATTCTGAATTTTTATGAAAAATATTTTTTTACATACAATTATTTGTGTGTGTATGTGTTCAAAGCATTGGTAACTAATAGTAGTGCAACAAAAAAAAATGCTCATAGCTTTGGGTAGTGATAATATATGAGTAGGCTTAAATTGTTATAACTAAACAAAGTCAAAACTTTTTCCAAACCAAAAAAAAAAAAAAAAAGGATTAACTTTATGTGTAGTAATCAGAGATTCGGAAACTTTTTGATTACTTACATTTTTTGTTTTTAATTTAAATTTCATATATTTGATATACTGCATGCATCTCTTGTATCTTTGAGCTTTGATCAATATTTAAATTGAATTTGGATTCTTTGATTTTTTCAAATACACATCTTTGCTTAAAAAAATGTTTTGTTATCAAGTAGATACATAGATAAATGTTCTTTATTTCAAAAATATACATTTAAGTTTGTTTACAACATTTTCTTAAAATTAATGAAATTGAACTTACGACAATGACAAAAGTCGTCTGTCGGAGGTTTGAATTGATTGAAATTTTACAATTATTATAAAAATAATTTGTTAAAGTATTTAAATTTAATAAAAAAAGAAGAAATTAAGCAAATTCATTTTTATAGCCTTGCGATATAATAGGGCGTTTTTAATGTAATTAACTAATTTATCCCAAGTTTCATCATTTACAACATTTAATTATTTCGTTTTCTGATAAAATTACTTTTCCAAAAAATCTTATTCGATATTCTCTTAGAATAGGGCATTTTCCTAGGAAGTGTTGGATATCTTCAGGCTCGGTCATATTACATAATGTACATATACTTTGGATATTGTTGAAGCTGGTATTTAGAGCTATAAGACCACATCTTGCCTTTAAAATATACATTATTTTACTACGATCGTATGTGTTATTAAAGTAAGAATGTCCCATATTATGATCTAAATATTTGTACAATCTGGCATCGCTTTGCAAGTACCTCATTCACATTTTCTGACGGTTTCCGTCTGTGATTTGATTCAAAAGGTTTGCAAAATTGTTTGACCAACTTACTGCGTTTAATTGTGAAAGGCGTGGTAGAGAAGAATGAGTGTATTTTCTAAAAATCATAACTACATTGCAAATTTTCAATTTTTTCTGAATCAGACTGCGCAGTTTCTGGTATTGAACCTTCGTCAGTGACCCTGTTTTTTTTTGATTTTTTTTTTGAATAATGTAATATTTGTTATGTTTTTATTTGTTCGATTGCGTCTATATGAAATTTTCTGTGCAATCACTGACCGTGGTATAGATAAACTGATTTCTAATGCCACATGCACTCGCACTACACGTTAGACGTTAGACGTTAGCCCTCTAAACCATCGTCAGATCGAGTTTTGTTGTGATTAAAACAAGTTTTATTCACTACACGGTGTTTTTGTTCTTGCATACATAATCTCAGAAGTACAACTCCAACAACACAACAGTTCTATTTCTAGAGTTTGAAAGATTCCATTCCAAACCATAGTTTGATCCTAGGTTATTTAGGCTTTCTGTCCAGAAAACATTACTTTCAAGCACTTTTAATGATAATTGGTTGGGTAGTCTATTTACTGGGTAGTCAAACAGCGTTCTGTATACATATCGAAGATGGAGCTCAAGGGTGTACAAATGTCCATTTAATATCCCTGTTTCGAGCATTACTGCGTATTTGGGGGTAAAGTCTGGTAATTTAAATATTTTATTAACAAAGAACAGTTGTAATTTATCAACTTCGTCAAAAAGAGAGTAGCCCCATATTTGAGCCGCATAACTTTGAACTGCTCTGCAAATAGCTTGAAACATTTTCCATTTCATAGACAAAGCTATATGATTTTTGCAGAAGAATACATTCCACGTTGACATTATACTATTCTTTGCCGATTTATTTCTTATTTCTAAGTGCTTTTTAAAACTTAATCTCGGCGTGAGTAGGACTCCTAAATAGCAATATTTCTATTGGATTTCCCTTATAAACCCATTTCTCCTTTCTCGACAATACACCGCCATTTCTGAACACCATTATTGCAGATTTCTCCAAGTTAACTTCCATACTCCACATTTCACAATATTGTTCAAGTCTGTTTATCATTCCTTGTAGGGTGCTGATATCGTCTGCTAACAAAACTATGTCATCAGCGTAAAGCAACAGCCTTATGTTCATGCTATCTATTAGCAAACCACCCATTAAGTACATCGTGGAGGTCGTTTAAATAAAGAGCGAACAATAGGGGTGACATTAAGCAGCCTTGTTTGACGCCTGTATACGTGGTAAATTCTTCTGATAAAGATTCGCCTGACCAAACCGTTGACATCGTATTTGCGTACATATTTTCTATCAAGTTTACCATTTTCGTAGAAATACCCATGCTACGCAACTTGTAAAATAAAAGTTTTCTAGTCACTTTATCAAAAGCCGCCCTAAAATCAATAAAAAACGCATAAACTTTCTTTTTATTTTTTAACTTAAGATGCACAATAGAGGCTAAATTATAAACATTATCTGCAGTTGAGTAGTTTTTCCTAAAGCCCGCTTGATATTCGGTTAGTATTTTTTGTTCCTTAATCCATTTATACAATCTTTCATTTAGAATAGCCATCATTATAATTATCAAGTACAGATAACAGCACAGTAGGGAATTTTGTAAAAATAATTAAATATGATTCATACAGACATCTTAACCCTTTATAACTTACAAGTACCTGGATAGAAATTGCCAACCGTACAAAATAGTAGTACTGGCAAATCACTAATATTTTTCTAAAACCCACCCTGTTATTTTAAGGCCAGGATCAGGAAAATCATTAAAAACTCATAATCGCTTCGGTGGAAAATAAATGGTCCCAAGAGCTGCCTCAATGCGCCCTCTAGTGGAAATAATACTAACCAAAGTTGAAACTTTAATTGAAAACGGTTGAAGATGTTATAAAAATTTTGATTTTGTGTAACTGTATGGAAAAATCTTGATTCAAAAATAAATTAAATTTTAATTTTTTTTTATGTTTACCGATGTATTTAGTTTTGAAAACTATCATGGTTTTTGACTATTTTTAAAAATTGTCACATGGCAACCCTACACTAAGAATACTATGTATAATGCTTACCCAAAAGCGCTTTCAGAAGGCATTATTTAATTCTGAAGCGCTTCCAAAACAAAGCAGGTGATAAGCGCTTCTTTCATGTGCTCTTAGAAGCAATAAATGCATGCCTTCTTAGGCAATAAGAAGCGCTTTGTTTTTGTATTTTGACAACATTAATGCTTCATGGTATGCATTCTTTATTGCTTCTTTGTATGCATTATTCACTGCTTCAAAGAAGGCATTTTGGGAAGCACAACAGAATACCTTCCCTAATTGCTTTATTGTATGCAACGCGGTGAAGCGCTTTTTTGGAAGCATACAAATGTAGTTACTGCTTACCAAATCCAGGTTATTTTTTGCTGTTTAGGTAAAGACCATGCAAATGTTGTTAAAAACAACTGAAATTTCACTTGAAAAAAAGACGATTTACATTTCAGTAAATTTGACTAATATTTACATTTGTTTTTTAGTGTTCAAAAAATGAACCAGAATTGTAGTAAACAT
Organism: Delia radicum; assembly: GCA_021234595.1. Taxonomy (NCBI): domain Eukaryota; kingdom Metazoa; phylum Arthropoda; class Insecta; order Diptera; family Anthomyiidae; genus Delia; species Delia radicum. The sequence continues at coordinate 128,855,985 of CM037855.1, forward strand.
TAACCACATAAGTAGTAACAAATAAAATAGAAATAGAAAATAAACTACTGTATAAAATGAATGTAAAATCATAATACAGTAATTTGATGTGGTTTTTTTTTTTTTAATTAACTAAAAATGTAGTCAAAAATTAAATTTCTTCTACAAATTACTGTTTTTTTCTTTAAAAATAAAGATACTGTATTACAACTCAAACAACTACAAATATTTACTGCAGAAGTTCCCTGAGTGTAGTAGTCATAATATATGTTTTTAGTTAGAGCGCACAGTTAGCTAGGATATTGATTTTTTGGCCAAAAGTCCAATTTTGTAAAAAATTGGACTTTTGGCCAATTTAATTACACTTTAGTGAGTACAATATTCAATCATTGTGGTTAACAGTTTTTTGTTGCAGAGATGGCAAAGTCAAAATTTCATATTTTTGTTTTGATTTTTTTTTTCAAATCAAATAAAAAGTTATTAATTAAAGATGAGTAGTTCCAAAAACTATTCTCAAATCATAATCCTAAAACTAGTTCTAAAAAAAAAAAAAAAATAAAAACTACCCAACCAGAAAATACGAACGACAAAGAGTTGGTCCACTGTTTTCAACTGTGGTACTAGCGTTGGCAGAGCTTTGGCTTTCTGAAAATTTATGTGCTTTGCCAACACCAAAAGTGATAACACCGGACAGGCTTAATCCTTGCTTTTTTATAGCGTTGGCAAAGCACTGGCGAAACAAAATTGCCAATGCTGCCCAAACACTGCCAAAACTAAATAATCGGCCTTATTATAAGTGTCGTTGTCTTCTCGTAAATAAGTCGGTTTTTAAAAATCGGTATTATGGTTGTCGAAAAACGACAGAATGTATCACTGTTTACTATTCTATTACAATTTTTGGTACCACCAGTGGCGTATTTAAATATAAAATATTAAAAAAATCGTCGTTTAAGTTTTTGTTCACGACAAACTGAAAAAAAATGGAAAAAATTTAAAAAATATCTATATTTGAATTGTTCCTCTTTTTGTGGTGATATAATATTTATGTGAGTTCCATCTATACATATTATAACACCAGGAACCCCAGTTTTGTTGTAAAAATAATCCTTGATTTCATACTTTTCACTTTCCTCCATTGGAAAATAAATCCATTCTGGGCAAAGTTCATCATACATTACATCTATGCACTCTCCGAAAACAATACTAACTGATGATTGGCACATGCTGATGTTGTAGTCATAGCCAGCACCCTTTTGATAACTACCCTCGGCGATTAGCCGCACTGTTGCTGAAAGTTTTAAAATATTTGACAAACTTGTGATTCTTACGTGTTCTTTTAATTTAGGCGTAATTCTTTCCAGGACATATTAAAAAGCCTCCTTATTTAAACGAAAATATCTAACAAATCTTAAAGAAAATAACCAATTCATTTATTTTATATTTACTTACGTGGAGTTCGGCATGGCTAATATGTTCGACTGTTGGCGTAATTGTCTTTGAATGGCATTTAACTCAGCCGTAGTCTATTCCTTTTCATCTTTAGAAGATGAAAATGCAGCAACACTTAACATCTATTTTTTTTTAATGTATTTCACAAACAACAATAATTTGTATTTAAATTTACGTGTTTAATGAAGACAGATTATAAAACCGGGTTGCTCATAAACATTTAAAATGGTGATAATTATGAACCAACCTGTTTTTAAAAATCAATTACAAAAATGTCGTTGTCGAAAATTTTACATGATACCACAAAATATTGAAAACGACAACGACTACGACAACTGTCGAAATACGAGAACGACACTCATAATAAGGCCGAATATCTATGGTCTAAAAATATATTTTTGAAAATAAAAACAAAAAAAAATTAAATGAAAATTTTTTTGGTCCAGCCGAGATTTGAACTCTGTCCGACACACTGTGGATTTAGATGTCAAAGTAGCGATTAATTGAAATTTAGAAATCAAGTTTTAAAAATAAAATTTAGTGTCGGGTAAAAATAGATAAAATTCTGCGTCACTAGTGGTCAAAATCAATCAACTAAGTTGTTTACTTTTTTTGCAGTAAGCTGTCAGAAAAAACTAAAATTCTTTGCGATTCAAGTTCTTATTATTTCTATTAAATCCTTTAAAAGTAAAACTTTACTAAAAATAAAGTAAAGTTTTACTTTTAAAAGATTTAATAGAAAAAAATAGGAACTTGAATCGCAAAGAATTTTAGTTTTTTTTGAACTTTACTAACTTTGCTAAAAATAACAATCGGACACGGATATGTGCAGGTTTTGTGAGATGGTATCTGAGACCTCGGAGCATGTTCTCCAATGTCCCAGGCTTTGTGATAGGAGACTTAGGTTTCTAGGTGATCGCTTCATTTCGCCTTCCGACATCGCGAACATTTTGCCTAATAGGATAATTGGCTTTATAGGTAGCTTGAATCTGTAGGTAACTTTAGGCAGCACAAAAGACCTACATTGGTCGCGGTGCATAGTGCCTTCTGATCTAATCTAATCTATCTACTAAAAATAAAGTACTCTACCAGTGCATACTTTTTCTGACCATCGGCAATTTTTGGCTCGGTAGTTACATATTTATGACAAAACTTAAGAAATTTTTATTTTTACCTCGAAAAAGTGGGGTTTTTTTTTTGAAAAGCCAAAAATATAAAAAAAAAACTGTAAAATGTTCCAAGAGATTTTCAATTTATAACGAGCTTTCAACCTCCGTATATTTACAAAAATAAAGCAAATCAAACATATTAGCTAGGTTGATACTAGTATTTCGATCTGGCTAAAGATCTCATCAGAACCCGAAGTTTTAGAAAAGTTAGAGCCTCCATTATAGGCAGAACTTTAACAAAAAACCTATTAATAATCAATTTTGCTCCATTCTTGTCTTCTTAGTAATCAAGCACGTGGTTAGGTCTTTTCCTAACAAGCATCATGACGTTACTAAACTTTGAAGACCAAAAATGTTCTATTTATATAAAAAATTTTTAGTTTGTACTCTGGCTCAAGTAATATTTTTTACAGTTATATTAGTTTTTTGTTTTTATACACATCGAGATTATGTTTATGTTATTTTCAATTTATAACGAGCTTTCAACATCCGTATATTTACAAAAATAAAGCAAATCAAACATATTAGCTAGGTTGATGTTTATATAATTTAGATGCCAATGTTTTCCCAAATATGTCATTTACCTAGTTCTTTACGACCGTTTGCGATCGTTCATGAACTTTCGAGATTTTGAACTTTAACTGAAAAATTGACTCCAGATCTCACCTTAACACTAGATTAGATTTCAATGTACTAATTTTCAGTTAAAAACTATAGTATAGACACAAAAGTATATACTTTAGATAGTTTGCAGGCTTCTGATCTCCACCATAGACACAAAAGTATATACTTTAGATAGTTTGCAGGCTTCTGATCTCCACCAGAAATCAGAACTTAAAAACTCAAAATAGCAAAACCAAAATGGCGTCCGCGATTTTGAAATCTTTAATTTTTTTTTAGTCAGTTGTATTTATATATGTTGTCGAAATTTGTTTATTGAGATCTTAGGTAAGTTTTTGTAGATGATTGTTTCCTTGAATTTTGAACGGTTTGCTACCTATGCACCTGAACAGGAGAAAAAAGGTAAAAAAAATGAAATTAAAAAATTTTCGGCAAATTTTTCACTTTTGCGCGCTACCTATACAGTGTTAAGAATCATCTCTAGGAAGTTTATATGTTCTAGAAATTTGTTTATTGAGATCTTAGGTAAATTTTTGTAGTTGATTGTTTCCTTTAATTTTGAACGGTTTGCTACCTATGGACCTGAACACGGGAAAAAAGGTAAAAAAAAATCGAATTTTTTTAAGTTTTTTGCGATTTTGATCTGGAAGGTGAAGTTTTTTGATTTTTTTTTGATTTTTTTTTTCGCAATTTTTGTTCTTTATGACAAGAGCTACAACTTTGCCTCAGAGAGTAAATCGAAATTCTGAACGGTTTGCAAGATATGAGCCTGAGAAAATGATCACTTTTTTGCGAAAATGATACCGAGGCCCCAAATCTTTGGCGGCCCATAAAAAAAAAGTGCATGACTTTGAGAAAAATTGGGAGACACGGGTCTTTTTTTTTAGTCTTTTATCACGTAGTGGTGTCCGTATATGGTTATTTTTTTTCGTGTTGCACTGTGTTATTAACTGGTTTTATATAAGATTTAGTACAACTACCTACTTGATTTTTAATCACTCGTACGGATGAGAAAATCGTGTACTGATTTTTAAAATTTGTACTAATTTTTTTCATTTAAGAAAATTATATTATTTTCATGATAAAACTCAAGTTATAATCCATTTTAAACTAAGTTCTCAAGACGTGCGAGCTTCTCCAAAACCGAAAGCATTCTGAACCTGGTGTTTTTTTTTTTAACAATTTCTGAAAGTATTTATGTGAAAGCCTGTTTTAGGACAACAAATATTCCGAACGAAAAAGGGTCGTCAGTCTGAATATTTTTAAAAAGAGAATATATTTCAAAATCTAAAGTCTTTTCTTATTTTCAATTTATAACAAGCTTTCAACCTCCGTATATTTACAAAAATAAAGCAAATCAAACATATTAGCTAGGTTGATACTAGTATTTCGATCTGGCTAAAGAAAGATCTCATCAGAACCCAAAGTTTAAGAAAAGCTAGAGCCTCTATTCTTTTCTATATGAAAACCTTCTTCGAATCTAAGTATTCTTTGAAAAAAAAAGTTGTTTGAATTAATTTTTTTAAAAGCCTTAACATGTGTTTTTCTAATTCATTAAATTTTTTTTTTTCTAATTCTGAAATGTTTTATATAAAATTTGTTATTTTTCATAATCTGATGTTTCGAAGGCAAAATTCCAATTAATTTGATTGCATGGAAACAAAATTATGGTCACTCCACTATACCTTACCTTTTTATGTATCTTTATTAGTATCAAACACATAATATTTCTACACAAAAAAAAAAGTTGTTTGAATTAATTTTTTTAAAAGCCTTAACATGTGTTTTTCTAATTCATTAAATTTTTTTTTTTCTAATTCTGAAATTTTTTATATAAAATTTGTTATTTTTCATAATCTGATGTTTCGAAGGCAAAATTCCAATTAATTTGATTGCATGGAAGCAAAATTATGGTCACTCACTCTGTAGTCAAGAAGTTAAACTTCAAAATGGCGCATTCAAAATTTATTTATTTCGATTTAAAATTACTCTTTAGACCGTGGGGTTATCTATATTGGAATAAAAACCATTATATTTTGGCTGATCATCACTCTTATAACATATGTATTTAAAATAGACCCAATAAATAATGTATTTAAAATAGACCCAATGCATTTAAAATAAACCCACTCTTTAGTGGACGCATACTTGTATGTTAATCTCCATTTTCTAAGCTCTATTTTGGATCTTCCATTTTGATAATCTCAAAACAATCTCTGCAGTGTCAATTTTAACACAATTAGAGAATTCAGCATTTATTGGAATCCATGGCCATATTGATATCGCCATTTTGAATTATAAATTTTCGGTTCCAGATTCGAAATCAGCGACCCCAAATCATTTAAACACAATTGATTAAAATAAAATAAATCCAGATTTTAAAAGTTAGGGCTGCCATAGTTGTTCCGCCATTTTTAATTTTTAAATTGTGACTAATTTTGTGACCAGAGGCTGTCTTAACCCCCTATAGGATACTATTTAGACACCTATTCTTCATATTCTAGTTTTGCCCAAAATCCAGGCTTGCTGGTCCACAGCGGAGGAAATTTTTGACATGCTTCAGACATTCAAAAATTATATAAAAGGGACAAACTAATTTTTAGCACGAAAATATAGCTACTTATTTTTTTCATTAACATACACTCAAAGGAAAAGCTTCATCATATTTATGAAATGTTTCATGGATTTTCGTCCAATGCATCGTTTCATAACATTTATAAAACATTTCATAAAAAACAAAATAAATTTCATCATATTTATGAAATGCTTCACTATATATATATAAATGATATTTTGTATTAGTAAGGATATTAATATTTTTGTGTAAAAAAAAGTTCATAGATACCGTGATATGGTCATTATAATTATTTTTGTTTATGTAATGTTTCATCAATATTTAAGAAATTGTTACTTTGGACGAAAATTAATGAAACTTATTCCTGTTTTTCTCTGGGTTATATACGAAATAAGTAAGGGAATGTTCGTTAATGTGGTCTGTTCGCTAAAGTGAACCTTTGTCGGTTTTTGTGTTATTGCATGTATTTGTCAAATCTGGCAACTGTAATCAAGTTAATTTTCCGCTATCTCTATTTTAAAAAAGTTTCGACGTGAATACAGTTTTTTCTGGTTTTATTGTGCCGTTGAAGAAAAACACAACATAAAGTGTAATTTTTCGTAAACATAAAAAGTGAATAACAAACAAGTTTGAAAGAATTTTACATTTCGGATTTTTGCAAACGGTAACAACTTTATTCTCACTTTCAATAACACTAATTAATTCCATAAAACATAATAATTATGAAACAAATTTGGAAAATTAATTTTTTACAATCTTCGCTAATGTGCACAGTGGGATATATCACAAAAGTTTTGGAAATAATTCGGCCATTTCTTACTTAGTGTAATACCGATTTAAAGATTTCCTGTTAAGAAGTTGTAAACATATATCATACAAGTGTTTCATATCATTGGAAAGAAAATTAACTGTAGATTATGGTATTTTTAAAAAGAACTCTTGGTAGAACAAAAACTTTTGTAAGCCTAATAGAAAGTTAAATAATTCAGTTTTTGTTAAAATGTAAATGTTTACTATACAAATACAATAATTTATGTATATACACAATGCAATGGTTTTTTGGACTTAAATAGCAATATCACAATTTGAAACGATGTTTCACAACAACAAAATATATCGTTTGTTTACCGCAATTAAAAACGTTGGAATTATATAATAAACGCATCATTCTGTTGCTATTACATATGGTAACACCTAAATCAGTTTTAAGCGTTAAAAAACACGTTTTAATAAGCAAAATTAAAATATATATTAATTTATATTCACAGTTTTTTAGCCCACTGGATTATCTTCATCCACTAAAAAATTATAGCCGTTTAAAAGTACTTGGTTAGAAATGGAACAGTGTCAATAATGAGTAAAGCCAGATTTTGTTCAAAATGGTAACAAGTCTCCATATTATAAGTTTTTTAAAAAACACATATCGTGTTTATATTTTTCTGAAATGACTCTTTATGAAACGAGTTTTTCGAAAATTTTTAAATTTTACTTTCCCCAAAACCTGCTGAATTTGACCACTTTAACGGCTTCGGCAATTTGGTCAATTTGACCCCCCACACAAAATGGTTAATATATTTAAAAATGTTTTGAAACATTTGAAGAACAATTTGATAATTTTTCGATCAAATTCGCAGAAAAAAAAAACTAAATGTTTAGATACATTATCTTAGGATAAACAAAAATTCCCAAAACAAATTTTTACCATATTAGTTCATATCGAAGAATATATAATCGCATATGACAAATACAATTATCACCTCTATCCTATGATTCACGTAAAAGTGAAATCGATACGACTTTTTTTTGTTTGACTTTCCCATACAAATGTTTATTTTCGATTTACTTTCCTGTAGAAAGTAAACCGAAAGCACTATTTTCCTTAAACATTTTTTTAAAAATCATTAGACTGCTTTATGAGTTTAAATTTAGGATTTTGACAGAAAACATGTTTTCGATCATTTTAAGACATTTTTTAAGAAGCACCAAATTTTAATTGCATGTCTTTTTCAGAACATATGCTTATATGTGGCATAGTATGAAAACATTTAGATGTAAAAATTTGTATACATAAACATATGTATTCACATATAATAGCATGCAATAAAATATATATTTATATAAAATAATGCATGATTATATGTAAATGCTTTTACTCGGTTTTACCAAGTTTGTAAACAAACTAAAAATCCGGTAACGCTAATATTTTTTACACACAATCGAATAACTTAAAAAATAACTTGATCCAAAAAAAAATTACTTTTAAACACAATAAAAGTTATAAGTGAAAATGTGTGTCAGGAATTTTTCGTTCTCACTTTATAACATAAAAATTCAGAAATTTTGACACAGTATAAAAATAAAAATGCAAGTTCGAATAACTTTTTTTTATAGAAAACATTTAAACTGTTACATATTTTGAATTCAATTTTGACTTATTTCTTGATGGAAATTTGCCACTTTACATAGGTTACTGAAGTATATTTATCAAGGATTCCATAAATATAAATACACTTAGAATACTATGTAAGTAAATATAACTGCAAATGTAGTTAAAAACAAATGAAATTTCACTTGACGACTTACATTTCAGTAAATTCAACTAACATTGTAATTTATTTTATAATTTTTAAAAAAATGACTAACAATTGTAATAAAAATTAACCACATATGTTAGTAAAAAATAAATAAACATTTATTTTTTTTGAGTTTGAATTTTAACGTCTTTTTCAGACAATTGCAATTAATACTATAATTAATATGCAATTTTATTTAATTTTAATTGTGAAAGGCGTGGCAGAGAAGAATGAGTGTATTTTCTAAAAATCATAACTACATTGTGAATTTTCAGTTTTTTTTTGCATACATAATCTCAGAAGTACAACTCCAACAACACAACAGTTCTATTTTTAGAAACTTACCTCATTCTTATGTCCACTGTTTTCCCATATGTTGTAAGTGATGCCACATCTATGATATATTCTTTGTATATTCGATAGATGGCGCTTACGTAGTTAGGGAAGAATTGTCAGAGAGCAAAGTTTTTTTATTTTTTAAATAACAAAAAACGACTGTAAAAAATTAATGTAAAATCATAAAACAGTCATTTGATGTGGTTTGTTTTTTAAATGAACTATAAGGTTAGTAACAAATTTAATTTGTTCTACAAATGACGGGAAATATTCACAAATTTTTTAAATTTCATTAAAAATTTAATGGTTTACTGTAATGAGGGGCAAAATTTCAGTTTATGGGGGACACCCCTGGAAAAAAAAAAATGCCACGCCCCCTTAAATGACCCCAGGAGTGCGAAAATCATAATGAATAAGGGGGCTCACGCCCCTTATGGGCGTGGCAGTCGAAAAACGACCCGGCCCACCTACGTAGACAATATGGGTATCAAATGAAAGCTAATGTCTTCACGATTCCAAAAATAGCCGTAGTTGCCAGATCGGGCGATTTTTGTAGCCGATATGGCCATTTTGGCAAAATTTGGGGTGGGGGAAATTTTTGTTTCCTTTTTTTTTTGCTTATATTTTGTTAAAATCAAACAAAAATGAGCATTTTGTGCGAAAAGATTACTATTGTTAATTTTTAGTGATTGTTTAGTGATGTTCTCGTGTCAAGAGTCAAATCATAAATGAGGATAAGTACAAAATTAAGAAACGAGGAAAACTCTTGAAAGCTTCTGATTGGTTAATGAAAATTTGTTATACTGGCTTCGCTTAGTAAAGTTTTTCTGCGTGACCGGCCTACGGCCGGGCTTAGGGGTTTTTAACTCCAGTATGTCTTAATTCTAGACGGCGGGGATCTCGAGTGCTCGGCCTCTGGCCGAGCTAAAAAGAAATAAACAAAAAAAAGTCCTTCCCCCATTGTAAAGGAGGCTTATCTTCTTAAGCCAACTTTAGGGTGTTTTTTTAGAAATAAAAAAACTTTTAAATTTAATATTTTAAATTTAAACAAATGTGGGGAGGCTTTATTAGAAAGCCTCTGGCTTGCTTGATTATCAATAGTATAATAAATTCTTATCTACAAACTTAAATCTACACAACCGTGGTGGTTGTTTTATAATGAGATCAACTCAAGAGAGAGAGAATAAAACAGAACTTCATGTTCTCTTATATTTTGACACCAATGAGTGTATCAAAATGGGTATACTAACAAAATATAAATTTACAGTTATGATTTAAAGATAAATGGGGTTTAAAAGAGTCAATTAATTGAAAAATAGAAAATTTAGCAAAAACTAATTAAAAACTGTTGAAGTCGCTTCAACATGCTCCCGCCGGAAAATGGCAAGAACACCTCTTCCAAGGCCCGGATATTATCCACCCAAATGTGGACTGCTGGATACTGGGCAGGTCAGCAGCTGGTAGTTGGATGTTTGGCAACAGGATTCTGTCTGCTACCTCTTTTACCAGTACACCGTCAATTTCCCGATATGCATGGAAGAGAGGATGAGCCAACAGGGAGTAAATGGCAAAGTGGTGGCTTAGGGCTTCATCTTTCAATGAGGGGGGTGCCACGAACCCCAGACGCTCGCAGAGAAGTAAGTCCATCATGAAGGACTCTCGCTCGTTGTGGGTGAACCATGGTTCCATGATGAATTGACCACATATCTTCCTATCATGGCTTGTAACTGGTGTTAATTCCGGCAACTCTTGAGCCACCTTTTTGATTATGAACGAGCTGGCGGCGTTGGCATATGTGGCATAGTGGGCATTCTCTCATCTAAATATACAGAGAAGAAAACAAGAAAAGAAAAGAACGAAATATATACAGTGTTAGAAAAAATACCTAGTGCGAATTTTATCTATTTGTTTACTTAATTATTGGGGATTTGGTAGATCAATTGGTGGGTTTTGGTTTTGAGTATCATTAGTGGGTAGCAAACATAGTTTGACAACAGGTCGCAGGATATTACCATTTTTTGTGCGTACTTCTGCAACTCTGATTTTGCTATCGCGTCCGTATATGACTTTAGTAACGCGACCAAGGAGCCACTCGGTGGGTGGTAAAAAGTCTTCTTTGACGATGACGATGTCATTTTGTTTGAGGTTGTCACGTTCCTTTTGCCATTTGAATCGGCGTTGTAGCTCGGTTATATACTCGGTTTTCCACCTTCGTGCAAAAATGTGTTGTAGCGCCTTTAATCGTTCCCAACGTTTTAAATACGGCAAGTTCTCAAGTGGAGGTTCCGCAGGGGCTTCTGGTAGAGCGGTGATAGCAGCTCCTCGAAGCAAATGACCTGGAGTCAGTGGTAAAATTTCGTTCGGGGTTTCCGTTAAAGGTGACAGTGGTCTTGAATTTAACACTGTCTCAATTCGAACAAGAAGAGTTGTAAATTCTTCAAAGGTAAAAGAGAGATTACAAGTTACCTTTTTGAGGTGGGACTTCATACTTTTCACGGCGGCTTCCCAGAGGCCACCCATGTGGGGTGCATACGGCGGTATGAAGGACCAGGTGAAACCAAGAGTGGTGTATTTTTCGATCAGCCTCTTTTCCGCTGACTGAAGGAAGCTGTTATGGCTTTTCAGTAGCGCGTAGCTTGCGCCGAGGAAATTTCGACCGTTGTCGGAAAACATGGTCTTCGGGAGACCTCTACGCCCAATAAATCTGTCGAAGCAGGCTAAAAAGGCATCAGTTGAGAGGTCAGAACAAGTTTCTAAATGAACGGCTCGGGTAGAAAAACAAACGAAAACAGCTGCATATCCTTTTAGAATTTTGGCATTTCGCAAAGTCGAAGACTTTATGTTGAAAGGACCTGCAAAATCGACTCCGGTGTATGTAAAGGGTAGGGAAAAGTTTACTCGTTCTGGCGGGAGGGCGGCCATGATTTGGTGCTGGAACTTATGTTTGTACACCGTGCACGCCTTGCATTCACGAATACATTTTCGTACCAAGTTTCGTAATCTTGGGATGTAAAATCCTTGCCGGATCGCTCGTAACATTATATGGTGTTCAGAGTGCAGCAGAATGCGATGTGTAAAATCGACGAGAAGTTTTGCCAGTCGAGAACTTTCTGGGATGATAATTGGATGACGTTCTTCGTAGCTTAGACCTGAGTTGTTTAATCTGCCACCAACCCGTAGAAGGTCGTTTTTATCAATAAATGGAGTCAAGGTGAGCAGTCTGCTTCTTCGACTTAAAGGTTTCTTTTCCTTTAAGCATTCGTACTCTTTGTTGAAATATGATTTTTGAGCCAACGAAATGAGTCGGTTTTTCATAGAGCTGATTTCTTGAGCCGTGATGAACTTTTCGGTTGAAAAGGGTTTTTTAAGGACGCGGTTTATAAAGCGAAGTCGGTAGCTGAGTACCCGTAACGCCCTTTCAAATGAAGAGAATTCTTCTAGTACATCTGTACTTTGTACTTCCAGGTGGAAGTTTGCAGACTTTTTGGTCTCCAAGTCTATTGGATCAAAAGTCCGCGGGATCGGCCATTGTGCTGTGGGAAGTTTCAGCCAGGATGGCCCGTGCCACCAAAGTTGGTTTTCTGCCAGTTCCTGCGGGGAGCAACCTCTCGTGCCCATATCTGCAGGATTTTCCTCAGTTTTCACATGCTTCCAGTGGGAGGTGCTGGCGATGCTATTAATTTGCGTCACACGATTTGCGACAAAAGTCTTTAGGGTATTTGGGGGTTTCTGTAACCAACCCAGTACTATTGACGAATCTGTCCACAAGAACAATTCGTAGTTGAACTGGCAGTTCGTGACTAAGCTTCGGGTCAGCTTAGCAAGCAATAAAGCTCCACAAAGTTCGAGCTTGGGTATAGTAGTCCGCTTTATAGGGGCTACTTTAGTTTTTGCAACTAGCAAATGACTATTAAATTGGCCTTCTGGACTTTCTGTTCTGATATATACAGAACCGCAGTATGCCTTCTCTGAGGCGTCACAGAAGCCGTGTATCTGGATGCGATACTGTGGTGAGAAATCTACCCATCTAGGAATTTTAATGCTGGAGATAAATGGCAAGTTCTTTATAAATGAATTCCATTTTATCAGTATGGGTGTAGGCACCCCTTCGTCCCAGTCAGACTTTCCTTCCCATAATTCTTGCATAAGAGTTTTTGCAACTATCACGACTGGGCCTAACCAACCTAGAGGGTCAAACAATCTTGCTATCACTGACAAAATTCTTCTTTTTCTCTAGCTTCAAGGCAATTTCCAATGTTCATTTTAACGCCCTTTAAGTTGATGAAAGGCAAATAATCGCTTCCGATTATCATATCAATTGAAGCAGGTTTATAAAAGTATGGGTCTGCGAGTACTAAATCCTTGATTTCGCTTAGATTATGGATGGGAATAGGCCGTGAAGGCATAAAATGAGCCAATGTTGGTACCACAATTGCTCTGATTTTTATCGAGAAATCTGAAATTCTTGATTTCACTATGACGTTGCACCTTCCTTTAGAATTTCCTACAACTGTCTCACCAAAGCCTGATATTTCACTGCGATGGTTTTCCAATGGTATAGAGAGTCTTTGTTGAACACTCTTTAATACAAAACTCCTTGTAGAACCTGAATCTATCATCGCTCTCATAGTAAATTTTTCGCCTAAATGCTCCACATGAACTAGCACTGTGGGCAAAATAGTAGTCCCGTTATGCTGAGATAAGTTAACGTGAACGGTTTCCTTTTGATTTACATTTGCAGTATATACTTGTGAATTTGACGAGTTCGTTTTATTTTGAGTGCCGGACCCGGATGGTCTTTCATTATCTCGACGATAATTTTGCGGCGTTACCTTAGGAGCGGTAACTCTTTTCAGCTTGTCTTCGGTTTCAAGATGTAGCATGGTGTGATGCCTCTGATTGCATCTGGTGCAACAGTTTGCACTTTGGCAATTCGATTTAAAATGAGTTGTCGAAAAACAATTAGTGCAATATTTATTGGCATAAACGAATTTTATTCTGTCCTTAACTGACAGTGACTTGAAATATTTACAAAGTCTTAACGGGTGGTTCTGTCGACATTTTTTGCAGCTGAATGCTTTTTTGTCGGCTTCCGTGTGGGAGTAAAATACTTGAGGTTTAGAATCATGATGTTCTTTACCGACTGGTTTTCTTAAATTGGCAAAAGTCTCTAAAGTTTCAATTCTACTTGTGAGAAATTTGCTGAGCTGTTGCCAAGAAGGCAGCTCTTTATGATCTAATAAAGAGTCTTTATTATACAATACTGACTTTGTGGTCAAAGATGAAGCCGTTACACTTCTTCAGGAACGTTGCCTTTTTTTTTCACGATTACCACAAAATTATGTTCTTTCACTTGTTTGTAAATTTCAGTGGCTTTTTTTTTCTTTTTGTTAAGGCACTGTATGATTTCCAATTTTAAACAAGTCACTATATTTTCGGATATGAACCAGTGACCTATGAATCCATAGGTCACTGGTTCATATCCGGTTCGAAGGACCAAATGTAAAGGAGGCTTATCTTCTTAAGCCAACTTTAGGGTGTTTTTTTAGAAATAAAAAAACTTTTAAATTTAATATTTTAAATTTAAACAAATGTGGGGAGGCTTTATTAGAAAGCCTCTGGCTTGCTTGATTATCAATAGTATAATAAATTCTTATCTACAAACTTAAATCTACACAACCGTGGTGGTTGTTTTATAATGAGATCAACTCAAGAGAGAGAGAATAAAACAGAACTTCATGTTCTCTTATATTTTGACACCAATGAGTGTATCAAAATGGGTATACTAACAAAATATAAATTTACAGTTATGATTTAAAGATAAATGGGGTTTAAAAGAGTCAATTAATTGAAAAATAGAAAATTTAGCAAAAACTAATTAAAAACTGTTGAAGTCGCTTCAACACCCATTTTATAAAAATTAACATATCTTCCTCAAATTCTGGACGATCTGGCTACTACGGGTATTTTTGGAATCGTGAAGACATTTCCTTTCATTTGATACCAATATTGCCTAAGTAGGTGGCATGGGTCGTTTTTCACCCCCGCCCCTATTTAACAAAAATGGCCGTATCGGCTGCAAAAACCGCCCGATCTGGCAACTATGGCTATTTTTGGAATCGTGAAGACATTAGCTTTCATTTGATACCCATATTGTCTACGTAGGTGGGCCGGGTCGTTTTTCGACTGCCACGCCCATAGGGGGCGTGAGCCCCCTTATTCATTATGATTTTCGTACTCCTGGGAACATTCTGAAGGGGATGGCATATTCAGATTTTTTCTCTAGGGGTGTCCCCCATAAACTGAAATTCAGCCTAATGAGGCATTGATGGTGAGCCATTTCGTAATTTATTGAAATTTATCTATATCTATATTGAATATTAAATTTTCAATAATATTTCGAATTTTAAATATATTTTTTAGGAATGAAAATGAAAATTATTCAAGTTCGAGGCCATACTCTATATTTCTTTATTAGAATATTGTCCTAACAAATAATCTATAGAGTTTTTTGTTTACAAATTTATTATATTTTTTAGTGCAATTTATCATTTTTAATTTAAGTTAAAATATGTTCAACTAGTTCGCATTCGTCCTTTTAAAAATTCCAAACACAGTTTGTTTAAGAAAGCCATTAGTTTCCATGTACGTCCCTGTAATTTATATGGTTAGTTATCATACTAACATTGTTAACGTGACCGCCGCCACCACCAATACCACCAACAACATGATCGTGGTTATAACCCGCCTAGCAATTGGAAGATTGTTTTTTGATAAATCACCAAAACGAGTCTTTTTCGAGTACTTTTGGTGATCAATAACTGATTAATCACTAACACGGTTAAAAAGGGACTCGAAAATGTTTCGCGCTTATGAGTAAAAAGTGCTTGTTTTGAAACGCAACAACAAATTATATAGCACTCGCAAATCAATCTTCTAGGTGTTTAAAATGTAATTGTTTTTTTCGTTATATAAGATCACAATTGGCTCATCTAGAAGATTGAAAACTGCTTGATCGCAAATAGATAATGCAGGTGTTTTAAATGTGATTAGTTTTGTTTGTTTTGCTATCGTATTTGGAGCAGAGAGATGATTAAACACTGCTTGTTTGTTGTTTTTTTTCTCTTAAGAATAACGGGATAATTTTTGCGTATTCTTGGGTAAATGTCAACAAGTTGGATATTTGTCTAGTTATAAAAGTTTCATTGAAGTGTAAGCAATGATGTAATGAATGAATGAAAATGTACAAATTTTATTTTTAAGTTTTTGTTTCCTGTCGAAATGACAATAGTTTTTGTGTTATGTTAGGTGCAGTCTTATATTTGTGTTAATTTAAAAAAATACTTACTTTATGTATTAGTTTTTTATTAAAAATAAATCCTAATTTAAATTGAATATTATTCTTTTATTTCTTTTAAGAAACTAAAAAGTGACTCACAGCTTATTTCGTGTGTTAAACTGTTAAGAACATATTTGTTAATATTTTTAACATTAACCTAAATATTAAGTCCAAATGGGTATTTTTTTAAAGATATATTATTTTTTATCATATTTACAAGAAAAAACTTTAAAAAAAATCAAATCTTAAAAAAATGCCCATTTTGAATAAATATTTAAGTTAATGTTAAAAATATAAACAAATATGTTCTCTAAAGTTTAACACACGAAATAAGCTTGTGAGTCACTGTATATTTTCAAATGACTAGAAAAAGACTCCGAAATAGACTGATAAGGGACTCAAAAAAGACTCCCAAACAGACTGATGAGTGGCTCTAAAAAGACTCCTTAACATAATGATAAGTGACTCAAAAAAGACTCGTAGCTTATTCGAAGAAGACTCATAAATGACCATAAAACGATTCGAAAAAGACTATAAAATGACCCAAAACTAACAAAAAAACAGTATCATAAATGAGTCATCAAGAAGAGTCGCGGCTAGGGTACCATTTTCTACCGACAAATGTATCATTTATGATCAGAAAATGAGAGCATATTCCAGCTTTTTAGTCGCGCAGAAGTATCATAAAAGACTCGAATATGATTAAAATTTTCAAAAAATGCTGGTTGGGAACTTGCATTTGTACATGGAATACATGTTTGTATGTAGTAACACAATTATGAGTATGAACTATAGGGGTGGCACTTATTTTTGGCATTCAGAAATCTAGTAATATTGCTTTCTAGCCAAATCTCCTCATATACGTATGAGTTATATTAATTTGAAGAATTAATAACTCATACGCCACATACAAGATTTTTCATAAAATTTCAGTTTAAATATTTAATGCATCATCATAATCCAAATTTCTTTTTAATTTTAAAATTTTTAAAATTTAGGTAGTATTAATAAAATGAAAATGATCGAGCTCGAGGCTAATTGTAATTATTATAAAAATTTATTTATTTTACAATATTTCGACATTCGTCGAAAATCTTTTAGATAATTCTCTTGAGTATGATCTTTGACGAATGTCGAAATATTGAGAAACAGATTAATTTTTATAATAATTACAACTGGCCTCGAGCTCATTTTCCATAAAAAAAGAAATTACAAAAATTAAATGTCATCCTATAGTACATATGAAAAATTGTTATATACCAGACATGGGCCGCATGCGACGCCAGAGCAAATTTCGTGCGGCCCCATATCAATGTTAATGCAAAAAAAATACCAAAAGAAAAATAAAACAAGAAAGCCGCTTATTAAATAAAAAAAATTTAATCAAATAAAACTTTAATGCCCCTGTTAAAAATCGACATATATGGATCCATACATAACACACAATCTTCATACATGTCCACACGCATCCATACATGATTCATATGTGTTCATAAACCATTCTTATATGTTCATATGAGGAAATATATACGATCATCTGTGCGCAATAACGAAAATTGAGGTAATATTTACATATATAATCATACATATCTATACATTTCCATACTTTATATATATATATACACTCAGGGAACTTCTGCTTTAAAAATATGTAGTTGTTTGGGTTGTAATACAGTTTCATTATTTTTAATGTAAATGTAAGTCATTTGTAGAACAAATAAAATTTTTAACTAACATTGTAGTTCATTTAAAAAAACAACTCACATCAAATGACTGTTTTATGATTTTACATTCATTTTTTACAGTTGTTTTTTGTTATTTAAAAAAATAAAAAAAAAATTTTGGTCGTGGGCGTTGTGGTGTAATGGTTAGCGCGTTGGACTTTTACACAGAAGGTCCCGGGTTCGATCCCCGGTGCCGGCAACATCAAAATAATATGTATGAGTTTTTTCTATCCCTCATACGTATCGCAATGTCCACCTTCGGTGTTCCCATAGCAATTAACCCCACCGAAGTAAAATAATGAATCAGGGCTATGAACCAAAAAGCTTCAATAAGTTCGCCAACTCTCCATCAGGTGGCGAGCAACAACTGTTCTAAGACTTATCATCTCGCGCAATTACAGTGTTGCCATGTCTGAAGCCCTTCATCTTTTCCCACCTTTCATCTCTATACTATCCCTTTCCAAAGAAAGCAACACACTAAATATAGGAAGTATTTCCTGAGTGTTGCCTCTCTTTTTAAAAAAAAAAAAAAAAAAAAAAAAAAAATGAAATTTCATTTGTTTTTGACTGCAATTGCTGTCGTCTTTACCAACATAATTTCCTAAGTGTATATATATATATATATATATGTATGCACAGCGCATAGTTTAGAGACATTTATTCGTTCCCCCGCATAGTTTAGGGACATTTGCTTACTTTGGGGACTGTCCCCAAAATTTTCGCGCCTTTTCATACATCTAGCGTTTAAGATGAGGACAATTTTTTCTATACACCGCATATTTCGGCGACAATTTTGGCCATGTCCCTAAAGTATGCGCTACGCATACATATATATATATGTATGCACAGCGCATAGTCCAGAGACATTTATTCGTTCCCCCGCATAGTTTAGGGACATTTCCTTACTTTGGGGACTGTCCCCAAAATTTTCGCGCCTTTTCATACATCTAGCGTATAAGATGAGGAAAATTTTTTCTATACACCGCATATTCCGGCGACAATTTTGGGCGTGTCCCTAAACTATGCGCTGTGCATACATATATATATATATATGTATGTACACCGCATACTCTAGAGACATTTATTCATTCCCCCGCATAGTTTAGGGACATTTGCTTACTTTGGGGACTGTCCCCAAAATTTTCGCGCCTTTTCATACATCTAGCGTTTAAGATGAGGACAATTTTTTCTATACACCGCATATTCCGGCGACAATTTTGGGCGTGTCCCTAAACTATGCGCTGTGCATACATATATATATATATTAGATGAGGACAATTTTTTCCATACACCGCATATTTCTGCGACAATTTTGTGCGTGTCCCTAAAGTATGCGCTGTACATACATATATATGTATGCACAGCGCATATATATATGTATGCACAGCGCATACTCTAGAGACATTTATTCGTTCCCCCGCATAGTTTAGGGACATTTGCTTACTTTGGGGACTGTCCCCAAAGTTTTCGCGCCTTTTCATACATCTAGCGTATTAGATGAGGACAATTTTTTCTATACACTGCATATTTCGGCGACAATTTTGGACGTGTCCCTAAAGTATGCGCTGTGCATACATATATATATATATATATATGTCCCTAAAGTATGCGCTACGCATATATATATATATGTATGCACAGCGCATACTTTAAGTATGCGCTACATCCCACCCAGCATTTTTTGAAAATTTTAATCATATTCGAGTCTTTTATGATACTTCTGCGCGACTAAAAAGCTGGAATATGCTCTCATTTTCTGATCATAAATGATACATTTGTCGGTAGAAAATGGTACCCTAGCCGCGACTCTTCTTGGTGACTCATTTATGATACTGTTTTTTTGTTAGTTTTGGGTCATTTTATAGTCTTTTTCGAATCGTTTTATGGTCATTTATGAGTCTTCTTCGAATAAGCTACGAGTCTTTTTTGAGTCACTTATCATTATGTTTCGGAGTCTTTTTCTAGTCATTTGAAAATATACAGTGACTCTCAGCTTATTTCGTGTGTTAAACTTTAGAGAACATATTTGTTTATATTTTTAACATCAACTTAAATATTTATTCAAAATGGGCATTTTTTTAAAGATTTGATTTTTTTTAAGTTTTTTCTTGTAAATATAATAAAAAATAATATATCTTTAAAAAAATACCCATTTGGACTTAATATTTAAGTTAATGTTAAAAATATTAACAAATATGTTCTTAACAGTTTAACACACGAAATAAGCTGTGAGTCACTTTTTATTTTCTTAAAAGAATAATATTCAATTTAAATTAAGATTTATTTTTAATAAAAAACTAATACATAAGTAAGTATTTTTTTAAATTAACACAAATATAAGACTACACCTAACATAACACAAAAACTATTGTCATTTCGACAGGAAACAAAAACTTAAAAATAAAATTTGTACATTTTCATTCATTCATTACATCATTGCTTACACTTCAATGAAACTTTTATAACTAGACAAATATCCAACTTGTTGACATTTACTCAAGAATACGCAAAAATTATCCCGTTATTCTTAAGAAAAAACAACAACAAACAAGCAGTGTTTAATCATCTCTCTGCTCCAAATACGATAGCAAAAAAAACAAAACTAATCACATTTAAAACACCTGCATTATCTATTTGCGATCAAGCAGTTTTCAATCTTCTAGATGAGCCAATTGTGATCTTATATAACGAAAAAAACAATTACATTTTAAACACCTAGAAGATTGATTTGCGAGTGCTATATAATTTGTTGTTGCGTTTCAAAACAAGCACTTTTTACTCATAAGCCCGAAACATTTTCGAGTCCCTTTTTAACCGTGTAAGTGATTAATCAGTTATTGATCACCAAAAGTACTCGAAAAAGACTCGTTTTGGTGATTTATCAAAAAACAATCTTCCAATTGCTAGGCGGGATATATATATACATATATATAAATATATATATATATGTATGCACAGCGCATAGTCTAGAGACATTTATTCGTTCCCCCGCATAGT
This sequence comes from Delia radicum, assembly GCA_021234595.1. Lineage (NCBI taxonomy): Eukaryota > Metazoa > Arthropoda > Insecta > Diptera > Anthomyiidae > Delia > Delia radicum. The sequence continues at coordinate 128,876,747 of CM037855.1, forward strand.
TTAGGGACATTTGCTTTCTTTGGGGACTGTCCCCAAAGTTTTCGCGCCTTTTCTTACATCTAGCGTATTAGATGAGGACAATTTTTTCCATACATCGCATATTCCGGCGACAATTTTGGGCGTGTCCCTAAACTATGCGCTGTGCATACATATATATATATATATATGTGTATGCGTAGCGCATACTTTAGGGACATGTCCAAAATTGTACCCGAAATATGCGGTGTATCGAAAAAATTGTCCTCATCTTAAACGCTAGATGTATGAAAAGGCGAAAACTTTTTGGACAGTCCCCAAAGTAAGCAAATGTCCCTAAACTATGCAGGGGAACGAATAGTTCCCCTTACATATGAACTCTTATGAACATATATGAATTCTATAAGGTGGTATATGGACATGTATGATATCGAATCACTTCATATATGAGCATGAATGAGTTCATACATGTTCATAAATGGATGCATATATGTAGATTTTTAACCGGGTGAACACATTTTTAAATTAATGAAAACTTAAGTGAAAAAAAAAATAAATATTAAGGAATAAGAAGAATAAACCATACGAAGATTAGCATTAGAAAATATAATTCAAAATGGAGCCTCAACAGCAAATTATACTGCTCCACAAAACAACGCAATGAATCGGAAGTTTAAAAAAAAAAAAACTCTTTCCAAGTTGCTGTTTTCTCCATTTAAACTTAAACCCGAGAGAAATCCATAATTTCTCAATAATTCGAAACTAGCACTTTGTCACTTATATTTTTTTTTTTAATATATTTGGACAAATTTAAACTTTATTTATACTACACTCATAGGAAAGCTTTATGAGTTGTATTTATGGAATCCTTAATAACCTATGCCGATTTAGTAAATTGACAATTTTAAAACGCTTGTAATTAAAAAGCTAATTCTTTTTTTTTTTTTGAAAAAGTATTTTTATTTATAATACAGTATAGACTCTAAATTATTAATTCACTTTTTGTAGAGAGCCAACGGACCGCTATCTTCTATTTGGCGTATTTTATGCTTAATACCTCCAACCATGCTTTGGACGACATTCATGTCAATTTTTTTGTTTTACACTGCTTTTAATTTTTTTCTTCAATTCTTCATTGCATTTGTCTTCCCAACCATTTTCATACACTTTTTGACATAAAAGATTCCAAAAGTCCTCAATTGGACGTGCTTTTGGGACGTTATGTTTTTTACATTAAGCCATTCTAAATAAAGTCTTTTTGGCATAATGACGGCTTGCTAAATCTGGCCAAAATATTATGTTGTCTTTAGAGAGTCTATTTTGGATAAATTTTTCTAGTTTTACTTAACATTTATTAATGTGAACATCCGCGTTTACAGCCATAGATTTTGAATCCTGGATGTAAAGTTTAGATATACTTCTTACCGAAATGGCTGCCCACACTAGTACTTTTGGTTCAAACTTCGCTTTGGCCGAATACCGTACTTTGTCGGGAGTTTTGTTTTTCAAGACATAAGAATAAAATCCAGAATTAATATTTCCATTGTTCCAAGCAAAAGAAAAGTATTTTTCATCATCCAAAATTATTTGGAAAATTTTTTCATTAAGTTTTTTCTCAGTTGTCTACATTATGTTGGTCTTTCTACCAATTGTCTTTTACTTCACGTTCATTTGGAGTAAGTTTTTGTCGAATTGTTTCCTTGGAAACGCGAAATTTTCTGGTCAATTTACGATTTGATGCCCCAATTTTATTAACCGCCGATTTTTTTTAATTTAACTAGCTCCGCTGCGGTCAATATTTTGGTTCGTTCTTTCTTTTTTGTTTCCGGTTGATGCCACTTCATTTTCAAGCCGCTTGAATTTGGAATATATTATGCTACGTGGTACTTGTTCCTTAAGGAAATGATGATGATTTAAGATACCTTCCAAGCATGTCATAGACATTTTTTCTTAAACTGTTTTGTTTTACTTTTGAATATTTACAATAAAGCTTATAATATAAGATTTGGCATAAGTTAAATTAAAAAATCCGTTTTGCTCTACCTTTGTAAATTTCAGATATGGACTACAGTAGTTTTGACTTAGCTGCACAACCAACTTCTGCACGAATTTTTGTGCAGGTAAGCCAAAAGCGCTGCTAACTCAAATTGGTTACCTGCCTTAAAGTGCAGGTAAACTAAATTGTTGAAAACTGCAAAGACCAGATATGATTTAATTTATTTTTATTAATTGTTTATTTCATACAATAGAATTTATATAAAAAACAACAAAACGAAAATAAAAAAACATTCATAAAAAATTTTATAAGGTTTTTACATACAAATTTATGTAGTTACAAGCGTTAACTAACCAAACTAACTAAGTAAGCAAAACATAAGAGGCAGCTAACGGCGATCTTTTGTATGAAAATAATGTAAGCTGCCAAAAACATGAGGCACTTATTTTAAATGCGCAGGTATACACAGTGCACTTAATGAAGGCAATTGCATACGTAATTTTGTAAAATAACAACGAAACCAAAATTTTGTGCAGTTATGTGAAAAGTGCACGTAAGTAAAAGGCAGTCAAATCAAAACTACTGTATTTTAAAATACAATTTTTTTTTTGTGATAATTTTTTATTAAACATAGAAGAAAATATATTATTTGTTTCATTATATTTTACGAGAAGTCTCATCATATTTATGTAAACTTCATAAATATGACAATATTCCAAATCGACTAATAACATTCACTAATATTTTAAAAAGTCTTCCACACTTTTAGTGTGCTTATCAGCACAATTTTTTAGCAAAATAAATTAGTAAAACATTAGTAAAATTTTAGTAAAACATTAGTAAAGTAAAACTAAAATTTTAGCTGAAACACACAATTTCAGCAAAAAATTCGCTGATTTACTGGACTTTTTTACTAACTTTTCTACTAACTCATTTTTTCCAGTGTACTGCTATGTAAAAAAAAAAACTATTATTTTCCATAAACTTCCAGTAAAATATTTTTTGTAGAAATCAAAAATTTTCAATCAAACAAATATGGTTAAAAATTTTGATTGGTGTTTTTTTTTAAATATTTCTGGATCTAATATATTTTCCCGAAATTTATTTATTGATGTGTGTCTAAGATGAATACTAATTTTAAGTGTCCGTATTTTAAGTGAAATTAAATTTTAAAAGGACAAATCCAAAAAGGAAATTTGTTTAAAAAGTCTAGAACATCTTCCGTGAAATTTCTATTTAAAATTTGTATTTATATACACAAAAACAAAACTTTTGCCAATTTCCAATGAAATTCAGTTACTCGAATGAAAATCGGTTTCTTCGACAGAATATTGGTTTTTACAACTAAAATCAATTAACACAACTCAATTTTGGTTGCAACATCCAAAATATTCATAAATAACATTGGAATATGGTTGTGTTTGCTGAATTTATTAGTTGTAGCAACCAAAATAAATTTTTCAATTTGTTTGGAACTAACTATTTTTCTCTGTGTTTGATGCACTTCTCCAAAGAACTGACACATCAAATATTTTTCCTTGGCAAAAAAGGCCCAAAATTTTAAAGTATTTAAGTACGGTAGAACTTTTTTACTTAAATTAAAATGTATCAGAATGCAAAATTCTTAAAAAAAATCACAGCACAAAAATTTAGATATTTGCGAACTGACTTTCGGTTACTACCGTCCAAATTCGGTTATTACAATTTTCAGTCGGTTGGCACAACTTCACATTAGTTTTCACAACAAAGTTTGGTTACATCAACTGAATTTTAATTACAACACACAAAATATTCGGAAATCTAAAGCAAATATCGTTGTACTAACTGAATTTAGAAGTTGATTCCATTAAAATACACTTTTAAATTCGGTTGGCACTTTATTTCTCTGTGTGTGCGAATTTTTGTTGATTATTTAAATGTAGTGCGGGCCTCAGTAAGATTATGAAATCCCAAATTTGGCCCTTCAAGCCATTTACGTGGCCACATAATACATAAGCCTGCATTTATAGTGAATGGATAAATTTAAATTCTTTTATTTTTACCATCTTTTTTTTCATATTCGTACGATGTTTGATACATGCATGATACAATGCTTAGTTAGTATAAAGAATTTTTCAAAATTTGTATTTTGTTAGAATGTTTAACTAGTAATAATATTCGCCGTACATGTTATTGCCCATACATGTATAACAATTGCAATTTTTCTATTTCTCGAAATTGAACAAAAAAAAATCCTTTGGGCTGCTGTTGTTAGTTAGAATTTTGACTAAAGTTTACACACCAATACTACCCAGTGTAGAAACGGTAATGACGTGCTTGATTACTAAGAAGACAAGAATGGAACAAAATTGATGATTAATAGCTTTTTTGTTAAAGTTCTGCCTATTATGGAGGCTCTAGCTTTTCTAAAACTTCGGGTTCTGATGAGATCTTTAGCCAGATCGAAATACTAGAATCAACCTAGCTAATATGTTTGATTTGCTTTATTTTTGTAAATATACGGAGGTTGAAAGCTCGTTATAAATTGAAAATAACATAAAAATAATCTCGATGTATATAAAAACAAAAAACTAATATAACTGTAAAAGACATGTCATTACTTTTATCACTACCAGTAATGCTAACAGCTTACTCTCTGCATTACTTTAAAATGAATAATATGGACTTACTAATAAATAAACTCAATAAAAAAAAAATTCATCATACTGATGATATTGTTCCATAAATCGCTTGTCATCAATTACTTCAAAACTTCATAAATACGATGAAAAGATTCATAAAAAAATTATGACAAATGTTTAACAGACCTTCGTCATTTCATAAAAAAGTTTCGTAAACTTTGTAAAAAACATGTTTGCTTTTTATTGAAATTCTCAAGACTTTCTAAAACTCAAAAACTACCAGAAATAATTTGAAATTCTGAAACATGAATTAAATTCATGTGAGAATTAATAGAATTTTTTTAATATAATATGAAACGTTTCATAATATTATGAAGCATTTTATAAAAATTTATGAAACTGTTTCACTGTATTTGTGAAATATTTTATAACATTTGTTAAGCGTTTCATAGAAAGCTATGAAACATTTCATAAATATGTAGAAGCCTGTCATCAGTTTTAAATTTTATGAAACAGATTCATCATATTTATGAAGTGTTACATTGGACGAAAATCAAGGAAGTTTTTCATCTTATATATATGAAGTTTTTCATAAATACGATGAAGCTTTTGCCCTGAGTGTAATTAGTTAATTTTCCCATTATTTCAATTCAAAAAAATAATGCGTTACCCATAAGTACTTATTTTTATCATTATTTTAAATAAAAAGTAAGGACTAATTTTTTTTTTCATTATTTTTTCACTTCTAATAAGTACATATATAACTACTTATTTTATGGTTTTTTTCTAAGCTGGAAAGTAATGATATTTCGTGCAAACAAGTCATTTATGGTTTTTTTTATCAAGTATGTCGAGATAGCTCCGATTTTACTGCGGTTGACTGATAACTTCGAGGCCCGAGATCGAATTCCGTGTGGGCACATATTATAAAAAAAAATTTCAATAAAAAAAAAATTTTCAATAAAAAAAAATTTTTTTAATAAAATGAATGAATAATTTCATTATATCCAAGAAATTTTATTAATATTAAGAAATTTTTCATAAAATTTCATAATGCCATAAAAAAAATCATTCGATTTCATATATTATCTCTTCATAATTTTAACGAACATTTTCTTTAGAGCTATGAAATTATTTCAAAGGCTTATTTTTGGATTTTTTATTTTTTCATAAAATTTAATTAATTTTCTTACATTTCCAGCCATAGTTTTAAGATTTAATTCTCAAGTGGTCAACAAATTTTATAAAGAACTTTATTGTTTCAATGTAGCCTTGTGCTAATGTTTGGACTTCTATGAAATTGTTTAACATTTTTGCTACCTACTTTTTGTTTGTGGATATATTTCTATTTTGAATTCAAATTCTTGTTACGAGTTCTCAAATTAGAAGGAGAAAGGTTTACATATATGCTCCTTCACCCTCCTACCCTTAAAAAAATTACTCCAAAAATCGAATTTTTTAAACTTTTCAGACCATTTTTACCACTAAAACATTCGAATAACCAGAAATTCTTTGTTTTGATATGGTTCTGGTTATTAGAAGAAACTACGTGAGAAATTTTAAGATTATATAGCTTTACTAGTTTAAGAGATACACTAAACGCCCCTTTTTCGGAGATAAAGGCTGATTACAAAATCGGACTAGTTAACAAATATCGCGACTATATAGTACTGATGAACTGTTTATGAGTATAATTTTTTGTTCAATGAAAAATATCCTAATGAACATATTCAAACAAAAATTAAAATTTTTGTGCATTATACAATTTTTTATGTTTTTTTTTTTTAAATGTGTAGTGAAAGGGTTAATAATCACATGAAGTTACAATGCATTTTTTGAAACATTTATGAAGAGTTTTATCGATTCAAGAAACTTCTTGATATTAACAAATTTTATGAAACTGTTTCATAAATTCTATAAACGTTTTATTTTCTGAATGATTCAGTAGTTTTATGAAGATTTTCATTAAATCTACAAACATTTCATAAACATTGACTTTAATGAAACCAGTTTTATAGATTCTATGAAAAGTTCCAATGGACGAATTGCAGTGACAATTTTCATTAAAGCAATAAAGAAATTCATTGCTGAAATGAAGATAATTCTCTCAGTGTAACTATATATTTTGATCATTACTAATAAGTCTATATTTTGTGTGACATCCCTATATAAAAGTAATGATATTTGTAATGACAATTGCACTAGCCATTACCAAATATGTACTTATATAACCACTTATATGGTAATGATATTTGTAATGATAATTGTACTTTTTATTACCAAATATGTACTTATAAAACCACTTATACGGTAATGATATTTGTAATGACAATTGTACTTGCCATTATCAAATATGTACTTATATAACCACTTATATGGTAATGATATTTGTAATGACAATTGTAAATATTTGCCATTACCAAATATGTACTTATATAACCACTTATATGGTAATGATATTTGTAATGACAATTGTAAGTACTTGCCATTACCAAATATGTACATATATAACCACTTATATGGTAATAATTTTCTACACTGGGCACTTAAATGTTCATGCACATGTTCGTACACATACATCTAAACTTAAAAAAAAAAATTTTTTCGTTTTAACTATGATGATGCTAAAGATAAATTTTGCCAAATAACAAAAACAAAAATTATGAAAAAACAAAAGAAATCCTTTAAAAAACATAAAAAATATGATAAAAATTTCATAAAAATATAACTTGTATTACAACACGCGCAAAAAAATATAGTAGACAGTGGGATATGAAACTGTCAATAAATTTTATGTCTAAATTGCATTGACCGCATTTTTTTTTTCTTTTTGGTATCGCACCAAATTTTGAACAGTTTTAATTTATTCTAGAGATCAGGATTATATTGAAATAGTGACAGTTTGTAGATTATTTGACATTTGAAATGCGTAAAATGCAATTTTACATTTATTAATGAAAAAAAATAAAAATAAAATTAAAATGTTGCTACAAAGAAACAATTTCTTTTGACGACAATGGACGATTTCTCAAAGCAGTTATAAGAAATAGGAGAGTTTAGTACGCAATGTCCCGAATATAGCGAAAATCCGGGTTTCTTTTAACTTTAGGTTAAGATGTCTTGAAAATCTAATATGATGGTGATATTCGAATATTCGGTGATATTCTATTGTTTTGTAGTTGAAAAAAATCCTTAGGTATATAAGGGAAATACTACGCCTCGTCGGAAAAGCTCTTACCCAAAAGTGCGAACATGCAAAATGTTTTTCACCACTCTTTTTAAAATTTTGCCGCATGAAACTCGGGATTAAAAAAAATTAATGTATATCTATTTCAGCGATTTCATGTGGTTTCATTTTTAAGGATTTTATTGAAGGATAACTATTCGTTACATATAGTAAGCAAATTGATTTTTCGCCATTTTCGAAACGTGTAACATTGCAAATTTGTTAGCATTTGATAGTACGGCTTTGTTTTTTCCAAAAGCTCTTTAAATTTTTAAGATATCTCATTTTTCAGATATTAGCACCAATAGCGAAAACACCATACCAATGACTATAAAAGAACGGTTTCCCCGAGAAGAAATAGGATATTGGAAAGGTTAAACCTGAATTTTAAAGACAACAGACAGGACTTTCAGATGACATAAACAATTTTGTGAATATATCTTAATTCGCTATTTTATAACGTTCGGAATATAAACGCAGAAAAATTAAGTGCCAACTGAATTGAAATGTGTGGGCGTTGTGGTGTATTGGTTAGCGCATTGGATTGTTACACAGATGGTCCCGGGTTTTATCCCCGGCGGCGACAACATGAATTTAGAAAATAAAATGTATGAATTTTCTATCCGTCATACATATCGCAGCGCCCACCTACGGTGTTCCCATCACACTTAAATAATGTAAATAGTAAAGTAAAATAAAAAAAGTGAAAAGTAAGAAAACTAATGAATCCGCGCTATGAACCAAAAAGCTTCAATAAGTTAGTCAACTCTCCATCAGGTGGCGAGCAACAACTGTTCTAAGACTTATCATCTCACGCAATTACTGTGTTGCCGTGTGTGCAGCCCTTCATCTTTTCCCGCCTTTCCCCTTTCCAAAGAAAGCAGCACATTAAAAATAGGAAGAATTTCCTGAGCGTTGCATCTCTTTAAAAAAAAAAACGACTGAAATTCGTAATACCCGAATTTGAGTCTTAGTAACCGAATTTTCTGTTGGCAAATGACAAATTTTTATTATGTGTGTAGCGCAAAACTGGGTTTTTAATACTTAGAACTCTGATATCTCAAAAACCTGATGTGATGGAGAAATTCAGAGGTCAGATTCAGATTCCGTTAAGGTTGCCAGACGGTGTTGATTTCGCCGGATTTACAAGAATTTTTAATGCTCGTCAAGAATCAGGAAAAGTCATGTTTTGTCAAGATTTTTAAAGGGCAACCTAATAAAAAAAATTAATTTTTAAATATCCTTAAACACAGTTTTGTAAAAAGCAAAAAACATGTCATTTAAATCGGGCAAAATTTTTTAATTATTTTATTTGTTTGATTAAAATAAACTACCAAGATGAAAATGGGATCTTTTTTAAACATACATTATCATGAGAGCAGGAACTTCATGCACACAAAAATTTTGCTTTAGGCGCCTACGTGAAAAATCTTAAAATATGCACTAAAAACTAAAAAAATATGAACTTAAATTTTTTTTTAATTAATTATTTTCACCCGTTTCGCACAATTAACACAAGATTTTAATTATTCGTATTGAAAAATATGCATTTAAAAAAACCACTAAAACCTGTAAGCCCAGTTTGCAAATAAAATTGAACAGAACACTTAAAATTGTTGTACAGCTTGGGTAATATTTAATCTATATGCTCGTTGGTCAAATATAAAAAAATATGCAAATTAGCTAAAAATATGCATTAATAAATATGCATTTAAAGCAAAATATGTAAACATATGTATTTAAAGCGAAATATGCAAAAATATGTTTTTGCATATTTTTGTATCAGACTTAAGGAAAAACGTGCATTTGAATGAACTTCCGGTCCCTGATGATCATATATTGGCTTGTTTATGAAAATACGTTAAAAAAAATTCCAGAAATTAATATCTAAGAAATATATTTTTGGAAATGAATGTTTTATGAAACTTATTTTTATGTGTAGAAAATTAGTTTTATTTTTAGAAAATCCATTGTTAAAAATAGGTTATAAACAGGGAAGACAAATATTTTTTTCTTACCAATTTTTGACATTTTTACTCATATTTGATTTGTTTTTGTCATTTTTTGATTTTAAATTTTTAGTCTTAAAAAAGCTCTTTTTTCAAATTTTTGAGTTTTAAAATTGCCTTTTTTTTTAGATATTCTGCGCTTTAAATGATTTTTTCCTTAAACATTTTTAATTCTTCTTTTAAAAAGTTTAATTATTTTAATTTTTGTTGTAGTTTTGCTATTTTTAGCTTTTTTCAATATTTCTTAAATACAACTTTTTGTCTTCTCTGTTTATAAATTATAAAAATTATAAGTATCAATCATTTCTCTCAAGTCCCCGTAAAGTATGCAACAGCAAGCTTTAAAAATACAACATATACAATCGTATAAATTAAATAGTATAATTTATTTTTATTAAAACTTAAATATCACTCATCCGTCTGGGCCCCTTAGTTTTCATTATATGTTTCTACTAACGCTCGTCGTCTATGCAATACCAACGCACTACGAAATATTCATTCAATATATCACTCATTCATCTGGGTGTGTTTTATATTTTCATAATTACCATTCCTTATGTATGAAACAGCCAGCATTTTTTTTTTTTCTTTTTAACATTTAAAATTTAGAAAACAAGTGTAGGTGCTCTTACTAAACATACTTTTTGTAAAAAAATTATACATGTTTTAGAATTCGAAAACTTTTTAAAAAAACATATTTTTGTCTGCATTACAAAATCGTTTTACCTTTTAATTTTCACCCGTAATGAAAAAACAGTGGAAATTAGCCTAACCTCTTTGGGGTATTTGGTCTACTGATAGTGTAGTTTAATTTACTCGTCTCGTTAGGAATAAAATTTCTTGTTGCACAGTGTAGTTAAAAACATTCATTATATTATATGAAAAATAACGAGGATCTGGGACCAACAAAAAACGCAAGATATAAAAAAAAAAAATTAAAGTTAAAAACAGCTACTAACGTATTGGTGTTTTCAATTGTCAAGAATTTTTTTCAAAATCAAGATTTTTTTGTTGTTAAATGTCAAGCATTTTGCAAATTTCAATCTAGCAACCCTAAATTTAGTGCACCTCAAACCTTTAGAAAACTATATTCTAGTCTCAGTTTTACAAATATTATTAGTACTATTATCTGCTATCTAAAAAAAATATCTCAGCCAGCTAAACGGGCTTAAAAATGAGTCAAAAATGTGTTAAAAAAATATTATTAAAAATTTAATTTTAAAGAGCCTTAATACTGGACCAAAAGTGCCTTAATACTGGACTCAAAAAATATTCAGATGAATGAGCGTGTCAATGAAAATTTCCCTCATAAATAGGAGTCTCAGTACTGGCAAAAATTACCAAATGAACAACTAATGTTGTACTAGGAAAACACTTTTTTGTTTGCATGTGCTTTGCCAATACCACCCGCAAATTTCGTTGACAACATTGTTTTTACCAATATTACAACCAATTAGAAGCATTTTTTAAATTTAATTTTTAAATGTGCTTTATTATACATATTTCTTATAATAAATTTAATTTAAGCTATTTTAAAAGCTCCAAATATTTTGGATTACCAACGTAATGCCAACGGTGGCAAGTTCGCTCAAACCAACGTTTGGCCACTGTTTTCAATCGGGTAACAGGACAATACTGTCAAGATTGTTAATCCCACGTTCTGCCAATGCATAAGCGACCGTCGCCGGCGCTTTGCCAACACTGTACTGATTGCATTTTTCTGCCTGGGAAGCTATTTTTTGAAAAAATCATTGAAATCATTCTGGTTCCAAAAAAAGTTGAAGTCTCCAAATTTCTCAAAAGTTTGGAGTAACTTTTGAGAAATTTGGAGACTTCAACTTTTTTTGGACTGAAAAATAAGTTTTCAAATAAGGATTTTTGAAAAAAATGTGTTTTAGAGAGCATTATTTTATATATATATTTTAAATATATTTTAAGAGAAAAGGTATATTCTGTTTTTTATGGCATTTTTATGGTCATAAAAAAACGATTTTTTAAGAGCGTAATCGTTTTAGTGTTACTACTGTAAAAGTTTTGAAATTTTCTGCTCTTGGGAAAGTGCGAAAGTCAATAAAAACATGGCATTACTTCATTATTTAACCGTATCCTGCTGCTATCTTCTGAGTCGTTCGGTGAAAATAAAAAATTATTTTTGAAGGAAACACTTTAATTTTTTTTTCATTTTGTGTTTATTTTTATGTTTTTTTACTTTGTCTTCTTCTCGCTTAAATTGTAAACCTTACACTAAAACTTTGTTGACGGGAAAAGTATTAGAGAACATAGTTTTCTTCATTGCAATAATTTAATAAAAAATGCAAATTAACCCACAAACCGGCCTAAACTTTATTGCAAATGAAATATGGTATACCTTGTTTATAGCATGAAAAATAAACACTAATTTGTTGTATAACATTATTTTTCGTTGTCTACTTTGAGCGATATTGCTCTAAATATGTTAAGAGTGCATATCGAAAGCTAATGCTTAAGATAGGTACATTCAAAAATGCAATTCAAAACCGATTTGCTAAAATCAGCAAAAAATATTACTAAATTTTAATAAAATTAATACAATGAAATTAGCAGAAATAATTAGTAGCTACTACTAAATTTTAGTAGAATTGTTGTAAAATGCAATTTAAAACCGTTTTGCTAAAATCAGCAAAAACAATTACTAAATTTTCATAATATTAGTACAATGAAATTAGTAGAAGAAATTACTAAGCGCTACTAAATTTTAGTTATTTTTTTTTTTTTTACATAATTTATTAATTACAACTGAGTACAATTAAGGCTCATCTAGAAATATACATTTCAATAAAAAATCACAATTTTATAGAAAATAACCCATTGGTTATTACTAAGAATTTGAAAAATATTTATAATCACTAAGCAAACGCCAGTTACAGATCCGTGGGCAAAGTTATTTTAAGTCTTCTATGCTGCATAGGATTTGTGATAACTTCACGTAGTTCTTCATTTCTATGTTGTAATATTCGTTGAGCATGTTTGTGCGCAGAAAGATTAATTTCATCAGCGACTGTTGCAATATTCAGGTCTCTGTGAATGTCACTATTTTTAATATACCATGGACTATCAGTTATCACTCGCAGGATTTTGTTTTGGAAGGTTTGAATTGATTTAATATTTGCTTTAGTTGAACATCCCCATATTTGGATACCATACTTCCACTTTGGTTTTAAAATTTGTTGATATAGAAGTAGTTTATTATTCAAAGTTATTTTAGATTTTGCGCTAAAAAGCCAGTACATTTTGTTGAAATTAAGTTTTCTGTTTTCTTTATATGCTCCTTCCACTTCAATTTTACATCTAAAGTGAAGCCTAAGTATTTAGCTGTATTCGCGTACGGAACAATACTATTGTTCATGTATATGGGTTTCGGGTTCGTAATATTTTTATAAGTGAAATTGATATGTGTTGACTTTGATTGTTAATTTTTATTCTCCATTATCTTGTCCAACTGAGAATGCTATTTGTGGCTGTATGTAGGTTTTTAGTTGTCTCGTTTATATTAGAGCCAGTAACTAATATCGCAGTGTCATCTGCGAACGTTGCAATTTTGGTTTCAGGTGGAATCGGTATATCTCTTGTGTACAGGACGTACAAGGTAGGACCCAGAACACTACCCTGAGGTACACCAGCTTCAATTTGTTTTAAGTTTGAGTACTCGTCTTCATGTTTAACACGAAAATAACATCCGGAGATATAAGAATCTAATAACTCGCTGTATTGTTGAGGTAAATCTCTATGTAGCTTAAAGCTAACACAATCATTCCAAACCTTATCAAAGGCTTGGGCAACATCTATGAATATTCCAGAACAAAACTGTTTTTCAATAAAAGCGTTTTCTATTATATTAGCCACTCTATGTACCTGCTCAACTGTTGAGTGTTTGGATCGAAATCCAAACTGATGAGCAGGAATAAGATTTCTTTCTTCTATTACTGGAATTAACTTTTTTAAAAGAATTTTTTCAAATACCTTTGACATTGTTGGTAAAAGGGAAATTGGCTTATATGACTTTTTATCGTTTGGTTGCTTACCAGGTTTACGATTCATTAATACCTCAGCTACCTTCCATTGACTTGCATTTATTATGTACAATAATTTTTTAATACCTTTTTCTGGTAGTTCTTTTAGAATTTTGCCAGTTATGAGAATTTTTGTAATTATCACTTTTAGCAACTATTTTTTTAATAAGCACAAATTATAAATATTTTTCATTTCATTTTATTCTTGTACCCCCATGTGAAAATTGATTCGTATATGAACACATATGATCATATATGGGCTTGTATATGATCATATATGGAAATAGCTGGCGATATATGTCCATATATAGTTCAATATATGACCATATATGGTCTCATATATGACCATATATGTTCGGATCCGAAATTTGATATATGGATCATATATGTGCATATATGAAGATATATTATCATATACGACCATATACCCTCAAATTTCGGATCCGAACATATATGGAAATATATGAGATCATATATGGTCATATATCGAACCATATATGAACATATATGACCAGCTATACCCATATATGATCATATACAATCCCATATATGATCATATATGTTCATATACGATGCCTTTTTCACCTGGGCCCGTATAATTCTTGTACCCGTACAATAATAAATAAAATTGATTTACCTTGAATAAAATTATTTTCACAAAGATTATGAAACGTTTTTATGAAATGATCTAGAAAATTGTTGTCTTCAATTTTTATGAATTTATGAAGTTTTGTTGTATTTATGAAAACTTCATTTATGAAACATTTTCGTCAATATAATGCAATTTTTTTATTTTACAGGTTTACCTGTTTGTTTTGTAAGTATAGGTTTTAATTATTCCGAACAAAATTTTCTTAAATATTAAATTTGTTGAAATTAGCAAAATTTTTGGCTAATTTTAGCACTTGATTTTGAAAAATTGGTAAAATGTTTTGCTGAAATCAGTAACAAAAATTAGTAAAAAAACGTCAGTAATTTGTGAAATAAGAATAGCTAAAAATTACTACTAAAAAATATATTGTACTAAAATTTAGTAAAAAAAAAATAGTAAAGTGGAATTGAAAACCTTTTACAGATTTTTCTACTAACTTTTTTGCCTGAGTATAAAACGCTCCTTTAGCGCATTTCTGGTCGATTAAACCCTACCTGGAGGCAGGCTTGCCAGGTAAAGGGTTAACAAAATTTATAGCATTAACTGTATAAAAATCAAACAAAAATTCTATATCTAACATTCCTATTCACAATAAATACAAATAAAATGAACATATTTGATTGATATAGCATCTAGATAGGGAATTGTTTAAAAAAAAAAATAAAAATGTTTACAAATAAAATTTTAATTATTCTCCAACTACCCACCGTGCCTTAAGGGCAGTCATGAGTTTAAGTACAAAATAGAGGATAAAAACATTAAAAATAAAAAATATATCGTGATAACGCCGACAAAAAACTCATATATCAAATGCTCATACAATGATTTATGTATTTTAAAGCTGATTTTATTTTAAACTTTAGTTGCATGAATGTGTATGAGTGTGTATGTGTGAAATTTAGTATGTAGCACAATGTAGTTGATAGTTTGTGGAAGTGGTAGTAAATATGCAATTCAAAAGATTAAAATAGTTTTCATTAAACCAAAACCAACAAAGCACACACCATACAAACACACAGACAAACAAACAAACAAACAAACAAATAATGTATAAAAACTCAATCCGTTATATTTTTTTAATATCTATTTTCTATAGATGTCATGCAGTCAGCTCGTGGTGTACACAAATTGGAAATATCTTCATTGGTTAGTGAAGAATTACAATCGGCCATACAATTAAAAACAGCTGCAGTTGTCCTAAAACCAAATGATGCTAAAATATCACCTTTGAGTTCGACACGTGATGTCATACCCGAGGGTAGACAAATTTATCAAAATCTTCTAACATACACGCTAAATGTGGCCAAACCCATGGAGGTGGCCATTTATGCACCCATTTTCAATTCTGTCCTCTATGAGTCGGAATACGAGTCCCAACTATGGATGATATTCGATGCTAATAAACATATGGTGGCATGTGGTGATGCCAACTCGCATACCTTCTATACCAAATTGGATAAGGGTGAATATACGATACGTTTGCAAATACGCCATGAGAAACGTGACTTGTTGGAGAAAATCAATGAGGCCAATATGATTGCATTGTTTAAACTGCCTAATAGTTTAAATCTTGAAGTTTATGATCATTATAACCAATCGGTTATAACGGGTCGTAAGTTCAATTATTGTACGGTTAAACAGGATTGTCCTAAAGTGTTGTACGTGTCTCCTTTGACACAAGAAAAACTAACAAAAGCAAATTTACCCAATAGCTGTGCCTGGCTGGGTGGCAATATTAGTTTAGCCAAAGATGAACTGGGACGTAAGGCAGATGTACAAGAGTTTACATACATATTAAGTCCAACGGAGTCGGGTAAAAAGAATGGCAATAATGGTGTTGGTGGTGGTGGTGGTACATCAAGTGCTGGCACATCTAATGCTGCTTCGTCTGCGGCTAATGCTAAATCAAAAAATTCTACTGTTGCTGCAGGAACTGGTAATGGTGGTGGTACTTCTCCCATTCCCCCCAATGCTGGAGATACTGCTGTTCAGGGTTCACCCAAAAAAGCCAAACCATCAGTAGATGATTATGCCGAAGGTTTACGTGATTTCCAATGTACAATGTTAACTAAATGCGGTAAGTAGAAAGGTTGTACTTATTTTTCTTGCAATTTTAATTTTAAAAGCAAATATGCACGAGTTAACCAAATATTATTGACCTACACTCAGCGAAACTTAAATAGACTCATTTAACCTTCATACCATCCTGGGGTAGTTTTCGACCCATAACCGATTTAATTTTTAAATATCTCTAACTATTTGACAGAAACAAACGAAAAAACTTTATGTATTAGAACATTTTGTCATTTTGCATCAGAGAAAAATATAGTTTCAATAAAATGTTTGCTTATTACATTTTCCTTCCTCTGGGTCGGTATTGACATTATTTTTTTCTATTACAAGAAAACTAAAAAAACGAATAAGAATGAATGTACCATAAAAAAATTTCTGTTATATTAATTTTTAATTGTTTTGCGGAAGCAAACATTCATTTTCTTGTAAGTAAAGGGTGTTTTTTATAGAGGCATAGAACTATGAAATGGAATAAAACAAAGATGAATTTTTTAAATTGACATGAAATTTACTTTATTCGAAAGATAATCTCCTGGCATTATAATTTAAATATGACTTCTGGTATATGACCGGCTCACTCGGAAGTAGTCTAATCAATTTTCAATGTCTTTTTCCAACATTTGTGGCCGTATATTGGCAATAACGCTGCGAATGTTGCCCACCAAGTGATCAATCGTTTCGAACTTATCGGCGTAGACTAGCGACTCACAGTGCGGCCGAAGGCCGAACTTTGCGGCCATAATTCAAAAACCTAATTGATCGACCTGAAACCTAGCACTCGGGGGTTTTTGAAGTGGCTGATCACAAATCCATCGTCAGAATTAAGGAATTCAAAATTACGGTTCCAATATGGCGTCATGCAAAGACTTCTAAGACTTCGTGTACCTTTAATACAAAATAAATGAACTAAAACAAACATTTTTCAAATTTTCACAAATATTTTTATTGAAATTGAAAATTATAGGTTATACACGAAAGTAGAGTTTCGAATTGTAGTACAACTTGTACAATTATTTACTATTATACTCACAACTTTTGCAAAATCAGTATTACCTTCAGCTCGCAATTTACTTGTTGCTGAGTATAGGAGAGCTTCTGTTGACACATTCGCTCGTAATTCTTCTGTTTTCCTGCGTTTACTTCGTTTAGAAGATTCTGAGAAACTGAGTTCTCGCCGACCTGCATTGGAATTTTTCCCAACATTTTGTTTTTGTTTTGACTCTTTTTTTTCAGTTCAATGGATTTTTGTAACCAATCATGATTTGTTTTCAAAAATTTTTCTTCTATTTTTTTACTTACCATCTTGATCTTATATTATGCACTTGATCTGATATTTGCTTTTTTCATCAACTGATAAATGATAATTTGAATTTTCACTTTCGGATAAAAGTGTTTAGACCTTAGCATTAATTTCTTTCATATCATCCTTTAGAATTTTTTTTATTTCTTGGAGTAATTTCAGCCTTGTTAGGTCACCTTCCATCTTATTACTGGAACCTGCAAAATAAATACATATTTTTTATTATCGTTAAATTACGTATATAAATTAAACAAAAATTAATATCTGGAATAAATTCAACAAAAAATTATATTTTCAGATATAGTTTTGATTGTCATACTATGTATTTTACTGAAAAATTCTATTCCACAAAAAGTTGTATAAAAACTAAAGTAGCAGAAGGTAGCATCTAAATCTTGTTTTAGTCAGTAACTAATACTTTTCTGAATAGCCTCTAATAGGTTTTAAAGCAGCATACGATAGCGTTTTATTACTATATGGTTTGTAAACTTAAATTTTATATAAAAAAACACAAAAAATATATCCTCAAATTTCTACTGCTAAAAATTTTTTGTTACGGTATTGAAATTTACTAAAGTTTTTACGTATTTTACTAACCTGTAGACGTAGATTCCATTTGGTTTTGTTAGATTTCCTTTACTTCTAGAACTTTCACACGCGTATAACTTTCCCTGTGTATCTACAGTAATATGATGTTCGGATGAAGGCCACGTTGCGACTAAAAGAAACGAGGAGACTTAATGTATAGGACGTTACTATGAGCGGATTTCACTTCATAGAGGATCACTTCAGCCAACTCAACGATGGAAAAACTCTATCTAGAAACTTTTTTTCGAATTTTGGCCGCGAAATGCGGCCTTCGGCCGCACAGTGCAACTTCACATATCCTTACAGAAAATAGTCCAGCAGCGTTAAATCGCACGATCTTGGAGGCCAATTCACGGTTTCGAAACGTTTCCTTCAATAAATCAATTGTGGCACGAGCTGTGTGACATGTTGAGCCGTTTTGTTGAGACCACAGCTGCTGCACATCATGGCTGTTCAATTGATGAACGAAAATGTCAGTATCATGGCCAGTTAAAAAAGTGTTGCTACCTTAAAGTTCTATACCTGTATAAAAAACCGCCTATAGTATAAATATATAGCGATTTCTCACTTTGTAATCGTGTGACTAATCAACAAAACTAGATATCATAATGAAATATTCTCAAAACAAACTTTATTTTAATTTTTTCAAAATAAAATAAATTTGATTAAATTCGGATCATAATTAAACATAATTGTCATACAAACAAAAATTTTCATTTCTGCTGATTTTGCTTAAGCTGCCACTTTTGGGATCATCTTTCCCGCAAAGTATTTAGCAAGTTACCTGTCTCATGTTCTGTACGGGTTGGAACGTCAGGAACCAGTCACTGAACTTACCCAAAACATTGTGTCATAGCACTTGTTCACAAAAACCCTTCAAAAATGCACAACCGAAAATAATTTTAAAATAAGTTTATTTTTTCTATACACAACAAAAAGCTATAACATTAAATATATTATAACAATTTAAATTTGTAAAAGTATATAAGCTATAAACATTGTAAATTTAAATATTTAGAAGGATGTAGCTCATTAAGGTATATATAAATATACTTATGATTACAAAACGTATTGCTGGATTTAATAGCCAGTAATCAGACTTTTTGGTTTAAGTTAACCCTACACTGCATGACTTTTTATATTTGATCGAAAAAAATGTTTTGTAAGGGGAAATTACCGTCTGAGTTCAGGAAAAATATTCAAAATAAATTTTAAACCACTATTTTAGTAGATATTATGCAATTTTCATATGTATCACCAGTGAAACATTATGCAGTAGGGAAATTTATAACATAACAATAAAATGCATGTGTTCAATGTAACACAATTTATTTGGCAGTTTATTCTAATTCAAAACAACAATTCATTATAAGTTCAAATAAAAAAAATTAAATCAAAAAATAACTAAAAATTATAAAAAAAAAAAGTATAAATGAATTCATAATAATTTCATATAATATGACTAGGAATGATTTATTTGTTCAAATGGAAATTAGTGAAACAATTCCTATTTTTTAGAAGGCACAACTTCAATTTGCATTTTCCACATATCACAGAAGATAAAAAGTTGCATTTTGGATTTTTACATCGTTGCCTCTCATCAGTAAATATTGGCCAATGTGCAAAATTGTCCAATCGCACGTCTGCTGTTGGATAATGGGTTGCAGACGTTTTCTGTCTTTTCGCTTCAATTGCAGTTTATATTTTGTTGTTAGATGGTCTACCTTTTCGTGTTGTAGACGTGTCAGTTTTACATAAACGCTCAGCTACTTCAAGTCGAAAATAAAATAACGACAAAGTCTCCTTGTGTCTTTCTCCGAAAGCGCGTTTGTATAATAACCACGAATTAACTAAAGATACATCTATCAAGTGGTAAAAAATTCTTATGTACCATTTTTTGGATCTTATTTTAATTTTATATCTACCAATAAGGCTATCAGTTTTATCAACTCCACCCATAAACATATTATATTCTTTGATAATATTTGGGCATTTGTCTGGCAAATATTCTTTCAGGTAACTCCTAGCTTTGGTAGAACATGAACTGTTCTACAATTGACAAACGCGGTTCATATGGGACGCTTTGAAATTTTTCTAAAAGAGATGTTATAAGAGGTCGAATTTTAAATAATCGATCGTGTTCTGCATGACCCGTAGGAAGCATTTTAGTGTTGTCATTGAAATGAATACATTTTCTTATTTTTTCGAATTGATTTACAGTCATTGTCTCTTGAATTAACTTATTACCTATGACTGGTGACCAATATTTTCTTGAATTAGAGATATGAACAACAGAAGTCAATACACAAATTCCTATATACTGACTGATTTCCGTTTTATTTATCTTGAATGGATGTGTGGGATCTATTTGTGATGAATATAATATGGTTTGTTCGACAATACTTTCCAATAGTTCATCAGTCTAAAGATATTTAAAAAATTCATACGGGGTTTCAAGATTTAAGTTACTTGTTGGCAGAGTTGAATTTCCTTTGAAGCCGAGTTGATCGGATTTATTTGGAAAATCTTTTTGTTTCCACAAAACTTTTGAATATTTATTTCTTAAATCTTTCGCCGCTACTTTTGGATCAACAAATCTACTACTCGTACTAGGAATATTTGATATATTTTCTCAAATTTGTTCGGTTTCATCACTCATTATTACAGGTATATTTTCAAGGTCAAATAAATCGTTATCATATTCAATAGGTGGCAAAATTTCGGGATTGATATCAAATTCATATTCAGATTCCAAGTCATCAAATGCATCTTTACTGTCATCCCTTGCTTCCATAATGGCCTGAATTTCATTTTCATTCTCATTTCATTAAAACATTATAATAGTCCCGTATATTTTTGTTATAATTTTTATATTTACTACTATGAACTTATTGTACAAAAATTTTTACCACTGCATGGTGTATCAGCAGTGATACATGAAGTTAATATTGATTTATAAATGAAATAAAATGTTGTGTAATAATAAATATAGTATATTATTACGCAAATTTAATTCAACTTACGCTTTTTACGTAAAAAATTCAAAACGTGCAGCTGCTTTTTGTCTAAGCCCTCCGGACACTTTCACTTAAACTGTAAGACGTTTTAAAAACTGAGTTGACAATACAAAAAACTATTGAGAATCACATTACGGTTCTTTTTATTATTGTGCAAAAATGATCAACATAATGTAATATGAGTTAATATTTTTCGAAAACAAGAGCCAAAAAAGCCGTTATTCTAATAATAAAATTGTGTATCACCCAGGCACGTAGCTAGGGGGGGGGGGGGGTCTTGTTGGCTAGAGCCCCCCGAAATGATTTGACAAATTTAAAAACTTAATACAATTCGTTAGAAAGTAACAATGTTATTGATAAATTGAATATGAAAATATTTATTTTTGACTTGGATCAAATAGGAAATAGTTTTATTTGGTTCGAATCTTAAAATTTCGTTAGAAAACATCGCCTGCAAATGGGCGGCTATCATTGATAGAGTTGATTTTCGACAAAAAGCAATAAATATAATCATTTCATAAGACATTTCGAAGTCTTTGACTTAAAATATAATCAAAAAGTTGTTTGTGACAATGCAAACTAAAAAATTAAATATGTCTACACAGAAAAAACTAAAATTGAGTTTCAATTAAAATATTTGTTGATTCAGCAAAAGTTTAACTGAATTCGGTCGTGATTTTTTTAAAATTTTTGCATTTGTTTCAATGTTGTTATTATACGTTATAAAAACTGAAAATTTTTTTTAATACCAAATTCATTTTCAATTAAACAGTTAATTGAAAGTAAGTTTGAAATCGAACAAAAGTTTAATTGACATTTTTTTGACAATGATTTTTACTGTGTATTTTGACATAAGCTTTTAAAATTGAGATACCACTAAGACTCAAAATTAAGTTTACTTGTGCCGTGGTTACTTTACTTAAAGTGCAATCTTTTTATATAAATTTGGTTTGCTACGCACGCATCTGGTAACATAGTTTTCAGTATTTTTTTACGATATTTATTACGATATCTCATATATTTTTTTAAATTTTTGAAACAAATTTAAGCCTTAAACTTTGATCGATATGCATAATGTGTTAACGTGGTCCAATGTGACTCAAATTTTCTCAATTTTTTTTTTTAGACTAAATGTAAATAAATTTCTATCGGCGCTCCTTGAAATGCGACATTTTAAAATCAAGCAGCTAAACCAGTCTTTGTGTTATAACGATGTAGTTTTTTTTTAGACATTATAAGGGTTTTTATTTAAAAAAACTGATTAAAGACAATTTGAAAAGCGTTTGAAATTGTCCAAAATATAAATCAAAGTGAATTGGAAATACATAATTTAGTTTAAATAAGACCCAGGCGATGTCAGGTATATTTTTAAATTTTCCAATTTTATATTTTTTCTTTATTATTATTTATTTCAGACTACAATCACGCTTGATTGGAAAATTTATATATTCGACTTAAAAAAAGTCGAATATATGAAAAAGGGGAAATAATAGTGAATAATTTGTTAAAATAATTCAAATAAGTGGCAGCCGGGGTCCACGACATTGTGTCAAAATGGTTTTCAAAATGTGTGTTTCCTCGAGCATTTTAACGCTGTTTTTGAATAAGTCTAAATTTCCTAATTTTTAAGCATATTTTCATACAAAGATGTGTTAAATTTCACCACCAATTTTAAAAATAGATACGTTTTTCATATATTTTTGCTGCTTTAACACCTATCCGGATTTCATTAATTTCAAAGGGAACCCATCGGAAAAGCTTCCTTGTAAGTGTCAGGCAAATTATATGGGATATTTGCTTTTAATTTGTTTTTTGGACGGTTATAAATCTTTAATTTCCCGAGTTAAAACTTTTGCATAAAAAAATACATTATTTTATATGCACTTATAAGGTTTTGTCTGCCAGTGCATTTAACCGGACATAATTATATAAATTCATATATATATAATTAATTTCGTATAAAAATTTAATATGATGTCATATATAGTTGCGTATAATTGTATATTGCATTTAGAATACGCTAAAACTAATATAATTAATAATTACGTTATATTTATATACCTAGACATTGCAAAATAATATATATTTTGATATTATATCATATTTAAAAAAACACAATTTTATTTTCAATAAAATTTCCAAATGCTATGGAATTTGCTAAAGTCTAAAAGGGTTAATAGATATTTCCAATTTTCATGACGTTTTAAAATCAAAAACTGGAAATTTATACCGCTATATAAAATCGTATTAAATTGTAACGCGTCATTATTCGGATGTTATTTAATTATTATGCCCATTTCTGGGATAAAACTGTATTAAGACTCATATTAAATTTCGTATGATTATATAAAGCATCATATTAATTTTAATCGGGTTATTAGAAGTTGAAACTTTTTTACTTTTTTTACATTAATCAAGTTGTAGCTACCCTAGACTTATACAAGCACATAAAAATATAAAGTAATTTTATTTTTCGCGGTTTTCAAAAAGTTTTCCACATAATCCTTTTTTTTATTTAATTAAACTAAAAATTAATATTTAGCTAAACATTTAACGTAAGTAGACAATAACGATGCATATCCAACTTGAAGTACACAAACGTTTTCAAATTTGACGTGTTTCGCGGATTGTGATCAAACAGATTAAAACTTTGTTTCGCGATATAGACATCAAAATTCGCAAAATAATGAACACAATAAGTAAAATATGAAAAAATGCATTTTAAGGAAATGCACTTTATACTTTATGCGGGAGGTTTTTGTTTCAAAATGACCTGAGAAAGCGATTTATATGATTAACACATGATGGCCCATCACGTGTAGGTAAAAATTTAGCAAAAAAAAAAAAAAAAGCTGTTCCTCTAGTGTGCACAAAAAAAAATATAAACAATATAAAAAAACGAAAAGACCCCCCCCCCCCCCCGAAACAAATTCCTAGCTACGTGCCTGGTATCACCAGTGAACAGCCAACTGGCGGTAATGAAAGTCTATTTGTTTAATGAAATGTATTTTATTGGATATATTTGGAATTTCAAACATAGTTGAAGGTTATTAAAAATGAATTTTAGTTTATAAATATTTACGCAAACAAAAATGTTTGATTTTATTTTTTTTAAATTTTTAGTATTAATAAATCTAAAATCAGATACGAAAACAGCAGCTAGAACTACAATAACATGCCAAATTTTATAAAAATCGGATGAGAATTTAATATAAAACATATGTAGATACCCAGTCAGAAACTGCCGGTGGCATACCAATGACTAACCGAGGTATTGTAAATATATTACTGACAGAACACTTGTTCAAGAAGCTTTACCAGTGTTTCCAGAAAGCGTTTTTCCAGTACTTGTTTTACAATAATTTCAGTGGTCCACAAAAAGAAAACATTGACATTGCTATCCAGTCAGAAATTACTAACGGCTTCAAAGCCTAACAACTGGCAAAGCAATTCATTTATAAAAATTATAATGCTTTGTTTAAAAACGTTTGTAGTCGGAATTTTCCAAGTTGGATCCCGGTTCGAGTCATTCATTTTTTTTTTTTGTGGTATTTTATTATTTTTAATATTTTTTAATATAAAATAGATTTTTTTTGTTTCTGAGAAAGCTCTTTTTTCCCCAACGTTGGCAAGTTGTTTCCATCAAACCTTATGCCAGTGCTGACATATTTGAACAGCCAACTGGCGGCCACGGTTCAAATCCCGGTGGGACCAAAGAAATTATAAATGATTTATTTTTATTTTGGAAATCTATTTTTAGATTCCCCCCAGGAAAACTTTGGTAATGGGTGCGATAAAATAATGCATTACCTTGTAATGTGTACGCCTTACCTGTACCATTATTTTCCAAAAAAAAGTAATTAGTCACAGATAATGTATTACATAATGCATTATTTTGTAATTAATACTCCTTACCTTTCGCATTATTTCGAATCATAGAGTAATGAGTTATCGATAGTTGGTTACATCATGCATTACATTGTAATGCATACTCCATGCATTCAACGTTATTTTAAAATATAAATTAATGAGTTACCGATAATTGAACACAAATTGATGTCCTTGTAATGATACCGCATTACCTTTTACATTATTTCAAAACATAAAATAATGACTTACCGATCAGCATTTACATAGTGCATGAATTATAAATGTAAAGAAATTATAAAAATATTTTTTTGAAAATTTATATATAGACACATTAATTTGTGATTTTTTGTAAGCACGAAGCACAACAAGTCATTTTCATTTTAAGCAATCAAATATATGTATCGATAGCTCAGTTGGTAGAGTTCTTGCCTAACTAATTGTTAACAACCAGAGATCCCACGTTCGAATCCCAGCGTGAGCACGTTATTTATTTAATTAAAAAAAAGTAAAATTTTTTTTTTTAATTTTTTTATGAAAATCTTTTTATAGACACATTACTTTTTGCCACCATGTAACCTTATAAGTAACCTTTTACTTTACCCACACCCCCCAATACTTTTAGGCTCATCGCCTGTAAAACTCATCAGTGAAGTAAGGTGTGTTGTAGTGCGTGGAGCCCTATGGCGATACATTTGATAATGTGTGTTTTTGATGGGCCAGTGCTTGTCCGACACTTTTTGAACAGACGGAACTTCTGTCTAATGATTTTTTCATTTTTGGGGTTGGGAAAGCACATGTTGCCAGCACTTGTGCCACCTATTAAAGTGATTGCCTTTTGTCTTTTTCTGACTGGGTACTTTACAAAAACAGTTAACAATCCTATTTATCGAAAATTATCAGTTTTTGGACATGATAAATGATAAAATAAATGAAAAAAAAAATGTTAAATGTTTGCTACCGATGAATTTCGAGGTACCCTAAATGGGGCACAAAAAGCATAAATTTTTCGGTTCCTTCTTATTCTTCTTTGAGTGTAATTACAATCTAAACACTCACTATTAATTTACATGATAAAATATATTTCCGTTTTTTAAATTTTCATAAACAACATAAACAACTTTTAAACCTCATTTTCATGACTTTAATTGCATTAAATTTATTGCAGTTTCCTGCATTTTAGGGTGTGTCGAATGTGTTATGGATGCCAAACAGACACTAGTTTTTTTATCTGTTTATTATTATATTGTTTATTTTTCAATTTGTAGATAAAAAATGGCAGAAGGAAAAAAAAAGCAAAAAAAAAAAAAAATATTGGCGGAAATATAAAAACCGCAAAGTGCCAAGTTAATTAAATTCTTTTTAATTTTATTTGTTCATTTTTTTATTATTTTTTCTGATTGTCGTAGTTGTTGGTTTTAATCTCCTTCTACTTGAATAAGCCCATCGAAAATTGGTTTATTCCACATAATTTCACAACTTGTTTTTTTTTCATATATTTTTGAACAGAAAACAATTTATAGATTCATGTTTTTATTTGCATTTATTTTTCATGCTGTAATTTACCCTTGTTTTTGTTGCTGTGTTCCATTTAAAATCATTTAAATTTTTTTTTCGTCTTCTTATTGTCTCTCCCAAACAATAAATGTAGAACTTGAAAAAGCGGAAAAAATCTATGAAGATATAATTGCTGTACATCCCAAACATTTGGCTGCTCATTTGCTGCTCATACAAAACATTGAATCATCATCTGAATTGAAGGCTCAATATCCGTTTACATTTGCCAAGTCATTAAAACCAAACAACAATAATGCAACAACAACAGGAACAACAACAACAACAACAGCAGCAGTTGAGGATACAACATCCTCCTCAACATCATCATCATCATCGCCATCCCCGTCTGGCAGTGGTACGACAGAGGATAAACAAAGGGAAGATAAACAAAAATTGCGCAATGCTCTCGAACGCATTGTTTTGTTGGCGGACAATGTCATTAGGGATACTGATAAAGATGCATTGTTGGCATACTATGGCATTAAATGCGATACTCGTCCTGATGCTGCAAAGATTAAAACGTAAGTTTATTTTTGCTTTAATTTTACGGATTTTCATTTCGTTTTTTTTTAGTGTGTGTGTGTTTTTATGTTGCTCGTTTTTTTATTATTATTGTGTAGCATTATGACTACTATTTGTCAGTTGTATATCTGACAGTGGGGGTAGGTAGTAGTGGTTTATTTGTATGTGTGTACATTTGCATGTATAAATGTACGAAAAGGGAATAATAATTACCTGGGTTTGACCGAAGTATTACAATTTTTTTGTTTCTTTTATCGTTACCGAAACCAATTTAGGCTCCAATTAGCCGAATTTTTTCGTTTTCAAGTTGAACATAACCAAAGATGAGCCAATTAAGAAATCATAAACATTCATAAGAGGCAAATAAATGAAAAAGTATTGTAAATATGACTACAAGTAAAATTTGTTTTAACTTTTGATGTTTGTAGATTGGTACGGTACTATACTTTTCAATTACACAGATACTAATTTTTTTGCATGAAAAATAAATCAATGCAACTTTTCTTATCAAAATTCATGCAAAGCCTTTTTATAAAAAAAGCTTCTTAATGAAACTTCTTCATTGAGTGTATTAAACTTTTAATTGATAAAAGATAGAGTTCATACAATTCTATGAAAACTTGCATTAACTTAATGAAACGTTTCAATTGATGAATTCTAGTACATTTTCAATAAATTTCAGATAAATCCCTCAGTGTAGGGACTCGATAAATGTACTTGCCTTTACATTTTCACTCAAATCTTTGGAACCTGTCAACTGATGTTGCTCATTTTTAATACCAAACTGCTTGAAGAAAAACATGATCAAGAACTGGCAACTGCACTTTAGTATTTCTGAAGTATTTCGCATTGCAACAAGCAGACATACCGACAAAGCTATATCGGCTTCGTTATTCATGCTGATGAATAGAACAAGGAATTTCATGCAACGAAAAAAGGAAAATAGGCGCTAAAAAATATGAAGTAAAAAATCTAAAATAAGCGCTTTAAATGTGCACTTAAATCGAAATATGCACAAAAAACCAAATAATGTGCACTAAAAATTTAAAAATATGCTCTAAAAATCAAAAAAATCGGTATATTTCTTGAGCTTTCTGGTTTAAAAATTAATTCCACTATAAATGTTTAACAAATAAAAACTACAACGGACCGGTCACGGAACCGGTTTTTTTATATGAAAGGGACCGATCACTTTAACACGGGCTTGTCCTAGGACATGTCACAGGACCGGAAAATATCGCATAGCTAAACCCAAAGAACATGTAACAGGACTGACGCAAAAGAACATAACCTGGAACTACCGCAAAAGACTATATCACTGAAACACCCCTGCGGGAAATGGACCAGTCACTGGTATGGTCACGTAGCTAGAACTTTGTGTGTATGAACCAGTCCTAGTTTCGGTTCTTTTATATCAAAGTGACCGGTTCTTTTAACATGGGCTTGTCATAGGAGGTGACAATTGCTACCTGTGTAGCACTGTGTGACGTGAAGAATAACTTGACCAAGGTAACCTATCACCGTACCAACTGAAATGAATATACTACGGGACAAGTTAGAAGTAAGTAGTGTCAAAGTATGACCATTTTAGGATTTATGTGATATGCAACAGAACCAGTGGGAAAAAAATTATCAAGTGACTGGAGTAGGTGTACGTGTCGTAGAACTGGAGAAAAACAACATTTTTTAGCCAAGGCTAATTTTTTCAGAGTTGCAAAGACCTTAAAACCGGTCACGTGGTGTGTAC
Organism: Delia radicum; assembly: GCA_021234595.1. Taxonomy (NCBI): domain Eukaryota; kingdom Metazoa; phylum Arthropoda; class Insecta; order Diptera; family Anthomyiidae; genus Delia; species Delia radicum. The sequence continues at coordinate 128,905,947 of CM037855.1, forward strand.
ATTAGAAACCAGTTCCCTTTTCACCTAATCCATTATAGGTAATTTAGGAATCAATGCTGTTTTCACGTATCACGGGACAGGTCCCAATTACCAACTGACGCCTTTTCCCCCGCAGGATAGGTGCTAGGTTCAGTGTTACAAATGTTTTTGTTTATTTTTAATTAAATCTGAATTTGAATTTTTACAATATGCTAAAATATGCAAAATATGGACCAAAAAATGACGAAATATGCCATAAAATATGCATTTATAGCAAAATATGCAAATTCGATGAATCGGAAAACTATTTGCTCAAAATCGATTTTTTGATACTGACTGCAAACATACATTATCATGAAATTCCTTGCCATACTAATGAATATATGTAGTAGGGTGTCTCTTAACTCTTCTGTCCTGTTTGGGTTAAAAAACTATACTTAAAACTTCTGGTTTCCAGTAAGATTCAATTTTATTATATCTATTTCGTCAAAAATTTGATTAATGTAAAAAAATATTAAGAACAATTTTTTTTTGTTGGTTTTCACCTATGGCCAAATTTATTTTTTACCAAAATTTTTGACCCAATATTATATTTTCAACAAGTTTTTTGTTGTTGTGACCAATGTTAATATTTAAATTAGATTTTAAAAAGGGGTTTCCTTACGGGCTATTTTGGTCAATAATCTCATTTATTTGTAAATAAAAATCAATTTATCATGTTTTTGCTCAACGTTTCGTTTGCTTTATTCAAACTTCTTCAGGAGCGTTAAAGTTTTCATATTTTTACAGCTAAGTTAGCTTCGATTTGAAATTTTTTGACCAGGATCGATAAATTGAACATTTAAAAAAGTCAGTTAAGTCAGCAACATTTTAGATGGGAGCATCCTTACAGAATAATTGCTAATATCACCAAAAAATTAGTAAATTATGCTGAATTTAGCAAATTTATGCAATTTTTCTGCAAGGTTACTCCCAGCAAAAATGCTGATAACTTTACGGATTTTTTTACTTGTCTAGTCAAATTAAGATGATATTTTTTCGAAAATTATGCAAACTTTGTTGAAAACATTAAAATTTTGTTCAACTTTTGATAAAATAATCCACTTTCATAAAATATTCAGAAAAGGAGTCGGACACACAAACGAAAATTATATGAATTTGTTTTTTTTTGTTTTTCTTTAATTACAACTATTATACTAAAACTAGCAGCGACATCTCCAAATTAGGCATTTTACAAAATCTTTATAATTAAATTTATATAAAACCCGTTTTTGCATTGTTATCATATTTGTGCGTCATTTTTGATTCCAAGTGGGGAAGGTGGGTTAATTTGGGACTTGTGGTAATTTGGGAATTTGCATTTTTTCCCATACTAATGCTTTTTGAGAATTTCTAACTATTGTGTCTTGTTGCTAAATAAATTATTATCACTTCGAGCTGTCCATATTTTTGGAGACGTATTTTTATTACTTTTATTTAGCAAAATCATACAAAAATAGTTTCTATTGGTGTTCTTGTTTTTTGTAAAAAAATATATTTTCTTTTACATTTTTACGCAAGGAAATATAAAGAATTATTGTTACGTTATGAATGGCTTATTGGTTTTTGCAAATATTTAAACACTGCAAAAATTATGAAAGTTTTTGTGTCTTTCGTCATAATGTCGTAATTTAGGACGTGTGGGTGGGGTAAATTTAAGCAATTTTAACGCTTCTTTTTGTTGTTTGTATGGCATACAGCTGCGGTCATTAGTAGTAGTAGTAGTAGTGCTTTAACATTTGTTCTTTGATATTGTGCAATATATCATTTTATCTCCGTTTTAGATTTTTATTTTGTCAAAAATACTCCATTCTCTATTTCGAGAGTGTTTGTTAGTGATATTTTCTCTTCACGCCATTAAATAGTAGTATAATTTTTTAAAAAAATTAAAACAAAAAATCATGTCATTTTATATAAAAGTGCAAATACTAATAATATAATATAGAAATTAGTTATTTGGACCAAATCCTTAACAAGAGCTTTAAAGAGTCTATTTCATAAATCATCTATATTTTGAAATTTCCTGTGAAATAAATTCGCTTCTGCATCCGTGGGAAGGATAGACATTTCGTGATAGCTTATGAGTTAAGATCTGCTGACCCCGGACTTTATGTTATAACATAAATTTTAAATTATATTGAGTTTCGAAAGCTCACTTGTCGATTAAGTTAATTTTTTTAAAAAGCTAATTAATTTTTTTTTATAAATTAACAGACAAGCATCGAGTATGTGTCATTGTGGAATCCCAAAAAATGGAAATTCTAGTCTCTTTTGTAAGAATGGATGGGGGATAAAAAAAATCTTAAAACTTTTTTTCTTCCTATCGAATTGATATGTGCATAAAATTAAAGCTTTTTTCAATACCTATTCAATAAACTATGACACAAAATTATTGACCACACAGTCTTAAAGTTATAACGGGTTAAATTATATTTTGGTATCCCGGGTTAAAATCAACATATATATCCATTTATAAACATGTATGAACTCATTCATATATGAACTCATTCGAATGACTTCATGTATAAAGTCATTCGAGGTCATTAATGTCCATATACCACCATATATGATTCATATAAATATTACCTCAATTTTCGTTAATGTACACATATGAACATGTATGGAAATGTATGGAAATATATGATTATATATGTAATTATTACCTCAATTTTCGTTAATGCACACACATGAACATATATGATTCCTCATATGAACAGATAAGAATGGTCTATGAACACATATGAATCATGTATGAATGCATATGGACTTGTATGAAGCATGTATGGATTCATATATGTCGAATTTTAACAGGGATATTTATATTTTTAAATATATTTTTATCTGTATACATTAATATATTATTATTTACTACACTGAACAACAACTGTGTAAAAAATAATGTCTGCGATTTTTCAATAATTTCAACGCAAAAAAATATTTTGTTTTTCATATAAAAGGATTCTTAATATCCTTATCATCAAAAATCAGGAAATTTTGACCATATGTGAATGATGTGCTTTCTTCATGCTACCGGTACATATGATTATCAATTGAATTGACAACAATAACAATGATTTTGATGTTTTCGCTAATGATGAATTTCATATCAAAACCTATAAAAAAAGGCACATTTTGAACCCGACCCAGGAATTGAGTTCCTTTCTTTTATACCTTTAGATGAAACTTCACTAAAAGTTAACAAATATTTCGAAAGTCAAAAGTATGAGCTGCGCAAAAATTATATATTAAATCTAAAAAAATAATAAAAAAAAAAAAAAACTGTATCAAGGATAAGTCCATATTTTGGGGGGTGTCTGAAAAATTTGATAATACGATTCTTGTTCTAATCTATTAGAATTACAAAAAATTCTGTACAACTTTAAAAGTATAGATACTTTATTCTTTTTTGTCACACAATGATACCAAAATATAAGGAATTTAACAAGAGGTGCATTTATTTAAAAAAATTAAAAAAAAAAAAACTCCATTTTAGTTTTTAGATATATTATATATACTAAAGAGACCTTTCTAAAAAAATTTTATTTTTCTGAAAAAAAACAATTGGCCTTTGAAGTGTTTTCCCAGTTTAAAGTTTTATTTTTGCCAAAAAAAATGTTCAGTGTAATAAAAAATGTTAACAATGTATGTTTTCGAAAGCTGATTTAAATACCTTTCTAATGGTGCTTTGAAATCGGTTCAGCCATTCCGTAGTAATCACAGCTTGGAAGTACATATTATCGTCATTTTTCAAAAACTTCGATACCTTGCCACGCCCACATATTTTCAAAAATGCGGTTGAGGTTGTGTTTGTATAGGTAAAATGTAGCTGTATGCAAAATTTCATCAAAATCTGAGAGGGTCTGGTTCAATGCATATCGGTTTTGATATGAAATTCTTCTAATATAAAATGGGCTCACGTATCATCATTTAAGCCCAGCGTAAATGAATAACAAATTGTTAATTATATTGAAAAATATGCTAATATCGCAAAAAATATTGCCAATGCTACAAACTAGTTAAAAAATATGCTGATCCGAATCAATTGGGAAAAAATATATTTTAAAATTGGAATTAATGTTGATTTTTATGAATAAATGTTTATGACATTAGAGTTCCTCCAATCTAGTTTTTAGAACATGACCCTCAGTAAAAGTTCATAAAGCTTATTGTGGTTGTAATCATGTGACTAGATGTTTGAGCTTTGAAATAGTTTTTCTACAACAATGAAATTTAATATCGATATTTTTTCTATATTTAGAATTTAACCAATTTGTACTTTATAACACTATGGAACAAAATGAGGGTTATGGTCTTGGGGGCGGATGATTCTTATGCCGAACGATTATATTAAGTTAGTATAGTAAAACCTCAAAGCGTTTGGTCCTGTGTGGGTACAGTCAAATTTTTGGGCCGTTTAAAGATTTAATTTTTTCTCCCAACACTGTATTGAATAAGACACAAAAAGTTGTGTAATAGTTCTTTTGGGCAAATTTTATTAGTTCGAATGTCCCCAACAGAATTTTAAGAGGAATTTTTTCATAGAACATTTTAACCGTATATTTGCAATTTTCATAGGCCATTTAAGTCCCATTTTCAATTCATTTCAAAAAAGTGTCCTAAAACGTGCGTTTAAAGGGGTAAAATGTTCCTTGATTATGTTCTGCAGCAAATTTTATTACGAGGTGTTGAGGACCAAAACGTCATCAGGTCATGTTAAAGCACTAGAAAGGTGAAATTTAATTTTTCAGTAAATTCGACTAATGTTCAAAAAATGACTAACAATTGTAGTAAAAATGAACCACTTGTTAGTAAAAATAAACAAGCATTTATTTTTTTTATTTTTCTTTTTTTTTTTTTGGAATAACCAAAAACGACTATAAAAAATTAATGTAAAATCATAAAGCAGTCATTTGATGTGGTTTGTTTTTTTAAATGAACTGCAAGGTTAGTAAAAAATTAAATTTGTTGCACAAATGACTGACATTAAAAATAAAGAAATTGTATTACAACCCAAACAACTATATATTTTTAAAGCAGAAGTTCCCTGAGTGTATAAAATCAGTTACAAATTTGGCTGCTACAAATTGGCTGCTATCCTGTGTAATAATAATACGTTTTTTTATTACAAAATAGGCCATTTTTGGCCAAAACTCGGTACGGGTTGAGGTTTTCAAAAAAAAAATTTTGATTGCTTCAACAGAAATTCTGTGATTACTTCCCAAAAAGTTGATGGCTTCAAACGAACCATTTATTGGTCACACATTTTCTTAATACGACCGAGTTTGTTTTCTGGATATGCCTTAAACGTTTCCCAATGTAATAAATAAATGGAACCCTCAGATTGTGTATGTAGTTTTATTTATAAAACCCTTTAGGTTCTTATAAATTTTTCATTAGAGTAAAAATTCTACCTTAGCTTGAGCAAGTGTGCCCTCGCAATACCATATTTATGCATTCATTCCTTAAATTATAAAAAAAAAACGTGATATAATATATTACGTTGAATTTTGCAATACATAATGTTAATTTCTATAATAATGTATTTAAAAATGTTGTTAAGTAAACTTAATTCAAAATCTTCTTCAAAAGCATTCTAAATCTAAACACTCATAATAATCTATGCATAAAAATACGAAATTATTGTGCAAACTACAAAAACTTGCGTAAAATGTACAAATATTTGTTTATTTTACGAAAAATTTTGTTATTTTCGCATTTTTTCTTAATTTTACACATGGATTATTATCAGTGTAATTTATCAATATTCATTTTTTTTTTTTTAAACCATCCTCAACCCAACTAATATTAACGCCCCTCATAATTTGGTTAAATGATCTGGAATGTACCGAATGTCATATATTCTAAACCCAAAGAGTATTTCCAAACTGGCCGATTAATTGTTTGGATACAAATCGTTATTGTTTTTGTGGTTGTAGTTGTAGTTTTCCCAAGCACACGCTAACAATAACCACCTCTATTGCATTTTACAATCATTTTAATTGAGATAAGGATACAAAATATGGAGACACAGGAAATGTAACATATTAACGGTAAACAGCAGCATAAAACACATACAACAAAAACCAAGCAAACCCATGTAGTTTTAACTAAAAACACATACACTCATGCATATTTATACATACATGGCCAAACAATGCATCTAACTAAAACATTACTACTTGCAAACAACGATTTCCACTTACCCATACATAGAGACAACACGATATCTGCGTGTACACATATCAAACAGCCATAATTATATGTTGCCTGTTTTAATGTTCGACACACAAAAACAACAACTTAGAATGGCTTCCTTTGTTTTGCGAAATTAATGAACAATGATTTGTTTTTTTTTTTTTTGTTGCCTCCTCTAATCTTAACAAAAGAAATACGATAAATTTTTATGAGGACTCCAACATGGAGCAGCAACAAATTAAAAGGATAATAATAGTGACGATGACGACAACGTATTTAGTCTACAACCAATAAAGAAACAAACACAGACACAAACAAAAAAATAATCATCCTAACAACTTAACATATTCATTTATATATATATATATATATATATATACTTACTTGTTGTTATTGTATTAATGCAGCATCATTTTTCTTCTTTTTTTTTTTGAATTTCATGACAATATTCCCCCAAACTGATAGTCTAGTCTAGTTGCTATCATAGAAACAAAATATTCAAATTAATTTTATGGCGCCAATGTTATTTATAAAATGTTACACATTAATTAACAGTTTGAGGGATTGAGTAAATGTTATTATTATTATTAAGAGAGAGTTTGCGAAGTGTTATTTCACTCAATGTTAAGAATTTTATTGCATGTTAGTTATTTTGACTAACATAGTTGTGGAACTTAGTTAAGATATTTTAACATTTTCGAACATGTTAACATTTTATCTAAAGTATTATTTTCCTATTTTAAAGTATATTGGCGCACATCTACGTATGAGTGATATTATTTTAAGCAAATAACACTCATACGCCACAGGGACATTTATTATTGGCTAAACTGATTTCAATTAAATAATGCAATTACTGATTAACAGATTCTAAAATATTACTATAAACAAGGTATCGAAGAAGCTATTGTATATCGCTGCGAAAATTGTATCGAGCAAAGAGGAGATTATGTTAAGAAATAAAGAAAATTTTTCTCAAATTTGTTGTATTTTCTCTGCTAATTTTGGAACTGCCCTCCTAGTAATAAAATGAAAAAATATAAATTTAAGGACATTTTTATTAAATGCAATTTTTTTACTAAAGAAATTATCTCCCTTCTGAAAATATTAGATTTTTATAAAACTTCAATATGTGATAAACAGTGCAGCGAATTTCATGCATTGAAAAATCGAAAATATGCGCTTAAAATCAACAAGAACGCCTTCAGACGGGGTATTTTAAATTGGCCATAAATGAGTCAAATTAGTTTTTGTTTAATAGTAAATTAAGCTAACAACTTTTTTTGACGAACTTTTTGTCGTTCTTTAGAAAACCCTTAGGATTCAGACTTTTTTTATATAGAAACCCTAGAAAAGAGGTTGTAACTTTTTTTTATAAAAAAAAACTATCGATTATAATTTGTTTTTTCTCCAGAAAAACTACCGGATTCTAATGATTTTTATACTTCGAAAAACCTACCGATTACGAATCTTCATCATATGAAAATCCCTCAGATTCCGAAAACTTTTTCTCATAGAAAGTTCGTAGATTGTGAGAAATTTTGCCTTAAGAAAACCCCTACAAGAAACATTTAGATTCCGAGAACTTTTTCGTGTAAAAAACCATTGTTTTCTGAGAACCTCTTTTTCTTAAGACTTATTTAAAAAATAAAGACTATAAAGTCGTTTTCCTGTAGCAAATGAACAAGTTCAAAGGATTTCTATCTTTTCAAAAATTCCCAGAAGAATTCTATAAAAAAAAATCCTCAGATTCTGAGCACTATTTACTATAGAAAAATCCTCAGATTCTGAGGACTTTTGCCTATATAAAACCCCTCAGAGTCTGACGACATTTTCCAATGGAAACCCCCTCAGATTCTGAGGACTTTTTTCTATAGAAAACCCATCAAAGTCGGGCGACATTTTCCAATGGAAAACTCCTCAGATTCTGAGGAATTTTTTTATAGAAGAATTTTCAGGTACTAAGAACTTTTTCATATAAAAAATTCATTACCGAAGACTTTTTCCTATAGAAAAATTCTTATAGGTTTATCCTATAAAAAATAATATATATCTTAGATTCTGGCGACAGATTTTGGGAACCTTTTCCAATAGAAAAATACACAATTTTTTTCTGATAAAAACTCCTTTCGCATCCAGAAATTGTAGGTGGCCAGAAAAATCAAGCACTGACAAAACAAAACAAAATTAGTTAAAAAAAAAAATATCAAAAAAGTACCAACATAATGCTTTAATTCGTTTTTTACATTGTGCCTCCGTCAAAACAGTAGTTTCTTGTTCGCCAAAAATGTATCCAAAAAAATATAGTCATATTTGACCCCACTTACTAACCTCTAACATAAGATAGGACATCTAAAAATAAAGTACGTGGCACTTAAATGTTTATTCTGTTTAACATATCCAAAATTCATAAAGATCTGGGGGTCCGGGTCTGGTACACGAAGAATTTCTTCACAACAAATTTTATTGAAATTTGTTAATCATTTGACGTATTTGAGGTTTGTTTTATATATATTAACATACGTTGATATTTAGTAAATTTAAACTAACAGCAGTTTTACAGATATTTTCTAGCATTATGTATGAATATTAAAGTAAAAAACTTTAACATAAAATTGCTATTTCTACTGTAAATTAAATTTTTTTCCAGCCTGTCCCCATTTCATCCATGCAATCCCTTTTTTTACACTGTTAGGTTTTCTGTTTATATTACAATTAAACCAATTTTATTCTATTGAAATAAACAATTGAAATTCATTTGCACATTTAAAGTCTGTTAACATTTGAAGAGAGTATAACTAACTCAATATGAGTGACAATATAAAATTATAGCATGCTTTAAATTTAAATTTAGCTCTCCCAAAAAGTGCTGTAATTTTAGTAAAATCAAAACTCAGTTGTCTCTGAATAGTTTAGACAACAAATTACTCTCTTTATATACTCTCTCACAATTTAGTTAATCCCAAATTTTTTGCTATTCGTATGGCTTTCCTTAGGCGCTCGTTTAGTTCGTCTTAACCGAATGTGTAAATTTGCACAAAAAAAGAAAAATAATAAAAAATGTGGTTGAAAAAAAACTAAATTCGTTCATGGTTTTCGTTTATTTTTGAACGTTATCTTGTCGTTATTTGTTTTGTGTGTTGGAGCCAGTATGTGTGTGTGTTTGTGTTCGTTTGTTGCTCATTCGCTTGTCTACATAAAAAGTATTTAACCTTCAGTCATATGGATATGCATATGTATGCGTATGTACGTTTATATGTTTTCAAATATTTGTGTAATGTTAACCTCTTCAAGGATACACTGGCACTTACATATGTACATGTGGTTTTGCTTGTTGGTCTCTTGTTAATATTTTTGATATGTTGTACATGTGTATGTGTCATGTGATGGGGTATTTTACTAGTAGTGATGTTAATGGTTGCGCTTGTATTGGTTAAGGCTATGCATGTAGTTGAAATAAATCTGTGCATATGTCCATGGATGTGTGTGTGTGTGTATGTGGTTGGTGTTAAACACAAGTAAAATGAAATTAAACAAATACGTCAATGCTATTGTTATCTTAACAAACAAATTGTTCTTTTTTCATTTATAGTAATTAAATGTGCTAAAGTCCCAAAACTTATTTAACAAATTGTGAAAAGCAATCTAATGTAGGCGTGTCCCTATCCGGATTTCATTCCTGCCTAAGGAAATCTTCAGGGGACTTTGTTATTAGAATTTCTAGAGATATTTGTTATGTTAAATCACAAACTCAATGAGAATTTCTTGTCCTCGTCTAGGAGCGAGATTCAAAATTTAAAATATCAAAGAAAAAACAAAAACAACAACAAAATATTGTCACAATTGGCTTTGTCATCTTCCAAATACTACTCTGTTTTTTTGACAGACCTAGCAATGTAGTGACGTTTATTCAAGTAAATCAACAATAGAAAATCATATGTTTTCTATTAGTGTCAGTTACATTTAAATTTGCACAAGCACCTGCATATTTGTTATTTAAATTTATTTTCATCGGGATAAACATTAATTGCATTTATAGTAATTAAATGTGCTAAAGTCCCAAAACTTATTTAACAAATTGTGAAAAGCAATCTAATGTAGGCGTGTCCCTATCCGGATTTCATTCCTGCCTAAGGAAATCTTCAGGGGACTTTGTTATTAGAATTTCTAGAGATATTTGTTATGTTAAATCACAAACTCAATGAGAATTTCTTGTCCTCGTCTAGGAGCGAGATTCAAAATTTAAAATATCAAAGAAAAAACAAAAACAACAACAAAATATTGTCACAATTGGCTTTGTCATCTTCCAAATACTACTCTGTTTTTTTGACAGACCTAGCAATGTAGTGACGTTTATTCAAGTAAATCAACAATAGAAAATCATATGTTTTCTATTAGTGTCAGTTACATTTAAATTTGCACAAGCACCTGCATATTTGTTATTTAAATTTATTTTCATCGGGATAAACATTAATTGCATTTATAGTAATTAAATGTGCTAAAGTCCCAAAACTTATTTAACAAATTGTGAAAAGCAATCTAATGTAGGCGTGTCCCTATCCGGATTTCATTCCTGCCTAAGGAAATCTTCAGGGGACTTTGTTATTAGAATTTCTAGAGATATTTGTTATGTTAAATCACAAACTCAATGAGAATTTCTTGTCCTCGTCTAGGAGCGAGATTCAAAATTTAAAATATCAAAGAAAAAAACAAAAACAACAACAAAATATTGTCACAATTGGCTTTTCCTTTTTATAGTTTACAAATTTTATTATATTTTTTTTTTGGGGTTAATTTTGTTGAGTAGCAAAAATGTGAATGTGCTGCCGCAGTTGGCATGACAGTTAAATACATTTTTTATATTGCAATGATGAAGATTATTCATATGAAATAAATTTTATAAAAGTTTTGCAAACTAAAAAAAAAAAAAAAAAAAATAACTTTTTATACAAATTGTTTAAATGTGGCAAACTTTAATAATCTTTTATCTTCATCAAATGTATTTTGTCTTTATCAATTTCCGGCCTTTTAATATAGTGCACAGTGTGATGTTTCAGAAATATTTTGTATATAATTCAGTCATTTCGTAGTGGCTGATCGGAGTGTCATGAAATATCACTCAGCCATAATCAATATCCACCAGGAGCTGATCAATTAGACTCCAAAGCAGGGCACTTCGGGTATACACAAATTTTGCGAGTTTTCCAATTTTATATTTAATAACCGATTTTCAAAATGAAACATTTCTATAATTTGCGTGTATTGGCTAACAATAAAAACGCATTTTTAGCTTTTTTGCAATAAAAAAAGGCAAATCAAGTCCGATTACTTTGAAATGTGTTGGTGATATTGAAAAAAAGTTGTTTAAATAAACAAAAACAAAAATTCAATTCAATACCTTGTTCACCCTTAAAATAAAATGCATTTAAAGTTAATAATTGTGTGGTAAAAAAAATACCGAATTTGCCTCCAGATTAAAAGTTTATATAAACCACGTTTAAATTTTAATGTGTTTTCTACTGCGTTGTTATATCACATTCCTATCAAAAGTTATGGGCTGTTAAAAATTGGAGTTTCTTTAAAGACACGTTGGTAAAAAATGGGTTCACTAATAGAATATATGAAATTTTATTTTTGTCTCAAATGGTTCTGTTTTTAATTTTTTTCTATACCGTTGTTTGTTTTTTTTTTTCCTCTAATCCGTATAATTTTAAAGAACAATATTTTACTACTCAAAGGCAAAATATTTGCCAGGTGACGTAACGTGTCAAGGTTTGGAATTAAAAAAAAAAAAATAACGCTACTTGACATGTCCCATTTTTTTTGGTTTTATTATTGTCACAATAAACTTGATTTAACTTAAAAGTTTTTAACACTTACTACTAGCAACGCAGACTTATGAGAATAGATGTTGTTTTGCGGTGACGAACGTGACATTAGGATGAAAATGAAAGCAAATCAAATTATAATATAAAAAAAAAAAAATGATAAAAAAAATGGATTGATAAAATTTTATCAATCAAATTATAATAATTGTTCGCTGAAGTAGTCACCCAATGTGGAGACGAAATATTGAAAATAAATAATTATAATTTATAAATAAATGATCTTAAGCTTGTTTAAAATAAGAAGACTTTTCTAAAAAAAATTTATTTTACCATAAAAATTAAAAAAAGTAAATAATTGTATAAAAAAAAAGCCAAAAAAAAAATCTTATTGAATGTTCCGGATTCGAACCCGGAACCGTCTGATTGCTAGGCCAGCACGCTTCCATGCAACCAACCCCCATACGAATAATTATCATCTTGTTGTCACCCGTGAAAAAGAACTCCTAATTGTCATATTTTTATTACAGGCCACTTCCTGTTGATGAAATAAAACGAGTAATTTATTTAGAAGTTGTTCCGTTTATTTTTGCTGGGATTGTGTGGCTTTCTCAGAATTTTTAGGATTTCTGAAGTTGTCTTTTTATAAGCGATTCATCTTCATCTAAGTAAGAGTTTGATTAAAAAATATTCATTATAAAAATCGTTTAGCTTAAAATAATTAAAAAAATGTTTTACTTTTAAGTTTAAAAAAAAAACATAAATTATGAGGTGCGCAAGATTATTCAAGTTCAAGATCATTTGTTTTTTGTTAAAAAAAAATCTGAAGATTTTCGGTATCGCGAAATGAAACCTGAAATGAACCTGTCAGTAGATAAAGTCTGCTTTAAATAAGCGGATGATGAAATTTTTTTAATAATAAATAAACATTGCAGTTCTTCTAGTGAAAAGTTAGTGAAACACACTAAAATAAAGCAGTTAATTAACTTTTTACTAGATTAACTTATCAGCCTAAACGCAGCATAAGATAAATGGTAAAGTTAACATAATTTTTTCCTTTAAACAATATTTAAAATTAGAAATGTTGAGGTTAAGAAGAAAACTAACAAATCCCGGGATTTCTGAAGCAAATTTTCGGGATTGCCGAAACAGAAAATTGCCTAGTTTTCCAGGAATCCCGGGATGCATTTCCTAGTGATAATCCACACTTGTAATTTTTTTAGGCCTTTACTAGCAGATTACAAATATTTAAATTTTTTGAAAATCCGATAAGAAACATAAAAATGGCTATCACTTCAAATGTTGTATGCAAAAATTTCTCTACTTTGGGGGCTCATATTATCGCCACCTGTGGATCTGTGAGGTTCAACGTCAAAACTTAGCTCAGTATTACATGACTTATTAATATTCGAAATTTCATTGCAATCGGACAACTAAGTAAGAAATTGACGAATTATTTCCAAAAATTTATTGATATACCCCACTGTGCCCTATAATATAGTGTCTGTTTGTTTAAATTAAGCTAAAAGCTTATTGTTGTCATCCTTCGTTGAGGTTTATTAATTTTTCTTCAACTTTAAATATTTTGTTAACATATTGTTGCTTGTGTCTGTCTTGTTTCTTCGAACTTTTTGCTGTATTCATTTTATTAAACTTTGCTCTTTTATTTTAAAGATTATTGTCGTTTTCTTGTGTACTACAATCTTCTTATATAGTACTATCGCATTTATCTTAAGAAACTTCTGGAGGCATTTCCTTTTCTTTTTCTAATAACACTATCATAGTTTTATTACTGTAAGACAAATTTGATTAAGAACATAAGTTTATGCCATGGATGTATATTTCTTGCTGCAGTCCACAAAGATGGGACTGATTATTTTGTTTAAATTGGTTAAAGTGTAAAAGATGCTTCATCATATTTATGAACATAACTATATCGATGTCTTATATTCAAACGGAGCTATCTACTTCAATACAAATGTTCAGGAGAGTGAAAAATCTGTTTTACTTGCTCAAATTTAAAATATTTGCAAATCGAGCTTCTGCACTATTATTTAAGGTTTAAAACTAGCTTTAGAAAGCAATAAAAACGACAGTATTTAAGCAATTATTAAAAATTAAATAAATAATTTATTCAGAAAATTCTTTTTGCGATAGAAACACACAATATTAGATAGTATTCTAAAAATTATTATTTAGAATTCGGAATACCATGGCAAGCCTGGTAACCATATCATTATAGACCACTTTTTTAAGACAAAATCGGATGCCATCGTGCAGCCTTGGGTACTGATCGGAGAAAAACAATTTTAATTTTGTTTCACACACGAATAAATTAGTTAGTCCCTAACGTAGCCGGATTTTTAAGTTTTTGATTTCCATTAAAATGGTACTAGGGTAAACTCAAAAATTATCTATTAAATCTAATGCTGTTGGGTCAGATGGAATACATCCAACATTTTTTAAGATACTCTTACCACAACTTATTCCGTATATCACTTTTTTTTCAACAAAATCATCACAACTAGCTATTTTCCTACTAAATGGAAAAACGCTAAGATCATACCGATTCCTAAGTCAAGTGCTGATTACAGACCTATTGCTATTTTACCATTCCTTTCTAAAGTCTTCGAAAGGCTAATTCACAATCAAATTACCCAGTTCTTAAACAATAACAATATGTTAACTGTTCGTCAATCAGGATTTCGAAAAAATCACAGCTGCATTACAGCATTAGTAGACGTTGCGGAAGAAATTAGAAAAGCGGTTGATAAAGGCAATATTACGTTTTTAGTTCTGTTGGATCATTCCAAAGCATTTGATACTGTTGACCACGACCTTTTATGCCACAAATTAGGAAGTATGTTTAATTTCTCTTCAACCGCAACCTCTCTTTTGTCAACATATCTTAAAAACAGATATCAATATGTTGAAACTACAACTAAAAGATCAAAATCACTACCTGTTAGAAGAGGTATTCCACAGGGATCTATATTAAGCCCACTTTTGTTCTCGTTGTATTCTAATGATCTACCGAGTATAATAACACACTGTAGAGTTAGAATGTATGCAGATGACGTCCAACTTTACATCAGTTGCAAAAAGTCATCTCTAGTTCAATGCGTCAAAACTTTAAATCAGGAACTTCATCAAATTTATCTGTGGGCAAAGGCGAATGGTCTAGGGATCAATCCCAAAAAATCAAAGTGTATTATAATTCAAAAACGAATAGACAAAATCAACTATATTCCTAATATTTCCATAAATAATCAACGTATCGAAATTGTAAAAACTGCTAAGAATCTCGGAATATTTTTTAACAGCACTCTGGCTTGGTCTGATCACATAAAATATGCTTGTGGTCGAACTTTTTCCATGGTTAGAACACTTTGGCGAACTCAACATTGTACACCGCTTAAAACAAGAATTCTGCTTGCTAAAACTTATTTAGTACCTATTTTGATGTATGGCTGTGAAATCTTTGCCAGCTGTGACTCAATAAGCAGAAATAAATTAAACGTAGCTTTCAATAATATTGCTCGATATGTATATGGCTTAAAAAGACGTACACGAGTTTCAACATTTTCAATTAAACTATATGGTACTAGCTTTGACAATCTTCTTAAGATACGAACTTTAATTTTTCTGCACAAAATAATTTATACGCATCAGCCGGGCCACCTCTATGATAAACTGATTTTCTCGAATGATATTTGCAGAGGAAAAATATTAAAATCGTTTTGCTACAAAAGCCTCATATCAACGTGGCAATTCTTTATCCATAGCATCCAACTCTGGAACTCAATCCCTTATAGTTGCCAGCTTTTAAGTAACGCACTTCATTTCAAGAAAAGCTTAATTAACTTATTTTCAACTTAATTTGATTTTTTATGTTAAAATTTGATTAATGGTTAATTTTGTCATACTATTTACTTATATTTTTGTTAAACAATTAAATAAGTAGCATAATTGTTTTTTGTTTTTTTTTTTTTTTTTTTCTTTGTGATCTTTTGTAATTTAGTTTTTAAGTTATTATTTAATTAATTACATTTAATCTTTCCTTTTTTTCAAATACTCAGTTCTGTACTGCAATATAAGACTTTTAGTCTTGTGTATGGAACACCAAAATAAAATAAAATAAAAAAAAAAAAAAAAAATTCAACTTTATTAAAAAAAAAAATACTACCCGGTTAAAAATCAACATATATATAAGGTGGCGCAAAAGTAATCCTCCTATCAGAAAATGCTATACATAATAAATACATAATAAAAAAAAAAACATCGGAAGGTTATTTTTGCGCCACCTTATACATCCATTTATGAACATTATGAACTCATCCTTGCTCAATGAGCAATGCACATATATGCTGTGATTCGAGGTCATACATGTCCGTATACCACCATATAGGAATCATATATTTTCATAAGAATTCATATGTGATCATATATACACAGAAAAAATTATGGTCCAAAAATATCTAATTAATCGATTGTTTGAATATCAATGGCAATTTAAACAATTTTTTTAATTGATTCAATAAAAAAATTTATTGAATTTTCTAATATATCCATACAGTGTTGACAACATGTAAACAAAATTTTTAAAAATTAGACAAACTATTTTTTTTATTTTATTTAGATTAAATAATCAAACAAAGGTTTAATTATATCAATATATTATTTAATTTGTAAATAAAAAGAAAAAAAAAAATCGCAAATGATTAACTTTTAATAAGTTGAATAGTTTACCGATTTCAAATACACGCAAAATCGTAGTTATTTCACTAGAGTTTGCAACACTCTTTTTGTTGAGATATTCGTGTACGCACGAAAACTTAATTTAGTTTCGTATTTTATCTGTGGTAATAAAAGTGCACATGTGGATTTAAATAAACCTTATCGAAAAAGGACAATTAAACTATTAATTTTGTAAATAATTAAATTTTCAATAAGTATAAGTGTCATTAAACTATAATTTTAAAGTTGTGTGTGAAAGCAATTCAATTACAAGAAAAAGTTCAAGACAAGCAAAACAAAAAAAATATTGTCTTTACTTTTATTTGTTTTATATTAAAAAGCTTTAATTTTATTATAAATAAAATGTTAATTTAATTTACAAACCTACATTTCTTTTTTTATTTAATGGGGGGCGGGGCATATCCCAAAAAAAAAAAAATAAAAGTTTTCAATTAAAACTACCATTATTTTCTTCTCAATTTTCAATTAAAATTTTAATCAGTTTAACTAAACTTTTTAATTGAGGTTGTAAAGAAAAACAATAAATCTTTTAATTAATATTATTATTGTTTTAATTGAAAGAGTTTAATTAACTGTCTGCAAATTTATTTAGTTAATACTATCATTTCAGTCGTAGGTGCAAAATCAATTAAAATATTAATTGATTCAATAAAATTTTGAATTGAAACCCGTTTTTAGTTTTTTCTGTGTATATAAATATTAACTCAATTTTTCTTAATGTACACATATGACCATGTATGAAAATGTATACAAATGGATGATCATATATGTAAATATTACCACAATTTTCGATATAGCACGCAGATAAACATTTATGATTCCTCAAATGAACATATAGGAATGTTTTATGAACACATAAGAATCATGTATGGATGCATGTGGACATGTATGAAGCATGTATGTTCATGTCTGGATTCATATATGTCAATTTTTTAACAGGGTAGGCAAAAAAATTTTAAGATGTCTCTACGTTAGGGACTTCATTTTTAGTCCTCTCTAATACAAACAAAAACGATTGAAAATATGTTCACCTGTTAAGGCTGCATAGTGGAACCCGATTTCGTGTCTGAAATTAGATTTTTAAATTAATTTTACAATAACTAAGAATATAAACTGGGCGTCAGGCTCGATCACAGAACGTTTTGCTTACAAGACAAACGTTTCATCATGTGTTACTTGTGCGTATTGTCAGGCTAACAGCAAAGTTGTACAAAAAAAAATTACAAAATTTTTTATTTCTTTGACCCGTTGTTTTGCGTGAGTTCTGTGACATGTATTTCAGCGTTAGTTCTGTGTCCTGTTTTTTTGTTTTAGTTCTGTGACCTGAACTTTTACATTAATCCTGTACATGCCACAAGGCGTAATTTACATCATCTTTTATTTGGCATGCAACTTTCATATTTAAAGATCGGTCCCTGTCACAGTGTACCATTTACATGACGTGCACTCTAACAGGTCCGATAACTTTGTTAACTCTTGCCTAAACACAGCTTCGTACATTACCCATCAAAAACGCACTTTACCAAATAGTGGGTCTAGTAATCTAAACTCGAAGGCTTGGTGGTATTAACCTTTATATTATAGTTATAACTTTTTTTATATGAATTGTTCCAAATGTAATTTTTTTTTTTTTTTAAGAGAAACAACACTCAGGAAATTCTTCCTATTAATTAATGTGTTGCTTTCTTAGGAAAGGGGTTAGTGGAGAGATGAAAGGTGGTGAAAGATGAAGGGCTTCAAACATGGCAACACTGCAATTGCACGAGATGATAAGTCTTAGAACAGTTGTTGCTCGCCACCTGATGTAGAGTTGGCAAATTTATTGAAGCTTTTTGTTTCATAGCCCTGATTCATTATTTTACTTCGGTGGGGTTAAGTGCTATGGGAACACCGAAGGTGGGCGCAGCGATACATATAAGTGATAGAAAACTGATACATATTATTTTTCTAAATTGACGTTGTCGTCTCCGGGAATCGAACCCGGGACCATCTGTGTAACAGTCCAGCGCGCTGACCATTAGACCACAACGCCCATTTGGTTATGCATTACTGGCAGCTTGCGTAAATATAAATTATGATGTGTTACATATTTACATACAAGGGTATGAATAATAAAACATTACCAGAAGGAAAAAAATAATGGGTTTAAAAATAGATTTTGAAAAAAGGCGAATTAAATAAAATATTATTAAATTATTTTAAAACATGGTCGAGCAGGGAATCGATCTCTTGTCGTCAGATTAACAGGCGACTGCTCTATGCCACCGAGGCATATAAAATTTGATAGTTTAAAACATAAATGCATTTTTATTCTATGTAAATTCGTTTAAGATATACCTAAGCTAACAACTTGCCCTTTAGCTTACAAAAATACAAAGTATAATGAGTTTAATAATCAATTTCCAGAAAAATATCTTTATATTTTGCCTGGAAGTAATAAGATGAATAACCTATTAAGGTTCACCAATTATTTTTTGTATGAAAGTAATGCAGTATAAGTTTCTTATTGGTAAACCATTATTGTATTATTTAAAGTAATGCAGAAGGTAATAAGTACTCATTACAAAGTAATGTTTAAAATAATAAGTAGTCATTACTATGTTTTTGCTGGGCAAAGTGTTAATTCAATTGTATTGCCTGCGGTGGTGGCGTATGATTTACTTTTTTTAGAAAATAAAGTATACGCTGGAGTATAATTTAAAAAATTCATTTCGCCAGAAGAAAACAATATAATTGATTTCAAATATAAATTTAAAATTCTATTAAATTTTCGTTGCTTTATCGTTGATTAACAATATCCACTACAAGCGTTTACTACGAAAAAACTTTTTATTAAAAATAAATATTGTTAACCCACTCATACTTTTAAAAGTGCTAAATAACTCATATGAAAAAATTTTAGTGAATTTAAAGTAAATTTTTATAGTAAATTTTGGTATTTTTTCCCTTCAAAAAAAATATGTGTTAAAAAAAAATATGCGCAAAAAATGTTAAATTAAGTGTGATGTTAGTGGAGCATCATACCATATTGTGATACCAACATACACAACACATTAAACTCATGATGATAACTTTGTGTAAACCATAAAAAAAGAGCTGTGGCGCATTTTTATCACATACTCCGAAAGTAACGAAAAAACACCAAAAAAAAAAAATAAAAAACAAATTTACGTCTGAACCGGTCAGATGCCAGACAACACATACGTTAATAATGTGAAATGTGTGAAAAAAAAATTTACAATATCATATATTAAATAAAATAACCGCAGGATTCACACGTGGCAACATTGTTTCATAAATCAATCACCTGGGGTCTACCGAAAAAAAATAAAAAAGTTACAACATCAACTGTAAAGAAAATGCCTTAAAATTTACACGCCACAAAGAAATCAATAATCAGTTTAAGTATTTTATAAAATGACATGAGGCATTTTTCAATTAATTAATTAATTAATTAAAAATGTATATCCACTATACATACTTACTAGGGTGTCCCCTAAAATTGATTTGTAATTTTTTGACATTGGCTCTTCCGATTTAAGATTAAATTTTGCATTTAGAAACTATATGGACCCACTTAAAGACATTAACGAACCATTGTTATCAAATCATTGCCCGGTACAAAAAACACCAAAAACTGATTAAAAAAGAATGGTTTAAATTTTCGATTAACATGTGTTTATGTGTTAGGTGATGGCTCGCCAATAAGGAACGTGTTAAATTTATCTCTCAAGTGTTATTACCAAATGGAATCCAAAAGTTGAAAGCCCCGAAAAAAAAATAAAAGGAACAAAAAAAGTGATCGTGTTTCAAACGATTGTTTTTAATTTTCCAACTTTGCGTAACGTATAACCCCCTTTTCTAAAATATAACAATAGAGAAATAATTCAAAGGATTTAACATTTTTTGACATAAGCCCATATATGGTTAATTTTTTCACTTGTAAACCAAAACGACCCACTATGAAATTTACAGTATGAGAAACTATACAAAAATTGGTATCAAATTAAACGTATTTTAAAGTTCTATCTAACGATATACAAAACAAAAATAAAGGGGTATATGTTTAGTTGTTTTTCCTGTTTCGATTTTTGACCCCACATTTTTTACCCTTAAACGTAAGATTGACATGTAATTGCGATAAAGAATTTCATTTGTTCGTTAGTTCAGTGTCATTTATCACAAATCCAAATTTATTGAAAATCTGAAAGAATTTATTCTGTAAATTTCCTAATATTACTTTTTGGGTCGAGAGTGGATCAGATAACATCAAATAATTATTTATTTTTTTCAAGTGGAAATTTGTTATCAATTTAAAAACTTTGTAATCTTGTTGTCATAATTAAAATAACGTTTCATGGCACTTTTTTTTTTAAAGACGCCACTAATTGTTAAGGATTTTTTAAATAATAGTAAAGATAATTATAGTGTAGTCAAATTTAGATTAAGGTTTTTCGAATTATGCAAATTTTGATGGAAAAATTAAAATTTTGATCAACTTTTGACAAAATAAAAAATTTGTATAAAATGTTCTGGAAAAAGTCGACCACACATAAACGTAAATTATAATTTTTAAATTTTTTTTTTATTATAAAAATAGCAATCGACTTCTCCAAATTAGGCATTTTAAAAAATCTTTAAAAAACACATGTGTTTGCATTTGTATCAAATGTGTGCTTCATTTTTGATTCCATACTAAAGTGGGTTAATGATATACGATGAAGGCAGATATTCGTATCTAAACAATTTTGTGTATGTTAACGGAATAAATGTAATAGAAAATTAAATTTTTCAAAATTTCAAATTTAGGGAATTTTTCAAAAATGTGCCATTTTCGGCTAAAACTCCAAAAAAACTCAATCTCTTCCTTTAACCATTTGCAATAAAACTGGGGGTGTAATGATCGAAAAAAGAAATGAGCACATGAGCAGAATTTTGGGTAATTCACGTGAACCACGCGTGATCCTGAGTGAGTGCGAGTAAAACATAAATTTACTCACGTTAACTTGTATGGGTGTGAGTATGCAAAAACTCTTCGTAAGAGAGTGAGCGTGTGTGAGTTTACATGAGTAAAATAATCCTAAAAGTTTTTTTTGCTTTAAATAAATATCCAAGTAATAACGTTTACATATAATCATGCATTATTTTATGTTTAATAAATATTTTTTACTAATCCATAAACATTTATAAAAAAAAAAACAACCACATATATGTATAAATATTACAAAAAACAACAACAATATATTTTGAGCGATCGTATAAAAAAATGTCAAGCAAGTTCTGAATTTGAACAAAAATTTAATTGATTCAATTAATTTTTAATCGACAGCTTTTAAAATGTTCAACAAATCGATTTACTTGAAAAAAATAAGGAAATATTTTTTTCTGTAAATACTTTATTACAATTTTCAATGGCATTACCCCAAACATGGTATCTTATAAACTAAATTTATTTTTTTATCCTACGTTTTGCTGAATATTCTACCTAATGTGTAATATCCCTATGGGGAATGTTACCGGTTCTGCGTGTGCCACAGGATCGGTCCCTTCGTGCCAGAGACCGGTCCTCTGCTAAACACTACCCTATGTAAACAACTGGCAACTTTAACATTGGCTTGTCATAGGAGGGGGTCATATGTCCTGCTTTAAACCACATAGTGGCATGCCACAGGACTAACCAAAGATGGGCATACAACAAGACTGTCGCAAAAGGGTCATATCGTATAAAATAAACGAAAACTAAACAGATTCCAATGGGAAAAATTCTGGCCAACTGGCTTTTTCTTGTTAATAAGCATTCTATTTAAGTGGTATGTCCTCCCTTTACCAGTCACAGGATTGGTAATTTTAGGACAATTGACACTGCTTAACCCACTTCAGTATTAAATTATACCAGTCCTGTGATAAGTCCTTCTTTAACCAGTCACTTTTAGGACAATTGACACCTCATTCCCCATAGGGAATAAATATTTCATATCATTCTTAATTTTTAATTTTTCTAATCTTTAAGATATAAGAGGAACGTAAGTTAGAGATTTATAAATTGTAGGTTCAGTAACCGTTCTTGTATTTAAATTATTTCGGTTTTATATTGTCTTAATAATTTAAAGCTTAGTTGAATTGGGTAATTATTATGATTCTTAATCTTTTCTATATTAATTCCGTGAAACTCTACATCGCTAATCTTTAATACTCTTTCAATTAGATTCCTTGCGGTATAGATTATAATAATTTTGTGAATTGGTGTGGTTCACGTGAATCACTCGTAATAACGAAATGATCATTATTATTATCATTAACTCGAGTTAATTTACTCACGTTAAGTGTAAAAACATACGCGTGACTGTTGCTGCATAAGTGTAATTTTTCTCTCATGAGTGAGTGTGAGTCAAAACTCACTCACGTGCCCCATCTCTAAACGAAAATCTACAAACTGTTTGTTAAGGGACATTCGAATACATACACACCGTCATGTTTCAATAACAAATATTTGTTATTTCAATAACCATATGAAAATGGTATGTACCAACATTCCGCTACGTTTATATAACATTTCGTTTAATAACTGTCGGTGTTTCATAATCACGCACAATTGCGGCTTAATTTTGCCAACAGCCATCGCCTTTAAGACAAAGCCATAATATACACAGGATTGATGCCGACGACAGACAGCGAAGTGTGAGTGTTAGCAATCTTGTTTAGCCTCAGCAAATTGACAGTTTGGTGATTTTTTTTTTCTTGTTTGTTGTTTTTAAACCTAAAGGCACGTTTAATGCCTTTAGTGAAATTTTTTCAACGATTCTGCAAACAAAAAACCGTGTCATATAATCAGAGCATTGAAGAATTCATTCCCTAATTCCAATTTTTTTAAATTAATTTAAATTTTAGGAATTAATTCCCTGATCAACTTTACGGAAATAAATGATTTCCTTTTGTTTTATTCGATTTGTCTTGAAAGCATTCATTCACATTTTTTTACATTCCTTCATGAAAGTTATGGAATTCATTCAGTAGGGAATTCATTCAAATCTAGTTAATTCAGCTTTTGGTCAGGGAATTCATTCCCTAGGAAATGAATTATTGAATTCATGCAGTAGGGAATTCATTCAAATCTAGTTAATTCAGCTTTTGGTCAGGGAATTCATTCCCTAGGGAATGAATTCCTTAGGAATTCATTCCATTTTCGTTGAATTCACTTGAGAACTTAACTTTTTTCTTTAAGTGCCTAGGAATTTAACTTTTTGCTTTAAGTTCCTTGTGACTTAACTTTTTTGTTTAGTTCCCTAAGGACTTAACTTTTTCATTTGAGTTCCTAGGGACTTCACTTTTTTCTTTAATTCCCTGAAGCAACTGCATGCAGGGCCTAATAATATAAAAATAATAAGTAACGAAAACGCAGTTTGTTATTTAAATCATAGGTCGGCAAAGCGTAAAATGAGGTTGTGTGTGTGAGCGAACTACCCAGCAAACACAAATCGAGCGTTTCAAAATACCATTATAGTTCCTTACATACAAAAAATAGTTGCCAATAACTTGGCTAAAATAGCCCTATCCAAGTTGTTTTGTAAAATTTAAATAAGTTTTTAAATTTTTTAGCCATAAACTTTGGAAAATTTAACAAGATAGATAGGGCTATTTTAGTAAAGTTATTGGCAACAATTTTTTGGGTGTAGGTAATGTGTTACGCTTTTCACTGAAATATACATATTTTAAATTGTCTAAACATGTTGTATGACTTAAAAAAAGGAATGCTGAAATTTTTGGAATGGGAAAACGTAGAAAAGAATTTAACAAGGATATTGATATACAAACGGAACTTCTAATACTTCCAAACTGATTTATTTATACAGTTATGATAATTTCTTATTAATAAAATGTGTTTTAAATTTGATGACATAAAATGCATTGCATGCATTCGTACATGCATCCGCCGCATGTACACTTGTCGGAGTCTCATCGACAACTAAATGAAAGAGCATAAGTATATGTGTGAAGTGGTCTCTGCACAATTGTGTTATGAAATGCCTACCTCCGATTTAAATACAATAAAACCGGGTCTGTATTTTAATATTTTATAGTTAATATTTTCAAATTAACGGCTGATTTGGTTTTGTAACGAAAAAACTCAAAATATTTTAAAATTGGTTATTGGACAAAATAAAAATATTAAAACAATGCAAACCTTCACCCGATTTTTGATACAAAAAGTATTTTTTTAAAGTTCATGTAGTTCCTTTCTGGACAATTTTTATTTTCCAACCATCCCTAATTTAACCAGGAATATATTGTTTTTGTTTTATAGTCTCACGAGAAAAGTTATTTTTTGAGACTTTAATGTTCACTTAATTCAATGAATTAAACAAAAAAAATTAAGTCCCTTAGGAAATTAAACAAAGAAGTTAAGTGCCTAGGGCATTAAACAAAAAAGTTAAGTCCTTAAGCAATTAAACAAAAAAGTTAAGTCCCTATTGGCTTAAACTAAAAAGTTAAGTCCTTAGAGAATTAAACACAAAAGTTAAGTCCTTAGTAACTTAAAAAAAATCTAATTCACTAAGAGAATTAAACGAAAATGGAATGAATTCCTAAAAAATTCATACCTTATGGAATGAATTCCTTGACCAAAAGTTGAATTAACTGAATTTGAATAAATTCGTGTTGAATGAATTCCTTAATTTTAATTTTAATGCTTTATGTTTTAGTGATGGAATTCATTCTCTAAATTTTGAATTCATTCACAGAAATTCATTCTTATTAATTTCTTGTTAAAGAATTCATTACTCGAATTAAAAAATTTAATTAAATATTAGGCAATTCATTCCCAAATTGAATGAATTCTTCAAAACTCTGCATAGAATATACTCAAAGATTAATTTTTGGTTTGAAAAGATGATGTGTGGTGTGTACAAGGATTAAAGTTAAAGCTGTACTCTAAGAAAATAATAAATTAATCTGCTAAAATCAGCAAAAATGTTTCTAAATATTAGTAGAAAAAAAAACAGCAAACAAAAAATTTAATATATAGAAAAAAAGTTATGATGTGAGCAGTGGCGTACCCAGGGGGGGGGGGGGGGGCTGGGGGCCAAAGCCCCCCCCGAAATATTTTCGATTTTTTATTTTATTTTTGTTTTGGTTAGTATGTAATAAATGAATTTATAATATTTTTTTGAGACTATAATTTTTCAAACTAATGTTATATTAACTGAAATTGATCTATGGAGACACTACCATAAAGACCATCAAATCCGCTAGATGCTATTCAAGATTGCAACAAGGAGCTTTTTCCAAACGTTTACATGTTTTTACATTTACTGATAGTAATTCCTGTTACAACTGCATCCGCGGAGAGAAGTTTTTCCACCCTAAAAAGAGTGAAAACATATTTAAGGAATTCTATGGGTGAAGCTAGACTTGGTGCTCTAGCTCTTGCATCAGTGTATCGAGAAAATGTTGAACCTGACAAAATCATTGACACATTTATAAAAAAAACCGTTGAATTAAATTTTAAGAGTTTTGTTAATAGTATATAAGGATCTTAATTAATATGATAGCTCACTTTAAAAATCAAAATAAAATTATTTAATTGATACATAAATTTGTTTAATATTTAAAAAAAAAAACTTGTTTGTAGATATAAGAAAACTAAAAAAACAAAGACATGTCAAAACATTTTTGCTTCAAAATTGCTATCATAACTGGGTATAACGTCAATGGTAACTTTCCCATCCAAAACTTATTTAACAGATAGAAAATATTAGTATCCGACCGAACTCTTTTTTTTCGGCCGAAGCCGAACTTCGGCCATTATATCAATGTTCGGTCGAAGCTGAACTTTTTGTTTTAATAAAAAAAATATAAATTGTTTTTTTAGATCAATAAATTTAAACCAAAAAGTTATTAAACATAAACAAAAATAAAAATTCATAGGTATATTTTTTAAAAAAATCACATTTGAAAAATATTTGTATTGTACTATATTTTATAGTCAGAGAAAAATAGTTGATCGATTTTAAGTTGATATAGAGAAAAAAAACTTAAACAGAAAAGCAATTTTTCCGCATTCACACCATGTGAATTGCTTCGTCTATCAGAATACAGCTGTCCGGCAGCGCTAAAAAGCTGTTCGCTAGCTACACTAGTTGGTGGGGCTGATAAATATTTTATTGCTACAGCTTTTATATTTGTAAATGGACTTGAATTCCAATACTCAAATATATTTATATTTCGGGACCTAAAGGCTCCGTAATAAACATTTAAATTTATTTTTAATAAAATTTTCGTTTGGTTCTGCTACTTCTAAGTCTGGTACTGCATCATGTCTATACCAAATTCATGAACCTCTCTTTTCAGGATTACTTACCACTCGATTTTTTTTTTTTATATTTAATTATATCGCATTAAATTTGATTATTTGCTTATAAGTCTTGTAGCTATATTTCTGGAAATTTTTTTTTAAACTCTTTTGGCTTTTTGAAATTTTTTCACACACATTGATGTTTAAATATCGGTGTTTTTTTTTGTATTTTATCATATTCAACGTTGTATTTTTTATGTAGTTTTTTTTTGTAAATTCTGAAAAGTAAATATAACCGCAGTTATTATTTATTTGTGTTTTTCATAAATAATCATAAAAAGTTCGGTAGTGCTGCCAAATTCGGCCAAAATTTGGCCAAACACCGAAATTGGCCGAACTTCACTTTTTGGCCGAACTACGAAGCCGAAGCCGAGTACTTGGTCGGACACTACAAAATATTAAATATAGGCTCTCGTATGTAACAAATTATATGATTTTCAAACAAAAAAAAATTTAAAAAACAAAAATTGGGCCCCCCCGAAACAAAATCCTGGGTACGCCGCTGGATGTGCGCAAGATTATTCAAGTTCATTTGTTTTTTGTTAAACAAAAAACTGTGCAATATTTATTTATTACTTAAAAAAGTTTTTTCCCGCTAATTTATAGCAGACTTTATCTACTGACAGGTCCTTACATGTTTCATTTCACGGCACCGAAAATCATCAGAGAACCAATGTAGAAGGGCTAGAATATTCTACCCAAATTTTGAAGGAAAAAGATCAACGCTTTACCCGTATTGTTTTATTTACCCGATGAAAGAAAAAACAAAATTGGAAGAATTGAACTAATTCAAATCAATTTATGATAAAAGATCGAAAAATAAACTTTTGGTTTTCATTTTTAAAATTTAAAAGTAAAACATATATACAAAAAGTTTTGCTACTCATGCAAATATCATAATATTTTGCTAAAATTAACAGAAATATTTGATTAAAAACAGATTTTTATTCAAATAAAAAAATCGAAAAAAAACTGAAAATGTGAGTTGTTGGTTAGTTCGGTTAAAGATCATGAATATTTTTCCATATTAACAGAAAAATTATAATTTTATTTGTGATAATTTACTTTAATTAACAGAAAAAACAATTAGAAAAAAGTTATTTGACACCTGCATGAATGGAGTTAACTTTCTAGCCCGCAACGGCCTTCATCAACATTCTTCGTGCCTTAAAGTGTTAAATTGTAAACATCATCTATTTAACTCAACTAGTTAGGTTAAAAACATGCCGTAACTTAGTTTGAGTATGACGAAATTTACTGCGAACTTATTTTCTATAAAGCTATGTTTAGTTGTTAATTATTACCACAGTTGCCAGTTCAACTAATTAAGTTGAAATTTGACTGGCAGTTATTTTCAAATGTCATCATATTTTTTACCCTTTACATTGTAAGTGAAGGAAAATCAAACATTGAAGATTTTATTCGTTTTTCAACATATGTCGAGCATATATATTAAGCGAATTTTTGCACTGTACCTTGTGAGTGGTTAATAGTGAATTTTTATTGTTGATCTATATAAATTGTGTGTGAGTTGTTGGTTAGTTCGGTTAAAGATCATGAATATTTTTCCATATTAACAGAAAAATTATAATTTTATTTGTGATAATTTACTTTAATTAACAGAAAAAACAATTAGAAAAAAGTTGAGTTAAATAGATGATGTTTACAATTTAACACTTTAAGGCACGAAGAATGTTGATGAAGGCCGTTGTGGGCTAGAAAGTTAACTCCATTCATGCAGGTGTCAAATAACTTTTTTCTAATTGTTTTTTCTGTTAATTAAAGTAAATTATCACAAATAAAATTATAATTTTTCTGTTAATATGGAAAAATATTCATGATCTTTAACCGAACTAACCAACAACTCTCACACAATTTATATAGATTAACAATAAAA
This sequence comes from Delia radicum, assembly GCA_021234595.1. NCBI lineage: Eukaryota > Metazoa > Arthropoda > Insecta > Diptera > Anthomyiidae > Delia > Delia radicum. The sequence goes on from CM037855.1 coordinate 128,934,991, forward strand.
ATTCACTAAAAACTGAAAATTTCACTTTTTTTATGTCTACTAATATATATTAAATTTTTTGTTTGATTTTAGCAGATTAATTTATTACTTCCAATTAACTAAAATTTAGCTCAAATAAAACTAAATTTTTGTCAATTTGTCACATTTATTTTTGCCATTCTTGACTTACTGATATTCTAATATACTTTTGGAATAAGAAAACTGCAGACAAAAATTTGGTTTGTAAAAGCTGTCGTTTTTTTTTTTTTTTTTGCCACATTTTATATTACCAAATCTTGAATATCTCAATTAAATTGCTATTTTTTTTTTTTTTGCTTTTGTCTTCCAGAGAAAATGTTCTAGACTTTCCTATCATATTAGCTTAATTGCCATTTTATTTTTAATGGAGCAACAAAATATTAGGTGTCACATTAGGCTGAAATTTATTTTTTAAGTTAAAATTAAAAGAATTTTTTACAATATCGAATCTATTAAATTTTATTACTCTAAAAAAATATTATAAAACGAAACCTTAATTTAAAAAAAAAATTACTTTTTCAAACTCAAATTCTACACATTATTTTCTTGTTAGAAAAGTAAAAGTTTAATAAATGAATGAAAAAAAATCTTTAATAAACTTCCAAAATACATAGGTTTCGTCCTTATCTGTATACACTATTGGACAAAATAAAGTGCAATTTTATTACTGCTGTGTTTCGGGAAGAAAAAACTATTGAAAACAGTATTAAATAGTAAAAATATGACTATGGCCTGGGTTCTATATTCCACTACGAAGTGAAAGTGGAATCGTTTTTAATTCTACATTTTCAATTCCGCTGTGTTTTTTCACGACGATTTCATTTTCATTTTGTTCCTAGCAACAACATAAAAAATGCGGGAAAAACCAAATTATCACTTTAAAGTGAATGAAATTGCAATAAAGAAATAAAAATTAAACAAAAAAAAATACTTATTTTTAATATGATGTAAAATGAGTTTCGCAATTGTGATTTCCTGGTATTTAATTAAAAAAGAAAAACAAAGAACGGAAAATCTAAATAGTAAAAGGCTTCGTGACTGTTCAAATCCTTTGGAACTACCAGAAAAATCGTAAGACAATAATTAAAACTGAGTCGCAAGTGTTTAAAATTAATAAAAAAAATAGTTTTATTGTGTGTTTTAGATTAAATAAGTATGCATTTATGATGGTTTTAGAAGAATTATCACAAATGGCTAAAAAGACAAGCAATGCAATTATTTTGCAATTGGACACATCGGATCGCAAAAGACTTCAATCAAGCAGCGGTTGCGGTTGTTCATTTTCTATATTTTCAGTATACCTTCGTCATTTTTTTTTTTAATTTTTGTAAAATCACATTTACTGCATTGTCGGAACTGGTGCCATCTAAGTTTGACAATTCAGTAGATGAATTTGTGGTTGTTTACCCTTTGCTAGTCGTCCCGAATGATTTAGCAGCTGGAACACCTTCGACTGCTGTATAAAAAGTTTGGTTTTTCACTCAGTTAACTAATATCGTTTTACAATTACTTTTTTTGTAGTGAAATTGTTTTGTAGAACACATCAAATCACTTGAATTCCACTAGAAACAAAATGAAAATTAAATTTTTCTTTTCAAATCACTTATGTGGAATTGGGAACACAAATTGAGCGGAACTTTCACTTTCACTCCATTTTCGGAATGTAGAACCCATGCGTATATTTATTTATTTTATACACAATTCTGTACAAAAACTACAAATCATATTTATTTGATTTTAAATTTTTCAACATACCAACCAAAAATGCAGAAGCTACAGAATTTTGCAAAATTTATAAATTGTGTTTAAAAATTTGAAATAAGTTAAAAGTTAATACTGTTTTGGTGTTTTATCACACATTTTGTATAAAACATGACTTCTACAAGTACGTTTGGAACATTTAAAGGGTCCGCCATCTAACTTTTTTTTCAACTAGTGCTTATTTCGTGAATGGTAACACTTAGCTCATGTCTGATTTGACAGATAATTAGTTTTATCCTTTCGCTGATCGAATATGGTTGTGTATACGCTTGAACGCTGGGAAATATTGCGACATTACTTTGAAAATCATGGTAATGTTGCAGAATTTGTGCGAAAATTGCGTACGGATTTTGGAAGAAGAGAAGCACCGTCAGCTCCGTATGTTCGTTATCTTGTGATTTGACACCGTTGGACTATTATTTGTGGGGTGCCGTCAAAGATAAGTGTTACGCCAACAAGCCAGAGACAATTGACGCTTAAAAGGACAATATTCGTGAAGCCATTGGTGAAATACAGCTGCACACAATCGATAATGTGCTTAAAAATTGGGCTTATCGTGTAGGCTACTGCATGGTCAGCCGAGGCAGCCATTTGAATGAAATTCTTTTCCATTATTAACCGGAAGGATTGTACTTTCAAATAAAAAAAGAAATTTGAGAAAATATTCAGTAGTTTTTTTTTATAGCATTTTCAAAAAAATTATTTTGCGGACCCTTTAAAATCATGTTTTAAAAATATTTGTGTCTATTGCCTTCTGTTTGGAGTTCATCATACCGAAAGCATTCTTGATCCTTGGCCGATAATATATGGGAATTTTAATATCAAAAATGACTGAAACATGTTGAATTAGTATTACGTAAGTGATCCGAGCTAAAAAAAATCCAGTTTAAAATTTATGTTTACCTTTAAAATAGTGATTTTCATGAGGCTGCGGCCAGTACCCTGTTGTCATATTTGGAATATTTAATGCTATTTTCAATCATTTTTTCTTCACGAAACACAAAAGTAATAAAATTGCACGTTATTTTGTCCAATAGTGTAAGTAGGTAGTAGTATGTAACTACATTAATCATTTTTTAATATCCGTATCTTCCAAGTAATGATTATAGACATCATCATTGTTGACGTGATTTTCAATGCATGGCATGTTAGACGTCACCTAAAGGTGCCACGTATGATCCCTGTGGTTAATAATAAATGTGTTTATACAGACACAGAAGGAACACAAATTTTCCACATGAGCGTCTGGCTTTTGTCCGGCTCTGACATAAATTGTTTGCCATTATACTTAACATTAAATATGTATGTAGTAGTATGTGTATAAAAATATACTATATTTAATAAACTGTTTGTAGCCGAAAATAGCCGTTGGCTTTTATGACTTTTTTTTTTTTTTTATTTCCTTAATGATAAACACAGTCATTGTAATAAGTTTCATTAGCGGATATAATGAAAAAAATAAAAATAAAAATTAATGAAGTACTTTTCGGTTTTTGTGATGGTGTGTTTTTTAATTAAAACGAAGACAATTTGAAAACATATGATGGGAACTAAATAACAACTTTGCTAAAATTAACCAGTTGATGTTGAAAATGTTTAAAGGTTTTATGAGTAAACTTTAAGAAAATATAATGGGACTCCACTAAGTATGTGTAATAAAATAACACTCATACGGTTGGGTAAATGGAAATAGTTTTACACATAATTAGCAATAATTTTGGAGTTTATAAATGAATTTTTTTTTTTTTATAAATATATCTTGTTTCCTTTTTTAAGTTGTAAGCTAATGAATGTTTCCTAGTGTGGCCTGTTCCCTAAAATGGAATGTTTCGTTTTTTTTTTCGGTTTGTTGCAATATGTCAAAACTGTCAAATGTCATCGAGTACAATTTCCGTTACACTGAGAGAATTATCTTCACTTCAGCAATAAATTTGTTCATATCTTTAATAAGAATTGTCACTGGAACTCGCCTATTGAAACGTTTCATAGAATCTATGAAACACGTTTCATAAAAGTTAATGTTTATGAAATGTTTGTAGAATTAATGAAAATTTTCGTGAAGCTAATGAATCATTGCGCCAATGAAGCGTTTATAGAATTTATGAAACAGTTTTATAAAATTTTGTAATTACAAGTTTGTTTTCAAATTTATTATTTGACCCTTTCAGGAATGTGTTGATAGATCTATTTCGGGAATTTTCTAGGTTCCCATCATCAGAACACGTTTTGAAAGCGGTAACAATCCCATGCCAAACATCAAACATTCATATAAACTAGTTTACTCACTACATGAGAACTAATATATATATGAGCTCGAAGAAAAGATTATCACCATTGATCAAAAAATAGAAATAGATCTATCAACACATTTCTGAAAATGGGCAATTAATGAGTTTGAAAACAAAAAAACTCTATAGATTATTTGTTAGGACAATATCTTAATAAAGAAATATAGAGTATGGCCTCGAACTTGAATAATCTTCATTTTCATTGCAAGATTTTGTAATATTAAGAAGTTATTTAAATTAATAAAACTCTGCATGAATGTCTTGAAAAATGCATTGGAACTAAGCCAATGAACCGCTTCATATGATTTTTTAAATAATTTCATAGAAGTTTGATATAATTTTTATTAAAAATAAAATTTTGTTTTCGACCTTTAATTGTGTAATGAAAATGAAAATTATTCAAGTTCGAGGCCATACTCTATATTTCTGTATTAGGATATTGTCCTTAGAGTTTTTGTTTTCAAATTTATTAATTGACCACTTTCAGGAATTTGTTGATAGATCTATTTCGGAAATTTTTCGGGTTCCCATCATCAGAACATGTTTTGAAAGAAGTGACAATCCCATGCAAAACATCAAACATTCATATAACCTAGTTTTACCACTAAATGATAACTAATACATGAGCTCGAAGTTAAAGATTGTCACCATTAATCAAAAATAAATTGAAAACTTGTTCGTTATGTGCAAGCTCTACCTTTGGTAGATATACAAAACACGCTTTTTGTTTTTATTCTCCTTTTTATTTTCACACTTGTTTTTTTTCATAGAAGTTCAAAATTAATAAAAGGCTACAGTGAAATAATAATCCACTTTATAAAATATGTTGAACACTTGAGAATTAACTCTTAAGACTGATGTTTAAAATGTATGAAAATTAATGAAATTGTAAAATGTTATGCAAAACTAAAGAAATTAAATCTTTGAAATAATTTCATGACTAAAGAAAATTTTCATTGAATTTATAAGAGATAATTTATGAAAACGACTGAATTTTTTTTATGAAGCTATGAAATTTTATGATAAAAAGTTTATGAAAAATTTGTTAATATTAATAAAATATCTTGGACATAATGAAATTCTTCGTTGAATCTAGGAAAAAAAAAGTTCTATGATTTTGTGGATAATTCTCTCAGGATGAAGGATAATTCTCTCAGTGTACACAGAAATTGAATTTATGAAGAGATAATTTATGAAAACGACTGAATTTTTTTTATGAAACTATGAAATTTTATGATAAAAAGTTTATGAAAAATTTGTTAATATTAATAAAATATCTTGGACATAATGAAATTCTTCGTTGAATCTAGGAAAAAAAAGTTCTATAATTTTGTGGATAATTCTCTCAGGATGAAGGATAATTCTCTCAGTGTACACAGAAAAAATTATCAACCTAAAATATCTAATTAAAGGTTTGAATTAAATTTTAAGGATTTGAATTAAATTTGTTTCTAAACAAATATTTAATGGAATCAATTAATATTTTAATTGACTTTTAAATATATAAATACAGTGGAGCGCGGTTATAACAAACACCGGTGAAAACGAATTTTATTTAAAACGAACGATTTTTTCTGGTCCTAACATATTTCATAAAAAATAATAAGATTTTAACGAACGTATTTTATAAAGAACTTTATATAACGAACTCATTTTGTGGACCCTTTTACGAATTTTCATACAAATATTTACGCTTATAACGAACACATTTAAAAATCGAGATTTTTAAATGAAAAATGCGCTGCAAATTTTAAAAACTTTAACGTTTTACTTGAAACTTCACTGAATAGAAATAACTTTTGTATGAAACGTAATTTAATGAAAGAATTGTTTCAAAATTACAAGGAAAAATTTAAAACTAGGGGAATTTAAAAAAATCGTATTATTTTATTAATTTTTGTAAAATGTTTACCACGCTTATAACGAACTAAATTCTCAGGTACCTACGAGTTCGTTATAACCTTGCCTACATATTTTATTTTGGACATAATTCTCAAATTTTTTTTTATAAACTGTAGGTTAAATATAAAAGTTTCAGTATAAAATACCAAATGCCAGAAAAAACACACCAAACTCGAAGGTTTGGACTTATTATAAGTCAAACTTTTTTTATATGAAATGTCCTAAAAGTAATGAGTTATGCAGTACTGGCAGCTTACGTAGGTATGAATTATAATGGGTTACATATATGCATACAAGGGTATGAATAATAAGTCATTACCAGTAGGAAAAAATAATGGGTCTAAAAATAGATTTTGAAAAAAAATTTCAAATTTAAAAAAATATGTTATTATATTTTGTTAAGACATGGTCGAGCCGGGATTCGATCCCGAGTCGTCTGATTAAAATTCGACTGCTATATAGCCTTAGCCACCGACGCATATAAAACATATGTGAATTTTTCTTCTATGTAAATTTGTTCAAGATATACCAAAACTAACACCTTACTCTATAGCTTACAAAAATACGAGTTATAATGAGTCTAAAAATAGCTTTTTAGAAAATTCTTGTATCATTATATTTTGCTGGAAGTAATAAAGTGAATAACCTATTATTGTTCACAAACTATTTTTTTATGAGAGTAATGAAGTATAAGTTTCTTATCGGTAACCCACAGTAATGCAAAAGGTAATAAGTACTCATTACAAAGTAATGTTTATCATGTTTTTGCTGGAAAGTCTACAAACAAAACACACACAAACGCCCATGCAGACACAGCATTACCAAAAACATACAAACGGGTCGTTCACACAATTTTTTTTTTTTTGTGAACATTATAATTTTTTTTGTAGATTCTTCTACAATAAATCTTTTAATTAAAACCCGTTTTTAGTTTTTTCTGTGTGTTGTATGTATGTATTTCTTCTTTATTCATTAATTTTTTCATTCTTCAATATTACAATTGTTTGCTTAAAAACTAATTTAATTAAAATAAAGAGATTACGGCATGGTTTTTACAAAACCGCCAGCCGGAAGTTTGGATTATTTATTTGAGTTATATTTAATTATTATTATATTTAATTATTATTTCATTTTTAAAAAATATTAGCAGAAATATGATAATAATTTGATTAATTCTTTAATTTGAAAATTTCCGTTTTATTAATAAAACTTAAACTAAAAATTATACTCCTCTACTAAAAATTTCCTATATTTCAACGCTTCTTTCAAATAATTATATAAATGATGCCAATTACCATCAACACCACCATTTAAAATTTCTAAAACTTCATTATCTGAAACCCTTGAGTATCGTAGGAACCTGCGTCTAATTTCTTTTAGCACCGGGCACCTTCCTATAAAGTGAATTAGTGATTCTTCTTCGTTTAAATTGCAAAGGGAGCACATTTTAGACTGTTCATTTCGATATTGATTTCCATTTAACCACAGCAGGTCACCCCGGGCTTTCATTATAATGGATATTTCATGCTGGTTATATTTTTCATTGCAGTATGTAAGGCCTTTGGAGTGATCAAGATTTTTATACACTCTTTGCTCACTTTGAAGAGCAGATAATTGATGACCATGATATTTTTCTTGCTTTATTGATTCAATTAACTGGCAGAAAGAGTTTTTCCAAATTATTTTATTTCGATTGTCGCCATTGAAGCTTATATAATATTTATTTAGCTGTTTCATCAAATCGTCGTACCAGTATATATTTTTAGAAATTATTAATTTCGATAGTTTGTTTGGTAATCTCTCGTCGTCATATTCAAAAAGTGTTTTCCATATATATTGCAAATGGAGGCTGTAGGTGTATATATGGGCTTCTTCTTGTCCCGTTTCTAGAGCAATCACATAATTTGGTGTATTATCTGGCAATCTTAGAACTCTTTTTATAAAAAACCTCTGTAGTTTATCTACAAAATTAAAACAGGAAAAGCCCCAAATCTGTGCTCCGTATGATTGTATTGACCTGCAAACAGCTTGAAATAACTTCCATTTAGCTTTAAGCGACACGTCCCTTTTCCCAATAAAATTTTTCCAGGTAATGTTAATACAAACTTTTGCAGCATCGTTTTTGGCACATACGTGTTTTGAATAAGACATTGTAGGTGTAAGTAAAATGCCTAGATATTTATATTCATTGACGATCCTTATATTTTCTCCTTTAAATTTCCACTTTTCTGTAGAACCAATACGTCCTCCTTTTCTAAATATAACTATTTCGGATTTTGTAAGATTGATCTCCATACCCCATGTGTTACAATAAACTTCCAAATTATCAATCATTCTTTGTAAAACGTTTTTATCATCAGCCAGTAATACGATATCATCCGCATACATAAGCAACCTTATATTCAACTGATCGATCAATAATCCACCTTTTAAATTATCATGTAGATCATTTAGGTACAATGCGAACAACAAAGGAGACAATAAACAACCTTGCTTAACTCCTATATTTGTGTCGAAATAGCCGGATAGTTCATCTCCGGTCCAAACTGCCGATTTAGTTCTTTTGTAGACATTTTCAATAAAATTAACCACCTTTGATGACATTCCCATTTGATGCAATTTATAAATAAGGAGTTTCCGGGGAACTCTGTCAAATGCTGCCCTAAAATCGACAAAAAACGCATAAACTTTTCTTCCTTCAAACAATTTTAGGTTTACAATTGCTGTTAGGTTGTAGATGTTGTCAATCGTAGAGTATCCCTTTCGAAAACCTGCCTGAAATTCGTTTAATTTATTATTATTTTTTACCCACTGATTCAGCCTTTCATGTATTGCACCCATCATAATTTTTCCAATGCAATTCGTGAATGAAATCCCTCTATAATTGTTCGGTTGATTGACATCACCCTTTTTATAAATAGGAAACACTATACTTCGTTCAAACAATTCAACAGAGCCATTCGCGTTTAAAATATTCGTATATACGTCAGCCAGGGCATTTAAGTATTCATCGCTAGCATTAACAAAGAATTCGTATGGTATTCTGTCTTCTCCAGGCGCTTTGTTTTCCTTAGCCTTTGATATTACTATTTTAAAAAAGGTTCTGATTTTTTTGGTTTTATTGTATCGTTGCAAAAAAAAAAAAACGCAATGTAAAGTATACTTTTGAATTTTCTAAGTGGGATTTTTGTAATCGATAAAAATTATATTCAGAATTAAATTATTCCATAAACAAATATAATAAAAACAAAAATGTGAAAAATAAAATTTTCATAACGTTTGTTAAAGTGGATCTTTGATGTATATTTTTGATTTTCCCAGTCTTAGTATTTTTTTAAATAGTTTACTCATTACTTTAACTGTTCTTGTCTGTTTTGGAAAATTTTTCACAGCAACAAAAATATTGTTTACAGTTATATTATTGTTTTTATATACATCGAGATTATTTTTATGTTATTTTCAATTGATAACGAGCTTTCAACCTCCGTATATTTACAAAAATAAAGCAAATCAAACATATTAGCTAGGTCGATACTAGTATTTCGATCTGGCTAAAGATCTCATCAGAACCCGAAGTTTTAGAAAAGTTAGAGCCTCCATAATAGGAAGAATTTTAACAAAAAACCTATTAATAATCAATTTTGCTCCATTCTTGTCTTCTAAGTAAGGTTAGGTCTTTTCCTAACAAGCATCATGACGTTACTAAACTTTGAAGACCAAAAATTTTCTATTTATATAAAAAAAATTTAGTTTGTACTCTGTCTCAAGTAATATTTTTTACAGTTATATTAGTTTTTTGTTTTTATATACATCGAGATTATTTTTATGTTATTTTCAATTTATAACGAGTTTTCAACCTCCGTATATTTACAAAAATAAAGCAAATCAAACATATTAGCTAGGTTGATACTAGTATTTCGATTGTTTGTTACACAGAAAAAATTATCGTCAAAAAAATTTCAATTATACTCCCTTTTAATTACAAGTTTAATAATATGTATTAAACTTTATTAAATACGGTAAAGAAAATTAAAAAAAAAAATAATATCTAGATATAGTATAGATGCTATTGGTAATAGAAAATAGTTAATCGATGAATTTAATTATTAATTTATTTGTAACACAAAACACTTTTATGCATTTATAACTTTTTCAGACTGACGACATGAATTCATAGTCGTATGTTCTAATTTAACTATTTGTAAAGAATATGAGATAAGTTGTAACGACAAAAAAATGAATTAAATAAAGAACAATTAACTAACTAACTAAGTGTTTAATTGCAAATGAATTTGGTGAACACGAAATGTCCAGTTTTGATAACGCATAATGAACACAAACAAAAAAAAGGCCAAAATTTAAAATAATCACAAAAGTTTTAAAAAATAACCAAAATTTAAAAAATTGCTAAACTTTAAAAACAAACTTGCCAATATTAAAAAAAGCATTGAAATTAAAAAAAGAAAAAAAAATTTACAAATAAAAAACATCAAAATTAAAAGAATTACACAAAATTTTAAAAAATGTAAAATAAAAAAAAATTGCCAAATTTAAAAAAAAATTCAAAATATAGATAATGGTTTTTTAAAGTTTTTTAGGTTATTTTTTTCATTTTGTTGATTTTTTTAAATTATGGCGATTTTACAAGGGTTAACGAAATTTTTTTTTTTTTTTAATTTTGACAATTGTTTTCGAATTTTAGTATTTGGTTTAAGATTTTTTTTAGTTTCATTGATTTTTTAATTTTTACGATTTTGTTTTCAAATTTGGCGTTTTTTTTTTTCAAATTTTATAAATTTTTTTATTTTTTGGCCTATTTTTTAAATTTTGTAAAATTTGTTTTCCTGTTTTTAGAGACGTTTTTCCAACTTTGACTTATCTTTGTCTTTCAATTTTGATTATTTTTTTTTTTTATTTTGGCAATTTTTTACAATTTTTGTAATATTTTTAAATTTAGCAATTTTCATAATTTTGGAGATTTTGTGGGGTTTTTTTTTTTTGCAAATTTTTATTAATTTTTTAATAGTATCTACTAAAAGTTTGTTAGAAATAATTCGATGAAATTTTTAATATATATGATTAAAATTGAAAATAAAATCAATTAAATAATTACAAACTATTAATAGTAAAGAATTCCATTAAACTTTTAATTAAATCAACAAATATTTTAATTGAAACTCGTTTTTAGTTTTTTCTGCGTTTACCGCAATTTTAATAAACAATATTAAAATAGATTTTAATTTAAATAAATTTTTTTTGTCGATTTCTCTTAATTTTCTAATATGCATTTTTATAAGCTTTTAGAATTTAATATTTGAAATTCACTTTTGAGTTGTTTTGAAATTTGTTTTATAGCTTTTTTCTATTAATTGCCACAACAAAATTATCTAAAGGGTCCGCCAAATAACTTTTTTTTTTTGAAAATGCTATAAAAAAAAAACTACTGAATATTTTCTCAAATTTCTTTTTTTATTTGAAAGTACAATCCTTCCGGTTAATAATGGAAAATAATTTCATTCAAATGGCTGCCTCGGCTGGCCATGCAGTAGCCTACACGATCGGTCCAATTTTTAAGCACATTATCGATTATGTGCAGCTGTATTTCCTCCTCTTCAATTTTTGTGAACAAAAATTCGTTCAACATGGCCCGATAACGATCGCCATTGGCTGTAACGGCCACTCCTTGCTCATTTTCGAAGAAAAATGGGCCAATTATGCCTCTGGACCAAAATCCGCACCAAACAGTGACTCGTTTTGGGTGCATCGGCACACATTCTGCAACATTACCATGATTTTCAAAGTAATGTCGCAATATTTCCCAGCGTTGTTCAAGCGTATACACAACCATATTCGTTCAGCGGAAGGATAAAACTAATTGTCTGTCAAATTAGACATGAGCTAAGTGTTACCATTCACGAAATAAGCACTAGTTGAAAAAAAAACGTTAGATGGCGGACCCTTTATATATTTGGAATATTCCACTTAGTTTTATTTATATAGCTCAAAAACCAGATGTACGACGACATTAGCGAACATTTTCTTACGAATAATTATTTTTTTATTTGTATGGAAACAATAGATAAAGTTTTTTTTAACAAAATCATCAAAACCCTTCCTCACAGAAAACCCTAACTTTAATTTTATCTAAATATGTTAAGTTTTCATACAGTCGTAGGAATAGAATGATTTTTGAATTAAAGAAATCCGATAATAACTTTCGAATATATATGTCTTCAGAGTTTGATATTTTTGAGACTTTTGAATTTTCTTAAAAATTAAAACTGTGAAAAACACGGTTTTTCGAAAATTTAAAAAACTTAATATGGAGATTGGCTCTAAAGTAAATATACAGTGTTGGAAAAAATAATAGAGACGATTTCAATAGTTTGATAAAATCGTTGTTATAAAATGGAATATTAATTTTCAAAAACCGTTATGTTGTCTACAAAAACGTGGTCTTCAGTTGTACATATATTGATGTACAAAATTACAAGAAATGCAAAATATTAAAAATTGCTCGAGATTTACTACTACTACTACTAGCAGATTGCAAATACGAGTATGTTAATTTTTTAAAAATCGGATTAGAATCAAAAAAATTTCAAGCACTCAAACTTGTATATGCAAAAAGTTCACTATTTTGAGTGGTCATATTGCAGGTTCAAAATCAAAACTTAAGCTTTATATTACGTCATCTGTTCAAAATTTTATTGCAATCGGACTAATAAGTAAGAAATGGCAGAATTGTTTCCAAAAATTTTGTGATATATTCCACTATGCAATGGTAATGAAAAGCACCAATGCCTGAAACAACCAATTGCAATTGACGAAAAAATAATTTTTTATAAAAAGTCTTTTGTGGTTTAAAAAGAGACAAAATTTTTTAAATTTAATCGTAACTTTAACTCATGTTATACCCGCTTCCGTGGGAAATTTTAGACGAAATTTATTAAAATCATGTAATAGTGTATTAATAAGCTTTTTTTAAATTGTTGTACTCTTATTGCGCCCTCTAGTGGTGCTATTTGCATTTTAAGTTCCAACTTCGACGCTTTGAATGAAGAAGTTAAGATTTTTTTGTATTTATAATTTTTGATCCGATCTTTTAAATTTACATAAAAAAATTTTCCCGTTTCAAAAATATTCCTATACGTCCTTTAGCAAATCAACATATAACTTTTATAACAAAGATCTTCTTTCTATAAATTAATAATTTTTCAAAAAGTGGTATAAAAAATGTCAAAACTTGTTTATTTTTATTAATTATATGGCAACTCTGGAATATTTTTTTTTATAAATATTTTTATAGATACTTGCATAGTGAAGACCTCAAATCTTCACCAGCTTTTTACTTAAAAGTAGTATTTTATTCAAGTTTTATGACGTTTTCACTACTAAGTCTTGATTTAACATGATGGATCGTCTTTCATTAATATATACTCGATGAAATTGCGTACTTATTTATTAAATAAGTACACGAACACAGGCTGTTTTTGTAACAAACAATTATAACAAACAATTATAATTGTCTCTTAAAGACATTGTAATTGCTCAATGCCAATTAAAACAAAATGTCATTGGCATTGTTTTTAAGCAATTTTAATGCCAACATATTTAATTATCATTGACATACAAAAATGCCAATTAAATCTTCAATTAATTAGTCCATTCAATTAACTAGTCCCAAGTATGCTTTAGGTCACAGCATTAAACGCTCTGTCTAAAGTGTAGTGCGTAGTGCATGTGGTATTAGAAATCAGTCAAACAAAAAAAAAAACATAACAAATATTACGGTATTCTCAGAATCACTGATGAAGCTAATTGCCATAAACTGCAGGCTGATGCAATTAAAAATTTACAATGTAGTTATGATTTTTAAAAATATGCTTATTCGTCTCTACCATGCCTCTCACTAAAACAATGAAACCAGTTGCATATTAATTATAATATTAATTGCAATGAAAATGAAAATTATTCAAGTTCGAGACCATACTCTATATTTCTTTATTAGGATATTGTCCTAACAAATAATCTATAGAGTTTTTGTTTTCAAATTTATTGTTTGACCCTTTCAGGAATGTGTTGATAGATCTATTTCGGGAATTTTCTAGGTTCCCATCATCAGAACACGTTTTGAAAGCGGTAACAATCCCATGCCAAACATCAAACATTCTCATAAACTAGTTTACTCACTACATGAGAACTAATATATGAGCTTTAAGTTAAAGATTATAACCATTGATCAAAAAAATAAATTGAAAACTTGTTTGTTATGTGCAAGGTCCACCTCATTTTCATTGCACAATTAAAGGTAGAAAAACCATAATTTTTATTTCTAATAAAAATTATATCAAACTTGAATTAATTGCAACTGTCTAAAAAAATACGTTAAATTCAAAACCCTAAAAAATATGTTTTGGTCTTATCTTATCAATAATTAATAAAACTAATTTAACTGGAATAAAGTTATTTGCACAAAGTTTATGAAACTTTTTTATGTAATGATGAATATCTATGAAACATCTGTCTTAAATTTTTATGTAAATATTTATGAAAACTTCATAAATACTCGTATGATGAATAATTGATGACAAACGATTTATGAAACATTTTCATCAACATGATGAAACTTTTTTAACTGGATGTAGTTAATATTAAAGTGCATAAATAAAATTCAAGTTTTTTCTCTTTCAAATAATGTTTAGCTTAAAAAATATTATATTATTACTATTTTTTATTTTTTGGGTAATTTTTTTTTTTTTTTTTTTTTTTTTTTAAAAGAGAAGCAACACTCAGGAAATTCTTCCTATTAATTAATGTGTTGCTTTCTTTGGAAAGGGGATAGTGGAGAGATGAAAGGTGGTGAAAGATGAAGGGCTTCAAACATGGCAACACTGTAATTGCGCGAGTAGATAAGTCTTAGAACAGATGTTGCTCGCCACCTGATGTAGAGTTGGCGAATTTATTGAAGCTTTTCGTTTCATAGCCCTGATTCATTATTTTACTTCGGTGGGGTTAAGTGCTATGGGAACACCGAAGGTGGGCGCAGCGATATATATAAGTGATAGAAAACTCATACACATTATTTGTTTTTCTAAATTGATGTTGTCGTCACCGGAAATCGAACCCGGGACCATCTGTGTAACAGTCCAACGCGCTAACCATTACACCACAACACCCACCAAGTGATAGTGATTTGTAAAATAAGAATAGCAAAAAAGTTTACTAAAAAATAACTTTACGCAAAACATTAGTATAATAATAGTAAAATGAAAATGAAAACTGTTTTACTATTTTTCTTTTTTGAGTGTATTTTTTAAAATAAATGTTTTATAAATAAATATTCTCTTAAACAAGTCGAGTGAGCCTTATTGTTGCTCACACCTTAGAAAGTGAAGTAATATAGCTCGCTCATGTTCAAAAGCTCATTCGACTGTTTATTTGCTACACCATAGAATAAGTGAGCTCCGTCATCATAGTTTTATAGTCCCTGCCGAATATTAGAGAAAAGCGGAAATAGTGGTAACATCTTTTTGGCTTGATGTATGAAAACATTTTTGATTGACGTATAAAGTAGTTTCATATAGTTTTTACTATTTTTTTTGTACTATTACTTATACCATTACAATTACCAGGGCAACCAAAAATATGCCGTATCATGTCTTTTTCTGTGCGTCGTATTGAAAAATGGATGAGATATTTATCCTTTTCAGACAAACCCATTTTTTAACAATTCTACTCCAAATGAAGGAAATCGTTTTTTTTTTTTTTTGAAAACGTTAACCCGTGCCGCAAGACGGCCGATTTTTTGTAAGCTGGTAAGAAATGTTTTTTTTTTTTTGGGATTTGAACTCGGAATCTCGGAGTAATTCGCTAAATTTCAATTTAAATATTTTTGTTAGGACAACAAACATAGTCTAAAATTCGTTTACCAATACCAATCATTACTTGCGTATATAATCAATATAATCCACAATTAGATTGGTTCTACCAAAACCCTAATTTAATTGTGTATTTGATTGGAAAACCCGTATTTGCAGTTACCATTTTTGATTATTAAAATTTTTTAATAAATTTGATAGCTGGTACCAATTTTTTTTTGCATTTTCACTAAATAAATGCTTGCTTCTGCCGTACAAAATTACTAACCGAATTTTATTAGAAAAGTTGATTGGAAATATCAATAATTGTATAATAGGATTGTTTTTTGGATCTGTTTCCTCTTTTTAATTGCCAGTACAGTATGTATGCTTTATTAATTGATTATAGGTAATTCCTAATGAAATAACGTCCTATCAAATAAATTTTAATGATTTTGACCGAATTCCGAATTATTTTTTCTGGGTGTACCAATGAGCAAAAAAAAAAATAAATGAAAAAACTCTTTTAATTTTTTAGTAGGTTTTTTAATTTTTCGATTTTTAAATGGCCATCCAGCGCTACCAACTTTGACGATTTGTCTCCATTTTGACGATTTTTGAAGTGAAGTATGATAAAATGACAATTGAAGATTTCACAAAATTTATTGTATGGAAAATGACGATTTATAAAAATTTTGCAATTTTTATAGAATTTTGGAATTTTTTAATTTATTTCTCTAAAATTTACTGACAAAATTTGATTAAGTTTATTTTTATTTAAAACATCTAAGAAAAATGTGATAAAATGATCTCAAATAGAATAAAAATTCTACATTTACACATTTAATCATCATCTAAATATAAACTCCATTATAACGAAATTCGAATGGATTTTTTTTATATATTTTACAAAGGACAATCCAAAATCTTTATTTTTTAATAATTTAAATCATTTAGCTTCAAAAGCACTGATAAAACAGTGATTTTCTACATATCTGATTCTTGGTACATAAATATTTTTCTTTATTTCCCTCTTTATTGTATGCCCGAATTCTATGAAACCAAATATTAAGAAAAAATGTTAAAACTAAAAGAATTTTGCAGATTTTAAAATAGGTCAGTGATTTTAAACTTCCATTCCCCGAAATGAGTATTGGGACTCAGAGTCGTTTGTAAAGGATCTAATAAAAAAAGAACATTAAAATTGTGAAATAATTACAAATAAATGGATTAAAACGAAGTTGTGAGTAAAATTTATATTTTTTTATTAAAATATAAGGAGTTTTCGGAATGACGATTTTTTGACGATTTCTCATTCGCAAAATGACGATTTTGAAGATTTTTTCAACAAAATTTGACGATTTTTGAACAAATTGGGTTGGCAGCACTGTGGCCATCATTTTTTAAGGTGAACGTGAAACTTTGCATATCATAGTTTTTAAGTACACTCAGGGAACTTCTGCTGTAAACATTTGTAGTTGTTTGAGTTGTAATACAGGATCTTTATTTTTAAGTGAAAAAACAGTCATTCGTAGAAGAAATTTAAGTTTTGACTACAATTGTAGTTCATTTATAAAAACAAACCACATCAAATTACTGTATTATGATTTGACATTGATTTTATGCAGTAGTTTTTTTTTTATTTAAAAAATAAAACAAATAAATGTTCGTTTATTTTTTACTGCATATGTGGTTCATTTTTACTAGAATTGTAGTTCATATTTTGAACAGTAAAAAACAAATGACAATGTTAGTTGAATTTACTGCAATGTAAGTCGTCCTTTCTTCAAGGGAAATTTCTTTTGTTTTTAACTACATTTGCAAATATAGTTACTTACATGGTATTCTAAGTGTAGTGTCTACCTTATGCGTTCCATCATTTCTCTCAATTCAAAAAACCCTTGAGAAATAAGAGGCATCTTAAATCAGTTTCAACAGGTTTCGAAAATTTTTGAAAATCACTCAAATGTGGTTTTAAGAGTATACTTTTAATCTGATTATATTTTCTGTTTTTTAGGGAATTATTTATGATCATAAAATTAATTTTTTTACCGCATATTTCTTGTTGCCCTGATAATTAACATAAACATAAAAACACTCTTAAAATATACAATACAATTTCAAATTCTGTTGATATTTAAATCATATTACCAGCACAAATTAATCTGATTCTTAAAATAGCAAAAACAGCTTAAAATCTGCTTATATAAAATTTATATAATTTTCAAATAATCCCATAAACCATTTATGTTAAATGTTGGAAAAATTAAATAGAGCTCTAGTGTGTAGTACACATAAAAACCGCACTATAAACTCTTAGTAAATAACGAATGCGAAAGCAAAACTATTGACTTAATGAAATTTAATAGCGAATAATCCACACAATCACAGCTCTTCACATTGTGCCTTTGCGGCATACTCGTTCTACGTGCATACACGCCCCCGCCCACCCTCATACAATTTAACCAATCTTAATAGTTTTGTGATGCAGAATAATTTTCTAACTACTTGTACAAACTGGGAAAATGAAATGGAAATGAAAAAAAAAAACACTAAAAACATTATTTTAAAAATAATGAACTACTAAATTGACTCCAACAACGCGTATATTATTCGAAATTTTATTTTTTGCTCGTTTAATTTCAATGTTTTATTTCCTACTACTACTACTACCACCACTACCACTACTACTATTATTATTTTAATTTGAATTTTGTTTTTCAATTTTTTTCTGAATTCTATTTGTACAATTTTAATTTACAACAGCCAAATGGACAACCAGAAAAAAAATCTATTGGAAGCATTGGCCAAAAAGGGTATTGCTATTGCAAAATTATGTATTTTGGATAACAATGTTAAAGATCGTTTAGAGGATATTGACAATATATACACTGAAATCATTAAATTTGTGGATGCTAGCGATTCAAAGGTAAGTTTTTTTTTATTGTTTGTGTATGTATTAATGTACGTTTAATAGTTTTGTGAATGTACATTAAGGTCGTTCATTTTTTTATTTTTTTTTTATTATTTCAAAATTGTACCTAGGTCAAAAGTTTGCATATGTTATGAAATGTAAAGGGTGTTTTTTATACAGGTATAGAACTTTAAGTTGGCAACACTTTTTTTACTGCTACATCTATAAAAAAAAACACCCTTTATATGTGGAAAATTTGAGCCCACTAAAAAGATTGCTTAGCTAGAGCAAGCGAATTGAAGTTTACAATATTTTCGCGAGTAAATTTTTGCGTTATATCTCATTTATTAATAAATGTTTAGACTGGTAACATAAAATCAACCACTCGGATTCCTCCACCCCTTCTGATTTGAACCAAACTTAGTATATAGGATATACATCATATAACTATAACCTCGGACAGCTAATACCAGCGGATCTTGAAATATCGCATTTCAAAATATGAAAAATATTCAAAAAATTTTAAAAAATAGTCCTACATAATATTTCATATCTTTTTAACGGTTTAAGGGGTTTACTAGCTTTAGAAATCAATTTAAACGACAATATTTAATTAAGCAATTATAGGTTAGGTTAGGAAGGGTTATGAGCCCAAGGGCACATCTCCACTCGGAGACCAATACGGTCCATTGTGAATCCCTTCAGTAAAAAAAAAAGTAAGAAAGAATAGAAATAGACAGCAAGATAGATTGAAAGATAGATATAAAGAAAGATAGAAAGGATATATACTCCCCAGAACCAGCTCCTATCTTCCCCTTGCTAGAAACAGCCGTCCTATTTCCCTGACAAATCCCAGCGACACACCCAAGTTCGTCGTGAAATCTATCTCCTAGCCGTTTCTGTCTGAGACCCTGCAACCTAGGACAGTGGCACATTATATGCTCAATCGTCTCCAGTCCCTCAACGTCCTCGCACAACCTGCAAAAGTCCGGTATGTCCCTGTCCCATCTGCTTGTGAAAGCCCTGACAGAACAATGACCGGTCAGGAACCCCGTAAGGGTCCTGTAATCATCCCTATCCAGTCCCAAAAGAACCTTGGTTGTCCTTGCGTCCAATGCGGACCATAACGCCCTAGACACCCTTCAATCCATTCTGTCCCTCCTTGACTGGTTAACGGTTTCGCGGAATCCCTTCCGTATCACCTCAAAGTAGCAACATAGGGGGGCTTTACCCCACTGTTCCTTACCGCCAAGTCCAGATTCGAACCCTCCCTCGCAAGTTCGTCCGCCAAATCATTGCCATCCTCCTTGCAGTGTCCGGGTACCCAACACAGCCTCACAGTGAATGCCTCCATGAGCTCCCTCAGAGCACACCTACATCGTGCGACCAGGCGCGAACGCACCGTGTAATTTGTCAGTGCTCTGAGCGCTGCCTGACTATCGACATAAATTTTCACCCTAGATCCCCCAACGATGTGACCCAGTATCCGTCGACCTCCAGATCGCTAGGATCTCAGCTTGGAAGACACTGCACTCATCTGGGAGTCTATGACATTTTCACGTCCGTGCCCGTGTCCATTTTGGACCCGTCCGTGAATACTGCCCA
Source organism: Delia radicum (assembly GCA_021234595.1). Taxonomy (NCBI): domain Eukaryota; kingdom Metazoa; phylum Arthropoda; class Insecta; order Diptera; family Anthomyiidae; genus Delia; species Delia radicum. The sequence continues at coordinate 128,955,339 of CM037855.1, forward strand.
CCCCTCGAACAGCACCTTGGATCCACCCCAGACTTCCCTGTTCGGGAAGTCCACCGGAGGTGTTCCACCGAAGTCTAAGGTCAAGATCATATGATCCGATATTCCCTCGAGAGTACTACCCTGATCAAGCAGTCCTACTTCGTACAATATTTTTGTGTGATCATTCCTCCTAGGTCTTACCAACGCAGACTCGTAGAGCCTAAATAAGTTCCTAGCAGCCACACTCCTCACATAATGTTCAATTGGGAACAGATGCAGTATGATATCCAACGCTGCCTGTGGAGTGCTTCTCCTCGCACCAGTAATACCAAGAGATGCACTCCTTTGGGCCTTGTTGAGCTTATTCATACAGCTATCCACTCTTAATGCATCCCACCAGACAGTACATCCATAAGTGAGAATAGGTCTAACTACCGACGTGTAAATCCAGTTTCTGCATGTGTAGTAGGCATTGAGTCCCCTTTTCATCCTTTCCTGAGTATTTCTCTTCCAAGACAATATGCTGTCTAGGAAGCAACCCAAATACTTAGCACCGTCCGATAGAGTCAACCCGACGCCATCTAACACTGGGCTCCTAAACTCCTATATTTTATACTTCCTGGTAAAAAGCTCCAGTTCAGTCTTGTTAGGGTTTACACCCAGTCCATTGTCTTTCGCCCATTATAATTATAAAAAATAAATAAATGGTTTATTGAAAAACAGTCGATTTGGTAAGCAGTTGCTGCCTTTATATGCTTCCAAAATAGCGCTTCACCGCCATACTATAAAGCAATTATTTAAGGCATTCTGTAGTGCTTCCCAAAATTAATTCTTTGAAGCAATAAAGTATGCATACAATGAAGCAAAGTATGCATACCATGAAGCACTAATGTTGTCAACATACAAAAAAGAGCTTCTTAGTGCCTAAGAAGGCATGAATTTATTGCTTCTAAGAGCACATGAAAGAAGCACTTTAAAAGAGACATACCAAGTGGGACATCGCGAACAGAAATCATGCCTTCCGGAAGCGCTTCTTAATTGAATAATGCCTTACGGAAGCGCTTCTTTGAAGCACTATTTTTTGCTGGGATTAGATTTTATTCTAACAATTATAATTAAGAGTTCGGACCATTTCATTATACATCCAAAATCGGTTGCCATTGTGGAGCCCGGGGTAATCATCTAAGAAAAAAAATTTTATTTTATTTCACACATGAATAAATTCTTTTGTCCCTAACGTAGCCGCCCAGGCAGCAAAATACAATCGACACAGTGTTGGCAAAGTTTCGGCTATATGTTGCCTAAGCTTCAAATATATGTTAATTATAAAATATTCTTCTATTCCGTTACCAAATCCCTAAGTGGTAGTACTCCTGCATGCTTCTGAGTTATCAGCTTTTTAGTTAAATGTTTTCACATTTTTATTCATAACTCAGGATACCGTAAGAGCTCCACATAGAGATTTGGACACGGCAAAGTTAAGTAATTCATAACATATATTTAAAAAAAAAAAAAAATAATCTCGATGTGTATAAAAACAAAAAACTAATATACAGGCATGTCACAGAATTCCATTCCGATCGGAAGTGGAATAATTTTCACTTTTTGCTTCTCCAGAAAATGTAAAACGAAAAAGTTTCCCGGAATGAAACCACTTCTAGTTTCCTATGTGGAATTGATATTTTAAGTGACTTAAGATAAAAAAAGGCTTTTAAAGTAGTTTTTATGAATACAAAATATTGTTGACAATTTATTTTACAGGCAATTTATACGTTTAACATTTGTTTTATACCAATTTTCTGATTTTAAACAAAACCACATTTCTTTTTTGCAAAATAAAATCACTTTTTAAGCAACACGTTGCCACTTTTTTTTTCGTCCGAACCACTTTTTTCTTTGAACAAAAATTATCAGTTTTTGAAAAAGTATCGTACTTACACTGCACTTGGGTATGACAAGGGATCAGACGCATCTCTCAAAGTTCGCCTACGCAATTTCTCATCAGAGTATCGACTTCTCTGTGCTTCCATTGCAGCAACTATGGAGGTCCCGGGCATATTTTATAAAATTTTACGGATTTTATTGAATTTGTTTGTTTTTTTTTCCTTAAATCATATGGTTTTTGTTTTCATATGCACAACGCTGCCATATTTAATTCGAAAAAACATATGGTTTTTCTTCTGGTATGCAAAACGTTGCCATATTTAATTTAATAAAACAGAGTTGTACAAATATTTGGGAATCATCAAAATCGATCGGAATTTAAAGAAGCTAATGCAAAATCGATCGGAATGGTAAATACGGAATTGAAACCATTCCAATCGGAATCTATGACATGCCTGATAACTGTAAAAAATATTACTTGAGCCAGAGTACAAACTAAAAATTTTTTATATAAATAGAACATTTTTGGTCTTCAAAGTTTAGTAACGTCATGATGCTTGTTAGGAAAAGACCTAACCACGTGCTTGATTACTAAGAAGACAGGAATGGAGCAAAATTGATTATTAATAGGTTTTTTGTTAAAGTTCTGCCTATTATGGAGGCTCTAACTTTTCTAAAACTTCGGGTTCTGATGAGATCTTTAGCCAGATCGAAATACTAGTATCAACCTAGCTAATATGTTTGATTTGCTTTATTTTTGTAAATATACGGAGGTTGAAAGCTCGTTATAAATTGAAAATAACATAAAAATAATCTCGATGTGTATAAAAACAAAAAACTAATATAACTGTAAAAAAAAATACAGTTTTTTTGAATACAGCTCTTTGAGCCGCTGTTTTTGAAAACAATGAATTATGCTGCGGAGAAGTAAATAGTTTGTGTGTACTAATAAAACTACAATTTAAGTAATTTTAAAATCAGATATCAATCACTCTCGTGTACCTTAAAGCCGTTAAAAAGATATGAAATATTATGTACGACAAGTTTTTTAGAATTTTCAAATATTTTTCATATTTTGCAACGCGATATTTCAAAATACGCTGGGATTAGCTGTCCCACATTTGGACGAGGTTATAGTTATATGATGTTCATCTTCTATACCATGTTTGGTTTGAAACCAGAAGGGTTGGAGGAAATTGAATGGTTGATTTTATATATTTTAGTCTATTGTTTTATACCCTTAATACAAATTTTATAAAAAAAGCTAATTTTTCCATTATTTTTTAAAATATGCGTAAATGTTTTTCATCACAACTCACTAAAAAATTAATATTTTTAATTTTTTTTTATCTCAATTTAAAGGTTATACCTTGACAAAGAACGTCTGATTTTTGAGATTTCTGTGTATTTTTAAGATTTTTGAGATTTTTAAGACTATTTGAAACGAACAACTCGTAAATTTCTCCCTATTTTCATGCATTTTTGGTTGAACTGCGAAGTTTTGTGAATTAAAATTTCAACTGATAACGGGCATACACTTTTATTAATAATATATGAGACATAAAGCAAAATTTACACTTGAAAATATTGAAAACTTTAATTCGCTTGCGCTATATGTGTAATTTTTTAGAGGGCTAACATTTTCAGCAAGCTTTTGGGCCTGGTACAATTGTTTAATTTAAAAAATATTTAAAAAAAAATGAATTACCTTAATGTACATACTGTGTTTGTTTGTATGTCATTGGGTTTTAAACGACCAAACTATTACCAGAATAACAAACAATAATAAAAATTTTAAAAGTACCAGATTATTATTACCATCCATAATTTAGCAAGGATAATATGCAATAATGAACATTGGGATAGAAATCAACTAGAAGTGAATCAAAATATACACTAGGACGGTTCAACTAAACGTGAAATAAAATTTGTTACATACAGCACTGAACAAAATTATAGCGCACTTGCTTATCCGTATTTTGTTGTTCAAATATCTCGTTATTTGAAAATTATAATTTTTGGCATTTAAAAACACAATTTTATTGAGAATTTATAATCACAGATACTTACTTATTTCCTTAACTTTGAAGAAAACGAATTGCAATTAGGTGACCTTACCTATTAAAGTAGCGTTTCAAAATTACAGTGCACTTTAATAAAATCTTAAAAAAAATCTTCAAAATATGGTGAAATAATTTAGTAAGCCATAGTAGCTATTCCCGCCTGTTTTCACTACAACGACCCGAAAGCCATAGGAGCTAGTGCGATATATATCTTTGAAGTTATTCAAAAAGGTCATTAGTCCGAAACTGGAGTTTTTCGTTAATACCAAACAAAATATGAATTTATCTGACTTAATGCCTAATTAAATTGCGCTAGACTTACGTTAAATTGTATACTTAAGTTATTGATACCAACCGAAAGAGAAAATTGAGTTAAACCCAATCAAAAACTTAAAATGCATTTGTTGGCTTAATACCTTTATATAAATATATAAAGGGTGTTTTTTTATAGAGGTATATAACTTTGAAATGAAATAAAACAAAGATGATTTTTTTAAATTGATTCGAAATTTATTCGAAAGATAATCTGGCATTATAATTTAAATATGACTTCTGGCATATGACCGCTACGGCTGGCTCGGACGTAGTATAATCTGGAGGTTCAATTTTCGATGACTTTTTCCAACACTTGTGGCCGTATATTGGAAATAACGCGGCGAATATTATCCTGGTCAGTCGTTTCGGGCTTATCGGCGTAGACTAGCGACTTCATATATCGCCACAGAAAATAGTCCAGCGGCGTTAAATCGCACGATCTTGGAGGCCAATTCACGGGTCCGTGAAACTATGCGGTTACCAAACGTTTCCTTCAATAAATCAATTGTGTCACGAGCTGTGTGACATGTTGCGCCGCCGTCTTGTTAAAACCACATCTTCTGCACATCATGGTTGTTCAATTGATTAACGAATAAGTCAGTGATCATGGCTCTGTATCAGTCACCATTGGCGGATAGACTCATTGGGGTCTTTCTCTACGCTACGCTCTACAGCAGCAATGGCTTCTTCTGCAGGCACTGTGCAACGTCTCTGTGGATGCATATTATCATTTAGAGTAAACGTGGTGAGAAAACGTTCCATAGTTAATCGAATTAATTGCTCTGATGGACGATTATGTTGACCGTAAAATGGACGTAGTGCGCTATACGTATTGCGAACAGAACCATGATTTTCCAAATAAATTTGCACAATTTGGAAGCGTTGTGGCATTTCAATATGAATAGACTGACTATTCATATTGAAATGCCAAATCGAACTAAATATAAATCACTCGACAGCTGACAAAAGGGTCGCCAGTTAAAAAAGTGTTGTCAACTTAAAGTTCTATACCTGTATGAAAAACACCCATTATTAAACCCTTAACATAAGACTGGGCATAATTTAATTTCCTTATAAAATATCTACCTTCACTATATGATTTATATTTCTGTATCCAAAACTACCTCCACTTTGAAATTTGTCACAACTCTAGAGAAGAAAACCATCTTAATATATATACATATATATTTTTCAAAGATATATCCTCCCGACTTATAGGTTAAGAAAAGTGACTTTTGACCTCTTCAAATAAAAAATCATATTGTAAATTAAATCAAAGGTAATTGAATAACCTTTCGAATGCGACCGTGATTACTTGTGTACCTATAACCACCAGAGGGACTTTTCAATAAAATTTCAATTAAGTACAACTTTGTACATTTTTATAGTTTTTTTCGATTTTCAAGACCTCATATTTCTGGATCCAGATCGTAAATGCTCTCAAACTGTGTAATTGTCTAAGTTCTCTGATATACTTTATACCTACCAAGGTTCAGCAATTTTGGAAACAGTGATGTCAAACACAGCAATATTTTAACTTTAGTTGAGATGGTTCAACACTGATAGAATATTTATTCGTACTATTAATGAATTTCTTTCATTAAATTGGTTTCATTGATTTAATGAATCATTTTCATTAAATGAATGAAAAATTCATTACGTAAATTAAATTTTAATGAAATGGTTTTGGTTGAGCCTTAACCCATTGAGGCCCAAATGAAATCTGCTAAAGAGAATTATGTGAAAATGTATTTATATGATAGGCAAAGGCGTCAAATAGGAGAAAAGAAAAGTTGGAAGATGTTTTTGTAAATTGGCATGGAGCAAATTTCATGAGGCTTAATTAGTGACACTATTAAGTCTGTTCGATTACTTTTCCAGTAAAGTCTAATAAAAATTACTCAGTAACAAAATTACAGAGAGTAAGACAAATTTACAAAAAACGTAAACGAACATAAAATTTGTAAGAATTGGTAAAATATATAAAGCAGCTGATTTTAAGTACCAAATATTAAAAAAAAAAATCAATTGGTCGTTATGGGAAAGATAAAAGTTAATTGAAATTGTCGACCGGAAACAATTTAAAATGTTTTCTAACTTCTTCCATAGTTAATTCTTTATAATTTTTCATTTTAAATCCACAAACATTTATAATTTAATTTAATATTTTTATTTGTTTACTAAAAATACAAGAATATTTTTTCAATCATATGTTTTTTTTTTTTATACAAATTCTTACTGGCAAAAATTTCTTCAGTAAAAACTTGTAAGTTTTTTGGCAACAACCTGTCACTTTATTACTCTCTCTTCTTACTATTTTTTACTGAGTATTTGTGTGAACGAACACCTTCCAGTAAAAACTTGTACAAATTTGTTCAAATTTTTGCGTAAGCGAACATACTTATTATCAATTATGTCACTATTATCCTTCGCCATAAATTTTGGCAAAATTTAATTTTTTTTTTTTTTTTTCATTTGCTGTCAAATGATGTGAATTTATGGGATAAAGAAATTATGTGATTTGAAAGGGAAATGTCAAAAAAAAGGAAAAATTAAATAAATAAATATAAAAATGTTAATAAATATGAAACAGGGAAACAATAGATAAATAATTCATTTAATGAAAATATTTTATTAATCTGATGAAACTTTCTTTGGGAACTTTTTAAAGAAAAAATGCATTGTATTAATGATGAATTTAATTTATACAATGCACAAAATTCTTTCAGTGAACCCATATTTGCAAAATAGGGGATTTTTACTAAAAAAAACAGCACTTTCGTTTTTTTTTTTTTGGTCACGGGGTTTATCTATTACGCAGGCCGACAAGGTTTTCAACCCAAGAATCAGACTATACTTTAACGAAGGTTTTAGACATGCTGAATCCGAATCTGACCTCGGAATAGCCCTATCACGAGATATTTTAAACTAAAAGTGTAACTGTAACTTCCAGAAATTTTTTTTTCAAAAAGATCGTTACAGTATCTAAAAGTGGTAATCCTGCCCTACAAAATCCATTTTGAGTTTTTAAAAAATCATCATTGGTCACTGGGAAGACGACTGTTGAACTTACTGATTTTAACACCCTTAACCCATTCATGTGCAAGACGTGTACTACAGACGCAAATAATGAAGTGTTAAAACCTGTGTATCACTGCTTCTCAGTGAGAAATGAAGATTTTTTAAAAGTTCAACATGGATTTTGTAGTAGCGCTTTTAGCGATCTTTTTGAAAAAAAAAATTACTGGAAGCTACAGGACCTCAAATGTACCCAAAAAACATGTTTTTGCACTTTTAGATTAGAATATCTCGAAAACATCGCGTTATAATATTCTGATGTCAGTTTCTGATTCAGCACATCGAAAACCTTCGGGAAAGTATATTCTGATTCTTGGTTAGAAATTTCATCAAACGTTAGTAATGAATCATTGATAAAAGCTTGTAGCATTTTTCCATAAAAAAAACAACAGTTTGTTATTTTTTTTTGAATTTTTCGAAATTAAAAAGATTAAATTTAAAAATAAATTGGTAATGCTCCGTTTAAATGTCTCTCTTTTAAAAACTGTACATTTAATTTTAAAAATTTTTTCTATACTTGAAAGAAAAACGAATCTACTAAAATATTATATTTTAAAAATTTAATCTAAACCCTTTCACGCCCACGTTTGCACTTGAATATCAGATTTATTTTAGAAAACAATGGGATGAAAAGTGTTAATTTAAACATTTTAAGCAGCAAAATATTTCAGTATGAATATTTATTTACCACATAAAGAAATATTCTTAGAAATGAAAAAGATAAACTTCAAGATAGATGCATTTAAAGATATATCTTACATTAATTAAATTTTTGTGATTATTTCTTTGTCTGACAGAAAATTATGTCTACTGAAGTATTTGCAATTATTTTTTTTTTGTATTATTTTTTTTTTTTTATTTATATCTCTATTTGAAAATAATGAAATTTACAATAAAAAAAGAATACAATTAACAATTTTTGCAATTACAATAAAATAATTTTAAACCTTTCAATCCCATGTTAGTTTGTATACAAAATCTGATATTCGATAGCAAACGTGGGCTTGAAAGGGTTAAAATTTAAATTTTAAAATATTTTAGTAGATTCTTTAATCTTTCACGTACAGAAAAAATGTTAAAAATTAAATGTATAGTTTTTAGCACAGAGCCGTACACTATGCAAAATAATTAGAGAGCCACATATATTTTTAGGGATATATCATGAACGCGAATAGATTTTTTTATAAGAAATACTTTTTTTTTTAATAGAGTGACACAAGTTTAAATCATAATAAAACAAGTAAATATATTTTAAATATCAATGAAACGGGCTTTATTAGAAAGAAAATTTTATGAAATTAATGTTTAAATATGATTTCTGCCATGTGGCCGCCACGGCTGACGCGTAGAAGGCGCAATCTGAAACACCAATTTTCAACAATTTTTCGCAGCATTTGCGGTCGTATTTCGCCGATAACTCTTCGAATGTGGATTTCCAGGTGTTCAATTGTTTGTGGTTTATCGACGTAGACAAGTGACTTAACATAACCCCCAAGAAAATAATCCAATGGGGTTAAATCACACGATCTTGGTGGCCAATTAATTGGGAGATTACATGAAATTACTTTTTTCATCAGAAGTTTCTTTGAGTAAATCAATTGTAGCGCCCGCTGTGAGGCATGTGGCTCCGTCCTATTGGAACCACATATCAGCAAGATTGATGCCACGTAATTGAGGTACGAAAAAATTTCCAATCATACCGTTCACCATTGACAGTAACATTCTGACCATCATCGTTTTTGAAGACATATGGGCCAATGATTCTGGCAGCCCATAAAGCGCACCAAACAGTAATTTTCTGTGGATGTAATGGTGTTTCGACAAAATCTTGAGGATTCTCCTTACTCCAAATGCGACAATTCTGCTTATTAACGTACCCATTCAACCGAAAATGGGCTTCATCGGAAAATAAAATTTTGAATGGAAATTCAAAATCAATATCAATTTGTGCTTCAGCCCATTCACCGAATTGGCGGCGAATACGATGGTCGTTTGGCTTTAATTCCTGCAAAAGTTGAATCTTGATAGCTTTTAAGCCAGTATCCTTTCGTAAAATCTTCCATAAAGTGGAAGGACACAACCCCAGTTACTGAGAACGGCGACGAATTGATTGATTAGGATCATCTTCAATGCTTTTCTGTACAGCGGCTACAGCGCCTTCAGTGCGCACTGTTCGGCGTCTCACGGGATGCACATTATCAGTAACAGTAAATGTGGTCCGAAAACGTTCTATTGTTCTTCGAATTAGCCGCTCTGAAGGACACGATGAGTTTGACGAATAGAACAATTATTTTGATTAAAAATTTCAACAATTTGCACGTGTTGCTCTGGTGTAAGTCGATTCATAATGAAATTTCAAAGCAAACTAAACAAAAAGCAACTATCAGCTGTTAAATGGGTGGTCAAATAAAGCAGTAATGCCAACTCAAAGTTGTGACACTCTAAAAAAAACACGGTTTATAAATAACTGCACTTAACTTAATATATTAAAATTTACAAAAATTTAGGGAAAATCTTTTAATAATGCGTGAGTAAGGTCTTCTTTTTTTTTTAATCAACTCGAAAATTTGATTATACATATTGTCTACCAGATTTATTCGTAGTTCTTTCGTTATAGATCTCCACACAGCAATAACTGATTCTTTTTGATGAAAAACGCTTTCATATTGACGATTTTCTGTGTACACTCGGCGGGTTAATACTCCCCAAATATTCTCCATGGAGTTTTGATCCGGAGAACATGCTGGCCATTCCAATACTATTATATTTTTTTTTTTTATGACACTCATTCCATCGTCTGACGACTTGCATGTACTGATGCATTGTCTTGTTGGAAAATTAATTATTCTTCGTTGCTATTTTCAATAAATTGCACCAATGTGCAATTTATTGAAAATGTAATCAGAAAAATTCATTTTGATGCTTGGAATTGTCAAATCAAACATATCGAAACAAAAAGCGAACCAACCCTTAATGATCCTTAAGTAGATCTCTCCAATAGCTGTTAAAACCATCTGTACCATCAAGATTGAACTTTTTATCATCAGAAAAAATCAGCCTTAAAAGATATTTATGTTTAAACCACAACCAACAACAGCGATTATTGACTTACCTTTCTCCAGTGGGTTTGTAAATTCCTTTTATCGAATTCAAGTCGAGCAGTTTTGTGGCGGGGAAATAACCTTTTCACAGACATTAGCTTTTGGCGAGTAACTGCCTTATAACTTCCACTCATTGTTGATTTGGTCACATTTACCTTACATTCATCGATTAGGAACTCACATATCAAATTTAAGTTAATAGCTTTAGCGGTTTGGCCAGACCTCCAAGTGGAAGACTTCGACTTCGTGCCCCTCCCTCCGTCAAGCGGGAGACTTTTTCCTCCTTTTAGCCCATATCTCCGCCCGAAATTTTACCAAGTAGAACGCCAGTTCGTTAGGTCATATCCGATGTAACATGTATCCAAAATTTCAGCTTTCTAGAAAATCGGTTTGGGAAGGCCGTCAAGGGGGGACTGTTCCTCTTTTTGCCCCTTCCCGTATAAATTTCTAAAAAAATTTGCTTGAGTTATGAAAAGTAATCAGAATACGGTTTTTTATGATCAAAAAATGTTCTTCTCAATTTAAAATATTTTACAATATCTTCTCTCGTGACTTTAATTACACCTGCCAACAAGTTTTCTAACCCTGAGAGGGTTAGGTTGACGTGCGCTAAATGTCAATCTGACCTCAGAAGTTATCCATCACATGAGGCTTTCCACCTTCGATCATATTTTCTGATTTTTGATTTTTCTTTTTTTTAATTCTTACATTGAGGGAATTATTCACATGATATTAATGAATTTTTGCATTAAATAATTAAAATAAAATCTGGAATTCGTGAATTGAAACTTTTCATGTTAATGCAAGTTTTCATAAAATTGTTTGAAAAATGTATTTGTATTAATTAAAAGTATCATACACTCTATGAAAAAATTTCATTAAAATACTGGTGTCATAAAAGTCCTTTCTCTATAAATACCAAATAAGTATCCTAAAACGTCCGTTTAATGGGTTAAAATGTTTTATGACTATGTTCTGCAGCAAAATTTAATAGGAGGTGTCGAAGACGAAAACGTCATCCGGTCATGCTAAATCACTGAAAAGGTAAATCGATATTAAAAACAATCGTAATTTGTTTCGAAAACTAACGGGTCCGCCATCTAACGTTTTTTTGTTCAACTAGTGCTTATTTCGTGAATGGTAACACTTAGCTCATGTCTAATTTGACAGATAATTAGTTTTATCCTTCCGCTGAACGAATATGGTTGTGTATACGCTAGAACAACGCTGGGAAATATTGCGACATTACGTTGAAAATCATGGTAATGTTGCAGAATGTATTTTTCTTCGAAAATGAGCAAGGAGTGGCCGTTACAGTCAATGGCGATCGTTATCGGGCCATGTTGAACGAATTTTTTTTTACAAAAATTGAAGAGGAGGATATTGGCAACATTTGGTTTTAACAGGGTGGCGCTACGTGCCACACAGCCGAAGCTACACTCGATGTTTTTCGCCCTGTTTTTGAAGATCGCATTGTCAGCCGCAGAGCTGATGTCGTTTGGCCACCTCGGAGCTGCGGAAGGATTGTACTTTCAAATAAAAAAAGAAATTTGAGGAAATATTCAGTAGTTTTTTTATAGCATTTTCAAAAAAAAAAAAGTTATTTGGCGGACCCTTTATATAAAAATAAGTCTGTAAATTAAAAACGTTAAAAAGAGGAACATTATAATACTTGCAATTCCTTAGTTTCAACTTTTGCCAATTTAATAATAATAAAAAATTATCAGGAAAAATTCAAGATAAGGGGTTAAAACATTAAATAAAAAATCCTTTAAAATATTACATTAGGCTTAAAAACTTAAACTTAGAAAACTTAACCTAACATTGTTAATGCACTGAGCTGCACGTGATGAATAAAAATTCACCTTTGTAGTGATTTAACATGACCTGATGAGGTTTTGTTTGGTCCTCGACACCTCGTAGTAAAATTTGCTCAAGAACATATTCGTAGAACATCTTAACACCTTAAACGCACGTTTTAGGATACTTTTTTGGTATTTATTGGAAAAGCGACTTAAATGGCCCATGAAAATTACAGGGGTAGGGTTGAAATGTTCTATGTAAAAATTCCTCTTAAAATTCTGTTGGGGACATTCGAACTAAGAATTTTGTTCAAAAGAACTATTACACAACTTTTTGAGTCTTATTCAATACAGTGATGGCGAAAAAAATAAAATTTGACTGTACCACCAAGAACATGACCCTCATTTTGTTCCATAGTGATACAGACGCAACTAATGATTGTAATGGCAAATTAATTTTAGACTTTATTTTTTAACAAAATATTTATATTCAAATATAGCATTCAATATAAGTGTTTGTGGTATAATGTGGAGCGGCAGGCAGTTCCTCTGAGTTTCCGAGTTCAAATCCCGGAAAGGACAACGCAAAAAGTTTTTTGTTTTAATTAAAATAAAATACTGAAATGTTTAAACAGTAAATAATTTAAAATTAATCTGAAGGCCACGGTTAAATACTTTCAAAATCAAAAAAGTTTTTTAATTTCAATAAAATTTTGTGGAATATAATATTGAAAGAGACAACTGAATATTAGCTTTCACTACCAAAAATATAATTAAATATGAAGATAGTTATCGTAACCGCTAGAAATCGATTTGCAACAAATTTGGTGGCCACAACTGAGACCGTTTTCTGGGTGTATATGTTTTTTTTCTATAAAAGTGCATCTTCCATAATATTATCCTGTGAAAAGGAAAACTTTTATTATTTTCAAATTTGATATAACCTATTATATCTATTTATAACGCAATTTGATCCGAAATATGGTGGATCGTATTGTATATAAATGGATTATATTATATTCAGTTTGCTGTAATTTGATACGATTCAATCCAGTAAAAATAAATTTGTTAAATTTAATACAGGGGGGCTAGATATTATGGTCCGATTATAAACAGCCCAATTCAAATTTAACGTACAGTTAAATTTACATTTTAACAATCAACAATTTGTGTGTCAAACTAAAATTTTTGGAGTTTGATATTTTAAATTTGTATGTTCATTTAAGATAATTTTAATAGATATATCTCGTGATATATATCGATAGATATATTTTTGAGTTGATATTAAAATTTTGAGTAGAATATTATAGATTTCTAAACAAAAACGTTACTTTTCCACAACTTAACATTTTTTATATATTTTTGCATGGGACAATACATTGTTTTGTTTAATCCCATATATTGATTTAATGCCGCCAATCCAAATATATATTGCCCGTCTAATAATATATGGTATAAGATCCCGGATAAAAATAGTTATATCTAGTCATATGTAATATGATTAAGTCATATCTGACTTTGAATGGAGTCACATTACGGCTTATATAATTATATACAAATACATCTGATTATTTTTATTGAGAGAATTTTGTATATGGTACTTGATATTATTATATGTCTCCAAAATCTTACTCCATATATAACTACATAAGCCATGCAATAAAAATCCAAATATATGTAATGATCAATTTTTGTATATATGGTCCCATGCTAATTCTTATTAAACTATATGTCATGTCATACTGAAAATATTTTCCTTATAATTTTATATAAAATTATATATAATCCCATACATATTATGGTAAAGTTCAATATCAAATTAAGTTATCTGCAAGTTAAGACTTTATTACATATGGCTTCACATATATCCATATGGCTTCACACATATCCATATTCATTTTATAACGGAATCATTTTCAAGTGATTTCTTTTATATAATTTAAAATAAAAATATATGTACATTTTTGAAACACTAAATTTATTCTTGGTAACTTTTAAAAATTTCTTTATGATTCATTTAAAAAAATGTGGGTCTTTAAAATTGTTGATTTCTAAAAATTTTAATTTTGAACTTAAATACGTTTAAGCATAACTTCAAGTTACAGAAAGCATACCTGCTATCGGCTAAAATTTTGTAAAATCAAATATATTTATATCTAATTAGATATAGTTTAATGTCCCCGATATGGACAAATCTAGGATACAATTGTATTAAATTATATATCATTTGATATAATTAGATACGTGTAAATGACCCATTTTTAGGACCAATTTGTATGTGTTTATATATGGAAACTTATTATATGAGATACAATTATATTAGGCTTCATATTAAAATTTTTACTTGTGATATTGTAAGATACAATTAAGTATGCTGTTTTACGAAAAATTACGGTGGCAAGTAAAACTGTATCTTACTATACATGATGTCATACTTAACTATATTAAATTTTACTAAAATGCATCACGTTATATATGATTGTGGCGTACCCAATGGGTATGACAAGGGGCGAACTAAGGACCGTGACGGGTTACCTCACGGGACACTGTGGCCTTAGGTATCAATTGTACAAGATGGGACGATCCTCTACGGATACGTGCAGGTTTTGTGAATTGGAACCCGAGACCTCAGAGCATGTTCTCTGCAAATGTCCGAATCTCTCCGACAGGAGGGTGCGTTATTTTGGTGGTCGAATAGTGACGCCATCGGACGTTTGGAACTGTTTACCTGGTAGGATAGTTGGCTTCGTAGGGAGCCTGAACGTATAGGGTGTATTCGCTGGCAGCACGAAATACCAACTTCTGGTCGCGGTGCATAGTGCCACTCTAATCTAATCTATATGATTGTATAATATTATTTTTACTCGGGTATAAACGAACGCCTTCCAATAAAAAGTTGTACAAATTTGAACGAATTTGCACAAATGTTTTGCACAACTGTTTGTGTTATCAAACAAACTTTTTAAAAAAAAGTTATATTTTTTTTGCATGGAGCAATGCATTGGTTTTGTTTAATACCATATATGAATTTTATTCTGCCAATCTAATTATATATGTCCCGTCTAATAACGCATGGTATAACATATTGTAAGATACAATTAAATATGCTGTTTTACGAAAAGTTACAGTGGCAAGTAGAATTGCATCTTACTACACATGATGTCATACTTAATTATATTAAATTGTACAAATAGAAAAAATTTATATAAATAAGATTGTATACATTTAAATTTTATTTCATCGGGATAAACATTAATTGCATTTATAGTAATTAAATGTGCTAAAGTCCCAAAACTTATTTAACAAATTGTGAAAAGCAATCTGATGTAGGCGTGTCCCTATCCGGATTTCATTCCTGCCTAAGGAAATCTTCAGGGGACTTTGTTATTAGAATTTCTAGAGATATTTGTTATGTTAAAATATCAAAGAAAAACCAAAACAACAACAAAAAATTGTCACAATTGGCTTTGTCATCTTCCAAATACTACTCTGTTTTTTTGACAGACCTAGCAATGTAGTGACGTTTATTCAAGTAAATCAACAATAGAAAATCATATGTTTTCTATTAGTGTCAGTTACATTTAAATTTGCACAAGCACCTGCATATTTGTCATTTAAATTTTATTTCATCGGGATAAACATTAATTGCATTTATAGTAATTAAATGTGCTAAAGTCCCAAAACTTATTTAACAAATTGTGAAAAGCAATCTGATGTAGGCGTGTCCCTATCCGGATTTCATTCCTGCCTAAGGAAATCTTCAGGGGACTTTGTTATTAGAATTCTAGAGATATTTGTTATGTTAAAATATCAAAGAAAAACCAAAACAACAACAAAAAATTGTCACAATTGGCTTTGTCATCTTCCAAATACTACTCTGTTTTTTTGACAGACCTAGCAATGTAGTGACGTTTATTCAAGTAAATCAACAATAGAAAATCATATGTTTTCTATTAGTGTCAGTTACATTTAAATTTGCACAAGCACCTGCATATTTGTTATTTAAATTTTATTTCATCGGGATAAACATTAATTGCATTTATAGTAATTAAATGTGCTAAAGTCCCAAAACTTATTTAACAAATTGTGAAAAGCAATCTGATGTAGGCGTGTCCCTATCCGGATTTCATTCCTGCCTAAGGAAATCTTCAGGGGACTTTGTTATTAGAATTTCTAGAGATATTTGTTATGTTAAAATATCAAAGAAAAACCAAAACAACAACAAAAAATTGTCACAATTGGCTTTGTCATCTTCCAAATACTACTCTGTTTTTTTGACAGACCTAGCAATGTAGTGACGTTTATTCAAGTAAATCAACAATAGAAAATCATATGTTTTCTATTAGTGTCAGTTACATTTAAATTTGCACAAGCACCTGCATATTTGTTATTTAAATTTTATTTCATCGGGATAAACATTAATTGCATTTATAGTAATTAAATGTGCTAAAGTCCCAAAACTTATTTAACAAATTGTGAAAAGCAATCTGATGTAGGCGTGTCCCTATCCGGATTTCATTCCTGCCTAAGGAAATCTTCAGGGGACTTTGTTATTAGAATTTCTAGAGATATTTGTTATGTTAAAATATCAAAGAAAAACCAAAACAACAACAAAAAATTGTCACAATTGGCTTTGTCATCTTCCAAATACTACTCTGTTTTTTTGACAGACCTAGCAATGTAGTGACGTTTATTCAAGTAAATCAACAATAGAAAATCATATGTTTTCTATTAGTGTCAGTTACATTTAAATTTGCACAAGCACCTGCATATTTGTTATTTAAATTTTATTTCATCGGGATAAACATTAATTGCATTTATAGTAATTAAATGTGCTAAAGTCCCAAAACTTATTTAACAAATTGTGAAAAGCAATCTGATGTAGGCGTGTCCCTATCCGGATTTCATTCCTGCCTAAGGAAATCTTCAGGGGACTTTGTTATTAGAATTTCTAGAGATATTTGTTATGTTAAAATATCAAAGAAAAACCAAAACAACAACAAAAAATTGTCACAATTGGCTTTGTCATCTTCCAAATACTACTCTGTTTTTTTGACAGACCTAGCAATGTAGTGACGTTTATTCAAGTAAATCAACAATAGAAAATCATATGTTTTCTATTAGTGTCAGTTACATTTAAATTTGCACAAGCACCTGCATATTTGTTATTTAAATTTTATTTCATCGGGATAAACATTAATTGCATTTATAGTAATTAAATGTGCTAAAGTCCCAAAACTTATTTAACAAATTGTGAAAAGCAATCTGATGTAGGCGTGTCCCTATCCGGATTTCATTCCTGCCTAAGGAAATCTTCAGGGGACTTTGTTATTAGAATTTCTAGAGATATTTGTTATGTTAAAATATCAAAGAAAAACCAAAACAACAACAAAAAATTGTCACAATTGGCTTTGTCATCTTCCAAATACTACTCTGTTTTTTTGACAGACATTTTTTTTTTCAAAAACCCATTTTTTTCAAAAACCCTAATTTTCCTAATTGGGGCTATTGCCCCCCTCACCCAGAAAAATGGTCTAGCTACGCCGGTAACTTGTACTATTATTTAATAATGTAACAGACACTTCTTAAGATGTACAAAAAAAAGTTACAACTTCTTTAGACAGATTCATTATCCCATTTGTTGGTTATTTCAAATCCCAGTGTGTCAAATGGTGACATCAAAACTACAAACAAAGAACACATATAAACTGAAAATGTTTAAATAGAAAAGAAAAAATAGAACGAAAACTAAATACTCTGTGTAAAGTGCATTAAAAACTGCACAGGTGAAAGTTTTTAATGTGTTTATTTGATGATGGTAATAAACTCTATTCTATAGTTTCCACCCTCATTTCCAAAAACAATTCAAATCGTTATAACTTTTTTTTTTGTTTTTCGTATATTAGGAATTTCAAAAAATTTTGTAGGAGGCTCTAGCTTTTCTAGAACTTAGGGTTCTGATGAGATCTTTAGCCAGATCGAAATACATGTATCAACCTAGCTAATATATTTAATTTGCTTTATTTTTGTAAATATACGGAGGTTGAAAGCTCGTTATACGTGAAAATAAATAATAAATTTCTTTGAACAAAAAAGTGTTAACGCCCATAAATGCCAGGTTTCCCACCATTAATACTGCAACCGGTGATCTATTTTTTTAAAGAATCTTTAATAAGCAGCTCACAGCTCTTCTTTCATTGCGAGTAACCTAAGTTCGTGGCAACAATTTTTCGATGTTTGGGTATTAACAGAAACAAATTGAAAATGTGGGAAAGTTTTAAATAATATAAAGGGTGTTTTTTATACAGGTATAAAACTTTAAGTTGGCAACACTTTTTTAACTTTCATGCTGTCAAGTAATTATTGTTTAGTTCGGTTTGGCATTTCAACATCAATTGACTGACGCCTGAACAGCGCTTCCAAATTTTGCAAATTTATTTTGAGAATCATCGTTCTGTTTGAAATACGTATTGCGCACTACGTCCATTTTACGGTCAACATAATCGTCCATCAGAGCAATTAATTCTATTAATTCGATTTTTTTTTTTTTGATTATATATTTTTTTTTGCACACTAAAGTAACAGCTTTTTCTTTTGTTTGCTAAATTTTTACCTACACGTAATGGGCAATCATGTACTAATAATAGAAATAGCTTTCTGATTTCATTTTGAAACAAAAACCTCCCGCATAAAGTGCATTTCCTTAAAATGCATTTTTTCATTTGATTTGATTTGATTTTTTATTTATTTGACTATCCCATACAACAAGATTTACATCTTATGATTACAGTATGGGAATTAAAAAGTTAATTACATAAATTGTAAAAAAAACATTTAATTAAAAATAAAAATAATAATAATAAATTATATAATAACAATAATCAGCACATAAAAATCATGTAAATCAGCCATATTCAAAAGCTCTTAAAAAAGTAACAATATAAAAATTAAAATAAAATAAAATAATTGTGCACAGCAAAAAATTAACTAAATAAATTAAATAAGATATAAAATTGACGTAGTATATAAAATAGAAAAAATTGTGTTTGAACTTTTTTTATATAAGCAAATTATTGTTATCGAGAAAAATGTCTTGTAATATCTTTTTTGAAGTTAATTGTGTTGTTGTTTGTTTGGAAATTATTCGGAAGGTAGTTCCAAAGATGGACAGAATGGAGAAAAAAATGTGTTTTTGATGCCTCACTGCGATGTCTAAAAGTTGTAATCTTTTTACCCCTCACAGACCTCGAGAAGGTTAAGCGGTTATGAAGATATGATGGCTCCTTCAGGTATATTATCTTGTGCAGTAAAGTAAGTACCTTGATGTTCAAAAGGTCTTGAAGAGACATACCATACAATTTTCCGGAATAAGTTGATACTCTACTATTTTTTCGTAGGCCAAAAACGTATCTTATCACATTATTAAAAATTTTTCTTAACTTATCCATACTATTTGCATCACAATTTGCAAAAACTTCGCAGCCATATAATAGGCAGGGCATTAAGTAGACCTTGGCGATGAGCATACGTATATTTATAGGAGTGTAAAATTGAGTTTGCCACAGTGTTCGCAACATATAATATAATTTACCAACAATACTGGTAACATGGTTAGACCAACTTAGGTTATTATTAAAAATAATACCTAAGTTTTTAGCAGATGAGACAATTTCAATCCGCTGGTTGTTTAAGATAACATCAAAATTGGTGTTTATCTTCGTGGTTTTTTTATGTATAACTATGCATTTAGATTTTCTCGGATTAAGGCATAAGTTATTTGATGTTGCCCAAAGATAAATATTCTTTAAATCATCATTTAGTTTTCTAACGTTTTCACCGATAGTCTGTATTGAACTACTTATATAGAGTTGCACATCATCAGCATATAGGTGTATTTTAGAATGCTTAACATGTTGCGGTAGGTCATTCACATATAATGAAAATAGCAGTGGGCCTAGAATAGAACCCTGTGGAACTCCCTTGTTGACGGGTAATGCAGGTGAATAAATATTGTTCAAAAAAACCGACTGTGAGCGACCAGACAAATAAGACTCGATTAATCGTGTTGATGTGTTTGAGAAATTAAACAGCCTTCTCAGTTTCATAGTGAGTATGTCATGATCAACTGTGTCGAAGGCTTTCGAATGATCAAGCAGAACTAGTATATTTATTTTACCAACATCCATTTCAGACCGAATATCCTCACTGACATTAATTAGTGCTGTTACACAACTGTGTTTTGAGCGAAACCCTGATTGACAAGCAGTTAGCAAATTTGAATTGTTCAGATATTCATTTATCTGCAAATGCATAAGTTTTTCCATAATTTTAGAAAGGTACGGAATAATTGCGATGGGTCTGAACTCTGAATTTGATTTGGGAACAGGTATTACTTTTGCATGTTTCCATTGCATAGGAAATACACTGGAAGTAAATATTTTGTTAAAGAATATTGTTATAAACGGCAGCAAACGCGGAAGAAGAATTTTGATGAATCTTGGGTCAATATTGTCATATCCAATAGAGTTTGACTTAACCGATGATATCGCTTTGAGGACTTCAAATTCGTTTACACAGCGAAATTCAAACTGGCTGTCAAGATTTTGATTTGCATAGCTATTGCGATTGATGAGGTTATTTACCGGGGGGTTATTACTACTCGTGGGTATGTTGGTAAAAGAAATATTTAGTTCGTCCGCAGTTATATCACTATTGGTAGAATTTATTGTCTTCCCAATTCCAATATCCCGAATAGTTTGCCAAGTTTTCTTACTATCAATTGCATTTCTAAATCGCTCCGTATAGTGAGCAGATTTAGCATTTCTGATTGCACGATTTACCTGTTTTCTTAACTCACAATATTCATTCTTTAGCAGTGGAATCTTAAATCTTTTCCATCGCGAGTATGCTAAATCCCTCTGATCTATTAAAGACTTAATGGCTGATGAAAACCATGGCCTCATGTTTTCCTTTATTACTTTTGTCTTTAGAGGCACAGCTGAGTTAAACAAGTTTAATATATTATTATTCAAAAAGGACAATTGTTCATCAGTAGACAACATATTGTACATTGAACTCCAATCTATGAGGGAATAATTTTCTTCTAAAATTTGGTAGTTCACATTTCTGAAATCACGATAAGTGAATGATTGGACTTCATGATGTAGCTGAAAATCATATGAAGCAAAAATCAAGTCATGCTTCGAAAAACATGGTGCAGAGAGTTGATCATATAATTGAACTTTTAAGTTATTATTTACAAAGAAGAGATCAAGTAGTGTGTTTGTTGTGGTTGTATAGTGTGTAGGCATACGACGGTTTATGGGAACAAGACCAACTGCCAGCATATTGTCAACAAGCATAGATTCAGTTAAAAGGTTTGAGTTAAAGTCCCCGGCAATGATTAAATCTGAGTAACCAATAGTTAACTCCGCTAATTCATCCATAAAAGAATCAACTGGAATATAGCGATTCGGTCTGTAGACACATCCCACAAGTAACTTTTTATCGTTTGAAGCAATTTCAACAAACAAATATTCAATTTTATCTCTGTCAAACTGCACATTATCATTTTGGTTCAACACATTTGTATTGATATCTCGAGACTTGTTCTTACTTATTATTACACTCACAATATTTTATAGTTAGAAACAAACGAATTTGTACATTAAAACTATAGAAAAAGTTGTTAAAAACAGGACTACTGATTTTTCGTTTAAAACAATAGTAATTTCCAATTATTTTTAATTGTTAAAAAATTAACTAAAAATATCGATAAAAATAAAGTACTTTCGTTTATTTTAACTATTAAAAAATAATTGCTTAATCCGTTAAAATAAACGATGTTCGTTTTTTTTGACTATCAAAAAATTACCGAAAATCCATAAAAATAAAAGATTTTCCATTATTTTGACCATTAAAAATTTAACTCCCAAAACTTAAAAATAAACGATTTTCCTTTATTTTAACTATCAAAAATTTACCCCCAAAAACGTAAAAATAAACGATTGTCGTTTATTTTAGCTATCACCAAATTAAATTTAAAAGAAATAAAAACACGAGTTCTGTAATTGTTTTTGTTTTTGGTTATATTATTTATTTAAAACAAAATTTTTTTATAATGTATTATTTACATAATAATATACATATGTTAGGATTTATTTTTAAAACTAAATAATAAGATTAATTAAATATTAAAAAATTTTAAGTTATATTTAATATTAAGACAAACGGATTTATACAATCAAAAGATAAGACGTTATATATAAAAAGAATAAGTTAATAAATTAGATAATACTACTAAACCAAGCTTACCGACCTTACCGATTGATCCTAAATATTTCGGCCCCCTAATAACCAGTTTTTACACTTATGGACAAGATTTCTCCCAAAATTAAAGTTCAGCATGTTTTAACGAAGTTCAAAGATCAAAAATAATTTATATATTGCATAACGTACATAGTTGGGAGTAGTATCATTTCTTAAGCGAGGCAAGTGGGCATATGCGTCATTAGGTAAACTACCACAAACATTGGTTAAGTTTTGAGAAGATTTCCAAACAGTAAATTTTCCAATAAATTCGACTTCTCTTCCAAGTTGTCGAATGTGCTGAAAACTTCCTATTTCAAACAATTTTTCTAAATGATATCGATCAAAGATTTTTACTTGATTTAACGTTATGTTCTGTTCTGTAAAATATAAAGTTATTTAAAAGCAGAAATAAAGGATTAAATTACATTGTATGAAAATTTATATGAAGGAAATATAATCGAGATACCCTAAACATCAAATTTTAGCAACTAGAAATTTTTTATCAAAATCGAAGAGTTTAAGGGTCAGTTTTAAAGTGTATACTAAAAAGTAGTAAGTCATTTTAAGTAAACTTTTTAAAGAATTTTTAATCTGGCTGGTCTTAAAATATGTATCTCACTATAAAAAGTTATTTTAGAGTAGGTAACTGAGCAAAAATAACCACAGTTAAGAACTACAATTTAACATTGATTATTTTGATGCAACTTTGCAGGTCCTTATCAATTTTTTACTAAAGTGCGATGAAAGACTCGTCTATTTCTAAGAGCTTATGACATCTACTAAAAGGTGATCTATAAAAATAATTAAAAATGTTTCAAGAATGCCATATATGGATTTAAAGAAAAATTTCAAAATATATTCAAATAGTATATGAGGAAGATTTGCTGATTTCGTTTAAAACTTACGTTAATGATTTTTTAGAACAGTATTAAAAAAAGTAGTGAAATTTTATAGTTGGCGTTATACCAAGAATGAAGAAGTTATACCAGGAATGTTTACAATAGCAAAGCCTTTGAAGACAAAAAACGTAATGGGATATTTACCTTAATGAACAAAAACCCACAAACCACAGGAAGCCAACTTCTTATTACTTAACATTCGAGATTTGACCAGCACGATCAGCTTTTTGAATTAACATCTGGAATAAACATGCGTGTAAATATTATAAATTACAATAATTTTGTTTTTACTTACCAATTTTGATTGTTAAAATATTTTTTTCGCAATTTTTACCAACCCCACTAGACAGATTTTTATTTTGCACAAAATAAAAGACAATAAAATCTAAAGAAAAACTATAGTGATGGTAAATAAAATATTTTGTTTAGTACTAAAGTAAAAAGCATTTTTTAAAAATTGTTGGTACTTTTTGATTTCATTTAATTGTTAAGGTAACCTTGCAATATTATTGCAAATATGATTGCCAATTTTATTATCATTCAATGTGGCCAACTCAATATTAAATATTTTTCACATTTCTTGTGTCGGCAAAAAGAATCAAAACCCTTTTGATTTTTTCTAACCATCCAATATGACATACACACTGGTAATTTGTTGCACACTAGCAAAAGTTGAACAAGAATATTGCGTGGTGCGTTTAACTTTATAATAAACATTGATCAATCGTGTTTACCTAAAAAAACACTCGAATTATAATAATATTGCTAAATAATTTTCTTTTATTCAAATAGTCAGCGAACACATGTTCTATACTGCGAAAATTGTAATCCTAACTTTTCGTTTTATTTTATATATATTAAAATTTGTTATTTGTACATAAATAAAGAAGCTCAGAGTTTTTACTCTATCTCTAGCACGCTGTCTCTTCATCTCCTAGATGTCATCTACTAGATGTGCTTTAACATATAAATTTGGAACAGTGAGGGAACTCCATCTATGTTCTAAAATGCATATTATGCACCGGCAATACTGCTCAAGGATGAGAAAGTGCAAATTTGCATCGTGTGCAAATCACCACGCTAAATAGCCTCAGTAACAAAAAAAAGTAAAACAAAATTTACTGAAACAAAGCACTTAATCGCCAGCTGGGCCACTTTGGTACTTTTTGGACTGAAAATGTAAATAAGTAATTTAGTTA
The DNA here is from genome assembly GCA_021234595.1 of Delia radicum. Lineage (NCBI taxonomy): Eukaryota > Metazoa > Arthropoda > Insecta > Diptera > Anthomyiidae > Delia > Delia radicum. The sequence goes on from CM037855.1 coordinate 128,979,970, forward strand.
CCATCCCCAGTTTATGCATATGAAAAACGTTTGAGAGAACTTTTAAAAAGATTACTGTGATTTTTTTTTGTTTTTTTTTTAAACATGTAGATTTTAAACGAAAATATTAACTGCTACAGAAAATCCGTATTAATTCATAGTTTGTTTTTTAAATAACAGGTAAAAAAGTTGAAAAATATGTTTCTTTGTATTTTAATAGTTTATTCAGTTAAAAACAAACTTTACGGATTACTTTTTAAATAAACTACAATCGGTAACGGAAAATATATTGTGAGTGTACTTATTGTGTTCATTATTTTGCGAATTTTGATGTCTATGTTGCGAAACAACGCTTTAATCTGTTTGATCACAAATTTGAAAATGTTTGTGTACTTTAAGTTGGATATGCATCGTTATTGTCTAATTACGTTAAATTTTTAGCTAAATATTAATTTTTATTTTCAATTTATAACGAGCTTTCAACCTCCGTATATTTACAAAAATAAAGCAATCAAACATATTAGCTAGGTTGATACTAGTATTTCGATCTGGCTAAAGATCTCATCAGAACCCGAAGTTTTAGAAAAGCTAGAGCCTATATAATAGGCAGAACTTTAACAAAAAACCTATTAATAATCAATTTTGCTCCATTCTTGTCTTCTTAGTAATCAACCACGTGGTTAGGTCTTTTCCTAACAAGCATCATGACGTTACTAAACTTTGAAGACCAAAAATGTTCTATTTATATAAAAAAATTTTTAGTGTGTACTCTGGCTCAAGTAATATTTTTTTACAGTTATATTAGTTTTTTGTTTTTATATACATCGAGATTATTTTTATGTTATTTTCAATTTATAACGAGCTTTCAACCTCCGTATATCTACAAAAAGTTTAATTAAATAAAAAAAGGATTATGCGGAAGACTTTTTGAAAACCACGAAAAATAAAATTGCGTTACTTTATATTTTTATGTGCTAATATACGTCTAGGGTAGCTAAAACTTGATAAATGTAAAAAAAAGTAAAAAGGTTTCAACTTCTAATAACCCGATTAAAATTAATATGATGCTTTATATAATCATACGAAATTTAATATGAGTCTTAATAAAGTTTTATCCGAGAAATGTGTATAATAATTATATTTGCATTAGTTTCGTTTTAATTTGATAATATCAGATTAAATAACATCCGAATAATGACGTGATACAATTTAATACGATTTTATACAGCGGTATAAATTTATATGTGAACTGATACTGAAATATACAAAATAAGCTATAGTTGTGTCCGGTTTTTGATTTTAAAACTTCATGAAAATCCAAAATATCTATTAATCCTTTTAGACTTTAGCCACTTGCAAAAGGTTTACATCTTTATAATTTGTAACAAATTCCATAGCATTTGGAAATTTTATTATATTCAAAAATAAAAAAAAATATAAATGAAGATTTTGTGGTATTTATTAACTTACACCATTGAATAACAAAGACGGAAAAAACGTTGAAACTAAATTTAGAGTTTTAGATTGAAAAAAATCTTAGACTAAATTAAGAACTCATAATGTTACAAATGAAACAAATTCTTTTTTTAGGGTTAAGAACCAGAAAGAAATCAATTCAAAAGACAAAAAATGGGTAAATTTTGTGTATAAAATTATACACAAAATTATGCAATTGTATTGATGTAATACATATTTACATCCAAAATATAATTGACAAATTTTCTAGTGTGACTCTGCATGGGGTAATATACAATTTTATCTAAAATAAAATTGTGTTTTTTAAAATATGATATAATATCAAAATATATATTATTTTGCGATGTCTAGGTATATAAATATAACGTAATTATTAATTGGATTAGTTTTAGCGTATTCTAAATGCAATATACAATTATACGCAACTATATATGACATCATATTAAATTTTTTCTACGAAATTAATTTTATATATGAATTTATATAATTACGTCCGGTTAAATGCACTGGCAGACAAAACCTTATAAGTGCATATAAAATAATGTATTATTTTATGCAAGCGTTTTAACTCGGGAAATTAAAGAATTTAACCGTCCAAAAAACAAATTAAAAGCAAATATCCTATATAATTTGCCTGCCACTTATAAGGAAGCTTTTCCGATGGGTTTCCTTTGAAATTAAATTCGGATAGGTGATAAAGCAACAAAGATATATGAAAAACGTATCTATTTTTAAAATTGGTGGTGAAAATTAACACATTTTTGTATGAAAACGAACGGGCTGACTGTTTAGCCAACTGCGGAGCTCGTCGACAATTCATTGGCCCGGAACCCTTCTGTGGCGTACCCAATGGGTGTCAGAGAGAAGCTCAGAAGATGGAGGGAGTCGGAGTTTGGGGCCTATTGGGCCAGATCGCCTGGGCAGCGACAGGCGAGGCTGTTTATATCTCCCTCTGGGGAGAGGTCGCGGAAACTCTTGTCTATGACGAGGGGCGAACTAAGGACCGTAACGGGTTACCTCACAGGACACTGTGGCCTTAGGTATCAATTGTACAAGATGGGACGATCCTCTACGGATACGTGCAGGTTTTGTGAATTGGAACCTGAGACCTCTGAGCATGTTCTCTGCAAATGTCCGAGGCTCTCCGACAGGAGGGTGCGTTATTTTGGTGATCGAATAGTGACGCCATCGGACGTTTGGAACTGTTCACCTGGTAGGATAATTGGCTTCGTAGGGAGCCTGAACCTATAGGGTGTATTCGCTGGCAGCACAAAATACCAATTTCTGGTCGCAGTGCATAGTGCCACTATAATCTAATCTAATCTAATCTATGAAAATATGTTTAAAGTTTAGGAAATTTAGACTTATTTAAAAACAGCGTTCAAATCCTCGAGAAAACACACATTTTGAAAACCATTTTGACACTATGTCGTGGACCCCGGCTGCCACTTATTTGAATTATTTTAACAAATTATTCACTATTTTTCCCCTTTTTCATATATCCGACTTCATGTATTGTATTAAAAAAATCGTAAATTTTACAAGCAAGCGTGATGTAGTCTGAAAGAAATAATAAAGAAAAAATATAAAATTGGAAAATTTAAAAATATACCTGACATCGCCTAGGTCTTATTTCCATCGCCTAGGTCTTATTTATTTCGTATTTCCAATTCACTTTGATTTATATTTTGGACAATTTCAAACGCTTTTCAAATTGTCTTTAATCAATTTAAAAAAAAAAAACCCTTTAAAATGTCTAAAAAAAAAACTACATCGTTATTACTGGTTTAGCTGCTTGATTTTAAAATGTCGCATTTCAAGGAGCGCCGATAGAAATTTGTTTACATTTAGTCTAAAAAGAAATTGAGAAAATTTGAGTCGCATTGGACCACGTTAACATGTTATGCATATCGATCAAAGTTTGAGGCTTAAATTTGTTTCAAAAAATTAAAAAAATATGAGATATCGAAATATATATCGTAAAAAAAAATACTGAAAACTATGTTACCAGATGCGTGCGTAGCAAACCAAATTTACCAAAAAGATTGCACTGTAAGTAAAGTAACGACTTTTACGGCACAAGTAAACTTAATTTTGAGTCTTAGTGGTAGCTCCATTTTAAAAGATTATGTCAAAACACACAGAAAAAATCATTGTCAAAAAAAAAATTCAATTAAACTTTTGTTCGATTTCAAACTTACTTTCAATTAACTGTTTAATTGAAAATGAATTTGGTATAAAAAAATTCTCAGTTTTTATAACGTTGAACAACATTGAAACAAATGCAAAAATTTTAAAAAGTCGCCAAAATTAAAAAAATCGTTTAAAGTTATAAATTCGCGTTTCTTTAATTTTGGTCATTTTTTTTTAAATTTTTTTTTGAATTTTGGCGTTTATTTTGGGAGTTTTTAAAATTTCTGCAATTTTGAGGATTGTTTTGGGAATTTTTTTTTCAAATTTTGCGATTTTTCAAATGGTCTAATTTTTCCCAATAGTAAACAATATTCAATTAAATTTTTAATAGATGTGAATAAAACTATATGCAATTGAAAATAATATTAATTAAATAGATACAAATATCTCTAGAAATTATAATAACAAAGTCCCCTGAAGATTTCCTTAGGCAGGAATGAAATCCGGATAGGGACACGCCTACATCAGATTGCTTTTCACAATTTGTTAAATAAGTTTTGGGACTTTAGCACATTTAATTACTATAAATGCAATTAATGTTTATCCCGATGAAAATAAATTTAAATAACAAATATGCAGGTGCTTGTGCAAATTTAAATGTAACTGACACTAATAGAAAACATATGATTTTCTATTGTTGATTTACTTGAATAAACGTCACTACATTGCTAGGTCTGTCAAAAAAACAGAGTAGTATTTGGAAGATGACAAAGCCAATTGTGACAATTTTTTGTTGTTGTTTTTGTTTTTTTTTTGATATTTTAAGTTTTGAATCTCGCTCCTAGACGAGGACAAGAAATTCTCATTGAGTTTGTGATTTAACATAACAAATATCTCTAGAAATTATAATAACAAAGTCCCCTGAAGATTTCCTTAGGCAGGAATGAAATCCGGATAGGGACACGCCTACATCAGATTGCTTTTCACAATTTGTTAAATAAGTTTTGGGACTTTAGCACATTTAATTACTATAAATGCAATTAATGTTTATCCCGATGAAAATAAATTTAAATAACAAATATGCAGGTGCTTGTGCAAATTTAAATGTAACTGACACTAATAGAAAACATATGATTTTCTATTGTTGATTTACTTGAATAAACGTCACTACATTGCTAGGTCTGTCAAAAAAACAGAGTAGTATTTGGAAGATGACAAAGCCAATTGTGACAATTTTTTGTTGTTGTTTTTGTTTTTTTTTTGATATTTTAAGTTTTGAATCTCGCTCCTAGACGAGGACAAGAAATTCTCATTGAGTTTGTGATTTAACATAACAAATATCTCTAGAAATTATAATAACAAAGTCCCCTGAAGATTTCCTTAGGCAGGAATGAAATCCGGATAGGGACACGCCTACATCAGATTGCTTTTCACAATTTGTTAAATAAGTTTTGGGACTTTAGCACATTTAATTACTATAAATGCAATTAATGTTTATCCCGATGAAAATAAATTTAAATAACAAATATGCAGGTGCTTGTGCAAATTTAAATGTAACTGACACTAATAGAAAACATATGATTTTCTATTGTTGATTTACTTGAATAAACGTCACTACATTGCTAGGTCTGTCAAAAAAACAGAGTAGTATTTGGAAGATGACAAAGCCAATTGTGACAATTTTTTGTTGTTGTTTTTGTTTTTTTTTTGATATTTTAAGTTTTGAATCTCGCTCCTAGACGAGGACAAGAAATTCTCATTGAGTTTGTGATTTAACATAACAAATATCTCTAGAAATTATAATAACAAAGTCCCCTGAAGATTTCCTTAGGCAGGAATGAAATCCGGATAGGGACACGCCTACATCAGATTGCTTTTCACAATTTGTTAAATAAGTTTTGGGACTTTAGCACATTTAATTACTATAAATGCAATTAATGTTTATCCCGATGAAAATAAATTTAAATAACAAATATGCAGGTGCTTGTGCAAATTTAAATGTAACTGACACTAATAGAAAACATATGATTTTCTATTGTTGATTTACTTGAATAAACGTCACTACATTGCTAGGTCTGTCAAAAAAACAGAGTAGTATTTGGAAGATGACAAAGCCAATTGTGACAATTTTTTGTTGTTGTTTTTGTTTTTTTGATATTTTAAGTTTTGAATCTCGCTCCTAGACGAGGACAAGAAATTCTCATTGAGTTTGTGATTTAACATAACAAATATCTCTAGAAATTATAATAACAAAGTCCCCTGAAGATTTCCTTAGGCAGGAATGAAATCCGGATAGGGACACGCCTACATCAGATTGCTTTTCACAATTTGTTAAATAAGTTTTGGGACTTTAGCACATTTAATTACTATAAATGCAATTAATGTTTATCCCGATGAAAATAAATTTAAATAACAAATATGCAGGTGCTTGTGCAAATTTAAATGTAACTGACACTAATAGAAAACATATGATTTTCTATTGTTGATTTACTTGAATAAACGTCACTACATTGCTAGGTCTGTCAAAAAAACAGAGTAGTATTTGGAAGATGACAAAGCCAATTGTGACAATTTTTTGTTGTTGTTTTTGTTTTTTTTTTTGATATTTTAAGTTTTGAATCTCGCTCCTAGACGAGGACAAGAAATTCTCATTGAGTTTGTGATTTAACATAACAAATATCTCTAGAAATTATAATAACAAAGTCCCCTGAAGATTTCCTTAGGCAGGAATGAAATCCGGATAGGGACACGCCTACATCAGATTGCTTTTCACAATTTGTTAAATAAGTTTTGGGACTTTAGCACATTTAATTACTATAAATGCAATTAATGTTTATCCCGATGAAAATAAATTTAAATAACAAATATGCAGGTGCTTGTGCAAATTTAAATGTAACTGACACTAATAGAAAACATATGATTTTCTATTGTTGATTTACTTGAATAAACGTCACTACATTGCTAGGTCTGTCAAAAAAACAGAGTAGTATTTGGAAGATGACAAAGCCAATTGTGACAATTTTTTGTTGTTGTTTTTGTTTTTTTTTTGATATTTTAAGTTTTGAATCTCGCTCCTAGACGAGGACAAGAAATTCTCATTGAGTTTGTGATTTAACATAACAAATATCTCTAGAAATTATAATAACAAAGTCCCCTGAAGATTTCCTTAGGCAGGAATGAAATCCGGATAGGGACACGCCTACATCAGATTGCTTTTCACAATTTGTTAAATAAGTTTTGGGACTTTAGCACATTTAATTACTATAAATGCAATTAATGTTTATCCCGATGAAAATAAATTTAAATAACAAATATGCAGGTGCTTGTGCAAATTTAAATGTAACTGACACTAATAGAAAACATATGATTTTCTATTGTTGATTTACTTGAATAAACGTCACTACATTGCCAGGTCTGTCAAAAAAACAGAGTAGTATTTGGAAGATGACAAAGCCAATTGTGACAATTTTTTGTTGTTGTTTTTGTTTTTTTTTTGATATTTTAAGTTTTGAATCTCGCTCCTAGACGAGGACAAGAAATTCTCATTGAGTTTGTGATTTAACATAACAAATATCTCTAGAAATTATAATAACAAAGTCCCCTGAAGATTTCCTTAGGCAGGAATGAAATCCGGATAGGGACACGCCTACATCAGATTGCTTTTCACAATTTGTTAAATAAGTTTTGGGACTTTAGCACATTTAATTACTATAAATGCAATTAATGTTTATCCCGATGAAAATAAATTTAAATAACAAATTATTTTAGTTGTTACTACAATTGCATCAACACGACCGAATTTAGTTAAACTTTTGCTGAATCAACAAATATTTTAATTAAAACTCAATTTTAGTTTTTTCTGTTTAGTTTGCATTGTCTCAAACAATTTTTTGATTATATTTTAAGTCAAAGACTTCGAAATCTCTTATGAAAAGATTTTATTTATTGCTTTTTGTCGAAAATCAACTCTAACAATGATAGCCGCCCATTTGCAGCGATGTTTTCTAACGAAATTTTAAGATTCGAATCATATAAAACTATTTCCTATTTGATCCAAGTCAAAAATAATTATTTTCATATTAAATTTATCAATAACATTGTTACTTTCTAACGAATTGTATTAAGTTTTTAAATTTGTCAAATCATTTCGGGGGGGCTCTAGCCCCCAAGCCCCCCCCCCTAGCTACGTGCCTGCTGAAACGACTGACCACTTGGAGGACAACATTCACCGCGTTATTACCAATATACGGTCACAAATGTTGGAAAAAGTCATCGAAAATTGGACCTCCAGATTAGACTACGTCCGAGCCAGGCATGGCTTTCATATACCAGAAGTCATATTTAAATTATAATACCAGAAGATTATCTTTCGAATAAAGAAAATTTCATGTCAATTTAAAAAAAAATGTATTCCATTTCAAAGTTCTATACCTCTATAAAAAACACTCTTTATTTTAAACTGCGATAAAACCGCGAATTACAACGAGTTTGGGAAAAAACTAGAAATTAAAAAATTGTTTAGGTCCAAGAGAATACATACACCAAATCTTGTGAAAATCGGGAGAGATGATTCCGGAAAAGCCATTTTTTGTGTCTGCGATTTTCTTTTCTACCCTATAATTAGCCTTTTATAAAGATTTTTATTTAAATTACTAAAAAGAATATATGAATAAAATGTTATTTTTTAACAAATTTTTTATGCACAATCTTAAAAAATTTTATTGAAAGTAAGTATTTTTTTAATAAAAAAAAATATAAGAATTTCTATCGGGAATTCCCGAAACCCAAACCCTACTAGTTAGCCACCATACAACTTTTCACCAAGCATCGATATGGAAATTACTGTTTTAGTAAATATAGCTCCTACACACAGAGAAAAAGTTAGTTCTTTGCCAACTGAAATTCGGTTACTTCGACTGAATTTCGGTTATTACGAATTTCAGCATGTTGATACAACTGAACATTAGTTTTCACAACAAAGTTCGGTTAATTCATCTTAATTTTAGTTGCAACACTTATGATATTCAAAAATGTAATGTAAATAGAGTTGGGAATAATCGTTCATTTTGGTGACTCGGTCAGTATCGTTCAATTCGAGTCAGTGAACTAGTTCGTTCAATCGTTCTTTTTGATTTGACTTGTGACTGATCTGCGTATTGTGAACTGTGTCGTTCGTTTGACAATTATTACTATACGCACTATTCATGTTTTACGAGTTTTTTCTCAAATTTTACAGTACATAGACAAAAAGTGTTATAAAATTGCAACTTTTCTAACAAAAATTTATTTATTTTGTGTAAAAAACATTTTATTTGTATGACTATAATTGCTTTTCCTAATTTGAAACAATATTACTAATATTTTCTAAAAAAAAAATAATTGCTCTTGCAAGCAGTTTTAATTGAATAGAGATGCAATTGTTCTGTGAATAAAAGAACGAAATGAACGATTGAACGATTGAACGAAATGAACGATTGAACGACAAGATCGAATATCGAGTCATATCGTTCAATTGAGTGAGTCGTTCAATTGAACTAGTTCTGATTTTATAAGTTGTTACCATTAAAATACACCTTTTTATGCGGTTGACACCTTATTTCTCTGTGTGTATGTCTAGTGACTTCATTTTGTATTGGCTTGGATCTGAAAGTTAGAAACGATGAGGAAAAACGCAAATAAATTAAAAAACTCAAGTAATTTTTTCCATTTTTCGCTTTTGAAATGGACATAAATGCTTAAGGTGATGACTTTTCAACGTGATTATTTTTTTAAGTATAGTCTATCTAACCATGTCCATCGTTACTCTTAATTCAAGAAAACCTTGAGAAGTAAACGTCATCTAAAGTCAATTTCAGGAGCTGTCGAAAATATTTAAAATTACTCATATACACGCTTTGTTTTAATTTCTTCCATTGTTTGGTATTTTATTTTTTTTTTCTTTTTAAATTTATTTTTTCCTTTCCTTTCATTTCAGGTAATACAATTCTCTCTATGGCATGCTTATGTCCATGAACAATATGGTCGCATGTATAAATATTTGCAAAAACTTTGTGATGAGAAACGTAATCGTGAAAACTTTGAAGAACTTTATTTAATTGCTGGAGCCTTAAATTATGAACATTTACAAAAGGTTGTACAGCGTTTGACTGTGTCAACATTTCCACACAGTTATCGTTTGTTTTAACTGAACAACAATAGCAAAGAACAACAAAATAATTGGGAAAATGAGTTGAAATTTGCCAACAAATTTTTCAAAAAAAAAACAAAACAAAAAAAAAAAACAACAACTATAACAAGAACAACATTTACTACTGCTTCAACAACACGAAACTAAGAATAACAACAAATATAACAACTCTAACAACATGTCCCTTAACAACAACTAAACAAATAGTACTAGTTTTCCAAATGCTGTTTACGTTAAGGCTTTATGTCATCATCATCTTTATGTGCATCATAAGCATCATTATCTTTTGCATCATCATCATCATCCCACTCTTCATTCCTGTTCCATCCATACTTCATTGAGTTGTTAAACAGTAAAATGTTAAATAAAAGATATGAACGTACGTACGTACCACTTACTACCACCATACATACATATGTACGCATGAACGTGCTAGGAAAGACAACATGGCGTTAAAACTATTAAGAATGTTGACTTCATTCTTTAGTTTTATTAAAAACTTTTTGAATTTCAAATGATGTTATTACCACAGAGCCTTAAAAGTATAAAAACTTTTAATAATAACACCGTTCAACATAATTAGAAAAATTAAATGCATTGCCGATGCGACCTATCCTTTCTAGATGGCTTTAGTACTCAGATGCCGAATATGACCTTAGAATTTCACAAGTTAGCTAAAGTTAAAGAAATATTTGCAAAAAAAAAAAAAAATACTTTTTGTAGAAAATTTTAATTATTTGATAAACTTTTTGCCAAAACAAATTCAAAATTAAAAATAATAATGCTGCATTTTTGCAAAACATTCAAATAGTATGAACTATGCCTTTTAATTTGATATATAACACATTTCGAAAGATGCGATAATATTCCCTATTTTCTCATTTTTTACGATTTCGCTAATAAAAAATCTACAACAAACAGAAAATCCAAAATTTTAATATGATAACATCACGGGTTGGTTATTTTTTTTTTTTTTTTTTGTATTAACAAAAAGTTTTCTTACAAAATTAAGTTTGTCATATGACATTGATGAGGCGAGTTGGTAACTTCGTAAAAAAATATTTTTTGATAAACCAACATAAAATTTTAAACTTTCAATTAAAAAAAAATCTTTAAAATAAGCAAATAAAAAAAAAAACCTAAAAATTGCTATAGCTTAAAATTTTCATAATTTCATGATCAGAACTTGTATTTAGTCTAAATAGTTCTAACTTTTCAAATAATAAACAAGCTCTAGCTTACGTATACAAATAACTAATAATTTTGGTATTATTTTTTGTTCTTTTGTAATGCAGCGGGTAAGCGATTGTACAAATTGTTATGCTTTTTTTCATGAAGCAAATATCTAAAACTACTTAAAAAAACGACCTCGTCGAACAAAAAAAATAAAAAAAAAAATTTAATAAAAAAAATCGCCGAAATTTAAATTTAAAAATTCCAAAACTTATTTTTAATTTTTAAGATTTCTGGTAAAAAGTTATTTCTTAAATTAAATAACAATAAAAATACTTCTCAGTTTTTATTAAAAAGTTTAGATTCCTCTCTGCTTTTATCGCATAAATACAATTCAGTTTTTATTAAACTTTTTAATAAAAACTGAATTGTTTAAAAAGACTATTGCAATAAAAAGTTTCACGCTTTTAAAGATGGCAAATTTTAAGTAACTGTTATTGTTATTTTTATTTCACTAAAAAATATTCAAACTCAAGAGTACAGTTATTTTGTTACTGTTGAAAATTTTTTCAATCTGTGAACATTTTCCTACTCACTAAGAAGTACGCTTTCATGTTTGATAAAAATATTTATTAAAATTGAAATTAAAAAGGCCGACTTTTGTCCAGCTAATTTGGTCAAATCTTACACCGTGCACTATATATAGGTAGAATATATAAACATACATAAATATTGGAGAAAAGTAAAATTTACCACTTCACCCCTATTATCACACTTGCCCAAACTCCCCTATTTTAATTGAATTTTATTTTAATTCAAACAATACTTTTAAAGCTGTTTAAAGGAATAGCTGTTTAAAAAAATGTATTCAGAAATGAATCCGAAAACTTACCCGAAATGTTTTTATCTCTAAAAAATATAAGGTCCCGGCTAAAAATGTTCATATATGAAACCATATATTGGAGCATATATGAATCCATATATTTTTCCAAATATTCGGATCCGTGAATTGAAGGTATATGGACATATTAGCTCTTATATGGACATATCTGAATATTCATATATGCTCATATAAATTTATTTTTTTTGTAGTTGATTGTAAATTAAAAAGCACATTTTGTTACTTTTTTAACAAAACACATGAGCTACACAGAAAAAACTAAAAACGGGTTTCAATTAAAAAATTTATTGAATCAATTAATATTTTAATTAATTTTGCACCTCTCACCGCAATGATAATATCAATTAAAACTTTTATTGGAAATTAAAAAGGAAAAACAGATCTTAATAACATCTACAAAAAAAAATATAATACTGACAAAAAAAAAAAGTGTGTGAACGATACATTAATATGTGTGTGTTTGTTAATGCAGCGTCTGTTTGTATGTTTGTGTGAGTGCCCGTTTTATTTGTAAACTTTTAAAGCATTTGGTATTTTATACTAAAAACTTGCTATTTAAGCTACAGTGTATGAAAAAATACTTTGAGAATTGCGTCTAAAATAAAATATGTATTTATATATTTAAAAGTCAATTAAAATATTAATTGATTCAATTAAATATTTGTTTAGAAACAAATGTAATTCAAATCAAATATTTAATTAGATATTTTAGGTTGATAATTTTTTCTGTGTATATTCACAATCAGCCTGGTAATAGGCAAAAATACATGTAAATTGCTCCTGTTTGGAATTGAAGCACTCTTATACTACAATACCAGACAGAGTGGTCTTTTACTGAGACTCGTAAATACCGCATTGGTTTTGTTTTGTATTAAACTAAATGTATTATAATTCAATTTACATGTTACTGATAAATTAAAAAAAGCTTTAACTAAAATAAACTAAATAAAAATTTCATTCATAGACATTCAAATCTTAAGTTTTTAAGATTTTATTGAACGTGTTCTTCATTTTTTTTACCAATCTTCTTTAATTTATCAGAAACATGTAAATTAAATTATACTACATTTTGTTTATATAGTAATTAAATGTGCTAAAGTCCCAAAACTTATTTAACAAATTGTGAAAAGCAATCTGATGTAGGCGTGTCCCTATCCTGATTTCATTCCTGCCAAAGGAAATCTTCAGGGGACTTTGTTATTAGAATTTCTAGAGATATTTGTTATGTTAAATCACAAACTCAATGAGAATTTCTTGTCCTCGTCTAGGAGCGAGATTCAAAATTTAAAATATCAAAGAAAAAACAAAAACAACAACAAAATATTGTCACAATTGGCTTTGTCATCTTTCAAATACTACATTTTGTTTAGTACCAGCATAAATTTACTTTGTCTGGTATTATAGTATAAGAGTACTTCTATTCAAAAGAGGAACAATGAACATGTAATTTAAATTTGTTTTTAAGACAGATTTTTATCAGGCAGATTGTGAATACCGCTCATATGTATTGTTTAAAAAATAACAAAATATACTGTTTAATATACGATCAACTAAAAACAATATTTTTATACGAACATATATGAATATCCGTATGTGTCCATATACAGGCGCTGATCCAGGAAAAGATTTTGGGGAGGGACAAATTTTCAAATGTTAAGAATTTTAATATTGGAGGAGGAAATTTCCCATTTTCCCTCCCCCTGGAACCGCGCCTGCCATATATGAGATCATATGTCCATATACCTTTAATTTACGGATCCAACAATGTATGCAACCATATTTGGATTCATACAGTTACGGGCAGAAAGAAAAAGGGTCACTTCTTCGTCACACAATTAAACGTTAAAAAAAACACCACAAATTTTAGATTATAGAACAACAACAACTCGTTATTTTATGAAACAATCCAAACATTGTTGTTGCAATTTAATAATAAAAAAAATACCAGCAAAGTATAGAATTAACTAAATTTTTTAAAATACGAAAAAATAAGGTCAGTATGCAAACTATACGAAATATTTCATAATCCTTGCATTTTTTTATTTGAAATATCGTGATTGTATAGCGATTGTATCTAATAGACAGACTAATTTCTGTATCTTTAATGTGCCAACGTTGGAACCAAGAATTCATGAAAAGTAATCTAAAAATAATGAAAAAAATTATTGTCTTTTTTTTAACGTTAAATTGTATTACTAAAAAGTAATCCTATTTGTTTGTCCGTAAATTTATTTGAGCCAATATATGGTTTCATATATGAACAATTTTAGTTGCGCAGCTTAACTAAATCTTAAAAACTCGAGATTTAAATATCTTCGAATGCAATGTTTGACCAATTTTGACAACAAAAATTATTATATTAAAATATTACATTTAAAGACAAGAATTTCTGAGTCTAAAGTTATTAAGACTGTTGAGGTAAAAGTCTATACTCATATCAATGTGTGTTCTAAAATATGTTCATATAGGACTTCAATTTGGAATAATAATTGGAGAATTTAGAAAAAATCTAGGGGTCTATATATGGGTCTTTATATAGGTGTCTCCATTTATGGGCAACTGACATTGAAAAAAGGAAATTCAATTCTTGTATGGAATAATATATGGACTCATATACGAATATATAAGCTATATATGGAACGATATATACAATATATTATCACATATGATGTCATACATTTACATATATGACCCCTAACTTTAAATCTATTAGGCCATATATGATTCCTTATATGTCCGATATGTTTATATATGCTCATATATGTATCAATATATGGCAACCGGAGTACTAATTGCTAAAAACTTATATTCTCCACAAAAAATTTCGATTAATTAAAATTTACAATCGTAGTAGATTCTTTTAAAGCTCTGGCCTTTTTGTCTTCTTGTTAAACTTTTACTATCTCTTAGTTTGTTAGATTCTTTTTCGTTTCATATAGTATTTTTGGTTTTCTGTTCTATGTTCATTTATTTATTTAATTTTTTTTTTTTCCTGTAGTAAATTACAAAATAGAATTTAAAAAAAAAAAATGAAAATAAACATAAAACTTCTTATTTCAACAAACTCTATCTTATGCATACTTAAAATGTCAGTGAACAACAGAAATGCAAACAACAACTACAACTGCAAAGTAATTATAAACATTCTCTGTATAATTTTTGTCTCTTTTTATTTTTTTTTCTTTATTTATTAAAAAAATGAAACCTCAAAATATTAACTATATAGTATGAAATTTATAAAGTACAGTAGTTATTACAGTTATCTGATATTTGTGCAAGATTTTTTCTTTTTTTTCCTTTTGACAAATCATAATAAAGTTACAAGTTTTTTTTTTTAATATAACATAACATTGAAAAGTTTATTTTGACTTTTAATTTGAATACGGGGATAACCAAAACAAAAGGACCAAAAACAAGTTAAACAAAATAAAATGGTTTTGGTTTAAAGGTAAGTACACCCAATAAAAAAAGTTAGTAAAGTCAGCAAAATTTTAGTCAGGAGGGTGCTTTCAAAAAAATTGCTAATGTCAGCAAAATCTTTAGTAGATTCAGCAACACTTAGTTCATTAAAAATTAAAAATCCTTGCTAAAAGTTAATAAAATTATTGCTAAATATTAGTAGACTGAAAAAAACTCAAAAAATGTGTAGAAAAATTATACTTTAGTTTATTTATTTGCTGAAAATCTTAAATTTGTTTTGTTATTCTTTTAAAAATAATTTACAAGATGTTGCAAAATATAAAAATGTACATAATCCCATATTGATGACGCGTATTAATTTTATATCTGAAAATATATAGAAATAAGTATATATAACACAATCAAATTACCTTTCAACTAATTACATCAATGGTTATCTAAGTGATGGCATATTTCTAGAAGCGGAACAAAACGAATCGAAATAACAAAAAAATATGAAATAAGCAACCCCTTTTTGCAATAAGAAAAATTAAACATACAAAATTACTTAAGATGTGTGTCCTTGTCTTTCGCTTTTGTCTGCCTACCTGAATGTATATTTGATTGCATTTTGACCACACTACAATAATAGTCACTTATTTAATCATTTAGTTTACAAATACACATTTAATCTTTATTAAATTTAAATAAAATATTTTGTCTTTAATTTAATTAATAGACAATTACTTTTGACATCTGTAATTTATATGTATATGATACACATTGTTGGCGTATTTTTGTTCTATTATGTATAAACAAAAGATACAAAAATCTTCCATGGTTGATTTTTTTTTTATATGTATTATAAGAGTTGTACTTTTTAGTATCATTTTGCTCATCTCTACTACACTCGCCGCTCGTCTCTACTTACATGTCGCGACGTCTACTTCATGCTGCGTATATCTTTTAATCTGGTTGTCGTACACACTTTTAATGTGCTTATCAGCACAATTTTTTTTAGCAAAATAAATTAGTAAAACATTAGTAAAATATTAGTAAAACATTAATTCAAAACAGTTAAGTGCTGAATAAGTATAACTAAAATTTTAGCTGAAAACATAATTTCAGCAAAAAATTTGCTGGAAAATAGTATACTTGATTTGCAAGACGTTTTACTAACGTTTTTACAAACTTATTTTTTTGAGTGTAATAAAGGTAAGATGTTAAATTTAAAATATTCTCTTCAAAAGATGCTTGTACTATCCACTATTGCAGAAAACTTTTACAAGAACAAAACTTGCAACAAACAAAATGCATTGGAAATGGAGAAATTATAATAGAAATTCTATTCGAACAGAATTTTCGCATTGAAAACTAAGTGACGAAGAGTACTTTTTAATGGCTAAAATTTTTGAAAACGTGTAGGAAATGATCCAGTAGATGCGTAAAGTCAATAAAAGTTTTGACTTTTACAAAAGAATATTGTCTTACAAAAGTTTTAAAGCTTACAAAATAATAAATCATATTAAAATGGAAAGTCCGTTCATGGGTTTAAGAGACCCTGATTTTTTTTTAGCTGACCAATCTCAAATTTAGGAGTCAAAAATTTCTGTTTTTTGCGATTTTTTCATATTTCTTCCCAACAAACTATATATAAATTTGGTTTCTAATGAAAACTATTTCAAATGCTCATCACCTTGTCCTTGTATGCTCAACTTTGCGTGATATTCGAAGAAACACATACATTTTGTGGGGTTTTTAACTAGTAGGTATAGTTGGGTCAGGTCAAAACTCACATTTATTATTTCTCTATTCATTTTTAGTGGACCCGTATTTTTTATTTTTTCAATGTTCGTGAATGTTTGGAATTTAGACGAAGTTTCCCGAAGCAATATATTTTGCGCAGAGTGGCAACTCTATGGCCATAACATAGGTAATATGGGTATCAAAATTCCTATTTTTGAAAAACAAATTCTGCAAGCACTTCGTATCAAAAAATTATTAAATGTCTTAATCAAATAGTCCATTGTAAGGTAACTGTACCACCGATTTCATAACTGTACCACCGATTTTGATCATTTATATTTCTTTTTAAGGGGGTTACTAGCTTTAGATTTTTTTTTGATTTTTTTTTTGTTTCATATTTCAATAGTTTGAACTTTTTCCTATATGCTGAAAATGTTGAAGAAAAAAACGCATAAATAAAAAAGTTACAGATTGTTAAACAAACTCCTTGCCCTATATTTTATATATATATATTAGAGTTCGTTTTCAAATTTTTTTTTTTATTTTGATTTCTGGATATTATCACTTTTTAGAAGGTTTTTGTATCAATAAAAATAATGGCGTATTTTTTTTTTTTAATTCCAACTCCTTCCCGTGCCTATAGGCGACTCAAATCGCGGATTTTGGGTCCCTTTTCCCATACAACAAAAACGGCTAAATATATGTCACATCGTACTTCAGAATTCGATTCGACGATAAAACTTAGGCCCATAGGCTTTTTTTTAGTTTTTGGAATGCAACAGAATGCATAATTAGAGTGGTCCAAAAAAATATTTTTAGAAAAAAACAATTAAAATATTTTTTTTTGTTAAATTTTTTTTACAATGAAAAATACTTACATCTGATAAAAATGGCCCAAAAATTTTAATTTTATAGTTACCCGTTCAAAAGTTATTAAAGTATAAAAATTTAATTTTTTAGTGAATACAAAATAATTTATTGGTTTATATAATAATTTATTGGATTTGAGTCGCCTATAGGCGCGGGAAGGAGTTGGAATTAAAAAAAAAAATACGCCATTATTTTTATTGATACAAAAACCTTTTAAAAAGTGATAATATCCAGAAAATATAATAAAAAAAAAATTGAGAACGAACTCTAATATTTTACATGAGAAATATTTACTTCAAATACTTTTTTTCTCAAAACAAGATATTGAAAATCAGGTGCCACTGAGCAACCTTAATGGGTCTAAAACATTTAGTCCCTAACGTAGAGGCATTTTTAAATTTCTGCCTATTATTTGTTTGAAAAATAAAAAAACAACGATTTTTTGGGTGTTTTTTAACTTTTGAGTTTACCCTACACTCATAATAATCTATAGGTAAAATACACGAAAACCGTTGTTCATTTTACGAAAGTTTTGGTTATTTTGACATTACGAAAAAATTTGTAAAATATACAAATCACATTTCGTAAAGTTTTCTAAAAACTTTTTTTAAATAAAAATGTGGTGAATACCTTACGGGTTTATTTTAAAATTAAAAAAAAAAAATGTAATGGTGCCACACCAGAATCGAACTCACGATTTCAGTGACGTCCTGCTGTGTTGAAGTAGACCCCTCTACCATTTGCACCAAAGTAGCTGATGCAATACAACAAACTAAAAAAGAACTTAAGTCGAAAATATTATGAAATTTTTATGAAAACTAGAAAAATATGCTACAAATATTTAATAAAAAAGGTCAAATGGCAATTAAATATTTTTATTATGTTTATTGAACTAAATAAAATAATATAATTTTTTTATAAATATACCAAAAATATATATTTAAAAACAAAATAATAAAATAATAATAATAAAAAACTTAAATAACAATTTCAAACTAATTGCATTTTATTATTAAATATTTTATCTTTTTAAATATTTGTTTTATTGAATTTCATACTAAACCCGGCAAATAAAGTGGAAGTAGTGTTTTCGGGTCCTCTTTAACTTGTTTTAGGATCCTCGTTATTTAACAAAATATCCATTTGTATCAAAACACAAAAATAGTAATAATGAAATAAAATAATAAAAACAAACAAAAAAACAAAAAAAAAAAAATATAAAAACTAAAAAAAAAAAAAATTGTCCTGGCCAGGAGTTGAACTCACAACCTTCTGATTGCAAATCCGACGTCTAACCACATCAACATCCATATGTAATATTTGTAACATTACAAATTTTTGTACAATGTACTAAAAAAATATTACGAAATCATGTTTGTATTTTTTACGAAACTTGTAAATTTATATAATTTGTTGTATACGAAAGTTTTGTAATATAAACAAAATATTTGTACATTCTACGAAAAAAAATTTACCAAAAATATATTTGTATTTTTAAGCATAGATTATTATGAGTGTACGTTAGGGAATTAAGAATACATTCGTGTATGAAAAAAAAATTTTTTTTTTCTCAGATAAGTACCCAGGGCTCAACAATGGCACCCGATTTGGCTTTAAAAAAATGGTATATAAGAAATCGTTACCAGGGTTGCCATGGTAGCCGGAATACTAAAGTAATATTTTTATAATAATATCTACACACAGAGAAATAAAGTGCCAATCGAATTAAAAAGTGTATATTAAGGTTAACATCTTATAAATTCAGTTAGTACAACGATATTAACATTAGATTTCTGAATATTTTGAGTGTTGCAACTAAAATTCAGTTTAATTTACCGAATTTTGTTGTGAAAACAAATATTCAGTTTTACCAACCGACTGAAATTCGAATGAACCGATTTTGAGTCACAGTACCCGAATTTCAGTTGGCAAATATCTAAATTTTTCTCTGTGTGTAGTATTGTGTTTTTTTTATTTTATTTTATTTATTTTTATTTATTAGATAATCTAGCACAACAAGATGTAAATCTTATAAATTATAGTGCTAGTGAGTATAAAAAACATTACACATATTAAATAAAATTAAAAAACAAAGTTAAAATTTGATATTTAAGATACAAAGATAAAAATACAAAATTAAAAGTAACAAGTGTTTGAAATAAGTAAGGCATCAAAGGTTAGACAAATAACTGGCAAATTGAATATTTAACCAAAGTATATTTTAAGCTCATTTTTAAATTTGTTTGCGTTGTTTATGACTTGAATTCGATTAGGAAGAAATTTCCAAAGACTAGTGGTGTAAATGAAAAATTGGCGTTGTGATAATAGGCTTTTAAATTTTTTCTGGATAATATTATTCCCACGATTTGATCTAGCAAATTGTATTCTGCTGTATAGGTAGACAGGTTGCATTGACGTGATTATTTTATGGAATAAAATAAGACTCCTAAATTTAAGAAGGTTTTCAAAACTCATCTTATTAATTTGATATGAAAAACTAGATATAGATTCACGGCGCCTTTTGTTGAAGACATATCTTGCAATATTGTTGTAAGCAACTTTAAGTTTTCCAAAGTCCGCAGTGTCACAGTTTGCATAAATTTCACAGCCATATAACAGAACGGGGATAAGATACGTTTTTGCTAATAGCATACGTATATTAAATGGTGTTGAATATTTAACAATCCATAGATTACGAAGCATTCCGAAAATCCTTCCCACTATTGAGTTTATGTGGTTGGACCAAGTTAATTTAGAATTGAATATTACTCCGAGATTTTTCGATGAGTCTACGAGTTCGATAATATTGTTGTTTATATTGCAAAAAGAATTTTTTAAATAAACCATTTATTTATTTGGGTATAATTCCTTAAATATTGTAATTTTTATTGATTTCTAAAGCTAGTAAACCCTTAAAGAAAGGAAATCCTAGTTTTTAAACTATTCAACAAATTTTTTAAAACATACATACATATATCATGTATTTATTATTTAAGTTTTTTCATCAAGTTATTATTTTGAATAAATAGTGAATTTTCATATAAGCTCTTTTAATTGTCGTAACAAAAAGATACTAAATTTAAAAAGTGTAGAAAATGTCTTTGACTTGCACGTTAAAAATCTCAAAACAATCTAAATTTTTCTATTAAAAACCCAGAACTGCTAAGTTTCTTAAATGTAGAAGTAAATGTTATTTTTTTTTTTTATTCATAAACCATTTTTTTGCAAACTACCCCATATGCAAAAATTATGCTCCATAGTTTACTTTTTAAATGTTTTATATTGGTACCACTTAGTTAGACAATTAAAAGAGTTTCTTTGATTTTTCATAATTAGTTAGTAAGTTATTTCTACCACATGTTACTTATAATTTTAAAGAAAATTTTATAAGCAAATTTTAGATTTTAATAAAAATTTGATTTGAACTAACACAAGAAACACTGAAATATATTCAAAATAATAAATTGATGAAAAAAATTAAATAACAAATACATGATAAATGTTTTTCAAAATTTTTGGAATAATTTAAAGACTGTGATTTTATTCTTTTAAAAAGAAATATAAATGATCAAAATCCCCTACGTGTCGTATGAGTGATATTAATTTCTAGTTTAAAATAAAAACACTCATACGCTAAGTGGGCTAATTGAAGATATTAAAATAATAGGTCGATATGTTGACAAAATAATCTGGAATGTGATGAACAAGGTTGCCAACTCTTGAAATGAACAAATGGCTAAATTATGGAGAAAAATGGCTAGAAATGGCAAAAATTGCAAAGTGATGCTAAAAGTCAATCATTTGAATGTAAATCATTCTTAAGCTTTAACACGAATTTCAAGAAAGTTATATCATAATTTGAATGTTTTTCCAATATCTAAAATATTATCAGTACAATTTTATAAAACCATAATTTTAAATACGATGTAAAAACTGCAGGTAGAAATTTCTTGTTGAAAATGTATAACTTTGTCCCTTTAATGCCCTCTGTATCTTTAAAGATACAATCATTAAAAAATTCCTACGGCTTTATTTTGAGTTTAATTAAAATAAAAGCTTTCCAAGCTCTCTTTAATAATTATTTAGAATTGCGACTCCTATTAATCATGAAAGTCGAAACAATTCAAATGTGCGAAATTTATTAAAAACTCAGAAATACGTTTTTTATGAAATTGAGAAAAAGTCAAAAATAATTTAGAAAGTTTAAATAAAATACATAAATATTTAGAGGCCAGTGTAAGCTTACAAATGATATATATATTTTTTTTTTTGTGCCTAGGTTACTTCATATTTGTGTAACGGGCAATTCAAAATTTTGAAATTTTTGGTTTTTTATAAAAGCGTAAACAATTATTTTTAAAATCGTGGTACGCAGGTTTTGTTTATTTAGCATTTCACACCATAAAACAGATGTTTTTCAATCGATGCTGTTTGACATTTAAGGCTCTATGCAATAAGTCCCAGGTGCAAAAAGTCCCAGTGCAAAAGCTCCCAATGAAATAAATTCTAAAAAAATGAAATAAGCCCCCGTCTCAAAAAAGTGAAATAAATTCTAAAAAAATTAAATAATTTCTAAAACAAAAATTAAACACATCCTAGGTTTTGGTTGTTATTTCATCATGAAATAATTTCCAAAGAATAAAAATTAAATAACTCTCAAAAATAGTCCATGCAACACAAATGAAGTAAAGTCGTACCATTATATTCCCTAAAGTCATATTGCCCGAAAACCAAAATGACATATTGCCCAAATGTCCGCATATCTCCCAAAATTGTGGATGTTAATATGTTACAACGACCAAATCAATGACAGAAAATCCAATATTTTTTTTGGGTGCTATGGCATTTTATTTTGAAAAAACTTTTTTTGGGCGCTATGACGGTAAAAAAAAAGAAGTTATTGCCCAAAATCATAATTTATTTTTTTTAAATGTCATAAGACATAGTGTCTTTATTTTGCGAAGCCGCCTGCCGCGTTCTACGGAGGAAAAAAACCTCTAAGAGCGGCCAAAGGCCGCCACCCAGAAGAACTTGTTTTTCGAATCAGATGTCGAATCCGTTGAAATCTTATATTTTTAAGACATCAAGTAACATTTATTTGACCTGTCATTACTTTTTATGTTCCAAAATACCAACCCACACCAAGATTTATGTTTTTTTAATGATTATATTTTTAAAAGTCTATTTTATTAAAAATTTTACGTACGTATATATTAGTGTCTAAACGTTAAATAAGCAGAAGGCCAATGCTCTACTCTTTTATTTAAGATAAAAAAAACAATCAATTAGCTGTTTAAAGGACAAAGCTATGACTGCTCAAATTATATTACTTATTGTCTTAAAAATAAGATTTCAACGGATTCGACATTGGATTTGTAAAAACAAGTTTTCTGTGTGGCGGCCTTCGGCCGCTCTTAGGGTTTTCTCCTCCATAGAACGCGGCAGGCGGCTACGCGAAATAAAGTTTTTCTGCGTGCGACACAAAAAATAAAATTGAAGCAATTTTTTTAAAAGTTTCCTTAAAACTCTTTTGTTTGATTTCAGGAATCAGCCTTGACATTTAAGGTCTTATGACATTTAAAAAAAAAATAAATTATGATTTTGAGCAATAACTTCTTTTTTACCGTCATAGCGCCCACATTTATTTTGGCCAAACAAAAAACCGTCATAGCGCCCAACAAAAAATGTTATTTCGTCCAAATTAATGTCGTATTGCCCAAAAACAAGAAAATTTTTACAACAAGAATTTACATATAATTTTTTTGGGCGCTATGTCGTTTTTTTCTTGGGCAATATGACTTTGGGGAATATAACATTACGCCTTCAAAATTTGTTAAAAATCAGATTAAGTTAGGTAAATTTAAGAAGATCATCAAAATATTTTGAAAGATCCCGTTATAGGAACCGTTTAGAATATTAATAATATAAAAAAATAATAAATTTTTGAAAATGAAATAACTCCCACAGCAAATGAAATAACACCCAACAAGAAAATAAAATGAAATAAGTCCCACGCTAAGTTCTGTTGGGGCTTATTTCATTTCGGAATTACTGCATTATGAAATAACACCTAATAAGAAAAATGAAATAACTTCTAAAAAATGAAATAACTGCAAAAGAACTGGGTAATATTTCATTTGAAATTACTCCCAAATTTGTATGAAAATTTTTTGGGACTTATTTAATTTTTTTTTTTTTTTTACTTTTTTCACCTGGGAGTTATTGCACAGAGCCTACATTGAAGGGTTAAAACAATTTTTAGATGAAAATAGAATGGCTAGATCTAGCCGGAAATGGCTAAACTGACAATCTTGGTGATGAATAGGAAAAGAAATTTCAATCTAAAACTCATAAAGAATAAAGGTCACATAAGCCCTTCTATGTCAAATCAACCCATTTTTGACATCACGATTTTTGTTTGCTCTGACATTTAGCAGACGGAAAGTTATTTCGAAAATATTTGACACGTAAGTAAAAGTATATGCAGACGCTCATACATTATTTTTAGTTTTAAGTGGTAAATGGTAAATGGTATAAAAAAACAAACAAAAGTTAAAAATTAGAATAAAAAACTTTCAAAACGTGGCAACACAGATATTTAAATAAATTTAGAAAAAGTAGAGTTCAAGACCATTAAAATAAGACATCAACCATTAAAATAACTACTTTAAAACCTTTTTTTGGGGGTCATTTTGACACACATTTCCCCGACACACATTTTCACTTCCAACTGCTTTTGTGTACGACACTAAACTTTTTTTCCTTGTCAAGTTACCGTTAAGAAGGTGTGCAAAATATTAAAGCGAACGACTCATTATTTCGCTTACAAATGGAATCTGAACAAAAAGTGAGTAATAGAGTTTATTTGTTTGCATCTTTAGTGCCCTAACTGATAGGAGCAGACCATTTCCAAAAAAAAGAAAAGTGAAAGTATTGGGAACTTGTTTTGTAGCCTCCTTCATCATTCATTTTAAAAAAAATCTTGATATCATTTGATTGTTCTGAGTTCTGGACAAATAAGCTAGAAATTCTAGTTTTTTTTTTTGTAAAAATTCGACTTTTTTGACGTCACTTTTTGTTCAAAGTCCATTTGTAAGCAAACTAATACTCCGATTTCGCTAATTAAAACGACTTATTAAAAGTCAACATATTCAAAAAAAGTTCACTTTTCAACATAAAATAGTAGTAAGTGATAATTTATGCCCAGAATTATTCGATCTCACTCCAAAACAATTTGCATAGTTTTTTAGCTGCTTAAAGTTGGTGTTTTTTAAATTTATTTTCATCGGGATAAACATTAATTGAACTTATAGTAATTAAATGTGCTAAAGTCCCAAAACTTATTTAACAAATTGTGAAAAACAATCTGATGTAGGCGTGTCCCTATCCGGATTTCATTCCTGCCCAAGGAAATCTTCAGGGGACTTTGTTATTAGAATTTCTAGAGATATTTGTTATTTTAAATCACAAACTCAATGAGAATTTCTTGTCCTCGTCTAGGAGCGAGATTCAAAATTTAAAATATCAAAGAAAAAACAAAAAACAACAACAAAATATTGTCACAATTGGCTTTGTCATCTTCCAAATACTACTCTGTTTTTTTGACAAACCTAGCAACGTAGTGACGTTTATTCAAGTAAATCAACAATAGAAAATCATATGTTTTCTATTAGTGTCAGTTACATTTAAATTTGCACAAGCACCTGCATATTTTATTTTCATCGGGATAAACATTAATTGCATTTATAGTAATTAAATGTGCTAAAGTCCTAAGACTTATTTTTTTTTTTAATTTATAAAAATACACACTGTTGAAATGCTCGTTAATATTGAATGCGTTGCCTTTTTTGTCTTCTTTAAAAAATATGAAGCTTTGATTTATACGCTTTTGGAAAAGGACAAAAACAAAACTCAAAAATTTCCTTATTACGCAAATATTTCAAAATACATCTGTTGTTTTTAATTTTTGTTTGCAGATTGGTCAATGTGTC
This sequence comes from Delia radicum, assembly GCA_021234595.1. Classification (NCBI taxonomy): domain Eukaryota; kingdom Metazoa; phylum Arthropoda; class Insecta; order Diptera; family Anthomyiidae; genus Delia; species Delia radicum. The sequence goes on from CM037855.1 coordinate 129,005,825, forward strand.
GCCTAAGAGACATAAACAATTTAGAATGGGGAAACAATATATTCTTGAGAAAAACTTTTTTTCCGATATTACTACGATTATATTCAATATAAAACAACACAAATTTCCAAAACTTGGAAAAAATATTAAATTTGAAAAAATAATAAATTTAAAATTACAGTGATTTATAAACTCATTAAAAAATTGTAAAAAAAATTTTAATTTTTTTGTGCTACAAAATAGTAGTAATATCGGAAAAAAAATGAACATATTAAGGGCCTATATTCAATAGCTTATATCTACACACAGAGAAAAATTTAGCTATTTGCCAACTGAAATTCGGTTACTACGACTCAAACTCGGTTATTACAAATTTTAGACGGTTGGCACAACTTAACATTAGTTCTCACAACAAAGTTCGATTAATTCAACTGAATTTTAGTTGCTACACCCAAAATGATCAGAAATCGAATGCAAATATCGTTGCACTAATTGAATTAATAAGTCGTTACCATTAATATACATTTTCCAATTTGGTTGGCACTTTATTTCTCTGTGTGTAGAACAAAAAAAAAACATTTTTGGTTACTCGAATGTTTAAGCGGTAAAAATGATCTGCAAATTTAAAAAAATCGATATTCTCACCCATTTTTTGCTGGGTAGATGGCAAGGGGTCATATATGTAAACCTTTATTTATTTATTTGAATTGCTCCATACACAAGACTGAAAGTCTGCAGTATGGAACTGATGATATGAAAAATTATAAGATCATTAATTAATAACTTAATTAATAACTAATTACAATTTTTATATAGAAAACAAAAAACAATTAAAATTAAACAAGATGAAAAAAAAAATTAAATAAATTTAAATAATTTACACATATGTATTATAATGCTATAAACACATAGACGACTGCAGCTACACGACTACAGCCTGTCAAAAATAAAATACACACGTTTATATGAAAACGATTATTTTGGCACCAACACAACTACACGGCTACCCGACTACTTTTGCCGCTGTAGTCAACTTAGGTTAATTTCTATTTTTGTTGGCTGCAAAACAAAAATAGTGTTGACAATAAAACAAAATATGTAACAAATTAGTACTTAAAAATATTTTATTTTGTTAAACACAAAAAACGTCGCAACATCAAATGGTATAATTGCATTAATATTCAAGAGGGGTTATATAAATTTATTTTCACGTTATAATAATGTATTATAAATAAGTAATTGTATTTTTAAGTGAACTTTATATACGTGTCTACAACCAAGCATGTTGTTCTATTTTAATACAGAAAAAAAAAGATGTAATTGGCACTACTGAAACAAAAATGCATTTGTATCAGGGATGTTAAATGGAGTTTTCAATTTTGTACCAACATCCAAAAAAAATTGTACTTTTTGGACGTTGACGGTACCATTTTTTTAAATTTATTAAAACAACAAAAAAAAATACATAAAAATTCTCTTGTACATAAAAAAACAAAACAAAACCTTCCAATAACATACATTATATGTATGAATAAAATAAGGCATAAAAAAGTCTTATGAATATATGAGACCAAATCATGGAATTATTTGTTTAGTTAATAAACTATTTGGAATTTCTACATCATAGCAGCATAAATTTGTCGCTCTTAACCAATCCTTAGTCTGTATGAGACTTGATAATGTTGGCTAATGTAGTCTGTTTCTTTCCTTAGTTTTTATTATATTTTGAAAAGAAAAAACTCTTTCCACATTTGCAGACCAGTGTGGAATGGATAAAATTCCAGCAACGACTAGAAATGTCTGGAAACATATTGACATTCAGTTCATTTTGAAAATTAGCTACTACCGACCAAAAACTACAATCGTTTTAATTTTTTAACGACTTCAGTTAAAAAAATTTTAGTTTTTACTCTGGCTCAAGTAATATTTTTACTAAGAAGACAAGAATGGAGCAAAATTAATGATTAATCGGTTTTTTGTTAAAGTTCTGCCTATTATGGAGGCTATAACTTTTCTAAAACATTGGGTTCTGATGAGATCTTTAACCAGATCGAAATACTAGTATTAACCTAGCTAATATGTTTGATTTGCTTTATTTTTGTAAATATACGTAGGTTGAGAGCTCGTTCTAAATTAAACACATATAAGATTGTTTGGAATTTTCTTTCATTTCTTTAACAATAATTTAATTTTCGTTTGAGTTTGAATTTTAACGTCTTTTTCAGACAATTTTAGTTAATACTATAATTAATATGCAATTTTATTTAATTTAATTGTGAAAGGCGTGGTAGAGAAGAATGAGTGTATTTTCTAAAAATCATAACTACATTGCAAATATTCAATTTTTTCTGAATCAGACTGCGCAGTTTCTGGTATTGAACGTTCGTCAGTGACCCTGTTTTTTTTTTGAATTTTTGAATAATGTAATATTTGTTATGTTTTTATTTGTTCGATTGCGTCTATATGAAATTTTTCTGTGCAATCACTGACCGTGGTATAGATAAACTGATTTCTAATGCCACATGCACTCGCACTACACGTTAGACAGAGCGCTTTAGCCCTCTGAGCTATAGTTAGGTCGAGTTTTGTTGTGATTAAAACTAGTTTTATTCAATATACGGTGTTTTTGTTCTTGCATACATAATCTCAGAAGTACAACTCCAACAACACAACAGTTCTATTTTTAGAAACTCACCTCACTCTAATGTCCACTGTTTTCCCATATGTTATAAGTGATGCCATATCTATATATCAATTTTCACTTCTTCAGAATTTTAATAAATTCAAAATAAAAGTGAAGTTGGCTGCAACAAGTGTCAATATATGTAAGAGCTGCCAGATAAATTTTGTAAAAAATCGTAAATTTTTAATCGATATTAAAAAAAAAAAAATTGCCAACTTTATTCTTCAAAATCCTTAAAATGATGATAAATCGTAAAATCTGGCGGATATAGTCGCATATATTTTAAGAGCTCATTACATAAAACGAATAAATGCAATGAAAAAGGACACAATAACAATTTGTTTGCTATACTAAAAATTCAAAAAGGGGAAAAATTAAAAATTTTTAAATTGTACCAAATGAGTCGCGGTAGTACCACGGTACTTTAGAAGGTCAAAATGTACCAAAAAAAGTACAATTGTACCAACTTTAACATCCCTGATTTGTATAAAAAACAGCTGTTGATATTTTTAAATTGAATCATGATCAGCTGTTTACTATGCTGCTGTCGTTTCCAAAATAATAAGTAGCTGACCACACGGCGACGATTGCAGTCAACGGCATTTGCAGTCGTGTAGCTCTGCAGTCTGCTGTGGTAGAGTTGTCAAACTATCGATAGTGCCACTATCAATAGTTTTTGATAGTTAAAAAAAAAATATCGATGTATCGAATCTATACTATTGAAAAACCATCGATATATCGACGATATTATCGTGACACTATCAAAGTTTAATCGTTTGAATTAAATTTGTGTAAAGGTCAATTAATATATCATGCTTAGACAGAACAAAACTTATTTCATAGTTTAATAAACACAAAACTGAAATTATATCCACTATATCACCAAAACAAAATTTTTGTTTTCCTCGGATTTTTTGTTTCCCGATAGAAAGAAGTTTGGTATTACCCGGAATATCGGGATTTTTCGCTTATAAAAAGAAAGGGCTGATATTTTACTGTATAATAGTATTTTTTATTTAATTTAGAAAATAACGAAATTAATAGTATTAATAGTATTAATTAACTATCGATACTATCGATAGTACTATTGATAGTTTGACACCTCTAGCGGGTATAAACTATCAATAGTTTTATTTTATTTTAATCGAGTAAAGGAAAACACAATCGATAGTTGAAAAAAAATTAACTATCGATACTATCGATAGTACTATTGATAGTTTGACACCTCTATGCTGTGGTCTATGTGTTTATAGCATAATATCAAATAATTATGTTTGATTTTCTTATGCCGAAAACAGTTTAAAAATATTTTCTTTAAATTTTTGTGCGTTACTTAAAAGTTGAGAGCTGTGGGGTATAGAATTCCAGAGAGATACTGCGAATATGTAGAAATGCCACTCCGAAATTAAACTTTTGTATCTAAATGATCTAAGTCTTTTTCCCCTGCTTATATCTGGGGGGTTACCGCGTAACTCGAATCGCAAATCAAAATTTTTCGAAAAGAACTTCCGAATCGAAAGTAAATGCGTACTGTGTAATTCATTCGGAACGACTACAGAGTTGTATTCATAATAAAGAGGGAACAAATTGAAGAAAGCGTGGCAACACTATTATCAAATGTCAAAATTACAAAAAATCCCAAAACAAAGAAAATTTGAAATCAAAAAAGAAATTGTTTTTTCGTTTTAAAACATAAAAATGGATTGCGTTTGTTTGTGGTTTTATGAAGATGACGATAATTCCTCTTCAATTGATAGCAAATTCGACGTTTGCTGTTCCAGAAATGCTGCTTCGGTTACGACGGCATTTAGCTTTTACATGAGTCTTGTAATCGGCCCAAACCTATTGGAAAAATATGTTTTAAATATATTATTAAAAACGCTCATTACACAAACTTACTTTTTTCCAGCTATTGACATCACATTCGGGTGGTCCGAAAGCATTCAAATCCGAACACAACTTTTGCCACAAATTATTTGACTTATTCTTAGCATCTGGGACTTTTAGATGCCCTTTTGCCAAGTCTGAATGCTTGACCATGAAGTCCATCACTACCTCATATGGTTTTTTATTTGTGTATAAATTTCTTTTTGGAGCTTGCCTTTATAAATTGAAAACACAAATATTATTACATTTAGGGCCATTATTACAACTTGCCTTTAAAGTAAATGTTAGTAAAAAGTAACTTTAGCTAAAGTGAGGAATAAAGTGAGCTATAATGTTTTTCGTTATTACAACTACCCAATAAAATAAAATTAATATTTTTGATAATGTGGCAGCACCAAACTATAAACCGATTGTTGGTTTATGAATTGGTTTATAAAAATACGTAGTGGCAACGTACTTTTATTTATTTGTTTACAAACAAACAATAATTTGTGAAATTCGGTTGTGAAATTCGGTATTTTCTTCTTCTTCTTTATAGAGCAGAAAATGTGGCAACTTTAAACATATAAAAGTTACGTTTAAAGTTAAAGGCAACAACATCTTCCCTTTAGCTTATCGGTCACTTTTAGCTTAAAGTATATTTATAATAACGAAAAACTAATAATCTGTCAGATAACATCCGAACTTTAGCTATTGGCAAGTTGTAATAATGGCCCTTAATATAACATGTTTATTCTGTAATTTAATAAATATTTCTGTATAAATAAACAATATTATTAAGTTTTCTTTATTTGTTAATCATTTTTTATTTTTTAAATGTGTAAATACTTACATTTTTAATATGTTTTCACTTGTCACTAGCAAAATAGCTTTTGAACAATTTCCGAACGTTTTTATCGCAAAAACAGTTCATCTTCGTAATACAGAGTTGCATTTTCGAAAGGGATTTTTTTGTTCGAAAAGGGAGAAAAAATGTCCGTACTTTCGAGAAAAAAAGTACGAAAATCGTATTACGCGGTGCAATTTGTTCGTATTCGTACATTTTTTCGTTTCGAATCGAGTTACGCCGTAACCCCCCTGAAATACAAAGTTTGCTGTACAGATGATCAGGTTTGTGGGTATATGTTATTTTATGTAAAAAAAACTAAAACTGTAATGTTAAGCAGATTATCTAAAGAAAGGCCATATAGCTGAGATGAAAAGAAAGATACACGAGAACGTCTATTAAGTCCATACACGTATCGGATTATGTTGTTAAATGCAACGTTCAATTTCCCTTTACTAGTTGCATCACATTTAGCAAATAGCTCACAACCATATAGTAAAACAGGCATCAGATAAGTTTCGGCAAGTAGCATTCTTGTTCTAATAGGTGTACAATGCTGGGTTCGCCAAAGAGTTCTAGTCATAGAGAAAGTGCGACCACAAGCATAGTTAATGTGGTTCGACCACGTAAGAGTGTCATTAAAGAATATTCCGAGATTCTTAGCAGATTTTACTAATTCAATTTTTTGATTATTTATAAATATATTAGGTATAATACTTAGTTTGGCAAGTCGCTTTTGAATTAAAATGCATTTAGATTTTTTTGGATTTATTCCTAGACACCATTTGAGGTTGCCCACGTATAAATACGATGGAGTTGCTGATTAATAGAGATAATACACTGGTCGATTAAGGCATTAGTACAACTGGTATAAAGTTGAAAGTCATCCGCGTACATTCTTACATTACAACTTGTTAAAATGCCTGGGAGGTCATTAGAGTACAGTGAGAATAATAGTGGCCTAACAATGGACCCCTGAGGTACCCCTCTTGTTAGAAGGCTGTGCCTTGGATTTTTGGATTCCAGTTTCAACATACTGATATCTGTTACGTAAGTATGTTGACAATAACTAAGTAGCGGTCGAAGAGAAATTGAAAAAGTTATTAAGTTTGTAACAAAGAATGTTATGATCTACGGTATCAAATGCTTTTGAATGATCTAAAAGTATTAAAAATGTAGTCTTGCCATCATCAAGTTTCTCCCTAATCTCCTCTGTAACATCAACTGTTTCTTTTAGAACCCAGATTGAGGATCTGTTAGCAAGTAATTGTTATCCAAGAAATAAGTAATTTGGTTATGCATAATACGTTCAAATACTTTAGAGAGAAATGCAAGAATGGCTATTGGTCTATACTCGGAACCAGCTTTGGGTATTGGAACGATTTTAGCTATTTTCCAATTCGAGGGAAAGTAACTTGAAGTTAATATTTTGTTAAACAAAAATGTTATTATTGGAAGTAGTTGAGGTAAAAGAATCTTCAGAAACTTTGGATTAATCCCGTCCACTCCTATAGAGTTGGATTTTATAGACAATATACTAGATAAAACGTCACATTGGTCTACTGCAGCAAAAGAAACAAAGTAAGATTCAGAATTGTTACTAGAATGATTATTCATATAATAATTTTGATCTGCTTGAACCATAGGAACATTTAAAAACTTTTTATTGATTGTATCGGCATCAATCGAACATGGTTCTTGATTCATAGATTTGCCGATACCAACTTCACGTATCGTTTGCCATGTTCTTTTGGAGCCAATGGCGGAAGAAAACTTTTCAGCATAAAAAACGGATTTGGCCTTTTTAATCATTTTATTTGTTGCTCTTTTAGCAGTCAGATAATCCTTATGTAATGTTGTAGTTTTAAATCTTTTCCAACGTGCATACGCAAAATCTCTTTGATTGATATAATCTTTAATTTCAGATGAAAACCATGGTTTCTGTTTATTACTAATAATTTTTGTCCTTATTGGTATAGTTAGATCAAACAGATAATTTAGGTTTTGCTCAAGAAAAGAGAGTTGGTCATCTACGGAATACAAAGAATACAAAACATTCCAATCGATTTTAAAAAATTCTTCCTCGAGAAATCTGAAATTAATATATTTTTCTTTCCAATTTAAGAACCCCTATACATAATAATCTGAAGTCAAAATATAAATCTATCCACAAACAAAAACTCGGTAGTGAAAGGATTAACATATGCGGGTACTTATGTTTCTGGTCATATATTTAGTCTCATAAATTTCATAAAGCCTCTAGTTTTCCAAAACTAAAACAAGATATTTATGCCCAACTCTTATTTCATACCTTCTACATATTAATATTTGATTTTGTATGTACACACAGAGAAAAATGTTGCCATTTGCCAACTGAAATTCGGTTACTATAACAAAAATTGGTTGGTACAACTGAATATTGGTTTTCTCATCAAAATTTCGTTAGTACAACTGAATTTTAGTAGACAACACCTAAAATATTAAGAAATCATATTTAATTATGATTTTACTAACCGAATTTATTGGTTGTAGCCACCAAAATACAATTTTCAATTCGGTTGGCACTTTATTTTTCTGTGTGTAGACACATTTGTTTGTAGATATGGAAAAATTTAAAATGACAAAAAAACATAACAAAAATAGATATTTTGCTTACAAACTGATGTCAACGACGACTTTTCCATCAAAAATTCAGAATTGCAGATACATCCGGCACTCAGGGAAAAAAGTTTCATCACATTGATGAAACTGTTTCATAAATCGTTTGTCATTAATTATTCATCATATTTATGAAATTTTAATAGATATTTATAAAAATTGATGACAAATGTTTAATAAATTTTTGATATTTCATAAAAATGTTTCATAAACCGAGTGAACATATTTTTTTTTGTTTTCTATCAATTGAAATTCAGAAACTCCATTGAAATTTAGAAAACAACAATAGAAATTAGGATTTTTCATTAAAAATTAAGAAATTGTAAATTGTAATTTAGATTTTCTATTTAAAATGCAGAAACTATCATAACATCAATTGAAAGTCAGAAATTATAATTAGTGCATTGAGTGCTCCAAATTTTGCATGGAGTTTTGTGAATATAAATTTAATTTTTTATAAGTGAATTTTTATCGTTGATCTATAATTTTATGTGTGAGATTTTATTTGTTCGGTTTTAGATCATGACAAATTTTTCTCTAAATTAACAGAAAAATTATAATTTTTATATGATAATTTACTGTGACTATTAGAATAATAGTCAAAGTAAATTATCATATAAAAATTATATTAGAATAATAGTCAAAGTAAATTATCATATAAAAATTATAATTTTTCTGTTAATTTAGAGAAAAATTTGTCATGATCTAAAACCGAACAAATAAAATCTCACATTTTTTATAAATTTCATGGGAAATTGAAATTCTTAACCTTAGTTAATGTTTTTAAATTCCAAATGAAAATTCTTAAATTAATTTATTAGTTCTAAATTTGAATAAAAATTAATAGCAATTAATATTTTCTGAATTTCAATTTCAAATTCTGAGTTTTAATTGATATACACTGAATTAAAAAAGCAAAATTATTACGTTTTAAATATAATATAGTAAAAACAAATGTTCGTCATTAGCTGCAGCCTTTATTGTGTTTGTACGTTGCCAAATAAATATTTTCATTGAATAAAAAATTTATGAATTTACTTTATCGTATTTATAAAGAGTCTTAAGCTGAATTTACATTTACCATCGAAATCCCGTTTAAACTAGATTTCGGTCATATGGTAGTGTATAAAATGATACACGAACTACATTCCGAAATCTAGTTAAACTGGATTTCGATGGTAATGTAAATGTTGCTTTATAACATTTATGAAATATTTCAGGAAAAGGTATAAAACTTCTTTATATTAATGAAACATTTCATAAATATGATAAAGCTTGCCATCGATTGCATTTTTTAATGAAACAGCTTCATCATATTTATGAAGAGTTAAATTTTACGAAAATCAATGAAGATCATTTAAATATGATGAAGATTTTTCTTTGAGTTTGTTGAATACAGGCCCTCGATATGCTCCTTTGCTGATTAAGAGAAAATAGCTCATTTTTGATTAAAAAATCAAAGACGGATTAATTTACAAAATGCTTCAATTTTCACAACAACCGAAAAATATTGATTCGATGATAAACAAAAATGTCTCTATCTAAAACTGAAATTTCTTCTACAAATGACATTTTCATTTAAAAATAAAAATACTGTATTACTCTCAAACAACTACAAATATTTACAGCAGAAGTTCCCTGAGTATAGGCTGTGAAAAAATAGACATGTCTTTAAATGCAGTATTACACATATTATGTAATTTTAAGAAACATCGCGAAACTGCTCAGTAGTGCGATTCACTAACTTTTAACACATTTAGCAGGTGTTATCTTTAACCACACATTTTGATGTTTGCACTAACCACTATGCGATTCACTAACTTATTTTTAACCACGGTAAACAGTTTTATATTTCTGTGCATTCAAAATGACTGTAGGAGCACTATTAACTGGCTCATTCTCCAATAAATTGTAGGCTAAATACTCCAAAGCCATTATATTTATTTTATATATTGGCACAACGATAAATAAAACCTTCTAAAAAAAATTAACCACACCAAAAACTCTGCTGTTAATAAACCACAATTTGTGTTGTTAAAAATAACAGCTGACTTTAAACGCCAGAAAAAATCGTTTTAAAGTGTTAGTGAATAGCAAAATGGTTATTTTTGTGGTTAACATTTTTAAACGAAAAAAATTATGGTTTAAAAAGCGTAGTGAATCGCACTACAGTAGCCTATTACTTTGACTTCACAATTATTTATTTTTATATTAATATGATTTTTTCTATTGGTCCACTAAGCGTATGAGTGTTTTTATTTCAAGTAACGAATTAATATCGCTCATACGACATGTGATTCAAAAAATGTGTTGAACTTCATTAAAAGTAAGGAATATATAGACTAGAAATGGGTGCGTGAGTGAATTTTGACTCACGCTCACGAGAGAAAAGTTCCACTCACGCACTCACGGAAATTTTTTATCTACTCACTCACGCTCAGGTGAGTGAAAGTTTTACCAAACATGTTTGTTTTTGCTTTAGTAAATGTTTCTTTAACTTTTTCGCCGATTAAATATTTTTGGTGTTTAAAAACACTAAATAAATGGCAAAATTACATATTCTGAGCAAATTTAAGTTAAACATTCACAATTTACCTTCACATCATGTTCTAAGCTATTAACATATTATACTAAAAGATAAAGTCATATGTCTTTTTCGCTATGCTGCCATATAATTTTTAGGCACATTTCGCGTTTTTCCATGAACAGCACTATCTGTTTCTTTTTGACACGAAATAATTGTTTAGATTTTTATTTTTGCTTATGCACAAAAATGGATTGATCGATTGCGAAATGGGATGATAAATTGTGCAAAAATGGTAAAATATAGTAAAAACTGAGTAAAAACGCGGATTTACTTGTTAATGCTGCAATGTTAATAAATAACCAATTTTGATATCCGAATGTTAATGAAGGTCTTTTATGTATTTTCCATAAAAAACTAAGATAAAGTATTTGATTTATAAAATTTTATGTGTTAAAAACTACGTTAAAGCATGCAAAACTTTATTGCAAATTTGAGAAAAATCTGTCCCATAGGTGAAAAAACTGGGCACGTCATTGAAATCAGCGAGGCCGAAATATTTAGGATTAGTGGACAAAAGTTTTAAATTTTAGGAGTCAATTTTGTAGCGCTGTGTTATTACATTGTTCCACTTAAATGTATATACATAGACTGCAGTTGTTAGTTTAAACTAACAGTTTTTGTTATATTTGATTATTTTTATTTTATAAATAAATTTAAATAAGTGTTAAAACTATTAAATTTAAATTAAGCAAATAAAACAAATAACCGTAAAAAATAGTGGCAGTTAGTATAAAGTAAGTTTTAATTGGAAAAATTGAAAACAAAATAGTGCAAACATATGAGTAAATTCCTAACATACATAAATTATTAACACAAAATTTGTAGATTGTCATAAATTTTGCCATAAAGTCACAAAAGTTTTGACTGCTTTCGAGTGTATATTTATTAAAGTGTCCCTTAAATTGTGAATATTTGTATAAAAGCACAAAAAAAAACTGAAATGGAATTACAATTAAAATATTTCTGAATCCAATTAAAAATTTAATTGAATTCGGTCCTATTAAGGAAATTATAGTATCAGTTGCAATAATTATAATTTGTAACTAAAGCATGGACTCGATAAAATTTTTTAAAGAGTTAAAGGTCGATTACGTCAGTCTGACTTTTTGTATTCTCATATAGATCTTTGTGTTGTCATAAGAAAAAAAATTGCAGAAACGGGCTGAAGAAAATAAAGTGATATTAATCATACACAGGTTCGGATCCAATTTTATTGAATCGATGCCTAAAATGCGGGGATGACAGGCAATACCGCTAAAATACTGTTATCGATTTAAAACCCATAAAATACCGTTGCTGAAATAAATGAAATACCGTTAATCGTAAAATAAAGTTACCAATATAACTGAAATACCAATACCAATAAAATACCGTTACCGAAATAACTACAATACAGTTATAGCTAAAATACCATTACCGAAATAATTTAAAATAGCGTTATCCTTAAAATACTGTTACCGAAATACTCTAATAAGATTAGAAGTAAAAATAATAACCGTAAATACATATGTTTTAGAAGTTTGATCAACATTCCCGGTCATTGAAATTCGGCACTGTATTTGCAAAAAATATCGGTGGGCAGAAATGCATATACCAATGTAACTAAAATGATGTTATCCTTAAAATACCTTTACCGAAACAGCTAAAAATCGTTGTCCTTAAAATACCGTTACCGAAATAGCTAAAATAACGTTACCGCTAAAATATCGTTACCGAAATAATTAAAATACCGTTATCGCTAAAAAGCCCTTACCTTAATAACTGAAATATCGATGCAATTAAATGCCGTTAACGAAATAAAAGAAAATAGCGTTATCCTTATCGATACCCGCATCGAATCGGTTACCATTCATGCTGAAAACTCAATATAAAATATAGCTTAAATATGTTATAAAAATATGCTTTTGTTCTAAAAAGTACTAAAGTATACTTAAAAATAAGATTTTTTTTGTCGAAAATTAGATTTTATTATTGAAATATGCAAAAATGTGCAATAAAAAATCAATGCCACAATTCGTCACTTGTTCTGAAAAATATAAATATCAGATTAATTTTTACAACAATATATTTCTGATTGCGCTGAAACAGAGGATATTTTGTGTAACAAAAATTCGTAAAAACGTCTATGAATTTTAGATTTATAGAAGTTTAAATGTTTCGGTGTGAAAAAATTAACTACAGAAAATTAAACAAAACAAAATTTTAAATTCTGCAATAAAATTGTAATCAAAATACAGGAGGAAATTAAAAGTGTGAAAGATTGGAAAAACACTTAATTAAAAATTCAAAAAATTTTAAAATAGCCAGAAATGAAACATTACTTTTCTCTGTTTTTAAAAACACAAAATTTTCCGAATTTTATTTTTTTTTAATTTTATATAAGTGTTTGTCAATTTTTTTTCAGATTTTTTTCGATGCTAAAATTGCTTGTTCAACGGTAACTTTAATCACTTTAAAATTAAAAATTCCGAATTTCACACCCATACTTTTACTGAAGTTAAGGATGTTTTAATTTGGAAAATTCTGAGTTTTTACATTAAAGTTCATCAAAAGTAAATAATTTGTAATAATTTGATATACGAATAATTTTTTTAGTAGCCTGGAACTCGTGAGTAGTGAATTATACGGCTTTGCGAAAATATGACACAAGAAAAAATTAAAATTTGTATGTTTCATATCCTAATTTTTCGGATAAAAATCCATCTCAGAGTTCCCGTACCCATCAAAAAATCAGAAAAATTTCTTTAAAATTTACAAAAATGTTCAAAAATTATCACCCCCCAAAATCGAGGGCTGGATCCGCCACTGATTATACCGGTCGAAATGATTTTTGGATTTGACTTCTAAATATCAAATTTGGTTTCTTTTATGATACTAATAACTTTTTACCAAAGTTTGCTTTTGACCTTAGTGATTTCTTTTACATATTGACGTAAAACAGCAAAAGCAAACTTTAAAAGTTAGGAATGGATATTTTAATGTTATTCAATTTGTAGAATCAGAGGTTCTGTATAAAACAGAAAACCAAGAAAAAGAATTTTTTTTTTTTTTTTTTGTCGGTAGATTTTATTGTTGATTATGTCTTTCTTAAAAAGGGCAAAATCTGGTTTTATATTTTAAAAATTAGTGATAAGAAAAATGGTGATTTTCACATTGAAAAACTTTTCTTGTCTGCTAAAGAGCTTGAACTGGATTTAAAGTGAAATATCCATTTAAGGTTTGAAGAACTTTTGTCAAGGGAATTATACATTATAGATCGTAGAGGAAACATATAATATCAATAAATAATAACATGGCCTCCTCTGTAACATTTCTGCCTAATTTAGTCCTATTTCGACTACACAATTAATCAAAATGATATCTTTTAATTAATAACATGGAATGAATTCATGATGGAGCAAAACCACAAACCCCTAAAAATACAAGACTAATCGTCGGCTTAATATTGTTTTGCCGTATATGCCAATTTTGTATTTTTGAGAAATTGCATTTTAAAGTTTTTCTATTTGTTTTTTTAATATTTTATGTAAAATAATTAATTTGATTTTTTGCTAAGGATATGATCTGCTTGCGTCTAGTTTTTTAGTTACACTAATTTTTTCTCAGAATGAGTTTCACGTACACGCCACCAAAAATACTGATTTGTTTTATCCACACACGTACGGCATTAAATCTGTGCATACGCCAATACCCATAAATATTTTTTATGAACAACACATACAAATAAAAGTATTTACGACATGCGATTCCATTGAAAAATAATAAAAAAACTAGGCAATTAAAACAAACATTTCTATTCACAAACATTAAAAATATTATCACATGACATGTTTCATATTTTGACGGTATTGCAAGGAATTTGCATATTGTCCTATTTTAAATGTTATCACTATGCGAAAATTAAACATTAAACTAAACTAATTTTTGTACTAAAACTCCAAATCCATTGAAAAGATTTTGAAAACAAGACAATTTTTGTAAAAAAAAACCTGGAGTATATAACGTAAATATAAAAATAGCGAAATTCCAAAAACTACAATTGAGAATGAATAACACAGGTCAACAGCAAAAAAAGGCTTGACTAACCACTATATAGATTTGATGCATCATGGCTGCCTAAGTACAAAAATGGTAAAATTTTTCAATTCTATGGATAATTTTTTTTTTAAAAATTTTTTAAGTAAAATTGACAATATTTTGAGACATTTCTCCACTTATGTTGTCATAACTCAAAAACAACTAGTCCGATTTTGTCAAATTAAATTTACAAAAATTAAGGTTTACAATATCTTTAAAGAACGTGTACAAATTTTTTTAATGCGATCAATAGTTTCAAAGTTATGAAACAAATTGTTAGCAAAAAAAAAAAAAAATGTTAAAAAAAAAAAAAAATTTGAAAAACAAAAATCTGGAAAAAATCGAAAACTGCAAAAAATATTACTTTTTATTTTTTGTAGTAAAGCTACATATCATGCGAATTGAACTAGATATGGATCATAAAAATCGATGCATGCTTTACATTTTTATTTACAATTAATTGAAGGTATCGCATATTTACAAGCACTGTAGAAAATTGTACCTACTATATAATGAAAATGCAGAACATAAAAACTCAGGTGCATTTTACGACACGCATTTTGGCAAAACCCCTTTGGGAAAAACCTCTATGACATTTTTATGATTCTAATAATTAAAAAAAAAATAAGTAATAAACAAAAGATTGTATAATTTTTACGATTGCGGTAGGATAGTAATAAAACGCTCATAAATGTGCGTGTACGCTGAAGTGCTCTTATTTTCCGTTAGCTACCTGTAACGGATGATTTTTTTTTTTCATAAAAGTCCTTAATGTTTTTTAGGATTCTTGGGAATAATAAAAAATTTGCAGCACACACAAACTGTATCCACACAAAGGGTTATCCCAAATTATAGTATCAGTATTTATAAGATCTCCTTGACCCTTTTTATTTCATTCAAGAAGTGTTTGCGATAACGCAAACATCATTTAATACCTACACAAAAATTAGAGTCATACAGCTTAGAAGTTAAAAACAATTTTCAAATATTAATAAAAATGAGCCAGAAGGCCAGAACATTTTTATGTAAAAACGATCCAGATTTATTTTGTTATGTGTGCGGCCAATATATCACCGGAAAAAAACGGAAGTGCTTCTTAACTTCATTGCAAAAGTCATATCAAGATTGCTATAATATCTATCCGCACAATTTGAACCAGCATTGGACACCGAGTACTATATGCATTCCATGTCGATTGAATTTATCTATGAAGTCTTCTAAAGTAAAGTAAGTATAAATTAATAGATTTGGAATATTTTATAATTACAATATTTCTTAACTAAAATTTGAATTCTTCATATTCCTGATTTCAATTTTTTTTTTTCATTTTACAGACGACACTTGGAAATTTTGAAGCCTATGCTATGGAGAGGATCAGCGAACCACGCATCCGAGTGTTATTTTTGTTTAAGTACAAAAAGCGGTTTTGGAAAACATATGCGATGGTCTTACCCCACGAGGTCTGCTGATGGGTTTACACTTGCAGTTCTACATTCACAAGAAATAGAATATGCTCAAGATCGGGGTGCAAGCTGTAGTCATGTGCTTTCATCTTCACCAGGACACTCAACCTCAAGTATGTCTTACCAATCAGATATGTCAGATCCAGCACTACCATCTACAGCTGAAAATGACGAGTTCATCCCACACAAACATTTCTCGCCGAGGCCAACAAAGCGGCTTTACAAAATATCCTTGTTTTATATGTTTATGGGACAGCAGAGCTAAAACAGAACATTGGAAGAGAAAACAATGGCCTTCTGGGGAAACACTAGTTCCAAGTACGCCAAATGTTATAAATGTGGCTCTAGTGCCCCGAGATCGCATCATATTACCCCTTCTTCACATTAAACTTGGTCTGATGAAACAATATGTTAAAGCACTTAACAAAGATAGTGAATGTTTCGAGTATATTTCAAGGAAGTTTCCCAATCTAAGTATGGAAAAGCTGAAAGCAGGCATATTTGATGGCCCACAAATTCGCAAATTGGTGAACGATACTGAATTTGGCAGTTCAATGTCAGAAATTGAGAAGAATGCATGGGATTCGTTTGTATGGGTTATTCAAAATTTCTTAGGAAATAACAAGGGTGATGATTACGTTGCGCACGTTGAAGAGATGTTAACTCACTTCCAGAATCTTGGATGCAACATGAGCATCAAAGTACACTACCTGCACAGTCACTTAGATCGTTTTCCTGAAAATCTAGGAGACTTGAGTGAAGAACAGGGCGAACGATTCCACCAAGATATCCAGACAATGGAGGAACGATACCAGGGTCGCTGGGATGCACACATGATGGCTGATTTTTGCTGGAGTATTCAGAGTAACACTTCGTTATTCAACAATAGTAGAAAATCGACTAAAAGAAAATTTCAGAGTTTGTAGTTTATAATACATATTTATTTATTTATTTTCTTGTTTTATTTATTATAATAAATGTGAATAATAAAATATAAATTTTCTACTATTTAATTTATTTATTTATTTACATTTAAGCTCATCCAACACAAATGTCTTTCCGAAGAATAGAATCAGTATATTCTAGGTAGGGTTTTGCCAAAAAATACACGAATGTTACTATGTAATGCATTTTTGATGTGAAAATTTGTACATAGCATGGGGAAAATGTTTTCAAAATTCAATCAATCGAAAGAAGAACATTAACTACTCAATTTTATGTATATCAGACAAAAAACTAAAATTTGGTGAAAATGAGCGAATTCACTTAATTGTGAATAAATTCGAAAAAAATCAATCGATTTTTATGATCGATATCTCATTTTGTTCCTATTACATGTGGCTTTGCGATAAAGCAATAAATCTGAACGATTTTTGCCGTTTTCGATTTTTTATGATTTTTTTAAAACAAAAAAATTTGCTATTTTCACGTAAAAAAAATATTTTTTCCCTCAATATTTTATTATAACTCCGAAACTACTGAGCCGATTGAAACGCAATATATTAACGGATTAAAGGCTATGTAAATTTCAGTTTTTCTAAATTTATTTGAATAATATCGGACTAATTTTTTTTAGTTATCATTAATTATGTGGAGAAACGTCTAAAAAAATTTATAATTTTACTTAAAAATTTTTAAAAAAAAAACCTCTCCATAGAATTTCAAAATTGAACCATATTTGTACTACTGGGACCACAATACATCAAAATTGTATAGTGGTTTTCAAAGCCCCTAAAATTTTTTCAAAATTGTTGCCTTGTGTAATCAGTCTTGTACTAACACTTGTTGTGTATGGTCGCAACCTACTTTTCTTTCTCTACTTTCGAGTTAATGACAAAATAGTTAGTTTTGCATTATCTTTATTTATATTAAAAAAAAAAAAAAATAATAATAATAAAATAAAAAAAACAACATTAAACGTGCTCTTGTTGAAGATGTTATTGCCGAATCAAGGCTTAGAATGACGAAAAAGAATAAACAAAGTGGTTCTCAGAGAGCCACAAATCAAAACTATTTTGCTCCGCTGCAAACAGTTGAAGTTGAAGATGATGAAATTGTTGTCGACAGAGCTGCCAAAGTCAGTGTCCCACCAATTACTGTATTAAAATGCAAAATTGAGCAAATTCATGAGGTTTGCCGAATTTTACAAATTAAGGAGTATTCAATACGGAAAATCTCTATTGGGATTAAGCTTTTCTGTACCAGCAAATAAGATTTTGACCTAGCTTGTGAAGCAATTGGTTCTAAATTTCAAATGGAATATTTTACTTATGCGTCCAAAAATGAAAAACCGTATAAAGCAGTTCTGTTAGGGTTGGATAAAACAGATCCGGCTGTTATTAAACAACGTCTAATATCATTAGGTCTTAAATGCATCGATGTTAAAATTGTTATAAGATCAAGGGACAGTAACAACGAACAAATAATTTTTGTAGTTTACTTCGAACGTAAATTCATTACCCTTAAAGAATTAATTCAAAACTATTCGGCTTTAAATTACATCAAGGTCCGGTGGGAATACCAAAAGCCTCATAGAGCTAAACTGACGCAATGCTATAACTGCCAAATGTACGGCCATGGTTCTAGCAGATGCAAAGTCAAAACCTTTTGCGCTCGTTGTGCTGGCGAACATAAAACTTCTGATTGCAAAGAATCTTTTGAAAAATGTGCAAACTGTAACAAGAACCATAATTCTATGGATCCAAATTGCCCTAGTAGGGAATCTTATGAAAGGATAAGACAACGCTTTCAACCTAGAAATGCTAGACTAACGAGTCGCTCTTTTAATAATAATTCAAATTATAACAATAATTTTTTTTTTTTTTTTTTTTTTTTTTAAAGAGAGGCAACACTCAGGAAATACTTCCTATATTTAGTGTGTTGCTTTCTTTGGAAAGGGATAGTATAGAGATGAAAGGTGGGGAAAGATGAAGGGCTTCAGACATGGCAACACTTTAATTGCGCGAGATGATAAGTCTTAGAACAGTTGTTGCTCGCCACCTGATGGAGAGTTGGCGAACTTATTGAAGCTTTTTGGTTCATAGCCCTGATTCATTATTTTACTTCGGTGGGGTTAATTGCTATGGGAACACCGAAGGTGGACATTGCGATACGTATGAGGGATAGAAAAAACTCATACATATTAATTTGATGTTGCCGGCACCGGGGATCGAACCCGGCACCTTCTGTGTAAAAGTCCAACGCGCTAACCATTACACCACAACGCTCCAAATTCCTTAAACCAGAATAAAAATTCACACGCAAACGGTGCTGACTATAGTCAACCCAATACGGCTAAAAATTCAAACAACAATCTCTTTTCTTTCGAAAAAATTAAAAATCTGACATTTGAACTTATTTCTAGTTTAAAAAATTGCAAATCTCGTGAAGAACAATTCGAGGTTATTACGAGTCTTGCTTGCAAATTTTTGTATTCATGAACAGCAGTATAAAGTTAACAACATGGAACGCTCGAGGTGTTTGTCATAAAACAGAGGAGTTATTTCATTATTTAAAAAATTATAATATTGACATTTGTCTAATTTGTGAAACCTGGCTAAACGATAATATTTCTATAAGGAATCAAAAATTTTACTGCTATCGATCAGATCGTCAAGATAGTAGAGGAGGAGGTGTTGCAGTACTAGTTAGAAAAGGTATTGATCATCAGCTTCTTCCCATAAAGAATACAGCCCTAGTAGAAAATATAGGAGTGAAAATATCAACAGGCAACGGTTACATCGACATCTATTCATGCTATTTCCCAGGTGGTTCGGTAGGAAGAGACCAAACAAAAATACAAATGTTTACATCTGATCTACGTAAGTTGACGAGTTCCAACACACAATACATATTGGGCGGCGTCTTTAACAGCAGGCACAATTATTGGGGTTGCCTCAGAAATAACAGTTGGGGAAATAAATTGTACGAAAAACTTCAACTCAACGAAACCCATATAGTTTTTCCACACGAACCGACTTACATTCCTGCTGATATAAACAAAAAATCTTCTACATTAGACTTTTATTTAACTAACATCTCACACCATATGTCAGCTGCAAGGGCAATAAATGATCTTAGTTCTGATCATCTTCCAGTTAACATCCAAATTAATCTCGATTGTATTGTTTCAGAAAACTCACGTTATATTTTCAAAAAAGCAAACTGGCCCCGTTACAAGCAATTTGTTAATAGGATTCTACCAAATGAAATAAACGATATAACAACCAAGGAGCAAGTTGATAATATGATTAACGTTTTAACCGACACTATTAAAAAAGCAATAGATAATAGTGTCCCTAAACAAAAAATAACCTTAACGGTAAAACCGATACCAAACAATATTAAAATATTAATTCAGTTGAGAAACGTATATCGACGGAACTGGAAAAGATTTAGAGATAGTTCTGATCATCAGCAAATGTCTAGCTTAAATAAAAATATAGCAAAGGAAATTAATCAATTTAGAAATATTTCATGGAATAACATGCTGTCCAGCCTGGACAAAGCATCTTCTCCTTTTTGGAACGTGTCCAAAATGCTGAAGAAGAAATCTAAAAGTATTCCAACACTAAAACATAACAACGTGGTATACTACACCCAGCAAGACAAAAGTGAAATCTTGGCTCAAAATTTCCAATCGAATCATCAAATTTCATTACATCTAAGCGATACAACCACTATTTCTGAAGTAGATGATGTTGCAAAAAATATTTTGTTGACTTACCCAACTCCACAAAATAGCTCGTATATAACCCAAAGACAAATTGCTGATATTATAAAAAAACTGAAAAACAATAAATCTCCAGGACTGGATGATATCAATAACCAATGCCTGAAACAACTCCCAACCAAGGGTCTACGTTTTCTGACCATACTCTACAATGCCTGCTTTAAGTTGTGTTATTTCCCAGAACCATGGAAAAAATCTAAAACTATTCCGATACTTAAACCAAATAAGCCACCAGATTCTCCACTTTCATTCAGGCCAATTAGTTTACTTTCATCATTAAGCAAAATATTGGAAAAAAGTATCAAAGATAAATTGACTGATTTTATTGAGGAAAACAATATTCTTCCAGCTCAACAGTTCGGTTTCAGAAGGGAACACAACACAACCCAACCCCAGTTAAAAATTAGAAAAATGGTAAAAAATAATTTTCAAAATGGCATGTCAACCGGAATGATTCTTATGGACATTAAATCAGCGCTCGACTCTGTGTGGCATAACGGACTTGTTTATAAATTAAAACGGTTTAACTTTCCAATTGAAATTATAAAAATAATTCAAAGTTTTTTGGCCAACAGGTCTTTTACAGTTTTTTTTTAGGTAAAACCAGTTCCCAGCAAATAAATATAATTGCTGGTTGCCCACAAGGTTCGTGTCTATCAATAATACTTTATAACTTGTTCACTGCTGATATTCCCCCACTTGCAAACTGCATAACTTCTATATTTGCTGACGATACCTCAATCCTCAGTGCTGATACATACTCGGCCAACATCATTTTAATCTTACAGCAAGCTTTGGAAAAAAATCAACAATTACTTCCACAAATGGAAAATTATGGTCAACCCGGAAAAAACACAAGCCATTTATTTTACAAGAAAGCGTAAAGCCTGCTTTATTCCACAAAGTTGTCTTCTGTTTATGAACCATGAAATCCCTTGGGGAAAAAAATGTCAAATATTTGGGCATTATTCTCGACACAAAACTCAATTTTAATGATCACATACCACATCTTATTCATAAAATCAACAATATGACCCGAATGATGTACCCGATTACTAAGAGAAAGTCAGAACTCAATATCAATAACAAAAAATTAATCATAAAAGCAATTTTCCACCCGATAATGTTGTACTGCGCTCCTGTATGGACCACTTCTGCAAAATGTCACTTAAAAAAACTTCAAATCGCTCAAAATAAACTTTTGAAAATGATATTTAATTTGCCCTGGCACCACTCTACAAGGCGACTGCACACACTAGCGAACTTCGATTACATCTATGATAAAATATTTAATATTACACAAAATTTCAACACTAGATACCAATCTTCTCAATACTCGCATATTAACGAACTGGTTTCTTAATAGTTATTTATTAGTCTGTAAGTGTTTTTATCCTATACCCAAATTCATAAAGGTTTTTCTGCACTTTTCCCTTCCCTTTCTATAATAACAATGTACATTTGTAAATAATATTCATCAAAACTTATTTTTAAGTAGAAAAGATACATAGTTTCTAAACTCTTTATTAGCGTAAGTCAAATGTAAATAGTTCATATATTATGCTTTAATAAATGAATTGAATTGAAAAAATACAATTAAGAAAATTTTTTTTTCAGATTTAGGAAATGTCTTTAGTATTAAACTGACAGCAATATAAAGGCGAACATGTTTGCATAATATGCTTTTTTGTTTTTGTTAAATTACACAAGCTTGTTTTTTAGTAATTATTTATTTAATTTTGATTTTTAAGAGAAGCAACACTCAGGAAACTCTTGCTATTTATTAATATGTTGCTTTCTTTAGAAAAGGGATAGTGGAGAGATGAAAAGTGGAGAAAGATAAAGAGCTTCAAATATGGCTACACTGTAATTGCGGTAGATGATTAGTCTTGAACAGCTGTTGCTCGCCTCCTGATGGAGAGTTGACGAACTTATTGAAGTTTTTTTTTGTTAATAGTTCTGATACATTATTTTACTTCGGTGGGGTTAAGTGCTATGGGAACAACAAAGGTAGGCGCTGCCATACATATGAGGGATAGAAATTGATGTTGTCGTCTCCGGGAATCGAACCCGTGGCCATCTGTGTAACAGCCCAATGCGCTAACCATTACACCACAATGCCAACAACTTATCCAAGTGTATGCTATGTTAAATTTACATTAATACAAAAGATGCTATGTAAAATTTACATGGATGAAATTTGGAAAATCAAATAAGCTAAAAATATATTTTGCTAATAAAAACATAAATTACAAACAGCACTTAGAATTCAGCAGACTTGGGCGACGTCAATTACATTTCACAATCATTCACTGGCGAACTTTTTTTATATCATTAATAATTTCAGACTTACGCTTACAGTTGTGAGCTTAAACGCTTCCTTGGGAAATTTTTAAAATTTCTAATATCAAGGCTACATCAAATTTGATGCATTTCTTTGTTGCAACATATTAATTTTATTTAATCGGGTGGTCTATTCTCAAAAATATTTAAAATTGGGGTAACCATTTTTTTTTAACTGTAAGGCACATTAATAGGATTTAACACAAAGACTTCATATCAGTTTGCGTGAATCACTTTCTGCAAGGACGGCAAAAGTTATGGCAAGAGTTTTTTTTTTAAATTAAAAAAGAAATCGCACATGTATATCGTCCATTCCATGAGAGAATGTTTAAAAGAAGACATTTTTGGCGTCCAGCCAGTTGATTTTGTTAACACTTGGCATACGTATACTATAGGATGTCTATTGCTCACTACCACCTTCAGTCAAAAAAATTTTAAAAATAGTGAACTTTGAAGAGCCATATTTCTCAAAGTACATGCACTATTTCAAAGTATAAGTTGTCTACTTTACGATTTTTAATTAAAAAACAAACATATTCTTGATAAAATGTACTTTGCACTTGCATTTAGAATGCATTTTAGAAAAAAACCGTGATTTTTGAACCGCAAATCATAGACTAGACAACTGCAGTTTTCAAATGATTTTTAAATTATGGAATAGTCAATTTATTCTAAAAATTATAAGTTTTTCAAAAATTACAACGTTTCAAAAATCGAAGATCGGGAAAAAGTGCAAATTGCATTCAAAAATTGCATTTGCATTATAAATGCATTTTCGCAAAAAGTGGTTGTTTTTTAATTACAAATCGTAAAGAAAACAATTGAATCTTACGGAAATATGATGTTTCAAAACACGCAACATTTAATTTTTTTTTTTGGAATTTTTAAAAACTGAAAACCGGCTATAAAACCTCGAGTTTACAAAATTTGCAGAAACTGAAAACGGGAGTGACTAATAGACATAAAGGAATTTTAATGACCCTCGGCCAGATTTTGACCGATCTATCATGGAATGTATGATATTATTGTTTAATATTTTTTTGGCGTTTCCATGGAAATATTCTCCTTTATTTTAGTCCTTTCCAAAACATCTTTGGCAGATATTGTGGTGTTTCAAAAGATTTAAATTTTTACTTAAAATTGCGGTTTACGCGATATTCATAAATGATAATTTGTTATGGCAGTATAAATTTTTGAAATTTAAATAAATTGTCAAAATTACACGAGTTTGCCGTTCTCATAGAAATGTACTTCTTTATTTTAGTGCTTTACAGAAAATCTTTGTCAATTTTCGAGGTGTTTCAAAAAATTAAAATTTTTGTTTAAAATTGCGGTTTAAGCGATAAAATATGTATTTCTTAAAATTTATTAATGACAAATCGTACAAATAATGTAAATTTTGATGAATTTCACGCATGTGCCCGAGCAAAACGTGTTTACATAAAAGGGTCAATTCTTTTAGCCACAGCCCCTTTTGAAAAATTTGTGATGGCGATCAATTATACACTCATAGAAATATACATGTAAAAATAGCAAAAAAAAGTAACTAAAAATTAGTTTATACGAGGGCTGCTCAATAAGTCCGTGACTTTTCGAACTTCCCTCGTAGTTATAAGAAATGCAACACGGCTCCCATCAAGTACTACCTGTTAATAGACTACTGTCAAATTTTGAGCAAGTCTCGTCATTTACTTTGCGTTTAACAGCTGTTCAAAACATATAACCTCGTGGATTTTTTTAAAAATGGAAAAAAAGTGAATTTCGAGTGCTCATTAAACATTATTTTTTGCGAAAAAAAACCGTGAATCAAACCAGGGAAAAGCTTGATAAGTAATATGGGGACTCTGCACCATCGATTTCAATGGTAAAAAAGTGGTTTACTGACTTTCGTTGTGGTCGCACAAGTACAAATGACGCTGAACGTTCTGGACGGCCAATGGAGGTCAATACACCCGAAAATGTCGAAAAAATCCACGATATGGTGTTGGCCGATCGAAGAGTAAAAGTGCGTGAGATTGTTGATGCCATAGGCATTTCATATGGCAGTGTGGTTTCGATTTTAAATGATCGGTTGGGTTTAAGAAAGCTGTCTGCAAGATGGCTGCCTCGTTTGCTCTCAATTGACCATAAACGTAATCGTGGCCAATAAGGGGATGGCAACAGTTTTTTGGGATGCACTCTGGATAATCCGCGTCGATTGCCTTCAAAAGGGAAAAACAATAAACGGCGAATATTATGCCAACTTATTGGACCGATTTAACGAGGATTGAAAAAAAACGACCCCATATATCCAAGAAATGCCTATTTTGTGGACCTCGAAAAATCCTGTTTTTTAGAAGGGATACAAAATTGGAGAAACGTTGGACTAAGTGTATTGAGCTAAAAGGAGATTATGTTGAAAAATAAATTTTTTTTTTTGCAAAAAAAACTGAGTTTCATTCAAAAAGTCACGGACTTACTGATCCGCCCTCGTAATGACCTTGCAGAAAAAACTGCTATATTTAACAGACTTTTTTGCTAAATATTAAAAAAATAGAAACAGACCTTCAATCCTATTTACTCTTTTGCAGACGACAGCAACATTTGTCATTCATTTTCATTCGATCACAGGACAAGCTCTTTGGGGATAGAGGTCATGCGGCAGAACATGAATGACATACTCAATCAAGACCTTTCTACAATCTCTGAGTGGGGTCGCGCGAATAAGGTCGATTTTAATGCACGCAAGACCCAATGTTGTATGTTAACCCACAGACGGGCTGTGGAATTAACATTGTCATCTGTAGCTATGGATGGTATAGGTATTGAGGAATCGGATACTCTTGATGTTCTGGGCATGAGAATACAGAGTGATGTCCGTTGGAATAAGCACGTATTTCAAGTGTCGAAATAGGCATTCAAGTGTCTTGGTTTTCTGAAACGGTGCAAGACTTACATCACTCCATCCGATCTCCTTACTATTTATACCAGCTATATCCGGCCGAAAATGGAATACAACTCTCATATATGGGCAGGGGCTTCAGTGTCTATTCTGAAGCTTCTGGACTGTGTTCAGGGGAGGGCGGTGAAGCTTATCTATGACAGTAGTGTATCCAACACTATTGATTCATTGGAGCATCGTCGGAATGTGGGTTGTGTGACACTTTTCTATCGATATTACCATGGAAGGTGCTCATCTGAGATAAGTGAACTTATTCCTCGAGCCCGAGTTTTTATTCGTAATACTCGCTTATCTAGTAGAGCACATCCGTTTGTAGTTGATTGTCCTGTGTTTCGCACAACGCATTACTTACAATTTAGAAAAATTTAAATCAAATATCCACAAACACTACTCCCTCTTTCCTCCCTCCCATACCCTATTTTCCTGATCAATACAATGCACTGCATGAGTAGGAGGCATCCCCTGAGTATTGGTTAAAATTAAAAAAAAAAAAAAAAAAAAAAAAGTTTTTGCTATATTTACTTCAAATTTAGAGGCAAATACCAGTTTATTTTGCTAAAATCAACAGCGATTTTTTCAAAGAGAAATTGTAAATTGGTGATCTCATAAGGGCAGACTTTTATTCGCATTAAAAAATAAAACTTTCGAAATTTCACATTTTTTAATGATTTTTTTGTCTACTAATATTTAGTAAATGTTTTTGCAGATTTTTGCTGACAATTTTGTTACTTTTAATTAACTAATATTTAGCTGAAATATAAATAAATATTTGTAAATTCAACAGATTTATTTTTGCTATTCTTATATTAGTTCTATATTTAGTAAACAAATCTGCTAATTTCAGCAGTTGTTTCTGCAAAGAAAATTTTTGGTAGCTATTTTGCATTTTTACAGGTTTATTTATATGAGTGTAAGCACTATTATTTCTAGGTTTTTAAAATCTGTCAATATCATTGTCAAAAACTCCGTATAATTTTAGTAGGCAAATTTTTTTTAGATGCTCCTCTGATTTTATGTTGTAAAATAACAAATAACTCAGTTCACGCAGCAAACTGGCCTGTTTAAAACTAAAATGCGAATGTGCAATGCGGAAAACTTCTTTTTGAACAAAATTCACGATTTTGCTTTTCGACTTTTGTGACGGTCATACGTAAACGAAACACGTCTTCAACTGTGCATAATTACAACATTTAAGAACCATTGTTTTAAAATTTTTATTCCATGAAGGGGCGTCAGTGCCCGGTACAAAAAAACTAAATAAAAATTGGTTTCAATTTTCGACTACCATGTTTTGATTTGTTAGGTGATGACACGCCAATTAGGTTAGTTTTGAATTTATCTCGAAAGTATTAGAAGACTGTGTGATACCAAACGGAATCCAAAAGTTGAAAGCCCTAAACAAAAAAAAAAATAAAAAGAACATGAAAAAGTTTTCCTGTTTCAAAAAAGTTTATAAAATTTTTAAACTTTACGTAACGATAACAATTAGAAATAAAGACTTATAGCCACACAATTTTGCACTTCGAAGAGTTAAAGTGTTGTTAATCTAAACATATAATCCCTTATTCTATAATCAAAAAAAATACGAAAATTATTGAAAAATAATATCAGTTTTGAAGTATTTTGAAATTGTTGACATAAGCCTATATTTTTTTGGAACACATTACGATCAAAGAATTTTCGAGTTGCACACTTATGCATATTAAGGGACACCTTAATATGAATTTCTGTGCACCTGTGGTTTAAAAGTTAAAACGTGTGAAACGGAAGGAAGTTCTTCATTGTTTGCTATTTATATATGATGATTCCCATAAGTGTTAATTGGCAAACACTTACTGCTATTACCGTTTCTGAAAAGTGTTTAAAACAGAAATTCCGTTAATAGTGTATGTGTGTGTATGTGTGGGTACATGTTTTATCAGCGAGAAATCTTCGCAAAATTAAAAGTACAACAACAAAGTAGAGTATAAAGTGTTTATAGTTTTAATAACTTTATATATTTTGATCGCCACCGACATATTTTTGTATTTTTTTTTTATTATTCCTTAATATTCCATACACCGTGTGTACAGTGTGTATCATTATTGTGATAGTGTTTGTGGTTAATGTTGAAAATAAAACCTTTATAGTTTTCTCCTCTTATTTTTCTTGATATTTTATACCACAACGTAAGTTGAAACAACAACTATTTATTATGGCACTTATGTTGGATATATTGTTGCTATTGCAACATAACGCTCGTTTATACGTATGCACAGTGGGATGTTTTACAAGTATTTTGGAAATAATTCAATTACAATTTTTTTACTGGCTGATCTAATTGTCGGCAAGACATTGCATTAAAATTTGTTTTGATTAATTAAATAACTCGTTGTCAACATCATCAAAACAGTCGGACTCTATTTGCCATTTCCATTGGCAAAAATAATGACCAGGTTATTGCAAAAATTAAGATTTTGATTTTAAAATGCGGATAACTTACGTTCTTTAAGATATAACCCACATGCAGCAAGTATATTGATTGTAAGCCATTGCAAGCCAACAGCAATGCTACGTTTTCGGTTGATAAATATAAAATTGCCAAGATCTTAAAATAATTAAATACCCCAAGTGCCCTACTTTAGAGTCTAATTGATCAGAGACTGATGTACATATAGTTGTCCTTTCTTTAACTCTTAAGCTTGATATTACGTTGACAACGGCTGTGTGCAATTTCACGGCAATCCAATCATCAATTGCTGAATTATTTAAAAAATATTTGTGAAAAACCCCACCATAATATGTTACAAAATTAAAAACATGCATACTTGCACATAACAAGGTTTTTACAGTAAGGCTGATAAGTTGTGTAGCAAATTAGTTTGGCAATTAGAGCTGTTGTAATTGGACTTAAAATTAATATATTATGTGTATGCTAAGGAATTTACACTTAAATTTGTTAACTACAAGAGCTTAGGAATTTAGCTAATTAACACGAATTTTAATTATTATTCTAATTTAGTTTATTAAAATTTTGAGTTTTCAATTAACATTGTCCCTTTATAATAAAAGGTGCTTTTTTATAGAGGTATAGAACTTCGAAATGGAATAAAACAAAGATGAATTTTTTAAATTCACATTATAATTTAAATATGACTTCTTTCATATGACCGCCACTGCTGGCTCGGACGTATTCTAATCTGGAGGTTCAATTTTCGATGACTTTCTCCAACATTTGGGGGCCGTATGTTGGCAATAACGTTGTCCTCCAAGTGGGCAATCATTTCGGGCTTACCGGCTTAGACTTTACATATCGCCACAGAAAATAGTTCAGCGGAGTTAAGTCGCACGATCTTGGAGGAAAATTCACGGGTCCGAAACGTGAAACTATGCGGTTACCAAAAGTTTCCCTCATTAAATCAATTGTGGCACGAGCTGTGTGACATGTTGCTCCGTCTTGTTGAAACCACAGCTCCTGCACATCATGGTTGTTCAATTAATGAACGAAAAAGTTAGTAATCATAGCTCTATAGCGGTCACCATTGACTGTAACGTTCTGCCCAGCATCGTTTTTAAAGAAGTGCGGACCAATGGCATAACCAGCCCATAAAGCACACCAAACAGTCAGTTTTTCTGGATGTAACGGTGTCTCAACATACACTTGAGGATTATCATCACTCCAAATACGTCAGTTTTGTTTATTGACGTATCCATTTAACCAAAAGTAAGCTTCATTGCTAAATAAAATTCGCAATTCGTATTTCGAACAGAACCATAATTTTCAAAATAAATTTGCACAATTTGGAAGCTTTGTTCAGACGTCAGTCTATTCATGTAGAAATGTCAAACCAAACTAAACATAAATCGCTTGACAGCTGACAAAATGGCAGCCAGTTACAAAATGGACACAAATGTGATATGAAAATATTTTTTTAATTTTTTCACACATTAGTCGAAGTAGTTTTGATAGTGTGTAGAAAATGTGAAATTTAAAAAAATTTCTTAAAACAAAGAAAATTACGAAAAGAGTTTTAACAGTTTTCAAATTATTTCAGTTTATTTTATCGATCTTCATAACTTGACATTGCTTAACTGACAATATTCAACAACTTGAGGCTTGAGTCATATAACTTCTGTATCATATGGTCATTTGGACCGTACTTTTAATATTAAAAAAAAATAGTTAACTCAGTTGTCAAATAGTTTGGACCCCATGACGTATGAGCTTTATTAATTCCTTACTTAAATGTTAAATACTCATACGTCCAGTTGGCCCATTTACAATGTTAGCAATTTGTTTCCTAAAACTATCGCTAAATCAAACTGAAAAATCTTTAAAAAATAGCTAAATTATATACAGTGGTGTTCAAAACATTTGCAACTGAAATCAAGGTTTAGGTAATTATAATTTTTTTGATCAGAAAGATTTGTGGTATAAGTTTCTGTTTTTTTTTATTAAATTCAGTTATAGCATATTATTTTACAAATACAAAAAAAATATTCATAACTTCTCAAAAATAAAAAAAGTAATTTTAACAAAATAAATCGATAGTGCAGGGTTCAAAACATTTGCAACTCTTAAAGTAATTAACAGGAAATACAAACAATAGTTTTAACGCTCAGTATTTTGTAGCGTAGCCATTATTTTTTATAACTTCTGAACACCTCTTAGGCATTGAGGCAATGAGCTTTTTAATATAGTTGTCAGAAATTTTATTCCACTGCTTTTCCAACTCGACGAAAAGTTCATCACCATTTCGGAATACTTTATTGCCGATATTCCGTTTTACAATCATCCACATGTTCTCAATCGGGTTGAGATCGGGAGATTGAGCAGGCCACGGCATGATATTAATTTCATTTTCCTTCAGCCAAACTTTTACAGCCCCCACCGTGTGTTTTAGGTCGTTGTCGTGCTGGAAGGTCCATGAGAGTGGCATTTCCCATTCAGCATTCGGAAGCATAACTGAACTCAAAAGATCTCTATAGATTGTGGCCGTCATTGTGCTAGTAATGCGTTGAATTGGGCCAATCCCATTTCCTGAAAAACACCCCCACACCATAATGTTTCCACCTCCGTGCTTCACTGGTGCGGTTTTGTATCTGGGCTTAAACTTTTCGCCTTGTGGTCTTCGAACATTGGCTCTTCCATCTGATCGCCGGAGGTTGAACTTAGACTCATCTGACTACAATACATTTTTACATTGCTGTTGAGCCCAGTTCAAATGGGTGCGTGCAAAGTCAAGCCGAGCTTTTCGGTTTTTTCCGACACAAACGGTTTTTTTGTACATCTATAATTTCTAAGACCATATTCTCGGGCTCTTCTTTTAATGGTGGGAAGACTGGCATCTATTAAAAGTTCTGTTTTAGCTTCTCTGGGAACTGTTTTGGTTTTCCGATCTTCTCTTGCAGTTGTAATACGGGGTCTTCCACCTTTATGAGTTGTGTGGATGTTACGTCTATTTACAATGCGGCAAATCGTTGATTTTGGAACGGAGTACTTTATAGAAATTTCTTTTTGGGAAAGTCCATTTTGAAAATCATTTAAAACTTTTGATTTAAAATCAGAATTGTATTTATTTCCTGCCATTTTTTACAAAAACTATTCTTACGATGTTTATGCTTCCAACATCTTATTACAACTATTAAAGAACAATAATTATAATAAATTTGTTTAAAAAATGTAACGGCTTGAATCTCATATTAAAAAGGAATGCGATTGCTGATTTTGAGTTTGTGCATTTTAAGTTTAGTTTTGTGTAGTTTTTTTTTTATAAATTTTATTGTTCGGCCCTCGACCGGAAGTAGCGGGTCTTACCTCCCCTGTCGTCCGTGAGCTAGTCGGACAAGGATGGGTTTCTTCCGGTACGTTATGTCCAGGGTTAGGTGACAATATGCCAATTGCCAAATTTTCGGAACATTGCAAAATCAGGTTAAAAATTAACAAAAATAAACAAAAAAAACCTGCAATGTTTATTTATTAATTTATAGAATTAAAGAATCTATTGCGATTCGATTTTCACTAAAAATTAAAACTTTTTGCTCTACTCAAGAAATTTTTAAAAACTTATCTTAGATTTTTTTGTCAAATACTACACAAAACATTCTTTCTTTCTATGATCATAATTATGTCTGAAATTAGAGATGATGTATCACAAAGTATATTTTTTAAAATTAATTTAAATTTTTTGTCCACATATCAGAGGTTTTTTCGCAGGTCGCCAAAGGTTAAGTAATCCAATTTTTCTTAAATTTCATACCACAAACCTATTGAGCCTAGTACTACAACAAACAAGGCTTAAATCAAAAGTTAAAGTTAATATTCTTTCAATAATCATGTGTATGCACCATAACAATTTTACTATGTAAATTTTCTGTTTTCCGAGATATTTGTAGGTCCTTCAACCGATACTGACTGCTCAAATGAAAATTAGTATTTATGAATTTTAGATTTCTCTACGGGCTGTTAATGGTCAGTCTTTCAATAAATCGATATAAATAACACCAATTTACTTTATCTTTCACTCAACGTTTTGTTGGTTGTTTTTTTCAACTTCATCAGGTGTTTATATTTATTTATTTGATTTCATAAATTGCATCGATTAAATATTTCTTTTATCCATACAAAGTTGACAATACGACACAAATTTAAATAAATAAATATATAAATAATAAAAAATTGTAAAAATCACAGCAAAAATCTTAATTCTAATATCACAGAACCTTTTAATCGTCTGTTTGCTAGTGCAAAAATAAAAAATTTTTGTATAATTTTAAAAAATTTGTGGAATGGATGAAAAAACACAATTTTTAGTAAAAATCAAGTCGCGATATCTCAAAAACCGGTAGTCAGATTTAAAAAATTTTTAAACAATGGTGATTAGTATGCCAAAATAAATTAAAAATTATGTGTCGCAAGAAATATTTTAATTAAAGCAGTTAAAGAAAAATCTTCAAAAATCGAAAACTTTATACATGCAGATGCATGTTTAAACAATTTAAAATATGCATATGAAAATTGCATTTGCATTACAAAAGTATTTTTTTAACAAGTACACTTATAATACTTTGTAGGTAAAGACCACTGCAAATGTAGTTGAAAACAAATGAAATTTCATTTAAAAAAGGACGACTTACATTTCAGTAAATTCAACTAACATTGTCATTTGTTTTTTAATGTTCAAAAAATGACTAACAATTGTAGTAAAAACGAACCACATGGTAGTAAAAAATAAACAAACATTTATTTTTTTTTTTTTTATTTTTGTAAATAACAAAAAACAACTGTAAAAAATGAATGTAAAATCATAAAACAGTCATTTGATGAGGGTTGTTTTTTTAAATGAACTACAAGGTTAGTAAAAAATTTAGTTTGTTCTACAAATGACTGACATTTACATTTAAAATAAAGAAACTGTAATACAACCCAAACAACTGCATATTTTTAAAGCAGAAGCTGCATGAGTGTAATTTTTATACCCTCCACATATTATGATGCGGGTATACATCAGTTTGTCATTCCGTTGGTAAAGGTGTTATGATACTTGCTATTTTTTATATTTTTTCTATATTGGAGAACAGTGCAAATACATTTGAATAGGAAAACTGACTAAGTGTAAAGAGTATGATTATACCATAAAAATCTTGATATGTCAAACAAATATACGTGTGTTATCGATAAATAATCTTAGACTGTCAAAAAAAATATAAAAATTTTTAGCTTAAAATTGACATTTCCAGATTAAATGTTAGCACTGCTGCCAACTTTTTTAGTTTTGATCGAAAGTTGCGGGTTTTAACTTTTTTTTTGCAATTTTTAGCTTTTTTTGACGGTTTTTGTGGGAACAAAACGTGGGCAATATTGTTTGTTTTGTTTACATTTTATTTTGAAATAACAAAAAAGTATTTCTTGTTCTTTCTCGCATTTGTTGTTTCTTTCAGTCAATCCTAAAAAAATCCAATACAAAAAATAGAAAGTATCATAACACATTAACACATCGAAATATTGGTCTAAGACCAATCGAAAATTTAAAAATGTTATTAAATTTGGTTTTTTTTTGTGACGCAAATGCTATCTAAGTTTATATGTCTAAAAAATTTATTTCTGCTATTGTTTTTATAAAACCCGAAAGAAAATTGGTAGAAGGCTAAAGGGAATCCCGCAATTCAGAAAAAACCTGTAAAAGCGTCTAAAATTGGACTTTTTACATTTATTGCAGTCTTGTCCGATGTTAAAAAATTACAATACTATCATATTTGAACTAAATTGCAAGTCCTGCAGAGCAAAAATGGGTTAAAGTTGAAATTTGAGTATAAAATTGTCGAATTCAGTTTGGCCCGGAGGGAGAATATTAGCCAACTGAGGAATATAGTTTAAAAAAACGCAACTATATGTAGTAGTCTTTTATAAAAATATAAACATTATATGTGTAAATGAAGAAACTTTTAATCTAGAGGCTAAAGAGTCTAGCTACATTTTTGACCAAAAAATTACTAAATCACGTTATTTTATAAATTACTACTTTAGAGACATTTTATTTAAAGCGTGAACAAGATAACGCATTGAAGTTGTTGTATTTAATAAAATAACTTTTTGTTAATATAATCAACACTTTTCGAAGCAATGGGATTTGATTTATTTTTGCCATTGGCAAAAAAAACGGACCAGGTTATTCCGAAAAAGCTAAATTTTAATTTACAAATGCAGGGAACTTTTACACTTTAAGAGATCACCAACATTAATAATCGTGTTTATTATTGGATATTTAAAGCAGATTACAGAAATGTATCATTTGAAAATCGGAAATGTTTCATTTTGGAAAATTTGTATTAAAAATTGTATGAAATTTTGTTTGTGGGACTGCCAGAAATAGTTTGTCTTAGCAGAGGGTTCGTATGCCAAAACGTAGAGACTTTTAATTATTTTAAATAAAACATGAATTTCTTTTTTCAATTCATTAAGATTTTATAAAATGTTTATTTGAAGTAAGAATATGCGCCAGATATTGAAAAAAAAATTATATTTCCGCATGATTTAAATAAAATAAAGTGAACTTTATATAAAAATAGTTTTTCTAACAAAACCCGGAGAATTGACGCTACACTCCACCCAAGCTTTTTTTAATAGTTTCCCCTAAAATATTTTCAAACAGCATTTTCCACTTAAAAATTTAATGTAATGGATTTCGAATAAACATATAATTTAAAATTGTATATGGAATTTTATTTAATTTATTCTCAAAGCTTAAATTTCTTGTGACTATATGGAAATATGGTAATAATGGGTCCGCCAAATAACTTTTTTTTTTTGAAAATGCTATAAAAAAAAAACTACTGAATATTTTCTCAAATTTCTTTTTTTATTTGAAAGTACAATCCTTCCGGTTAATAATGGAAAATAATTTCATTCAAATGGCTGCCTCGGCTGGCCATGCAGTAGCCTACACGATCGGTCCAATTTTTAAGCACATTATCGATTGTGTGCAGCTGAATTTCCTCCTCTTCAATTTTTGTGAACTAAAATTCGTTCAACATGGCCCGAAACGATCGCCATTGACTGTAACGGCCACTCCTTGCTCATTTTCGAAGAAAAATGGCCCAATTATGCCTCTGGACAAAATCCGCACCAAACAGTGACTCGTTTTGGGTGTATCGGCGCACATTACCATGATTTTCAAAGTAATGTCGCAATATTGTTCAAGCGTATACACAACCATATTCGTTCAGCGGAAGAATAAAACTAATTATCTGTCGAATCAGACATGAGCTAAGTGTTGCCATTCACGAAATAAGCACTAGTTGACAAAAAAAGATGCATTTAGATATGGGGCAATATAAATTTTGTTGGAAAAACAAAAACTATATCTTGTTATATATTGTGACATACAAAGCAATATATACCAAGATATAGTTTTATTAAATAATATACTATAATATACTTATATCTATTTTTACTCGTGTAAGCAACAATATAATTTTCAAAATTAAAAATTTAGAATCCATTACGCATGTTATAAGTTTCATTTATTTAAAAAAGCCATTTCCAGCGCTCTTTTCTAAAAACTTGAACTGGTTTTAAGGAAGTTTCGAAAAAAGCGTTAACAGTGATATTTTTAATTGTTTAAATTTCATGATTTTAATCAATTTTAATTAAATTTTAAAGCAAATTTGTGTTGTTAAATGCATTCTCTGATTAATTTTTATATAATTAACACAAAATTTTGTTTATATATACTAAAAATAGGCATTAAAAAACCTCTAAAAAAACTGTTTCTCTTAAAACCAGTTGACATATAAAATTTAACAGATGTTTAGAACCTTGGTTCTTCTTTAGTCTACCCAGTAAAATAGTAAAATCCAAATAACTGGTTGCATAACAACTTGTACTGTATTCTAATTTCTGTTCTGCAACTAGTTTTTTTGTATGGAGTTTGTCCTATTTGAAATAGGTTCTTTTCCTCCAAACACGAACAGGTTGCTTTAGAACCGGTTCTAGAACCAGTTATGTATGGACCTGGTTCTGGGACAGTGACATCCTATATTTCGACTCCCAGAAACCTGTTTTAGAACCGGTTCCATGTAACCGGTGGTAAAAGAAGCTGTTCTAGAACAGGTTCAGAGGTAATTTGTTCTAAAAATTGTTGCTGGGTATATGTTCGTTGGTTTAAAACATATTAATTATAACCTTTTTTTGTATTAAGAAAATATTAATAAATCATTAAAAAAACAAAAAACCGCGGATTTTCATGTTTTTTTTGCAGTAAATTTTTAAACGTTTTTATATTCGAATTATAAACGGTGCTAAAAAAATATATAAAAGTTATAGAACTTCACTAAATTTCATTAAATTTTACTTTATATATTTATATATAATGATATGTTTTTCCATATATAATTAAAAAAGAGAAAAATTAGTTTTGATCAATTGCACCAAATACAGTTACATATGATCATATATTCTACAATATATGGTCATATCGAGCCCTATCCGCCAGAATCATTGGTCAAAACTTCATAGCTCTAGGAAGTACCGTTACAAAGTTAGACAAAAACAAAAAAGGCGTAAGTGCTTATTCCTATATGACAAACAATAGTTTGTTTACATATTTCCTGACGGCAAAGTGTAACTTACGTCCTTTTTTATTTTACAAATAACTCAAAATCTAGGACACGCTCGATCATGTTTTATTCATCGTTGGATTCGTAATTCAAAAGACTTTAATTTGTTTATCATATGTTTATCCTTTTCTTAAACCAAGCAAGAAATAAATCAAAAAAAGTAAAATTGGGTCATATTAGACCCCCTTGTTTAACCCCTTAAAGTGAGATTTGGTACAAAAAAACAGTTTAGTTTTCTTTATATTTTGGTCTTTTATAACATATTTTAATTTCATTAAAATCCGATAAGCCAAAGAAAACTTAGAAAAAACTAAAAAATGCCTTTCCTGTAAAATTATGAAATTGTTACTTACGTCTTTTCGGCGGATAGGGCTCGATATATAGATCTATATCTACACTTAGAATACTATGTAGGTAAAGACCGCTGCAAATGTAGTTAAAAACAAATGAAATTTCACTTAAAGAAAGGACGACTTACATTTCAGTAAATTCAACTAACATTGTCATTTGTTTTTTAATGTTCAAAAAATTACTAACAATTGTTGTAAAAATGAACCACATGTTAGTAAAGAAATAAACAAACATTTATTTTTTTTTTTATTTTTTTAAATAACAAAAAACAAATGTAAAAAATAAAAAATAAATGTAAAATCATAAAACAGTCATTTGATGTGGTTTGTTTTTTTAAATGAACTACAAATTAGTAGCTAAATTTTTTTCTACAAATGACGGACATTTACGTTAAAAATAAAGAAACTGTATTACAACCCAACCAACTACATATTTTTAAATCAGAAGTTGCCTGAGTGTATTTTATATGATCAGATATACAAGATATTCTAATATATAAAATACGATACAATGATATAAGATGATATATTATGACATTTTAAAAAAATTTCATAAACTAAGTATAAGATAGGAACATATATCGTAATATATATTTTGCCACACATATAAGCATAACATAATGATAACAAGTTGTGTATAAGTATTTATAAACTTTTTTAATCGGTTGTTTTATTTTATTTGTAAAGTTTTTCATTAAAAAGTTTTTACTTAGCTTAAAGTCATCAATTTATGTATAAACCCTTAACTTCATAATCACTTAACTAAATCATATCGACATAATCGTAATATATTGCCACACATATAAGCATATATAATGATAACAAGTTGTGTATGAGTATTTATAAACTTTTTTCATCGGGTCTTTTACTGTATTTGTAAAGTTTTTCATTAAAAAGTTTTTACTTAGCTTAAAGTCATCAATTTATGTATAAACCTTTAACTTCATAATCACTTAACTAAATCATATCGACATAATAATACGTGTTTGCTTACCAAGCATTACTTTGGATTAAAATTATGCATAACTTTGTGTGCTTAATAGCCATAAGTATTTTAAATACTTAAAAATTATCTGGTTTTAACAGTAAAAACCACACCATGATAAGAGATTCCATTAAAAACCGATTAAGATTATTATTAAACCAAACACGTTCATGAATGTATGTGTCAAGTCAACATCAATATCATAAAAAACTTTTTGCAACACAACATTTGTTCCATACTGTTTTGTTGCAAATGCATACTTTTTTATTTTGTATGTATGTGTGTGTGTGTGTGTTGAAATATTTAAGTATAGTACTTAATGTTATATGAGAATTTATTGCGGTTTTAAAGGCTTTGTGTTATTGTATTGGTTGAAAATATATGATTGTATAGGTAAATGGTAAAAACCAACCAAAAAATATATTATTAAAGAATAATGAAAGGTAAAATTTATTGTCTAGTATTAAACATATACACACACACACACACACACACACTTGTTCAACATGCTCTGAGCGTTAGTAAGTGTTGGTATGGATGTGTTTAAGGAATAAACAAAAAGTGATTTATCGTTTGAAGTACAGATTTTCAAAAGTTTTAAATGCCACAATTTTTTGTATTTTTATTATAGTCTTTCTACACATATTATTGTTTTCTGTTTTATTTACATTACAAATGAAAAATTACATATTAAATTTCCTCAATAATCACTGAATTTGCATATGAATAGCAGTAATATATACAAGTGACCATATAGGGTGGTAATTATTTGTATTGGAATGAATATATTTTATTCTAAACAAAAATTTGTTAGAATTGTTATATTTTATATTGAAGGCATATATTTTCTACAAGTGATCAGCTATGGCATCTGTTTGTAACTAGAACTTTTTCAACTTAATATTTCAAAAATTTTATTATTTTTCACTAAATTTTGTAAGTTAAAAAAAAGTAGCAGTGTTTAACCGGCCTGAAACGGACAACCAATGGAAAATTAAAAATATTTAACAAAAAAATAATAATTTTATTTTTTATTTTACTATTTTAAAAAGAAATAACAAAATCAATTAGTATATCATAACTGTAAATACACTTAACTTATGCCCAGTTTTTAACTTCGCATTTAAATGTGTAATTAGTTAATTGACATTTAAATTTAAGTTGTATTTAAATACGGTTTCAGTTTTTCAGTCTTAAATGATAATAAGTGTGTTCGATTACTTTCCCAGTAAAGTCCAGTAAAAATTACTCAGTAACAAAATTACAGAGAGTAAGACAAATTAACAAAAAAGTAAACGAACGGAAAATTTGTAAGAATTGGTAAAATATATAAAACAGCTGATTTTAAATACCAAATATTAAAAAAAAAATCAATTGGTCATTATGGAAAAGATAAAAGTTAATTGAAATTGTCGACCAGAAATAATTTAGAATGTTTTTTAATCTCTTCCATAGTTAATTCTTTAATATTTTGCACTAAAAAATCCATATACAATTAAAATTTAATTTAATATTTTTTTTTTTTGTTTACTAAAAATACAAGCATATTTTTTCAATCATATATTTTTTTCTTCTCACAAATTCTTACTGGCAAAAATTTATCCAGCAAAAACTTGTAAGTTTTTTGTCAACAACCTGTCATTTTACCAGACTTGGGCGACGTCAATTACATTTGACGCACACTTGTGAGCTTAATCGCTTCCTTGGAAAATTTGTAAAATCTTTAATACCAAACATGGGGATTAGTAACAACATCTGGGTATTTAATTACAGGGCAATTACTCACTTACACCCAATTACATGTAATTGAACATAAAAAAGTAATTGGCCTGTAATTAAATACACAGATATTGGAATTATGTCCCATGTCTGGTATTGACAAAATTGAAAATTGCCCAAGGAAGCGTTTAAGCCCACAAGTATGAGCGTAGGTCTGAAATTATTAATGATATAGAAAAATTTCACAAGTGAATGATTTTGAAATGTAATTGACGTCGCCCAAGTCTGCATTTTACTCTCTCTTCTTACTATTTTTTACTGAGTATTTGTGTAAACCAATCTTGGGCACAAAGATAAATGAGAATGTATTAGTTATTTTACAAAAAAATGAGATTGTATTGGTACTATTGCACTGAGCAAAATCACTTGGTTTTGTTTGTTTTTTTTTTTTTTTTGTATGTTTGTTTACATTGTTGTCTTGTTTTACTATTTATGTAATTACGCGATAAATTTCAGCTATGAGGCGAATAAAAAAAGAAATATACATAAGAGGAAATTAATAGGTAATAAAAAAATGTTCTTTAAGAAATTAGGCACATGAGTTCTTTGCCAATAATGTACTGGGCAAACAAATATATATAATAATGTTATAAATATGGATTAATAAATTAAAAAAAAATATTTTATATTAATTCTTATAAAATACAACAAAATTCAAAATATCTGCGTTGCAATTGTTTTTAATATAAAGTTCTGCCTATTATATAGGCTCTAGCTTTTCTAAAACTTCGGGTTCTGATGAGATCTTTAGCCAGATCGAAATACTAGTATCAACCTAGCTAATATGTTTGATTTGCTTTATTTTTGTAAATATACGGAGGTTGAAAGCTCGTTATAAATTGAAAATAAACAATTATAGTTCAGAGATTTTTAAATTTTTTAACATATAGAATGTTTTAATATTTTAGGTTTTGTGTGTTAAAATTAAGTTATGAATGAATAAATAAATCAAGATATATTTATATATTCAAGCTAAATAAAAATGCGTTTTCCCAACCAAAATCCCATATAATGAATGAAAAAAAAAATACAATTAAAAAAAATTATAGTACGCTTGGCTTTATTAATTAAAATATCATTGGTTGTTGTCAAATATTACCTATGTACTTATTTTATTAAACAAAGCGACATAAACCTACTCCATCCAATGCTGGCAAACAACTAAACATTTTTTTTTTTGGTTTTTTTCGGTTTCTCTTTTTATTTTTATTTACGTTCGGGTTGTGTGTGTGTGAAAAACGATTAGTCTTCGTTGTTTCAACAAGTGTTTGCGCGTCACTGGTGTAAACGAACGCCTTCCAGTAAAAACTTTTACAAATTTGTACAAATTTTTGCATTATTATATTTTATTTGCGATCATTATTAATAAAACAGCTGTTTAAAGAATAGAAAATAACAGAAAATATAGAATATTGAAATAAAATATATATAAATAAATTATAATAAAATTAATAAAATAAAAATGAAGAGAAGTGAAAATTTCAGTGCTGCGTTATTTAATATTCCCCAGATTTCAGCGTCACTCATATCTTCTTCATCGGAGCTCATAAAATAGACTTTTAAATAGAATTTAAATAGAATTTAAAGCCCAAATGGCATTAAAATACGAATTGAAAAACTGGGCATTAATGTATCAAAATTTACTAAATATAATTAACAAATGGTGTTTGCTTTTTTGACAAAAAACATACCTTTTGCCATAACGAGGGATATTATGTTCTTTTCCAAAAAAAAGGTAGCTTTGTTAAAGGCTACCGTGTTCTTTTCTAATATTGTTATTTTTCACAGTGCAAAAAAGTTGCCTGTTTTGCCGAGAAAAAATTACAGGGTGAGATATTGCCCTAAAAAACAGCTGATAAGCTACGCTTTTGTTTTGTTTTATTTTATATACACATGTACTTACGTTGAACTCTTTTATAAGAAGTTGAACTTTCGTCATTTTCATTAACAAATTCCAATTGTTTTATTACATTTAAAAAACTTTTTGCAAAAAATTATAATTTATAAAATTTTTATTAGATTTTTACTCTTTTTTCATTTGTTTACCTAAAACAGCTGTTCAAAAAAATAGTGTGGCATACTTGTGTTCTATTCTCAAAAAAATGAACATTTTAAAAATGCGAAATTTTTTTATCAGAAAATAAAATACCATAAAATTTAAGAAATATATTTTAAAGCTGCTGTTTTAATAATGCGTGAGGCCTCCTTTTCTGAATCAACTCAAACAACTTCGGTCAGACATACTGTGTACCAGATTTTTCGAAGTTCTTCCGTTATAGAAAAACGCTTTCATATTGAAGGTTTTCTACGTAAACTCGACGGGTTAATACTCCCCAAACATTCTCTTTTAATTGTTGATGATATCAATTCCATCGCCTGACGACTTTGATATTCTGAGGCATTGTCTTGTTGGAAAATTAATTCTTCTTCGTTGCTATTGTC
This sequence comes from Delia radicum, assembly GCA_021234595.1. Lineage (NCBI taxonomy): Eukaryota > Metazoa > Arthropoda > Insecta > Diptera > Anthomyiidae > Delia > Delia radicum. The sequence goes on from CM037855.1 coordinate 129,048,654, forward strand.
AATAAATGGCACCAATTTCTCTTCTAATACTGTAATGTAATCATTCTGATGCTTGGATATGTTAAATAAACCATTACGTTGAAACAAAAAGCTCCCCAAATCATTAAGAATCCGCCTCCGAAATTTCTTTTTGAGAAATATCATGCTTCCTTACTTAGGTCTCTCCAATATCTGTTAAAGCCATCTGGACCATCAAGATTAATCATTTTCTCATCAGAAAAAATCACCCTTAAAATAAGTTTGTGTTTAAACACTCTTACCAACAACAGATATTATTGACTTACCTATCTCCAGTTGGTGTGTAAATTCCTTTTAGCGAATTCAATTTTATTAAGTAGTTTTTATTTTCAAAATGTAGTTTACAAATTTTAATTTGAGGCCTCAGCACCAAAAATGGCATTAAAGAGGCAAAAGGCAACGGTTAATCATTATTCATACGTAATTATAAAAAACTTTAATAAAAATAATATTTATATATTTACAAATAAATGTATTTACAAAGGTTAAAAAATAAAGTATTTAATTTATTCATTTTATTCATTTTATTTTAATTTTTTAATTATTTTTTTTTTTTTTTTTTTTTTTTTTTATTTTAATTGAGAAGTGTTTCACGGCTAGCCAACAAATGAGATTTTGACGCTCTTTTAAATTGAGATAAGGGCATAATATTTTTTAATGTATTTGGAAAATCATTAAATTCTTTCGGCCCAGCAAAGCTCATTCGCTGCTTTGACAATTCCAGACGACATCTGATTAGAAATAAATTTTGACTCTGTCTCGTAAACCGATGAGAAACTTCAACATTCGGTTGAAACCGGATCGAAGTATTTCCAAGTCTTCTTGTTGATTTAAAAATATATTTTAGAAGTTGCATCTTATATAGTCCTCTTACAGGTAAAATATTAATGGCATGATATTGTATGATATCTTATTGGCAAGTTAAAAACAATCTTTAAAGCCTTGTTTTGTGCTGACTGTGAAGACTTCATTGAATCAGTATTCTTCCATCCATAAATCATGGGCAGGTATGACAAGTGGCTATGTATTAAACTTTCATAAATTAGCATTTTAGTTTTTAAATCAAATTTGTGCTTAAATTTATATAATATGCCAACAGCAGATGATATTTTAGATTTGATTAAATCAATGTGACGATCCCGCTGCAAGTTACTACAAAAAGCATACCCAAATATTTTATTGTGTCCGATTCCTCTATTAAAACACCATCAATATAAACTGACATTTTTGGATCATTCCTTAGAACGTATGGCTTAAATCTTATGAATTTAGTTTTGTCTGCATTCAAAACAAGTTTATTGAGCCATATATATTCAGCTAAAATTGAAGCATCATATCCAACTTGGGTTTCTAGCACTCTAGCATGCTTATAGCGATAAAGTAAGCAAATATCATCCGCAAACATGAACAGCTTTCCATTAAATTTGATATTGCCAATGTCATTAATATAAATCTTAAATAAAAGTGGATCAAGCACACTACCCTGAGGTACTCCACATTTCACTGTTAGCAAAGAACTGCAAGCGTCTCCAAATTGTACAAAGTGCTTTCTACTTTCTAAATAGCTTTTTAATAACTTAACAGAGTTATTAGACACACCCATTAACTCTAACTTGCTGATCAGGATATCATGATCAACTAGATCAAAAGCTTTTGAAAGATCAAAAAACACTCCAGCCACGCCATTAAAACCAGCATCAAAGCCTCCACAAATGTAGGTGATGACGTTAACAACAGCTTCATCTGTTCCAGAGCCTTTACAAAACCCAAATTGTCGCTCAAATAATATGTTATTCCTTTCCAGATAGTCAGACAACTGATTAAAAATTATTTTTTCCAGAACCTTATCTATAACTGATAACACGGATACCGGACGACTAAGAAGACAAGAATGGAGCAAAATTGATTATTAATAGGTTTTTTGTTAAAGTTCTGCCTATTATGGAGGCTCTAACTTTTCTAAAACTTCGGGTTCTGATGAGAAATACTAGTATCAACCTAGCTAATATGTTTGATTTGCTTTATTTTTGTAAATATACGGAGGTTGAAAGCTCGTTATAAATTGAAAAAAACCTATCAACTCTGCTAGATCCAACACCCTTAGGAATAGGCACAACCTTATGAATTTTTAAAACTTCAGGGTATACACCATAATCAATCATTTTGCCAAACATATTCGATAATATTTCCGCAATTTTGGGCTTTCTAAAGGGTGTCCCAAGAAGAGCGCAATTTTTAAATTTTAAATAAAACACAGATATTTATTATATCGTAAAGTAGACAGAATGAGGTTATGTATGGAACAATATATCGTGCAGATGGCCGCCGCGGCTTTGCTGGCATGCACGCGATCTTTTAATGAAATTTCCAATGACCGTTTTGCATAAATGCTGCGGTATTTCATTAATGCAGCGTCCAATTTCCTCTTTTAAGGCTTGAGTCGTCGTCGGCTTATAAACCATCGACTTCAAAAAACCCCAAAGAAAAAAATCTAATGGTGTTAAATCGCACGATCTAGGCGGCCAATTCTGATCTCCAAAACGCGAAAAAACACGACCGGGAAATGACTGATGCAGCAATTGAATTGTTTCTCTGGCTGTATGACATGTGGCGCCGTCTTGTTGGAACCACATGCCCTCCACATTCATTTCTTCAATTCTAGGCAAGAAAAAACTGGTTATCATTTCACGATACCGAACACCATTGACTGTTTGCGCTTGACCTGCCTCATTTTCATAAAAAAAAAGGTCCAATGATTCCTCCAGCCCAAAAACCACACCACACAGTGACACGTTGAGGATGCATTTGCTTCTCGTGATTCACTCGAGGATTTTCCTCACCCCAAATGCGACAATTCTGCCTATTGACGAAGCCATCAAGATGAAAATGGGCCTCGTCACTGAAGATGATTTTATCGGCAAAATCAGCATTTTCATGTTGTCTCTCCAATACCCAATTACTCCATTCCATCCATACTCCATTCGTGTAGCGCTCCATTTTTACTAACCTCGTACCTTCTACTAGCAAACAATAACAATTGTTCAAATGTCAAACAATGACACTTCGAATGTTGCCAGATTTAAAAACTGCGTTCTTCTTGGGACACCCTTTACATAGAATCCTTTTCGGTGTTATTTATCGAACCCTGCACTTTTGTTTATAGAAATTCCATTTAAAATTTCTTCAACATAGTTTTTGCTTACTTTCTCCAGGTTTAAACTGGTTTGTAATGGTATCAACGTTCTTAGGTTGTTAATATTATCATTTGAATTGCGTAATATATTGTTTCTCAGATTATCAATTGTTTCAAAAAAGTACTGATTAAAAAGCATGGCTTTATCTACATCTGTTGTTACTAGGCTACCATCTTGCGCAAAATTTTGTTGCGTAGCTTGCCGATTTCTACCTAGTTCACTGTTTAGAAACCTCCATGTTTTATTTGTGTCACCGCCAATTTGTTGTAAATTTCGGGCATAATAATCGTTCATTAGATTTCTGTTACATGTTTTAATAATTTTACTTTTTCTCTTCAAACGCTCAGATATGAATTTATTATTTCTATCCTTTCTTCGAGCAGTTAACAGGTTTTTCTTAAGATTCAATAGCGATGATAAGTTTTTAGTAATTCAGGGCGTTATTTTTGTACGAATATTCTGTGTAGTGCTACTTGATGAATAACACTGAAAACCTGCAGAAGATAGTTCATCTACTAATTGTTTGCATTGATCTGAAGGATTACTACATCTAATTATTTGATTCAGATTTTGGTCTAGTAAAGTCCCAAACTTTCTATAATCAAACCTGTGCCATATTTTTGTGGCGGAGAAATTACCTTGGCCCAGACATTGCCTTTTGGCGAGTAATTTTCGGGGAATCCATTAAGAGCATACTTTTGGCTGATTTGGACACATTTACCTTACATTCATCGATTATCTAATTGAGACTCTTTATTGAGTTGCTGGCACAGTTGATCATTTTACGCCGGTCCCGATCCGAAAGTTTTTTCGGGCCGCCTGTTTTATTTTCATCATAAACTCTCGGATATTTGCAAAATTTGTGACAACCACATGGTTTATTTTTCTAGCAATTTCCCGAAAACTTAAGCCACTTTTTAATTAAGCTGAAATTTTCTCTTTTTCAAAATCACTAAGATATAAACTATGCGGTATTTTATTGCAAATTGATTAAAATTGCATAAAAAACAAAACTAATTCTTTAATTTTTCTTTATTTGCTATTTTTCTTTGCTTAACGTTATATGTAAGTATAGTATGAAACACTAACAAAATATAATTTCACAATTTCTCTCTTAAATTAATTAAGTAATCTCTTAAATTGTACACATTAAGAGATCAGTTATCACACTCTTAAAACCAGCTATAAGTTTTAAAAACTGTTTGTAATTTTAGAAAAAATAGCAAAAATCCTTTGTAATTATAGTTATGCAACGAAGTGTACATTTTATACATATCGTTCATGTACCTTCTAATAAGGAGAGTTTCCCCATGGGTCCTGTCCTATCTTAATGAAATGTTTATATTTGATAAAGAGAGAAAAAATAAATCACGCGTATTTTTTAGCGGCCCAATCTCACGTTTAAGGGTTAAACGTGCAAAAAAGAATCATCCTATACGAGAAAACGGATTATAAAGAAAATCGAAATTGATTCGAATCCGTAATGTCGTATATAAAACGTTTTTAAGACTAAATTTTCGGTCCGTATTCGCGCCGTTTTTTCTTGCAAAAACGGACTTGTATATTTAAAAAAATTTCATTTTGAGAATTATTTTTTTGTTTTTTATATATTTATTAACAATATTTACATGAATTAAAATTTAAATGATTTAAATGATGAAGTATACACTCAGAATATTCTTATAGTAACTACATGTAGGTCATTCGGGTAGTAAACAGTATAGATGTTTTAACTGCTATATAGTAATTTTTCTATGAAAAAACTAAAAACGACTAATTAAGACACTCATTGCAAAAAATAACTAACCAAAAATATTGTACTTCAGTAACAGTTCTTTTGAGTAGTTATTTTAGTATTTTAATAAATAACTACCAAAACAGTAATTTTGCAATAAACAGATAATTTTTGTTAGTTATATAAAAAAAAGAAGATTATGTCGAATTTTTAAAAATTCTCGTTTAGTTTATATTTGTTAATATTGAAATATTCATGGTTTGCAAATAATAATTAGAAAACTTCATTGTATCTCCTAAAAATGTCATAACTGAAATACCGATTTGAATTTTGATTTTGCATTTTAAATAGGATGTATAAAATACAAATTGTTATTGTAGTTAAAAGAAAAATATAGCTTTTTTCATTAAAAAATATATTTAAACTACTAAAAAAGTAACTGATAAAAACAGTAGTTTTTACAACTTTTGTAGTCGTTTTATGTGCATTGTTTTATTGTTTTGTTGCTCGTTTTTATGGTTTATGCATTCATTTAAGATTAGTTATTTTTGACCGCTTCCATAGTCGTTTTTACTGCCATTGTAGTTGATTTATCAATAGTTAAAAATGTCTACATGGTTAATACTGTTTATGAAATTATTTTAACTGTCATTATTAGTTATGTCTACCTTCTTAATTTCCTGAGTGTACATCTCAATTCAGATCATCAGTATACCCATAATGTATTCTGATATCTACATTCAAATGAAACATTTAATTAGTGAGGATTAAGTTACATATTTTCACGATGGAATTTCGTACAAGATGCAAATTGTTCTACTTTTTTACAAAAATCAACTAATGCTGATTGAATTGCATCGACTTACAGAAACCATCGTGCAGAAATGTATTAAATTTCATATGGAGAAGTCCGTTTTAAACGGTACGAAAACGGATACACCCAAACTCAGTCAAAACGTATTTGTTCGAAAGAAATGACAGAATTATTTTCAAAATATATGTGATACACCCTACTGTGCACTGTGTGACAGAACTCAAAGCAAAATTATTACAAGATTTATACGTGAAATTGTGAAAAAAACTCTGTTGGACAGTATTTTTTTCTCAAATTAACTACTTCTAAATTTAGTCTGCTTCTTTTAAATAAATTTTCGTTATTCTAAAATCTCGGTAAGAAGAATATATTTCCAGTATCAATGATTCCAAAAATCAGGCCATTTATTAAATGTCATCCTTATGTTATTATTTATTTTGTATGTGAATAACAAAATATGCACATATTCAACGTGTACATTCATTTGAATATTTTTATTATTTTAAAATATTGTGATTTTTTAGTTTAGTTAGATACGAAATAACAACACATCCGTTACAATTATAATGCATTTTTGGCTTCCTATTTCCTATACCTATATGCTGAAGTTAACATGTTCAGACATGTTAGTATTCCATACATACCAATTTATTTATTGTATAGTTTTCTATTTTTTTTTTTTTTTATGTTAAAAATGCAATATTTGTAGTAAAAATGGTTGTATCACAATAAACATTTTTAACAATATATGGAAATTAGATTAAAAAATTTTTTTCAATGGAATAACACTTTACTACAAGCACATATAGTATACACACAAATACACACATAAACACGTACATAGTAAGTGTTAGCGCATATTTACAGTTACTACCAATATTAAAACAACACAATGAAATGATTGCAAAAACAAAATTTAAAAAAATGCTCCGCAGAGTGCCCCAACAATAAGAAAACTTAGTGCAATATTAGAAATCCAAACACGTTATCTTATAGGCCAACTCCTTGAACATTTTTCGGCTATAGACCATTTTCTTGTGGCAACTAATTTAAAAGAGTTATATAACAATTTTCAAAAGGTCCACTTTAGGGAACATATAAAAAACTTACAAAATAAAATAATATCGACAAAATTTTTTATTTAAACTAAAATTTATTTTAATTTTGTTTATTATCGTTTAAAGCTGCTTAAGGGGTTTACCAAATGTAATGCTAACTTTTTTAATTGCGGTAAACAAAATATATTTTTTTTTTGTTGTAAAACCTGTAGCAAATTTTTTCAAAATAGACAAGAACAGTTAAAAAAATAAGAAAATATATGTCAAGGGTCCAAACATTATGAATCATTTTATTATTTTTCACAGTTTTGTTTTTTTTATTAGATATTTTTATGCAATCAATTAGTTTTATTAAAATTTTGAATAAAATTCTTACCGTTTACAAAAATCCGATTTGAATAATTCTTTAAAGCTTGTTTGTTATGATATGTTCACGAAAAATTACACTTTATATTGCGTTTTTTGCAATGACACAAAAAAATCAAGAATTTTGCATTATGGTTATAATTTTTGACTTCTTTTTGCAAATATCAAACTTTACCTATCCCAGCCGTAAAGTCAATAAAAAATATAATGAAACCCAATTTTATTTTTTCGCGGTTTTTAAAAAAAGTTTCTGCATTAACCTTTTTGAAGTTTGATACAATTTTTTTGTTCAGTTAAAGTAAAAGTTATTATTTTGTTATTTTTTATTATTTTATAGTCATTCTATTATTACGATGACTATCAATCGAAAAGTTTTAAAATTTGAAGTGTTTCGCGGATTTTGATAAAAAAAAAAGTTTATATCGTTGTTTCGCGATATGGGCATTAAAATAAGCAAAACAACGAAGCACATTACGTAGAAACTAATTTTAAATATGTTGCGTAGTAGTTGTGGTCCACTACGGTAAAATGGTGTTAAAATGCATTTATGGTAAAATGGTGTTAAAATGCATTTATGATAAAATGGTTTTAAAATGCATTTTTAGAAAATACACTTTATGCCGGAGGTTTTTGTTTTAATTATATATGCAATATTGCCCTTACGTAGTGATAGGTAAAATGTTTGTAGAAAAAAAATGTTTAACCCTAGTGCGCATACAAGTCGAAATATTCAAACAACAACACGAAAAGAACGAAAAGTCCGCTTTAGGGAACATTCCCCTAATAAATAGAGAACTTCTAAACTACTGATCCGATCGGTATGAGTCAAATTGGAAATTGTCAAAGAAGTGTTAATAGTTAGAAATATTATGAATGCGTCACCCTGTTACAGTACAGGGTATACTTACAGGTTGTCAAAGTTGACTAGCTCGTGTATAAGAAATCTGTTGGGGCATGTAACTTTTGTAAATGTGGACCTATAAGATAAAGAAAAAAACATGCTTACAGTGATTGGTTATCTAAGCTACTTTCAAAGATATTTAAAAATTGAAATTTGAATATTTTGCCTGATTCTTTTTTTTGGTTTTTTTAACAAAAAAAACTTTACTATATAATGGATTTTAAAATACTTCACGACATCCGACATAGCAAACTTTTTTAAATCAGCTTTTATATATAGTTTAAAAATCAAAAAAGTTTTTAATGTAATTTTATTATTTTTTTTGACATGCACCCTACCCTGAGGTGGTAGGGTGCAAAGTTATAAATAATTAAATTACATAATCTTCATTATTTATAAACAATTTAAATAAACATGTACCTTTTTGCATGTCTGAAAATTGTTTTTAAAATTTTTGGCTCAATTAGGATTTAAAACGTTAAATTTTGGTTCACTCACAACCAATTTACGTCGCAGCAAACTACTTATGGATTTATTTCTCATTTATTGATATAGCAACCATGATCAGAAACGATATTTTATAACACCTTTGTTTATTTCATCGATTTACCTTCTTCCTTCCCAGCAAAACTTTGGTAATGGGTGCGATAAAGTAATGCATTACCTTGTAATGTGTACTCATTACCTGTATCATTATTTTCCAACAAGAAGTAATGAGTTACCGATAATTGAACACTCATGGATTACCTTGTAATGAGACCTCATTACATTTTACATTTCTTCAAAACATAAAATAATGACTTACCGATCATCAATTACATAATGCATAAATTATAAACGTAAAGTAATTATTAATATATATTTTTGAAAATCTATTTATAGACACATTACTTTGTGATTTTTTCTAAGCATAATGGTAAGGTGTATATTTTTGATATCACGAACGAAAACACGATGCACAACAACTCATTTACATTTTAAGAAATAAAATATTGTATGTATCGATAGCTCAGTTGGTAGAGTTCTCGCCTAACTAATTGTTAAATACCAGAGACCCCAGGTTCGAATCCCAGCATGACCAAGTTATTTATTTAATAACAAAAAGTTATTTATTTAATTAAAAAAAAAACATCTGTAAAGAAATTTGTATGCATTTTTTTATGAAAATCTATTTATAGACACATTACTTTTTCCCACCATGTAACTATATAAGTAACCAGTTACTTTACCTCCTACAATGTAATGAGTTACTTTGAGGCTCATCGCCTGTAAAATTCATCAGTGAAGTAACGTGTAAAGTAATGCACGAAGCCCTATGGCGATACATTACTTTACCCATGATTTGGTAATGTGTGGTTTTGCTGGGTTTCATAAATCTTTTAAAAATATCTTATATCAACCAATAGCTGTCCAAATCCAATTTTCTCCATTTGTATGTTCTTTGCTGCAAAAAAGATAATATTTTAAGGCCTAAAAGGTTTACAGTGTATTCAAAATAAGAGAATCTAAGAAAATTTAAATTTCATCTCTAGATATTATAGCTTTTGCACAATCTTCATTCCAACCTTCACTTTGTACATGGAAATTTTATTTAAAATTTAAAATTATTTTTAAATCCATTATATAATAAAGTGTTTTTGGTAGAAAACCCAACAGAAAAGTCAAGGTAAAAAAGAGAAGTTTAAGTTTTAAATACGTCTTAACGTAAAAATCATGAGCCAGAAGATTTTTTTATATTCGAAGTAGTAAAAGTTTGACAACCTGTAAGTGTACTAAAACAGGTGACCCAATCACAATGTTTCAAAACATCAACACTCTTTTTCAATTTCCAATTTAATTTATACCGATCGAATCAGTAGTTTAGAAGTTCTACATTTTTTACCATTATTTTTTCAGATACCCCACAGTAATTGTAGCCAATCGAATGCTTCTGTTTAGGTACAAAATTTTTTGGGGAAATCGATTTCGGGAAATCGAAATTCTATTGTCGTGCCAGAATTTCCGGTGTTTTAATCGAATGATTGTTATCACAACAGAAAAATTCAATCGCAACTACCAAAGCATTCGATTGGCAACAAATACGATATTTAAAAACGAGTCTATTTTCTGGGTGTATATTAATAATAAACATAAACGTTTGTTCAATTGTGAGAGTAACTAATAAATCTGCATTGTATTTAATACGTATGCTTTCCTACAATATACTAAATAAATGGTTTGTATTGTATATATAGAGCCCTATTCTCCAAAAAGCCATAAGTCCCACGATTTTCGATTTTCAGTTTTTGATGAAAATCTTTATTTTTTGATTATAAGCATCATTTCTGAAATTTTCATAACTCTCGGAAGTACCATTACGACTTTAAGCAAAAACAAAAAAGGAGTTAGCCCCAATTCATTTACGAGAAACTACAGTTAGTTTACATCCCAGCGTTGAAAAGCATTACCATATAAGTGGTTATATAAGTACATAGTTGATAATGGCAAGGACTTACAATTGTCATTACAAATTGCATTACTTTTATATGGGGATGCCGCGCAAAATAATGATATATCATTACTAATCGCCTTAAAAAAAAAAATAGAAAAATATATTTATCAGTATGGACAAAAATAATGAGTATAAAAATAAATTTAAAAAAACCAATTTTAATAAAAAAAAAATAGTTTTTTATTGAATTTTTTTTTACACATGAGATTCGAACCCGGGCATCCAGGTAAAAACATAAATGACTTGGTTGAACAAAATGTCATTACTGTCCAGCTTACATAAAATCGAAAAAGTAGTTATATATGTACTTACTAAAAGTGAAAAAATAATGAGTCTAAAAATTAGTTTTTAGAAAAATTTTAGATCATTACTTTATATTTAAAACAATGACAATAATAAGTAAATAAGTATGTCCCTATTATTTGTGATAAAGTAATGGAGAGAGTAAGCTGGTGTCATTATTGATATTAAGAAAAGTAAAGTCATGTCATTACCATTTATACACAATGATATTTCGCAGCAGCAAAGTGTCACTTACGTCTTTTTTGTTTTTTGACTCATTTTTGATACAGTGTTCCTTTTTCGACTTGGTACCTTTAAACGCCTATAATTTTTTTACTGGAAAAAGATTATAGAAATTTAAAAACCATAAAATTATTCACCATATTGACTACAATTGCGAATAAAAAAATTGTGAAAAATTGTTATCGGGAGTTGCAAAATAATTATTTGAAAAAATATTTTTTAAAAATATAAAAAAGCGTAATCTTTTATATTTTTGACTGTTATGTTTTGATTGTTAATATGGAAATCTATTTCTGTGCTTAAATTAGTTCATCGGTTGTATATAATATTTGAAAATCTCACCGACCGTACAATGAACTTTTCAAATACACAAAGTCTAAAATATAACAAAATGTATTCCGTTTTCACTCAAAACATAAATAATGGATGATTTTTATTTAAATACTGCTAAACTTATAAAAATTATTTAATCAGCAATAGTTTTCCAAAAAAAATAAAAAATCGGTTAACTTAAAAAAATGTTTTCCATATATATTTTGAATAAAGGTTTGTTGACAAAATTATACAAAATTTTAATTTTTAAAATATCTTCAACTGTCTAGGATTTATATGCTGTCAAAGTTTCAACTTTGGTTGGTCTAGAGGGCGCTTTAAGAAAAAAAAACAAAAAAAATCTTAATGAAGCATAGTTTTATATATCTGGAAAGTTTGGTTGAAAAATGTTCAGCGGATCTATGACGTGCCATTAATGAGTTAAGGAATAACTTAGAAGCTTGGACACGCTTGATCATGTATTGTTCACCGTTGGATTCGCAATTCAAAAAACTTTAATTGATATCCAATGTGTATATATTATCTCTGGACCAAACAAGAAATAACTCAAAAATACAAAAATGGGGTCAGATTAGACCCCATTATTTAACCCGTAAAAGTGAGATTTGGCAGCTCAAAAAATTTAATTTGCATTATGTTTTGGTTTTTATACCATATTAAAATTGCATAGCAATCGGATTACCCACAGAAAAATTAAAAAAAAAAAAAATGCTTTTCCAGTTAAATTCTAATTTTTGCGCTTACGTCTTTTCGGCGGATAGGGCTCGATATGTTAGAGTCAACATATTTATTTACAAAATCATTTTGTTATTATAAAGCAACGACATTTTAATTTTTATACAAATACGTATGTTGAACATGTGGCAGAGTGTGTTTTGTAACAAATTTTTTAATTAACAATAGAACTAAATCACAATGTTTCCATTAAAGTCCTAAATACATGCCAACCTAATAGTTGGAACAATTTTCAAAAATTGTATTTGATATTACCCGAGCAAAAAAAAATTGATGATGGTATATCTTATTAGATAGGGTCTAATAACTAATGAGATACAATTTAATCCGAAAAATTGTGAATACAATTGTATATACGTGGATCAAATTGGATTTAATTTCTTCTAACGATATACAATTGAATCCGAATTTTGACTAGATATTATTGTAGTAAATAATATCATACTACATAAAATGTAATACAATTAGTTCCGATTTAGTGTGGTTTTATTAGATCTGATTTTAAATGGTTCAATTTGTACTTTTGTTAAAAAAATTTAAATTTTAAAAAATTGTTAATTAATTATGATTTTAAATAATTTGGCATAAAACATTATTGAATTTTTTACTGAAGGTAAGATTTGCATTTTGAAAGCGAGAAAATTTCAAATACGATTCAAGTTTTTAGACTATTTATTTTTATATAAAATTAAGTTAACACATTATATTTGAAAGCAATTAAGAGGAATGAAATTATGCTTGAACGGTAATTTAATAGTTTCAAATCGTATCAAATGAATGTTTTTTTCATGAAAAATTCAACTGACAATAAGTGGTTCATATTTACCGAGTTAAAATTTCTTTATCATTCTTCTATAGTTTTCCACAAAGTCTTTAAAATTTAGAACTATTTGAAAAATTGAGAAAATCTTTTATTCATTTTCTTAAAAAAAAAAATGTCCCATACATTTAATAAAACGAAGATGGAAATGGCTAGGCCACACATTGCGCAAACCTACTGACGGCATCGGCCAAGAAGTACTCGAGTGGAACCCCCAAGGCCAAAGAAGGCGAGGAAGACCAATGGGAAGTTGGCGACGCAGCACTATGCGCCGAAATTTTGGCGTAAAAACATTTAGTAATAATAATAATAATACATTTAATCAAAAATTTATGTGTTTTCGGTTTAATAACGTTCGAAGTTCAAAAAAATTATGGGAGAAATTGCAAAGCTTTGGAAAGTTTGTATTAAAAATGTAAAATTATATAAAAATGTGTTTGTGGGACTTCCACAAATAGTTCGTCTTAGCCAAGGGTTCTTATGTCAAAGCGTCGAAACTTTCAATTATTTTAAATAAAACATGGATTTTTTTTACTATAGACCAACACTCAGGGGATGCCCCCAACTAATGCAGTGCATTGTGTTAATATCAGGAAAATAGGTTATGAGGAGGAGGAAATAGGGAATAGTGTCTATGAATAACTTACTTGAATTTTTCTAAATTGTAAGTGTCAGGAAAGACGTTTGCGGGGAGTTTATTCCACATTCGGGTGGTCGACTAATTCGGTACTAACCGAATTTGTTGGTTGTGGCCACCAAAATACACTTTTAAATTTGGTTGGCACTTTATTTTTATGTGCTCGAGTTTAATATGTATAACTTTTTGAAGTTTGACTATTTTTTTACCATTCGAAAAAAAAAATGAGTCAGTCTTTCCCTAGGATTAAAGATAAGTTAAAGACGATTCTAGAAATATATATTTTTTTTCAATATGAAAAAATAAAAATATCCCAGAAATTAAAATTAAATAAAAATAAAAATATCACAGAAAACAAAAATAACTATAATAATATTTAAAATCTTAACTAGAATATTGAAAAACATATATTATTAAACATCATAATAATAATGGTCTTTCTTAGTTTCTATTAACTAAATGTCCGTAATTTTGTGCAATATTTGCTATGTCTATCTTATACTCAATGCGTTGTGTAAATGGTACTTTCATAATTTGTAACATTTTTAACATATATCTGCATTTGTAATTATTCTCTGTGTTCAAAATTGATGTATTATCAAAATCTGGATAATAATAAGAAACTTTTCGAAAGAGTTTAAAAAAATTGCTGAAATAGTTTCTGAAGAAAAAAAAAAAAAACTATTTATTAAGATAAGAAAGTTTTAAGAAAACAATACTTACACACAGTTTTCGCAGTAATATTTAAGCGACTTTAACCTAAAAATTTTATAAAAATCCGTGTTTTTAGACAACAAATTTTAAATGCCCCATATTTGAGCCGCCAACCGTTACCCAGCAGTAACCATTTACTTACGTTTTAAACTAGCAAGTATTATAGGTCTCGTTAGCTCAGTAGTTAGAGCTGTCGGCACTCAGGGTTCAAATCCCGGCGGGACCAAAAAAATTAGGCATGAACTTTTTTTTAAATATTATTTTGGAAAACAAATTTTTACACCACCTATTTCGTGGCTTTACCAACATTTTGCCAATGTTGGAAATTTTGTTTCCCCAGTGCTTGTCCGATACTTATTGAACAGACAGACCTTTTGTCTAATCATGTTATGTTTTGAAATTGGAAAAGCACTTGTTGCCAGCACTTGTACCATTTGCTAAAGTGCCTTGCCAGCGTTGGTTCATTTGTCTTTTTCTGACTGGGTATAGTTAAGCCTTCAACTTTTGTTATGTTGAGATAACTCAGCAGGTATAATATTTTTTTTTTAAACCCTTCATCCCATAGTGCAGGAGGCTATATTCACTTTGTGAAATGTTTGTAATTCTTTTAAAAAAATTCTGGGAGCCCATAAACTATATATATTCCTGATCAGCATGAATAGAGAAGTCGATATAGCCATGTCCGTCTGTCCGTCTGTTCGTCCGTCTGTCTGTGGAAACACAAAATACTCCGCCAATACAGAAGAGGTGCTGCTAATTTTCAGTCAAATTGTTTTTTGATATCATGAGCAGTTTTCTAGTGAAAATGATCAAAACCGGTTAACGCGTTCAAAAGTTATGATTGAAAATGTGGGAAGACCTCTAAAAATGTTGAAACAAATTTTGAATTATACTATTTATTTTATCATACATACATACGTATGTGTGATAAAATAAAAGCTTATACACTAGAATATACACAAGCTTATACACAAGAATATACGCAATCAGGGATGGCTGTCAATATCGCTAAAATACCGTTTGGATTCTAACACCTTACAACTGACTATCGTTATCCCTAAAATACCATTACCGATATAATTGAAATACCGTTATCCGTAAAATACCGTTACCGATATAATTAAAATATCAATACCTTAAAATACCGTTACCGAAAAAATCTAACAAGATCTAAAAAAAAAAAACTTCTTTAAATAGATATATTTTCCCAAAGTATGATCATAAACTAGGGCATAATGGGGCTAAAAATTGTGGTGTGCATTAACATTACCTGAATAACTTAAATAACGTTACCCTTAAAATGCCGTTACCAAAATAATTGAAAAATCGTTTTCCCTAAAATAACGTTACCGAAATATCTAAAATATCGTTACCGCTAAAATACCGTTTGCGAAATAAATAAAATACCGTTAACGCTAAAATCCCGTTACCGAAATAAGTGAAGTATAGTTCCCCAAATATATTTTCCCAAAGTATGATCATAAACTAGCCAGTCATTAAAACTCGGGCATAATGGGGCTAAAAATATCGGTGTGCATTAACATTACCTGAATAACGAAAATAACGTTACCCTTAAAATGCCGTTACCAAAATAATTGAAAAATCTTTTGCTCTAAAATATCGTTACCGCTAAAATACCGTTAGCGAAATAAACAAAATACCGTTAACGCTAAAAGCCTGTTACCGAAATAATTGAAGTATAGTTTCCCCTAAAATACCATTACCGAAATAAAAGAAAATAGCTTTACTATGACCCATAACCACATAGAATCGGTTACCATCCACGGTCATAATCAACAAAAGCAAAAAAAAAACCCACAAAATATTGTTGTTTTTTTGTTTTGTAATACAGGGTGGCTGATAAATGAAACAACAAAAAAAAACGTAATAACTTTTTTTCTGAGTTATTAATCGGTTATATTTTTTTGGTTTCATTTATTCGTCTTTCAATTTAAGGAAAATGAACAAATGGGGTAATGAAACTAACATTTTGGGGTAATGAAACATAACGATTTTTTGACAATACATAATTTAATATGTCAGCAAGACCTATTTATCATTCTCATAACATCACCGGATCTATAATTAAATTTATATTATTACGTTAAAAATTAAAAAAATTTTTTTTTTTTTTATCGAAATCTAGCCTTTATTTGCTAATATGATGTGAAAAACAATTTTGCAAAAATGCAAATACTAGAATTAAATAAAACGTAATCCATACCGGATTTATTTTTTTATAAATTCATTATGGGTTTAGCTTAATTTAGTTTCTGTGTTTAAATTTTTAGCACATTTTTCTTTACATTTTTATAAAATTTAATTGGTGTTAGATTTAAATAAAAATAAAAAAAATTTTATGTTTAAAAACAAGGCATGTACTTTTTTGCGAAACAAACAGATCTCTAGCCCGAATATATTTCATGTTGAAAGATGATATATATACAACTTTAAATGAAACAAAATAAATCCGGTGCTTAATATAAATAAAGTCCCAAAATTAAATAATTCAAAGATATAACATTAAGTTTGCACGATACCACAAAAATTTTTACAAGTTTTTACTGGAAGGTGTTCGTTTACACAAATACTCAGTAAAAATTGGTAAAAAGAGAAATAAAGTGACAGTTTGATGCCAAAGAACTTACAAGTTTTCACTGGATACATTTTTGCCAGTAAAAATTTGTAAGAATAAAAAAACATATGATTGAAAAAATATGCTTGTATTTTTAGTAAACAAAAACAAATATTAAATTAAATTTTAATTGTTTGTGGATTTAAAGTGAAAAATATTAAATAATTAACTATGGAAGAAGTTAAAAAACATTTAAATTCTTTTTGGTCGACAATTTCAATTCACTTTTATCACTTCCATAATGACCAGTTGATTTTTTTTTTAATATTTAAAACAAGCTGTTTTATCTTATTTAATAATTCCTTCACATTTTCCGTTCGTTTACTTTTTTGTAAATTTGTCTTACTCTTTGTAATTTTGTTACTGAGTAATTTTTACTGAACTTTACTGGAAAAGTAATCGAACAGACTTATTGTTAAAGAATTTCCAAATGTTGTAAAAGAATTTAAGTTTTAAAAAGTTGTGCTAC
Source organism: Delia radicum (assembly GCA_021234595.1). Taxonomy (NCBI): domain Eukaryota; kingdom Metazoa; phylum Arthropoda; class Insecta; order Diptera; family Anthomyiidae; genus Delia; species Delia radicum. The sequence continues at coordinate 129,066,099 of CM037855.1, forward strand.
TGAAATGTTGTTCACAGAATTATGTAGATATAAGTGATTAACAGTTCAAGTGGTCAAATTTGTTTCATTTAAAGTTGTATTTATTTGATTTTTCAACATTTTAGAAATATGAAAATCGCTGTAAAATATAATTATTTTCGAAGTTTAAACCAAAGAGAAGTGTCAAAAATCGTGTTTATTACAACGATAACACGTTAACATTTGAAATGTGAATTACATTATTGTATTTTATTTTTTATTAAAACTTTATCCCTCTTCTAACAAATATATTTTATTTTGACTATTTTTTAAAATATGATGACGATTTTTTCTAGAAAATTGACGTTTTTATGCTCTGCAAACCTGGCAACACTGGTACTGAGTACATGTGTGAGAAGACCTCGAAAAATGTTTAAGCAAATTTATAAAGTATTCTCTTGTTTGCTAGATACCAGGCTTGCCAGATACCTTTTTTCGTTAACCCCAACAAATCAAAAAATCACCAATTAGAAAAAAGGTAGAACAAAATAGTTTAGTTAAAATTCTTTATTTATTTGACTGCATTAACCGGAGTTGCCAGACACATTAATCGTTATCAGATCAAAAAAATATCTAGAAACAAAATAACCGAATTCAACAATGTAAATTCATAGCTTTTTTTCGTACACTATTTTTACTTATTCTCATTGTCAACCTTTAATAAATTTGCAAGGAAACTCTTACACTTACACTTACTTACATTCACTAAAAATCCCATTGAATTTAAGGGACATTCACTTTCAGAACTTTTTTATTTAAGATATATAAGATGCATACTTTATCTTAAAATCTTTTGATTATATGCATTTGTTTTCCTTAAAAGCCCTAATTTTTATTTGATACATACAAAAATAATCTAAATTAAAGTATTGATGTGTAAAAACCAATCGAATTTTGGGAAAATTTCTTAGGGTTTTTATTCTAGGAGTCGTAAACGAGAATTGCACAAGCAACTGAGCTGAAAAACAATAATTTGAAATACCAGTTTCTTTAATTTTTTGTGTCTCGAAAACACCCTAAACACTCGAAAGATTTTCTTTTATAATTTTTGACAAACTTAGTTTCATCACACTTTCCGTTTTACTTATGTGATGTATAGTATAAACACATGTGTTGTAAAGTAAACGGGTATTTAATAATTATTTCATTATGTATGTCTCCGCAAGCGTATTTTTGTTCACTTAAATTTATCTAAAATTCTGATTATTCGAAACTGTTTTGATGCGTTTGTGTTCATTGCATCTCTTGTAACGATCCAAAAATATAATTTAATAATCCTTATTTCTTTCATTATTATATAGGCAAAGAGACGATTTTTATATACAAAACAACAGGCGAATTTTACAACAGTTTTTTTAACATCATAAGGAACTTTAAAAATATATATATTTTTCACGACACGTTCTTCTTTAGGTAATCAGAAAAACATTCACAATTTCAGATTCATTTTAGTAAACTTTAATACATTAATCAATCAGTCATATTTTGTTTTACTTATAAAAACAACATTATTTTTGTTATTTTTACAAAGAATATAGATATTTGTATTGTTTGCACTTTCCCTGGTTAATTAAAACGCCGAGATGGAGGGTATCCAAAAATTCGGCACAGCCGAATTTAAACTTTTTTATACCAAATTCGGCACATCGGACTTTAATGCTTCCACTTGTTCTTGTTTTGTTTTAATTTTAATTTTAATATTATTGTTATTGTTATATTGTTGTTTCACTTTTCTAAGGCTTGTTCTACAAAACTTTAACACGAAAATTTTTATTTCCCTATCAACATGACCAAATAATGTACTATCAAATCGCCCAAGGATACAGTGTAAAAAGCCTTTACACAATTTTATATTGGATGCTGTTGTATATGATTTTATAATTTACAAAACATAAAATTAATTAACTTTTTTTTTGCATTAAAAATATATAAAATTTAAAACACATACAAAATAAATAAGTAGCGATATTTTGCGTGGCAAATTTATATTTAAATGTATTTATTTATATATTTATTGTAAAAATTAATATGTTTTTAGTCGAGCGTGACATTTTAAATTGTATTCCAATTGTAAACATTTGTTTAATAATGTTTACCATTATTAATAATGTTGATGAATATTTTTTTATTTTTTTTGCTCCACTAATATGAATTGTAAATTTTTCAAATAAAAATGTTTTGAATACAATACAAGCCACATACTAAATACATACATACAGTTAAGGAAAAAAGTATATGGTACATAGTAACAAAGTTACATTATATTTTGCTCAACAGCCTTTCCTTAAAAGTATTTATGTTTTAATAATATTAGACCAAGCCCTCAATTAAGACACACAAATTTTTCTTTTGGTTATCGGACCGTTAGACGCAAGAATGTAAGAAAAAGCTGTGTAAAATTCTTATATATTCATATACAATAAGTATATGGTACAAAACTATGAATGAAAATGAAAATTATTCAAACTCGAGGCCATACTCTATATTTCTTTATTAGGATATTGTTCTAACAAATAATCTATAGAGTTTTTTGTTTTCAAATTTATTATTTGACCCGTTCAGGAATGTGTTGATAGATCTATTTCGGAAATTTTCTAGGTTCCCATCATCAGAACACGTTTTGAAAGAGGTAACAATCCCATGCCAAACATCAAACATTCATATAAACTAGTTTACTCACTACATGAGAACTAAAATATGAGCTCGAAGTTAAAGATTATCACCATTGATCATTTTATTTATTATTTTTCACTTATTTTTTTAACACAATACCTTGTTATAGAGTAAATTAAATGTTTTTCCAATATACTAATTATGGCTTGATACATTTTTTAACATTTTGTACAAAATTTTCATTGGGAGGTAAATTTTTGCTAGCGGGTATAGATATATCTATAAATTTCCAATGATACACAAATATATCTGGGTAAAAATGGGTGAGAATGCTTCAAATTGAAACATATAAAAGATTGCAATACAAAAATTCTTAAATGGTTTTTTATTTTACGGAATATCAATACAGGACCTGGATAGTAAATTCATTGAACTATCCTTAAAAATAAAAGTTTGAACAGCTTTTTCAATTATTTTTCAACGTAGATTGTAATAAACATAATTTTAATGACAGATTTTATACTTAAAAATTAATATTGTTTGCCAAAGTTTTGGTTTTTTTATACATAAGTAATCAAACTTTCATATTGTAAGATAATTATATTTAGTAAAAAATATCGGGAAAATATTGATAAAAGAAACATTATTTTTGACGAATAAAATAATTTTCAGAAATATTTAGTACTGAATAGCAACAAATAACAGTATAAGGATATCAACATATTTTCGTATTATATGGAATACAGGGGACGAAATAATTTGAAATTCACACATGAAAATGTGAATTTTTTAAAAAATATTTGGTACATTTAAAAGTTTTTGGTAGCACATAAAAATAACAGTAATATTACTTGATACTAAACCCATTTCGATACATTTGTTGCAGTTTTAGCAGCATTTTTAATAATTTAAAAAAAAATTTCATTGTTTCCCAGCGAAATAAATATAAGGGGCGCAAAAATAACCTTCCGATGTTTTTTTATTATGTATTTATTATGTATAGCATTTTCTGATAGGAGGATTACTTTTGCGCCACCTTATATAAGTTCAGTCATGTTAAACCTAGTTTTTTCTTTTTTAAACGAAAAATTGCAATTTATTTTTAAAAGTCGTCAGTCGACATTTCGGATTATGATCTATTTTCGTAAAAAAAATTAGCGTTGGAGTCTTAAGGTATGTAAAGTGTCATACGAGAGCACAAATTGTTTTGCATTATTTCATCATAATTTAAAAGCAAATATATATTATTTTTATACAAAAATCATAAAAGCACCTTTACCGCTGAATGTACCAAAATTAAGTCTTTTTTTGCATTAAAAAATATCTATTAATGACTTATTTGAATCAAGTGCATAATTTTTTGTAGAAGAGAACACTGCTCAATAAAATTTTACTTTAAATAAATGTAATGAAGTTGTGAAATACTCCAGTGAGGAAAAAGTAAAAAAAAAATAATATATGGCCTAAAAAGTGAGTTTAAGACTGAACTGAAGACTGAACTTATATTTACTCGTATTTCGCTGTCGAACAATGAATAATTTTGAGAAATTATAAAAGAATGCAGCAAATAGATCAAAAGGGTTTTGCATATATTGGTATTATTTGATACTTTTATGTGGTAGCAAATACTTTTTAGTATTGCAAATATTTTGGAGAAAATTCCCATTTTCATTCGTTTACTTCGCCCACTGTACTTTTAGGTATAAACTTGTATGTTAAAATTTGTTACATTCAGTAGAAAATGGAATATGAATTTTATGTAGAACTTCTATTTAACGTTTTTTGTTTGCATTTAAAGTTTTAAACGATTTTTGTATTGAAAATTTGTGGGTAAAATTTAAGATTTCATCCAAATGCACCTTCAGTTCAAACGATTATAAGAGGCATACTGACTTTTAGAAAACATTTTTAATGATACTTTCGGTTAAAAATCGCAAGCAAATGTACAATTAATAATAACAAACCATTTTCTTTAGTTTTTGTAAAATTTAACTGGTTTATACTGGATGAAATTTATATAATTAAGGATTTTTGGTAATTTCCCAAATGAACGCCTAGTACAAATGTTTTCTGTATCGCAAAGCAATTAAATTTAGTTGTATTTAGTCCAAGACTTTACTATTTAATTTAGTTGTCTATAAATTGTCTTAAGTTTTCGAAATTTTAAACCATTTTGTACCATATACATTTTTCATGTAGAATGCTTTTTAATTTGCTTCCATTGAGCACAAAAACTATAGAATGCTAGAAATAATTCATAAAAATAATTTAGGCTTATTATAGAAACTTTGTTATATAAAAGGTCCCTATTATTCGATAAAAAATATTTGAAAAACACTTGTACCATATATTTATTTCCATACCTGTACATTAGAGAGCCATTTTTTTCGAAAAATTTCAATTTAATATTCAGATTATTGTATTATTAGGTCTGAAAGTAATTTGGAGGAAATTTGAGAAAAATCGGATAGCTTTAACCCGTGGCGCCCGCCCCGCATACCAAAGTTTTAGATTTTTGAAAAATGTTTTTAAATTGCTTTAATAAAAATATGTCTTGCAACATATCATTTATTAATATTAATATTAATTTTGGTATGCGGAAAACAAGCATTTTGAAATTTTTGAAATAAGGCCAAAGGCTTTCAAGATATTGCGATTTGCTTTTCACTCAAAAAGTCATATGTTTCCTCTATTCAAGAAATTTTTTAAAAACTAATTTAGAATTTTTTTCTTTTTGCACTCAAATACTACACAAAAATGCTTGCTGATTTCATCAAGCTGAAAAATGCTTGATGAAATCATAATTATGTCTGAAATTAGAGATGATGTAGCACAAAATGTATTTTGTAAAATTTATTTAAATTTTATGTCCATAAATTAAGTAATCCAATTTTTCTTAAATTTCGCACCACAAAACTATTGGACCTAGTGCTGCTACAATCAAACCATTTATTAATGAAGATCAAAAGTTAAAGTTAATGGGTCTCATGCATAAAAACGAGTAAAAGCGCTGAGTTGAGTCAGGTGAGCAATTGCTCGTAAGTCGAGTTCGAGCAAACAGCAACAGCTTTTACTCAATTTCGTATGCATAAAAATAAGTTCAAACCAATTGCAATTACTTGAGCAAAGGGAGATCAAACGTCTAATTGCAAACATGTCGTTAAGTGAAAGTGAAGTAGAAGTACAATCAAATAATAATAATAAAATAGAAACTGACGACATTTCTAAATTTTTAGTGGAAAAAATAAAACAAAATAAATATTTACTAGAACAAAGCGAATTACCAAGCATTAAAAATAAAAAAAAAACAAACAATAGAAACATGTGTAACAGAAATGAAGCAAAAATTTGGCATTGAATTAACGGGAATTAACGGGATTGCCATTTCATTTGAGCATCTTTCATTTCATCTGCATCTTTCGGGAATTTCATCCACTCGCTTGCTTTGGCAGATATAAGTATCGCAACTTCCGCAATAGTTCGCGACACAGTTGATTGATGGACTCCAACATCTGTGGCTATACCATTTTGGAATCCAGGATCTGCACAAAATCTTAAATAGAGTCGAATTTTATCAATGTAGCAGAGGGCACCACCACGTGTTTCTTCTGACTCCTCAAAAAAATAATTAGCCAACCAGCAGATGCTACTATCATCAAACCTATGTATTTATCATTTTATTATTAATTATATAAAAAAAATTAATAATTAAGAATACAAACCTGTATAATTGTTTATCCTCACTTGCTAAATTTGTTTTACGCTGTTGATAAGATTTTGTATTTCTTTGTGGTACAAAATATTCAGCCATGATTCCTTTTTAGTGTACGAGAGTCAACTATAAGGCATGCTCAACAAAATTCGAGCAAGAGCTCACGAAAGAAAGCAAAAGCACAAGCTCATCGAACTTAGTTCAAACTGAGCAAGACGAGATCAAACGTGAGCAGTGAGTAAAAGCAAATGCATCAAATTTTATTATGCATACGACAAGTACCTTTTACTCAAAAAATCGAGTCCGAGCTCAAGCTCACGTTTTATGCATGAGACCCAATATTCCTTCCATAGTCATGTGTTTTCTGTTTTTCCGAGATATTTATAGGTAAATTTACAATTTACTTTTTAACCAATATAAACATAATTATACTCAAATCAAAAGTAATTTTGTCTACTTTGCATGTGACAAAATAAAAAAAATTTGAATTATTTTTAAAAAAATTTTAAAATAGAGAAAAAACTCGATTTTTAGTAAAACTCAAGCCACAATATCACGAAAACTGCTGCTCCGATTTAAAAAGTTTTTAAATATTCGTGCTTAGCATGCCAAAATTAATTTAAACTAATGCGTCGCAAGACATATTTTTATTAAAGCAGTTTAAAAGACGCCAGTCAATTTCGCACCACCTAATTTTTAGAAACAGTTTTACAATAATCGCAACAATAATTTATGAAAATGGTAAGTTTAAAAAAATGCCGCCCTACTGTACATATATTAAATGTTATCATATAACACTTATCGTTAGTATTACATGAGTTTTACAAACTATGTACAATGTACATAACTGACAATAACTATAACAAAAAAATAACAATTTTAATATTATTATCAATATTTAATAAATATATTTTATAAAAATGTTTAAAATGTGCATGAGCATGAGCATATTATCCATAACACATAAGCACCTACCTGCACATACATATGAGGAATTTAGAAAATCTTCGACACTTATAGGCAAATATTTCAACATTTTTTTTTTTTTGATATAAATAACTTTTTTGTATATGTTTTAGCCGATGCTAAATCCATTCGCAAAATTAAATTTTAAACACAGTTTTTGCTTAGATTAAACTAAATATTTCAATTAAAATAGTTGTAGGTTCAATTAGAAGTTTAATTGAATTCGGTCCTATTAAACAAATTGTAGTATCAATTTAAATAATTTGTAACTATTTAATGATTTTATTTTCAATTAAGGTTTTAATCATATCTATTAAAAATTTACTTGAATAGTGTTTTCAATTTTAAACAATTTTTTTGTAGATATAAACAAAATTGAAAAAAAAATCTCTAAAAATTTAAAAAACCATCAAAATTAAAAAAAAAAAAAACTTCAACATGAAAAAAATCATCAAAATTTATAGAAAAAAAAGCCAAAGTTGAAAAAATCGCTAAAATAGGATTTTTTCTCAAAGTTTAAAAAAATCGCTGCAATTGAATAATTAATATTAATATTTTAAAAAATCGCCAAAATTTAAAAAAGTCAACAAAATTGACAAAAATCTCTAAAAATCGCCAAAACTGAGAAAAATCGTTGAAATTTAAAAAAAAACACTTAAATAAAATTGAAAACGTCTATATCTTGAAAACACTTAATTTTTGTAACTTTTTAGTAATGTTGGGAAATTTAATAATTTTGTTGATTTTTCTTAATTTGTGGTGATATTTTTTTTCAAATTTTAGCATTTTATTTTAATTTTAGAGATTTATTAAATTTTGGCTATTTTTTATATTTTGAAGTTTTGTTTCAAATTTAGACAATTTTTTTAAATATTGGCGATTTTTTTATTTTAATTGATTTTTTTTTTTAATTTTGATGATGTTTTAAATTGTATTGTCATTATGAGTTATAAAAACTGTAAATTTTATGTGCACAAAATTCATTTTCAATTAAACACTTAATAGATATTATTAAACTTTTAATTGAAAGTGAGTTTGAAATCAAACACAGGTATAATTGAATTTTTTTTTTTTTGACAATAATATTTTCTGTATACTAAAAACTCAATTCTGTTAAACGGTGCAACAAACTATATGGAAATAACTGCAAAAGTTTAAAAATTTGCTAATTTTAGTTTCACTTGTAAAACATCATAAAATTTTCATTTAATGAATGTATCTCCCAAATTTACTAACTCCATTTTGTATTGGTTTGGATCTGAAAGCTAAAAACTATGAACGAAAAAATTAAATGGCCATAAATTTTTTGGGTGAAGAATACGTTTTATTTTCATATTGAGCATATTTTCGTTTTTTTTTTTTTGAAGTTTTCAATTTAAATTTTGTATAGAATTTGACAATCGAAAATTTGAAAAAAGCGAAAATACGTACATTGGGGTTCAGTGTGAATGTAGTTTTAAACTTTACATGTTCTTGTTGTGGAGTGTAACCTACCTAACCCATGTCCATTATTTCTCTCATTTCAAAAAACCTTCAGAAATAAAAGGCATATAAAGTCAGCTTCAACAGGTGTCGAATATTTTTGAAATTACTCATATATATAATCACATACACAGTCACACGAAAGAAGAAAAAAATCATTACAAATTCCCACATACAAATATAAATTCTGTACCTGTTAGCCTTAATTGAAATCGTGTTAAAAGTTTGAAAGCTATTAAACCACAAGGTAAACGATATAATTGAAAAAATGTCCATCCATGATGCTCTATTGTAAACTCGATTCTTTTGATTTTCCAACAACAAGCACAACAGCAAATATCCTTTTTAAGGAAATGCATATATAATATAAAAAAAAAAATACAGTTGAAAATTTATGCAATTTTAAAAAATCCTTTACGATGGCAAAATGAAAACAGCTTTTTTAATCTGAAACAGTGATTACATGAAATATTTATGAAGCGAAAGTTGTTTTTAAACTGGACTTTTTATTGGTATTTTTTTAGAAAGCAATTATTGTCAAAAGATTGCAGATATTTTAGTTAAACATAAAAATAGATTTCAACAAGTTTTTAAATAGAAATATTTTTAACGCTTGATTAAATATAGCTTTTCATAATCTTCTTATACAGATTTTTAAAGAAAATAATAAAAATGTTTGCTAGGTGCAACTAATTTTTTCGTGAACATTTCGCTCTAATTAACTCCTAATTTGCAATTAGTATAATTGTGAATAAAATTAGATATATTTCAAAAAAATACATGGATAAGTTTCAAAGTTATAGCTAATCCTGTGCAACAAAATCAATTGATTAAACCCAACTCATTAAAACAAACTTCATTGTCTTAACGTAACTATTAACAGTGTTGATGTATGTTATTAATTTTCAAATAAGCAAATTCCTTCTTAAAACTTATTGTAATATAATATCAAAACCCTTGGTTGCAATTATATATTTATGTTAATCATGTAACATATGCCAATTTAGTAAATGGACAATTTTGAAACGCTTGTAATTAAAAAAAAACTAATTCTTTTTTTTGAAAAAGAGTAAATAACACAGTACAGACTATAAATTATTAATTCACATTTTTAGAGAGCCAACAGATCGAGATCTTCTATTTGGCGTATTAAATGCAGTGATGAATGCCTTTGTACGACATTCATCACTGCATTTAACTTTTTTATCTTCAATTCTTCACTGCATTTGCCTTCGTAACCATTTTCATACACTTTTTGTCATAAAATAAAACAAACGTCCTCAATTGGACGGGCTTTTGGGACGTTTGGAGGATTTGCGTATTTCGGTACAAAAGGTATGTTTTTGCATTATGCCATTCTAACATCTTTTTCTCATAACAACATCTTGCTAAATCTATCCAAAATAATATTTCGTCTTTATAGTGTCTATCTCTGACAAATTTTTCTAGTTTTACTAAACATTTATTAATGTAAACATCCGAGTTTACAGCCATATAATTTGAATCCTGGATATAAAATTGTGATATACCTTTTGTCGAACTTTCTGCCAGCTAGAGGTGTTTTTATTAGTATTTATTTTATTTAAAAAATAACGAAATTCGAATGGATTTTTTTTAAATATTTTACAAAGGCAAATCCAAAATCTTTATTTTTTAATAATTTAAATCATTTAGCTTCAAAATCACTGATAAAAGAGTGATTTTCTACATATCTGATTCTTGGTACATAATAATTTTTCTTTATTTCCCTCTTTATTGTATGCCTGAATTTTATGAAACCAAATATCGGGAAAAAAATTTAAAACTAAAGGAATTTTGCAGATTTTAAAATAGGTCAGTGATTTTAAAATTCAATTGCCCGAAATGAGTATTGGGAGAGTCGTTTGTAAAGGAACTAATAAAAAAAAACAACATTAAAATTGTGAAATAATTACAAATAAAGTGATTAAAACGAAGTTGTGAGTAAAATTTCTATTTTTATTATTAAATTATAAGGAGTTTTCAGAATGACGATTTTTTGACGATTTCTCATTCTCAAAAGGACGATTTTGAAGATTTTTTCAACAAAATTTGACGATTTTTGAACAAATTGGGTTGGCAGCACTGAATATTATGTTGGGTAGAGTGGGGCATGGAGTGAATGGGGACATTAAAATTTTGGACCATGTTTTTACATTTTTAAGAAAAAATAAAACACCTTTAAAGTGTTATTTATTATCTTATCAAGTTTTTCATTTGCAATTTATAATTATTTTGTGCATTTATATTACTTTTTGAGAACAAGTGGAAAAATATAATAATGATAAAATAATATAATGACTATTTGGCGGATGCTTTGAGCCAGTGATTTGGAGAGAAACATTCCCACCCAAACCGATTTTGTTTAAAGTTTTAATGTCGTTATGTTTTCTATTGATTTAAGTACTTGGTGCTTATTCTCAGTTCGATGGACATCTTGATCATTATGTATGAGGAATTTCAAAAAGCTTGTAGGACGATTTTAACAAATCTTATTGTTATCGATACTAGTGAGGTGTGGCTTTTTATGGATACCTATAAATTGTATACAAAGTAAAAATTTTAAATTTTAGTTTTTTATGATATTTTTCACGTTTTTTGTTTTTAGTTTTTTTTTTTCTATTTTAAAAGTTCTATTTTTAATTAATATTGAAACGCTTATTTTTGGTTTAGGACTAATTTAAGACAAAATACAAAATCAAAGTTTTGACAAACTCTTACACTCACAAGAACTTTTCCATAAAAAATCAACAGTTATTTAAAAGTTTAATCGGTAAAGTTGTTTCAATGGAATATACAGTTAACTTACCAAAGAAATATATTTTTTAACGTTCTGTCTGTTATTCAACAAAAAAAAAAAAAATAAACAAAAAAACGGACTTTCCGTAATAGTTTAAATATTCTTTTAAAATTTTCTTTTAAAAACAAAAAGTTGATATATTATATTGAGTATTGAAATAAACGAAAACAATCTATTGTTTTTATGGATTTTGTCAATTAATATTCAACAGTTGAAAATAAACTAAAAAATACTATTGTTTTAAACGAAAAGTAAGTAGTCCTGTTTTTAACTGATTTTCAGTTAATTTAATGTGAATATTGAGTAGTCTTTACGGAAAAAATATTGTGAGTGTAACACATTCAGAAGCGATAGAGCATTATTTGCTTAACTTTAGTACTATATTTCTCAGAGAGGGGGAGTAGCAAAGCTCCAAAACAGTGTAAAGTTTATTTTTAGTCTTAGGTCCAACAAGTTTCGTCAAAAACTCTTGAGTGGTTCGCTCGTCAAAGGGTTAAGCATCCTAAAATCATGCGCTTTAATCATTTATCTTTAAAGGAGCAAACATTATGGCGGTTTTGAATTTAAAGCAAATTAAATATATTAAAATTACAGTTTTTGATTGGAAAGTTACAGCAATTTATAGATCGCATTGCACTTTTCACATGTAACAATATATATTATGCACACTTAAAATATAAAAATGCACTCGAACAAATTTGATTGCCATTCATTAGAAAACCGGGATTTATTTGGAAAACATGCATTTTTCCCCCTTTTTATGATATTTAACTGGGCTTAGGTTTACTTATTTGCAGGAAATAATAGTAATTATTTTTAAATTCGCAAAATTAATATTTTTATATAAGAATGGTTGTTAGGGTTAAGAAAATGTTGTTTGCTCCATAAAATTTGAAGTCCTTAAAAGTTTTTGATTCCCTTTTGATTTCAGTACGTTTTGCTATAATTGATACAGCACTTAAGTTGTCAAAAAGCGAAAAAAAACTGACGCTGTACACAAAACCACACGCTACACACAAAAAGCAAATTCATTGTGATTACCGAATTCTTTGCCAACCGCATGGTTCAGTTGCTGCCACCGATATTTTTGTTTGTGGCAACAGAAATTCGGTGAATACTATAAAATTTCGGTTGGAGCATAAAATTGCAATATATTTGATTGATACAACCAAATAAGTCGGTTGTTGCAACCAAATCATTCAGTTTCTCTGTGTATGAATGAAAAGAATTACATTTTTTTGCTCTTTATCAATTTAGTTCGGGGAAAATGGGATATTTTATATTTGTTACAAAAATGCATACAAGTTTATATGAAAGCATAGAAAGTGAGTTTGCGTCAATTGGTATGCTTGAAGTCCATAATTTTTGTGAGTTGCAAACATCAGCACAAACCCAATATACCCTGTTCTGCAGTGTGACGTAGGGTATAAAAATCCCCGGTCGGGCAGTTAGTTGTGGGGAAAATGAGGAGTAATAACTTACAAATTTCTTTCACTCTAGTTACATCAAAACATTTTAATATTGCTTAAATTACTTGTCATACCTTACCCCACATAATGTGTCCCACATTAGCCCAAAAACACAATTTTCAAATTATTAATCACCAATTTAACAATGTTTAATTGTTTAATTGTTTGCAAAATGCGTTTGTTTTTCAAAAGATAAATAAAAAACGAAAATTTCAATTATATTTGACTTAAAAAAATGTCGAAATTTTTAATTTTTGATATAAAACAGCAGGCACGTAGCTAGGAATTTGTTTCGGGGGGGGCTTTTCGATTTTTTATTTTGATTATATATTTTTTTTTTTTGCACACTAGAGTAACAGCTTTTTTTTTTTTTTTTTTTTTTGTTTGCTAAATTTTTACCTACACGTAATGGGCAATCATGTACGTAAATGGGCAATCATGTATTCATAATAGAAATCCACAAAATGCATTTTTTCATTTTTTACTTATTGTGTTCATTATTTTGCGAATTTTGATGTATATATCGCGAAACAACGCTTTAATCTGTTTGATCACAATCCGCGAAACACGTCAAATTTGAAAACGTTTGTGTACTTTAAGTTGGATATGCATCGTTATTGTCTAATTACGTTAAATTTTTAGCTAAATATTAATTTTTATTTTAATTAAATAAAAAAAGGATTATGTGGAAAACTTTTTGAAAACCGCGAAAAATAAAATTGCGTTACTTTATATTTTTATGTGCTAATATACTTCTAGGGTAGCTAAAACTTGATAAATGTAAAAAAAAGTAAAAAAGTTTCAACTTCTAATAACCCGATTAAAATTAATATGATGCTTTATACAAGCAAAAGTAATCCTCCTATCAGAAAATGCTATAAATTTTGCGATTGGTCCCTAATGTCAGTTCTGTTTTGACATTTGTGTAGTAAACACATGCGAAATACACGTTAATAAACAATGTTACGCTACACTGCTCCAGAACGCGGAATATTGGTGACTATTTATTTGACCGATAATCGGTCGGCGACTTTGGCACAACGTGAATTTCGTCGCAGATTTCCTGGCCGTCCAACGCCTACTGGTGAAACACTGCGACGTTTAGCCGCTCGCCTCGAAGAGACTGGCACAACACGAGATGCTGCCAGCCGTGGCAGACCCCGGAGTATCCGTTCTGCAGAGAATATTGCTGCTGTAGCCGAGGATGTCATGGAAGCGCCGTCGACATCGACCAGACGACGTGCCACTCAAATGGGTATCAGTCGGCAGTCTTTACAGCGAATTTTGGTACAAGATTTGAAGATGTTTCCGTACAAAGTCCAGACGGTGCATCAGCTGTTAGCTGCTGACCGCCAATCGCGTGTAACATACGCTCAAGCCATCCTTAATCACCACCAAGAGGAAGATGATTTTTCATCAAAAATAACCATGAGTGATGAGGCCCATTTCCATCTTAGCGGGTACGCTAAGATGGCGTGTAACCCACGAAGAGCCATTACACCCGCTCAAAGTCACTGTATGGTGTGCTGTTTTCGCTGGAGGAGTCATCGGACCTTTTTTCTTCGAAGACGTAGCGGGCCAAACGGTTACTGTGAATGGTGAGCGCTACAGAGCAATGATCAACGAGTTCTTTTTGCCGCAACTTGATGAATTGGGATTGGAAAACATGTGGTTCCAACAGGATGGTGCAACGGCACACACTGCACGTGCCACAACCGATATGCTGAAGGATGCATTTCCCGGGCGCCTAATCTCCCGTTTTGGCGATTTGCACTGGCCAGCAAGATCGCCTGATTTGACCGCTCCAGACTTCTTTTTGTGGGGCTTTTTGAAGTCGCGGGTTTATGTCAACAAGCCTCAGACTATTGCAGCTCTTAAAGACAATATCCATCAAGAATGTGAGGACCTATCGCCGGAAGTTTTGGCCAAAGTGATGGAAAATGCCATAAAAAGGGCTCAAATGACAATCAACTGTGGCGGCGGCCATTTACATGACATCATATTCTCGACTTGATGTAAAAAAAATTAAAATACCAAATAAAAATAATCCACAAGAAGAATCAAAGTTTTTATTTTTTTTTTAAATTACAGCCAAAAAACATCGGAAGGTTATTTTTGCGCCACCTTGTATAATCATGAGAAATTTAATATAAGTTATTTAAAAACAGTGTTAAAATGCTCGAGAAAACACACATTTTGAAAACCATTTTGATACTATGTATGTCGTAAACCCAGGCTGCCACTAATTTGAATTATTTTAACAAATTATTCACTATTTTTCCCCCTTTTCATATATTTGACTTTTTTTAAGATCGGGGGCTATACTTCATGTCTTGTATTAAAAAAATTGTAAATTTTTCAAGCAAGCGTGATTGTAGTCTGAAAGAAATGATGATAAAGAAAAAATATACAATTGGAAAATTTAAAAATATACCTGACATCGCCCAGGTCTTATTTAAAAACTAAATTATGTATTTCCAATTCACTTTGATTTATATTTTGAACAATTTGAAATGCTTTTCAAATTTTCTTTAATAATTTTTTTAAATAAAAACCCTTTAAAATGTCAAAAAAAAACCACATCGTTATAACACAAATACTGGTTTAGCTGCTTGATTTTAAAATGTCGCATTTCAATGAGCGCCAATCGAAATTTGTTTACATTTAGTCTACAAAAAAAATTGAGAAAATTTGAGTCACATTGGACCACGTTAACACATTATGCATATCGATCAAAGTTTGAGGCTTAAATTTGTTTCGAAAAATTAAAAAAATATGGTCTCTGTGTGGAACACAAGTCGCTTTAATGGATTTTGAGATATCGTAGTATATATCGTAAAAAACATACTGAAAACTATGTTACCGGATGCGTGCTTAGCAAACCAAATTTAAATAAAAACATTGCACTATAAGTAAAGTAACGAATTTTACGGCACAATTAAAATTAATTTTGAGTCTTAGTGGTATCTCCATTTTAAAAGATTACGTCAAAATACACAGAAAAAATCATTGTCAAAAAAATTTCAATTAAACTTTTGTTCGATTTCAAACTTACTTTCAATTAACTGTTTAATTGAAAATTAATTTGGTATAAAAAAATTTTCAGTTTTTATAACGTATAATAACAACATTGAAACAAATTCAAAAATTTTAAAAAGTCGCCAAAATTAAAAAAATCGTTTAATGTTGAAAATTCGCGTTTCTTTAATTTTGGTGATTTTTTTTAAATTTTTTTCGAATTTTCGTGTTTATTTTGGGAATTTTTTAAATTTCTGCAATTTTGAGGATTGTTTTTTAAATTTTTGCAATTTTTTTTTTCAAATTTTGCGATTTTTTCAAATGGTCTCGATTTTTTTAAATTTTGGCGATTTTTTTACAATTTTGGTGATTTTTTTTAAAATTTTGTAATTTTTCCCAATAGTAAACAATATTCAATTAAATTTTTAATGAATGTGAATAAAAATAATATTAATTAAATAGATACAAATTATTTTAGTTGTTACTACAATTGCATCAACACGACCGAATTCAGTTAACATTTTGCTGAAACAACAAATATTTTAATTAAAACTCAATTTGAGTTTTTTCTGTCTAGACATATTTAATTTTACGTTTGCATTGTCTCAAACAATTTTTTAATTATATTTTAAGTCAAAGACTTCGAAATCTCTTATGAAAAGACTTTATTTATTGCTTTTTGTCGAAAATCAACTCTAACAATGATAGCCGCCCATTTGCAGGCGATGTTTTCTAACGAAATTTTAAGATTCGAATCATAGAAAACTATTTCCTATATCATCCAAGTCAAAAATAAATATTTTCATATTAAATTTATCAATAACATTGTTACTTTCTGACGAATTGTATTAAGTTTTTAAATTTGTCAAATCATTTCGGGGGGGGCTCTAGCCCCCAAGCCCCCCCCCGCCTAGCTACGTGCCTGTAAAACAGAAGCACTATTAAAATTTTTTTTTATATTTTGTTCACTTGTTCAAGCACAAAATAAATCAAAATTGTAAATTAAAAACTTGATAACATAATAAATAGCACTTGAACGGTACTTTTTTCCAAAAAATGTAAAAAGATGGTTAAAAATTGGGATGCCCCACTTCACACCATGTACCAATTCATCCCACTCTAGCCTACATAATATTGAATAATGTAAAGAGAAGAAAATTAATATATTTTTTTAAGAAAGTTCTAAAAAAACAGCGATTAGAAAGTGTCAACTGTATAAAAAATGCTGTTTTGTCCATATTTACACATAAAATATTTTAAGTCGTTTCTGGGTTCACTTAAAACTATTGGAATTACTGCAAACTTTATTTATTTATTTTTTTAATAGAAAGTAACAAGAATCTGGCCGGCGGTATATAAAAATCCGATATTTCAAAATAATAACATCGATAAAACCTACACTAGTACTTTTGATTCAAACTTCGCTTTGGCCGAATACCGTACCTTGTCGGGAGATTTTTTTAAGTCATCAGAATAAAATCCAGTATTAATATTTCAGTTGTTTCAAGCAAAAGAAAAGAATTATTCATCATCCAAAATTATTTGAAAATTTTTTTTCGTGAAGTTTTTTCTCAGTTGTCAGCATTTTGTTGATATTTCTGGCAATTATTTCTTACTATATTTTGGTACTGTCTTCTTCTAGTAGTGTTTCACGTTCATTTGTAGTAAGATTTTAGAAATTGTTTCCTTGCAAACTCGAAATTTTCTGGCTAACTTGCGATTTAATGTCCCAATTTGATTAACCGCCGATTTTTCCATTTATTTGAACGTCCTTTATTTTTTATCTCGGTTGATGCCACTCCATTTTTAAACCGTTTGAATATGGAATATATTGTGCTACTTGGTACATGTTCCTTAAGGAAATTATGTCACACTTCCTTCACCGTCCACGTATGTCATAGAAATTTTTTCTCTAACGGTTTTGTTCAACCATTTTTATTTTCAAATTATTCACTGTTGAATATTTACAATAATGCTTAAAATATAAGATGAAATGCATTTTAAAATAAAAAAAAACAGTCCAACTTAGCAATAATTTTTATTTAAATTTTGTCCATTTACTAAGTTGTCATAGGTTATGTGATAACTGATTTGATAGGCATAATATTCAATTCTTCCTTTGTTAAATTATTTTACATAACCTACAATAAGTACAATGAAAAGCTGGTTTCAATTAAAATATTGTTGGTAAGATTTTCCAAAATTTGTATTAAAATTTTGCATATTCACTAGGGCGTTTCAGCATTTCCACTTTTTTGGATTTTTGCAACTCTTGAAGCGGAATATGATTACTTATGGCCCAAAAGATTTTTGAGAATTTTTTCAGATTTTTTGAAGGCGGGTCGCTGAAAAAAAAGAGTTTATGAAACAAGTTTTTTTTTCAATTTTTCTTTTCTCTTGTGCTTCATTTTCACAAAACCATATAAATCACAACTCAAGAGTTCAAGACTACTAAAAAAATATTCGGGGTACAAATTATTAGTTTAAGGGTCACTCTAATGATCTTAAATGAAAAAAATCAAAATTTTCCAAATTCACACGTGAATACCATCAGAAAAATAGACATTATATTCCGCTTCAAGTGTTGCAAAAATCCAAAAAAAGTGGAAATGCTGAAACGATCTAATGTCCACATATGTAAAATCATTTAGAAAATCGTATAATGTAAACCATCCTTTAGTTGTACTTGAGGCTACCAATATAAAATTTGCATATAATTGGTAAACGTTATTCATTTGTGCATGCATATTGGATAGCAATAGATGCGGAAATTAAATGCTGCAAAACTTTAAGCTTAATATAATGAATCAATTTCGTAATGGTATGCATTTTGCTTGAAAGAAATATTGCATGGATATTAAATTTTAATAACTTTATATAGCTTTTAACACATTTAAATGAAAACTATTAGCAGGAATTTGAAATGTGTGTATGAGGAATTTTAAAAATGTTTGACACTTTGAGGAATAATAGTTTCAAAAAATCTTTTTTTATTACATGAATAACATTTTGTGTATATTTAGATCCATATTTCCTAAAGTAAACGGACTATTAGATTTAAAAAGCATATGAGAATTGAAATTCTCTACTTAATTATTTGTAATTAAAAACGCAAATATGTGTCATAATGCACATTCAATTTTGACTGCATTTTGCACTTTCGCATTTGCATTTATATTGCATTTAAAAAAAAATGAAAATGAACAGCAAATCGTAAACTAGACAACTACAGCTTTCAAATAATTTTTAAATATAGCGCATTATCTTATGCGCTTTAAATTTAGTGTTGTTATGATTTTTTTTTTTTTAATTATAAAAAAACTTTAAAAACCAAAAAAAGTGGAATTAGGTACAAAGATTTCTTTTTATATGTAAAACAAAAAATTAAAAAAATTTTAAAACAACTGAAATGGAATGTGTCCCGACTTGGACCGGCAGATCTTAATGAACTTCGGATATGTTGTACTGCCAAAATTACCCCATTTAATGCTTTTTTCGGTTTTTTTCGTTCTATTAAAAGTAACTATAGACATATTTGGTATCAAATGAAAGGTTTTTTGAAGACACATTCAATTCCATCAATATATCAAAAATGTGGCAACTCTGGGTCCACTATATAGGTAATATCAAAATTTTAGTTTGCTAGAGTGCTTTAACCCTTCGTGCAAATAAATATACTTTTCATTAATTAAAGAAAAGTTTTCATAAAAAAACAAATGAATTTTTAACTCTACCTTTTAAACCTTAAACGTGAGATTGGACCGCTAAAAAAAAAATATTCAAAGCTCATTAAAATATGGGATGACTAAATTTTGAGGTATTTATTGATGTTTGAATTTTTGCCAGTTAACTATTTGATGAAAGTGTTTATTTTGAAAGTGGTATGAGTCCTTCAAATAGAAAAAAACTTAAATAAGCAAAATTATTGAAACTAGTAATTAAATAATTTTGGAAAAAAAATTATGACCAATATTCGTGTTGAAAGTTAAAATTCTCGAAAATGAAGAAATCACAAATCTTAAATTTTTTTTTTTTTTCAAATTGTCTTAACGATTATACGATGTTGTCCCTATGGGGAATGAGGAGTCAATTGACCTAAAAGTGACTGCTTAAAGGAGGGCTTATCACAGGACTGGTATAATTTAATACTGAAGTGGGTTAAGCAGTGTCAAGTGTCCTAAAATTACCAATCCTGTGACTGGTAAAGGAAGGACATACCACTTAACCAGAATGATTATTAACAAGAAAAAGCCAGTTGGCCAGAATTTTACCCATTGGAAGCTGTTTTCGTTTATTTTTTAAACTAAAAATTATTAATTTTGTTTTTTTTTTTGTAGATATTTATGTTTTATTTTTGGGTTTATTAAAAAATTATCGGCATGCGAAAATTGACCTAAAAGAACCTGGACTGCTGGAGAAATATTTATCACAGGAGTAGTATTATTGATGTGAGTTATATAGTGTAAATTGATCTAAAAAGACTAGTTCCGTGACTGGTAGAAGTAGGACATATCACCTAACTGGTATAAATATTGACTAGAAAAAGCCAATGAGTCAGAAATTTATTGTTTCATTTTCTACCATTTTTTACATTAAAAATTATTAAATTGTACGACATGTCCCTTTCAGGATAGTCATGTGTCTAGTTCGTTTTGGTTAGTCCTCCGACATGACCGTGTTGCGACAGTCTTGTGGTATGCCCATCTTTGGTTAGTCCTGTGGCATGCCACAATGTGGTTCAAAGCAGGACAAATGACCCCCTTCTATGACAAGCCCATGTTGAAGTTGGGACCGATCCTGTGGCACACGCACAGTGTTACCATATTGCCAGTTTTAACTGTTTTTTTCCAGTTTTTTAGGATGCGTAACAGTTTTCCAGTTTTTCATGAAAAAAAAAACAGTTTTTGTTTAATTTCAGCCTTTTTTTTCCAGTTTTTAACAGTTTACCTGCTCGATTTACTTTATTTTTCTTGAATTTATAAATTTAATACAAAAGTTTCACAAAATGTTTCAATAAAAAATAATACTACACATTGAATGCAACTGTGTAGTAAGTTTTAATTTCCTTTTTAGCATTTGTTTGTGTTAAAATTTTGTGGAATCAAACGAAATGAAAATCAAATTTAATCAAAAAATGTATAACTGATATTTTTATGTAATTAAGTAAGATCTCAAAATGTGATGAATTATTTTGTTTTTTTATGGTTTTGTAGCTATTTTTTGCTATATATTAAATAATTAATATAAATATAAATATGTTTTTTTATATTATATTTTTTTTTTACTTTAAACAAGTACACAGAAAAAAAAAACATAT
The DNA here is from genome assembly GCA_021234595.1 of Delia radicum. Classification (NCBI taxonomy): domain Eukaryota; kingdom Metazoa; phylum Arthropoda; class Insecta; order Diptera; family Anthomyiidae; genus Delia; species Delia radicum. The sequence goes on from CM037855.1 coordinate 129,087,512, forward strand.
TATTCCTATTGTTAATTAAAAAGTAGTTTTATAACAGAGCACAACTTGTGATCTGTAATAACATAAATTTGAAAATATTTTTTTTTGTTAGTATAATTAAAAGTTAGTCTACAAAAAAAAAATATTTTTTTTCTGTGTATATAAATATGTTATGTGATTAATGTTTTTTATGTTGTTTTATGTTTAAATAAAATGCAATTCAATTCAAAATGCACATATTAACGGTTTTTTATACTGTTTTTTATTTAAAAAAAAAAAAAAAACAGTTTTTTCTTAAAAAAACAGTTTTTTCTTACAGGTTTTTGAAAAAAATACATGGCAACACAGCACACGCAGGACCGGTCCCATTCCCCATAGGGGTTATCATCGCAAAACGACTCAGTAATTTCTAAACATTTTGTGAAGTATTTTTTTTTAGCAATGACAGGTAGACTCATAACATTTTCAAAATAATTGGTTCATAGAAAGGATTAAAATAACTTTACATTTATAAATTTTACACAAATAGTGTAATAATAAACATCATATAGAATATTATAGGTAACTGATAGATAATTAAAGCTGTTTTAATGTAAAGTAGAATTGGAATATTTAAATACACTCAAAAAAAAGTTTGTTGAAAATTTTGTAAAACGTCTATTAAAATTATTTGACTAACTTAGAGCATTTTATTTTTTGCTGAAATTGAAAGTTCAGCAAAAATTTTAGTTAAACGGTTTTACTAAAAAACTAATTTTGAACAAATGTTTAACTAGTTTTTGTTGCTACTAAAATTATTTTTTTTTTTTTTTTTTTTTTTTTTAAAGAGAAGCAACACTCAGGAAATTCTTCCTATTAATTAATGTGTTGCTTTCTTTGGAAAGGGGATAGTGGAGAGATGATAGGCGGTGAAAGATGAAGGGCTTCAAACATGGCAACACTGTAATTGCGCGAGATGATAAGTCTTAGAACAGTTGTTGCTCGCCACCTGATGTAGAGTTGGCAAATTTATTGAAGCTTTTTGTTTCATAGCCCTGATTCATTATTTTACTTCGGTGGGGTTAAGTGCTATGGGAACACCGAAGGTGGGGGCAGCGATACATATAAGTGATAGAAAACTCATACATATTATTTTTTCTAAATTGATGTTGTCGTCACCGGGAATCGAACCCGGGACCATCTGTGTAACAGTCCAACGCGCTAACCATTACACCACAACGCCCACATTTAACTCTTTCAAAAGTAAACTTTTTTAAATGGAACCTTCAACTTCAGGTATTTAAGTATATAGTAAATACTTTTTTGTTTAAAAAAATATGTGTAATTATTTTTAATAATTTTTTTTAAAAAAGGTCAAAAAATTACAAATTTTTCACTTGTTAAGTTAGTTATAGTTGGGTTTAGTTTTGTAGGTTTTAAAAAAGCATGTGATGTCAGTTTGTATTTACAAAAAAAATCGGAGAAAATGTGTAGCCCTTTTTGTTATTTTCGTTTTTGAGTAAAAAGTCAGTTTTTTTTTTTTTTTTTTTTTTAAAGAGAAGCAACACTCAGGAAAGTCTTCCTATTAATTAATGTGGTGCTTTCTTTGGAAAGGGGAAAGTAGAGAGATGAAAGGTGGTGGAAGATGGGCTTCAAATATGGCAACACTGTAATTGCGCAAGATGATAAATCTTAGAACAGTTGTTGCTCGCCACCTGATGTAGAGTTGGCGAAATTATTGAAGCTTTTTGTTTCATAGCCCTGATTCATTATTTTACTTCAGTGGGGTTAAGTGCTATGGGAACACCGAAGGTGGGAGCACCGATACATATAAGTGATAGAAAGCTCATACATATTATTTTTCTAAATTGATGTTGTCGTCACCGGGAATCAAACCCGGGACCATCTGTGTAACAGTCAAACGCGCTAACTATTACACCACAACGCCCACAATTATTGATCAAAACCGGTAATTGCATTTGTTGTGTTTAAATATTGTCTTTTTCCATATTTCAGGTATTTTTGTCATTGTTTTTGTTGATGCTTTGTGTTTTTTTTAGAGATGGGTGCGTGAGTGATTTTGATCACTTAAGCTCACGTACAAAAAAAATATTTTCACGCACAATTTACAGTAGGTTAAAAATGTTTTCAAAACATTTAGCAAAATTCAAGTGATAAAATTTAATTTTAACCACGACCACAAATGATTTACTAACGCTCACGAATTAATGCTCACGCACTAAATTTTCTCAATCTAAAGCACACAACATTTTAGAAAAAAATTTCTTAGAAAAAAAATTGCAACATTTTAGAAAAAAAATTTCCAAAATTTTTTTTCTAAAATGTTGTGTTTTTATGTTTTTATGTTTTTCTGATGATTTATCAATAAAAAAAATTATAACATTCTCTTTTGTTACGTTTTTTGAGATAAATTTGTACATTTATGGAATTTAATGAAAAACAAAAATTGGATTTAATATTAAATTTATCCTTATTTTAATATTATAAAAATGACTGTTGGTTTGTTTGTTTGTGTGAGCATCACTTCCAAACGCCTGAACCGATTTTATTCAAATTTGACACATAGATAGTGGGCGGTCTGGAAGGGACTATAGGCTATATGAAATTTTTATATGATGGGCGTGGCACTTTTACGCCCACTTTTTCACTATTTTCGATATGGCTTTACCGATGCAATTGATATTTGGTACCCAGAAAGAGATGTCACAGATAAGCACTTTAAGTTATATCAATTATTAGATATTGTGGGCGTGGCACTTTTACGCCCACATCTTCACTATCTTCTATATGGCTGCACAGATTTTATTGAAATTTGGTACACAGATATTGGGATGACTTATAATCACTATTTGCTATAATAGATTAAGACTTGGTGGGCGTGGCAGTTTTACGCCCACTTTTTGTTATCTTTTATATGGCTTAAAGGATTTTATTAAATTTTGGTACACAGATAGTGGGCAAACTGAAAAGTTATCCATCATCCCAAAAAATAGGTCTAAGGCACGCTAACAACGTAGCGGGCAACGCCCGCTAGTACTAATATAAATACATATTATATATTTATTCTTTAAAATTTTTAATAACACATTAAGTACGCTCTAATTTCCAATTCTACTTATTAATTTATCGCTTTTCGTTAAAAATGTTAGCTAAGATCGTTTTTCCGAAAAACTAAAAAAAAAACTCTTTACAGGTTAAAATTTTTTTTGTTTCCTTTCCTTTTTTATCAAAATGCTGTCTTTTATGTATTTATGATTATCCTCAATAAAAAATATAATATTTTCTTTCGTGACTTTTTTGAGCTAAATTTGTATATTTATGGGATTTAATGAAAAACAAAAATTTTAATTTTAAATTAAATTTATACTAATATAAATATTATTATATAGTTATTCTTTAAATTTTTTAATAATACATTAAGTACTCTCTAATTTTCAATTTTATTTATTAATTTGTCGATTTAGGTTCTAAAGTTGCTGCCAAAATTGTCAACTAAGATCTTTTTTTCCGAAAAACAAAAACGCGCAACAGGTTGAAAAAAAGTTTTCCAATTTTTTTTCTAAATGCTGTTTTATGTATTTATGATAACTCATCAATAAAAAATTGTTAAGTTTAAAACTACGCCTTCCCCGAATTAATCACCATTATGGGTATCATCGAACCCACTGTGCGTGGCATCAAAGCGTATTTTATATTTTATTTTTCAATTTTCAAATTTATCAAAATATTACTCATTTAGTAAATTTTTTAAATTAGTTCATTTATTTAATTATCATTTTGTGTAAGTCTTATAATGGTTGTGTTTGTTTTGAAACTTTTTTGTTTGTACCTAAAGATTTAGGCCGAAAAATATTTGACACTAAAACTAAACCACACTTTTCTAAAAGTATGAATCCAAATCTGGTCTCAGAATCACACTCCGACATCAGGTTTTCGAGCTTATTAACAGAAAAAGCCTCGATTTTGATAAAAAAAAGTTCCAAATTTGCAATTTTCGGAAAATATATTTTTTAATAATTCTTGTAACGGCACCTGAATTAGTGTCAGCAAAACATATTGCTGAATTTACAAATGTTTTGCTAAAAATCAGCTCACTGATTTTCAGCAAACTTTATTTGCTAATATTATCCATTTTTCTGCAAGAATCCTCTTAGCAAAAATTTTTCTGACACAACTAACTTTTTATGCGAATTTTACAGACTTTTTTTTGAGTGTATTTCTACATAGTTAAATTTGCTTGTGTAAACAATTTAATTAGATTCTTAAATACGTTCCATTACGCTGTGCAACAAAAAAAGTCATCCTTATAGGTTCTAATGCAATGAAATGAAAGTAGAATATTGAATTAACAAAATCGCCAAATGGTTTTGCAAAGTTAGTTCGAATTACTTTTTGATGGCCTCTTGAATTTAGGAAAATTAAAATAAGATATAAATATATTTTTCCCAGTGTAGAAAAGCATTACCATATAAGTGATTATAAAAGTGCATATTTGGTAAAGGCAAGTACATACAATTGTCATTACAAATCTCAATATTTTTATTTGGGGATGTCGCACAAAATAATGGCATATCATTACTAAACGCCTAACAAAAAATATAAAAATATGTGGCTACCTTAATGCTTACCAGTATGGACAAAAAATTAAATTTAAAAAAAATATATTTAATAAGAAACTAATTTTTTATTGAAAAATCTTTTTTAAACAAAATGTGCCCTCACGGGATTCGTCAGTTAACGCTCTACCATCTGAGCTATTTCGACATGTTATACTTGATAGAAAAAAACAGATATGATTTGCTTGCACAAAATGTCATTACCTTTCATTACTAATCTATTTTAACGAAACAAATTTTATTTTTTATGAAATCGTTTTATTTGAAAAATATCTATTTCAAGAGTTTAATTGGAATTGGTACCATCTATAAATTTTTTTAAAACATTTTCGATAATCAAAATTGGTTACTGCAAATATGGTATTCGCAATCAAATATGTCACTAAATTAGAGGTTCAGTCGAACCAACCGAATTGTGGATTGCATTGTTTATAGAAACAACTAATGATTCATTCAGAGAACTTCTGCTTCAAAAATATATAGTGGATTGTAATACAGTTTCTTTACCTTTAATGTAAATGTCCGCAATTTGTAGAACAACTTTAATGTTTTACTAACCTTGTAGTTCATTTAAAAAAAACAAACCACATCAAATTACAGTTTTATGAGTTTATATTGAGTTTCTTACAGTTGTTTTTTGTTATTTAAAAAAATTTTTGTCTTTTGTTTTATTGAGCTAAAGATCCTTTATTTTATAATTATAAGTATTTATTTCCAATATTTCGTCTTCGCATTGGAAGACTTCTTCAGGGAAAATTTTTTATAACTAAAAAACTTAAAAATAATAATTACAATAAAAATAAAGGCGGGAAATAAAATGTTTTCTAATGTCAAATTGAAAATTAACCCAGAAAACAAAGTATAAATAATTGAAATATTATAACATAGCAAACAATTTTAAATTAATAGTTTCTTAAAATCTAAATGAGAATTATAATAATTTTATTATTTCCTATTGACTAAATGTCTGTAATTCTGTGCAATATTGGATGTGTCTGTTTTATATTTAATCCTTTGTGTTGATGGTACTTTTATGATCTGTAACATTTCTAATGTATATCTTCGTTTATAATTGCTTTCTGTGTTTAAAATTGATGTGTTATCAAAATCTCGATAATGATTGGAGTTGCTGCAGTGTAATGATAATGCTGTTTTTTGCGTATAAGTGGTTTTATTGCATTTTTGATCGCATTTATGACCTGCTATTCTAGTTTTCAGTTTATTCTTTGTGGTACCTACGTATACTTTAGTGCAATTTTCTGTGTCATTACCCCTACATGGTATCTTATAAACTAAATTGGACATATCAAATTTACTTATTTTATCTTTTGTCTTGCTAAATAGTGAATCTAATGTGTTATATGTTCTATGTGCTACTAAGTATTTCTTATCATCGAAAATTTTGGATTTTTCTAATCTTTCAGATATAAGAGGAACATAAGTTAAAGATTTATAAATTTTGGGTTCCGCAACCCTTATCGTATTAACATTATTCCGGTTTTTAAATTGTCTTATTAATTTGCAGCTTGAATGTATTGTGTAATTATTATCCTTCAAAATATCCTTAATTTTTCTTATATTAGTTTCATGAAATTCCACATCGCTTATTCTTAATACTCTGTCAATTAGATTTTTCGCAGTATTAATTATTATTCTCTTGGGGTGTTTTGAATGGTAGTTTATAATCCTACCAGAAGCTGTTGGTTTTTGATACCAATCTATGTTTAAGATGTTATTCCTTCTCATTATCAATGTATCTAAATAGGGAATTTTAGAGTTACATTCTTCTTCTATCGTCAATTTTATATCTTCATGAAAAGAATTAAATGTTGACAAAATATTATTAACTGAATTATAGTGAATAATACAGAACAAATAATCAACGTATTTTGTGATTATTTTTGGTTTTACATCTAATTTCTCAATGCAAGAATCTAATAATTCTTCCATTACTATGTCAGCCACAATCGGATAAGCTGGAGATCCCATTGGAAGACCCTTTCGTTGTAAATATATTCTATTATCATATTTAAAATATGACAAATGTTCGTTGAAATAAATGAAATGTTAGTCGTCCTTTCTTCAAGTGAAATTTCACTTGTTTTTGACTATAATTACTGTCGTATTTATCTACATAATAAACTAAGTGTTGGTATTGGTAAACGAATTTGAGACAATGTTTGTTTTCCTAACAAACAACATTTATTTGTGTTGTAGTGGGTAGAGAATTTGCCTTGTACTCCGAACTTCCGGGTTAAAATCTTGGAAAACACAAACAAAATTTTTTTTAAATTAAAGTAAAATATTTAAATGGTTAAATAGCAAATAAGGCAATGAAAATTAAAAGTGATTGTGGTGCATTCAGTAGAACGGAGAACTATTAATCTGAAGGCCACGATTAAAAACCAGAAAAATTAAAAAAGTTTTTTAATTTCAATAAATTTTTGTGCAACGTAATAATATTTATTTGGAATGTAATATCGGGTTGGGCAACTGAATATTAGTTTTCACGACTAAAAATATAATTTAATATTACGAAAGTTGTCGAAACCGCCAGAATTCGATTGGCAACAAATTCGGTGGCCACAACTGAGACTGTTTTCTGTTAGTACTTTTCGACATTTTCATTAGAAGAAAGTCGACTTTTCGACTTTATTATCAGAAGAAAGTCGATTTCCAAAAAGTCGAAAAAGTCGATTTGTGGAAAGTATAGTTATAGAACCCCAATTCGGAGATTACATATACCAAGTATCATGCAAATCGGAAGGGGACGAGCAGATGACTGTCAACGTTGCTTTTGGTACAACCCTATTATTATATTATTTTGATTTTCGCTCATATTGGAAAGAATTGTGAAAATTATCCCAACTATCAAGAGGCCATAAAAATTAAATTCGTTAGTTCGAATTTGGAAAACCTTTTGGCGTTTTTGATTATCTAATAGTCAGCTTTCACTTGGCATTGGAACCATTAAGGCTGACGCCGAAGACCCAAAATTTGTTGCACAGTGTTTTATACAATTAAAACTTAATGTTATTTAATTTCGTAATAATATCATTTTCAGTCATTTTAATATACATTTGTAATATGCTTATAAAGTTGAATATGTTTCGATTTAACTGAAACTACATTTATGTATATGAAATAGGCATGTTTCAAAAATTAAGTTAATCATATAATACCATGATTTTTACACAATGAAAACTAATTATTTATAGTCACGTTTTTTTTTTCAAATTAAATCTGAAATCCTTTAAAAAACAATAATAACAATCACAAAAAACAATTGTACAAATAATCAAATTAACGTTAATTAAAACTGTCAATAACTGTTTGTTTAAAAAAAATGTATGGAAATGTTCCCTATTGTTGCTTGTTCCCTAAACTGGACCTTTCGTTTTTTTTTTTTGTGTTGTTGCATAAACATGTCAAAACTGTCAACTGTTATCGAGTTTTAATTTCCGCTATTGCTATTTTAAAAAGTTTCGACACAAATGGACACTGTCTCTTAAAATTACTATTTGTCCATTTTCGGTCATTACACCCCGTAATTTTATTGCAAATGGTTCAAAATTAAAGAAATCGATTTCATTTATATACATATATACCGAGATTATTGTAATACTATTTCTAATTTATAAACAAGCTTTAGTAAAAAACCTATTAATCATCAATTTTGCTCCATTCTTATCTTTTTAGTAATCAAACACGTGGCTAGGGTCTTTTCGTAACAAGCATAAACTTTGAAGACCAAAAATGTTCTATTTTAATAAAAGAAAAAATTAGTTTTTACTCTGGCTCAAGTAATATTTTTTACAGTTTTGTTTTAGTTTTTTTGTTTTTATATACATCGAGATTATTTTTATGTTATTTTTAACTTATAATGAGTTTTTAACCTCGGTATATTTACAAAAATATAGCAAATCAAACATATTATCTAGGTTGATACAAGTATTTCGATCAGACTAAAGATCTCATCAGAACCCGAAGTTTTAGAAAAGCTAGACCAGAACAAAATCGAACAAAGCATTTTTGGAAATTCGAAAGTTTTAGTGCTAAAAATGGGCAGAGAAGTTTAAAAAATTCGATTTTCGGATCAATTTTTTGGTGGATACGAGGGGGTGAGAGTATATATTTAAACCTTTTTCTTTTTCATTTAAGGACCCGTTACAAGAATCTGAAGTCAAAATAGAAATATATCCACAAACAATAAGTCGGTAGTGAAAGGGATAATAAACAAAATTAAAATAAATTTTAAGTTAAAAAGAAATTTTTGTCGATTTGACTTCACTATACGCTTTTAGAGAGTTTTTTACTTTAGGTGCACTTTAGGGTACATGTTTCCTAAAAACATTTGAAAATTTGTATATAACTTTTTAAAATTAGTTGCAACAAATTAATGATCTATTATAGATATATATCTAAGGAGTTGGCCTATAAGCTCATGTATTTGGATTTAAAATACTTCACTTAGTTTTTTTTTATATAGCATACATACCAGGTGCAGACCCACATTAGGGTACATTCCCTTATATATATCGGCCGTTCCACCCAAGACCGTCCAAAAAAGGACATTTTTTGACATTCGGTCTTCCGATTTCAATTAAATTTTGCATTTAGCAACTCTATCGAGCAACTTAAAGATTGGCGTTTTTAGTTTTTCAAATTTCGAAAAATTCACGATTTTCTGCGCGATTTAATTCTTTTGAAAAATAAGAAAAATGCACACAGAGAACAATTTAGGTATTTGCCAACTGAAATTTGGTTATTAGGACTCAAATTCGGTGTTTACGAATTTCAGTCGTTTGGTACAACTAAACATTAGTTTTCACAGCAAAGTACTCTTAATTCAACTGAATTTTAGTTCCAACACCAAAAATATTCAGAAATCTAATGTATATATCGTTATACTAACTGAATTTATAAGTCGTTACCATTAAAATACAGTTTTCAATTTGGTTGGCACTTTATTTCTGTGTGTGTGCTTAATGTGTGTAAATTTTAAAATTCGTATATTATTTAATATTCCTCTGCTTATTACCATTTAAATTATGTTGGAATTGTATACTCCCCCACTGTTTTACTACGGATTAAAGTTTTTTTAAGCGTTAAAAAGAAATGCATTTTTTATGCAATTTCTTTTATAAATGCACTTTTTTTTAAATTTGGCAACTCTAGATGTGAAAAAAGATATCTGTAAAATATGGATTTTTTCCTAAAAATCAACACTTAAGTTTTCTGGGTCCCAGGGTTTATTTATTTAAAAAGCTAGCATCATGGTTCCATAGAAAAAACAACAATGTGTTATTTTTTTCAAACTTAAAAAGATTCAATTAAAAATTTTTGAGTTTAAATGTCTCTATTTTAAAAACTATAAATTTTATTTTTAAGATTTCTTCTCTAAATGATAGATTAACAAATCTACTTAAATAGTAAGTTTTTAAAATTTAATTTTTAACCCTTTGAACGAACATCATGTTTCTTTCTACAAATATGTGATATTCGGGGGCCAACGTGTGCTGGAAAGTGTTAAAAATTTAAAGCTTTTACCCAGAATATTTCAGTAGATGCTTTTGTCTTTCACTTACACAAAAATCCACAAAATTAAATGTATAGTTTTGAAAACAGAGATGTTTAAAGGGATCCTCCTTAAAATTACAATTTTAATGTAAATAAATCTGAAAAATAAAACAATAACAAATTACAGTTTTTTCTATGTAAGACTTTTTGAAAAAACTTTAGTTTGGCCCCGGGACCTAAAAAGTGAATGTGCAACTATCTGGTGGAAATTCCATATTTTGCAAATATGCATTCGTTTTTTAAATCGGTAGTGGCGAAACGCGTGAATGTGCCAAAAAAGTGAATGTGCAAATATTTGATGAAAATTCAATATGCATTCGTTTTTAAAACGGGAGTTGCCACACGTTAGAAAAATGTATTTAAAAAAAAATTGCATAATAAATGCAACTCATTTTGACGCTGAAGAAAATTATAATTCGCAGCATACGAATACATAGACTAACACATATTTTGCATATTTCTCAGAGTATCTGAAGTAACATTTTTCAAAAAAATTAAATCGTGAATAAAACATTGAATTTTTCTAAATTTGAAAAACTAAAGACGCCAATCTTCAAGTTGTTCCATAGAATTTCTAAATGTAAAATTTAATTGAAATCGGAAAACCCAAGGTCATATTTTGGCCGATTTTGCATTGAATGACCGATATATATTTTTTAAACAAATAATTGTTTTTAAATAAAAAACGTATAATCAAATTATAAAAACAAAAGACTATAAAAATATTAAATTAAAAAATGTTAGTTAGTAGTATGTTAAGTTCACAATGTAATTTTAATTTGTATAAACTATTAATTAACAGTTTAACGAAAACAATATTTGTATTGTTATTGAAAACAAAAAAATAGGTTAATAATATTCATTTATTATGCAGCTAATTATTACTGAATGTAACTGACATTAAAAAACTGAATTAAAAAAACATAATTTCAAATATAAAGTGAAGCCTTCAATCATTTGACTGCACAATTTTATATCAAAGTTTAGAAGTTTTTTTTTAAATTGAACATTTACCCCCGTATTCATAAAAATATTAAACAGCATTTCAAATACATTTTAATTAAAACACAAATTTTAACCTTAAAACGGTACTCATCAACGAATATTAACTTCGACACAAGGTTTATTTTTTATTTTTTTTTATTAATTAATTAATAATCATCCCCAAAAAAGGATACCTGTCGGAATGTAGGAACTGGAGGGGCATCAACATCCTTAGTGCAGTTAATAAAGTAATAGCCCAGATAATAAACAAGAGAATATCCGACACTGTACTTGGGGACCTTAGACCCGAACAAGCTGCCTTCCGGCCCCAAAAGTCTTGTGTAGACCACATCAATAGTCTACGTATAATTTTAGAACAATCCACAGAACTTCGCTCACCGCTTTACCTGGTATTTATCGACTTTGAAAAAGCGTTCGATACAATAGATCAAAACGCTATATGGGGCGCTCTTGCCTGCAAAGGGGTTCCTCCTAAAATCATTAGCCTTACCCAGTCTTTATACTGTGATGTTAAATGCCGTGTTGTCCACAATAATGCTCTGAGTAGCAGTTTTAATGTCGTGGCTGGCGTCCGCCAGGGCTGTGTGTTATCACCCTTGCTTTTTAACGATATCTGCTTACTTTCCCACAGCTATGAAAATATGAAATCGAAGCTAAAGTGCCTCGAAACAGAGGCAGCAAAAGCTGGCCTGAAAATAAACATTGGCAAATACAGGTGGTTCCAGCAAGGATGTTGCGTATCGAATATCTAAAGCCAAACAAGCATTCGGTACCCTCCGGTCGATATGGAAATCTTCTGCATTATTCAGGTACACTAAGATAAGCATCTTTAACTCCTGTGTCAAATCTGTGCTGCTTTATGCATGCGAGACGTGGAACACAACAGAACACGAGATAAACTCTCTACACGTGTTTGTTAATCGATGTCTCCGAAGAATCCTAAAAGTTTTTTGGCCCAACACCATATCCAATGTAGAACTTTGGAGACAAACAAACCATATTGAAATAATGAATCGCAAATGGTGTTGGATTGGTCACACGCTCCGCAGACCTCTAGGTGACGTTGCTAAAATCGCCATTGAGTGGAACCCACAGGGTAGGACGAGAAGAGTAGCAGACCGTATCACACATGGCGCCGTCAACTGAATATAGAAGTCATATCTACTGATCAAAGCTGGGGAGAAGTGAAGAGAATATCATCCAATCGGTCCGAATGAAATAAATTCGTTGTGTCCCTTTGTTCCCAATAGGAACCACAGGACATAATATATATATATATATAATTAATAATCATATAATTATAAATTATATCCTATTACCCTAACCGAGCACTAGCTTCTATGGCTTTCGGCGCGTTGGAGCGAAAACATACCCGTGCCTCTGGTGAGAATTGAACCCACGACCCGGCACTGATAAGCCAGCACGCTACCAACTAGCCTACCGGGGCGCATACACAAGGTTTAACATAGGTATTTTATGCTAATATTCGTTTATGAATACAGTTTTAAGGCTTAAAATGTGTTTTAACTAAAATGTAATTGAAATTTGAATTACGATTTTTTGTGAAATGTAAAATTTTACAATCGCTATGTTTCTGTACTAACCCAGTTGGAAAATGTGTCAAAAGGATAATATGTTGCTTTTCAAGCCCACTGCCCCGCTATAGAAAAAGTATGTCATATCAATGTCAAGCTAACAGGATTTGTTATCCTATACGACGCGAAAAAAATGGTACAGCTTTTATAATTTTTTCCAAAAGTGGGCAAAGTTTAAAATGAACAAATTGTGCACTTATTTTTAGTATATTATTTATAATATTTTAACTTGAATTTGAAAGTACTAGTAATTTGACTATAGCAATATAATTTTTTATGGAGAATTTGAAAAAAAAAACTTTTTAAAAAAATGAATAACTAGTTTCGAATTTTTCGTGTAATACAAGTGCAACACTCAATTTATCTAAAAATTAGACAAATTTTTTTTTATTTGATTTATTTTATTTATAAAAAAAAATATTTTATTAAATATTTTATCGATCCAGAAAGTTTTATTTTACTTTTGTTTAAAACTCGGTATTTTTATTTTTAGAGAGCTGAGGGGTTTTTCTTTAACCCTTTGAACTGCAAGCCCGACTTCAGGCGGGGTATTTTAAATTTGCCATAAGTGCGCCAGATGATGCTTTTATAAGAATTTAAGCTATTTCGATAGAAAACTAAATTTACAAACTATTTTGTAAAGCAATTTTTTGTGTGCATGTCACTGTGTGGAAGCGATAAAGCGTTAAAGTTAAAATTTAGTAAAATTTTAAAAAATAAATATTTTGAAATGAATACAATTTTCAAATATATTAAAAACATATTTATTTTGACAAGAAATCGCTGATTCTAAATACAAAGTAAGGTTTAAGCTTAGACTTAAAAAAAAGCTTTAATTTTAGTCAAAGAACAAACAGGATGTCAAAAGGACAGGCATCGAAAATCGTCATATCTTCTTAAGTAAAAGCACAGAAAGGGTAATTTTTGAGTTGTAATTACATATCGATAAGAGGAATTATTTATGCCTAAATTTATTATGGATTAGTTTTTGAGATTAGCTCTAAACCTATTCTGGGGCATATCGCCTGAAATAGGCAACGAAACTAATTTTGGTAGAAGAATATATTGTTTATTTTTCATGCCGAACAAGTGGTATAAATTTCATTGCAAAAAAGCTTAGGTCGATTTGAGGGTTAAGAGCTTTGTGGTCGCTTAGTGCAATAGGATCTGTATCTTTCTTCGTTTCTTCCAAAGTAGGGTAATTTTTGCACAACAAGTTTTTAGTGCTCTCCATTTTTTGGTTCTTTATCCGATTTTTATAAAATTAACACACTTCTAATCTGCTTGTGGGTTATCTCCGAATGTTCCTGAGATATTCCCATTTGAGAGTGTGAAGTTCCAAATTTGGTTCGAAGCTAGTCCAGTTTTTGCAAATGACGTAAAAAAATCAAAGTCAATTTTTTTAATAATTTTTTAAGTGCTCGCTATTTTTTTGTTTTTTTATCAGATTTTTATAAAATTAACACATTTCTAATCTACTAGTAAAAACCTATAAAAAAAAAGGCTTGCGCTTGTGATTTTTCTCTGAAAGTTCCTAAGGTATTCCCATTTGAAAATGTGAAATTTGGTCCGAAGAAAGAGTATCTACAGCCGCTTCCGATACCTAATTTGAGGTGTGCAAATTTTTGGAACTTTGGGTTAAAGTTGATATTTACCTAAGAAATGTGGCAAGTTAAGAAGCGGCTGATGGGAAAAGTCAAAAAAATTTTCGACTTTTCAAAAAAAGTCAAAAATATGTTATTTAATTTTTTTTTTAAGACTTGAAACATTTTGGACAAAATTTTCTAACTACAATAGGTAATTAGTTATATGTGTCCGAAAAAAAGGTTGCTTGAGGAAAAAAAAAATGGAGTGTAAATTGTAATACTGAATACGGGAAACGAAATGGAACGAGAAACTAATTATATTATAAGGGTATATTAATACTCCAGTGGAATATACTGGCCATTTTAAAATATCGCCATTTTGTAAAATTGCTCGTATCTCGAAAACTAAGCGAGATATCGCAAATCGGACATAATGTTTGCAAACCTTAACAGAAACATCCACTTCCGACGATATAAATGTGTTAAGTGTTCCGATTCGACTCGTTCCCCGTTACATTCCATATCGTTTCCTTTTGGACCAATGTTACACTAACAGGCGGCGCATATAATATATCATAGCCCAGCAAAAAATAACCTGGATGTGGTAAGCAATGACTACATTTGTATGCTTCCAAAATAGCGCTTCGCCGACTTGCATACTATAAAGCAATTAGGGAAGGCATTCTGCAGTGTTTCCCAGAATGCCTTCGTTGAAGCAGTGAATAATGCTTAAAATGAAGCAATAAAGTACGCATACCATGAAGCACTAATGTTGTCAACATACAAAAAGCGCTTCTTAGTGTCTAAGAAGGCATGAATTTATTGCTTCTAAGAGCATATGAAAGGAGCGCTTTAAAAGAGACATACCAAGTGGGACATCGCCAACAAAAATCATACCTTCTTTATTTGCTTTGGAAGCGCTTCGGAATTAAATAATGCCTTCCGGAAGCGCTTCTGGTAAGCTCTATTTTTTGCTGGGAGTTTCAAACATAAGTGAATATCTTGTAAATTTGTTCAAGATACATATATCAAAACTAAAACCTTACCGTGTAGCTTCCAAAAATAAAATTCGTGTAATGAGTCTAAGAATAGATTTTCAAATTTTTGTATCATTTTATTCAGCTGGAAGGAATAACATGAATAACATATTAAAGCTCACCAATTCTTTTTTGTATGAGAGTAATGCATTATAATTTTTGTATCGGTAACACATTATTTTATTATTTGAAGTAATGAAAAAGATACTAAGTACTCATTGTTATACATAACTCAAAGTAATGTATAAAATAATAAGTAGGCATTACCATGTTTTTGCTGGGCTGCTAAACATTTTTTATTTTGTTGCTTTTGTTTTTCACAGCCTCATATTAGGATATTTCATATTTTTGTTTGGAATTTCCCTCATATTTATTTAAATTTTTTTTTTTTTAAATACTTCCTATGTCCTCTATTCAATATAATAAAAGATCCAATCAAAATCTTTTTTCCAACCGACCGGGAAGATGAAATAATTCAAATCTAATACATTCACCATATATTTTCTGTTACCGATTCAAGTTTATTTATGAAGTTTTACGTAAAGTTTGTTTCCAAATGAAGAATCAATTAAAATACATAGAAATAAATTTTTTATCTTTTTATATAGGTAGTTTAAAACACAAACTACCCAGGTGAAAATGATAATATATGGTAATATATGAACATGCATAATTCGATGTATGGGCATATATTTTTTATATATCAGCATGTATGAAGATGTATGCCATGTATGGAAACATACACGCAAAGAAAAAACATGGTTGGGGCAACCATATTCGAAGAGCATCATACATTGTTGGGTTCATGATTGCGGCAACCATAGTAGTAACCATATTATAGTAATCATGTTATGATTACGTAACTGCCATTGTTTTACCAAATAAATCATATTATGGTTAGAAAATTGCCCTAATAACACCATATAATGGTTCTTCATAAACATGTTATGATCTTGGAATTAGCATAATATGGTCTACGCTAATCATAATATGATGAAGAACTAATCATGGTATGGTCCCACATAACCATATTATGGTATCTAAAGTATCATAATATGATCCCTATTATCATATTATAATTACTAATAAGCTATAATATGACCTCAGGATGATATTTAGCAAATTAATAACCATGTAATGCTTAAGCTATATGAAAAGGAAAGACATTTTTTTTTATTTTGAATATTACATTTATTTATATAATGAATATAAGAGATCTATAAGAAATAAACGAATAAATTTTAGTTATTAAAATATATATATATAAAATATATAAAATATATATTAAAATTATAGTTTATACTGAGTTTGGACTGAAAAGTTAATCTAGTGGAAAGTGTATTAACTGCTTAATATTAGTGCAAACATATTGAGTTAAGCAGCTTTTTACTAGATTATTTTTTTAATATAAACGAATCAACAAACTAATTCAAAGTCTAGTTTAAACTCCATTTTGTATCAAATGTAAACGCAACTTAAGTGATATCGTTAAAATCAGTCACATAAAAATAGGGCTTTATAGAATACATAAATTAAATCTTTTGCGTTTGATAAATAGTATTTTTAGAGCTGATTTCAAATAACAAAAAAAGAGTTCTGTTGCCGACGCTGCCTTGCTGCTGGCATTGTAATAAAAGTGCAAAAGTTTATTTTTAATTTTACCAACAAGTACATTTCCGATCACGACAACATATATATCATATTAGAGGTCTTTGAATTATCTTTATAAAGGGGTACAAAACGTCCACATAAATTAACGCGTTACACACCAGTTTTAGATTTGTTACTACAGTTTTTTGGAGAAAAATTCTTTTACGAACTGGTTGTAATTGTCGTCACCATCAAAATGTACTTCAATTATTTCGCGATTGTTTTGGAAATTAGTTTTTATCAAAGTAAATCCTTTCATTTTATTTTTTTAATTTTTCTTAATAAAAAGAATTACTTTCCACAACATCTCAAACTAGACTGACGCTCACTAATAAATAGAATAATCTGTGATCTCTCTCACCATGAAATCATAACAAAGTTACAGCCACTATAAAATGATTTTCGCCAATTATAGCATGGTTGTTCTTAACTGCGGAGAGCACACAAAACCTTTTCTATTATAAGATGGTTATGCATAGGCATAGCGTCATCTGTATCAATAATGCAATATGGTAGAAAACTTGTTGGGAAAGAAATAGATATGTTTAAAAGTTAATAAGGTTACTTGCTTATTGAAATAAAATATGCTGTTTTGCTTTGAGTTTTTTATTGAAAATATTTTCAAGTTGTACACTGTGACCATTTCTTTAAATAACAACTTACCCGTCTAATATTAATCCAATTTGAAGAAAAAGTATATTCTTCTTTTTTTCGAAACCTTTTTAGCGAGAAATACAAATTTATATTTAAAAAATGTAATATAAAACCATTTTTTTCACTACAGCACTACTGATTGATTGTTGTTATCATAACAAGATTATCATAGTTTGGCCGTAGCAACTATATTATCAACCATATTATAAGGTAGGAAGAGGGAATCATGATATAATAAAATATCAGCCAAAAAATGGTATCAGCAACCATGTTATTGGTCAAAACTTATTTTCAAACCCATAATTTGTTTGTAGCAACCATGTCCGCATGCAGGGATCATCATTTTGTTGTGGCAATCATGTTGCAACCATGTTTTTTCTCTGCGTGTATATGGGTTTATACATGCAAACAAAAAGTTCACATATATCAAAGTTCGTGTATGGAAATATCTGCCAAATATTGTTCCATATATGATATTAATTTTATAATGTGAATTCATATATCATTATATATTAACTCATATATGTTCATATATGTTCATATATCAGCAACTTTGAAAAAAGCAATTATTTTTTTGTTTGTTTTTCTAAAGTTATTGGAAGTCAGATTTTCGAGTCGAAGTACGACCGTTATAACTCAAAGAGACGCTCCAAAAAAACTTTAATTTTCGTTTCCAATTACGTTTTATTTATATTAAAAATATATTATTTTTAATAGTGTTCTAATGTTCAATTATTTTACAGAGTTAATTTCTGACTTGCATTAGTGTTAATAAAATGTTTAGATTTTGATTTTTTTTTTAAATTCGTTTTATATTTCATCTCATATCATACACATATTTTTTTATATTGCGGTTTTCTAAATCACGAACTTTTTGTGTTGCACTGGGAATGGTTTATTTCAAAATCGCATTATAAAAACTCATCATTTTGAATTATTCACTTTTTTTGTATATAAAGGGTAATATTATAGAGGTATAGTACTTTGAAATGGAATAAAACCAAGATGAATTTTTTAAATTGACATGAAATTTACTGTATTCGAAAGATAATCTTCTGGCATATGAACTGCACGGCTGGCTCGGACGTAGCCTAATCTGGAGGTCCAATTTTCTATGACTTTTTACAAATGTTTCGCCGTATATTGGCAATAACGCTGCGAATGTTGTCCTACAAGTGGTCAATAGTTTTGGGCTTATTGGCGTAGACTAGCGACTTCACATAGTCCAGCGGCGTTAAATCGCACGATCTTGGAGTCCAATTCAAGGGTCCGAAACGTGAAACAATGCGGTTACCAAACGTTTCCTTCAGTAAATCAATTGTGGCAAGAGCTGTGTGACATGTTGCGCCGTCTTGTTGAAACCACAGCTCCTGCACATCATGGTTGTTCAATTGATGAACGAAAAAGTCAGTAACCAGTCAGTTTTTTTTGGATCTAACGTTGTCTCAACATACACTTGAGGATTATCATCACTCCAAATACGGCGATTCTGTTTATTGACGTATCCATTTAACCAAAAGTGAGCTTCATCGCTAAACAAAATTCGCAATTCGTATTTCGAACAGAACCATGATTTTCAAAATAAATTTGCACAATTTGGAAGCGTTGTTTAGGTGTCAGTCTATTCATGTTGAAATGCCAAATCAAACTAAACATAAATCACTTGACAGCTGACAAAATAGCCGCCAGTTATGAAATTAAAAAAGTGTTGCCAACTTAAAGTTCTATAGCTGTATTAAAAACACCCTTTATTTTATTTTATTTTTTTTTATTCAAAACAAAATAAAAATGTTTGAAATTTCAGTCAAAATATAAAAAGTTATATGAAAAAAAGTTTAAAGAATTTTTTTTCTATTTGTTAGAATATGATTGTTTCTTTTTTAAAATTTATTAAAATTAAATTAGCACACGAATTTTCTTCAAGATGTAAAATATTGTAAGTAGCAACCTACTTTTTGGCATTTCTCTTCCGATTTTCCGGGAAGTAATTAAAAAAAAAGTTAAGAAAAAAATTTGTTTTAAATTTACGAAAAATATTGGAAATATCAAACTATGAACATATATGACCTAATATATATGGTCATGTATGAACCATATACGGTTATATCCCCTAAATTTTTCGGATCCGAACATATATGAATTATGTGGTAATATATTATAATTTTCACCTGGGTATAGAAATATACGTACTTTCGGTTGTAGTTCAAATATTGAATTTTTTTTTTTCTCAAGTTTGGTATAATTTTTATTAAAAATAAAAATTATGTTTTTAATTGTGCAATGAAAATAAAAATTATTCAAGTTTTTTATTTTCAAATTTATTAATTGACCACTTTCAGGAATGTGTTGATAGATCTATTTCGGGAATTTTCTAGGTTCCAGCACAATTTTCTAGGTACCCACCTAGAAATTTTCCGAAATAAATCTATCAACACTTTTCTGAAAGTGGTCAATTAATAAATTTTAAAACAAAAACTATATTTTTTTTCTTTCAAAAAAGTTTTAATAATTCCCATAATATTTTTTACGAAAAGAGTTTGTTTAAATACAAAATTATTTCAATTGAATTTACAAGAAATTTAAACGTACATTCAGAACAAACAAAAACTACAAAACATTGACTTATGTATGTGTTCTGTTTTGTAATCACAAAAAAAAAAATCTTTAAAATTTCAGAAAAAAACCAAAATAATCCTTTTTTAAGGTTTTGTCCGTTAAATATTAAAGGTTGTTTTAAAAGACTTTCTGTTGATTTTACGACGTTTATGGGCGAAAGATAGGGGACTGGGTGTAAACCCTAACAAAACTGAACTGGTGCTTTTTACCAGGAAGTATAAAATAGAGGAGTTTAGGAGGCCAGTGTTAGATGGCGTCGGGTTGACTATATCGGATGGTGCTAAGTATTTGGATTGCTTCCTAGACAGCAAATTGTCTTGGAAGAGAAATACTCAGGAAAGGATGAAAAGGGGACTCAATGCCTACTGCACATGCAGAAACTCCATCGGTAAGAATTGGGGACTAAGGCCGGATATGGAAAACTGGATTTACACGTCGGTAGTTATACCTATTCTCACTTATGGATGTACTGTCTGGTGGGATGCATTGAGAGTGGATAGCTGTAGGAAGATGCTCACTAAGGTATAAAGGAGTGCATCTCTTGGTATTACAGGTGCGAGGAGAAGCACTCCACAGGATATCATACTGCATCTGGATATCATACTGCATCTGGCCCCAATTGAACATTATGTGAGAAGTGTAGCTGCTAGGAACTTATTTAGGCTCCACGAGTCTGCGTTGGTAAGACCTAGGAGGGATGATCACACAAAAATATTGTACGAAGCAGGACTGCTTGATCAGGGTACTACTCTCGAGGGAATATCGGATCATATGATCTTGACCTTAGACTTCGGTGGAACACCTCCGGTGGACTTCCCGAACAGGGAAGTCTGGCGTGGATACAAGGTGCTGTTCGAGGGGTGGGCAGTATTCACGGACGGGTCCAAAATGGACACAGGCACGGGTGCCGGTGTTTATATTGCTGACACTGACGTGAAAAGGTCATACAGACTCCCAGATGAGTGCAGTGTCTTCCAAGCTAAGATCCTAGCGATCTGGAGGGCGACGGAAGTGATACTGGGTCACATCGTTGGGGGATCAAGGTTGACAATTTAAGTCAATAGTCAGGCATCACATGGAGGCATTCACTGTGAGGCTGTGTTGGGTACCCGGACACTGCAAGGTGGATGGCAATGAGTTGGTGGACGAACTTGCGAGAGAGAGTTCGTATCTGCACTTGGTGGTAAGGGACGGGGGGGTAAAGCCCCCCCCCCCTATATTACTACTTGGAGGTGATACGGAAGGGATTCCGCGAAACCGTTAACCAGTCATGGAGGGACAGAATAGATTGCAGGGTGTCTAGGGCGTTATGGACCGCATTGGACGCAAGGGCAACCAAGGTTCTTTTGAGACTGGACAGAGATGGTCTCAGGACCTTTACGGGGTTCCTGACAAGTCATTGTTCTGTCAGGGCTTTCACAATCAGATGGGGCAGGGACATAACGGACTTTTGCAGGTTGTGCGAGGACGTTGAGGAACTGGAGACGGTTGAGCATATAATGTGCCAATGTCCTGGGTTGCAGGGTCTCAGACAGAAACGGCTGGGAAATAGATTTCACGACGAACTTGGGTGTGTCGCTGGATGCAATCCAGTAGATTTGCTGAGATTTGTCAGGGAAATAGGACGGCTGTTTCTAGCAAGGGGACGATAGGAGCTGGTTCTGGGGAGTATAAATCCTTTCTATTTTTCTTTATATCTATCTTTCAATCTATCTTGCTGTTTATTTCTATTCTTTCTTTTTCACTGAAGGGATTCACAATGGACCGTATTGGTCTCCGAGTGGAGATGTGCCCTTGGGCACATAAACCTTCCTAACCTAACCTAACCTACGACTTTTATCGGTTATTTAACCTTCGCCTTACTAATGCCCACCCGGGTGGTTTTTTGGATTTTGATTTCTTAATAACTTCCTGTATTTTGATCGAAACTAACTAGGGTTTCGACTCACTGAACAAATTTAAGAGTGTTTTTGTATAGTCTACGCAAAATAATTATTTTCAAGTATTTTAATCCTTTTTCTAATTTTGTCATTTTTTCTTCGCGGTTTACGAATACCCACCCGGGTGTGCCTGTTCAGCTTCTCTCATATTTATATTATTGAATCTTAGCAAATGAAACAAACACGTTAAGAATTGTTTTTTGTTTCAATTACTATATGTTCTACATATTTTTATTAGTATTTTTTATTATTTATTATTTCTGTAATGATGTAGATGGACCGACGTAACAGGTTTTATATTTTGTTTGGCAGATGCTATGTTCTGCGCATATTGGCTTTTTACACTTTATGCAAAGTTGACGCGTGTTTCTTCTTTGCTGATCCATATAGCACATATAGCATCTACCCTTTTGTTTTATGCGGCCAGATGTATCCCGTTCTAGGATGGGATCCGCTTCAAAATCATCATCCGCGCAAGTTCTGCAAAAGGCTTTCCTACAGTAGAACAAAACATTATAAGTTTTTATAATGAAATTTCATAGAATAAATACATACCTAAAATGCATTCAATAGCAGATCTAATTCTAAATCTACCAATAATATTTGGGTTTTTGGATCTCTCCAACATTAGTGGCATACAAAGCTCTTCGCCCAGGCTCTCGAGGAATCTCTTTCTTTGCGACCGCTTTTTGACATTTCTGCATTATTCTCCTGGTATATTATAAATGCTGCAAGGGCGGCCGTATCCAAAATATTAAAAAACATAGCCAAAGGCCAACGCAATGTTGCGCGTTTGGTTGTGTATTGTGAAAGCATTTTATCCATTGTATCCACACCTCCTTTAGTGTGGTTGTAGTAGTGAATAATATCTGGTTTACTTTGTGGGCCTGAAACGGCGTTGTTGTTGTGCATTGTAGACAACAACACAACTGACCGATTTTTGGCTGGCACATACGAGCAGAGTGTCACATTTTCAGCAAAGCCAAACAAACTTGATCCCACTTCAAGGGATGGTGATGGCTTGATTTCACAAGGAACATACCTTTTGTTTTTTTAACAGTTCCTACAACGGATATTTCCCAATTGGCCAACTCTTTGGCCAATGGCAGCGTTGTGAAAAAGTTGTCCATTGTAACGTTTCTTCATGTGTTTTTGTACTCACAAACTAATTCTTTGACCACACACTCGCCTTATTTGACATCACGTACATTACCAACTTTTTCAGTATAAATTTGGCCTTGCAGTGGGTAGAAAGTAGCCGAATCACAAGCCCACCAGATTTTTATACCATACTTGGCTGGCTTGGATGGCATATATTGAGTGAATCGTGTACGGCGCCTGTATCCAAACAACTGCTCATCTACTGTAATGGACTCGTGTGGCCGATAATTATCTCGCAAATTTGAATTCACCATGTCGAAAACGTCTCTTATTGGTGCTGCCTTATCTTGTGCTTGTCGGACGATTCTGGTAGCGTGCCAGTCAAATCGTAGAAATTTTAAAATTTCCGTAAACCTGTCACGTGACATGGTTGCACGATACAGTGGGTATGCATTTTTTTGCCAAAGTTCATGTAGTTGCTCTTGGTTTGACTTTTGACAGCCCATTATCAGAGAAATTCCTAAAAATGCAGACAATTCTACGTCTGTAATTGGCTTTTTGTCTACAATAGTTTGCAATTCTGTCTCCCCAAACCTGTTTTTTCTTATCACTACACTCAATAAAATATGTTTGCAGTTTTTTTTTGCTACTAAGAAAATTTTCTGCCATAATGACTAATTGTTTGCATTCGATCGCTAAAACTTTACCGATAGCGAGAAATATTTGCTGAATAAACTACTTTTTTTGCTTTCCCCTTTTCAGCAGACTTTTCTGCTGTGTCTACTAATAAATTTTTTTGAGTGTATTTGAAATTGGCAAACACAAATCAAATATGTTTATATGTAAACGAATGTATGTATATTTATGTTTATATGTGAATATATATATATGCATTTGTATAAAGAATCATATGGGCCACCCGGGTGGGTTTCAGTAAACGATGCACACAAAATTGTTCCGTAAGGCGAAGGTTAAACAATGTTTAAAAATAAATCACAAAATGGTGTGAATATAATGGAAAATCAGTAGTCCTTTTGGTAATTGTGTTTTCAATTAATTTAATAGGTAGTTTAGGTAGTTTTTAACGTAATAATATTGTGAGTGTATGTACGTATGTTTTGCGTGACACTGTATATAGTGAAGCATTTCATAAAAATTATAAAATTGATTTTGTTTTTTTTTTTAATGTTTCATATATACTATGAAACGTTACATTGGACGAAAATCTATGAAACATTTCATAAATTTAACGCAGCTTTTTCTTTGAGTATAGATTTTCAATAATCGAAGCCATTTATATAAAAATAAAATTCTATTATATTATTGTGTTTTAGTGTTTATTTTAAAAATTATTGCAAATAACTTTTTAGGTCTGGTAACTTTTCTCAAATTAACCAAACTTGAAGGCTTAACCATAGTTATGAATGTCAAAATGATATGAAAATATATGTGGTTAAAGTTAAACTCTGGTTATTTATAGAAAAAATACTCACCCTTACTTAGCGCTTAATTGCCACTTCAATGAATATTAAACAATTTTTGAACTTTTACTCTTAATTTATTTGTTTTTTTTTTTTGCGTAAATTTTTTGTTGGTTTGTTAAATTAACTTTTCCGTTTTTATTTTTTTTTTTGACTTTATTATTAGTTATTAACTGTTAATTAGATTTTCCAAACATTATACACACAAGCAATTTAGAAATTAATGTTTTTTATGCGAATTTATGTTCGCTTTTTTCTGCAAATATAATTACTATTGTTTTAGTCATTATAATCAGAGGTGGTCGTATCTTTTCATTTTGTTCAGCGATAATTAATTATTTATTTGTACACTCACAAAAGTTTTATAATTATAACATGGCAGTTGGTTTTTGACTGAAGAGACTACACATTTTAAATGGCGATGCAGTTGTTTTTTAAGTTATTTTAAAAAATAACTGACAAAAATTATTGCATTTTAGTAATAGTTAAAATTAGTTTTGTCGCTTTATTATCGATTTGTTTTTTTTTACAAAATGGTTTCCATTAAAAGTTGACCAACAGCTAATTAAAATTGTATCTTACAAGGAGTGTCTCCCAATGGTTTCTCTCCGATCTCAATAAAAGTCGCATATGTGATAATTCATAAGATAACCAGGGACAAGTATTTTTAATTCATTAAATGAGTGGTCAAAATTATTGTCTTTTGTGTGGGAACATGTCTGAAATTGGGATTTATTTTAGCGCAGTACTCTTGGAATTTAAGTTAAAAAAGTTCTTCGTAAAAAGTCGCACAAAAAACCAACAGTTATGAATAGCGGAAAAAGCTCAGACACAGGGTTGTCAGATTTTTTGAGCTCCATCGCCAAACCGGATGTCAAAAATCGCCAAAATTCGCCGGAAGTCAAATTTGTTCAGTTTTTGTTAATTTTTTTATTTAAAAAAATAAAATTTTGTTTACACAAAAAAAAGCTGGTATAATATTTAAGTCAAAAATCGCCAAAAAAAAAAAAAAAACTGATAAAAAAAACTAAAAAATCGCCAAAAGTAAATTTAGTTTAGTTTTTGTTAATTTTTTTTTTTATTTCATTAATAAATAGTGGGAACTTTGCATACTTATTCTAATTTAGCAAAATATATACGCATTTACATATATATTATATATATATATATATATATATATATGTATGCACAGCGCATAGTCCAGAGACATTTATTCGTTCCCCCGCATAGTTTAGGGACATTTCCTTACTTTGGCGACTGTCCCCAAAATTTTCGCGCCTTTTCATACATCTAGCGTTTAAGATGAGGACAATTTTTTCTATACACCGCATATTCCGGCGACAATTTTGGCCATGTCCCTAAAGTATGCGCTACGCATACATATATATATATATATATATATATATATATGTATGCACAGCGCATAGTCTAGAGACATTTATTCGTTCCCCCGCATAGTTTAGGGACATTTGCTTACTTTGGGGACTGTCCCCAAAGTTTTCGCGCCTTTTCATACATCTAGCGTATTAGATGAGGACAATTTTTTCCATACACCGCATATTCCGGCGACAATTTTGGGCGTGTCCCTAAAGTATGCGCTGTGCATACATATATATATATATATATATATACATTTTGTCTTTTTTCCTGTTAAAAAAATTCTAAAACTTTGTAAACAGAGAGTTAGTGTTATATATTTTTAAATTTCATAAAAATGGAGATCATATGATCTGTCACAAAAAAGTAAAATTAAGTACATAAGTAAATAAGATCGTAAACTTCAGCCTCATCAATTTGATTACTTGTGTATTGACTTTTATTAGTCGTGTTTTGGTATAATTCATTATGGAAAATATCCTTTCAACGCAGGCATTTCTGGTTGGAACAACCAACATATTAAGAACGGCCAAAGATAATTCTTTAAAATGGTACATACCTGCTGCATCATGATAATCAAACACTTTTGACCAAAAATCAAGTAAATTTGTTGGAATTTCGTTATTAAAATAACTATTCCAATTTATGAACGGAAGTTCATATGTCATATGATATGACATGACTTTTGATGTCGTTTTGACACTAAATATGAAATTCACTTGAAATGATAACAAAACAAAATGATGCAAATAAGGTTACCCGACTATTTTTTTTTTTTTTAATTAGTAATGATAACAAAAAAGACAAACTAAAGGGTCCGCCAAATAGCTTTTTTTTTTTGAACTCCTGAACCAATTGGACTTTGTATGGCGTCATATCAAGGTCTTTATGCAAAATTCGTCTCAATGATGTCTCCGAAATGTTCAATTGTTGAGAACGACGGTGAATTGATGTTGATGGCGCTTCACGCACACTTTCTGCTACAGCATCAATATTCTCGGGTGTTCGCACTGTTTTTGGCTTTTTACGCTTTGGTTTATCGATGAGGATGCCAGTTTCTTTCACTTTTTTCACAAGATAACGAACATACGGACCATATTCGTTCAGCGGAAGGAAAAAACAAATTATCTGTCAAATCAGACATGAGCTAAGTGTTACCATTCACGAAATAAGCACTAGTTGAAAAAAAAACGTTAGATGGCGGACCCTTTATTTAAAAAAAATCACTGAAATAAAAAAAATGGTGAAAATAGCCAAGAAAATCGGCAGTTACATCATAAATCGCCAAAAAATCGCCACGTCGCCATATGGAACATCTCGACGCCAAACACGTTTCAAAATCGCCATGTTTGGCGAGAAATCGCCATATCTGACAGCCCTGCTCAGACACCCTCTCGATTAAAATAAATAGGCATTAATCATACATAATTTTGAGTTTAAACCAACCTTAACATTACTAACTTTTCACAACAAATTTCGTTTAATTCAACTGAATTTTAGTTGCAATACCCAAAATATTCAGAAATCAAATCGTTGTACTATTTGAATTTACTGAAGTTGTTACCATCAAAATACACTTTACAATTCGGTTGGCACTTTATTTCTCTGCGTGTAAATATGAACCAAGCGGCATTTAATTGCAAATTGATTACAATTGCATAATAAACAAAAATAGTTTTTTATTTTTTCTTTATTTGCTATTATTCTTTGTTTACCTAACCAAATATTATTACACAATATTATTCCCTCAATATTTTTCCAAAAAATATTAAAATCGATTAACTTCAAAAATTAATTTTTCACACACTCACAAGAATTTTTCCATAAAAGTATAACAGTTATTTAAAAAGTTAATCCGTAAAGTTGTTTTAATTGTAGTTGTAGTTAAATTACCAAAATGCCCAGCAAAACTTTGGTAATGGGTGCGATAAAGTAATACATTACCTTGTAATGTGTACTCCTTACCTGTATCATTATTTTCCAACAAGAAGTAATGAGTTACCGATAATTGAACACTCATGTATTACCTTGTAATAATACCTCATTACACTTTACATTACTTCAAAACATAAAATAATGACTTACCGATCATCAATTACATAAAGCATGAATTATAAACGTAAAGTAATTATGAATATATATTTCTGAAAATCTATTTATAGACACATTATTTTGTGATTTTTTGTAAGCATGAGGGTTAGATTTATATTTTTGATATCACGAACGAAAACACGAAGCACAACAACTCATTTACATTTTAAGCGATAAAATATTATATGTATCGATAGCTCAGTTGGTATAGTTCTCGCCTAAATAATTGTTAAATACTAGAGATCCCAGGTTCGAATCCCAGCACGACCACGTAAATTATTTAATAAAAAAAAATATTTGAAAAAAAATTTGTATGCATTTTTTTTTATGAAAATCTATTTATAGACACATTACTTTTTCCCACCATGTAACCATATAAGTAACCAGTTACTTTACCCCCTACAAGGTAATGAGTCCACCCATTACTTTTATGATCATCGCCTGTAAAATTCATCAGTGAAGTAAGGTGTAATGTAATGCGTGAAGCCCTATGACGATGCATTACTTTACCCATTATTTGGTAATGTGTGGTTTTGCTGGGTATATTTTTCACTTTTTTGTCTGTTATTCAATAAACAATCAAAAAACTGACTTTCGGTATTAGTTAAAATATTCAGTTAAAATTTTCTATTTAAAACAAAAAGTTGTTATATTATATTGAGTATTGAAATAAACGAAAAAACAATCTATTGTTTTTACTGAATTTGTCAATTAATATTTTAACAATTGAAAATAAACTAAAAAAATATTTTTTAAACGTTAAACGAATTGCGTTTTAAATAATACGTTTTAAACGAAAAGTAAATAGTTATTTTTTTTAACTGATTTTCAATTATTTTAATTTGTATATGAGTAGTCTTTACGGAAAAATATTATGAGTGTATGAACAAGAGTATAAAATCCAAAAACTAAAGTGTTCAGGAGAGGTAAAAAGGTGGGAAACGGTAAAAGAAAGTTTTGATAAATTGTTTTTTTTTTTGCTATTTTACAAAGGTATGCCACATGACCCTGTGTACAAAATTTCATTTAAAAATATTAAGCAGAAGTAGCAAAAAATTGTACTTGAAAATTACAATTTTATTTGTATTTTCATAGATTTTATAAGTAGTTTTTTTAAAATATTTTTGGTCTTCTTGTGGATTTCCTAACCGTTAAAAAACCGTTAAACTCGCGGTTTTCAGTCTATTACAACCTACGAAGTAAGTGACTAACAAATCATGTTACATTTAATTCTTTAGTTTGCCATAGTCAAAATTAAAAATATCTTTCAAATAATAGTTAAATAATGTTTTATTTATATATGGATATATACAATTTTTCTGTTTTCAGACTTCTTATGTTAATAGTTCACGATCAAAAGAGTTTTTTATAAATTAAAATATCAACAATATAACTGTGCGACATTCTAAATATATTAATTAGCAGAATTGTTTGAATTTTAATAAATAAACATTAGTTTCACTGCAAAATACATAAATATACCATTTAATTTTATTAAATTTCTGAAAATAAAAATATATAATGAAAATGTTTCAAGTTCGAGACCATACTCTATATTTCTTTATTAGGATATTTTCCTAACAAATAATCTATAGAGTTTTTGTTTTCAAATTCATTAATTGAGCACTTTCAGGAATGTGTTGATAGATCTATTTCGGGAATTTTTTAGGTCCACGTTTTGACAAAAGTGACAATCCCATGCAAAACATCAAACATTATAATCTTTCGACCACTAGGTCGAAAAAACATAATTTTTATTTAAATTTATTTTCATCGGGATAAACATTAATTGCATTTATAGTAATTAAATGTGCTAAAGTCCCAAAACTTATTTAACAAATTGTGAAAAACAATCTGATGTAGGCGTGTCCCTATCCGGATTTCATTCCTGCCCAAGGAAATCTTCAGGGGACTTTGTTATTAGAATTTCTAGAGATATATGTTATGTTAAATCACAAACTCAATGAGAATTTCTTGTCCTCGTCTAGGAGCGAGATTCAAAATTTAAAATATCAAAGAAAAAACGAAAACAACAACAAAAAATTGTCACAATTGGCTTTGTCATCTTCCAAATACTACTGTTTTTTTTGACAGACCTAGCAAGGTAGTGACGTTTATTCAAGTAAATCAACAATAGAAAATCATATGTTTTCTATTAGTGTCAGTTACATTTAAATTTGCACAAGCACCTGCATATTTGTTATTTAAATTTATTTTCATCGGGATAAACATTAATTGCATTTATAGTAATTAAATGTTTAATAAAAATGATATCAAACTTGTAAAAATATATATTCAACAAAAGTCGTTAATTTTGTTACAGGAAAAAGACAAAATTTAGCAAAATTTTTGGCATAGGTATATTAATGCTTTATAAACCAGAAAAAAGAAATGTCGCTTATACCCTTATTCTAGCGAGTCAGTCATATATGTTTCCGAAATTCTCAAAAAAATTAACTATTTTGAAAGAATTTTTATCAAAAATTAAAATTGAAAAATTAAAATTCCGTTAAAAGTATTGAGTAGTATCTAGTATCCAAATTCAAATTATCGATTACTATCGAATTTTTAAAAGTAACCGAATTTTCACTGCCAAATACAGTTAGATGTTACCCACATAATTTTGTGAGTGTACCTATGTATTTTATTATATTGCACAAATTAAATTTTAACATGCCTTTCAGGTTTAAACATGTTTTCTGTACGTGTAATGCAGTTTATAGTCTGTCCTGTGGTGGTACTTTGCAAATGTATTTTGGTTTTTAGGATTTTATTTTATTTCTGGTGGAATTTTTCATGCAAACGTAAAAAAAAATAAACCATTTAAAATGTTTTTATCATTTTATAATGTAATTTAGGTTTGCAACAATTATAAAATTGTTAGAGGGGTTTTATATCACCTTCATATAAAACTAGGTACAGATGTACATTGACTGTGTGTAGCAAACAGAGCTCTGAAATATTTAATCCCTTTTTAATGGAAACCTCATAAAAAAAAAAAACTTTATAAGCCCAAAAACATTAACAAAATTTTTTAATTCCTCATATTAAAACTTATAGCAACACTAAAATGTAGTAAAGACAATTAAAAATTTTGTTGTTCAACAATATTTTAATTTAAAGGTTTTTAAATTGAAATTTTGGGCGTACTAGTATATTAAAAATAAACTCAACAAATAAATTCTTTTAAATCCCTGTTATATGCATAAACATGTACATTAGTGTGTCCCAAAATCGTATTCGAATCCCATGTTAAATCGTCCAAGCTAAGGTCCCTAATAGGGTATTCAAATTACTCGGGTTTGGTTTTGTTCGAGTAAGCGAGTAACTCGACTTTGAGGTTTTTAACTTACTCGATTAAGCGAGTAAGATTTTAAAATTACTCGAGTAACTCGAATAATTTCAATAATTTTAAAGTTTTTTTTAATTAATTTTTCCTTAAAATTTCATAATAAAACACAAAATTAATACAAAATCAGGAGTTCCGAAATGTATTTTATCAAAATTAAAAAAAAAAGTTTGGAAAATTAATTTATTTTTTATTAATTAATAATTATATAGTTAATAATTATATAATTACAAATTATATCTTATTGCCCTAACCGAGCACTAGCTTCGGCTTTCGGCGTGTTGTAGCAAAAACATACCAGTGCCTCTGGTGGGAATCGAACCCACTACCCCCGCACTGATAAGCCAGCACTCTACCAACTAGCCTACCAGGACGCACGGGAAATTAATTTAAAATTAAAAAATATTCTAAAACAATATACAATTGAGCGGTTTTAACTTTTTTGGTTTCTATAAAGTTCGACTTTAAGAAAACGTTAGAGATATAACTTTTAGAATTTTTTTGCAAAAATCAAAAATGATATGGCATAGCAGTCTATGCCTTGGAAAAATATAGAGTAAAAATTATATAAATTACATTAACTTTTAATTTATTTCATTAAGTTAAAGAATATAGAACCGAGTTGAAGAAAAGAGTGAACGTGCCAATCCGAGCTGTAACACCAAACAATTATGATAAGTAAAGTACAATTCGAGTCTTGCAAAAAAATTTAACACAAATTTATGGTTTTGCGATTGTTGCTATTTTTTTTTTTTTTTTTTGAATATTTAGATACTTAAACATTTCGCTTAATTTATGGAAATCGGACTTTTCGGTTTTAATTTTTTTTTTTTTGTTATTTTCGAGCAATTTTTTGAGTATAATAATGTCTGTTATTGTTTAAGTATATTTAGAAAATATCTTTAGAAATTGCTAAAAATGTGATATTTTAGGCACTGGTCTCGGTGCCAAACGTCTTTTCTCCATAATTACCAAAGACAAATATTTTTTATCAGTACAGTATTTCCTATATCGTGGTGCCACGTAAAAAAAAGTTGTAGCCCTACTACACATATATAATATGTAAATTAACACGATAACTGACACATTTCTCCATATTTTATACTACATTCACATTGATCCCCAAAATATGTGTTCGAATTAAAATTTGTCTGGAATTTGAAAGTACAAAAAAATTGTTTTTAAATGAAATATAAACTGAAATATAACATATTTTGATTTATTCGATTAACTCGATTAATAGACCGAAATTGTTTGACTTATTCGTTACTTGAAATTGGCCTTTTTGATTTACTCGAACAATTGTTTGAGTAAAATTCATCGATGAATCGAGTAACGGTTAACCAATTGAATACCCTAGTACCTAAACTTATGAAAGAGTGCACAGTGGGATATATCACAAAATTTTTGGATATAATTCGGCCATTTCTTACTTAGTAGTCCCATTGCAATGAAATTTGAAACAGGCATAACTGACGTAATATCGAACTTAAGTTTTGAACCTTACAGAGCTGCAATATGTCCCCCCAATATAGAACACTTTTTGCATATAAAATTTAGAGTGCTCACCATTTTTTTGTTTTTGTTTCTAATCCGATTTTCAAAGACTTTGTAATCTGCTAGTAAAAACTAACAATAAAACATTCTTACAAATTTGGTCCGATTCTGGTCTAGCTTTATGCGAATAGCGGGACGAAATCGGGGACAGTTTAAATTTTTAAAATATTAGTTTTTAACTAAATAAATTCTTGATTAAATACAAAAAAATTAATGCATTATCTTGTTCCAGTCAAAAACTACATTCGTTTAAAGTATAAATTAAAAAAAAAAACAAAGTTTTGCGATTTTTTCCCAAAAAGCACCAACCGTCTTTTAGCTCTAGATAAATATTTACTTTCTAAACATATAAAATGTGCTTGCTACTATTTTTATATAACAGCGAGTTGTATTAAAAAAAATTTTGACTTGTATATATAGTGTGTCGATCATAATATATTGACAACATTTCAACATCCTACCACTACTGGAAGGCGGTGCACTGCGATCTTTTCTGTTGACGATTGCAACCAAAATCTTCAATTTTTTTCCTTCCTATCGAATTGATATATATGTATATATATATCTATGAAATTAAAGCTTTTTTCAATACCATTTCAATTAACTATGACACAAAATTATTGATCACGCCAGGTACAAATGTATCCACCCGGGTACAAATGTATCCGCTTGCAAAATTTGCAGTGCTGTAACTCAGGAACGGCTTAACTTAGAGCATAGAGAATTCGGACATAAGTAATTTCTAATCTTTTAAAGGTTATTTGATCCAATTCGGATCAGCGGTTCAGGACCTACGAGCTTCCAAAGTCGACACCTACGTAAACACACACCCATTTGCAGTGCTGTAACTCAGGAACGGCTTATCTTAGGGCATAGAAATTTCGGATGTAGGAAATATAAGTAATTTCTAATCTTTTAAAGGTTATTTGATCAGTGGTTCAGGAGCTACGAGCTTCTAAAGTCGACACCTACGTAAACACACACCCATTTGCAGTGCTGTAACTCAGGAACGGATCTAGGAAATATAAGTAATTTATAATATTTTAAAGGTTATTTGATCCAATTCGGATCAGGAGCTACGAGTTTCCAAAGTCGACACCTACGTAAACACATACAACATTTGGCTATCCCATGCTCGTTACCTTTTTTGCCTATATCTCTTGAACCAGGTAGAATATTTGCATGAAACAAAAACTAAAACATTTGTAAAATATTAATATACGCATTTAAAAAAAATATTGAAATTGGATCATTTAAACATTAGAAAAAGCCAAAATAAGCTAGTAGGTACAAACGTATTCCGGGTGTGTGTTCTCGTAGAAAAAGTTGGGTATGCATCGTACGGTTAAGATAAATTTTCGTCATTTATAATTTTAAATATATTTTTTATGTATATATTATAATATTATTATTTACTACTTCGTATAAAAACTGTTTAAAAAATAATGTTTAATAATTCATAAATCTCAACGAAACAAAATACATATTTTTTATATTAAAGGATCCTTAATATCCTTAATATCAAAAATGAGGAAACTTTAACCATATGTGGATAAAATGCTTCCTGCATGCCACCTTTAAAAATGTTAAGATTTTGGTTGAAATAGTCAACACAAATGATCGCGGTGTACCGCCTTCCAGTAGTCCTAGCATGAATTTCAGCATCCTATATGTCAATATATTATGATAGAAACCTTCTTTCATTATTTGAGGTACCTTTGTGCGTAGCTCAAAAAAAGTATTTTTGGGACACAGTAATGTACATTATTTACATAAAAACACATACATGTGCCACATGTGTAGATATTTAAAATAAAGGGTTAAAAAAATACATAAATTGATTTATGTGATCGTTAATTTAATTTAACGGCTATTTTTTTGCCCATTGAAAACTATAAATTACCCAAAAAAAAAACACTCCCATAAATTTTTTTGTTGAGTTTGAAAATTTTTCAATTAAAAAGTTTAGTCACACAAAATTAAACGATTTTTTTTTTGTGGCATAATAAATCACAGAAAAATTTTAAAATATTGAAACTTTTTTTAAGTAAAATGTAACCAATATTGGACAAGGACTAAAGTCTTCATTGGGCTGTTCGTATTGTAAAAAAACATATATAGTATTTTATAATATTTAAATTTCATCACTCATAGTGCGCCTGAACTAATTTAAATAAAATTTGAGTGTTACTCCAATCTGAAAGCGGATTTTGTTTCTAGGTGGTCGACAAACTATTTTCCAATAAAAACGAAAAAAGTTTAGGTGGCGCTTTTTTCGCTACCAATTAAAATTTTCTAAAGTTGGCCTGCTTTTAGATTAGGGGAACCTCACCGATTTTTATAAAAAATTTAAGAACGATGCAGATACTTAAGCTGAGTCGAGAATTTTATTTTCTTTAGATTCCTTAAAAAAAATGTACACTCAAAAAACTAAGTTAGTAGAAAAGTTAGTAAAACGTTTTGTAAATCAGATATACTATTTTTCAGCAAATGTTTTGCTAAACTTATGTTTTCAGCTATAATTTTAGTTATACTTATTCAGCACTTAACTGTTTTGAACTAATGTTTTGCCAAAACAGTTATAGACTTTGTCTTAAGCTGTTTTGGTTAACCACTTTCTTTTTGAATTTTTTCACTTTTAAATATTTACAATAATACGATTTTGGTGTATATACTTGATTTACAAGGCGTTATACCAAATTTTCTACTAACTTATTTTTTTGAGTGTATGTTATACCATATAATTGACAAATTACAGAGTTTTTATTTTGTTTTTCGGTAATTTTTAATTTTAAAATGATAAAACACGTTCCCATCCCTGGTAAATATAAATGCATATATGTATATATACAGAGTTTATAAACTTTCCAATGACATATTATAATATGTTATATTGTTTAAACTTAAATTTTCTTAAAAATTACTTATTTGTCCCAAGCAGATAAGTAATTTTTAAGAAAATTTATGTTTGTACCAAACAGATAAATAATTTTTGAGAAAATTTAAGTTTAAGCAATTTAACTTTTAAGATTTTACGCCTCCAAAGGGGGCGTACATTCAAAGTTTGCAAATAATAATTAGAAAATGTCATTGTATCCCACCCCAATGGATGAAAACGTCATAACTGGAATACCGTTTGGAAATTTGATTTTGCATTTTAAATATGATGTAGAAAATGCAAATTTTTATTGTAATTAAAAAAAAAATAATTTTTTTTTTTTGTTAAAAAAAAATGTAAAATACAGGAAAAAACCTGTAAAACAAGTAGTTTTAACAACTTATGTAGTCGTTTTATGTTCGTTGTTTTTATTGTTTTGTTTCTCGTTTTTATGGTTTATGCATTCATTTCAGGTTAGTTGTTTTTGATCGCTTCGTTAATCGTTTTTACTACCACTGTAGTTGTTTCATCAATAGTTAAAAATTACTACATAGTTAGTAATTTTTCCGACAAATACAGTCATCACCTTTTTAACTACAATTGTTGTCATTTCAACTGTAATTTTTAGTCATTTCTACCTTCTTAATTTCCTGAGTGTAGGAAAACGTATATAAAAATAACGTTTTTTTTTATATGATATATTTGTTTAAAGTTGTAAAAATTACAGGAACGATTTTGAAACATGTAAAAATGGTGTATCCCATCAGTTTTATAAACCCATTTCAGTTTTTATTTTGTAGCACATACACTCAAAAAAATTAGTTAGTAGAAAAGTTAGTAAAACATCTTGTAAATCTCGATGTATATAAAAACAAAAAACTAATATAACTGTAAAAAATATTACTTGAGCCAGAGTACAAACTAAAATTTTTTTATATAAATAGAACATTTTTGGTCTTCAAAGTTTAGTAACGTCATGATGCTTGTTAGGAAAAGACCTAACCACGTGCTTGATTACTAAGAAGACAAGAATGGAGAAAAATTGATTATTAATAGGTTTTTTTGTTAAAGTTCTGCCTATTATGGAGGCTCGAACTTTTCTAAAACTTCGGGTTCTGATGAGATCTTTAGCCAGATCGAAATACTAGTATCAACCTAGCTAATATGTTTGATTTGCTTTATTTTTGTAAATATACGGAGGTTGAAAGCTCGTTATAAATTGAAAATAACATAAAAATAATCTCGATGTATATAAAAACAAAAAACTAATATAACTGTAAAAAACAGGTATACTATTATTCAGCAACTTTTTTGCTAAAATTATGTTTTAAACTAAAATTTTAGTTATACTTAGTAAGCACTTAACTGTTTTGAACTAATGTTTTACTAATTTATTTTGCTAAAAAAATTGTGCTGATTAGCATATCAATAGTGCAAACATCAACTAGATAAAAAGTTATACGCAAAATGAATTAGATGTCAAGATGTAGTAGTGACGAGGAAAATTATACTAAAAAGTACAACTCTAGTAAGACAAATCTAAAAAAATCAACCATGGAAGATTTTTGTATCTGTTTTTCATACATAAAACAAAATTGTGGATTAAAACAACTTAAATTTTGCGTCGTCACCGGCTTGTGAAAGTAATTGTCTATTAATTAAATAAAAGACAAAATAAAATATTTAAATTTCATACAGATTAAATGTGTATTTGTAAAATAAATGTTTAATATATTAATAATCTTGTGTGGTCAAATTGCAAACAAATATGCAATAAGTAGACAGACTAAAGCGAAAGACAAAAGCATACATCTTAGGTAGATTTTTCTGTTTCCTTTTTCTTATTGCAAAAAAGTGTTGTATATGTTATATTTTGTTAGTTTTTCGTTTCGTTTCTATAATTCTCTGCGGCATTTGCGTTTCTTTAAAAGATAGCATCATTTAGACAATAATTGATGTAAGTAGTTCAAAGATAATTTCGTTTATGTTATATATAATTATTTCTATATATTTGCAGATATTGCATTAATTCATGTCGTTAATGTGGGAGCATGAAAATTTTTATATTTTGTAACGTATTGTAAATTATTTTAAAAAGAATCACAAAAATATGTTAGGACAAAAATATGTTAGGTTATTTGTTAGGACAATATCCTAATAAAGAAATATAGAGTATGGCCACGAACTTGAATAATTTTCATTTTCATTGCACAATTAAAGGTCGAAAAAACATAATTTTTATTTTTAATAAAAATTATATCAAACTTGTATAAAAGGCAAAGTACCGCCTAGTTTACTTCCCCTGTTTTGTTTACAAACTAAACAAAATATAAAAAGGAGAGAAAAACAAAAAACGTGTATTGAATATCAACCAGAGGTGGACCTTGCACATCAAACAAGTTTTCAATTTATTTTTTGATCAATGGTTATAATCTTTAACTTCAAACTCATATGTATATTAGTTCTCATGTAGTGACTAAACTAGTTCATATGAATGTTTGATGTTTGGCATGGGATTGTTACCGCTTTCAAAACGTGTTCTGATGATGGCAACCTAGAAAATTCCCGAAATAGATCTATCAACACATTCCTGAAAGGGTTAAATAATAAGTTTGAAAACAAAAACCTCTATAGATTATTCGTTAGGACAATATCCTAATGAAGAAAGATAGAGTATGGCCTCGAACTTGAATAATTTTCATTGCACAATTAAAGGTCGAAAAAAACATAATTTTTATTTTTAATAAAAATTATAACAAACTGCTAAAGTATAACTTTTCTAAAATTTTTTTTGGGTTTTTTTCAGTCTACTAATATTCAGCAAAAATTTTGTTAATTTTTAGCAAGGGTTCTTTAATTTCTAATCTACTAAGTGTTAGCAAAACTTTTGCTGAATCTACTAATTTTGTTGCTAAAAATCAGCTCGCTGATTTTCAGCTAAAGATTTTGCTGACATTAGCTATTTTTTTGCAAGCACCCTCCTGACTAAAATTTTGCTGACTCAGCAAAATTTTTTGCTGACTTTACTAACTTTTTTATTTGAGTGTACAAATACAAAAATGTTCTAAATTAAAACTAAAATATATGTATTTAATGTATGAACGTATATGGAGGACCATATAAAATAATATATGAACATATATGGTCATATTTGTCCATATATGGAAATGTAGTTAGTAAACCATCTTGTAAATCAGGTATACTAAAATTACGTTCTAAACTAAAATTTTAGTTATACTTATTCAGCACTTAACTGTTTTGAACGAATGTTTTACTAATATTTTACTAATGTTTTACTAAAAAAATTGTACTGATTGGCACATCAATAGTGTGAACGACAACCAGATTGAAAGATATAAGCAGAATGAATTAGATGTCGCGTCATGTCACGATGTAGTAGTGACGAGGAAATTTATACTAAAAAGTACAACTCTTGTAAGACATATAATAAAATCAACCATGGAAGATTTTTGTATCTGTTTTTCATTAATAAAACAAAATTGTGGATTAAAACAACTTAAATTTTGCTTCGTCACCGGCTTATGAAAGTAATTGTCTATTAATTAAATAAAAGACAAAATAATATATTTAAATTTAACAAATATTAAATGTGTATTTGTAAACTAAATGATATTAATAATCTAGTGTGGTCAAATTGCAAACAAATATACAGCAGGTAGCCAGACTAAAGCGAAAGACAAAGTAATACATCTCAGGTGGATTTTTATGTTTCCTTTTTCTTATTGCAAAAAAGGGTATACTTCTCCGCGGCATTTGCTTTCATTTAAATGATAACATCATTTATTAATTTTGTTTATGTTATATATAATTTATATATAATTAGTTTTTATTGTTTTTTTTAGATATTACATTAATTCATGTCGTAAATTTGGGAGGTATGAACATTTTTATATTTTGTAACGTATTGTAAATTATTTTAAAAAGAATCACAAAAATATGTTTTATGATTTTCAGCAAATAAATTAACTAAGTATAATTTTTCTACAATTTTTTTGAGTTTTTTTCAGTCTACTAATATTCAGCAAAAATGTTATTAATTTTTAGCAAGGGTTTTTTTAATTTCTAATCCACTAAGTGTTAGCAAAACTTTTGCTGAATCTATTTATATTGTTGCTAAAAATCAGCTCGCTGATTTTCAGCAAAAGATTTTGCTGACATTAGCAATTTTTTTGCAAGCACCCTCCTGACTAAAATTTTGCTGACTCAGCAAAATTTTTTGCTGACTTTACTAACTTTTTTATTTAAGTGTAGTATATATGTACTCAAATATATATGATCATATATAAACTTTTTTGGCCGGTTATTTTAAATATAAAGTAATGATCTCAAAATTTTTTGCAAATCTATTTTTAGACTCGTTATTTTTTCAACTCTAGTAAGTACATATAACTACATTTATTTTTATTTTTTGTAAACTGGAGAGTAATGACGTTTTGTCATTTGTGTTTTTATCTATCAAGTAAAACATGTCGAGATAGCTCAGATGATAGAGGGCTTGATGACAAATTTGAGTCCAAGGTTCGAGTTCATTGTGGACACATTTTATTTAAAACAAAAAAAAAGAAAATTCATTAGAATGTGTCTGAACTAGGCGACTAGGTCATTAGCACTCCCTCTAGCGCTGATCCCCACAAGATTTTTTTCAACTTCTCATACATTTATTAACAATTAGTGTTTCCTATTTGTAATAGTAACATTTAATTATGATTTCAAACCTGACAACCCAAAATAAAAAAAAAAAAAAATTGTTTTCAATAAAAAAAAAATTGTTTTTTAAGTTTAGATTTTTTTAAGTTTATATGATTTTTGTACATACTAGTAAGCATATAGGTAACCACATATTTTTTTGATTTTTCGTAAGGTGTTTAGTAATGATATGTCATTATTTTGCACGACATCCCACATAAAAGTAATGAGATTTCTAATAATAATTGCAAGTACTTGCCATTAACAAAAATGTACTTATATAACCACTTATTTGGTAATGCATTTCTACACTGGGTTACTTGGCATGTCTGAAAGGATAAACTGTTATAATATCCTTTTGCTATAATTAATCTTAACATTTTAAAACTTTTTCAGCTAAAAGCTTATACTTCGAAAAATATAACATGTTTTAAAGAATTTAACAGAAAGCTTTACTTGAAAGAACTTTTGTAAGTTTAAAAAAGTTTAAGTTTTAATTCCCGTTAAAGCTTTTGGGACACTTTTATAACTTTGCAGATTTTTATAAAATGGAATCTATAAAAAGTGTCAGTGTTATAATAAAAGAAATATCTGCAACTATAAAATGTGGACTTTAAAAGTATGGCAAACTATTTTATAACCCCCTTTATAACGTTTAGAAAACGTTTAAAACGACAAAAAACGCAATGGCTTACAGAATATTATTTAACGTTTTAAAATGGCTTTTATAAAGAGCTTTTGCAATAATCTATAAAATATATCAAATTCGGATATATAATTATCTATAAAAATATATCAAATCCTGCTGAATCGACCGAATAGATTAGAAATAAAAAATAACAGACATTTTGGTGCCTATTAGGGTTTTCACTCGAAAAAAAAACTATACGATTAATCGAAGGAACAAAAACAAAATACGAGCGAACAATTTAAACAATTTTCTAATAACGAATAATTCGAATAAATGTTAACAATTAATCGAATAAAACGAAAAATTTAAAAAACGGTTTTTTGTGATCAATAAAATAGTTTTTGAATGAATAGAAAAAATGGATTTCGGTTGCAATCATGGAGAATATACACTAGTCAGCAACGAAAACTTAAAATTATATTTAACCCTCAAACCGGCCTAAGCATTTTTGCAATGAAATGCATACCACTATAACGAGACTCTTAGAAACTAATCCATAAAAATTAATAAATTTAGGCACAAGTTACTCCTCTTACCAAGATATACATAACTACAGTTCAAAAAATACCCATTTTGTGGTTTTAGAATCGAAAAATATATGTTAGGCGATTTTCATTTTTCGAAAAACGCGAAATTGAGCGAAACGCACCTAAATTTCAATATATATTGCAGGGACGTGTTGTGAAGTTTTCAACTGGGTGTTCTCCACATTTTAATTATTTTTTCTATAATCTTTTTTTGTGTTTTTAATCTTTTTGTTTTTGAGATTGGCATTTTTGTTATAAATTTTACTTTTTTATTTATAAACCAGCTCAATGCGTCGGGTTTTCGAATTTGAATTTCTGCCTTTTAGCCAACTGCCTCTGTCGTATTCGATATTTTGAAAAATTCCCTACATTTGCTATAAAAATTTAATTTTTTCACTACACTCAAAAAAATGTTCCCTAAATTTTTCCTACACGATTTATAAATTGAATTTAACAAAAATAAAAAAGATAAATGAAATATGTAATTCTGATTGATTATCAATACATATATGTAGTTCAAACTAGACTAATGGATTTAATAACATCAAATACATTAGATGAATAACATCGAATGAATTATAATAATCAAAGTTATACAATATAATTCGTTTTAAAATTTTTTTAAAAAGATCTCAATAATAACGAATTTTCCACAGAAATTTTCTGATCACTACTAAAATTTGTTGAACGATTTTTTTAGGAATTATAAATTAAAAACATTTGCATTTATAGTAATTAAATGTGCTAATGAATGAAATCCGGATAGGGACACGCCTACATCAGATTGTTTTTCACAATTTGTTAAATAAGTTTTGGGACTTTAGCACATTTAATTACTATAAATGCAATTAATGTTTATCCCGATGAAAATAAATTTAAATAACAAATATGCAACTGACACTAATAGAAAGCATATGACTTTCTATTGTTGATTTACTTGAATAAACGTCACTACATTGCTAGGTCTGTCAAAAAAAACAGAGTAGTATTTGGAAGATGACAAAGAAAATTGTGACAATATTTTGTTGCTGTTTTTGTTTTTTCTTTGATATTTTAAATTTTGAATCTCGCTCCTAGACGACGAAAAGGAATTCTCATTGAGTTTGTGATTTAACATAACAAATATCTCTAGAAATTCTAATAACAAAGTCCTCTGAAGATTTCCTTGGGCAGGAATGAAATCCGGATAGGGACACGCCTACATCATCAATTTGTTAAATAAGTTTTGGGACTTTAGCACATTTAATTACTATAAATGCAATTAATGTTTATCCCGATGAAAATAAATTTAAATAAAAACATTTGTATTTATAATTTTTGATACAAAATTTTTGAACGATTTCTATTATTTGTTTTATATACATTGAGAAAACTATCTTCATGATATCAATGAATTTTTGTATAAATGGCAATTCACAAGCTATCCATCTCTGTCCACTAGGGCCGGTCGATTTAAAAATCGCTCAACGTTCAAGGAAAATCGTATTCTAGGGATCAAAATAAGAAACTTTTGCCGAAGGAACCATACCTCTAAAACGAATTCTGATGTCCCGACTTTTGACCGGTAGGGTCAAATTTTGAAAAAGCCCACTTTGATATTTCAAAAAGTAGGAGGAATCTCTCCAAGATTATGGGAGCTACTTCTTCTCCGGGAGGCGCGCTAGCAGATTAATGCATAAATCATCATTCTAGGTGACCGTTAAGGGGTTAAAATTTAAGTTGAAAGAGGGTCTTTTTAGCCGTGTTTTTATAGCAAAATGTACAAATCTCGGGATAGAGATATTTCAGAAAGTAGGAGGAGTCTTTCCAAGATTAGGGTCTCTATTTCTTCTCCGGAAGACGCTCTAGCAAATGAATGTATAAATTATATTCGAAGTCGGGACATCAGAATTCGTTTTAGAGGTATGGTTCCTTCGGCAAAGTTTCTTATTTTGATCCCTAGAATACGATTTTCCTTGAACGTTGAGCGATTTTTTTGCCTCCATACAAATCGACCCGGCCTACTGTCCACACATATCTACTGTTTCCCCATATTGGTGAAACAAATTTTCAAATTATGTATTTTTCTTTTGAAAATGACATTTTGTATCATTAATACTGGGAAATAGTAGATATGGGTGGACAGCGGTGGACATCGTTTGAATCAAACTTAAAGGCAATAATGTTTTCATAAATTATTTTGAAAAATATGTTTTTGTTTGTTAAAAGTTTTATTCAGTCAATGATGAAGTTTCATCGAAAAACTAGTTATGAATTAATTATATTAATTTTATGAAATATTTCGTTCATTTTGTGAAGAAAAGTTACAATAATTACGTGAACATTTTCAATATTTTTCGTCCAGTGAAATTCTCTCTGTGTGGATGTTACGAATACCGAAAATAACACCGGTCGACCAAATAATATTTTTTTCTTGGGCCAAAATACGAATTCCAAGCTTGCTTTTGCTGTTTTACGTTTATATGAAAATTTTCGAGATTTTACGTTCAGCAGTAGGAATCACTTAGTTCAAAAAGCAAACTTTGATAAAAAAAATATGTTTCCCTTTATTTGTAACATAAAAAACCAAAATTTGTCATTTAGAAGTCAGACCCAAAAATCGTGTCGACCGGTGTAATTTATTCAATTTGAGCCCCAGTTAAGTTAACCTTTTTAAAAATATTCCATCAAATTAATTTCTCTTTTCTTAAAGAAAATAATATTGCACGTTTAAAATATTCCATCAAATTATT
Organism: Delia radicum; assembly: GCA_021234595.1. Taxonomy (NCBI): domain Eukaryota; kingdom Metazoa; phylum Arthropoda; class Insecta; order Diptera; family Anthomyiidae; genus Delia; species Delia radicum. Next base: position 129,132,261 of record CM037855.1, read on the forward strand.
TTTCCCTTTTCTTAAAGAAAAGATCATTTCTTCATTAACCAAAAAAATCAATCCAGTTATTCGGCCAAATAGAAAAATGGTCTAATTTCATGCAGAGACCTAATAATTGTGAAAGCACCACATTAAAACCCGCAAAGTCCCTAAATTTTACAAAAAATTTTGTTTAGAAAAATATTAAAATTGTATACAACATTTTTTGTATCCACGCAGGCAATTTGTAAGTAGAATTAATATTTTTGGGCATTTATTATCATTTGTTTTGTATTTTTGAATAAAAATGCATATATTTTTGTTAACTGCCCTACAAAAAGGGAATTTTCCCTACAAATGGCATCACTAGGTATTGACAGCAACAATGTTGTGTATCTAATACTTTTAATAGTTCTTTTCAACTTTGCTGCTAAACAATTCATTTGGCTCAGCCAATTGGTTCAATATATCTATTAAACAGCTTGTATATATTAGGTCCATTCGTTTACACCAAAATTTGCACAAATTTGTACAAATTTGTACTGGATTTTACTGAAATGCGTTCGCGTACACATAAATTTGCAAAAGAGAGCATCTACTAAGAGAGTAAAGTGACAGTTGTCAGCAAAAAACCTGCAAATTTTTACTGGACAAATTTTTGCCAGTAAAATCCAGTAAAATCCAGTAGAAAACAAAAACATATGATTAAATTAAGTAAACAAACAAAAATAAGCATACATTTAGTAATAAAAACATTTAAAAGATTAAAAGCTGAATTAAAAGGGCGGCAAAAACTAAAAATAATTATTTTCAACCTGAAACAAATTAAAGTAGTCAGTTACAATTATTATAGTAACAATTTATCAGTTTTCTAATATCTGTGCTAATTGTTTTTATTTACATTAATATATTAGAGATGTAAAGCTAATGAATATATGAATATGTACTTCTTACTGGATATTATTCAGGGTACCGAATATCAAAAATCAAGTATTCATGTATTTTAACAAGAAACAAAATTAAAAGTCATGTACAAACTAAACAGGTACAAAAGCTTCCACAAAAGTTTATTTAATTAATACAATTGCTACGAATTTATAATTATTAAAATGCAATGCATCAAGTACCAAAAACAATATATACTGGGTAGTCTAAATAACACTTATTTTACAACACTAAGCTTTTTAGCGCTCATATGTTTGAATTAACCTGCAAGTTTTTGCAATTTTTCCGTTCGTTTACTTTTTTGTGCAAGAGAGTAAAATTTTCATTTTGCCCAAAATTTACTCATCTACTGGATTTTACTGGAAAAGTAAACGTATGGACCTATTTTTTGTTGAATTAATAGCAACAATGTTGATGTACGATACTTAATATTGATCACTTAAGCATATAAAGGGTGTCCCAAGAAGAGCGCAATTTTTAAATTTTAAATAAAACACAGATATTTAAAAAAAAAAATCGTGAAACTTTATTATATCGTAAAGTAGACAGAATGAGGTTATGTATGGAACAATATATCGTGCAGATGGCCGCCGCGGCTTTGCTGGCATGCACGCGATCTTTTAATGAAATTTTCAATGACCGTTTGGCATGAATGCTGCGGTATTTCATTAATGCAGCGTCCAATTTCCTCTTTTAAGGCTTGAGTCGTCGTCGGCTTATTCGCGTAAACCATCGACTTCAAAAAACCCCAAAGAAAAAATCTAATGGTGTTAAATCGCACGATCTAGGCGGCCAATTCTGATCTCCAAAACGCGAAACAACACGACCGGGAAATGACTGATGCAGCAATTGAATTGTTTCTCTGGCTGTATGACATGTGGCGCCGTCTTGTTGGAACCACATGCCCTCCACATTCATTTCTTCAATTCTAGGCAAGAAAAAACTGGTTATCATTTCACGATACCGAACACCGGGGTCGAATTGAGGTGGATGGATTTTGAGCGACATCATCACGTACAGCTGCGACATTTTCGGTCGATCGACCTGGTCGATGGCGCTTTGTTGTCTTTACATCACTAACATACCCAGTTTCGGCAAATTTATCCATTAATCTCTTTACAGTTGACTCTTTTGGAGCATTATTGTGACCCCAAATTGATCGCAATTTGCGAACTGTAGCCGCAAAACTTTCACCATTTTGGTAAAACAATTTCACAATGAGAATGCGTTGTTCATTCGTGTAGCGCTCCATTTTTACTAACCTCGTACCTTCTACTAGCAAACAATAACAATTGTTCAAATGTCAAACAATGACACTTCTAATGTTGCCAGATTTAAAAATTGCGCTCTTCTTGGGACACCCTTTATTTATCAAGAAACTGGCTTGGTAAACATTTCATATTTTTAAGACAGAATGTTCTGCGTCTTCTATTGTGATTTGTGGTTGTATTTGTTAATTTTGTACTACAGGGCTTATGTTAACAATTTTGATGAAACAACTCTATATATTATTACAGGTCAAGGCTGCACATTGGCAACCGATTTTCAATATCTTGTTTTGAGAATATTGCTCATGTAATATATAGGGCAAGGAGTTTGTTAAACAAGCTGTAACTTTTTTATTTGTACGACTTTTTCTCCAAAATTTTCATAGCATATAAAAAAAAGTTCAAATAATTAAAATATGAAGAAAAAAAGTTAAAGCTAGTTAGTAAACCCGTTAAACCTTACAAATTTACACTCAGGGCACTTCTGCTGTCACGATGTCTTAGCTGTTTGGGTACTGTTCCCGTTTTTTTTAAATTTAAGTAAAAATAAAAAACATTATTTTGTTGGAGAAATGTAATTTTTAACTACATTTGTACGTCAGTAAAAAAAAATAACTACAAAATATTACAATAATTTTCTTATTTAAGAAATAAATCAAATAAATAAAAGTATTTTTTTTTTTATTTTAGAAATATTGAAGTTAAGAAGAAGAATAAAAGTTTTACTCTAAAAATTATAAACACTATTAATTTTTAAATCAGACTAGACTACCCTGCAGGAAGCTTGGGGTCAAGTGTCTCCAAGTCTCCACTTTTGTCTACTATTTTGTTGACATTGTCAACTAAGCGTCTACACTTTTTACTTTATTAACTCACTAGTAAATTTTTAGTTCCAATGTATACATATGGTCCCATTAGAACTAATTATTCACTAGTGAATCTATGGTTCTTATGTCTACATGTGGTCCCATAAGAACTAACGAGTCACTAGTGAATCTTTGGTCCAATGTCTGCATATGGTCCCATAAGAACTACCTAGTCACTAGTGAATCTATGTTTCTAATGTCTACATATGGTGCCATAAGAACTACCTAGTCACTAGTGAATCTTTGGTTCCAATGTCTACATATGGTCCCATAAGAACTACCTATTCCCTACCTAGTCAATAGTTCTAATGTCACTAGTGATTTTTAATGACACGTACATGTTAAATGTCTATAGCAAATTACATTGCCTGGGGAATATTTGGTTAGTAGTACTGGTGACACAGTCAATAGTGAATCAATACTTTTTCACTATTGACATTTCCTGCAGGGTAGTTTCTGCCTTTTTATGGACAGGCTCATCAGTGATTTTCCATTTAAATTGTATTATAATTTGTGTCTTACAATTGTCAGATTGTCTCTATATGATAAATTTTTAAACAACCTGCGGCTGTAATGATCAAACCTGCGCTTCTTCTTACATTACAAACGTAACAATACCAAGTCATAAGCGTTTAGCGATCACACCCAAGTATGTCCTCGAATGAAATGCAGCTAAATTGCAGTCTTCTTTTCTATTAGCTTTTTCTGTTATTGTATATTATACTCAGAAGTGACCAACACTAACAAACACAAATATTCTATTTTTAGATTTTTTTTTTAAATGATTGTTAAATCCAGTTAAAATCATTTGTTTTTTGTTAAACAAAAAACTGTGCAATGTTTATTTATTAATTAAAAATGTCTTAATCCGCTAATTTAATGCAGACTTTATCTACTGTTTCATTTCGCGTCACCGAAAACCCTCAGAGGACCAGTGTAGAAGAGGTAGAAGATTTAACCAAATTATAATTTTTCAAGGAAAAAGATCAACGCTTTACCCGTTTTGTTTTATTTACTTGATGAGAAGTATAAAAACAAAATTGGAAGAATTGAACTAATACAAATCAAAAATTAATCATTTTTAACTAATAAAACATTGTTTGTGTAAAGGCTAGAATTTCTAGTCATAATACACTGTGTTGTTAGTGTTTATTAAGGGGGGACATGACATTGGCCGTTTTTTGAAAGCGACTTTTTTCAATTTCATGGAAAAATTCCTACGGGTTCAAAAGTTACAGCCGGATTAGTGAGAGCGCATTTTTAATTTTCGCGCTACCTAGCTACAGCATTGAAATGATGCAAATCGTTTGAAATGCGCCAGAGTGAAGGCATATGAAGCTTCAAAAGAAGCTCGAATTGCTAAACGATTGCAAAAAACTGTAAGAAACAGCACAACACAAGATAACGAAGGCATACAGTACGAAGCAGGCATGGCAGATTGAAGGTAACTTTTTTTTCTTTGTACACAAACTTTGAACTCGTTTATCTCGAAACCATGTTTTTCGTACTGGTTGCGGCACTAGCGGGTTCATTTTTTGACGAAATCTTTTTTTTTTTTTGTATTTTTTTAAACCTGATTCGCTATCGTATAACACGAGCTTTTTTAAATTTTTTTTTTCCATTTTTTATGAATTTTTAAAGTCAATATTTTTTCGAAAAAACACACTTTTAAATTTGGAACATCACCAAAAATTCAAAAAAAAAAAAAAAAATTAAAAAAAAGCTCGTGTCATACGATAACCAATTTTGTTAAGATTTAAAAAAGTCATTTTTTTCCAGATCGGACAATTTTTGCGACTCCCAGCGCTGCAACCACGAGACCCCGTTTTTTTCTCTGCCGCCAGTTTGGAGCTCTATAAAATCATGTTGGAGTGAAATATATATTTTTTGGAAATTTTGGAAAAATGTTTGTTTTTGACTGAGTTATGAATTTTTTAAAAAAGGTCTGTTTTCTCTGCCGCGAATGTAATGTCTCCCCTTAAATAAACAATATCACTTTCTGATTATAACATTAGGGGCATAAGTCAGTTCTGCCGTACTCTGCAAATTTCAAATGTTTTACTTTTAAATTTTAAAAAATTTAAAACCAAATGTTTATATTTCGATCTTCTATCATAAATTATGATGTGAAGATTGTGAAATGTGAAATGTCTTCATTTGCTAATTTAAAGCAAACTATTGGGGTTTTGGGGTTTCTTGTCAATATAATACATTTTTATATAGACAAAAACCCTCAAAAGCTTTACTTAAATTCCGAATGTTTTCAACATAAGCAACATGAGATATAGAAAGGTAAGAAAATTGTCTTTGAAACAAGCACGCTGCCGGCGATACAGGTTAATCTTTTATCAATTACAAACCATTTTTCCATGCATTTTTTGTAATTTTTTTTATCTTATATATAAATTTTCTCGTGAAAAATCGGAGGCTCGATTTTGAGTTAAAATCCATGTTTTTTTGGGAAAATGTTCTTAGTATTTTCCGTAGATTACGTTTATGCTATACTCTTTGTCAGGTTTTTCGTTGCCGAACAAATTGACCCACCCTAGTGTGTGTACAATATGTCTATAACTTTTGATTTTATTTTGCAAATATAAAATTTAACCTATTTCAAAAGATTGATACCTCCTTTACAATTTTCAATTAGATTCATACCGATCGGATCAGTTGTTTAAAAGTTCTTTATTTATTATTTATTTATTTATTTTTATTATATTATACTATTTCAAACCGTGCCCAAATTTATTTAACAATAAATCAAATCTTAACATAAACTAAACAATTTTTAGAAACATAAAATAAAATATAAGTAATATTTTAAAGTAAAAAAAAAATAAAATAAGTAGATACAAACGTATATGAATACTTATATAAATACAAGGTGGCGCAAAAATAACCTTCCGATGTTTTTTGGCTGTAATTTAAAAAAAAAAATGAAAAACTTTGATTCTTCTTGTGGATTATTTTTATTTGGTATTTTAATTTTTTTTACTTCAAGTCGAGAATATGATGTCATGTAAATGGCCGCCGCCACAGTTGATTGTCATTTGAGCCCTTTTTATGGCATTTTCCATCACTTTGACCAAAACTTCCGGCGATAGGTCCTCACATTCTTGACGGATATTGTCTTTAAGAGCTGCAAGTGTCTGAGGCTTGTTGACATAAACCCGCGACTTCAAAAAGCCCCACAAAAAGAAGTCTGGAGCGGTCAAATCGGGCGATCTTGCTGGCCAGTGCAAATCGCCAAAACGGGAGATTAGGCGCCCGGGAAATGCATCCTTCAGCATATCGGTTGTGGCACGTGCAGTGTGTGCCGTTGCACCGTCCTGTTGGAACCACATGTTTTCCAATCCCAATTCATCAAGTTGCGGCAAAAAGAACTCGTTGATCATTGCTCTGTAGCGCTCACCATTCACAGTAACCGTTTGGCCCGCTTCCATGACATCCTCTGCTACAGCAGCAATATTCTCTGCAGAACGGCTACTCCGGGGTCTGCCACGCCTGGCAGCATCTCGTGTTGTGCCAGTCTCTTCGAGGCGAGCGGCTAAACGTCGCAGTGTTTCACCAGTAGGCGTTGGACGGCCAGGAAATCTGCGACGAAATTCACGTTGTGCCAAAGTCACCGACCGATTACACAAGGCAACAATTTTGAAAAAATTTTAGGGGCTTTGAAAACCACTATACAATTTTGATGTATTGTGGTCCCAGTAGTACAAATATGGTTCAATTTTGAAATTCTATGGAGAGGTTTTTTTTTTAAAAATTTTTAATTAAAATTATAAATTTTTTTAGACGTGTCTCCACATAATTAATGATAACTAAAAAAAAATTAGTCCGATATTATTCAAATAAATTTAGAAAAACTGAAATTTACATAGCCTTTAATCCGTTAATATATTGCGTTTCAATCGGCTCAGTAGTTTTGGAGTTATAATAAAAAATTGAGGGAAAAAAATATTTTTTTTACGTGAAAATAGCAAATTTTTTTGGTTAAAAAAAATCATAAAAAATCGAAAACGGCAAAAATCGTTCAGATTTATTGCTTTATCGCAAAGCCACATGTAATAGGAACAAAATGAGATATCGATCATAAAAATCGATTGATTTTTTTCGAATTTATTCACAATTAAGTGAATTCGCTCATTTTCACCAAATTTTAGTTTTTTGTCTGATATACATAAAATTGAGTAGTTAATGTTCTTCTTTCGATTGATTGAATTTTGAAAACATTTTCCCCATGCTATGTACAAATTTTCACATCAAAAATGCATTACATAGTAACATTCGTGTATTTTTTGGCAAAACCCTACCTAGAATATACTGATTCTATTCTTCGGAAAGACATTTGTGTTGGATGAGCTTAAATGTAAATAAATAAATAAATTAAATAGTAGAAAATTTATATTTTATTATTCACATTTATTATAATAAATAAAACAAGAAAATAAATAAATAAATATGTATTATAAATTACAAACTCTGAAATTTTCTTTTAGTCGATTTTCTACTATTGTTGAATAACGAAGTGTTACTCTGAATACTCCAGCACAAATCAGCCATCATGTGTGCATCCCAGCGACCCTGGTATCGTTCCTCCATTGTCCGGATATCTTGGTGGAATCGTTCGCCCTGTTCTTCACTCAAGTCTCCTAGATTTTCAGGAAAACGATCTAAGTGACTGTGCAGGTAGTGTACTTTGATGCTCATGTTACATCCAAGATTCTGGAAGTGAGTTAACATCTCTTCAACGTGCGCAACGTAATCATCACCCTTGTTATTTCCTAAGAAATTTTGAATAACCCATACAAACGAATCCCATGCATTCTTCTCAATTTCTGACATTGAACTGCCAAATTCAGTATCGTTCACCAATTTGCGAATTTGTGGGCCATCAAATATGTTTTTTGTACTTAAACAAAAATAACACTCGGATGCGTGGTTCGCTGTTTCTCTCCATAGCATAGGCTTCAAAATTTCCAAGTGTCGTCTGTAAAATGAAAAAAAAAATTGAAATCAGGAATATGAAGAATTCAAATTTTAATTAAGAAATATTGTAATTATAAAATATTCCAAATCTATTAATTTATACTTACTTTACGTTAGAAGACTTCATAGATAAATTCAATCGACATGGAATGCATATAGTACTCGGTGTCCAATGCTGGTTCAAATTGTGCGGATAGATATTATAGCAATCTTGATATGACTTTTGCAATGAAGTTAAGAACCACTTCCGTTTTTTCCCGGTGATATATTGGCCGCACACATAACAAAATAAATCTGGATCGTTTTTACATGAAAATGTTCTGGCTTTCTGGCTCATTTTTATTAATATTTGAAAATTGTTTTTAACTTCTAAGCTGTATGACTCTAATTTTTGTGTAGGTATTAAATGATGTTTGCGTTATCGCAAACACTTCTTGAATGAAATAAAAAGGGTCAAGGAGATCTTATAAATACTGATACTATAATTTGGGATAACCCTTTGTGTGGATACAGTTTGTGTGTGCTGCAAATTTTTTATTATTCCCAAGAATCCTAAAAAACATTAAGGACTTTTATGAAAAAAAAAAATTATCCGTTACAGGTAGCTAACGGAAAATAAGAGCACTTCAGCGTACACGCACATTTATGAGCGTTTTATTACTATCCTACCGCAATCGTAAAAATTAAACAATCTTTTACAGTTATATTAGTTTTTTGTTTTTATATACATCGAGATTATTTTTATGTTATTTTCAATTTATAACGAGCTTTCAACCTCCGTATATTTACAAAAATAAAGCAAATCAAACATATTAGCTAGGTTGATACTAGTATTTCGATCTGGCTAAAGATCTCATCAGAACCCGAAGTTTTAGAAAAGCTAGAGCCTATATAATAGGCAGAACTTTAACAAAAAACCTATTAATAATCAATGTTGCTCCATTCTTGTCTTCTTAGTAATCAACCACGTGGTTAGGTCTTTTCCTAACAAGCATCATGACGTTACTAAATTTTGAAGACCAAAAATGTTCTATTTATATAAAAAATTTTTAGTGTGTACTCTGGCTCAAGTAATATTTTTTACAGTTATATTAGTTTTTTGTTTTTATATACATCGAGATTATTTTTATGTTATTTTCAATTTATAACGAGCTTTCAACCTCCGTATATTTACAAAAATAAAGCAAATCAAACATATTAGCTAGGTTGATACTAGTATTTCGATCTGGCTAAAGATCTCATCAGAACCCGAAGTTTTAGAAAAGCTAGAGCCTATATAATAGGCAGAACTTTAACAAAAAACCTATTAATAATCAATGTTGCTCCATTCTTGTCTTCTTAGTAATCAACCACGTGGTTATTTTTGTTTATTACTTATTTTTTTTTTAATTATTAGAATCATAAAAATGTCATAGAGGTTTTTCCCAAAGGGGTTTTGCCAAAATGCGTGTCGTAAAATGCACCTGAGTTTTTATGTTCTGCATTTTCATTATGTAGGTACAATTTTCTACAGTGCTTGTAAATATGCGATACCTTCAATTAATTGTAAATAAAAATGTAAAGCATGCATCGATTTTTATGATCCATATCTAGTTAAATTCGCATGATATGTAGCTTTACTACAAAAAAATAAAAAGTAATATTTTTTGCAGTTTTCGATTTTTTCCAGATTTTTGTTTTTCAAATTTTTTTTTTTTTTTTTAGCATTTTTTTTTTTTTTTGCTAACAATTTGTTTCATAACTTTGAAACTATTGATCGCATTAAAAAAATTTGTACAGTTCTTTAAAGATATTGTAAACCTTAATTTTTGTAAATTTAATTTGACAAAATCGGACTAGTTGTTTTTGAGTTATGACAACATAAGTGGAGAAATGGCTCAAAATATTGTCAATTTTAAAAAAAAATTTTTTAAAAAAAAAATTATCCATAGAATTGAAAAATTTTACCATTTTTGTACTTAGGCAGCCATGATGCATCAAATCTATATAGTGGTTAGTCAAGCCTTTTTTTGCTGTTGACCTGTGTTATTGGTCAAATAAATAGTCACCAATATTCCGCGTTCTGGAGCAGTGTAGCGTAACATTGTTTATTAACGTGTATTTCGCATGTGTTTACTACACAAATGTCAAAACAGAACTGACATTAGGGGCCAATCGCAAAATTTATAGCATTTTCTGATAGGAGGATTACTTTTGCGCCACCTTGTACTCCTCATTTTAACCCAAAGTTTAAACATTGTTGCAGCAGGCATATTGTTATATTGTTGTTTTTTATATAAACTTGTGTATTTTAGTCTTAAAAATATTGTCATGGCAGTCACAGCTATAAATAGGCACGTTAATCTATTTTTAATGAATTTTAAAAAGTTTTTAATTTTTTTTTTTTAATTTTCCTGAGCTAAGCTATTATTTTATTTTAAAAAATATTGAACACTTTTATAACTTACATAATTATATAACGCAATTTGTTGTAAAAATTTTACTACAAATATTTGTGGCATGGAAATTTGTTATACAAATTTGACTACAAACTATGTTATAAAATATTAAACTACATATACTACCCTTCCCAAAAGTATTTTTTATTTCATAATTGAACAACTTTGTTAATTTTTTTATCCAATTAAATATCATACTCCAGCTACCTTTAACATTTCCTCAATATTAACAATTTTTTCTCTAGGTTTACCTACTTTTAAGCCTCTTTCACATTCTTCTTTATCAATTTTTTGCCAACCTTTCCAAGTAACAATTTGTTTAGATTTTAGAACATTTTCTAATCCTGGTTTAACAGTATCCACACTAATTTGTTTTGAAAAAACATCTTCACATATAGTTTTGGCTACACTAAAAGATCCATTCATGGTAGTTAGTAGTACACCAGTTGGTCCTGTACCCAGCCAGCCGGCTACGTATAAGCCCTTGTCAATTGTTGCATCATTCGAAGACTTTAAAACTCTTCCATTTTTATTGAATACCTTTCCTGATTTAGCATCAAAACATATACCATTATCAGCACAAGATGATTTATAACCAATACTTCTTAATATCAAATCAGCGGATAAAGTTTCTTCCTTTTCAGTGGCTATAGCCTGATCTTGTTCCATTTTATTAATGTTAAAGGTAAGTTGAGTATCATTTAATGATTTGGGTGATCTTAGGAAAATGGGTAAAAATAGTTTTTTATGTTTAGTTGCGGCTGATTGTTCATTTAAACTTTTAAGCATTAATTCAGTTAAACGTTTACGTGGTCTTTCTAATGTTTCTACTTGTTCTGGTATACCTTCAAAATCTTGTGGTCTCCATTGTGTGGTTACATCAGGAAGTTTTAACATTTCTCTTAATTCTTTAATGGTGAAAGCAACGTGTAAGGGACCTCTGCGACCAACAAGATAAACTTTTTCGACATTGCTGGAGACTAATGATTCCAATGCATAAGAGGTTATATCAGTTTTCTGGAAAAATTAAATGATAATTAAATTCACAAATAAGTTGAAATGGTACTTTTTAATAAAAAAGAATATACAATTTTTATAAAAAGAAATTTTATTGTTTTAGAAGGGACTTCGCTATTATAATACACTGTACTTATCAAAAAAAATGGAAGGGAATGTTCCCTTATATGACCGTACATCTGATATTTGGGCTATATACAAAAAAAACTAAGTGGAATAATGTTTTACTTTTAAATTTTAAAAAATTAAAACCAAAAGTTAATTTTTCGATCTTTTATCATAAATTATGATGTGAGCAAGATTATTCAAGCTCATTTGCTTTTTGTTAAACAAAAAACCGTGCAATGTTTATTTATTAATTAAAAATGTCTTCATCAGCTAATTTAAAACAGACCTTATCTACTGACAGGTCCTTACATGTTTCATTTCGCGTCAACGAAAATCTTCAGAGGACCAAGGTAGAAGGGGTGAAAGGTTTACCCAAATTTTGAAGGAAAAATATCAACGCCCGTATTGTTTTATTTCTAAATTCAATTAAAAAATATTCAAAGCATTGGACCTCATATATTTTTACATAATTTTGTATGGACTAATATATGACTTTATAAAAAATTATAAAATAAACACACGACTAAAATAAATTTTTATGGAGCTTTATGTATCCATACTTATTTCTACGCTATATGTAATCTTATTAAATTTCATCCGAAATATTGGCACATATAATTGTATCAATTTGTATGGGTTAGGATCTAATCTGATGTAATTATATAAATATCCAGTACAATTTTATCCAAATTGTGGCCCGATAGAATTGTATTAGATTGTATCAGTTTTATATGTTATTGTATCAGTTTATATCTAAACTGATACAAATAGATATAATTATATAAAAAGCAGATATGTTTGTATCCGGATTTTGACCTGATATAATTGTATATGATAATTTATTTTTAGTCTGGTAAAATTGTACTAAATGTTAAATATTTGCATATGATTGTATTGAAATATACACAATTTTATACAAATTATGTTATCCTAAAAATATTAAGAAACATATTATTTTTTTGTTCTCAAAAGTTTTAGTACATATAGAACATATTTTTTTTTTTTCAATATCTTTATTTATTATAACTAAGCTTTATGTTTGCTTATCTAGTAACTTATATTAACACAATTAAATCACGTTTGGTAAGGAAATAACCCAATGGTTATCCCTAAAAGGCATATACACATTATTCATCAATCGCAGATCACATGGTAATGTTCTTCTTAATCTTCTGTTTGCTATTGGATTACGCAGTATTTCCTGTAGTTCTTCATTACAGTGTTGTTGTAATCTCACTTCATGTTTAGTTGCTATTTTTTTAATTTCATCTACTATGGTTGGTATATGCAACTGTCTGTGAAGGTCGTCGTTTCTTACGTACCACGGGCAACAAGTGATACATCTTAGCACTTTGTTCTGAAAGGTTTGTATTTGTTTTAGTTTTGTTTTTTGTGCATCCCTAAAGTTGAATTCCGTACGTCCACTTAGGCTTAAGTACTTGCTGGTACAGTAAAAGTTTATTTTTCATTGATATATCAGATGTCGAGCTAAATAAAAAGCCAGTACATCTTTTTGAATTTTATATTAAGCTCTGAGGTTTTCTTCTTTACGTGCTCTTTCCACTTAAGTTTGGCATCGAGTGTAAAATCCAAATATTTTGCCGTATAAGCGTATGGCACAATAGTGTTATTTATATAAATCGGTAAATGTTCTATTTTCTTATTTGTAAAATTAACGTGTGTTGATTTGGACTTATTAAGAAGAACTCTCCATTTTTTGGTCCATTCAAGGATTTTGTTGGTTGCATTTTGAAGCTTTTTTGTAGCTTCATTTATGTTTTTAACAGTTACAAGAATAGCTGCATCATCAGCAAAGGTTGCGATTTTTGCTTCGGGTGGAGTTGGCAAGTCTCTAGTGTACAGTATATACAGTATGGGCTCTAGTACGCTTCCCTGTGGGACATCAGCATGAATTTTCATCAGTTTGGCGTACTCTCCTTCATGTTTCACTCTAAAATATCTTCCAGAAATATAACATTTGAGCATGTCACTAAACTGGTTAGGCAAATCTCTTTGTAGCTTAAAAGTAAGACCTTCATGCCAAACTTTATCAAAGGCCTGAGATACATCTAAAAAAAATACCGGAGCATATTTCTTTGCAGTTCAAAGTATTTTCTATTGTGTTGGTAACTCTGTGAACTTGTTCAATTTTTTTTTTTTTTTTTTTTTTTTTTTTAAAGAGAGGCAACACTCAGGAAATACTTCCTACATTTAGTGTGTTGCTGTCTTTGGAAAGGGATAGTATAGTTATGAAAGGTGGGGAAAGATGAAGGGCTTCAGACATGGCAACACTGTAATTGCGCGAGATGATAAGTCTTAGAACAGTTGTTGCTCGCCACTTGATGGAGAGTTGACGAACTTATTGAAGCTTTTTGGTTCATAGCCCTGATTCATTATTTTACTTCGGTGGGGTTAATTGCTATTTGAACACCGAAGGTGGACATTGCGATACGTATGAGGGATAGAAAAAACTCATACATATTAATTTGATGTTGCCGGCACCGGGGATCGAACCGGGGACTTTCTGTGTAAAAGTCCAACGCGCTAACCATTACACCACAACGCCCATTGTTGGATGTTTGCTACGAAAACCAAATTGGTGTTTGGGAATTAGACATCTTTCTTCAAGTATTGGTTGTAATCTTTTTAATAATATTTTTTCAAACACTTTCGCCATTGTTGGGAGGAGAGATATCGGTCTGTACGATGTTTTGTCATGAAGCTGTTTGCCAGGCTTAGGTATCATAATAACCTCTGCAACTTTCCATTGGCTAGGTACATATTATAGCAAGTAATAAATAAAATTACTTGTTTCAAACTAAATGCTGGTGTGGTGGACCAAAATAATCTATGGAAATTTTATAAATGTTTTTCCCATGATGTGCTCAGCATTGCTAACTTTTTAAACTCTACTTTATCCAAAAACTTTAAAAACACACTACGAGGGCCGCAGATAGCAACTATAAGTAAACTCAAAAAAATGTTTGGTTTTTATCCATAAAGAGATCAATAAGTTTGACTGGCTAATATGTAGTAATCAGACTTTAAATACACTCAAAGAAATAAGTTAGTAGTAAAACGTCTTGTATATAAAGTAAATAAAGTTTCATCAAATTTTGTACTGCACTTATGTTTTCAGCTAAACTTTTAGTTATACTTATTCAGCACTTAACTGTTTTGCACTAATGTTTTACTAATATTTTACTAATGTTTGACTAACTTATTTTGCTAAAAAAAATTGTGCTGATAATCACATTTAAATTGTGTACGAAAATCAGATTGAAAGATATACGCACAATGAAGTAGATACTAAAAAGTACAACTCTTGTCAGACATATACAAAAATCAACCATGGACGATTTTTTTATCTGTTTTTCATACACATTAAAACAAAAGAACGACAACAATGTGTATCGTATACATATAAATTGCGGAATAGAAAAACTTTAATTTTGTGTTGGCACAGGTTTGTCAAAGTGACAAAATAAAATATTTAAATTTAATAACGATTAACAGTCCTATTCCTACTTGTGACTCGTTATGACTATCATAAGACCATTTTTAAGACTGAAAGTCATAACTTTCTATACAAAACAACAATAAAATTCAATAAAATTAACATTTCATTTGTCGTTTTATGATGAGGTCTTTATTTTTTGTATTTTTTTTAACAAAATTTCAAGCAAACAAATTTTTTGTGAATCTTAGTAATTTACATTAGTAATTTTTTTACAAGCACTCTCCTGACTAAAATTTTGCTGCCTTTATTAACTTTTTTTGAGTGTATGGAATGATATATCTCTATATATAACTATGAAAAGGTCAAGATATAGTTTTATCCAAAATAAAATATTTTTTTTAATACTGAACTATATGATATTTTACATAATTTTGATTTGTGTCATATCTAATTATACATGTATTCGTACATAATTAGATTAACCATATATAATTGGATGGGTCATATACGATTATATATTGGTCGATATGTAATATGATGTAATTATATGTGGCATCGTATTAAAAAAATTAGAGGAAACAATTTTTATATATAAACATACATAAACATACATACATAACATATATACTTATATAATATAATGCATGATTATATGTAAACGTTTTTACTCGTTCATTTTTAATATTATTTCACATGAAGTTATATATATATATATATATATATATATATATATGTACATTTATGTTGAATTATATACGAACGCATATACACCTCTATATTGTATATATAGTAATATATAATTAGGCATATTAAGTATAATTGTATACAAGACAATATAAAATAATTTATTGCTACATATTGCCCCATATAAATATTTTTGAAACAACACAAAGCCACAGTATATACAAATAGATACAAATATTTATGCTTTAACACATATGTTTATATGACTATATACATTTATACATTGAAACATTTAGTTGTATAAAATTATATTTGAATATATATAAACTTTTTTACTTGGAGTTTCAAAAATATATAATTAAGTGGTAAAATATGATCCTTATAATTTTATATAGCTTTACATATTTTGGTATAGTTCATAATCGAAATAAGTTATCCGCAAGTTAAGACTTTATTACATATATAACCATATTAATTTTATAACGACAATGATTTTTTTTATATAATTTAAAAAAAAAAATCGTATATTTTATGACAAATCCACATAAATGCATATTTTTTAAACACTCAATATTTTCATGATAATTTTGAAACACTTCGTTATGGTTCATTTAAAACATTTGGGTCTTTAAAATTGTTGATTTCTAGAATACTTTAAAGGATAACTTCAAGTCTCAAAAAGCATACTAAAATTTTATGAAATCAGATATATTTTTATCCAATTAGATGTAATTTAATGTCACGGGTATGGACAAATCTCGGATAAAATTGTATCAAATTATATCTAAGCCATTTTTCCGATCAATTTTTATGTGATTATATATAGGAACTTATCAAGTGAGATATAATTATATTAGACTCAAAATTAAAATTTTTAACTGGATATGTACTCTAATTTCCCTCCCCAAAACATTTCCATGGATCCGCACCTGGATTATATGTAAATCTATACAGTAGGGAGCACTTGTAAAATTATTGTAAATTAAAATTGAGGTTGTAACAGCAATTTTAAAGTCCCGCAATTCAAAATTTTAAAAAATTTAATATCAAGTCCAACCGACGATAATGTCGTAAGGAAATAAGTTATCTTAAAAATTGAAAAACTGAAAAAAAAAATGGTAAGAGTAGTTTGTTCAGGTGGCGTTCCAAGTATTATGAAAAATGTATTTCCAGGAAGGTCAAAAATCGGAGCATTTTGATCATAAAATACACTTTTCTCGTTAATATAGCTCGAACGCCTGATGTCGGATAGTGAATCTAAGGCCAGATTTGGATTCAGCGTACCTTGTACCTTAAGAAAAGTATAATTTAGTTCTAGTGTCAAACATTTTTCGGCCTGAATCTTTAGGTGTAAAAAGTACTTACATGTACTCACAAGTGCTCCCCACTGTACAATTATAAGGAAAATATTTTGAGTATGAGGAAGACTTGTTTAAACTTTTTCTTTATAATTTCGAAAGGCGTTTTCCAAACTTTATGAAAAATTTTCACATTTTCAGTTTAAAATACATATTTTGATAGCGAAAATTAATATATAAACCTCCGAGAACTTTTTAACAAAATTTTTCTAAAAAAAATATGATATATGAAAATATTTGAAGAAGTATCGCATGCCACTACTGGCACGCGTGTCATAATTTTGCCAGGCCTGTTCTAACCTGTCTGAATGAATCTTTAAATGAAAAAGAAGAACCCGAAACAACACGAAGAGAACAGGCCACAATAGAAAGTATTAAATAATTTTTTTATAAAAGGTACTTTTTTTTATAAAAGGTACTTTTTTATTATAGGTACTTGTTTATAAAAGGTACTTTTTTATAAAAGGTACTTTTTTATAAAAGGTTCTTTTTATAAATGGTACTTTTTTATAAAAGGTACTTTTTTTATAAAAGGTACTTTTTATAAAAGGTACTTTTTGATAAGCGGTGCTTTTTTATAAAAGTTACTTTTTTATAAAAGGTACTTTTTGATAAGAGGTACTTTTTTATAAAAGTTACTTTTTTATAAAAGGTACTTTCTTATGATAGGTACTTTTTTATAAAAGATACTTTTTTATAAAAGGTACTTATTTATAAAATGTACTTTTTTAAAAGATTTACTTTTTTATAAGGGTTACTTTTTTATAAAGTTGACTTTTCTATAAAAGGTACTTTTTCATAAAAGGTACTTTTTTATAAAAGTTACTTTTTTATAAACGGTACTTTTTTATAAAAGCTACTTTTTAATTAAAGGTACATTTTTATGAAAGGTACTTTTTTTATAAAATTTTCTTTTTTATAAAACGTAATTCTTTTGCAAACTTTTCCAATAATATTTACCTTTAGCTCATCTATAGGACTTAATAAAATCCTTGCCACATCGACAGAAACATTTCCTTGACCCACTATCGTTACAGTTTTACCGGTTAAATTAGGATTCAAATTTTCTGCTCCCGGTAAGCCGTTATACCAAGCAACAAAATTTCTAGCCGATAAAACATTTGATTGAGTTTCATTTTCCAACCCCAATTTACGATCTTGATCAGCACCATATGTTAAAAGAACAGCATGATAATTGTCTCTCAACTGTTGCAAAGAAACATCTTTTCCCAAAGTAACATTTCCGTAAAAATTAAAATGTGGATTTTCGGCAGTCTTTGTAAATGTATTAATGACATTCTTAACCTCGGGATGATCGGGCGCAACACCAAAACTAGTCAGAAATAGAAAATATATGAAAAATAACATTTGCCACTCAAATAGATAAACTAATTGTTAAAGTGTTTAAGAAGAGATAAGGGACAGTGACTAAACAAAAATTGTTAAATATAAATGAATTTAAAAAAAAGCTGTCTAAACTTATATAAGATACTAAACTAATTTCTAAAATAACATTCAGGCAATAATGGCTTCATACAAAATACTTTCCAAATCTATCTTTCTGATCTTGCTAATAATGGCTATAACTCCATCAGAGGCCACTTGGAATTTTTCCGATATAGGAAGTATTTACATTAAACCATTCACTTTATTATAGTAAAATCATTAAAACATATTCTGTTTACTTAAAGCGTACTTTCAAAATGTAATACGATCCCTTTGGGATCCCATTTGGAATAATTTAACTTCATCATCTGCAGCTTCTACGGCATCATCTTCTACAACTTCTTAATGTATTTCTCTACTTACCGTACTAAGCCAAAGGGTACCGGTAACTTTTCTATAACATCTACTTTACAATCTTGTAAGTGTTTTAATAAATATTGTGCTGCATAGAAACCTGACGGTCCCGCTCCCACAATACAAATTCTTTTTGTATTCAAACCACTTGTTAAATTACGTTTATATGTCAATTGTTCTAGCTTGGGAGTTAATTTAAAGGTTTGCTGTTTGCTAAGCGAAAAATTCAAAATTCTTTGTAACATTTTTAATAATTTATTAAGTTTTAAGTAGTGTTTCTTAACTTTTTTGTTAATTAAAACGTTAATTATGGAAGTGAAATGTAAATTTTAAGTACCGTGAATAAAAACCAGCTGTTGGGTGGGGTTAGAAGGAGAAACTAAAAACAGGGTTATACAAAATGGCATTCAGTGTGAAATGGATACACGTCTTATTAACCCTAGAACACTATCGGTTTTTTTTATACGCTAACACTTATCATTAGTCCAATCGACTAATATATATGTTTATACCCGATTTTTTCGATAAAAAAAAAATTCAGTTGTTTTTAACTGTTCAAGACCAACTAATAAATGTAGTAAAATCATCTAGCAATTTCGTAAAACCAACTGAAACAAACGTTCTGAAACAACGACAAACATTTTGAAACAACTTTAAAAATTGGTAAAAACTAATGTTTTTAGCAGTTGTTTTTCGGAATTTTAAAATTCAACATTCCTACCCGTTCTCACACAGCATAAAGAAAAAAAGTTATGTAAATAAATACAATTTTTATAAAAAATCTTGGAATTTATCGGGTCTGTTTAGTTTGTATTAAATAAATGGCAAACAAAAAACAGCCCCGCTGGTTGTTATTATCATTATTACAATACAACAATCCGTCTTGGATATATGGTAAATAAAATACTATCTTTAATATCGGTTTTCAAAATGTGCAAAATATCCGCAAAACAGAATGGACCGTTTTTTTTTTCTAATTTTGGTTTGCCTGATGAAATCAGGCGGTTGGCGAAGTATTTCTCAGATACTTATATGCCAGTACTAAATAATCCAAAAAGATTTGTTGTATTGCAAAGTGGTGAAAAAATCGAGATGTCCGAATGGTTGCTACATAGCAGGAATAAAACGTGTGTGCGTGAATAAGAACAGCTGATGTTATTAGACGAGAAAGCAAAAATTGCTGTTACTGATGATTCAATGATGGTTAGACAGCTATTAGAGGTCGATTTGACACAGGTTAATGAAAGCAACGAGTTTTTTGAAGACAGCATCTTGAAACGTATTTAGTAATGTATACAGGTTGTTGAATTGTGCGAAAAAATCAAAGTTTTTTCGTATTTCCAAAATTTTCGGGCATACGAAAATAATGGACCGTTTCAAGGTAAAAAAACTAGCGTTAAAAAATCACTAAGTTGGCATCACTGATTGCAGCTTGGGAAGTGGTGAATGTTGCCGGTTGCCGTCACCACTTTTGACATACTCACCTGTAAAGTGGAGTCACACGTCAAATATTATTGATCAATTTTAAGTTGTTTACAAAAATATGTGTGTAACCTACGAGTATATTGAAAGATAATCAATAAAAATTCAAAATTATTTGGATTTTTTTTAGTTACATATTATTGAGAAGTGTGTGGGCAATATCAAAAAGTATATACAAATAAAGAGACTGCAGTTCCTACACTTCCCACGCCTCTCAGCAACAAAATACCAAATGAAAATATTTTGTTTACACTAAAAAATAATTGCAACATGCTGATAAAAATTGTTGCTTAAAACACTCATTTTTATGTTGCTTTAATTTTGTTATTTTCAATTAAAATTTAATGTATTTTAATTATATCTTGCTTATTTTATCGTTAACATTTTAAATAAGTAAACATTTTATTAAATTATTATTCAAATACATGATAAAACTTAATTTAAGCCTTTAAATTTCTGCAACATGTTTTCATTTGCTCGATGCGAGTTTACGAACAAATAAAAAGAGGGCCCATTGAGAGAGACTGAGGCTGATAGAAACCCACTTTCAATATTGAAATATTAGTTTTTTGAAATTTGTTTTTTTTTTGATGTATGAAAATGTATACGTTAAATTAAAAAAGCATAAACATTATAGCAAAATAAAAAACTATCAAAATAAACGTGTTTCTTAAATAAAACTTAATACATTTAGGAAATCTTTTGACAAATGGAAAATATTGATCAATTTTGATTGAATTTGTAATTTTTCAATAACATTGAAAGTGTACATAAACAAAAGTAACATAAACAAGAACGAAAAGAGCGAAAGACCTAAAAGAGCTGAAGATTGCGAACTAGCTTACTAGTTCAAAGTAAAGACTAGTTCAATTGAACTAGTTCATTGACGAACTACACAACTCTTAAAAAACAGTGAAAATTGTGTAGGTATAAGAAATTTTACGCCAAACTTTCTAAAAATATTTAAACAACCAAAGAAAACGTTATTTAATTAATTAATACATCTGTAAAATAACAAATTTATTAAAATATATACAAAAGCTACTATAATAATCTCTGTTTTTTAATCAAACAACCACATCATCAAACCCGATTTGCAAATAATTGAACAATTGTTTTAAAACAATGGATCACTTTCAACAACAGTCAAGGAGTTACAATATCAAATCATCAATGGTAACTGAAGAGATTTATGTAAATGCAATAATTTTATCAATATTAAGAACAAATTTATCATGATTCTTTTATGGGTATTTGAAAAACTCCTTCATATTTATGTTTTACCAACTTCCTTTGTAGGCCCCTTTATCGCCGTGTCCTATTCCCGATATAAGTGATGATGAATTGGTTTCGATTTCTGTACGTGATTTAAATCGTACCTTAAAAATGCGTGGTTTAAATCGTGAAGAAATTGTACGCATGAAACAACGACGACGTACTTTAAAAAATCGCGGCTATGCTGCCAGTTGCCGCATCAAACGTATCGAACAAAAGGATGTTTTGGAAACGGAAAAATCTCATGAATGGTTGGAACTTGAACAAATGCATGAAGAAAATGAACAATGTTCACGAGAGATTGATAATTGGAAAAAGAAATATGCTGCTTTATTGCAATTTGCTGCACACAATGATATACCCATACCAACGGAATTGGAAAGTTGTTGAAAACTATTTTAGTTTTCGTTGCAATATTTTGTAGTAATAGGTCTGTCTGTTCGACATCATTATCGCGGTTTCCCACAGTAATCCAATTTAACCGAAACAACAACAATCTCAATATAGATTATATTATATCTATGAATACCTTATAAATGATGAGTTAAGTACAATTTTTATTATATTTTTTTCATTATACTTTAGTTTTTAATTCAACGATTTAGATAAACAATCCTATATTAAATATATTTATTACACATGGATTCCTAAGCACTTTTTTACATTTTTGAAAATTTCTTTGTTTAGTCTAATCTATAACGCTACTCAACAAATTTCAACTTTATTCAGAACATGTCTGAAATACATATTTTTTAATAGACTTGGGTATAAAAAATTCAAATCTGTAAAAAAAAAATTCTCATTTGCAGTTTTTGAAATATCGCGGTTTTTATATTTACCCAGGGCTGCCAGATAACTTGGTAAAAATCATCAATTCTACTATATTTTTCTGGAAATAACGTCAAATTAATTTGAAGAAATTGTCATAAAAATCGGGAGTTCAGTTTTATCAATTTTTTATATATTTTTTGTTCGGCAGAAGATACGAGCTACTCTCAGCTTTCAACAAGAATATATTTGGTTAAAATGTATATTAAAGTAAAAAAAAAATGGTTTAAGGGGTTAACTAGCTTTAGAAATCAATAAAAACGACAATATTTAACAATTATAATAAATGGTTTATTCAAAAAATTGTTTTTGCGATAGAAAAACACAATATTGGATATTATTCTAAAAATTATAATTTAGAATTCAGAAAATAATGGTAACCCTGGTAACAATTTCATTATAGAACCTTTTTTAAGACAAATCGGGTGCCATCTAAAAAAAAAATATAATTTTGTTTCACATGAATAAATTTGTTAGTCCCTAACGTGGCTGGATTTTTAAATTTCTGATTTGCATTAAAATATTACGAAAGTAAACTCATAAATTAAAAAAAAAACACCAAAAATCGTTGTTTTTTATTTTTCAAAAAACTAATAGGCAAGAAATTTCTCTGCGTTAGGGACTTTATTTCTTTGTTCTCTACAAAACAAAAAAAAAAAAAAAAACACATTAAAAAACGGTTCACCCGTTAAGACTACAGTGGTACCCATTTTGAGAAAAAAAGCATTTAAAGTAAATATTAGTGTCCGACCGAACAGTTCGGCCAAAAAACTATATTTTGTCGGTTTTTTAATATCTTGAGGCAATGATGACAAATTTTGGTATTGGAAACATGTTTGTTGAGCCGATTTAATTCGATTTAGTGTATAAAATTTAAGAGAAAAGCCGAAGTTTAGCTATAAAGTTAAAAGTTCGGCCGCCGAACTATTTTCAATTTTGCCGAACAGTGAATCTATTGCTTAACTACAGACTTTTCTTCAAATTTGACACTCAAAATAGCATCTAATCAGCCCAATAAACATTTTTCCATCCGTCAAATTTGTCCATAATGCTTTAAAATACCGAATACAGACCAAATGCATTTTCTGGCCGAACTTTTCGGTCGGAAACTAGTAATAAATATGGCTCATGTAAAATATATGTCAAGGAGTTTATTCAACAAGCTGTAACTTTTTTATTTCTTCTATTTTTTTTCCAAAATTTTCATAGCATATAGAAAAAAGTTCAAAATATTGAAATATGAAAAAATAACGACAGCCTTAAAAACTAAATAAATTAAATAAGAAAGCCCGCATCGCGAACATTTTGCCTAATAGGATAATTGGTTTTATAGGTAGCTTGAATCTGTAGGTAACTTTAGGCAGCACAAAAGACCTACATTGGTCGTGGTGCATAGTGCCTTCTGATCTAATCTAATCTAAAAGCCCGCAATTTCGGAGCGCTCATAAATACAAATTTTAAGCGACACAAATTTTTTGGTGGCAACTATGAACCTCAAAAAATCAATGTAAAAAATTATCTCTACAATCTAAAAAGCTGTCTGAAATTGAATGATAATTTTTTGGACTCATAAAAGATTAAAGAATTATTCCAATTTATGAAGACATTCTCAGGGAGCACTTTAATAGTAATAACTAATAGACGCTAAACATTAGCGTCTATTAGTTATTACTATCGGACCCTATTTATGAGTAATTTTGCTTTAACGTTCGGAACGAACAATTTTTATTTAGTTGGCCAAAACATATTTTTGTTTTCTTATAGTCAGATCAGCAATTGGCAAATTTTTGACAAAAAAAATCTTTAAAATGAAGATTAGATTTCGTATTTTTTTTTTTGAAATTTAAAACTATTATCTTTTATTTGAGTATAATAATGTCGGTGTTTGTTTCCAGGATATTTTACCGGTTGAAAATTTGACATCTTTCTTTAGTTTAATCCTTATAAATTATATGTATGCTAAAAAAAAGTTGTAAATTTCATCACTATTCGATAACTGCACTGAACTCATTTTTAAACTAAAATTACAAATCCATTGAAAATATCTTGAAATATTTAAAGAAGAAGAAAATGTTTGACAAAAAAATGTTTCCCTGATTTATACTAAGCGTACCTACATCCATTAGAACATTTGTAAAGGAAAATTTCCCTAATGTGGTCCTACATCTGATATTTGGGTTATATTAAAAAACTAACTGGAATATTCCAAGTTAGAAAATGAAGTAAGATTGACAAAAATTTGTATTTAAATTAAAATTTATTTTAAGTTTGTTTATTAAAACGTTTTATGTATGGTTTAAAGCTGCTTAAGGGGTTACCATATGCAATGCTAACTTTTTTAATTGCGGTAAACAAACAATATTTTTTTTTTAGTGAAACGTGCTGACAAATTTTTCAAAATAGACATGAACAGAATATATCAAAGGTCCACTTTAGTGAAAATTATGAAAATTTATTTTTTCACATTTTTGTTTTATTATTAATTATTTGTTTACGGAATCTATTGGCTTTATTAAAATTGTAAATAATATTATTACCGTTTACAAAAATCCGGCTTGGAAAATTCTTTAAAACTTGTTTGTTATTCACTTTTTATGTTTACAACAAATTATACGTTATATTGAGTTTTTTTGAAATTACACAATAAAACAAAAGAAAAACGCGTCTAAACTTTATTAAAGGGTGACAGTGGAAGAGTGATAGTGGAAATTAAACTTGATGACAGTTGATAGTTTTGACATATTCATGCAACAACACGAATAAAACGAAAGGGAACAGACCACAATATGGAACATTCCCTTATTACAGACACAAGTTCTGCAAAAAATTGCAATTTCTTCAGTAGTAATGATAATAATATACTTTTTATGAAGAGTTTTTTTTACTTCGGCATTTGAAACATGTGGAAAGTAAATTAAAATTTGAAGTTCTTTTCTAAATATTTCAGGGCATTTTCAATGGATTTGCAATTTTAATACAAAAATGTGTTCATTGGAATGTCTAGTTTATGCGCAATGATAAAATTGTTAGATTTTTTAACATGCATAAAATTTATAAGGATAAAACTAAAACAGTAACACTTTCAACTTCCTTGCAATACCATGATTGCTATGAAATTTGGAAAAATTTAACAAAATTAACGAAAAAAAAAATGTGAATAATCTTATATATAAAATTCGCGATAATTCAAAAACTGCAATTGAGATATTTTTTGCCAGATTTGGATTTATCGTACATAGGTCTATTAAGATGTGTTTTTCAAAGCCAGGCGCCGAATTACGGCATTCATAATCGAGTGAAATCATTCGAAAAAAGTTTTTTAAATGAGTTCCTGCACAAATACTAATAATGGAAACGCCAAGTTTTACATTTATTTCTAATCAAGGACCGAACTATAACATCCCTGATCAAAACAACTTCGTTCAAATACTTTATTTTCGGAAATAGAAAATTAATTTCGATAGACAAATCACGAATGCCGTAATTCAGCCCCAGTTCTTTTTTGGGCCGTTGAGTAGTGTAATTTAGTCTTCGTTTTTAAATCTGCATTTTTTATTAAGAAATCTTGAGTAATTACAAAGTTTTGATTATATGAAAAATAAAAATTAATTTTAATATAATTGTGATTTTAAATCTGAAATTTCTTTCAGCAATTCTTTAGAATTAAAAGAATCCGCTGAAGCTTCTTCGGTAGACTTTAAACTTAAAGATTTAAATTTTTGTTCCAGAGTTGTTTTACAATTTTGATCTTCCAGTCTAGAAAAAAGAGTAAAAACAATATTTAAAGAAAAATTCAAATAAAAAAAATATAAAATATAAATTTCAAATAAAAATGTAAATATATTAAACAGCCAGCAAAATTTGAAGACTTTTTTGAAAGTTTTTATTCTATGAGTCGAAAATAAATTAAATTTTTTTTTTTTTAATATTTCAAAATTGTATTGTCAAAAATTACTAAAAAATAGTCATAAAAGACACAATAATTTGAAGAAAATTACACAGCGCTACTAAATTGTTCTCTAAAATCGAAAACAAGAGTACCAACCATGGATCCTAAATATTTCGGACACGCTTATAAATATTTCGCAAAATTGCGTTAGTGTTTTGCATGTTTTACAGAAGTTTTTTTTTACATACAATTTTAAAAATAGCATATATTTTTTTAATTTGATATGGTTAATACTGGATAAGACCTTCGGCAAATTTGTTTAATAAATATACAGCACTAATACTACGTTCATATTGAACCCCAAAATACATATTTTAATTTTTTTCATGTTTTTGAATTAAAATTTGTATGTAATTTGACAATCGCAAACTTGAAAAAAACGAATATACGCATTTCGGGGTTCAATATGAACGTACTATTACAACCCAGCAAGAAATAGTGCTTACCCAGAAGCCCTTCTGGAAGGCATTATTTGATAACGAAGCGCTTCCAAAGCCAATAAAGAAGGCATGAGTTTTGTTCGCGATGTCCAACTTGGTATGTCTCTTTAAAGCGCTTCTTTCATGTGCTCTTAGAAGCAATAAATTCATGCCTTTTTAGGCACTAAGAAGCGCTTTTTGTATGTTGACAACATTAGTGCTTCATGGTATGCATACTTTATTGCTTCATTGAAAGCATGCATTATCCACTGCTTCAAAAAAGGCATTCTGGGAAGCACGACAGAATGCCTTCCCTAATTGCTTTATTGTATGCAAAGCGGTGAAGCGCTGTTTTGGAAGCATACAAATGTAGTTACTGCTTACCAAATCCAGGTTATTTTTTTCTGGGAAGTAAATTCGCTGTTTTTAAATTTTACTATATTTTACTATTTTTCCATTTTCCGCAAAGGATCAAAGCCTTTTTGTGCATAAGCAAAAAGTCAAATCTGTACAGTAATTTCGTATTAAAAATATTCCTAAAATTTATGTGACAGCATAGTGCAAAAGGATGTCATATGAGTTCATCTTTTAGTATAATACGTAAATAACTTAAAAAAATTACGTGTACCAAAATTTTGCCAAATATTTGCGAAAACTAGTTTACGCAGTTTTTTCACTTATGGACTTATATTTTTTTTTAACAGTGTGGCCGAAATATTTCTGTTTGTTTGTGCAAGTTTTTCATTAACATTCGCGAAATTCTTTCCGACTTTATTTGTAGAAATATTATACATTTTTTGAGCTTAAAAAAAGTTGAAAAAAGATAAGAACTTTATTTTGTACTTTTTTCAAATTTGTTCAACTATTTATATTTAACTTTGTTATTTATTTTTTCAACTTTTCTAAAATATAAATAACTTTCTAAAACAAAAAATGTATTTTAACAAAAATGTATGATTTTTTGAGTAAACAAACAAAAACGTATAAACTCTTCTATATTCGAGAGATCCTTTAATGTGAGGATAACTAGAGTCTGGAATTCATTACCTAGATTTCTTAAAAGCTTTGTTGTTGCAAGTGCTACGTTTAAACGCAAACTAAGGCAGTTTTTTAAACCACTCAGTATAATTTTGATAATTTACGATAATTTTTCATATTTTTTATATATTTTGTTTTATTTTTTAATCGTCTACTTAATTTGATAATCTTATTGCTACATTTTGGACCGTTAAACTTTAGTTATAATTTTATTTATTTTAGGCATTTCTTTAAATTATAAATTTATTTTATTATTTTTTGTAAAAAATTATTGTAGAATACGAACCATATTTGGCAATATGGGCTTTGTTTTTGAATTAATAAAAATGAAAACGTTCGTTTTAAAATATTTAACATCGGGTGACTGTCTTAAAAAGAAAAACTAAACAATTTTGTGAAAAAAGCATTTAAAGCGAAGTCAATTAAAACATGTATACTTTTTTAAATATAGTTGGGCCTTTAAAACTAAAAGCGAAAACAATTTTGTGTGAAATACAAAAATTCATCGTACATTTTGCAAAATTTAGCATTTCATTCAAAATGTATCGGGATTTGTTTTTAAGTTTAATACTAAAGTAATACCTCAATTCTTTTTCAATCGGCTCCCAGTCAGTGATTTGTTTTTTTAATTGTATAAAATCCTGTTCGCGTTCTTTAAGATTATCCAAAAAATTTACTTTTTCTTGCTCACGTTGTTTTGAAATTATTTCTATTTTTTGTTCTATATTTTTTGTGGCTTCTTCAACGTCATGATAGGGCTGTAAATTTAAAAATACAAATAAATTTAGTTTTTTATGTTTTTTCTTTATAATAAATTTAACTTACTTTTAAAAATATTTCATCTTTAGTTAAAATTTCAAAATATTTTTGCTGACTGCTTTTAGTTTGTTCTTCAAATGTAGCGCTAACAGTTTCTTTCATACTTTGTAATTGTTTTAATTTATTTGTTAAATCGGGTTTACATGTCTCCAACGAGGTAAGAGTTATATTTGGAATGGTTTCAATAGATTTTGTTGGTGCTGTTAGAGAATTATTGGTTAATTGTTGTGATCTGTCGTGTAAAGCCTCGTTTCTTTTTTGGGTTCCTGTTAAGCAATTTTCTAGTTCTTGATATTTGTTAGACTAAAAAGAAATTAAAAAAAATAGTACTTTAACAAAAGTTTTTCAGTGGAGTGCGATTATTTATATAAAAAAAATATCGGGGAATGTATCCCAATGTGGCCCTTCACCTGGTATTAGGGCTATATAAAAAAAAACTAGGCTTAAGTCTAGTTTAGGGGCCTCGCTCGGATTTATTTCAAATTTTCACCATTAGTAGAACTTTTAATGCTGAGCTCAAAAATACATTTTTTTTTGTCGGCGACTCTCGGTTCCCGAGCTATGGACTTCCAAAGTTTGAATTTTGAATCTTTGCATCTTCACCATTTCTGATCGGATCAAAACAATATACATATCATTTGAAAGCTTATTAAAGCACCTTTCATTTGATATATAATACTTCTAATTCCATTAACCCGTTAAGCGTCAAATTAAAAAAGTCTGTTTTTTAACCGAATTTTTTAGACAAACCTCGTATTTTCTCAAAATTTGACTATTATAAAGGTACGATACAAATAATATTTATTTGTAGCTAAGATTTCAAGCTTTAATTTGATATATAATATTTCACTTTAACCCTTTTAACACCGTAGATATTAACATTTATATCGTTATTTAATTTTCTTCATTTTTGTACTTTTGTTCTTATATGTATATGTAAATTAATAACTTTGTTAAATTGCTAATTTTAGAAACAAATACACTTTTGTAAACACGCCGAAATTTCTGCAGCCCGGGGCGAAGCCTCAGCGAAGCCGAGAATTGGACTGATGGGAGTAAAAAAACCCCTAAGCCCGGCCGAAGGCCGGTTACACAGAAAAACTTTGCTCGGCATATGTATATATAAATTAATAACTTTGTTAAATTGCAATTTTTAGAAACAAATAGACTTTTGTAAATACGCCGAAATTTCTGCAGCCCGGGGCGAAGCCTCAGCGAAGCCGAGAATTCGACTGATGGGAGTAAAAAAACCCCTAAGCCCGGCCGAAGGCCGGTTACACAGAAAAACTTTGCTCGGCATATGTATATATAAATTATAGATTATATATAAATTATAATTTTAACTTTAATTTCGGTTTTTTTTCTGAGCGAGGCCCGTAAACTACATTTGTTCCCCAACTTTAACCATTAATAACTTTTTTATTATAAGAGATATAGTAACACATTATACCTTAAATGAAAGCTTGTAAAATGGGCTATAATTTTCTATAAATTTTTTATTTACATATATAGACGTTTTTTTGAATAAACAGATATGTTATACAAAAAAACTAGAATAAAAAATGAAAAACTTAAAACTGGACTGTAATGGGTTAATTTATGAGGACATATTGTACCTCATTAGAAAGATATTTTAAAGAGCTTTCATATGACACCCATATTGTCGTGATCGAACTTGTACTTTTTGAGATAATCGTTAAAAACTATTCCAACTTTAATGCCCATTTCTGACGCAAGGGGGCGTCGCCGACAAAAAATTTTTTTTTTGTTGAAATCAGCTCAAAAAGTACTATTCAGGGTAAAAAAAAAAAAAAAATCTGAGCGAGGCCCCTAAACTAGACTTGTTCCAAAAACTAAGTGAAGTATTTCAAATTATAGGCCAACTCAACTCCTTGTCCTTGAACTTACCAAATGTTTGAGATATTTTTTTAGACTTTCTACACTTTCCTTTTTCAATACTGCTAGAGCTTCCGGGTTGTATGAAGAATCCATATTTTTTAATTTATAGCGAAATTTATAATTTTTATGAACAAAATCAACGTTTGTAAAATATTTTGCTGTAATTTTTATTGAATTGTTCGACTAACGGTAAATTTTGTCATTCACCTTAATACTTATTGCTAAGTAATAGCAGTGCTACCAACATTGTTATAATAAAAATCACTGATGCCAATTATGATTTCACATAAAACCGATGAATGTTCAGCAAAAAGCGCTGAAATAAAAATATTGAAATTTCGAGAACAGGCAAAAAAAAAAACTGGAATATTATCGAACGGCTTAAGTAGCCCTACAGTAAGTAAGTAACCCCTACATAAGTAGCCCTTCATACAACTACAAAATCTCAATTTAGTTTTACAAAGTGTTAGTAATAATTTTACACATTTTTGTAAAATACATATATGAGAAATTTCAAAAATTTAAGTTTAAAGAAAATTAAAAATATTAAAATTACCATGGCAAAATCATGCAAGGTTAAGGCATTATGGAGAATTACGGGTTTTTATTTGACATTCTATGGTTTTCTTTTTATTTTGTATATGGATTGTTGATATTTTGTTTTTGTAATCGAGAAAACAATTTTTTAATATGTCTACCAGGTATTGCTTTGCCAAAATTACAATTTTTGCTTGGATTTAATTAAAGGTAATTAATTAAAGTTAATTAGTTAAAGTTACATAAATTTGTATTTATCACATATCCAAAAAAATTAAGAATACACAAAAAAAATTGTTCGTCATATATTAAAAATTAAAAAGAAAAGCGTGATTATTTTTAGAAAACGCGCATTTTTCGCCGGTCTTGTACTACATTTATACTACAAATAAAAACGATTAGTTTTTTTAAACTACTTGTATTTACTTGTCAAATTCCATACGAATATTATATTAACAACTAAATGTTTTTAAAAGCTACAAATTTTTAGGTTCTAGTGCAAATGTAGTATTATGATATTTAACTGGGTTTAAGTTCGGAAAATTAAATATTTTATATAAGGCTGCCTTTTAAGGGCATGCAAATTTTGTTTGCTCCATAAAATTCTTACAAGTTGTTATGACTTGGCGGAATCTATACTGCGCTTTAGTTGCCACAAAGCGAAATATGTTTGGAAAAAATACTATTTTTTTAAAATAACTCGAACAAAAATTGTTTCTTAATAAAAAATTGTTGGGGAAAAAGCGCAATTAAAAAAAAAAAATGCCTGCTTTTCATAATTGTTAAAACAATACAACAAGCATATTCTACCACGAATTTTAAAAATATGTCACATATTGTCTTAAAAGTACTCAATTTTTAACTATTTTCGTTATTTCCTTTCATTTAAGCACCAATTTTGTTGATAAAAAAAGATTAAAATTTTGGCTCCTTGCTAAAGGGATAAATATATGCTAAAATGGCTATCGTACAATATTTTATGTTTTTTTTTTTTGTAATTTCTATTATATTACAAAATAAAATCATTTTTTTCGAAGAAAAAACCATAATTTCTTAATTTTTTTAATTTATATATAATATTTTGTTTCCTCAAATTAACGAAACATTTCGTAAATCTAGAAATTGTTTAGTTTATTTAAAAAACATATTTCAGTTGTACAAAAATGTTTTTGCTAAAAAATCAAAATATTACCAAGAAAATATACTAACAGTTTACGAAATTACAAAACAACGAATATTTTCAGAAAATGTACTAGCATTTGACTTCATTTGCCATTGAAACAATTTGGGTGTATGGCAAACCTATAATAAGCTGACGATATATCTCTTCGAACATTTACATAGTCGTCGTGACAAATTTGTAGCTAATTGTATGCAATTGTATAACTACCAGGCAACTTTGTCAACTTTTACTTTAATTTTTGTAAATATTACATCTTTTTTATTCTGCATATAGAAACACCTTATATAATATCGTCAAAATTATGCATGAAGTTTTTTTTTACAGAATCGCCATCCAGAATTCAAACGTCAACATAGTAACAAACATCGTGTTAATCTGGCAACGAAATTATTTTCACTTATAAATCTGGCAGCACTACAACAAAAATTCTGCCCGTCATTTAGGTGTTTGCAAAATAATTTTTTACCCAAGCTTGAAAGAAAATTTTGCAGAATAAAATAATTCCGGTTAAATTGTGTTATAAAGCACTTAAAAAACAAAGCATTTTATATCTAAAATATAATAAAGAATTTATTAAGAAACAATTTATAAAACATTGATATCACAATGCCTGCAACGGAATCAGTTTTGGTAAACAAAGTGATTGTCCATCCATTGGTGTTGCTATCAGTGGTGGATCATTTCAATCGTATGGGCAAAATTGGTAATCAAAAACGTGTTGTCGGTGTTTTACTTGGTTGCTGGAGGGCCAAGGGCGTTTTAGATATATCTAATAGTTTTGCGGGTAAGTTGTTGGTATAAAGGAATTTGTCAGATTTTGAAAAATATTTCCAAAATGTTTCTAGTGCCCTTCGACGAGGATGATAAAGATAAGTCAGTTTGGTTTTTGGATCATGATTATTTGGAAAACATGTATGCCATGTTTAAAAAAGTCAATGCTAAGGAGCGTGTTGTGGGCTGGTACCACACTGGACCCAAACTACATCAAAATGATATCGCCATCAATGAACTGGTAAGGCGCTATTGTCCCAATTCTGTATTGGTGATTATAGATGCCAAACCCAAAGATTTGGGTTTACCCACAGAAGCCTATATAGCGGTAGAGGAAGTTCACGATGATGGTTCTCCTACGAGCAAAACATTTGAACATGTACCCAGCGAAATTGGTGCCGAAGAAGCTGAAGAAGTGGGCGTTGAGCATTTATTGCGTGACATTAAAGACACCACCGTGGGTAGCTTATCACAGAAAATTACCAACCAATTAATGGGTCTACGCGGTCTCAAGGATCAATTAAATGATATCAAAAGTTATTTACAACGTGTCGGCGATAACAAAATGCCCATTAATTATCAGATTGTCTACCAACTTCAGGATATTTTCAATTTATTACCGGACATAACGAATGATCAATTTACCGAGACCATGTATGTCAAGACAAACGATCAAATGTTGGTGGTATATTTAGCCTCTATGGTTCGTTCTATTATTGCCCTACACAATCTCATCAATAATAAATTGGCCAATCGTGATGCCGAAGAGGGAAAAGATAAAAAGTCGGATGATAAAACGAAAGAAAGTAAAGAAAAGGAGAATAAAGATACTAAAGATAAAAAGGGCACCTCGGATTCGGAAAAGACCGATAAAAGTAAGGATGATACAACAAATACTAAGAGCACAAAGAAATAGGAGCGAAAAAAAAAAGAAAAAGAAGCCTAGACGTAAAAAGAAACGTGACTGAATCTAAGAAACAAAAAAAAAAAAAAAAAACAACTCCATACCTATCATCCGCAGCAACGCTCTCTAGGCTTTTTATTCGTTGAAACTTAAATCTGAAAAATGTATTTCAAAAAAGAAAAACAAAACACCTTTATTTCTTTTAGAAAATATTTAAAAATTAAGGAAAATAGATGTCGTCTTATTTGAGTGTGAAATCTATTTTCCAACAGTAGTCTTTATACATAAAAAACCTAAAAATAAATGCGCCTAATTCAACTAATAATAAAATGTTTGAAGAAAAAATGCTAAAAAAAATTACATTTGTTTAACTTTTTATAAGTTTTGCCGATTTTTACAATGGACTAATTACCGTGGACTGTTGCAACGTTTCTCTAAACAATAACATTTCATAATCAATAAACGTCGGCATAAAAATTCACTACACGAATTGAATTAATCACATTTTAAGTACTTCAAACCGCAAATATAAAGTGGAAATATAAATGGAAGTTACATTAAAGTTTTAGCATTAACTACATAAATTATTAACAAATTTTAGAATATATTACAACTTTTAAAATTTGCTGTGAATTTGAGTCATTTATGCCGAACAAAATGTTAATATTATCTTTAGTATTTTCATAAATATTATTGTGAAAACAATTGTTATTGAGACCAAACACATTTCAATCGGCTAACCTTTATAAATAAACCATCAGTTTTATCGCTTTTTTTAACAAAAAATGCTTGACGTTTTTTGTAGTGTAAAAGTTTGCTGGATTATTCTTTTTAAATATGAGGCTGGCAGCGTGAAACGATACGTTGCCAACTGGTTTTGTGAAACAGCACGACAGTCAACTTAACAAGATGAGATAAACATATGCTTGTTTCAATTCCACAACTGCTTTTTTTATATAAAGGGTGTTTTTTATAAAGGTATAGAACTAAGTTGGCAACACTTTTTTTAACTTGCGTCCATTTTGTCAGCTGTCACGTGCTTTATGTTTAGTATGGCATTTCAACATGAATAGACCGACGCCTGAACAACGCTTCCAAATTGTGCAAATTTATTTTAAAAATCATGGTTCTGTTTGAAATACGTATCGCGTATTCATAAGCGAATTTTGTTTAGCGATGAAGCTCACTTTTGGTTAAATGGATACGTCAATAAACAAAACTGCCGTAATCCAGAAATTCATCCTATTAATTAATGTGTTGCTTTCTTTGGAAAGTGGATAGTGAATAGATGAAAGGTGGTGATAGATGAAGGGCTTCAAGCATGGGCAACACTGTAATTGCGCGAGATGATATGTCTTAGAATAGTTGTTGCTCGCCACCTGATGTAAAGTTGGGGAATTTATTGAAGCTTTTTGCTTCATAGCCCTGATTCATTATTTTACTTCGGTGGGGCTAAGTGCCATGGGAACACCGAAGGTGAGCGCAGCGATACATAAAAGTGATAGAAAACTCATACATATTATTTTTCTAAACTGATGTTGTCGTCACCGGGAATCGAACCCGGGACCATCTGTGTAACAGTCCAACGCGCTTACCATTACACCACAACGCACTACAGTTATGATGATAATGCGTATGTAGAGACACCGTTACATCCAGAAACTCTGACTGTTTGGTGTGCTTTATGGGCTGGTGGAATCGTTGTTCCGTACTTAAAAACGATGCTGGTCAGAACGTTACAGTCAATGGTGACCGCTATAGAGCCATGATTACTGACTTTTTCGTTCGACAATTGAACAATCATGATGTGCAGAAGCTGTGGTTTCAACAAGACGGCGCAGCATGTCATACAGCCAGTGCCACAATTGATTTTTTGAAGGAAATGTTTGGTAACCGCATAGTTTAACGTTTCGGACTCGTGAATTGGCCTCCAAGGTCTTGCGATTTAACGGCGCTGGACTATGTTCTGTAAGGATTTGTGAAGTCGCTATTCTACGCCGCTAAGCCCGAAAAGACAGTCCACTTGGAGGACAACATTCGCCGTGTTATTGCCAATATACGTCATATTTAACTCATAATGCCAGAGGATTATCTTTCGAATAAAGTAAATTTCATGTCAATTTAAAAAATTCATCTTTGTTTTATTCCATTTCAAAGTTCTATACCTCTATAAAAACACCCTTTACTTTTAACTTTAGCATGCGTGGTCGGAGCGATCGGAGGGTGTCATTAGAAACATTTTTTATAGGAATTATACAATTTTTTTTTTTTTTTAAATATTAACTCATTGCCGCCCAACTCATGATTTTCCGTTTTTAAACTGGCATTAAAAAAAAAATACAATTATTTTAATATTTCGCACATATAAGGTTGATATTAAATGACTCAATTAAAGCCAATTAATTTAAAGTATCATAGTATCCAGAAGTTTTCAAAATACCGTATATGTATAATAAGGTTTGACATTTTTTCTTATTAAAACTAAATTAATGCCGTAATGCAATTACTTGGAAAAAAAAAATAGCTGCTTTAAAGTGAATTCGTGTAAAAGTCATCCATAAAGAAGTTAGTGGCTTTGCAGAGCAAAGGTTTTCTGCGTAGACGCCTTCGGCCCGTCTAAAGGGGTTTTTCTTTACCAGTATGTCGCTGAGAAGTTTTTTTTGTAACAGTTTTTCCAGATATTGTTGATTTTTGGTGCCCTCGCAATAATGGTTTGCAATATGTTAATCTTTTTAATTTCCAAATTTGCAATTTAATAAAGTTATTTATTTGTATACCCAGGTAAAAATTTGAATATGGTGTATAATAAAATTATAAATCATTTGATAAGTTTCCATATATAAGCACATACAAATTGAACCGAAAAATGGGCCATCTACTTGTATGTATTTGATATAATTATAAAATTAGATATTATTTGATACAATTTTATCCGAAATTTGTCCATATCCGGGACATTAAATTATATCTTATAAGATATAAATATATCTGATTTTATAAGATTTTATCCGATCGTAGGTATGCCTTTTGTAACGTGAAGTTATGCTTACAATTATTTAAGTTGAAAATTAAAATTTATAGAAATCAACAGTTTTAAAGAGCAACATTTGTTTAAATGAAACAAAGAAGGGCTGAATTTCAGTTTATGGGGGACACCCCTAGAGAAAAAATCTGAATATGCCATCCCCTTCAGAATGTTCCCAGGAGTACGAAAATCATAATGAATAAGGGGGCTCACGCCCCCTATGGGCGTGGCAGTCGAAAAACGACCCGGCCCACCTACGTAGACAATATGGGTATCAAATGAAAGCTAATGTCTTCACGATTCCAAAAATAGCCATAGTTGCCAGATCGGGCGGTTTTTGCAGCCGATACGGCCATTTTTGTTAAATAGGGGCGGGGGTGAAAAACGACCCATGCCACCTACTTAGGCAATATTGGTATCAAATGAAAGGAAATGTCTTCACGATTCCAAAAATACCCGTAGTTGCCAGATCGTCCAGAATTTGAGGAAGATATGTTAATTTTTATAAAATGGGGGAAGGACTTTTTTTTGTTTATTTCTTTTTAGCTCGGCCAGAGGCCGAGCACTCGAGATCCCCGCCGTCTAGAATTAAGACATACTGGAGTTAAAAACCCCTAAGCCCGGCCGTAGGCCGGTCACGCAGAAAAACTTTACTAAGCGAAGCCAGTATAACAAATTTTCATTAACCAATCAGAAGCTTTCAAGAGTTTTCCTCGTTTCTTAATTTTGTACTTATCCTCATTTATGATTTGACTCTTGACACGAGAACATCACTAAATATGGATTGCGTTACTGCCTTTGACATTCACGACTGGGGTCGTGAATTGTACGATAAGCCGCCGATTTTATTGAAAAAACTTATGCAATTTGGTATGCTTCCTTCTGAAGGTACTATGCACTGCCCACAAGACCATAGCACGCCCATGCGTTTGGTTAATGATGGGGATCGCTGGAAGTGGCGATGCTATCACTTCACCACCATTAGCAAAAAAAAGGGGGGTGGGCGAAAAAGGTGCAACTACGGTGTTTCCCTCATTACAGGAACATTTTTTGCCAAAACCCACCTACCTACGGTAATCCCTGGGTAACGCTAACAATAGTAATCTTTTCGCACAAAATGCTCATTTTTGTTTGATTTTAACAAAATATA
Source organism: Delia radicum (assembly GCA_021234595.1). NCBI lineage: Eukaryota > Metazoa > Arthropoda > Insecta > Diptera > Anthomyiidae > Delia > Delia radicum. Next base: position 129,170,440 of record CM037855.1, read on the forward strand.
AGCAAAAAAAAAGGAAAAAAAAAATTTCCCCCCCCCAAATTTTTCCAAAATGGCCATATCGGCTACAAAAATCGCCCGATCTGGCAACTACGGCTATTTTTGGAATCGTGAAGACATTAGCTTTCATTTGATACCCATATTGTCTACGTAGGTGGGCCGGGTCGTTTTTCGACTGCCACGCCCATAAGGGGCGTGTGCCCCCTTATTCATTATGATTTTCGCACTCCTGGGGTCATTTAAGGGGGCGTGGCATTTTTTTTTTCCAGGGGTGTCCCCCATAAACTGAAATTTTGCCCAAAGAAGTTATTAAAAATTATCAAGAACAAATTTAGTCTTATAAAAGGTACACATTTTTTTTTATTTAAAATTATATAAAATAAACTGTCTCTTTTTACCTATTTAAGAACTATAGGACAACTCAATAAAAATGCAATATTAAATATGAAGGAAAATAAAAGAGGTGGCCATGACAATATAGTGCCGAAGATATTTTTAAAAAATATAAATGATTTCACACCATATTTGGTTAATATATTTAATAACATGGTTAATTTTAGCATTTATCCGGATATTTTAAAAATCCATAAGGTTGTCCCGATTCCAAAGGTAAATAATGCTTGCACTGCCGATAAGTTCAGGCCAATTGCTGTTTTATCTGTTATTGATAACGTGTTTGAAAAAATTTTGCACAGTCAGATTTCAAGATATATGATAACTCATAACCTGTTGAATGATTTCCAATTTGGTTTTAGGGTAGGATGTGGTACAGAGGAAGCTGTAGTGAATGTCGTCAACATTATTTGTAAAGGCCTAGATGATGGATTTAGTGGAGTAGCAGGTATTTTTTATGATTTTACCAAGGCATTTGATCTTATAGATCATGATATTTTGTTGGAAAAATTGAAATTTTATGGTATCTGTGGAAGAGAAATGTCTCTTTTAAGAAGTTACTTGATAAACCGTAAACAATTTGTTTATATAAAAGGTCATAAAAGTTCACTTGGTGCAGTTGAACACGGTGTGCCACAGGGTAGTGTACTTGGGCCATTATTGTTTATCATTTACCTTAATGATATAATAAATCTTCAACTTTCTGGAAAATTCTTCATGTATGCTGATGATATTTGTTTATTCTACCCCTACAAACACGAAACAGTCGCCAAGGTTTATATGGAACGGGATGCGTCGTTATTAACGGAGTTTGCGAGAATTAACAAAGTAGTTTTAAATCCAACTAAAACTCAATTAATAAGATTTAAGCCATATGGTGATCGCAGTCACTTTAGCGTATTTGTGGATGGTAATGAGGTTCAGGAAGTTAGTTCCATCAAGTATTTGGGCGTCGAACTCCAAAGTAATCTGTCTTGGTGTCAGCATATTCGTAATTTAAAGACAAAAACTGCTCACGGTGTAGGTTTACTTTATAAATTTGATAAAAGAACGAAATTATTACTTTATAATGCTTTAATTCAAAGCCATTTCAATTACTTGGCTATATCGTATGGATATAAAAAAAGCAACGAGCTCAAAGCGTTACAAAGAATGCAAAATAAAGCGTTAAAAGTTGTAGCTAACCTTCCAATAACCTATTCTACGGTGTTATTATATAGAAATATCTTTAAAAATGTTCTACCTATTCACGGAATTTATAAGTTGCAGTTATTAATTTATGTTTTCAAATGTCTTCACAATATTGGTCATCACGCACTAAGTTTTTCGAGAAACCAGTCTTCGTTTAATACACGAAATAATATGAATTTATCAGTTGCCCGGTGTAGGTTGGAAACAACGAAACAAAGGATAGAATAATACATGGGTAGTCGTGAGTTCAATAATTTGCCTCCAAATTTTAAAAATACAAACAGAATTTCAATTTAAAAAAAAACGTTAAAGATTATTTATCTCAACATATAGAAGAGATCTTATTCTAGCGATAATAAATGTTAAATTAATATATAGTAAAGATATATACATATATTATTATTTTCTATTTATTTATTTTTTTTTTAATTATTTTTTTTTATTAGTTTAAATAATATACACATCTTATGTTTGTAATATTTGTATTGCCAACTCGCCTCTACTCTAAGGCGCAGAGGCAACAAAATTATAATGAATTATTTACTTCAAATGAATAAAGACCTAATAAATTAAAAAAAAAAAAATCACTAGCCAATGATTTTGCTATAAAATTAATATGATTATATGTGAAGTCTTATCTTGCAGATAACTTTACCATAATATGTATGGATTATACAAGGTGGCGCAAAAGTAATCCTCCTATCAGAAAATGCTATAAATTTTGCGATTGGCCCCTAATGTCAGTTCTGTTTTGACATTTGTGTAGTAAACACATGCGAAATACACGTTAATAAACAATGTTACGCTACACTGCTCTAGAACGCGGAATATTGGTGACTATTTATTTGACCAATAATCGGTCGGTGACTTTGGCACAACGTGAATTTCGTCGCAGATTTCCTGGCCGTCCAACGCCTACTGGTGAAACACTGCGACGTTTAGCCGCTCGCCTCGAAGAGACTGGCACAACACGAGATGCTGCCAGGCGTGGCAGACCCCGGAGTAGCCGTTCTGCAGAGAATATTGCTGCTGTAGCCGAGGATGTCATGGAAGCGCCGTCGACATCGACCAGACGACGTGCCACGCAAATGGGTATCAGTCGACGGTCTTTACAGCGAATTTTGGTACAAGATTTGAAGATGTTTCCGTACAAAGTCCAGACGGTGCATCAGCTGTTAGCTGCTGACCGCCAATCGCGTGTAACATACACTCAAGCCATCCTTAATCACCACCAAGAGGAAGATGATTTTTCATCAAAAATAATCATGAGTGATGAGGCCCATTTCCATCTTAGGGGGCACGTAAATAAGCAAAATTTACGCTTCTGGGGCACTGAAAATCCGCGTGTAACCCACGAAGAGCCGTTACACCCGCTCAAAGTCACTGTATGGTGTGCTGTTCTCGCTGGAGGAGTCATCGGACCTTTTTTCTTCGAAGACGTCGCGGGCCAAACGGTTACTGTGAATGGTAAAGCGCTACAGAGCAATGATCAACGAGTTATTTTTGCCGCAACCTGATGAATTGGGATTGGAAAACATGTAGTTCAAACAGGACGGTGCAACGGCACACACTGCACGTGCCACAACCGACATGCTGAAGAATGCATTTCCCGGGCGCCTAATCTCCCGTTTTGGCGATTTGCATTGGCCAGCAAGATCGCCTGATTTGACCGCTCCAGACTTCCTTTTGTGGGGCTTTCTGAAGTCGCGGGTTTATGTCAACAAGCCTCAGACTCTTGCAGCTCTTAAAGACAATATCCGTCAAGAATGTGAGGACCTATCGCCGGAAGTTTTGGCCAAAGTGATGGAAAATGAGATAAAAAGGGCTCAAATGACAATCAACTGTGGCGGCGGCCATTTACATGACATCATATTCTCGACTTGATGTAAAAAAAATTAAAATACCAAATAAAAATAATCCACAAGAAGAATCAAAGTTTATCATTTTTTTTTAAATTACAGCCAAAAAACATCGGAAGGTTATTTTTGCGCCACCTTGTATATAATGCAATATAAAATTATAAGGAAAATATTTTCAGTATTGCGTCACATATAGTTTGATAAAACATTGCATGGGACCATATATAATCATATCGATCAATACATATATTTGGATTATTATTATATAGCTTATGTAGTTATGGGCGTTGTGGTGTAATGGTTAGCGCGTTAGACTGTTACACAGATGGTCCCGGGTCCGATTCCCGGTGACGACAACATCAATTTAGAAAAATAATATGTATGAGTTTTCTATCCATCATATGTATCGCAGCGCCCACCTTCGCTGTTCTCATAGCACTTAACCCCACCGAAGTAAAATAATGAATCAAGGCTATGAAACAAAAAGCTTCAATAAATTCGCCAACTGTACAACAACTGTTCTAAGACTTATCATCTAGAGCAATTACAGTGTTGCCATGTTTGAAGCCCTTAATCTTTCACCACTTTTCATCTCTCCGCTATCCCCTTTCCAAAGAAAGCAACACATTAATTAATAGGAAGAATTTCCTGAGTGTTGCTTCTCTTTATAAAAAAAAAAAAAATATTGTCACCAAAAAAAAAAAAAAAAATTTATTTTATTTTATTTTCTCGGAATAAATTAGTTAATTTTTAAAATTTTTCTCGAAAATTTTTAAATAGTTAAAATGCGGTTTCTTTTGAAAGTACTTACAATAAATAGATAACAATACACAAGTTCGATTACAAAAGGGCTTAACTGCATTATTTAAAAACTACTATTTTTTCATTAATTTTTTCTCAGAACAAATTCTAAAATTTGGATACTAAACTTCAAGTAGTTTTTTATTTTTAATGTTCTTTATCTCTCCTGTAAAAAACTAAAAAGTGTAGTTACGCCCTTTTGGATTTAAGGTATAATAATATCAACGACTATATCAAAAATTCTCTCAGTAAAAATGATCAGATGTTTTTATATATAATAATATTAGCCGTAATGTCACTTCATTCAAAGTCATATATAACTTAATCATATTATATATGACTAGATATAACTTTTTTTACACTTGTATAGATATAACAACAAAAATGCAAAAATAAAGAAAATTAAATATCGAATATAATATCTTAAATTAAATATAATATCTCAAATTAAAGCTTAAAGTCTTAGCTACAATTAAATAATAATACATATTTAATAACTTTACTTGAGTCAAATATCGAAAAAATTTGTGTGTTTTCTAAAGAGTTCGGTTGAAAAACAGGCTTTTATAATTTGACACTTAAAACGGTTAATTTAACTGTTTCGATCCGATTAGAAATGTCGACGATACAAAGAATTTTCAATTCAAACTTTGGAGGTCCATAACTCTGGAACCGACAAAAAAATTGATATTTTTTAGTGATCGTTTGAAACTAATCCGAGTTATGCCCGTAAACTAGAATTTAGCCAAAAAAAATTGACCATTTTAAAAATTCTGTAAGAAAAAAAAAAACTTTCAGGAATGACGATTGTCCGAGGACCCTATAATCTAACAGGATTTGGTCTATTGGGTTGGTCGGCAAACAAAATACGATTTCCAAATGATCGTTTGGAGGATATTATAACCCAACAATATTTGTTATATCGGGTTGGTCGTCGAACAACAAAAACAAAAATTGTAACATTTTCAAAAATCTGTTAAAAATAAACGTAAATATGTTGACGTCTGAAGTTTTATCGCACATGGTTCCAAATGGAAAAAATATTTTTTTTTTTTAAAAACGTTAACTCGTGCCGAATTATGGCCGAAAATGTCCAATTTTTCTTGAATAACCAGAGTTTAACTTTAACGAGTAAAATAACCAGAGTTTAATTTTAAGCACAGATAATTGCATATAAATATGACATTCTTTACTATGGTTAAGCCTTAACATTTTGTTTATTTCAGATAAGTTAGTAGGCCTTAAAATTATTCAGACTTCATCGGAATTCTGGCTTTATCTATTTGTAAAAGTAACATTTTAATTGAGGCGCTCAGCTCCAAAACGGCCTAAGCCCAAAAAATGGTTCTTAGAAAAACGAAGTTAAAAGAAAATAAGTTTTTAAAATATTTTTATTTTTTTTTTATTAATCGTAAATAAATATTAGTTGTAATATTTGTTTTAGGTTAATTATTAGGTCTTAATTAACTCATATAAAGACTGTTAATACAAAAATTAAAGTGGCTTAGGCCATTTTGGAATCCATTGATATATTGATATATTGATAGGAACTGAGGGTCAAGCAATTTTGGCTTCATTTATTAAAACATACAAAATTTCTTCAGATAAATAATAAAAATAATTTTTAGCGTTTTAAATAATACAAATTAATAATAATAATTATTCGTCTTCTTCCTGAATATCTTTTTCTTCGGCTCTCGAATTTGTTTTTAAATTATTATAAAATGCATGCTTTATAGGAGGTATGTACTCTCTGAGTTCCTGTAAATCCTTAAACTTTGCAGCTTCAATGAATCTTCCTCCAGGATAAAGAGGTTCCAATTCCAAATTTATGAACTTGCTGGAGTTCCTCTTTGAAATATCAACTTCTTGAAATAAAACATCTATGTTATTTGAATATTTGACTTCACATTTTGGAATCGAAGCCACAGAATCTTAAGCCATTCAACTTTTGAAGTCTTGTCTGCGGAGATTTTTCTGTTTGTGACTAGTTTCTCGTTTAAGGATATGCTTTTAATATCATCTGGCGTCATATTTACCAAGTGAAATGGTTCCCTTTTTTTTGCCGTGATGATTACACGATCCCAATCATCAGGCGTAAAAATGTCCTTATAATATTTTTTTTTCCTTTTCAATGAGACCAAAATCTTGATCGCATGGTAGGAATGAGAGGCCAGATACTAAAAATTTGTGATCTATCTGTTCCACTGGGAAGGTCGAATTATTGACCATGTATGTGCAAATAGTGCTCATTCTTATGTTCCGGTTTTGGCCACCACATTGAACGCTATACATTATTAAGTTCTTTCATTTGACATTGGCTTTCACGTAATGCATATTTCCTGTGGGCCAATTGCATCCCAGTTCTAGCTGATTCAGTTTTTCGGTGATGTAAATCTCTTTCGCTCGTAATCCTTTACTTTTCAGAAGGATCACCTGCGGCTTCGATTTTTACTTTAAAAGAATCACATTTTTTGCAGCTGTCGGAAATTGGAGCTCGAAAATGCAAATTAAAGTTTTCTGAAAAGATTTTAGTGAAAACGAATTTAGATACAACTTTGTCCATTTCTACAGTTCCACGATATAGCTTGTAGAAAAAAGAAGTTGATTTTTAAAAATTTTAAACGTAACATGCGTTTTTGGCCTAGCCGACACATATTTTTTATTTCTAGGATTCGATTTGGCCTAAGCGGCTTAGGCCATTATATCATCC